>CAKAOJ020000124.1:1142500-2480000 GCA_916701645.2 Sebastolobus alascanus
CATCAGCAGATTGAGTTTGCTCAGTTGTCTTGGGGATTGTATCTGTTGCCACGAAAGTGCGATGGATTAAATAAAAGCTACTGGGCCCATAACAGATCTATGACCATCACAACTGAGCAAACACCATCTGCTTGTGAAGACCGTGAGATACTTTTGAAACCCCTGGAAACAGCTAGTAAGTGGACCTTGAGTTTCTGTTCTTGATGTAGAATTTTTGTATTTTTCTTTCACGATTGAAAGTATATATTTGTCGTATTATGGGTTCATATGGGCTTCCATCATACACCATTATGAACAGTTTATTTTTCCCAGTTTATAAAGTTAAAATGATTCTATGTTACAGTTTATAAGCACCTTTACTTTTCTACATCCATATTCCTTTTGTCCATATGTTTATATGCTTAAATAATTGATTAAAAACTTAAAATCAATTGGTTAAAAGCACCTCCTCCATGTATAATGTTATATTGTTTCTAAGTATTTTGATTATAAAAGTAAATTAACATGCAGTTGTATAAATATGTTAAGTGTAAACATTAAGTATAACAAAAATACATTAATAAATTATGGATGTACTATGGGTCGACTTTTGCCAATTTAAAAATGAATTGCATTTATAAAGCCAATAAATTTGTATATATGACTTTGTTTCTTGCCTTTGTGTGCTGTTGCCAGATTGTTGCAAATGTTGTTTGTAAAGCTTGGGAGAGGAAGCATTTCTTTGATTTCAACTGTACATTTGATGTATTATAGGTTCGAATTGGATGGGATTTATTTCTTTATTAATAGTGCTACTGATAGTAAATCAGACATAGATATTTCTATGGTATCAAAGAGATAAGAATGATTAAATGGAATAAAATACAGTGTGGATAAATTGATGCACAACAGTTTAGGTAATGTGATGTAGTCATACTAGTCATATTGCATTGCACTATGTATGTTTATGATTATTTGCATACAGTTATAGAAATATGTAGATTAATCATGTCGAAGAAGAACATTTTTAGAGCATGAGTTTACTAGCCTCTTAGGGTACAGTTTGTCTACATGGAAGATATTTAATGATTATGAAAACAGTCGTGACGGGAGACATGACGACAGCCCCTTAAACTTTCAAACAGAAAGTTCTCCCCAATTAAAACACACTTGTCACCAATTAAATGCATATCTCTGAAGGGCAACGGGCGTTCGACAGGAAAATCCTCATCTTTTGTTTTGATGAGGCCCTCCCTTTTCATCAACGCTGACGACAACCGGTTGTCACATCAGGGCGTGAACTCATCGTCGGGGTATTGTACGGGACCCACAGGCTCTGAAGAGGTCAGCACCACCCGAGTTCTGCCATTAAAACATCTTCCATCCTCTGAAACTGCATCTGAATAAAATCAATTGAAGGAGGAAACTGACCTCATGCTCAAATCTTTGCTATCAGGTGTTCTTATTATTTATTGTTACCTGTATATTGCTCATATTTATGACAACAGTTCTTGAACTGTCTCCATAGAAACCATGCACAGCTTGAGAGAGGCAACTGTGAGTCATACAAATCGAATGACTGAAGAAGCACCCCTATCAACACTCTCCGACTACTGTGGGGGTACAAGAGAAAAGGCACGTAAAACCCCACGTTACGAGGCCCCGGGGCCTCCTGTGAGAGGCTTGAGAGGATTTTTCCTATGATCTCCCACCTCAGACTAGCGACAGCAAACAACTGGAAGAAGATGAGCTAATGTTTTGTTGGCTTGGCTGGCCTTAGTCAGGTCACATCACATTTTACACTTCTGACATTTTGCTTTTTTTCTTCCAGGGATTAACTTGTGAGAGCTGACACAAAGATCACACAGAAATGCACACGCCTGCACAACATACAGTACGATAAAGCCCAATAGATACTGGATGTATGGGGCTGAAATGGGGAAGGATATATAGGCCAAATTATGTACAAAAGCACATTTTTGGTTAAGATCTTGTGATACGAGTTGTGATACAAATACTGGCTTTAATAAACTGTATTAAAGTGTTTAAAAAATAGATTTATTCTTTAAAGTTGAGGTCGAAGATTCATTCTTGACCTTGGAAATAGCAGTTTGACAAAAAGCACTCGTATCACAATGTAGACTTGTTTTTTCCAGAGCTTTCAGCCACATCTCATGGCCTTTATCAGCGGATGAAAATGATGCGAGACATTTCTGAAAGCTCTAGAAAAAACAACAGTGAAGTATTGCTTTGACAAACTTTTAATCAACGTCTTTTGATCAACTTCTGATCAAACTGTGTATTAATTACTGTTTTTCTAAATAACTTCAAGTGTTTTTTCTCTGCAATATTGTATGTTTATAATCATTTATCAATACTAATATACTCATAAAAATCCAATAATGTCTTATAATATCCATCCCCTGATATATCAGTTGAGCTCTACTACAAAGAGGTTGAATATATGATATTTAATCTAATACATAAATATGATATCTAGGGCAGTCAAAGTTAACGCGATAATAACGCATTAATGCACATTTCCTCTAACGCCACAAATTTCTTTAACGCATTAACGCAACTTGTGATTTTTGTTGGTTGTAGCTTGTCGCGATGAGGCTAAATAACGCTCTAAACTTGAAAAACTGGCATAGCCATCTTCCAAGGGGTCCCTTGACCTTTGACCTCAAGATATGTGAATGAAAATGGGTTCTATGGGTACCCACGAGTCTCCCCTTTACAGACATGCCCACTTTATGATAATCACATGCAGTTTCGGGCAAGTCAGAGTCAAGTCAGCACACTGACACACTGACAGCTGTTGTTGCCTGTTGGGCTGCAGTTTGCCATGTTATGATTTGAGCATGTTTTTTATGCTAAATAAAAACCTGTGAGGGTTTCTGGACAATATTTGTCATTGTTTTGTGTTGTTAATAAGCAGCATATTTGGCCACTGCCATGTTGATAAAAGTATTAAATACTTGACAAATCTCCCTTTAAGGTATATTTTGAACAGATAAAAAAGTGTGATTAATCGTCATTAAATATTTGAATCGATTGACAGCCCTAATATTTTTAGTATGAGGTATATCTTCCGAGGTAGACAGGGTTCAGAGGTTACAGCAGGCCCCTGCAGCAGAAATGTGTGTACAGACTACAGAGTAGACTAGTGTGTATGAACATACAGATGGGTAAAAAATTAAAGGAAAAACCAACATTGTCTCTGAACTCTACTGGAGGGATGAACATCTTTCTTCCAAAAGAAAAAAAAAAATATTTATGGTGGTGGATGGTTGTCGTACTGTTAGGCCATAGCATTTGATTTACATCATTTTCAAACTCCTCTAACTATTCAGTGACTCCTTCTGCCCTGTATGGAAGCATACGGGGTATACGATATGTTTCTCCACTAATGTATTCAATGTTTTCCTTTAGTTTGACAGCACCCTGCGTAGATCATCTCAACTCTTTTAACTCTATATTTCTAGTTTAGTTTAGTTTAAATTTGATTTATTAATTTCAGCAGATCAGTATCTATGTCTTTTACATGCTGTGCATTAGTCACTTCTTCAGTTTCTGGACAGCGACCTGGCCGAAAAACCGTACGAGAGGTTGAATGGTGATGAATCATGTTTGATAATTCCATCCCATCCCTCTCTCTCTCTCTCTCTCTCTCTCTCTCCCTCTCTCCCTGCCCTCCAGCTCACCTCTCTCCTACCCTTCCATCTCTTAGTCACCACATGGATGTGTCATTGTTTCTCACTTTAGAGGTTCATGCCCGCTGAAGCGAAGCGAGGTGATCTCCGGAGTGCCAAAACAGCGCCAAGATCTTCACCCCCCCCCCCCACCACCCCTCCACACAGACCACCGCCTCCTCATTCCCCAATGGATGGCACCGCTGACACCTTCTTCAGCCAGGCCTGTGGGCCACATGACGGCGCTGACCGCCCCTCCACGCCGTGGTCGTAAAGCCCCCAGGATGCATAAATAGGGGAGCGGAGGGAGAAGAGGAACCAGAAGCTGACCAGACCAGACGAAGATGAAGATGGAGCTCGCCGGGGTTAACTGGGTGCTTGCAGCCGCAGGGTTTCTCCTGTGCACCGGCGGTGGGTCGGCTGCACCCATGTTGTGCCACTTCGACTCCAGAGGTGAGATCCCCGTGCCCTAAAAATATTATCTGGACTTGAAAAATAATCTCAATGAGTTCATTTTTGACTGCCGTGTGTCGTTCCAGCACTGTGCGTGTTCGAGGGGAGGCACTACTCGCTGGGTGAATCCTGGATGGACAACGCTTGCATGCAGTGCACCTGCCTGCACCCCGTCGGCGTCGGTTGCTGCGAGACGTGAGTACACAAACAACCTGTGTGGTTTGGTGCCCAGATGACCACAGTTACCTTACTGCTGCTATAGCTTCAGAGTGACTGCACAAAGTAGTAAAAGTTACTTCACAGTGGTGGACACTATTGATGTGTCTTCATGGGGACATTTGTGTCGCAGTGTATAAGTATTCAAGCTCTTTACTTGATCAAATTTAGCAATACTATGATTTAAAAACACTCTGTTACAAGTCCTGCATTCAAAGTTTTACTTAAGTACTAGTAGCAAAATAAAAGTATGAGTAGTAAAAGTAGTCATGATGCAGAATGGACCTTATCAGAGTGTGTAATTATATTATTGTCTTATTACTTCTGATGTAAACAGCATTTTAATGTTAGCTGTGGCTCAGTGGAACTATTTTATATACTTTTTGGGATAATATTTTAGATTCAAAATTTTACAATATATTTTATAAGGTGATCATGTGCTTCATATAATAACTTAAAAATATGTCAAATAAACGAAGTGGAGTAAATACTACCCTATTTCTCTCTGAAATGTAGTAGATTAGAAGTATACAGTGGCATAGAATGGAGGTAATTAAATAAGGTACAAGTACCTCAAATCTCTACTTAAGTACAGTGCTTGAGTACTTAGTTACTTTCCACCACTTGCATTAATCTTCATCCTACCTAATATACCAATTTAATATACAAAGACTACCTAAACTACTGCAAGAAACAACCATCATAGCGAAACTTATTTCTTCTCAAAACATTATTAGTTATGTTATTATTTTAGGAAACTAACAGTTAATTTGCATATTGTGTAAAACTAAAATAGACGGAGCATATGAGGAGATCTGTGTCGGTCTCCTTCAAAATGACTGACAGAGTGCCACTACCCCCCCCTGATAGTGAGTGATACTTTAAATTAGGGCCCATGGAAAACATGGTATCGATCTATTCTATTTGATCTATTTAAACAGCATAGGCTACAAGTGGGTGCTACCCCAATACATTGATCTTTTTAGAAAGCATTCATTAAAACAGAAAACAATGATAAGAAGTAAATAGGAACAAATTGATTGACAAAGTCATGAAAAATTGGAGTGATAGACTAAAGCAGCTGTGAGATATGACCAAAAGTATACTTTTGGGATCTGCGGGTATCCAAGTAAGTAGGATGAGGGTTAAGACTCGACTGTTTTGGAAGATCAACTCCATAACCTGCAACCTCTGTTGATTTTCCAACAGTGTTAGGAGTTTACAGACTACATTACAAAGAATAAAGTGGAGAGTGCAAAGAAGGAAAAGTGTTTTATAAGAGTGCTTGAAAAAGTGCAAAAAAGCCACATTCTTCTCCCTTACCTTACCTTACTGTCCAGGGTGCATCGGCCGGTGGACTTCCCCGCGTGGTGTGAGGTGCGGGTGGAGCAGGTGTCCTGCAAAGTGTCCCTGGTCCAGACGGCCGACCCCCGCCTGCCCTGCTCCCCAGGCAATGACATCCGGGACCCCAGCCACGGATCGCTTCAGCTGCAGCTCGACGGGTAGAAACCCCGCTCAGACCGGCGACCATCTGCTCAGTCTGTTTGCCTGTGAAACCAATACTCACAATAGTTAAATACCAGTAACCATTTTATACACATACTGTACTAATATTAACAGCATCTGTACTTTTTGAATTGTATTATCAACGAAGGAAATGTCAGTGAGAATATATCTGTGAAAACATATTTAAGTAAAACTGCAGCAGAGATTATTTTTAACACTGAGCAAAAAAGGATGAACCACATTAACAAATTTTTGCATCAATCTTCTTTTCAGTATGTTTGATATTAGTTATTACAGTAAGCTGTTTGCCCGATTCTTGAATTAATCCAATAATGACTTATTGTAAATATAAGCAAATATATACATACATTAATATATATATATAACAATTCCTGTTGAATTTGACCTGTTCTCTGCTGTAACTCATTTACCCTCCAAATAAAAATCTTGTTTACAAAGAAAAAACATGTTTTGTGTAGTGACTTCCTCACACGTCATCTATCAAATTTAAATCCCATTTTATTTATTTTTTCTCTTGTAGTATTTACATCTCAACACGGCCTTTGCTGAAGCAGAAAGAAAAAAAAAACAGTTAAACAGTAAAAACATTTTGAATAAGACAGTTTTTTTTTTTATAAAAAGACAAAGACAAAGTGTGCGAGTGAGTAAAGAAATAAAAAAAAGAAATAAATACAGAAATGCACATCAACCACAGAGATAGTTGCACGTCATGAGGTCCAAAAAGAAAGACGCATTTGGAGTTAAGATGCACTGCAAAATGCATAAGAAAAAGGCAAAACATAGGTTGCATAATATACATATGGAATCCATCTCTGGCTCTGCATATACAATGGAAACAACATCAAAAATAATGCTCCTTTGTTCCTGAAATGTGCACCTCTGTGCCAACACACACACACAACACTCACACACACACACACACACACACACGTCGATACCCTCAGAAACACTCTTGACTATCTCACATTCACAATCTCACACACAACAGTCAAATATTAATGCTGTTGGTCCCTGTAAAGTGGGACATGTAGGATGCCAAGGCCGGATTGGTGGGGAGGACTTTGATGGGCAGATCCCAGCTGAAGGTATCCACGTCGACATGCTCCGCCCCTGCCCAGACTGTGACCTCTGATTGGTTCTGCAGAACAGTGGGCGGTTCCATGGGCTCCCGGGCGGTGACGAATTCAAAGTGGAGGCGCCACCTCAGCATCACTGTACAAGCAGAGTTCAAATTTGGATTGTTCAGTTGATGTGTGATTAATAAGTTCTTGCATACTGTGGAGTTAGAAAAGAGCTTGATACATTTATCAAAAGGCACTAATATGGGCCTAAATAACCTCTTAAAGGTGCAGTGCGTAGGATCTGGGGGCATCTAGTGGTGAGGTTGCAGACTGCAACCAACTGAAACTTCTCCTGTGTGCCAAGCGTGTAAGAGAGCTACGGTGGTCGATGCAAAAACGTGAATGTCCCTATCTAGAGCCAGTGTTTTGTTTGTCTGTTCTGGGCTACTGTAGAAACATGGTAGCCAACTCTGTGAAGAGGACCCGCTCCCTATGTAGATATAAACGGCTCATTCTAAGGTAACGAAAAGAACAACGATTCTTATTTTCAGGTGATTATACACTAAAGAAAACATACTATACTTAATATTATATTCCATTTCTGCTAATAGATGCCCTTAAATGTTACACACTGTTCCTTTAAATGCTGTAAATAAAATAATCAAACCAAATTTCACACCTTCAAAAATGTAGTTCTTTCTGAAATTAAGGAAGATGCCTGAGTCCTTGCAAATGACTTGATGAAAAACACTATATTTGGACAGATTTATTTTTTAGGGATTGGGAAATGTTATAAATCAGATGTTTTCAAGGTCTGACACTGTCAGACAAAACTGATACAACTACACTCCTCCCATTTTTGGCACCATTAAAAGTATGCCGAATTAACTATTAGCAGTTGCTGTTTGCAATATACCCATGGGTTTACAGACAACTGTTACTAGAGTACTTTGATACTGAAGAAAACTTAAAAACGTGATGATTCTTAGGCAAGTTCTGAAGTCATAAGATGCGTTTTTTCTATGACTTCAAAGTGGATTTATGAACATTTATCCACGGTGGACATCAGAGATAATGATATCCTCAGAAAGTGTAAGTCACACTGAATCTAGAAATATGTGTTTCATGTCTGTGTGTTCAAAGAACATTGCTCCACTAGGGGTCAAAACATCCACCTGGTGCTTTTACCTAAGTGGGACAAATTTGCTTTTCACTTTATACGTGTAAAATATTCCATATTTGATGTGTGAATGATTTCTATGAACATTTAGTCTAACGATTGCTCATGAAACAGTCTATTAATCAAAGATCTAACAACCAAAAATAAACTATTTTCACTATGATGACACTGGTCATTGTAGTGGAGTCTTTGATTTCCTGTTTGACCCCCACCCAAAAAATACATAAAGGCCAATCAGTGTAATTTTTAAATGCTAGAAGACATGCAAATATAAATCAAAATTGCATGCATGGTAAAAAAAAATGTGTTGTCTGAAATATCACTTGAGACGTCTACTGGGGACTGACCTATGTCTGTGCTGAAACCCGGCGTGACGTTGAGGGGGATGGGGAGAGAGAAGTGGCTGGAGGCGGTGTGCAGGCAGGACTCCATGTGTCGCCCGTGTCCAGTCACACTGATGACCTGACCGGGGCGCCGCTGGTACTGCTGCTGGATCTCCTCCTCGTTCTGAAGGCTCACTGAATACTGGAGAACATATACACCGGATATTATAATTAACATTTTAAAAACTAATGTCCAAAAACGGAGAGTGCAGCAATGCAGAAAAACAAGAATGTCGAACACACCTGCAGGCAGGGAATGTCTCCCTCTGAGAAGTTGAATGTGCCGATGATGTCCTCCCCGAGTCTGTAAACGGTCTTGAAGATGCAGAACTTTGCCACTTTCCCACGCACATTGGTGATATTAAACATGTCTGGACAACACAAAGGAACACACAAGTCAATTGTGGACATCCAAATAAAAAAAACTGTGGAAAATATAATTCAGAAAAAAAGATTAAGTATTAGTTAGAGGTCCAGAGTATTTACTAAACTACTGTTACTATTTGTGTCTAGTTTACATTTCTTTTACTTTGCTTTTTACTTTCGTCATCCATTTTAGTACATGTTCATATGATATGTTAAGATGTCAAATCCAGCGTGAAATTAGCGGCGCTGCTGGTGACACACCTATTAATGACATGGATGTAACAATTAAGCTAGCGATGCAACATACTTTTATTTCTTGCTATAAAAACTTAATTTGTTCTATGAAAATATCCAACTTCAAGACAATAAAACAGCAAAAGTAACTGTAACTAGGGCTGTCCTTGACCAAAGAAATTCTTAGTCGACTAACACTAATACGATTTTATGAGCTGATTTAATCGGCAGATCTGTAAAACTGAGTTTCTCCAAATAGAATCCCACAAAAGCACCACTTAAAATTTTGTGTTTACCAGAGATGTGCTCATACGTTTCTTGGAAATAAGTCATTCAACATGAAAAAAGAATAAAGCTGTCAATCAATTAAAATAGTTTCACGATTAATGTTCAAAATGTACCTTATAGGGAGATTTGTCAAGTATTTAATACTCTTATCAACATGGGAGTGGGCAAATATGCTGCTTTATGCAAATGTATGTATATATTTATTATTGGAAATCAATTAACAACACAAAACTATGACAGATATTGTTCAGAAACCCTCACAGGTACTGCATTTAACATAAAAAATATGCTCAAATCATAACATGGCAAACTGCAGCCCAACAGGCAACAACAGCTGTCAGTGTGTCAGTGTGCTGACTTGACTATGACTTGCCCCAAACTGCATGTGATTATCATAAAGTGGGCATGTCTGTAAAGGGGAGACTCGTGGGTACCCACATTTTCATTCACATATACTGAGGTCAGAGGTCAAGGGACCCGTTTGAAGATGGCCATGTCAGTTTTTCCTTGCCAAAATTTTGCATAAGTTTGGAGCGTTATTTAACCTCCTTCATGACAAGCTAGTATGCCATGGTTGGTACCAATGGATTCCTCAGGTTTGTTTTCTAGTCTTATGCTGATGCTAGTATCTTCACTCTTGCTGTAACAGTGAACCCCCTAAAACCTCAGAAAGTCTGATTGCATTAATACGTTAAAGAAATTAGTGGCGTTAAAACGCATTTGCGTCAAGGCGATAATAACGCGTTAACTTTGACAGCCCTAACAAAGAATAAAAAATGACTAAACGACTAAAGAAGAGGCTGAGGCAAATCCGCGTTGGCTCAGCCTCGCACATTGGTGCTCAAGCACTATGTGTGAAATTTTGAAAGACGCGAGCCGAGATGGTTGCCAGTGCAATGGAGACGCATTCCAGATACTAGCATGCTAAATATCTGGACCTGTCGGGGAGTCAAAATACCAAAATGACAGATTAGTCGACTAATCGACTAAGAGGGGGCAGCCCTAACATCCCTAAAGCGGATCATGCTTTGGGTTAAAAACAAAACAACTACAGTGAGATAACGCAGTGCTTTAAACTATAGCAAAGAGCAGCGAGACAGAGATCTGACTCACGGGGACAGCGTCTTGAGGTGGTGACCATCAGCATGTCCAGCGCTCTCTCCAAAGGCCGAGCATCCCTGCGGCTCGCTTCCTCTTCCTCCAGGAACGGGTTGGAGGGGGAAACCTCCTCATCCAGGGGAAATGGAGGCTCCGGCATGCCTACAGGTTAGACAGGAAAACGACAACATTCGAGATTTCTCAGTGTGACAGAAGTCAAATAACATGACTCTAATTTTGGCAACTCCATTTTGTAAGAAAGGCACTAAACTGTTTTTATTTCTACAGACCAAAGAGCACGGTAAATCACAAAATAAACTGGTCCCCTTCACTAACCACAAAAACATTTCTAGGGTGTTACCTGACTCTGTTCTTCCCCATAAATTATGTTAAAGCAGAAGTAATCACTTCCCGTGGTTTCAAAGTGTAAGTGACACACCTCACTAGCGCTGGAAGCTTTGCGGTGCAAAATGCAAGCAACTGAAATTAAAAGGAGTCCAAATGTATCTCACCTTGCAAAACCAGCACTCTGAAGGGAACTCGGAGTAGTTTGATAGGAGAGTTGACTCTCTGGCAGCCGATGGTCAGTTTGTAGACGTACTTCACCGCCTGACCTCGGAAACTAGGAGGACCATCTATGGGCACGATTTCACTGTATGAATCTGTGGGAGAGGGAGTACGCATGTCAGACACACACACAGAAACAAATATGTTCATTTATAAATGTTGTATGACCATTTGGGAAAAAATACTAGATATGAAACTGGGGTGTCACTGGGGATCACTGCGGTTTTCATTTCTTCTTTTAAAAGAAGTATTAATTTGTTATAGTTTTATGACACTCATTAAAAGAGTAGATTTCACTTATTTTAAACTTTTTTTTCACTCATTTACACACATACAGGTTTTGCTCTCCCCGGGGTCCAGGCGCAGGTCACAGAATAATATCTTAGGTGGTGTGTCCAGCACACACTGACCTCGCTCTCCTGTAGAAGAAAGGAATTAGTGTTGAGGCGATTTCTAAGCAATAAGGCTATTAAAACAATGCCAATAACATCCATCCCTTTTTAATCTTTGTTTATTTAAAACATAACACATACTTCGTGTAAATGTACTTCAATTAATGTTTTTATATGGCTGATAGTGATTTTTGCTTATCTCGAATTACATGTTTTTCCTCCACCCACTAACCTCTGCTTGGAATAAGCACTGTGTTGCTCTCAGCCTGGACATCCTGTTTGTTGCCATGAGCCGGCAGCGCCACTCTGCTCTCACTGGCATGAAACTGGCAGTGGATCTGGGCACTGGCCCATGCCAGCATCTCACTGGGACACAGTCAGAAAACACAAGGGTTACACAAGGGCATTTACAGAGTGATTAGTTAAATGAGTGATTTAAGTGTCCTGCATCACATGCTCCCTGGGGTTACAAGACACTAGACAACAGCCAAGATGATTGCATAAAAATAATGATGTACAGATGCACAAATTCAAAACAAACATTTCAAAAAGGTCCCATATAGATAGCAGAACTCTTATCCGGCCCATTGGACTCTGCATGTTACATTAACTCAAAGTCTCAGAATCTATATCAATGCGTTACATTAACACACATTTTTGCATAGCACACATTCTTCATACTGTGAACAACTGCACATTTTAAACAGATATATTTTGAATAATTTCTATTTTAGATTTATGATTCATGGCAAAGTCTCATCAACCTCCCCAACAAAACCAAGATCACAGGAAAGAAAACATAGCAATTGCCAGTAGTGGGGTACCAGTCCTTGTTTGAGTACACAAGGACCTTTTTTTTTTAGCTACATTATTTATTTATTTTGTATTATTAACCTGGAGTAAAAACTCATTGAGATTAAAAATCTCTTTTCCAAGAGTGTTCTGGCCAAGATAGGCATATTATATTCTATTTAATATGTGGTTTTGTGTAGTAATCTCTGTTGATTTGGATGTACTTCCAAAGCTTGTCTTATTCAAGATATTCTCCTTCAAAATTGTCATTACAATAGTTTTAATAGTTTGTGTTTTCCAATACTTATAGTACACTGCAACTGCAGAGACAGAAGGTGGCACCTTCACGTCTATGTTCAGGTCTATGATTCAGGTGAAGAGGTGAAAAGAGTTCAATCTTACCAGCTGGCAGAGGTGGACAGGTGGGACATCGGGTTGGTGAATGTTATGAGACACTCCATGAGCTCCCCGGCGAGAAACACGGGGCCTCGGGCCATGGAGGCCACCACCTCGATCATCTGTAACGTTACACACCAATAACGCTTCGTTACCACATCAAACCACTAATACACAAAGAGAACAAAATGCACTGTGATCCGAAACACTTTGTTTTGTTATCCCAGCAAGATAGCACTTCAGTTTTGTACAAACATACCACTACAAGCTGGTCAGACTGCAGACAGAAGTTAACTTGTTTGGTCTTACTTGCTATCTAATGGCTGCTGTTTTAAAGGGTCATTTAAACACACACCTTGGCCTCAAACGTTACTGCGGCAAGACAATTGCGTTGTCTTATCCCAGGACGCACCTAAATTTACTTCTCGAATAAAACGATACACAATTTGACTGTCTTTCCAGAAGAACTAGACATTGCGTATCTGGTTAGCTAGCATTCCAGCTACAAGTAAACAACAAATCTAGCTATATGTAGATGGTCTACATCCGCTGCTGAACGACCAATGACGAGCCAAGGAAAAGAAAAACTCCTAGATAATGACAACAAGTATCCGCAAAAAGCACATTATATTTAAGTATACGTTCTGTTTGACATCCTAGCGGTATGTCACTCTTAATTAAACACATTTTTTACAGAATAAAACGGCAACGTGGACTTTCCGTGATAGTTTTTGGTCGGCTATTTAGAAGACGTCCCGTGGCACAGCTAGCGAGCTGGACTGTTGCTATGGTAACTTGTAGGGTAAGCGTAAGCTCTATATCTACTCATAACCTTTTTTTATGTGCACTAACACCTCGTGTTCTACATAAGTCGGGTTATAAGGCTTTCATAAAAATGTACATTTATCAAAATGAACCGATGTCTGTCAATTGGAGGGAAGATTAATAAATGGGGATGAATATAATCCCCCCCCTTTTTACTCAGAATGGTACAGGCTCAGCCGGGGCATTGCTGGACGTGGGTATTATTTATACCTGAAGCAGGCTTGTCAGGCATCATTTACTTCCAAGCCGTTTACTGATTATGACTCCCATCAAACTCCAACAACAATTAGCCATTCTTTAATATTTAATCTAAGGTAAGGGTGGTAGTTTGGTTGAGGTTTGGAGCTGCCCATCTTGTATAAAGGAGGCGGTGTGCGTGGGCAGCCTGAGAGAAAATGTTACCTGAAAGATAAGCGTGAGGGCAAAATATCCTAGTGACAAATGTGAACGATTTGCATAACACAGAGCGCCGTGCTAGCAGAAACTCCAGGGTCCGGGTCCTGACAGAGGTCGGTTTTGGAGCAGCAGTGGGATGACGCCGTCGCTCCGGTATTTAAAAAAATGATTAACTCTTCTCTCCGCTGTTACCTAACGTTACACGATCAATCAGTGTGCGGCTTTACAGCTAACTGCCGGTTCCTGAGCTCGGCCCTCCTGTAGGTACAGCAGGTAAATGTGATCACTGCTTTTTAACCATTTTTTTCTTTGATCTCATTTGTAGGTGTCCCGGCTAAACCACTGAGATCGGCATCCTCAGCACTTCCTGTTGGTCTCTAGCTGTCACCCATCCGATCCGTCCAGCCACAGCTGCTGACAGCACACTGACACCAGACACATCCGGACTCCATGCAAAGGGGGCAAAGGGGTCTGCCATCTCTTCAAAATCCAGAGGGTGATGGTGATGCAAATTGCTGCAACTAGTTCCCCTTGATACCTTGAGCCGTAGAGGCCAAATTCTCTTGTGGATGATAATCTCATAATGGCACTGGGACCTTTTACTCCAAGGAGCAATTATTTACCTGCAGGTATTCAGAGCTCGTCAGTTTGAGAACCGGTTTACTACACAGGAATGACTCTTTGAAGCTCACTGATCCACTCATATAGTGTTTTTGCTCCATGGTGACAGACCGACTCCATTGACAAAAGGTGGTGACGACTCCCTGATTGTAATCACAAGTGTTTTCCCCGCTCCAATTCATACATACTTCAAGCTCCCCATTGGAGCTATCCATCCTGCTAAAATGACTACAGAGTGGGGTGAGCAATCCTCAGCGGACCTCATGAGCAGGTATGTCGCCAAGGACGCGGGATATGGAGTGCCCAAGGAGGGTTGGCGTATCTGTCTGGCGCACGAGTTCAAGGAGAAGAGAAAGCCCTTTCAAGCAAAAGATGTCTCGCTGTCCAATGTCTTGGAGCACATCGGGCTGGGCATCAGGTGAGACATTCACTCTCACCTACAAGTACAAAACACTACAAATGCACTCTGTTTACATGCAGTAGACAGCAGAGATCGCTGAAAAATTTCACTTATCAAGTAATTTCCAGTCATTACGAGGAGATGCAAATTAAGGACCAACCTTAAAAAAATATTTTCTGATACGCTGATTATGGCAGTTTGAAAATCAACACGGGTCTCTAGGTCCACACCTAGTTTTCTATGATAGACTACATTAGCCGCACACAAGAGATTGTTTCCTCTGTTGACACAGGCTGCTTTCAGTTCACACATCCATATGTCATAGCAACCTTTAGTCTATATCACGTTAATGGCCCAAGCTGTGAATGTTTCCACGGTGTCGTACCAGGGGAGGCATTAGCCTATAGTGCCATATTTCTCGACCCACAACAGGGAGCAGGTGTGATGTGCAATCCTGCCTTCTGCCTCAAGTTATCACATTGAATTTTCCATGCCCTTCGGTAATATAAAACAGTTGATTGTCCACATTACGGCAGTTTAATTTGAAGTTAAAAAGATACATTTCAGCTAGGGCTGGGCAATATATCGATATTATATCGATATCGTGATATGAGACTAGATATCGTCTTAGATTTTGGATATCGTAATATAGTTATATCCTGGTTTTAAAGGCTGCATTACAGTAAAGTGATGTCATTTTTTGAACTTACCAGACTGTTCTAGCTGTTCTATTATTGCCCTATACCCATTTGGTCATTATATACACATTACTGATGATTATTTATCAAAAATATAATTGTGTAAATATTTTGTAAATGCAACAATAGTCAACTTGACAATATCGTCGCAAAATCGATATCGAGGTATTTAGTCAAAAATGTTGTGATATTTGATTTTCTCCATATCGCCCAGCCCTAATTTCAGCATTTTATCTCAACAACCCAGTAAGAAGCATTAAAAACAGTATCAAACCAGTTAATTTTCCCAATGTATTTAAAACTGATAACCATAGTTTTCTCAACAATGGCTAAAAGAATAAGTTAGTTGCTGTGTCTATTTGTTTTTGTCTCTGCGTACAGATAGGAGGAGAACCTTAAAACACCCGGTTAACGGGGTGAAAGGCTCTTTTGCAACACGGTCTGTCGTTTTGTTTAGTCTGTTCCAGTGCAGATAAGATAGCTCTTGGTGTTTCTTGCATAGGATTTTGCCTCGGTATTGCTATACCAGCAAATTAGACAGTTCAGAAAGCGTTCTCTATAAACCAGGGCTGCACAATTAATCAAATTTTATTGAAATCGCAATATGGCCTACTGCGATTTTCAAATCACAGTATTTGTTAAAATTGCAATATTTGTTAAAGGTGAAATCTGTGTCAAAATACCATTTTTAATTAAATATGCTGCAGAGATGTCCTGGCCGACACATCATATTCTACAGACTTAAGAAAACATCTGTGTTTGGTACAGATCCCCATAATGATCACACCATTATCTTTTTAATATGTTTTTCAACGAAAATGAGAATAATGATTGAATGATGAAAAATTATCATTAGGCAAAAATAACACATTTATACTGCATTCAAAAACTGCATGGTTTCTGCCCCAAACTGCATGTGATTATCATAAAGTTGGCATGTTTGTAAAGGGGAGACTCGTGGGTACCCATAGAACCCCTTTTCATTCACATATCTTGAGGTCAGAGGTCAAGGGGACCCCTTTGAAAATGGCCATGAAAGTTTTTCCTTCCCAAAAAGTTAGCCCATCTTTGGAGTGTTATTTAGCTTCCTTCTCTACAAGCTAACATGACATGGTTGGTACCAATGGATTCCTTAGGTATTTGCAGGTTATTTACTCCTCCAAGACTTCTAAGCCTCTCCAGCAATAAAGGCAGTAGGATTGAGGTGGTGCATCATTTAGCCTTCAGTCCCACAAACATGACATGTCTGCTTGTAAAGTTTCCAGAGAGTACGTCTTAAATCTCTACAGCCGAATAGTCACCCTAGAGCTATAGAACAAAAAAAGCCAGCACAGATCTCAACATCTGAGCGGGTTTGTTTTGCCAACAACCTGCTGACATCCGAGATGTTAAGTGACACATTCTGCAGCTTTAGTGGATTGTCGTCGGGCGCGCGGCCAGCAACACTTATCATTTCAATCCTGAGAGCGAGTCTGGTGTGACCGTCGTCATCTGTCCGTCAGGCCTGCTCGTTAGTGATTTGAACTCCGTGTGTTTTTTTTGTTAATGAAGACCAAAATATATGTACTTTTAAGTGAATAAGTCAAGCTACAGTGAGGCGCGTTGTTTCTACATAGTGCTCTGCTGAGATCCAACAGGTTCCCAGGACAACGGGTTAAACAGTTAACCACAAACTTGCGTCACTTTTCAGAAATCTGTTGCAATGCTGCTGCAAAACTGCTGCACTCTCAGCCCAGGCCGCTGCAAAGGTGTGTCTTGGTCACCTTGATCGCCATGGCAACATCTGTCAATTATTACACAGATTAATGTGATAGTTGTTATGCGGTAGGAGGAGGTTGTTTAGATAGTGTTACACCCACGTAGAGCCACACCTCCAGCTCTTCATCGTTTTTAGTGAGTGGTGTGGCAAAGTAGGATTACTACGATACTAAAAAATGTTCACCAGACAGGCCTTTTATATAAGTGCCTGTTGCTAGAAAAATATATAGAAATACTGTAAATTATCTGGGCTTTTTTTGTACAGCATACTGTACCTAAATCAAACAAGCTAATTGTGGAACAATAAGTTAAATACATTATTTTATAACAAAGAAGCTTTGAGGGGGAAAAGTAAGAATGCGATTAGATAAGCACTGGTGATGTGGTGAACAAGATGGCAGCTTGAGTAAACACACACCGGTTACATTCAGTTGAGCGTACTGTACTTGGCCTGGATTCAGAGCCGGATCAGGGTGAGGACTGACTGTTTGCATTCCAGCTGAGCTGCCAAAACAACAAGATCCTGACAATAATGCAACCTGCCACGGCTTCAAATAACTGGCTCTAACCGATCCTATTCATCTCCCGAGTGGAGCTGCGTCGGCGGACCATTGTTGTTTCTCTGGACTGAGCTTAAGTTATTGTTTGCAATACGGTCGGGCCCCCGCACTGGCATACACAGCAGTTTTGCAGTTGTGTGGGATCTTCCTCGCAACGCGGAGAAAGCCCTCCGTGGCCGAAACGTTATTGATTATTTTTGGTGTGTAAACAAGGTCATAATGCTGAGCATTGAGCTACATTTCTCCCTGTTTTGGTTTCTGATGCTGCACATGTTGTAGAGTTGATGAGCCACATTAATATTAGGTCGCTATACCAGGGTTTCTTGCAGCGTAGGTGGGCCAAATCATTTGAAATAAAGACCATCATAAAAAAAATGATGGCATAAAACTGTAACCTTCAGGGAAAAATAACATAGATGCTTTTTCACGCCATATTTCTACACTCAAAATTGATCATGAGACGAGATGCTTCAGGATCTGAGTGGCTTGGCACCTGTTAAGAAGTTTTCTGGGGAAAACCCTGCTATACAAGCAGCGACACAGAAATGGTTGCTGACGCTGCCGTTATTTATCTCGAAGCTTGTACTCTGGTTTCCTCCAGTTGAGGGGATTCCTAAACCGTTTGTCAGCCCAATTAAATCTGCCTCAGACCACAGATGGATGAGGGTGTAACATGACTCTGGTGGTGTTGATACCATAGACTGTATATAAGAAGTTTAGGCTTGCTTGTTGGGCATTCTTCAAATGCAGCGGTTTGGGATTTTGAGCACCTAACAGGAAAGAAATCGCAGTACAGCACCTGCAAAGTAACCGCTTAGTCATCGGTGTTGTTCACCAACTGTAAGCTTGCTGCAGATACATTATGGTCAGTTTATCGCATCCTAAATCTGTTTCTCATTTTGCTGGGGCCCTCTAGAGACCCTTCAAGGACCACCCAAAGTCCAGGAGCTAAAAAAAGTGAAAAGGATGCAGGCTAAATGTAACGGTAGTGGGGCAGCATACTGTAGATCAACATATCATAATAATTGCTCATTTTATGATAAGTGCCCTAAATTTGGCAGATGTGTTGACAGATATATTGGGAACAAAGCTGGATATCGGGCCATGACAAACTCGCACACTGTGGCAGACATTTTTCAAAATGGTCAAACTTTCCTATCCCATTGGACCCACATGCAATAACGGACATAATCTAGACGCTAGTAACCCTGAGAACCAAATAAAATACTCCCTCACAATTCTATGGACTTTTACTTTTGACATTTCGGAAAATGGCTGCCATGGTCATTAGAATGACAATCTGCAATCTGCAAATATCCAGATTTCTTCTAAATCTATTAAGCTATATATGTACCAAATTTGGCGCTTTTATCACAAACTGAATAGGTTAGCTATGCCGCCCCACTATGAGAGGCTTTATTACCACTGCAGCCTGTTCTGTGCTGAACTAATAGCTTGTCTACTAAAATACAACTCCTCAGCCCAGCAGCAGCGTTCTACTTTATTTGGCATTATGAGCAGAAAGTCTACCATGTCCGAGATCAAAGTTCAGAACATAAACGAAGACTAATGACTCGCGTTATCTCTGACCGTCTGAGCCTCGGGCCTCGGGGCTCGGGGCTCCGGGAGCTGTTTGAAACCTTTTGTAACATAGCCTAATTAATATTTTACACCACAACCCTGGTGTGATGGCGAGTGCTGCAACTAGACACACATTCATGCACACATGTTACATTGGTTCCAGTGCTAAAGGCTTGGAAACAGCTGTTAAACAAGCAAGGAGAAAAAAGCATGTAAACCAATTGCACATGTGGTGGTTTATTATAAACTCATTTGATAAGAGCGTTCTATTCATAACCCTTCAACACATGACTGTAGTTAGGCTGCACTATGTGTTATAACTGACTCTGTGTCTGAATATTTGTTGTTTTCAGCCATCATCATTTACTTTTATCCTTCTTCCACTTCTGATTGTAAGGTAATCAGTGTACTATATACTCTGTGTGTTCATCCAGGTATCTAAAATGGTGGTACAAGAAGACCCAGGTGGAAAAGAAAGCTCCATTCATTGATATGTTTCGTGCCCAACCCTTGCGTCAAATATATGGTGAGTTCAGGAGCGTGCTCAGTTTTATGCCGACCGGCTGAATTTTGAGAGGGACAAGTGGTCCAACATCTACTGTTTTATCAATATGTTTCAGTTCTGTGGACTACCAGTATAATTCTGATCAATAATCCTCTCTAATATTGGACATAAACCTATTTTGACCCTTTGAATTTGACCTTAGAAGTAGCTGAAAAGTGACCGATTCCAACTTGACACCGCACTCTAATTTGCAGGTGCTCCACTTGGCGGTATTGGAGGAGGTACCATCACGAGAGGTTGGAGGGGGGAGTTCTGCAGATGGCAACTTAACCCCGGGATGTACCACTACAAGACTGTCACAGCAAACCAGGTATATATGGTGTCAAATAGACGGAGGCTCGTGTGAAAGCATACTACATCATAAAGGATCTTTATCTGGCTTTATCTCGCTGACTTATTTGCATAAGACAGAGTCCAACAGTTTCTCCTACAGCCTGTTAAGTCAAGGTTTAGTAAGTAGTCACGTATCTCTAGACAACAATGGGGCTGGTTTAGGTGGGTTTTTTTCATTCTCATAATCCATAGGAACAGCCCCTATCAAGTACCAGCCGAATGCTGATGAGAAAATAAACCTGTTAATCTACATTAATGGATCTATTTTGTTTTTTGTGGTGTTATTTTCTTATTCGCCTGAGTAAATATAGAGTCATAGTCAAGAATACATCTGTAAGAAAAAAAATGAAAATTAATGTAGAGATATAAAGAGGAATAGATAAAAGAATATATAAGTAAATAAATAACAGTGGAAATATAATAAGGAATAAATAAAAGAATGTATAAGTAAATAAAAAATGTGTAACTATGAAGAGAAACAAATAAAAGAATTTATAAGTAAATAAAAAATTTAGAAATATAAAGAGAAAAAATAAAAGAATAAATAAATGTGGAAATATAAGAAACAAATAAAATACAAAAGAATAATTACCAGCGTTTAAATTCATTTTCACATTTATTTGTTCATTTATTTCTGTATATATTTATGTATTGTTGAAATATATATTTATGTATTTATTGCATATAAACTTCTCTATTTGCTCTGTACATAATTCCATTCCATTCCTTTTTAATATAATGCAATTTATTTATCCCTTTATCCCTTAATTGTCCTTATTGCTTTTGCTATTCTTTGGGCCAAGCTGTCAATCAACTGACTATGGGTGGGCTTTCCTTCCAGGCTGATTAGTCAATTCTAAATGTCACATTAACATATTTCCAATGCAGCCACAGTGGAGTTTAATGCTGGAGTTGACAGACAGCAGCCTCAGTAGACTATAATGCAATCCATAGTGTGTTTGAGGAAAGGGTGTGCCTTTTTTCCCCTTGAAAAATTCGATCTATTACAGTTACTGTCATTACGCCTATAGCGCTCTCCACCTGAATGTATAATCAATAGCTGGGTGCACATTCAGGTTTAAACATTTACTCAAAGGGTTGTCAGAGGGAATTCTGGGATATGTAGGAAGATGAGGCAGGTTCAAGGGGGAAGAAAGTAAAAAAGTAAATTACACACAAAAAAACTTGTGGTAATGTCTAATGTCTCATTTCCTAACCTACACAAACAAAATCACTGTGTTCACGTCCTTTTCTTTGTCTCAGTTCACAGTGTGTTTGCGACGTGGGGGGCAAACAGTTTACCAGCAGGTGCTATCTGTAGAGCGTCCTCCCACACTACAAGGCTGGAACTGGGGCTACTGCGGAGAGTACGCCTTCTATCACGCCTTGTACCCCCGCGCCTGGACCGTCTACCACCTGCCGGGACAGAACGTCACCTTAACCTGCAGACAGGTTTCCCCCGTCATCCCCCATGACTACCAGGTAACTGAGGCATCCCTGGATTTCATACAGTCCAATACAGTTCAATTTATTGTCAGGTCTGTGCAGTTGATTTGAGAAAATAAAACAAGGACTCAAGTTTTTGTAGATTCCAGATTCACCCATCACGTCGTGGTCTTAAAAACTACAGTTAGGCAACTAAATAATCCGATATTAGCTTATTGCAGGTATGTTGGTATCAGTGTATATGTCGGCATCAGTGTATATGTCGGCCAATAAATAACAAGAATCTGCAGTACAGAAATGCCAAACTAGGTTTGAGGTAGTTTAGAAACGGTGTCACCATTACATGGTTTGTCCACCTGAGAGCGCTGGCAGGAGGACTTTTCAACTGTAAAATGTCTAGTTCAGTATCTTGGTCACATTACTCAAATAAAAAAAAAATCTAAAGTGAACTGTATCAAGATTGTTTATCAGTATCGGCCTCAAAAATCCAGTGTCAATCGGTCAGTTTAGCATTTCGGGGGATCTATTAGCAGAAATGGAATATAATATTCATAACTATGTTTTAATTAGTGTATAATCACTTAAAACTAAGAATCATTGTGTTTTTGTTAGCTTAGCTTCCGTTGCTAAAGTAGTGTTATTATGGTAAGGATGAACTCCCGGACCATGATTGGTGTTTCACTTCCTGCACATAACCGTTTTAGCCAAGCGGTCAGACGGGTAAAATATGTCCAAATTACAGTATACTGATAATCCATGAATAAAAAGAGCATCCACACAAAGACAAAAAGGGAGGTAGCTTTTGTAGCATTTTTTTTTCTCGGTTGCAAAATAATAAATAATTTTAATTTCTAACAAGCTGCTTGAATACTTGTCTTGCTTTTAGTTTTTTTTGCAGTTGCAAGTAGAAGCTAAATAAGTCATTTGGTTGCTTGGTCCAAACGGTGTGTGTTGACATTTTGGTTATTCCACCATGTATATCTCCTTTCTCTCAGGACTCCAGTCTCCCAGTGGCAGTATTTGTGTGGGACATAGAGAACCAGAATGACTACGCTCTGGACGTCTCCATCATGTTCACGATGGTCAACGGGTCGGGACACAAGGACGACAAGTGCGGGGGACACTGGAACGAACCGTTCCACCTGGAGAAGGAGGGGGAGGCGGTGTCGGGGGTCTTGCTACATCACTGCCCCGCGGTCAACCCTTACACTCTGTGCATCGCAGCCCGAGAGCAGGTTCGATTTACGAGCTTGTGATTTCTAGCTGCTTCGAGGTTTTTTGTAGTAGGTTGTGCTGGAGGTTGCTGCACAATAAACAATAGTCTCTGTTATCTGGAGGTGGATTTATAATAATCAACTGGTTGTGAAATCTGTGGTGTTAGTGAGCATTAGATTAGTTTACCAAGATTGTGTGTGTGCATATTTCAACAGCCTGACAGGGAGGTCAGTCACCAGACAGCGTTCAGCCCAAAGGGAACCTGCAGCGGCCTGTGGAGCGACCTCATCACTGACGGACGGCTGGACTCTCCTACAGGTCGGTGCTTAAAACAGACGGTGGAGGGATGAGGCAGATTCATAACGGAACCGATTCTAAAGTTTCCTCAACACGACGCAATGAAACATGCCTCTTACCTCTGCAGGATCCAGCCCGCCGACGCCGAAGGGAGAGAAGGTGGCAGCGGCGTTGGCCGTGGGCTGCTCGGTGCCGGCTCAGAGCCACAACAGCCTGGAGTTCTGCTTGGCCTGGGACATGCCCACAATCACCTTCGGCGCCAGGGAGAGGGAACACATCAGGTACATCAAACACGCATACTGTACAGTGTGTTGCTTTGCAGAAATGTAAACAAGCTGGAGTTTGTCACTACAGATATGTTTTTCCCTGTTTTCTACTACATTCGTTACTCTTAGCTCAAAGAAAGACCACACTAGTGTTAACTTTCTTTGCTGTGGTTGTTTGGTTTGGGTGACTTTCGGTGCTTGGGACACTGCGTGGAGCATAAACAAAGCTATTGTTATTTCTTTTTTTTTTTTATCCCGATCTCAGATTCATTTTTGCATTCGTCACAAATTGCAGCCCAACAATTTTCTGTGACCAAAGCACAATAGGGCTCCCTAACCGCAAAACAAACTTCAATGACAACCAAACAAATATCATTTCAATGCCGTGTCCCATTTCAAAGCCTCAGGCCCAACTGAAACTGCCACACCTCTCACCTCATTGTAGAATACTGTGAGGGAATGCAAAGGTCAGACTCACTAATATACAAGGCTTTTAAAAAATGTGAATCAAAATCCAATGTTTTCTGCTGCTTTTGTATTTGTTGACGAACATGCAGCGCCGCTAACATCTGCTTGTGTCTTTTCCCGTTTCCAGGAGATACACCCGTTACTTCGGGACCAAAGGGGATGCGTCGCCCTCGCTCAGTCACTACGCCCTAACACACTACAGACAGTGGGAGAAGAGCATTGAGGAGTGGCAGAGACCCACATTGCAGGACAGGTAGTTCACTCCGAAAGCTCTGTAGGTTAAATGAGAAATAAACACTGATTTATCTAAAACAACGATGATTTATTACATCAATATCAATCGATAGTTTTCCATCTATGAATGCTTATAATTGTTTATCCCGTCACCTTGGTTGCGTTGCAGCTCTCTCCCCTCCTGGTATAAGTCAGCCCTATTTAACGAGTTGTACTTTGTGGCGGATGGAGGGACGGTGTGGTTGGAGCTACCAGAGGACGCCGATGTCAGCGGTGGCGTGCGGAGCGAGGACGGGGGGCTGCCAGCTCAGCCCGATGTCATCAAGGAGTTCGGGCGTTTCGCCTACCTAGAAGGTAAGTGACAAGGAAACCGGTGTTAGTCTACAAGGCTAGACACAGATGTTTAGAGCTGAATTAATTAGTCGATTAGTTGATAGACAGAAAATTAATATGCAGCTATTTTGACAATCAATTATATTTTTTCATTCTCTGGTTCCAGCTTCTTTAACGTGAGGATTTTCTGCTTTTCTCTGTATTATATCATTTTAAACTGAATATCTTCAGTTTTTGGACAGTTGGTCGAACAAAACAAGAGGTTGGAAGACATCACCTTGAACTCTGGGAAATTATAATGGGGATTTTCTAACACGATTAATTGATTAATCGAGAAAATAATGATCAGTTTGTGTCATTATGTTACTAGTTTGTAAATTAATATATTCATATATGTATATTTTTTTAAATTTATTTGTAAGTTTTT
Organism: Sebastolobus alascanus; assembly: GCA_916701645.2. Classification (NCBI taxonomy): domain Eukaryota; kingdom Metazoa; phylum Chordata; class Actinopteri; order Perciformes; family Sebastidae; genus Sebastolobus; species Sebastolobus alascanus. The sequence goes on from CAKAOJ020000124.1 coordinate 1,167,551, forward strand.
CAACAAAGTTGCAAACATTAAAACAAACACGCAACCCCCCCACCCTTCCCGGACACCCCAAAACTAAACAAAATAGAGAAAAAAACAACAAATAATTGGACGAAATAGATAAATAATAATTTAAACATCATAATAATAATAGTATTAAATAGTAATAATTAAAAAATAAATGTAGATTTGGTTTGTTGTTGCAGTTGGAACCACCAATAATTTGACCTATGACAAAAGTATACATACGTACAGTATATTCACATGTGCCTATAAAGACATATACACACCCACATGTCTCAATACACATATTTAAATATAGACAGACACAGCTCTGTATTCATTGTACTAGCAAACGAAAAGACAGGCTCATAGACAGTGTCACATGAATAAGGCACTTATTCCAGGTCTATTATCCGGCATTTAAAGCATCACCTATTCTCTATCCTAATATTTAGAATATAAAGGGTAGTAAATTGAGAGGGAGGAGTATAGTACTATAGTATTTAGGAAATGATAGAGCAATATATACATATGTTTAATTACGGTCTAGAAATTATTAATGATCACTTTCTAGGCCTTTATTGATTGAAGTTCACAACTAGTTAATAATGTGACTTATCGGATATAAAAGGGAATAGGAAGTGGTGTCCAAAAAAGATGTCTACATAGAGTAACAATAAACAAATTGTGTTTGTCTGGTCCTTCATGCTAATTCTTGCCTTCAGGTTTTTTTTTTGGTGCTCACGCGTATTCAAAAACAGAAAACCTGTTGCACAGGAGAAAATGTAAATTGACACGCTTTCAGCTACAACATTAACATTAACACAGCCTTAGAACTGGTAATACTTGTACGCGATTAAAGCATGTAAAACTTTTGTCAAATATTCAGCTGGCAAAGGTGAAAAGATGCTATATGCCTATATCAAATATGTGACCCACATTACAAAGATATTGTTGTTTCCCAGGTCAGGAGTACAGAATGTACAACACGTACGACGTGCACTTCTACGCCTCCTTTGCGCTCATCATGCTGTGGCCCAAACTTGCCCTGAGTGTGCAATATGATATCGGTGAGTGAAGTGAAGTGTCATCTTAGTGTCTTATCAATTATCTAAGCATGTGTGATAAAGAGCAACTACAGGGCGAGGTTTTACAGCATTAATCTCTTCTCAGCTGGCAGTGTGGTTCAGCAGGACCCAACAGAGAGGCTCCATCTCATGAGTGGGCGGTATTCTCCTGTCAAGGCCAAAAATGTGGTGCCTCACGACATAGGAGACCCAGGTAGGAGAAAGACTACTTAACTGAAAACCTGAGGGGACTGAATAACTCTAATGTTTGAGGAGTTTCTGTGCTGTTCGGAGACTTGAAACTTGCTTAAAACCGTCATTTTTCAAATGTTTACCATCATAAAGTGTCTCTTAGTCTCAGTACAACATGATGACTTTGTCTCTAGATGATGAGCCATGGCAGAGGGTAAATGCCTACATCATCCATGACACTGCAGACTGGAAGGACCTGAACCTGAAGTTTGTCCTGCAGGTCTACAGGGACTTTCATCTCACCCAGGACAGTCAGTATCTGCGAGACATGTGGCCAGTCTGCCAGGTACAACTGACCGAGTTAGATACCATCTGTAGTAGTAACACAAAACATAATGGATTACATGTTTTATTGCTCACTCAGCTGTCTTCTATTCTGGTCGGTCTGCTAGGCGGTGATGGAGTCAGAGATGAAGTTCGACCTGGATGGAGATGGCCTGATAGAGAACTCTGGATATGCTGACCAGACCTACGACGGTTGGACGGTGACCGGACCAAGGTGAGAGGATGATAATACCAGGCGGCAACCTCCGGGTCTGAAAAGTGAAGCCAATGCAGAAGTGCCTTGAACCTGCATTCTTTCTAACAGCCAGCAGGGGGCGACTCCTCTGGTTGCAAAAAGAAGTCTGATTGTATAGAAGTCTATGAGAAAATGAGCCTATTTCTCCCTTGATTTATTACCTCAGTAAACATTGTAAACATGAGTTTATGGTCTCAATCACTAGTTTCAAGTCTTCTTCAACACAGCATGATGTTCATTTAGTAGATTATGGTCCCATTTAGAGTCAAATAGACGATAAAGCAGGGTATGCTTTAGGGCGGGGCTACCTTGTGATTGACAGGTCGCTACGACGGCGTTGTCCGATCTGGGAGTTGTCCGTGTTTTCGTCTAGAGCTTTAACCCTTTCAACAGTGTGTTTTCGGTTCATGAAAGTTATCTGTAACATTTTGGTTGCCTAAAAATGTCTTATTCAGCGTTCGGTTGTACTGAGCTCCACCCTCTGTGTCATGGCGACGGCCAAAAACCAAGATGGCAACGGCCAAAATGCAGAACTCTAAGCTTCAGAACTGTTGTCCACAAACCAATGGGTGACGTCACGGTGGCTACGTCCTCTTCTTATATACGGTCTATGGATAAAACATGGTAGCTCTGAAATAAACGCCATCAGTAGAGATTAGGTTACAGAAAAATGCAGATAAGTGATGAATATCCCTTATTCTCTGTACACAGGACTCCCTCCCTTGGGTTGTCTTATACCCCAGTCATTTCAGATGTTGTGGTATGATGATAAAAATAATTAAGTTTTATTAAGTAATTTGGCTTAGTGCTCAGCGATACTACCCAGCCATTATTTGCAAAACCTACAGTACCATTAAAATATTCAAATACTATTAACAAATTAGGAACCTCGAAGTAATAAATAGCTTAGCTGCCAAAAAATGTAACCCCTCTATTTTGATTAAATCTAATCCTTTAACATGTATTTTAATTAATTGAGCAGTCCTCAAAGAAAAACTACTGTATGATCATTTAAAAAACTGCATTTACAACTTCAAGCCTGAATTGGATGGCAGGGAAGAAGGGATGGCAGGGAGGAAGGGAGAGAGGGAAGGAAATGGCAATGGAAAAGCATGACTCATGACAAAGTGAAGGAAACATTGAGTTGTGTATAACAGCTGCAGTGCTTCTCTAACTGTGACCAAGGTTGAGTTCAGAGGCTGTAGCAGAGATGAAAGAGTTGGGCTTCCAAAACTGACACTTCCTGTTTACAATTTCATCTCGCATGACGGTCGACACAGCGGGCTCACAGTACATGAAGTTTCAAAGCTGGGAAATTAACATAATTCATGCAAGGGGATTCATACACTGGCAAGATCATTTGAAGAATAATATTGTTTAATTAGCACATTTTGTGTTATTCAATCACAATGTTTAGTTATATTTTTCCACACAGAAATATCTCAATTGAGGCTTTTTATAAAACAACTATCTACATTATTACAGCTAAGTAGGAGTTTAGTTTTGCAGATATTGGCACTTGTAGTTTAAGCTTGAAATGTAACTCCCCTGAAGTCAAACTCTTAAGTGTTTTAAACGATTACAGCAAGGTTACATTTGACTCTTGTATTTTACAGTGCGTACTGTGGTGGGCTGTGGTTGGCATCCCTGTGTGTGATGTGTAAAATGGCCAGACTGGTGGACAACGAGGAGATATACCAACGTTACAGAGACATCTTGGACAGGGGCAGTGCTGCGTTTGACAAACTGCTGTGGAACGGTAAGTTATATCTATCCATATATAACATTATATGGGAAGGGTTCACTCTGTTGCGTTTAGTGCAGGTTTAAAAACATCTCTTGAAAAGCTAAATTAATAGTGAGAGGCATGACAAACTAATTTGCTCATTGCTACATACACAAGTCACTGATGTCACACATCAGTGACTTAAAACAAAAAGTCAAAATGCAGCCACTGTTTTCCGCTAAATCTGAATTATTTCTACAGCGAAATGCATTTCCTTTTTTTTTCTATTTTCCTTCTCATGTTTAGGCAAGTACTACAACTATGACAGCAGCGGGAGAGACCTTTCTAATAGTGTCATGGCTGACCAGTGTGCTGGCCACTGGTTCCTGAGAGCGTCCGGAGAGGAAGACTACCAGGCAAGTTAAAACACAAGTGCCACCGTTAAACTGTGAGCAAGCTCTAATGTCCGAGGAGGCAATGAGCAGGGTATGGGGCAGTGCAAAAATAGATGTAATTTGGCTGTGGGTAGAATATTAGGGGAAATGCAAATTAAGGCAGGAGAATGTGAGAAGCCCGGAGAGTTGCAGGAGAGGAGACTTATCTTGACTTGTGTAGGTCCAACAAAGACGAGGAAGTCCACAGTCACAGCCGAGCACGTCACAGAGACAGTTGAACATTACAGCACACTTCCAGCAGAACTTTGTTGCCCAGGGAAGTCCATCCAGTTATTGGAACAACTGCCACTCTTACTTACGTCTTCTTTTTTGAGCAGAAACTGGATTAAGCTTTCAGTTATCTCCTCCTTTAGCCACTCTCAGTCACCTAACTGTTCTCCTCCATGCTGTTTTAGTCCCCCCCCCCCATCACAGTTGTGACTTATTTATCTCCTAAATGTTCCTGTCAAGGTTGAAAAGGGCTATTCTGTACTTTTTCTTTTCCCCGTTTCTGCTATAATAGTAGCAAAATAGCTTTTTCAATAGTGCCAAGACTCAGACTAAATTGGTTTGAATCTTGTAAATATACGTGCAATTAAGCACAGTACATTGTCTTTTTGTTTAATGTCCATGACCTAATATCCCTTCTTTCTCCTATGCCAAGCTGCAAATTACACAAACCTCAATAAAGTAATGTTTTCATCAAAGCTTTGTGGTCTCAGCATCAATTCCTCTCTCCCTCCAGGCTTTTCCAAAAGAAAAAATCCAGAGTGCACTAAAATCTGTCTTTGACTTGAATGTGATGAGCTTCGCTGGCGGCCAGATGGGGGCAGTAAACGGCATGCGTCCTGAGGGAGTGCCCGACCGTTCCAGTGTCCAGTCAGATGAGGTTTGGATTGGAGTAGTGTATGGACTGGCAGCCACTATGATCCATGAGGTAAGTGTGTGTGTGTGTGTGTGTGTGTGTGTGTATTTTAGTATCTACTTTACATTCAAGGGATAAAACAATAAGGTATTCATTGACATTTTGTTGTCAGTGCAGCTAAAACTCACAAGTAATTTATCATTCAGAAGCCTGCATTCTTTCACAAGTTTTGTTGCAGTTTTTTCATGATTATAAGCCTATTTCCCAAAATATTATTTATTTTAAGTTCATGCTTGTGATGTTTGTTTAGGTCCACTGTTGGAGGGGTCATGGGAGTTTGCCCATCCAGTCTACATGTGTTTTGTGGACTTGGAGAAGGCTTGCGACCATGTCCTGTGGGGTGTACTACAGGAATATGAGTAGCGGGGTCATTGTTACGAGCCATCCGGTCCTTGTATAACCAAAGTGAGAGCTGTGTCCATATACTCGGCTCAAACACGTTTCCAGTGGGTGTTGGACTCCGCCCCGGTTGACCCTTGTCACCGATCCTGTTCGTGATTTTCACGAACAGGATTTTCAAGGTACAACAGGGGGGAGGAGAATATCCGGTTTGGGGAACTCAGAATCGCGTCTCTGCTCTCTGCAGATGATGTGGCTCTGTTGGCTCCATCAGAGCATGACCTTCAGCACGCACTGTGGTGTGAAGCGGTCGGGATGAGGGTCAGGGTCAGTACTTCCAAGTCTGAGGCCATGGTTCTCTGCCGGAAAACGGTGAATTACGCCCTCCAGGTTGGGAGTGAGTCACTTCCCCAAGCGAGGGAGTTCAAGTATCTCGGGGTCTTGTTCACGATTGAGGGTAAAATGGAGTAGGAGATGGACAGGTCAGCAGTTATGCGGGCGTTGTACCGGAGCGTTGTGGTAAAGAGGAAGCTGAGCTGGAAGGCAAAGCTCTCGATTTACCGGTCCATCTACGTTCCGACCCTTACCTATCGTCATGAGCTTTGGGTAATGACCGAAAGAATGCCTTAGAGATAGGGTCATCTGATCAGGATGCCTCTTGGACCCTTTAGAGGTTTTCCGGGCATTTCCAACTGGTAAGAGGCCCCCGGGGTAGACTCGGAACACGCTGGAGAGATTATGTATCTCGTCTTGCTTGGGAAAGCCTCGGGGTTCCCTAGGAAGAGCTGTAAAATGTTGCTGGGGAGAGGGACATCTGCCTCACATCTCTGCCGCTGTTTTTCTCTCTCAGGGTATGCAGGAGGAGGGTATGCGCACAGCGGAGGGTTGCTACCGAACTGTGTGGGAGAGACTGGGCATGGCCTTCCAGACTCCTGAAGCCTACTGTGAGAAGGGCATCTACCGCTCTCTGGCGTACATGAGGCCTCTGAGTGTATGGGCCATCCAGCTAGCCCTGAACACTTCACAGAAGGATCAGACTACATCAGCTCAAACTGGAGGCACAGACGGGGAGCAGGGACAGGATTTGAGAGAAAATCAGAGCTAGGACCTGAGCCTGATTAGAGCAGTGTCTCTGAAAACGACCTCCAAACTCTCCTGCAGCCACCACCCTCATCTGCACTCCCACCCTGCAGGGCTTTGTTTGATCGGTTACAGATCTTGAATTTAATTCTCTACGGTTTATTTTTTTGCTTCAAATGTTTGAGGCTCATGGTCAGAACTGGATGGTTTATGCTTGACAAAGTCAGTAGCTACTGTAGATCATATTGTTAGACGAGGAGTTTAACATTTTTCAAGAGACTGCAAATGGTTTTTGATTTTTCTTTCTTTTTTTTTTTAAAGTCGTACAGTGTAGGGTGGTAGCCAGTCTATGTCAAAATCATAGCCAGTGTGTATTGTTAATTAAAAATCGACCTTGTGTTTCAGCAACATATTGTCTATTTGCACGCATGTACACACATGCAAGCACTACATTTCACAATCATGTCAATAATAATGTTATCTTATTTGGAACAAATATGCTAAATATTTGAGGACTGTTGTATGATATTATACCAGCCGCGTAGTCATTATTGTCTTTAACAGCCGAGTACATCAAAGGGCCTATGATTGAATCGAGACAGATTTGAAAGATTTCTTGATCAGAAATATAGACGCTTGAAAAGTCAATTTGAAGATATCCTCCACTTAAATTTGAATGCTGTACTAAATGATGTAATATGGGATGAGTAATGTTGGAAATTAAGTATGACATTTTTTTTAAAGAGCATTTGGTGCCTTGTTGCATGTTGGCCATATCTACAGTATATTAATGTAGCGGCAACATTTACCATGTTTTATAAAATCCAATACTCATGACAATCATGCTGAATAAATGACTGAATAAGATGCAACAGCAGGTGTGTTGTTAATTAAATGTATATGAAAAAATGTCAAAAGAGAGGAAATACAAATAATTAGCTGCATGAGGGGATGAATGTCAAACCTACCCAAAGACATTATGCGATGAAATTCAATGAATACTTTAACAATCTACAGGGACATTAGAGGTTACTGAGGTTAAAGTTACTCAATAAGATAAAGACAGGTGAAAAATTAAAGGGAAAAACTGAATAAATTAATGGAAAAACCTAACAAATAATAGGACGACAGATCACTGAAGACATTCTGCTCACCTGTTCTCACTTCCCCAATCAGTCATTCACTACACATACCAAACCAGCTTTGTCAGTTTGTCTTCATCGTTTTGTTGCTGTATGGAATTTTGGTTTGCCTGTCATCTGCTAAATGTGCCTGTCTGCCAAAGAAGGGGCGGAGAGAAGAAAAGAGAGGAAAAAAGAGAGAAAATGAGAAACAAAACACAATTCTGCAGCACCCATTTTCGCTCCTGTGGCATTTCATGTCTATATACTGTAGTATTTTTCTTAAAGAAAAAAAAAAGTAAGAGCGCCGGATCAAATACCGAACCCGGCAGGATTGAGGTTTATAATATGCAGAATAAAAGTGTTTATGTATTTATTCAAGACTTGTGCTATGCAATTAACTGTTAATACATTAGTATAAATAAAACTTCCCTAGTCTAGATTATATACTTGGACTATCCATAAATTGAATTTATTTTAAATTTCTTTTTACCTTCCAAGTTCATTGATACAAAATAACAGTATCATCATCCTTTTCCTTTCAAAATAATGATAATAAAGGATGATAATGTTATTTTTCATACATCCTCTTCATGGCTGATTAATGGCCCGTATATAAGGAAACTGGAAGCAGCCTCAGACACCAAGCTGATAAAGGTAAGCGAATGTATGAATAAAGTAAAATGTACTGGACTTGCATTGAAGCTTGCATTGGTTTGCACCTTGCTGTGTGTAACTAATTAAAACTAACCATAAAAATGAACATGAACTGAGACAGTATTAATATTAAGATTGTAATTCAATTGTTTTTGGCTCTGGAGCAGGTGAAGACTTGGGCTCTGGGAAACTGTGGTGAAATTTTTCACACTTTTCTGACAATATTGTACTATTCACTCCACTCCAATTATTGGACAGTTACTCCGAGGACACTCACGTGTCTGTGTCTCTGGTAGGGATTTAGAGGGGCTCTAGCCCAGTGTCCGTGCCTCTGGTAGCAATCGTCATTGCGATATGAACATGTTCGATGAACAAATTGCAAAAGACCGACCTAATGCGCGATGAATGAGAGAAATATTTTTTGTTTACACGGGCCATGAATTCACCCAGCATGCAGGCATTTGTCCTCCCCAGAACCTCCCAGAGCACTCACTCATCAAAGAACGGCCAACCAGCTTCTACAGGTCTGCATAAGGCACCTTTCACTTTTCTGAGTAGCAGGAAGATAAACTGATAGACATATACGATTCCAGCCCCACTTCTAGAAGTAGGTAGCAAGTGTAATTGGGTGGGGCTGAAGATCGAGGCCACACCCCCTCAGCATCAGGCCATAGGAGTCTCTGTGGCGCAATTGGTTAGCGCGTTCGGCTGTTAACCGAAAGGTTGGTGGTTCAAGCCCACCCAGGGACGATTTGTGTTTATATAACCACGTGACTTTCTGTAACTGTACACGCTAGTTGCCATGATCAGGGCTAAACATTCTAGAATCATGGAGCAAAGGTAAAAGCATGACTGTTACACATCATGACTTACTGTCCTTGCATCAAAAAGCATTAAAGTCAAAGTCCAAGTGGAATTCAAACTTTATAAAAGTAATGCACCTTCAGCTTCTACAGGTCTGCATAAGGCACCTTTCACTTTTTGAAAAGCAGAAAAATAAACTGATAAACATACGATTCCAGCCCAACTTCTAGAAGTAAGTAGCAGTGGGTGGGGCTGAAGATAGAGGCGACACCCACTCAGCATCAGGCCACAGGAGTCTCTGTGGCGCAATTGGTTAGCGCGTTCGGCTGTTAACCGAAAGGTTGGTGGTTCAAGCCCACCCAGGGACGATTTGTGTTTATATAACCACGTGACTTTCTGTAACTGTACACGCTAGTTGCCATGATCAGGGCTAAACATTCTAGAATCATGGAGCAAATGTAAACACATGACTGTTACACATCATGACTTACTGTCCTTGCATCAAAAAGCATTAAAGTCAAAGTCCAAGTGGAATTCAAACTTTATAAAAGTAATCCACCTTCAGCTTCTACAGGTCTGCATAAGGCACCTTTCACTTTTTGAAAAGCAGAAAAATAAACTGATAAACATACGATTCCAGCCCAACTTCTAGAAGTAAGTAGCAGTGGGTGGGGCTGAAGATAGAGGCCACACCCCCTCAGAATCAGGCCATAGGAGTCTCTGTGGCGCAATTGGTTAGCGCGTTCGGCTGTTAACCGAAAGGTTGGTGGTTCAAGCCCACCCAGGGACGATTTGTGCTTATATAACCACGTGACTTTCCGTAAATGAACCCGCTAGTTGCCATGATCAGGGCTAAACATTCAAGATTCATGAACTACAAGTAAAAGCATGACTGTTACACATCATTAGTCACTGTCCTTGCATTGAAAAGTATTAAAGTCAGAGTCCAAGTGGAATTCAAAGTTTATAAAAGTAATGCACCTTCAGCTTCAACAGGTCTGCATAAGGCACCTTTCACTTTTCTGAATAGCAGGTAAAAAATTGATAAACATATCCATTTCCAGCCCAACTTCTAGAAGTAAGTAGTAGTGGGTGGGGCTGAAGTTAGAGGCCACACCCCGTCAGCAATAAGAGTCTCTGTGGCACAATTGGTTAGCGCGTTCGGCTGTTAACCGAAAGGTTGGTGGTTCAGTCCCACCCAGGGACGATTTGTGCTTATATAACCGCGGGACTTTCCGTACATGAACACGCTATTTGCTATGATCAGGGCTATATATTCAAGAATCATGGAGCAAAGGTAAAAGCATGACTGTTACACATCATGACTTACTGTCCTTGCAACAAAAAGTATTAAAGTCAGAGTCCAAGTGGAATTCAAAGTTTATAAAAGTAATGCACCTTCAGCTTCAACAGGTCTGCATAAGGCACCTTTCACTTTTTATGAATAGCAGGAAAAAAATTGATAAACATATCCATTTCGAGCCCAACTTCTAGAAGTAAGTAGTAGTGGGTGGGGCTGAAGATAGAGGCCACACCCCGTCAGCAATAAGATTTTCTGTGGTGCAATTGGTTAGCGCGTTCGGCTGTTAACCGAAAGGTTCGTGGTTCAAGCCCATCCAGGAACGTTTTGTGCTTATATAACCACGTGACTTTCCGTAAATGAACACGCTAGTTGCCATGATCAGGGCTAAACATTCAAGATTCATGGACTAAAGGTAAAAGCATGACTGTTACTTATCCTGAGTTACTGTCCTTGCATCAAAAAGTATTGAAGTGCATAAGGCACCTTTCACTTTTCTGAATAGCGGGAAAATAAACTGTTAAACATACGATTCCAGCCCAACTTCTAGAAGTAAGTAGCAGTGGGTGGGGCTGAAGATAGAGGCCACACCCCCTCAGCATCAGGCCATAGGAGTCTCTGTGGCGCAATTGGTTAGCGCGTTCGGCTGTTAACCGAAAGGTTGGTGGTTCAAGCCCACCCAGGGACGATTTGTGTTTATTTAACCACGTGATATTCCGTAAATGAACACGCTAGTTGCCATGATCAGGGCTAAACATTCAAGAATCATGGAGCAAAGGTAAAAGCATGACTGTTACACATCATGACTTACTGTCCTTGCATCAAAAAGCATTAAAGTCAGAGTCCAAGTGGAATTAAAACTTTATAAAAGTAATGCACCTTCAGCTTCTACAGGTCTGCATAAGGCACCTTTTACTTTTTGAATAGCAGAAAAATAAACTGATAAACATACGATTCCAGCCCAACTTCTAGAAGTAAGTAGCAGTGGGTGGGGCTGAAGATAGAGGCCACACCCCCTCAGAATCAGGCCACAGGAGTCTCTGTGGCGCAATTGGTTAGCGCGTTCGGCTGTTAACCGAAAGGTTGGTGGTTCAAGCCCACCCAGGGACGATTTGTGCTTATATAACCGCGGGACTTTCCGTAAATGAACACGCTAGTTGCCATTATCAGGGCTAAACATTCAAGATTCATGGACTAAAGGTAAAAGCATGACTGTTACATATCATGAGTTACTGTCCTTGGATCAAAAAGTATTGAAGTGCATAAGGCACCTTTCATTTTCTGAATAGCAGGAAAATAAACTGTTAAACATACGATTCCAGCCCAACTTCTAGAAGTAAGTAGCAGTGGGTGGGGCTGAAGATAGAGGCCACACCCCCTCAGCAATAAGATTTTCTGTGGCGCAATTGGTTAGAGCGTTCGGCTGTTAACCGAAAGGTTGGTGGTTCAAGCCCACCCAGGGACGTTTTGTGCTTATATAACCACGTGACTTTCCGTAAATGAACACGCTAGTTGCCATGATCAGGGCTAAACATTCAAGATTCATGGACTAAAGGTAAAAGCATGACTGTTACTTATCATGAGTTACTGTCCTTGCATCAAAAAGTATTGAAGTGGATAAGGCACCTTTCACTTTTCTGAATAGCAGAAGAATAAACTGATAAACATACGATTCCAGCCCAACTTCTAGAAGTAAGTAGCAGTGGGTGGGGCTGAAGATAGAGGCCACGCCCCCTCAGCATCAGGCCATAAAGTCTCTGTGGCGCAATTGGTTAGCGCGTTCGGCTGTTAACCGAAAGGTTGGTGGTTCAAGCCCACCCAAGGACGATTTGTGCTTATATAACCGCGGGACTTTCCGTACAAGAACACGCTATTTGCTATGATCAGGGCTATATATTCAAGAATCATGGAGCAAAGGTAAAAGCATGACTGTTACACATCATGCGTTACTGTCTTTGCAACAAAAAGTATTAAAGTCAGAGTCCAAGTGGAATTCAAAGTTTATAAAAGTAATGCACCTTCAGCTTCAACAGGTCTGCATAAGGCACCTTTCACTCTTTATGAATAGCAGGAAAAAAATTGATAAACATATCCATTTCGAGCCCAACTTCTAGAAGTAAGTAGTAGTGGGTGGGGCTGAAGATAGAGGCCACACCCCGTCAGCAATAAGATTTTCTGTGGTGCAATTGGTTAGCGCGTTCGGCTGTTAACCGAAAGGTTCGTGGTTCAAGCCCATCCAGGGACGTTTTGTGCTTATATAACCACGTGACTTTCCGTAAATGAACACGCTAGTTGCCATGATCAGGGCTAAACATTCAAGATTCATGGACTAAAGGTAAAAGCATGACTGTTACTTATCCTGAGTTACTGTCCTTGCATCAAAAAGTATTGAAGTGCATAAGGCACCTTTCACTTTTCTGAATAGCGGGAAAATAAACTGTTAAACATACGATTCCAGCCCAACTTCCAGAAGTAAGTAGCAGTGGGTGGGGCTGAAGATAGAGGCCACACCCCCTCAGCATCAGGCCATAGGAGTCTCTGTGGCGCAATTGGTTAGCGCGTTCGGCTGTTAACCGAAAGGTTGGTGGTTCAAGCCCACCCAGGGACGATTTGTGTTTATTTAACCACGTGATATTCCGTAAATGAACACGCTAGTTGCCATGCTCAGGGCTAAACATTCAAGAATCATTGAGCAAAGGTTAAAAGCATGACTGCTACACATCATTAGTCACTGTCCTTGCATTGAAAAGTATTAAAGTCAGAGTCCAAGTGGAATTCAAAGTTTATAAAAGTAATGCACCTTCAGCTTCAACAGGTCTGCGTAAGGTACCTTTCACTTTTCTGAATAGCAGGAAAAAAATTGATAAACATATCCATTTCCAGCCCAACTTCTAGAAGTAAGTAGTAGTGGTTGGGGCTGAAGATAGAGGCCACACCCCCTCAGCATCAGGCCAGAGTTGTCTCTGTGACACAATCTGTTAGCGCGATGGCTGTTACCTGGCAGGGGAGATACCTTGATTTCTGTAGGAGCCTTATTCAGAAGTGTGTGTCGCTTGACCGCAGTGCTTCTTGGGGCCACCGCACTGTCCTGGCATCATCCTGGTCAGTTGAGCTTCATCTTGCTTGTCGGATAAAGAGGTCTGCGGTTCGTTTTGAGCTCCAAGGAGATTTAGAAATGGATCGACTACAATTCAGCCAGACTATTATCCAGAAGGAGCTAAGTTTCAGCCCTCCTCAGCTTTAGGGCTGACGGATAAATCGGATTTTCATCGTCACTGCGATATGAACCCGCGCGATGAACACATTGTAGAAGACGGCCTAATACGCGATGAATGAGAAAAATAATTTTGCTTACACGCGCCATGCTTTCACCCAGCATGCAGGCATTTGTCCTCCCCACAACCTCCCACCCTTTGCAAGAATTTATTGATGCTCTTTCCAGGGAAAGCTATGTGAGTGTTTCTTCTGTGAAACCATTGCTTCATTCATTCCTTGTATTTGAAAATCCATTTGCCATAAACCCGATTCTGATAAAGGTTGGATCTCAATATACTCCTCACATCACAAGTAATACATAAGCCAAACCTTTCAATGCCTCGTCACAAGTCTCTGTGGCGCAATTGGTTAGCGCGTTCGGCTGTTAACCGAAAGGTTGGTGGTTCAAGCCCACCCAGGGACGACAGTTCATTTTTCAAACCTCAGGCAGCCATTGCGTAAACAACGGGGGAGGGAAGAGGCAGGAGGAAGAGGGCAGGTTAAGTTACATATGCTTTATAACAGCTTTGTCAGAAGACCAACAGTCCCTCCAGTTTGAATTTTTCACACTTAAGCCTGGTAGATTCTTTGAAATATATCACTGACAATAACTTGGGCTATCAACTCTAAAATATTTGGCACTGGTATTGTCTTATCAGTTGACACACAAAGCAATTTCTAACTGCAGGATTTGAGTTTTCATGTACAACTTAAGTACAGTCCACGCCCATTCTTTCACATTTCAGTGAAAGTACGTCTCGTTTCCTCTCGAATGAGAGCATCTTTCATTGGGAAAAAGCACATTAGATAAGTATAGTTCTGGCACTGGGATTTTCACATTAGGTTACTGTGCACTTGTAATAAAAGTTTCTCGTCCCTGGGTGGGCTTGAACCACCAACCTTTCGGTTAACAGCCGAACGCGCTAACCAATTGCGCCACAGAGACCAGATGGTGCAAGCAGCACAGTTCAGAGTATTTCTCTATTTGTCTGCTCTGCGGCAACGGGGGATGGTACATGAACAAGGGAGAGACCTGCAGGGGATTTGTTCATGTGGGGGAAGAGCATTAGCATCGCCCGGCTAGCTCAGTCGGTAGAGCATGAGACTCTTAATCTCAGGGTCGTGGGTTCGAGCCCCACGTTGGGCGCAACATTTTCAATATCCTATCGCCGCTCATGCAATTTCTGTAGGTACCCCGTCCCTACTCATAAGCACTAGCACCTGCTAACACTTCCAAGCTAGCACAATGTCAAGGAGATGGATTGTTTACTTTAGACTAGTTCCCTCATGTTTGTCCAGTAAAACAAACCCCGTACTGAATGTTATCATGTACATAATTTAGTTTACAACTTCACAACTTTCATGTTCTTATCTAACACCAGAACTGCGACACCAGGGAGCCAAGAATTCCCTGCTGATAATGCAGCAATGTCAGATAGTGTACTGAGAATGGCAGCTGCTCTGTCATGTTTAAATTTATATTTTAAAAGTAATGTATGGATAAGCCTATGAGGAACACAGCCAAAGCTTGAATGGATTGAATTTATCTGCCCAAGAAAAAGAAAAGTGAATGCGCCCAACGTGGGGCTCGAACCCACGACCCTGAGATTAAGAGTCTCATGCTCTACCGACTGAGCTAGCCGGGCTGCTGATGTCACATTCAAGGATGGGGTTTAAAAAGATACAATTATCTAAGATGAGGGCCCACAACAAAAATCAATAGCAGTTTAATACAACCCCACTTCATAACACCTGAACTATCCCTTTAACAATGTATCGTGGTAATTTTTGAAACACTGGTGACTATACAGCACACAAGAAGAAACACAGATTAAATGTAGACTACAGGAAGAACTTTCTGTCTGGGATCAAGCTACCAACTTTTCAGTTTACCACTGAATGCACCAAATGAAAGATATATCTAATAAATATTGTACTACTGAATACTAATTCTGCTGGTAATATTCTAATTTCTATTTTAAATAATGTAATGTAATGTAGTGTATGGATAAGGCTATGAGGAACACAGCCAAAACTTGAATGGTTTGAATATCGTCAGTACTTAAACTGCAACATTAGTTGTCAACAATTAAATTAATCGCCAACTATTTTCATAATCGATTATTTGGTTTGAGTAATTAATAAAAAAGAAAAAATTCTCTGATTCCATCTTTGAGTTGTGGACAAAACAAGACATTTCAACAACTAAATGATTAATCAAGAAAATAATCTACAGATTAATCAACAATGAAAATAATTGTTAGCTGGTGCCATAGTCAGTACTGTTTAACAATTGCCTAAGAAATAGAAAAGTGTATGCGCCCAACGTGGGGCTCGAACCCACGACCCTGAGATTAAGAGTCTCATGCTCTACCGACTGAGCTAGCCGGGCTACTGATGTCACTTACAGAGGCGGGGTTTAAAAAAGTATTGCTAGCTCTACAGTTCCCTGACTTTATGGTTTTACTGGATAACTTAATGCCTTTCCATTACCAAACCATTGTATTTTTCCCTCACAGCTAAATAATTTAACCAAGACATCTGATTTACATTTGGTGTACTAGTTTGCTCACTATATAATACAATTTAGTAAGGGTGAATGTTTACCTGTGTAAGTTGTGTTCTCTGTGTAACTATCCAGCAATGGCTAAGAAAACAGATTTGATATTGCTATAAAGGTTGGCAATTCTGCTGAGATTTAAAGGTTTGGATTTGGTGAGATTAATATATAAAATAAATAAAGTCCATCAAAACAATGCAGGGAAGTGGTGTGATACATGTAGAATTCACTGGTCAAACATGAGACTTGAAAGGTTGCTCCTGATATTTAAATTGCTCTCTCAATAATTGATACAATTAGCATAGATTGGTATTAGAGTATTAGAAATGTTTACATACCGTCAACTTTGCTGCCTTCTGTTCCAAGGTATCCCTAGAAAATGATAAAAAAGTACCACATGAAAGAATGCCAAGAAAGTATGTCTGCCATCACAGTATGTTTTGTTTAAGAATTGTTTTTTACCAGTAACGCAACATTACCTAGGACTTAAAGCTGAAGTAGGCGAGATTGGCGCAAATATGATTTAAAAATGTTATTTTTAGAAAACGGCCGCTATATCGTGACAGTAGTACATGAAACCGGTAACCTGAAAAAAATCATGTTCCTCTGTGTCCTACTGTGTCCTCCGGTGCTCCTAACGGCATCTGAAAGATTTCACTTACCGGAGGAAAACAAGGTCCGCTGTCCAGCTGCCGTCTATGAGAGCCGGCTGTCAATCACTCGCGAACTCCGACCAAACGGTCAAATTAGGCAGCGCAGATCAAATATGAATCAATATTCTGTTACTGTAATGCCTATACCTCGCCTCAAATGTTTTCAGAATCATCTTGTAGTTACTGTTTAGCTGTAAAATGAGAAAGTTTGTGACGCCGCCGCCATTGTAAAATCTGTTGAGGAAAGCCAAGTTCCGGTCACATGACCGGAGCACAGCCAATAGGAACGCTCTCTCTCTCTGAAATGACCTGTGATTGGTCAAAGTCTGCCGTCGCGGGCTAGATTTTTCTAAAGCCTGAAAACAGAGACATGAGGAGGAGCAGAAGTCTAGTTTTCTCTCAGAACACATGAATTACAATATAATGAAAGGTTATTATGGAATTTTTGCCCAATGATGCCAAAAAAACATTCTTCCTACTACCACTTTAATGTCACTCCATATTTCCCAATCAGTTCTTTACACACTTAAAACACATGAAGCACACAAATTGACATTGTAAGAGGTCAAACTCTGAGTAACAACTATTGTTAACGCCACGTTTATGCTAATTAACGTTTTGTTTTAAAGCTAGCGCCACTATGCGCACGAGTTTTTACATTAACAACTACGGGTCAACACAGTAATTACTTCTAGAATAACACCAGTAACGTTATTTTACCCGACAAATACGTAAGGCTATTCTTTTTGCGGTTACAGTTTAATCGTCACCAGTCATTGAAATTCGATGTTAAGTCACTTTCTTACCGTGAAGACGGGCTTTTCGCTAGCTAAAGAAAGCTAACGAAAGCTAACGAATCTCAAACTTGGGCTTGATGGCCGTCGGTGCTCGGTGCGGGTTATCCAGTTTGCGAATCTAAGAAATAAAATAACGCGTTATAAAAATGTCTTTTACAAGCCAAAAATCTAAGCGATGTATACTGTTAACGTTTGGAACCAAGCCAAACGTGTCAATAAGCCTAAAAACCTGTAAATGTGCGACACACCTTGATTAGAGATGCTCTCCGTTAGCTACGGTGAAGGTTATTTTCTTTTTCTTTTTCTTTTTCTTCCATCCGGGACCTTTAGGACGAGGGGCGGGGCGAGCTGCTGCCACAAGTGTCGTAAACTTTGTCCAAATTATAAAGATTTACGCCAATATGTTCTTTATCCGTCTATCTTTGCATGTGTCTTGTTTTTGCATTTTTTTTTTTATTGTGCGTAATAAAGGTGTGAGCACACCTGTATTACAAAGATAATCATCTGTAGATTAGTATTTGATAAATGTACTTAACTATATTATGACCTAATAATCTAATTATTACACAATAGCATATCAATGTCAAATCAACATCACATTAAAAGTACAACATTTGCACTTCGGAATCAAGACTTGTTTAGATATCTCCAACTGAAAGTATATTACAACAAAGAAGCAAAAATGGAGGCACCAGAAGAATCAAGTGGCAGAAGTGACAGTCAATGCGTAGCATCAAAACACAACAAGGTATATTTCTAATTTCTAAGGCAACAATGCTGGAGGCAATGCGGCCATACAGATGCAAATCATGCACATATCTTCTGGAGTTGCCCAAAAATACAACCATTTTGGGGACAGAGTGCATTCAGTATTGAAGGAGGTATCAGGATATGTAATCTGCAAGAAGTATTTAATTTCATACCTGGGTAATATAACTACAGTGGTGTTGAAGGAAGATAAATACTTGGTTAAAATCCTACTCACAGCTAGCAGAAAGGCCATTACAAAAAACTGGTTTATAGTGGTTAGATTATAGTACAGGAAATATTTGCAATGGAAAAAACTACTTATTCTCCAATAGTGAAAGAAGATGAGTTTAACAGAAAAAGGGAAAAATGGATTAGCTGTAGAAATAAAGACACTGTATAATTTTATTGACAATATTGTAAGTTATTGGAAAACGTTTTAATAAGAAAATAGTTCTGTATACTGCATCATTAGTGGTAAACTGTGTCCTCTTTTTTGCTGTTGTAAGTTTTGTTGTTATATTTGTGCATGTAAAAAAGCAATAAAGACTAAAGT
Source organism: Sebastolobus alascanus (assembly GCA_916701645.2). NCBI lineage: Eukaryota > Metazoa > Chordata > Actinopteri > Perciformes > Sebastidae > Sebastolobus > Sebastolobus alascanus. The sequence continues at coordinate 1,186,335 of CAKAOJ020000124.1, forward strand.
GACAACAAAAAGTACAACATGTAATGTATACAAATATACACACAACATTTTCTGGGGTGGAAGAAATATTCAGATCCTTAACTTAATTTAAAGTAGAAGTAAAAATAATCAATTTTAAGCAAAAGTCCTCCATTCAAAATGTTACTACTGTAAAAAATACTTCAGTAATAATTCGGAAGTAAAGTATTATGAGCAAAATATACCGGAAATATTAAAAGCTATGTACTGTAACTCATCAGGCAGAATAGCCCCTGTCAGTAATAATCAGTATTACTGAGGCACTGAAGTATTTTCATGTTGTAGCTGGTGGACACCGATTTTATTTGGGAAGTGTATTCTGTAACAATATAATATTTATCATATAAACTGATCATGTGTTTTGTTTGCAACATAATAATCGACAAATTAACTTGTAACTATGTGAGATCAATGTAGTGAAGGAAAAAGTATAACTTTCCCTCTGAAATTTAGTAAAGTAGAAATATAATCTGAATCAGAATCAGCTTTATTGGCCAAGTATGTGTAGGCATACAAGGAATATGACTCTGGCTTTTACATTACTGTCGATGTTCTTACACAGAAATAGACATAACAGCTAGGAACAAGGATAAAAAAGCTGTAAAAAAAAGGTAAAGAATAGACAGGACTATTACAAGTATGTGGAAAAAATAGGTGTAAGAAAGCACCAACAGCAACATGAAATAAAATGACTATATACCTTACAAATCAAGTATTTCTATAAGTTGAAAACAATATAAATAGTGCAAAGAAATAAATATTGAATGGATAAACATGTAGTGGGCGGTTATGCACAGTATACATGTATACACGTCTATATACAGTATGTACAGCGTGTAGGATTTATATTGACAGTGACAGTGCATGATGATATGTACATGTTAAAAAAACGGTGTTCATTTTTAAACAGTAAAAATATAATATCTAATGGAAGTATCAGAAGGTGGAAATACTCAAGTCAAGTACCTCTAAATTGTACTTAAGTACAGTACTTCAGTATACAGTATGTATTCAGTGACATTCCACCACTGGGTATTTTGTCACAAAAGGGAAAGAAAGAAAAAAGTAAATGAATAAATAAATAAAATAAATAAATAAATAGATAAATAAATAAATAAATAGATAAATAGATAAATAAATAAATAAATAAATAAATAAATAAAAAGCACCACTAGATGGCGCCATTCAACTACAATAGAGACCTGGTGGAAGGAGATGGAGAGAGAGAGGCCAAACGCTGCGTAATAACACCCAGCTTTGATCTTCACTTCTCGGGGAAACAGAGTAGACAGTAGAGAGGATCGGCTCAGGTGTCTTCGGGCTTCTAATAATTAAAGATAGTCTATTCAAACATCTGTAAAAAGCGGGTTGTAAGCAGCACACGAGGAGCCGCGACCAAAACCACGTGATCAAATGCGGAAATTGTCCGATCGAGAAAGTGTGGTGGTGTAGCGGTGAAAAGAGGAGACTGGATGTTTTGGTGCCCGGTTGTGTTTCGAGCTGGTTGGTTGTGTTGCTGTCTGGACTCCCCGGCACTAAACAGCACGTCCAAGACGATCTCGGCTATCTGTGCAGCTGGATGCACGACTGATAAAAGTAAAAAAGGTAAGCTTGACGGAAAACAAACCAAAAGAAATGTGAGTTTGTGTCAACGCGACAACTTTTTAGGGGGAATTACTCCACCAAGCATGGACGGACCACCTGTCGGGACAGCTGACTTGCTTACATGTATATTTATGTTGCTGTGACAGTCAATAATACTATGTACTATGCACTATGTACTACATGGTGCGTTTAGTGTGTGTCAAACGCTGTAGCTATTCCTGCTGTGTATGCTGTGTAGGCCTACTGTTCTGTAGGTATTGTTAAGATAAGATAAGATAAGATAAGATAAGATGAACCTTTATTAATCCCCTTTGGGAAATTCAGGTGTCAAAGCAGCAAAGCAGAGCAAAAACAGGTACAGGTGTACAAGAATTATAAAAAAACAATAAATAGAGGTACAGAATATACAGAATATACATGGTGAGTGAGCATGGTGTTTATCGTCCGTCAATAAAAAAGTGTAGTGTGCAATAAATATATGTATATGTGCAATTACAATTTAAGTTTAAAGTTTAAAGTGCACCAGTGGAATAGAAGAGGTGGTTGCTGATAGTGCAGATAGACCAGATAGTCCAGATAGTGTGTGTTTTAAGTTTAAGTTTAAAGTTAATGTTACCAAAGTCCCTTTTAGTGTGTATATTTATACTTCAGTCACAGTCAGGTTATGTTATGATGGGTTATTTGTGCTGCGTTATTCATAGGTAATTTAAAAAAAAAAAAAAAAAAATTAAACTTTTTTTTTTTTATTACGAAAAAGGTAGAATTAAATGTCTTTTTTAGAGTTTAATTGATGCAAATGAAAGAAATTAGTAGGCATCATTAGGCTACTGCTACTACTGAAGTTACTACTGATGCTATTGATAATGGTGAAAGCACACTCCATTGCCAGATTAGGCTAGTGATATAACTGGGTAGGACAAAATATCACAAATATTCTCAGTATAACACAGTACAATCCAGCAGCACCACAGCCTCCAAATGCAGGGGCGGGTCTAGAAAAATGTTGATGGGGGTGGCCAGGCTGGGGCACAGACTCAGAGAAGGGTGGCACAGCATCGTAAAAAACTCTTCATTCAAAGTGGACAGAAACAAAATAAAACTCACTTAAACCGTCGTCGTTACTCTTTCCAACAATCACCAAGTGTGCTTTGGTCGAACTCACCTGTAATTGCACCGAGTTTAATGTGAAAAAATGCTGAATCTACAGTCGGCCCGCCCCAAGCGATAACGTTTTCCACTGTGTATATATATACAGTATTTCTTGAAGGCTTTCTTCCTGTCACCCTGCATTGTTTGAGGAAGTACCTTCAAATGTGGTTGTTTTGGCCCATCTGCCAGATACTGGGATATGTCTGGGAGGGAAAAAGGGATTCAGTTTTAAAACTTATAAGTGATACATGGTTGTTAATTTATAACATACCGTGCATTAAGTCACTGTAGCGATGATGCTGAATTCCTTATTAAAAAATGTTGTGAGCTTCAGCTGGGTCTCAGATTTCAATTAATACATTAAATCATCATTAATGTTTGTTGAGGATTATCAGACCTATCACATTTAGACTCTGGTGGGGGTGGCCACTGGCCACCTACGTGTCAAAATTGAATCAACACCTCACTTAATCAGTTTCAACAAACACTGAATATTATAACCTTCATGGTGTTAGGATTTTTTTTTTTGAAGGAACTGCATTAGTTTTAGCTAGATGTTAAACTGACAGCTGTGAGTTATGTAAACTGCCCAGGAGTGTAAACAGAGCTAATAATTCTGTTGCTAATATTTCTTATAGCCTTCATACATACATAGTATGGTGTCGGGTTGGAATACATAGATATGGATTTGGTAAGAGTGCAGTGAGGCAGTGTAAGCAGAGGGATAAACATGGTAAATAGATGAAACTAATGATATAGTTTACATATTAGGTCATGTACATAGTACCCATATAGAGCAGGCATATATATATAGCCTATGTTGAGGGTGCTACAGTACTGTATACAGATTTACATTAATTTTAACTGCTTAGTCTATAAAATGCCAGAAAATAGTGACATGAGTTCTTAGAAACAAAGTTGACCTATTCAAACAGTTTAAATATATTTAGTTTACCATCATAAAAGATGAAGAAAATAAGCAAATATTCACATTTGAGAAGCTGGAGCCAACTTTTGGAGAATTTCTTTTGGCATTTTTGCTTAAAAATGATTGCAACTAACGATTATTTTCATTGTTGATTAAGGTGACGCTTATTTTATCGATTAATTGATTAGTTGTTTGGTCTATAAAATATCAGAAAATGGTGAAAAATGTCGATCAGTGTCTCCCAAAGCCCAAGAGGAAGTCCTCAAATGTCTTGTTTTGTCCACAACTCAAAGATATTCAGTTTACTCTCACAGAGGAGTAAAGAAACCAGAAAATTTACGAAGCTAGAATCAGAGAATTTAGACTTTTTTTTCTTTAAAAAAATTACTCAAACCGATTAATCGATTATCAAAATAGCTGGCGGTTTAATTTAATAGTTGACAACAAATCGATTAATCGTCGCAGCTCTAACTTAAACCGTTAACTTACTGATGCAAATGTCGCAGATATTTTCTGTTGATCCACTAATCAGTTAATCAACTAATTGACTGATGCAACATAGAACAAAGGTGAAGCTCTTTATAGAGGGTATAGTGAGATAATGTTAGTGTTCTGTCACTCCCAGCGTGTGCCTGTTTCACACGGAGGAGATCAAATCACTTTCCCAGAATAGCCGGCATAAATTCAAAGCAGGAGACGGGTACCTGTTGCTGCTCTCCGCGGCATCTGCAATTTTAATTTGTCAGCTGAGGCCGAGCTGTCAGCAGCAAAGCTTGGTCGGGCTGCAGGATTTAGATAAGGTGGTCACGCATGTAAATTAAGTTCTGTGCTCGCACCCTCTGAAGGTTACTGTAGCAGGAACCAGTCCGTGCATTGCATGGGTTACCACAGTGTGAATATAGTAGAACAGTAGAGTACATCTAACCACACAAACCATCGCATTTGCTTTTTTGGTCGCATCTGTCCTGGTTGACATTGCCAACGCATCCTGCACCATGTTTGTATGTACACACATTAAAATCACCAGCCCAGTAGCACCACACGACACTGTAAGTTTTATGATGGGTAATTCAAACGCACAGCTGTATTTCCACCATGCAACCTTCAACAACTCTGCTTTAGATTCCAGGGGGGGATGGGAGAAAATGATCAATTTAAACCATGGAAAAGCAGTCCAACGCTTAAGTGGCAAAACCTTAGACGACCAAAGGTACAGAGTCCCCTGTGCAAAGAAAAACAGATAAAAATTCATTTGTCCCTGTTGCCATAAAGTATCTTAATCTGTAAGGACACCCACTTTCTGAAGCCAGACTGTTACCTCAGCACACAGCATTTTATATCTATTGATTTAACCTTGATTTAGTCCTCATCATCTGCAGGAGTACCTGCCTGGTGCTCCTTTTAATGTAGCATTGTAGCATGTAGAATTTTGACTTTTTCTTCTTAAAAAATGACTCAAACCGATAAATTAATTATCAAAATAGTAGGCAATAGACAAAATAGTGACAGCTAATCAATTAATTGTCGCCGCTCTATTATCCTTTAGCAGGCTACATGCAATGGTCAAAGTAAGTAATGTATCTGATGTGACAACAATCACCTAAAGCATTTTCTGTCCAACAGACGTCCTTCACCCTGCTCCTCTCACAGCTGGAGGCGAGTACATTTGAAGCTCATCAGTGGTTTTCTAATCATAGCGACCCATTTAGGCGCCCCCAAAACAGCACTGATATTTCCCACTGTTAAAAGTAGACCATTCGCCGATTCCAGCCTTTTCTCGGTGGACGTGACATTTCTCTGTCCCATGATGTGACACCCGTCCCTCCCTCGTGTGTTGTAGCAAGAAAAGCGAATACTCCTAGGATCCTCGCTAGCTGCGTCTTCGTTCCCAGCCTTGCTACACATTGAAAGAAGGAAGTGCAAACCACAAGGGGTTCACGGGGGTCACGGGTCTGGCAGATGTGAGCGGTTCCTGTTGGTGTAAAAGGAACAAAAATGCTTATACCATCCACGAAAAGGAATCACAGATTTCTAAGAACGAGGTCAGATTGGCACAGTTGGTATTTTTGAACAAGGACATTTCAAGGCCAGCATTTGATTTTTTTATGTGTCAAGATTGGAGTAAGATTGCCATGATAAAAAATAAATATACAGTATGTAACATGGCTGCATACATGAGCCGCATCTGCCAAACTATCTGAGCTGAGATCAAGTGTCAGCTTGGCACGAAGAGTGAGAGGAAACATCTTCTTGCTGCCCTTTGCTCTGGTTCTGAATTGAAAACAACACTCAAAAGCCACCACAATACAGATACAGTATATTCACAGTCACCGTGCAGCAGCAAGTACAGTTGTGGAGGGAAACCAGTTTAAAAAAAATGATATTTTTTAGTGAGGCTGTGTATTGGCAAGAATCTGGCGATACGATACGTATCACGATACAGGGGTTACGATTCAATATATTGCGATTAGGGCTGTCAAAGTTAATGCGATAATAACGCGTTAACGCAAATTTGTTTTAATGCCACTAATTTCTTTAACGCAACTTTCAATTTTTAGGTTGTATCGGGAGAGTGAAGATACTGGCATCATATGAAACTAGCACACTGACACACTGACAGCTGTTGTTGCCTGTTGGGCTTGAGTTTGCCATGTAATGATTTGAGCATATTTTTTATGCTCAATGCAGTACCTGTGAGGGTTTCTGGACAATATCTGTCATCGTTTTATGTTGTTAATTGATTTCCAATAATAAATATATACATACATTTGCATAAAGCAGCATATTTGGCCACTCCCATGTGGACAAGAGTATTGAATACTTGAAAAATCTCCCTTTAAGGTACATTTTGAACAGATAAAAAATTTGCGATTAATTGTGATTAACTATGGACAATAATGCGATTAATCGAGATTACATATATTTTAATCCACTGACAGCCTCATTTTTTATGCAATCAGAACAGTGGGATTTGTATTTATCAAAGTTCCTGTGAAATCCAGTAAAGTAAGTATTCTGTAAAGTCACAGCTTTGGAGAAACTTGTCAGACTGAACACGTGTTGGTTATTGTTGTATAACCGCAGTAATGCCTGATAATAAGGCTGCTCTCCTAAGTATCATTGTGGCAGTAGATTACATAGACCTGCCAACTATCCCTTTCACTTATGTGCTGCCTTTATTTATATCAAGCACCTCCCAGAGTTGTGATGGACGTTTTCCATTTGTGCGGAGCCTCACGAACAGCAGCTCCAGCCCCGAGGTAATCCTCTTAGACCGTTTTGTTGTTTTCCTTTAATTGAAGTCTCTGCTGGGAGTCCGTGGTACTCCTGGATTGGACTGGTACAGCACAGCTGTGCTCTCAGCTGAAATGCGGGCCAACCCGGGGTCATGCATTTAGAAAGAAAAACACCCGGGGAAGCTTACTGTGGCGAGTTTTATTTTCGCTCTCATGTTCAACCTTTACCTTCCTCCTTATCTCCCGGTGCTCTTCTGTTGATCTAATCATTGCCTATCTTCTTTCACTCTCTCTCTCTCCCGCTCTCTTTATATTGCTTAATGCTTCTCCCTCATTGTCTCCTCTGTCCTAACTCGTTTTGCAGGGTTGTTCTGAGGTCAGAAGCTGAGATGACAACGCTGTGACAGTGTGTGTCCAAGTGTGTCGGTGTTGGACCAATTCCTGTGACATGGCTGCTGCAAAGAAGAGTGAGTTTTTTTTTTTTTTTTATTGCTTTCATTGCCTGCTGTAATTACTGTGATGTGCGCTAACTTTTCATATTTAAAGGCACTTCTACCAAGTCTTTCAGTAGTACAAAGTCTAATAGTGGTTATGTTTTTGTATTTTAGGGGTTCTCTCTTGAATATTAATACCACTTATATAACTTTAAACAGAGGTGATTATATTCAAATTGCATTCGGACTCAACTTGACAGCATTTATAGCCTGTATTTCAAGTAACTGATCTTAAAAGCTTTCAGAAAATGAACAGTAGCAAGACTGGCATAGTCCTAATAAATCTAGACATTTAAACTTACCAGTCAAAAGCTGACTTTCAGTAAGTGCTTCAACTTAAAAATATTGAACCTATTGCTGTGTGTTACAATCATGTCAGTTTCTATTGGCCCAAAGCTAACGTGGGTGGGAGTGATGGACACAATGTGCTTGTTTTATTGGTGCAAATGGTCCCTATCTGTAGATATTCAGTTTTTAATGGTACTGCACAATTTTATAATGTATAGCAAATTATTTCACGGACCCCCTGACAGAGTACCATGGGGGTCCCCGGACCTCACTTTGAGAATCACTGGTTTAAATCAATCATGTGGCAAGAGGCTGCAAAACTGATTGCATAAATTCATTTTAGGGGAAGTGAGGGAGGTACTGAGAAAGTCCTAACTGGCCCAGTTTGGTAACAGAAAGCAAACCAGTCTACTGTTACTAAATCCTGATTTCCTGTAGGCATTATTCAGTGTCTATCTTCTCTATTTAATCGTTCCATCTTTGCTCTTTGACATTTGATTTTAAAGTTGATCAGAATCAAAACACCTTATCCACATTTTTAATTTATTTTGATAGCAATGATATGCAAAAATTTAAATGAAGTTTCAGGTGCATATAGTACAGGAAATCACATAAGCCCCTTTTCCACCGCAGGAACTTTCCTCTGGAACTAGGTACCTTTTGAGGAACTCTTTGCGTTTCAACTGCAGGGACCGGGGTCTAAATTAAGTTCCGGGGCTATTTTCCAGGACATTTTACCCCCCAAAAAGGCCCTGGTCGAGAGGGTAGTACTTTCTGAATATGTAGGAACTTCTGGGGTGGAGTTTGCAGGGATGACCGTCGCTGATTGGTCAAACACGCACACACAGCGTCGCTGCTTCAACTCGTGTATCGCTTCATTCATTAAAAAAGTACTCTAGTATCGATGTAGGACCATTTTAAGACGAGGGGAGAGCATTTCTCTTTGTTTGGTAACATTAAAAGTAAAGTTAGGCTCTGCTGTCGGCTTCCCGACACATTTTAAAATAGACAGAGAGAAGAGAGATAGAGGTCGCGCGAGCGAACTGAGGGGGCGAGTGGTAGAAGAGACAGACAGCGCGGCGATGCTGTGAATGAAAGAGAGAAGTTATTTTCTGATTGTTTCACGGCGGTTAAGTTCTAAAGCACAAATAAATAACCATCAACACTCAACAGGTGATTTACTGTGGAAACAGATGCTTTTAGATGTTTTATTTTCCTCGTCTGCATTTCATTCATTACATCCTGCATCAGTAAATATAAACAGCAGTAAATGTTGTCGCAGTGAGACAAAATCTAAAAAAAAAATTTTGTCAATGTGTTTTTTAGATGAAACAGCCGGACACTCTGAACTGCACGTTGTAGAGTGTGTTCACCACTGCGACCCCCAGCAGCCCTCGTCCCATGTCATGTTGCTTTTTCATACGTGAGCGGACTAATTTGACTAATCTCCTCAGGTCTTTACATTGCTATGGAAACGCAGACATCAATGTGTTGAAGGAACCAATGGTTCCTTGAAAAGTAGTCCCAGGATTAAAATTACCAGGAACTTCTTGGTGGAAACGCAGCTATAAAGCTCAAAGCGACATCGTAGTGCACGTGATGGATTACCTCCCGTACGTATAAAAACTTTTACTGTCATAATGTTTGTAGCTCCTATAATCTGCTGTAGGCGAATTCAACTTGCTGTAATCTTTCCCCTGGATTTAAAGTTTCTTTCAAGGGCTTGGCTGTTGCAATAAAAACAACAGGATGGCACTATGACGTATTGTGATTGAGAGCCCCACATTAACCTTTCCACCGGTGAGACATCCTGGGGGCACCGCAGGAAGGATAATCAATTAAATTTATATTCACGATCGATTTGTTCCTTCGGTCGAGTTTCTTGGGAATAGGGTGTGTCGATGCTGGCGAGTCTTTGTCAGCAGATTTTTGTGAAGGCAAGCAAATTTATTTCCTCAAAAGCAGGAAGGGCTCAATAAAAAAGACACTGGAAGAGGAACGAGACCTGGCAGAGAGCTGCAAATGACTCATCACGTTTTTATTACTGCCATGAATATGCTGCATGTCCTTCCCAGAGCAGTATGGGTACTTGTTGTCTTAAAGGACCACTCTGCAGGCCTTTGTTCTCTTTGATAAGGTCACTGAATGAAGGGCGGTGCAAAGGGAGCCTCTCTATTGACTTCCTCTATGTATATTTCATGTGTCTGGGATGGACTGAAATGTCACAGAAAGAGTGTTTTTTGTTCCCGGGGAGAGGTAGGAACGTGTTGCCACCTTTGGGAGAATAAATGTATTTCATAAAATGCGAGCGCTGACGCTTTTATTGTACAGTTTTGGTCTTTAGAGCAATTTTACAATAGGCAAGGATCTCTGAAGAACCAGTTGGCTATTGAAAAGCTCATCATTACTTTGAGGGAACAGGAAAAACAGAGCATTTTGTAAAACACTGGTGTGGTTGTCTGACAACCACATATTTCTCAACTTAATGGAACCTTTAAGGATTCCTACCTGCTTGTTCCTTGTGTTATCTGACTCTCGAGGTGTGAAGGAAAGGCTGAATTGTTTTGTAGAGAGACCTGTTCACACCTGAGTGACTTGCATTTGAAGAAAAGACAATTGTTTTTGCACTCTCAATAAAATTGTAACTTTTGCAGACCTTTTACATGCACAAAAAACTATATAACACGCTAAAGGAAAGGGGAAAAGGCACAGAAGCACAATAGTTTCTCTTTAATATAGCCGACCATACTGTATGGAGGTCGTCGCTGACATATTCTTGTGTTTATTTGGAAAAATACTGGCAAAGAAACCACTGGCTCTGTGGAAGCAGTGGCAAGGGGAAGACATTTCTTAAAACATAATTTATATTTGAGTTAAATGCTAGAGTCCCAGGTGTGTTTTGTTTATTAATGTCTTCACCAGATGGAGAAGCTTGTGATTAACAGTGGGAATCAAAACAGGAAGGAAACTTGGCCTTAGTGCTTTTTGGAAATCACATGACGGAGCTGATCAATTGCGGGCGATGGTGTTTTAGGGAGGATCGAACTAGTTCAGCTGTCCAGCCTGCAAACGCTTTCATTGATCAACACCAAAATGTGGTGCTTCTTTTTGGTCCTTTTTTTCCGGTGCAAACATGCAGATTTTGGTTTTATTTGGAGCGTGCTGACATCTTGGTCAAAGAGAAAGAGTTCAGAGAAGAGCTCTGAAATATCCAGCTGAGCAGAGACAGATATAGTCTATACAGATTAGAGGAAGGACAGAAGTAGATAGAGATTAATCTAAAATAAGCCAGTTCAGTAGGGCTGCGTGCACGTACGCGTCTGCAATGTTTATTTGTGTGTGCACATCTGTGTGATTACGGGGTCTGCTACTACTGAGAGGGTAAGTGTGGGTGTCTGCTCTGGTGATCTCTGAGATTATCCGACCCATCTAAAAGGCCACAGTTCTCAGTATTGTGATAATGAGCCTGACGCACAGAGGCTCGGCCCAGAGCTCTACTACCGCTTTGAGGCTGTTTGAACAGGTGCAGGTACATCAAATGCAAATATAAAGTAAAAAAAGAGCTGAAGGAGTGAACATTAAAGTGATGTAGACAGTAAAATGGGCCAGTGACAGATCTGTTTTTCCGGTGCAAACAAGGTTGCCGCCAGCTGCCTCACAAAATTAATAACTATAGTGATGATAACAATAGAGATGAGACCTGTAGTGGTAGGAGGGCTCAAACTGAGGCAGGCGATATAAATGAAGGGATAGTTCGGGTGTTTTTGAAGTGGGGTTGTATGAGGTACTTATCCATAGTCAGTGTATTACCTACAGTAGATGACGGTTAACACGCCCCCAGTTTGGAGAGACAAACAGGAGTTACCGTACAGAACCAAACTAATGTACTGCTGTGGACGGGACCGGCAGCAAAACGTACTTTAGCCACCTAAAAGAAAGGCTCACCTAAAAAAAATACAATATCAGTTTAAGTGTACGCTATATTTAGAATATTTTCGCTGGTTTACTTTGCCGTGAGACAGCTATACAGTCTATTTTTCAGACGGGGAACTGCAGCCGTTATCTGTGCTCTCGCAAAAGCAACCAGACTCCATTGAGAAAAAAAAAAAAAAAAAGGATATAATTTCTTTAAAGGGGCTATATGTAAGAATCAGCAATTGCTTGTTCACAGCGACACCTGTGGCCGCAATGTCAACGAAAGTCAGCGCGAGCTCGCGCTACATTGACATGAACGAGCACCGGTCTAAACAGTGAGGCGACACACGTCAGCTAACACACAATATCACTCTATATTTCACCTGCTTGGCAGTAATGTTAGCTGACCAGACGAAGGTCTCTCCATGGATCAATGCTGATTCTAGTGCTGGCTTTTCCTGCTTCAGCCGATACTGACTGCGGAGGGAACGGAGGGGGGGGGGGCGGGGGGGAGAGACCGACACCCGGTCGGGATAACGTAACTCGCTGCGGAGCCCCGTCACTTCACCAGACACGGGAAACCTCTGTTGGTCTGGAGGAGCTGCAGCATTTATTTCTGCACAAACGTCCACTGCACATTCACTAGATATTCTCAGAGCTAAACTAACTCTCTGCAGTGTGTAGTGTGCGCGCGTGCACGTGAGAGGTGGAGCGAGCCGAGCGGGCGAGAACGAGCACGGTGTGCAAACAGGCAGGAGCAGAGCTGCAGGAGCAGCGCGTACCTACACGCGAGCGCGCATTGGATACCGACCCGTTAAGATTTATGCGCGTGATAAGTTACAAATAGTCCCTTTAAGTGGGCCTTTCTTTTAGGTGGCTAAAATACGTTTTTCTACTGTCCCCGTCCACAGCACTGTATTGCTTTGCTCCTGTCTGTTTCCCAATGCTGGAGGCGTGCCGACCGTCCATCAGCTGTAGATAATACACTGACTATGGATAAGTACCTCATGCAACTCCAAGGTTTAAAGTTTCCACTTTAAAGGTGGAGTGTGTAGGATTTGGTGGTACCTAGCGGTGAGGTTGCAAATTGCAACCAACTGAAACTTCCCTCGTGTGCCAAGCGTGTAGGAGAACTGCGGTGGCCGACGCGAATGTCCCTATCTAGAGCCGGTGTTTGGTTTGTCCGTTCTGGGCTACTGTAGAAACATGGCGGCCGGCTCCGTGAAGAGGACCCGCTCCGTGTGTAGATGTAAAAGTCTCATTCTTAGCTAACGAAAACACAACGATTCTTGTTTTCAGTACACTAAAGAAAATATACTTATTAATATTATATTCCATTTCTGCCAATAGATCCCCCGAAATGTTACACACTGGTCCTTTAATAGTTGTCCCAATTCTTGAATGGATTCTCCCTTTGGAGAGGAAGTTCACTTAGACTCAATGTGAATGAGAGCCCCCTCTCTCTCTAAACTCCAAAGGGTATATATAACGTACCCTTTTGACCCTAACTGCTGATAGACTGGCGTACGGTATGAAAGCTTGCCATTATTAAGCTTAGTGTGTCAATGTAATTACAGTCATGGAGCCATATTGTATGAACCTCTAGGGTTCGAACGAAAAGCCTCTTATAGCAGGAGCGGTGACCTGAAATAACAGGTCCCGTCATGTGATGTGATGATCAACTTATAACTTAAGTCTCTTGATTCCGTCATTAGAAGAGTCTTTCTTCCCCAGGAGGAAAAATACACCCTTGCATACGAATAATTTCATCCGTGTGTGATGTTGAATGCATGCCAGGAGATGTTTTTATGGTGATGAATGTTTTAATTTTTCAGTCTCTCTCACAGCTAGAGCCTCAAAGCGAGGATGCCCAATCAAAAGTGAGGAGTTCTGTGCTTTTAGATCAGATGTTTCCTGAAGTATAGTAGGAGAGCTGTAGTGTTACTGTGTGCCAAAACTGTGGCCGGCAAGATACACCATTGAGCTGTTGAAAAGATTAAAAATACAATTTATTGTTACTGTATGAATCTGAGCTGAGAAAATAGTGAAAACCAACAGTTGAAAAACCCAAAGACAATTTACAATGATATAAACATGTATGCATTTAGGGAAAACGTCTTTAAACTGTCTCCAATTGTTAAAAAATATACATAATACTATGCTCTTAATTGTTAATTGTTAAATGTTAAATACTCAACCCCAAACACTACAACACCACACTTTTGTCATCAAATACATGGGTTTTATTTACTTTCTTATCTTTTATAAATAGATATCACTTTTGTAAAATGGAGGAAATCTTGATTTGGAAAATACCCATTAATAATCTTTTACTTTAATATATGAATTGAAGGCACCTTGTCAGAAAAGAAAACTCATTTCCAGATATTAACTCACCCTGACTCGTTATCCTTTATCTGGATTTGGGAGAGAGACTTGGGATATTGCGCTTGTCTATCTTTAATCAGAACTTCCACCACAGGATATTGTTAATATTGCAAGGTGTTCTACACTATCTTTTGTATATGCAGCTTTACATATTAAACAACACCCCCCCCACACACACACAAACAAGTAGTGACAGTAAAATGGGCAGTAAAATTTTAACAAGGTTGCCGCCAGCTGCCTCACAAAATTAATAACCATAGTGATGATAACAATAGAGATGAGACCTGTAGTGGGAGGAGGGCTCAAACTGAGGCAGGCGATATATATGAAGGGATAGTTCGGGTGTTTTTGAAGTGGGGTTGTATGAGGTACTTATCCATAGTCAGTGTATTACCTACAGTAGATGACGGTTAACACGCCCCCAGTTTGGAGAGACAAACAGTTACCGTATAGAACCAAAGTAATGTGCTGCTGTGGACGGGGCCGGCAGCAAAACGTACTTTAGCCACCTAAAAGAAAGGCCCACCTAAAGAAATACAATATCAGTTTATGTGTACGCTATATTTAGAATATTTTCGCTGGTTTACCTTGCCGTGAGACAGCGATACAGTCTATTTTTCAGATGGGGAACTGCAGCCGTTATCTGTGCTCTCGCCAAAGCAACCAGACTCCATTGAGAAAAAAAAAAAAAAAAAAGGATATAATTTCTTTAAAGGGGCTATATGTAAGAATCAGAAATTGCTTGTTCACAGCGACACCTGTGGCCGCAATGTCAACGAAAGTCAGCGCGAGCTCGCGCTACATTGACATGAACGAGCACCGGTCTAAACAGTGAGTCGAAACACGTCAGCTAACACACAATATCACTCTATATTTCACCTGCTTGGCAGTAATGTTAGCTGACCAGACGAAGGTCTCTCCATGAATCAATGCTGATCCTAGTGTTGGCTTTTCCTGCTTCAGCCGATACCGACCGCGGAGGGAACGGAGGGGGGGGGGCGGGGGGGGAGAGACCGACACCCGGTCGGGACGATAACGTAACTCGCTGCGGAGCCCCGTCACTTCACCAGACACGGGAACCCTCTGTTGGTCTGGAGGAGCTGCAGCATTTATTTCTGCACAAACGTCCACTGCACATTCACTAGATATTCTCAGAGCTAAACTAACTCTCTGCAGTGTGTAGTGTGCGCGCGTGCACGTGAGAGGTGGAGCGAGCCGAGCGGGCGAGAACGAGCACGGTGTGCAAACAGGCAGGAGCAGAGCTGCAGGAGCAGCGCGTACCCACACGCGAGCGCGCATTGGATACCGACCCGTTAAGATTTATGCGCGTGATAAGTTACAAATAGTCCCTTTAAGTGGGCCTTTCTTTTAGGTGGCTAAAATACGTTTTTCTACTGTCCCCGTCCACAGCACTGTATTGCTTTGCTCCTGTCTGTTTCCCAATGCTGGAGGCGTGCCGACCGTCCATCAGCTGTAGATAATACACTGACTATGGATAAGTACCTCATGCAACTCCAAGGTTTAAAGTTTCCACTTTAAAGGTGGAGTGTGTAGGATTTGGTGGTACCTAGCGGTGAGGTTGCAAATTGCAACCAACTGAAACTTCTCTCGTGTGCCCAGCGTGTAGGAGAACTGCGGTGGCCGACGCGAATGTCCCTATCTAGAGCCGGTGTTTGGTTTGTCCGTTCTGGGCTACTGTAGAAACATGGCGGCCGGCTCCGTGAAGAGGACCCGCTCCGTGTGTAGATGTAAAAGTCTCATTCTTAGCTAACGAAAACACAACGATTCTTATTTTCAGTACACTAAAGAAAATATACTTATTAATATTATATTCCATTTCTGCCAATAGATCCCCCGAAATGTTACACACTGGTCCTTTAATAGTTGTCCCAATTCTTGAATGGATTCTCCCTTTGGAGAGGAAGTTCACTTAGACTCAATGTGAATGAGAGCCCCCTCTCTCTCTAAACTCCAAAGGGTATATATAACGTACCCTTTTGACCCTAACTGCTGATAGACTGGCGTACGGTATGAAAGCTTGCCATTATTAAGCTTAGTGTGTCAATGTAATTACAGTCATGGAGCCATATTGTATGAACCTCTAGGGTTCGAACGAAAAGCCTCTTATAGCAGGAGCGGTGACCTGAAATAACAGGTCCCGTCATGTGATGTGATGATCAACTTATAACTTAAGTCTCTTGATTCCGTCATTAGAAGAGTCTTTCTTCCCCAGGAGGAAAAATACACCCTTGCATACGAATAATTTCATCCGTGTGTGATGTTGAATGCATGCCAGGAGATGTTTTTATGGTGATGAATGTTTTAATTTTTCAGTCTCTCTCACAGCTAGAGCCTCAAAGCGAGGATGCCCAATCAAAAGTGAGGAGTTCTGTGCTTTTAGATCAGATGTTTCCTGAAGTATAGTAGGAGAGCTGTAGTGTTACTGTGTGCCAAAACTGTGGCCGGCAAGATACAACATTGAGCTGTTGAAAAGATTAAAAATACAATTTATTGTTACTGTATGAATCTGAGCTGAGAAAATAGTGAAAACCAACAGTTGAAAAACCCAAAGACAATTTACAATGATATAAACATGTATGCATTTAGGGAAAACGTCTTTAAACTGTCTCCAATTGTTAAAAAATATACATAATACTATGCTCTTAATTGTTAATTGTTAAATGTTAAATACTCAACCCCAAACACTACAACACCACACTTTTGTCATCAAATACATGGGTTTTATTTATTTTCTTATCTTTTATAAATAGATATCACTTTTGTAAAATGGAGGAAATCTTGATTTGGAAAATACCCATTAATAATCTTTTACTTTAATATATGAATTGAAGGCACCTTGTCAGAAAAGAAAACTCATTTCCAGATATTAACTCACCCTGACTCGTTATCCTTTATCTGGATTTGGGAGAGAGACTTGGGATATTGCGCTTGTCTATCTTTAATCAGAACTTCCACCACAGGATATTGTTAATATTGCAAGGTGTTCTACACTATCTTTTGTATATGCAGCTTTACATATTAAACAACACCCCCCCCACACACACACAAACACCATCCTGCACATATGGAACATTATGTAACTCCTGAACTCATTATTGTGACCCAGATTGCTGATAGCAAGGATTTCTAATCTCTGATATGAGTCTATATAAAAGTTTAATGGAACTGGGCCCAAGTGGGCCAGTAGTGTCCTTGGCTTCGTGTAATGCAAAGACATAATTCGGCATATGAATTCAATTAAACGCGAATAATGATCAACTTTAATATGAGTAGTTTTGCATCCCTTCATACTGTATATCTCCCCCATCTGAGTCAGTGTAAAGCACGATTGTTCGAGTAATTAAATTAAAGCTTCATGTGCTGTTTTTTTGGAATAAGAAATTCATTATGTTGCTATTGGTTTGATCTTGATGGGGCGGCTGTGGCTCAGACGTAGAGCAGGTCGTCCACCAATTGGAAGGTCGGCGGTTCGATCCCCGGCTCCTCCGGTCACATGTCTAGTGTCCTTGAGCAAGATACTGAACCCCAAATTGCTCCCGAAGGCTGAGCCATCGGTGTGTGAATGAGTATTTAGATTAGGGCCTGATGGGCAGGTTGGCACCTTGTATGGCAGCCTCTGCCATCAGTGTATGAATGGGTGTGAATGGGTGAATGCTGACATGTAGTGCAAAGCGTTTTGAGTGGTCAGAAGACTAGAAAAGCGCTATATAAATGCAAGTCCATTTACCATCTTCAAGATAAATGTTATATTAAAGGGACAGTGTGTAGGATTTGCAACCACCTGAGTACCCCTCCGCACACTCCTCCCTTTCCAAGACTGCGGTAACGTGAGCAAAACCGTGATAACGCCGTTCGCCTCGCTCAGAGGCCATCCATACCATAATAACACTACTTTAGGGGCAACGGAAGTCAGACGGCGGCCGGCGGTACCACGGTTTTGCACTCTGCGGCTCACGTTACCGCAGTTATCGGTTATTCAGGTAACATAAAAACGTGAAAGGCTCTCTCTAGAGCCAGTGTTTGGTTTGTCCTTTCTGGGCTCCTGTAGAAACATGGCCGACTCCGTGAAGAGGACCCGCTCCCTATGTAGATATGAAGGACTCATTCTTAGCTAACAAAAACACAATGATTCTTAGTGTCAGGTGATATACACTAATGAAAACATAGTTATGAATATTATATTCCATTTCTGCCAATAGATCCCCCCGTAATGTTACATACTGTTCCTTTAATAATTAATACAGATGGCACTGGTTTCACCTTGGCTTGTCATGACTTGGCAGGGAAAGTCAAATTATCCTCTTTTTACAACAATCTCGTTTGATTTAAAGGAATATTTCTGTTCCAGATCTGGAGGGGAAGAAATGTCTCTGCCAATAAATTTGAAGGAAAGGAGAGACTTATTCCAACTTGAAGCTTTTTTTGGAAAGAGACATAAAAGAATAAAATCTCCCCAACTGTCAGGTTGGCAAGAATAACTGATTGAAGTTAAAGTCCCTGAAAACTTTGTTTCAAAGCTATGTATGACTGAATAAGTTACAATCAAATGTTCATATTTTAATCTGCTTCATCAGGACTGTGTGGGTCTGATGGTTTGATCAGATTTGATTGACAGCGATCTGGCAACATAAGCAACAGTCATCAGACTTCGATTCCAATGTTGCTAAACTGTGATTGGTGCATGGAAGTCTGTGACATCACCTTTTTTCCAACCGAGCCCCGCCCGCCCACTTCAAACCAGCGAGAAAAAGTAAAAGCTCTTACGTCAGTGGACATTTAAAGTAATTGCAAATGTAACACAGTAATAACTTCAGTTTTGCTTTATCTTAAATTAGTTTGTGCACACCATAATTACTGAATAAACCGTGCCTTAATACAGTCATCCAGTCATCTATAAATGGGAAAATGTAAATGAAAATCTTCTGCTGTGCGGTGTTAATTAAACCGACATCTAGCTTACTGAATTAATATTGTTGAATCCAGATATCGTATCGTACCGTATCACGTAATCTCAGAGTAACGCACATACTGTAACAGTCATTTTCCGAAGAGTTTCTTTGGGAAACGGACGGTATTCAAATTGAAGTGATGGATGAGTCCCAAAGAAGGACAACCTCCTATTAATAGAATATTAAATAAACATTTAAAAGGTTGTGTAAATGTAACAAACGTTTATCTATCTCTTGTTGTTTCGCTTCTGTTTCACTCTCGTTTGAGGTCTGGGAAAGCGATGCTCTATAATCAGACGCGAAGCCCTTTGAGCACAAATTCTGACAAATGGTTTGTTGTCGAAGAGAATTATTGTTTTTGGGAGGAGGGGGGTTTATTTGGATAACCAAGTTTCCATTTTCTCACACTGGGGATGAGAACAATAACTATCAGTGTGTCTCAGCGTCATAGGAGAGCACTAAAACCTAAAGGGAAATAATGTATTTAGCTCGTAAGCCTAAACTTCTTTAGCTCCTTTATTCTGACGCCGGGATCCCGTGGAGACCGGCAGAGAGGTAATCTCATTGAAAGGAGAAGTTTGATGGCACATTGTGTTTGCTAGCAGTTTAAGATCACCATAGTAAATAAATGATTATATTTTGTTCATCTCTGGGATTAAAACTCTGTTAGAGCCAGTAGCCTGCATTCGGTCGCAAAGGTCAATGAAGAAACTCCATCATATCTGCAGGACGTTTGGTCAATTGTTGGTATTAAAAAAGGGCAATATTACCAAAACAAGACTGTATATTGGTCCCTCACTGCTGTGATACCAAGAATTTAATCTGCTGAAGTAGCAGGGCCTGAGAGGACGCTATGCAGGGAGCAATAAAGCATCACTTTATTACTACTATTAGTCTCTGCTGGACTTTTTTTCAACAAACTTTATAGTCTCAGTGATTAACTGACGCTTTTATTGATGATTAAGTGAATTTTCTGCAACATTTCTACCCTTTTTAACTCCAAATCATGTACTTTTTTTTGCAGACATCATCCATTTCTCTTTATTCGTTTCCCATCTTCAGACTTTTTTTTCTCTCCTTCTACCGTTACTTTGCCTTTTGATCTCTCTTTTCTCGTCCCGTGTCCTTCAGTCCTGCCAACACTATATATGATGGAGTGACTGCCTCTGTAAAGTGCTCTACAGTACACTCCATTACGTCCCTGAAAGGAGTCGACTGGCTTTAACACGTCTTAGGGATCCAGTGTTTTTGTTCACGACGTCCGACCTTCAGCGGCTCTTCTCTCTCTCTCTCTCCTCTCGCTCAGGTTGCGCGAAGGCAGGAGGCGTGCGTTTCTCAGAGGAACACCCCGCCGCCGGAGCCCCATCACATGTCCACTTCGACGAAAAGCTGCATGACTCCGTCGTCATGGTGACTCCGGAGGACGACGGCAACTTCATGGTCAAGGTGTGTTTAACCTTGCGCTAGCCTGACAGATGATAGCTACAGCGACGAGTAAGATCTGTTCAAATGTTTTGATTTAATTCTTCTCAGATTCCAGCTTTACATTTTGTTTGTTAACATCGAGATAAGAACTTAATCTGATCGTTGTCGTGATTTTTTTACTCAAAGTAAAAACAGAAATGTGGGTGCTGTACTTGTATAAATCCAGCAATGATGATCTGGCATGAATCGATTTAGTTTCAAGGACTACAGGAAATGTTTTTCATTATTAGATAATGATCGTCCTTTTTTACGAAGCTCAGTCATCAGCTGGCATCATCACATTGCTCCCTTGGATCCAAAAGTGTCCTAGAGTAGTTTTCTGCCCAGCCTGAACACATTATTCAGTCCCCATCTGCTTCATGGACATCATGTACAGCAGATCACTCAATCCAAGTCCAAGTTAATGTTCCTGCCAGGGTTGTAATATCTTTGTGGATCAGATTCACAATAAAAACGTGCAGTTAAAATGCCTGATATGCTGTACAACATGGGAGCGGGTAAGGACGAGCTGCAACGCTAAAGATGCAAACAGATTTATTACCACCGCTCAACAACAAAGTAATACTTTTTGAAGCAGATATTAAATTAGTTCAGTTTTCCACTGGCCCTAGAAGTCTTGTCATAATTAATTAGGGGCTCGACTTCCCTGGGTGCCATGTTTTTCAAGCGCTGGACATAATATTAGGAGGTAACTCTTTGATCTAGTGGGGCATCGATGGGCTTTATCTGCGAACCATCCAGGAGAAGATTAAAGTCTTTTCTCATCACCGTTAATCTCCTCTGTCGGCTATAAAGACACAGAGCAATGATATCAGACCTCTCATCTGTTCTCTGCTGTCAGCTCGAGGACACTGGAGGAGCTCAACTTAGGAGCCAAGCAACGGCAACATAAAGGTGTCCAATGGCTCCAACAAAAACTTCAAAAACCGCCCGTGGAAAAGAAAAAACGTGTCTTAAATTTGTCGATCAGCGACCATTAAGTTGTTTCAGCTGTGACTTCATTAACGTTGAAGCTGCTGATGATCGTGTTGTTAATGAAGGGTTGCTTTGATGAAACTTGTTCCCTCTAACTGCTCAATTAACACATGTAGTAGCTCATTTATTTCTGTCCTATTAGCAGTTCTTCATGGCCTTTTTCGCTTTGAATTAGTATCCCTGTGAACACGCATTCACCATTGCACCGTTATTAGTAGTGAAAATATAGGGAGAAACATGAGGGATACTTTGCAGAAAAGATCGTTGGCTGGATTTGAGCGCAGGACGTGAAACTGAAATATCTCAACAAGGATGAGTCCTAATGACTTTGGTGATTCCCCGACTTTACCTGTAATAAAACCATGAGGTTGACATTAGGGTTTTTGAGTGAAATATCTCAACAACTATTGAATGGATAACCATGAAATTTAGTAAAGATATCCATTTCCCCCTCAGGATGAACTGTAATAACTTTGGTGATTGTCTGACTTTCAGTCTAGCGCCACCATCAAAATTTTAATTTGTCCAATACTTTGGTTTATGACCAACATCCCATCCGTCTGCCGTTGTAAGTGAAAGTGCACTCGGATTCTGTTGGCACTGCAGTTGTCTTTTCCTTCAAGTCCTTATAAATTCTCCTTCACATCTTTCCTTCACCTCATGACGTTTTCCATTAAGATCAAGGAACAGTGGTTAGGACAGACCATTAGGATGTTTTTTGATGTTGGATGAGGACACTAAAGAGTAAAGCCTTGTCTACAGATGAATAATAGCTCTAAATGTAAAAAACAATTCAAAAGCACTGATTTAAATGTTTGAGAAAAGGATCATGGATTTGTTTCTCTTCGAGTGGCTGGCACACAAAATCAGGTGCATCTCAAGTAGCTCACGTTTTCGAAAAGATCTCCTGCCTGCCAGGCAGAGCATATCCTATAATCGTTTATATCAATATTACAAAATGACTTAAGCTGCCTCTGTGCTCATATACTCTCTCTTTTATTGTCACTGAATAAACCACCTCACTTTGGTAGATAAATTCAGCCACTCAGACATTCCTTTCTACCTTTTTTATTTTTCTGTGGATTTATGATTAAATGTAAATATGACTTTCCCAGGTTGAAGTGCACTAAACTTGCACGGTATATCTGCCTTAATAGACACCGAGCACATTCAGAAAGCTTTCTGCTGTTTCTCAGTTATACCAAAATCCCAAAGGAAAGTTCTGCTCACTGTAGCTGAGCCTTTGGCGAGCTTTGAATGTAATTCACAGCCAAATCAATTTGCTTAAAAGTTGCGTGTGCACGTGTAGACGGCCTACAAACTTGGCTGTGACCTCCACCGTAACAGAGCAGCTCGTTCGTGTGAGCGTGTTTCTCAAAGCTCTTTGAGCGTACTTGAGAGTGGGAACAGAGTACTGTCAGCCCGGCGTCGTGGCTCATCATGGAGGGGGGGGGGGGGTTGTGTTGCTATGGAGATGGCTGGGGTGGTGATTGTAAAGACCAAAGATGAGGTGTGTGGGTTGGAGTGGTATGCATACAGCAGCTGTATGAATACCAGTTTTGATACAAGTAATTTGAATTTCACAAAGTGTGCATGTCAGTGCAGGCGGGGGTGCCGTAGATATAACACATAGTTGTGTTCCTGATTAAGATGGTGAAGCAGGGCATGGAAATGAGCAGCTGTCAGTGCTACAGAGATCTGCTGCAGAGGCCAATTCAAACTATTAGTGTGACAGCCATGTTTCTGAACTTTCAGATTGTGTTTATGAGCTTTTTTCTGCAGGTTTGCATGCATTATGTTAACTATAATCATATTACTGTGAGTAACCAGATTAAGGGTTAATGGCTGCAAGGGTGTGTGGCTGCCTACAGGAAGCACTGCCATAAAATAAGAGAGGGGACATTGAAGAGGCTGTACTGGTGTTTATTTTTAGTTTAAAGGGATAGTTCGGGTGTTTTTAAGTGGGGTTGTATGAGGTACTTATCCATAGTCAGTGTATTACCTAGATGATAGTCGGCACGCCCCCAGTTTGGAGAAACAGACAGGAGTTACCGCACGGAAGCAAAGCGATGTACTGCTGTGGACATGGGCCGGCAGCAAAATGTATTTTAGCCGCCTAAAAATCAATATCAGTTTAAGTGTACGCTATATTTAGAATATTTTCACCGCTTTATCTTGCCGTCAGACAGCTATACGGTCTATGTTTCTGACGGGGGACTGATGCTGTTATCTATGCTCTCTCCAAAGCCACCAGACTCCATTGAAAAAAAACTGTAATTTTACCTCGCAGAACACGGAGGGTTGCTGGTCGACTACCGCTGCCTCCATCGCTTAGTTTGTTTGTGCTATTGTTTGACTCTGGTGAATCTGAAACTAACCATAGTCTGACTTAGCAGTTACCCTCAGCTCTACCGAGCCTTTTACCATCTTTTCACTCATTTTCTGGCCCGCAACTTTACCGCTTTGGTTCAGTCTCACCGCTCTCGTCAGCGTAGTTTACAGGCACAATAGGCAGCTGTTTTCATCGAACAAGCTCTGATAAACCCAAGGTACGTTACCTGCGTAGCACCGAACGGAGGACAGACACAGTTAGCGACTAACTGGTGAACTTAGTGGAGCATTTAGCAGCTAAAGAGCCAGATATTTCCCTCAGGAGTTGGTGGAGACCAAAAACGGAGCTAAAGATGTTTGCCAGCACTTTCAATGAATGAAAATGACTTTACCGAGTTACCATCTGGAGTCACACCAACATTCATTTTATATTCTAGCATTGCCAACAGCTGTAAACCAGAATTTAAAGGAGCTCACAAATCTTATAGGTTAGTGCCTCATTCACTGTCCGTGGAGGATTGTCGTTTTTTTTCCATCTCACATGTAAGGATCTCCAGTTTGTAGTTAGTAAAGAGTGTCGCATGTTCATAAATACTGACTGAATCATCTTGATGAACTGGACATACAAGTTCATAAAATGTGTGGTATTTCCCCTCAAGTTCAGTGAAGAATTGCACCATTGTTTTGGATGAACGATGAGCCGTTTGTGTAACACTGGGTGTGTGCCACTCCCAGTGTTACACATCTGCAGAAATGACGCGTCACTGTCGTCGCTCAGTGGTGTGCTCGTAAACTAGACTTTAAATTACTTTCTAACTAAAATGTTCCCTATTGGTTATCACTTCTCGGTCTCCATCACTGAAGCAACCTCTCTTTTGGTCCAAATCTGCGGCATGAAATTCATATTAAATCCATTTTTCAGAGGCAGCTCACAGTGTCTGGACATGCGTGGGAAAACGCTCACAGAATGATTATTGTCTTTCTCTGCAGCGCTCCTCCACTGTTCCCCCTCTCCCTTCTCACTTCCTGCTGTTTGCAGCCTCTGCTCTGCTGCTTTAACCGGGGGTCGCGTGGGGGGCTGGAGCTGCCGTTTGCAGCTCTAGCCGGAGGGGCTTTGGTGCTTATCTGTCCTTGCCTGCACTTCCCCGCGGTCTTCTCTCTCTCTCTCTCTCGCGCTGTGTCTCTTTTTTTTTTTATCCTGACTCCTCTGTGAGGCTTTCTTCACACGTCTCTGTGACGAGTCCCTCATGAATTTTTCTCTTTGCTAGATGTTACACAGCTACCTCTGCATCACTCCCCATCTCTCTACCTGTCTGCTGCTCTTGATCTCACTTCTCTACCTTACAGTCTCCTTTTAAATGTTGCATGTGGATAGTATGAATTGAAAAAAAGGTATCTGATAAGTCACGTCCATACTGATGTATGATCTTGTATCAATTGCGACGGATTGTTTTCAGTTTTGATTTATCTGTTGATCTTTTTTTTAATTGTTTAGTTGCCAGAGTCCAAGGTGGCATCTTTAAATGGCTTGTCTAGTCGGAGCAACAGTCCAAAACCTGAAGATATTCAGTTTATAAAACAGAGAAAAGCAGAAGATTCTCAGATTGTAGAAGCTGAAATCATCGAGTATTTGACATTTTTTTTCTTGAAGGAACAGCGTGTAACATTTAGGGGGGATCTATTAGCAGAAATGGAATATAATATTCACAACTATGTTTTCCTTAGTGTATAAGAAACTAAGAATCATGTTTTCGTTAGCTTAGAATGAGCCCTTCATATCTACATAGGGAGCGGGTCCTCTTCACGAAGTCCACCATGTTGCTCCGCCATGTTTCTACAGTAGCGGACAAACCAAACACTGGCTCTAGTGAGAGCCTTTCACGTTTTTACGTCCCCTGAAGGCCACCGTGGTTCTCCGACACGCTTGTGAAACTGCAGTAACGTGAGCCTCAGAGTGCAAAACTGTGGTACCGCCAGCCGCCATCTGACTTCCGTTGCTCCTAAAGTAGTGTTATTATGGAAAGGATGGCCTCTTGAGCGAGGCGAACGGCGTTACCACGGTTTTGCACTCAGCGCCTCACGTTACCGCAGTCTTGGAAAGGGAGGAGTGAGCGGACTCAGTTGGTTGCAGTCTGCAAACACACCACTAGATGTCGCCAAATCCTACACACTGTACCTTTAAATGATTAATCAATTATTGAAATAGTTGCGGATTAATCTTCTGTTGATCGACTAATCGTTGCAGTTGTAGCTCTGGCTCTTCCAAAGATCAGCAAAGGTCCGAGAAACTCAACTTGTTGCTCGCTAACAGAAAATCGATGCCAACTGCCAACGTAGAATTTTGTCCTTCTGGGGGTCCATGTTGGCTTCTCTGCTTCACCCTCCAACCTGCTGTAGAAGGTGTAACCATGAATAAGATTAGGCTCTTGAATTACTGACAAATCTATTCACAGGGGATTAGTATTATTGGAAGATTTTGAGAGTCGAGTGAAGTCCAGGAGGTGATTCATTTTTTATTTCCCATCAGGCTGAAATTGCCAATTTGGCAGAGGTGAGGGGGATTAAGATCAGCAGAGCAATAACTAATGATTTAAATTAGAGGACTCCCTCGAGGAAAACCCAGCCCAACAGTGCAGTGCTTATGAGAATTACTTATCCATGTTTCTCATTAATCCTTTATTTATTGAGCTGTAATGGACTCACACTATGCAATGTGCGGCCATGCCAAAGCCTGTTTGCCTCTCTATAAACCCCTCTCCCTATGTTACAGACGGATTAGTCCAAAGTTTGTGGGAGAGAGAAAGACAGCCTTTGTTTTCCCTCCCAATCGCTAAATCTTTCTCCTTTCAGCTCTCTAAATACATCTCCCTCTCCCTCTCTGCAGGTCGGCTTCCTAAAGACGCAGCACCGCTACGAAATATTGTTCACCTTGCCCGAGGTCCCGGCTCTGGGGAAAGATGTGTGTCCGGCACCAGTACCCAGTCCGCACCTCCGGATCACTGATATCACACCGGCACCAGAGGGTGAGACAAAGACATGAATAAGCACAGCAGAGTGGGGAAACAAGGATCTCCTCTTGACTTTTTCTTAGTATTGCTCAGTTACCACTGGATAGATATATAAAATTTTCCCGCTAAATATCACGGTTAAAGGTCTTATCTAGGGCTGTCAATCGATTAAAATAGTTTAATCACGATTAATCGCACATTTTTTATCTGTTCAAAATGTACCTTAAAGGGAGATTTGTCAAGTATTAAATACTCTTATCAACATGGGAGTGGGGCAAATGGCAAGTGGGCTTTATGCAAATGTATGTATATATTTATTATTGGAAATCAATTAACAACACAAAACAATGACAAATATTGTCCAGAAACCCTCACAGGTACTGTATTTAGCATAAATAATATGATCAAATCATAACATGGCAAACTGCAGCCCAACAGACAACAACAGCTGTCAGTGTGTCAGTGTGCTGACTTGACTATGACTTGCCCCAAACTGCATGTGATTATCATAAAGTGGGCATGTCTGTAAAGGGGAGACTCGTGGGTACCCATAGAACCAATTTACATTCACATGTCTTGAGGTCAGAGGTCAAGGGACCCCTTTGAAAATGGCCATGACAGTTCGCCAAAATTTAGCGCAACTTTGGAGAGTTATTTAACCTCCTTCGCGACAAGCTAGTATGACATGGTTGGTACCAATGGATTCCTCAGGTTTTTCAAGTTTCATATGATACCGGTATCTTCACTCTAGCTTTAAAACTGAGCCCGCTACAACCTAAAGATCGCAAGTTGCGTTAATGCGTTAAAGAAATTAGTGGCGTCAAAACGAATTTGCGTTTGACAGCCCGAAGTATTATCACAATATTTATCAAGCTTCCATGAAGTACCACCATTAAGACTTTAATATAGTTAATTAAATTACTTCACGCCACGCTTTCCTCGGATTCTATTAAAGCCCAACAAGCACTGAACAAACAGTGAACTGTATATTGCAGCTTTGTTGGACGGGGAGCCTGGTTCGTTGGTCTCTCAGCCCCCGTTTAATCGGTTGTGGCTGAATGAATAAAACTGCTAATGAAGGCAGGTGCTTAACTGATGACTAATAACTGATTTGCATTTTTTACATTTTGATCAACTCAGAGCTTCTCCCATCTGAACTTTGACGGTGGGACTGTAAGAGGACAGCGTTTGGAAGCATTTCAGTACGTTAATATGGAGTAATACCCCCCAAAAAAACAGTCTGTGGTGCAAAAATGTCTTGGAAACCACTGTCGAAGAGGCAAAATGACCATAATACTGCACTAGTTGGATAAGGTCATTTAAGGATAACTTTGTAATAGAGCCCGACTGATACTGTTTTTTTAAGGCTGATATAAAATTCAGTCCAATAGGCCCTTTTCACAGCAGCCAATTTGACATGTCATAGAAGGGTAAACACAGGTGTATTGATCAAATTAATTATGGTTCCATTCTATTGAGTGTGTCACAGCCATTCCAGGAAGCCAGCGTACACAATACCACGGCCCTGGCCCACCTAAATGGAACAGGGCCATAATTAATGTTATTAATAACACCTGTGTTTATCCTGCAATGCAGTGAAAAGGGTCTATAATAGTTTATATTGTCATTTTTTATTGGCCAGGATCCCTTTAATTTCTTTTATTTTTTTAATTGTTACCACAATATGAATTGAACTAGACATTTTATAGTTGAACAATGGCCCTGGCCAGCGCTCTCTGGTGGTCAAACTATGTTATGATGACACTGTTTGGAAATGACCTCAAACCCAGTTTGGCATTTCTGCACTTCAACTTCTTGTCGCCTATCGGCCGGACGTATACGTCGACGTCAATGCATCTGCGATGAGCCAATTTATTGGGCGAGTTCCGACCTTTAACCCCTGCACTCTTCCCTACTTTGCACTGCAACTCCTACACAATAATTTCCCTAAGTCCTATCTTATCTTATCTTCTTATCTTATCCTCCCACACTCTGTAAGCTCGAGCTGCAAATGGCACAGCAGCAGTATTATTATTATTATTCCAGTATGTTGCATTTTGATCATCAGACATTTCTGTCGGATCTCTGTTCTAATCTGCCATCAAACTGCTCTTGCGACGATGCTGCTGCAAGCTGCAAACACAGCTCTTAAATGTCATTCATTACTTAAATCCCCTTTAAATTAGTTCTCTTAATAAAAGCTGTGTCTAGACCGCATCAGACATGCAGCTGTCTGCGCCGGCTCTGTGCAGGCTCGTGTCTCGGCGTGGCACGACCGCCACCTGAAGCGTTTATTTAGGCTTGAAGTCTATTTTTTCCGATACTACGCGCGGTTGACGGCCAATAAACACTACTACTTTACTATATAACTACAATTCACTACATATTTTAGTGTTCTATCATTATATTATCCTTTTATTTATTGTCATATTATCTTTATTTTATCATTATCTGACCTTTTTCTTTGACGGTATTGGTTTACGATGGCATGTTTTTTCATTTTTTTGCTGTTTTTGTATTGATTCCGTTTTGAAAAGTGGTGTGCAAATATAGTTTTCATTACTGTTTAGTGTAATAATGTAATAATTAGGCCTCGCTCGGGCTCAGAAAAAGCCGTAACCTGTCGCAAATGAATCATTATGCATCAGCGTTGATGGAAAAATAGGTCAGGAAAACTGCACACTGCACAGAAAGTTTGGCTTCTCTCTTGCGACTCGACGCGGACAAGACGGAGCCGTTACAGACGGTCGCTTCGGTGTTGCGTCGGCGCTGACGTGACGTTTCCGGTCTAGACACGGGGTTAGGCTCATGTTGTATATCACAAGTTATCTTCCCTGAGCCACATGCAATATTCATTCAGTGTAATATACAAATGCAAAAACAAGTTGAGTATGTGCCTGTTTTTGTCACAGGCAGACCTGATGTGAAACGCTTTGCGAGTTAACTCCTCTCAGTGGCATTGTTACAGGCTGCGCGGAGGACCAGATGGCTGAGGATTACAGGAACAGACAGTTGAGACGGCGTTAGCGCAGCAATCCGTCTGTGAGGAATCATAAAAAAATGAATAAAAACAAAACACTTTGCTGCGTTTGTCTCGAATTCCCGTCACTTGTCGTGTTCTCAGAGGTTGTAAACACCTATAAATTGGCAAATGTTGAAGGTGTGTGAGTCATTTACTGGATTCCCCCCCAACTCACCACTAAACCTGCTGATTTGGGCCAAAAGTGATCCTGCTCACTCTCACACTTTGTGTGTGTGTGTGTGTGTGTGTGTGTGTGTGTGTGTGTGTGTGTGTGTGTGTGTGTGTGTGTGTGTGTGTGTGTGTGTGTGTGTGTGTGTGTGTGTGTGTGTGTGTATGTGTGTGTGTGTGTGTGTTTGTGTGTTTCCCAGGAGGTCTGAAGGTGACGTGCGAGTACATGGCCCAGCAGGAGGGGGTTCTGTGTGAGGAGGTGCTGCTGCTGAGCGAGACCAACGAGGACGTCTGCGTTAAAGTCAAAGTTCACGCCAGAGTCATGGGTGAGGCGACTTTACCGATATACCCGATGATAATCTTTGCAACACACCGCAGCCTGTAGAGGAGCTTCGTTTTTGACAGATGGGGAACCGAAAGTGTTGTTAAAACTCAATATCGTACTGCTCTTTTCATCTTTATAGTAAGGCTGCGACTAACGATTATTCTCACAATCAATTAATCTGTGTTGGCTTAGAATGAGCCGTTTATATCTACATATGCCACCATGTTTCTACAACCCAAACACTGTTAACTTCTCCTAGGCGGGAGTCGATACCGTTACTCGCTCCGGAGTTGCAATATAAAATTTCTGCACAAACTGCAACTTCCACCGTAAATTCACTTGATATTCTCAAAGCTAAACTCTGTCTTCTGCTCCACTCGCTCACTTGTTCGGTCACAACATCACACACATTCGCCACCGCCGCTGCTCTCTCTCTCTTGCTTCACCACTCACTTCCCACGTACACACACACACTCTGGATCTGCTATTCTCCAAATGGCCTACGCTACTCTTACAACAGCTCTAGATAGGGCCATTCGTCTTCTGCGTCTCCTACACGCTTGGCACACGTGAGAGTTTTAAGTTACTTGCAATCTGAAACCTCACCACTAGATGGCGCCAGATCCTACACACTGCACCTTTAACTGTTTGGTCCATAAAAGTTTTCACAGTTTCCTAAAGTCCAAGGTGATGTCTTTTAATCGCTTGTTTTGTCCGACAAACAGTCCAAAACCCAAAGTGAGAAGCTGGAACAAGACACTGTTGGCGTTGGCATTTTTTTTTTTTTTTTCTTTTTTTAAATGTCAATCAAAATAGCTGCCAATACATTTTCTGTCAACTCACTAATCAAATAATTGACCTTTTGCACTACTTTATAGTATTTTAGAAATTTAGTTTTCTCCAGAAGACAGTCCTCATCCAGAATTTTTAATCAGCACATTTTAATGCCAACATGGGAACAGCAAGTTCTTTCACACTAATTGGATTTCATTTTTTTTATAATCAGCACTTTGAAGCCCATTAGTTTTACTACAGCTGACTGGTGGGAGTCTCTTATTTCTTCAGTCAGACACTGAAGGCACTATTTTCACTTGTGTGCTACCGCCTCCTGCTGGTGACACCTGTACTCTCGGTCACTTTAACAGCCCTTCAAAATAGGAAGCTAAATTTGGTTTAAATACGTTTTAGAATAAAACACATGATAAGAGTTTGTTTTAAAATCTCTAGAACAGACACTGTACAGAGGATCTTTTCAGTTCAACTTCGGGGAGTATCAAATCCTTGGTATTTTATAAAATGCAGTTGTTTTTCATGTGTAACAAACACTGCAACATAATTGTGCTGGTCTCTGCTACTGTAAAGCTCTCTGAAGGCGGAGAAGAGCCTGTAATTAATTTGCATTTTCTCCACTTAAATCTGTGCCAGTGAGACTGAATTAGACGCCGGCATTTGTGTCAGCAGATGGAGAATTAGGTAAAGAGGCCATATGGGTGTTTCCATTAGTGACGACGTAAATATAGTAGAGATAGTTTGCGCTTCAGGATGATTGGTGGTTGTGTTGGTGTATTTTTAGTCACAGAGCGTGGCCTGAACATCTGTCCAGATGTCGGTGTGTAATTGAGGCCTTGATGACGACCAGATCAAAGATTAAGCCTCTGCTGTTACTCTCAGCTGCACTATCGCGTTTAGATCAGTGGCTGAATAAGTCTGATGTAACGTTGAACTGCTGCGGGCAAGTTCAGCATTCAATCTGGATGTTGTGCTTACTGTTGTGGCATCCAGGGAGCGTCGAAGAAATCAAGAACTGATATTATTTTTTTTAATCTGTTGTTAAAGAAATCAAGAAATATAAATTTCCTTTAAAATTCGTCTTAAAAGAAATCAAGAAATATTAATGTTTTAAAGAATTTAAATACTTATAAATACATGCTTAAAACAAACATTTCAGTCATTATAAATGCCTTGCATCAAGCCTGTTAATGTCTTTGAGGTTGTGTTTATTATGATCATTAGTTCTGAAACAGTAAATCAATTAATCAACTGACCAAAGAAAAGTATGACTATTTTTTTTTAATCGCTTAATTATTCAAGCCTTTCATCTAGCAAGAATAAACAAATATTTGTCAGTTCCAGCTTCTCAATTGTGAGGATTTACTTCTTTTCTGTCATTTATATCATTGTAAATAAAATATCTTTAGGTTTTGGATGGTCGTTTGAACAAAACAAGCTGATTTGAAGACGTCATTTTGGGCTCTGGGAAATAGTGAAGGGCAATTTCCCTATTTTCGACAATTCAAAGATCAAATAATGAATTGATAATGAATATAGTCATTGGTTGCAGCTCTAATGATTATTAGTACTTTTTTTATATCGGATATATATATGTGTGGCTGCAGTCATTCCCTTCAGTCTAATACAAAAAAAACGAAAAGTGTGTTGCATTGGCCGGGAATCGAACCCGGGCCTCCCGCGTGGCAGGCGAGAATTCTACCACTGAACCACCAATGCATTTGTGAATGTTGTTTGTGCACTAAGACATATTAATAGTGAGCAAGAGCCACATTAGTGAAACCTGTCCCACCGCGAAACATTGCATCACAAGTGGTTAAAATATGGTCAGGAACTGCGTGTATAAGCGGATACTTCCAGTTGGAGGGGGTTGGGGGGGAAGGGTAACCCTAAACGGAGCGCCTCGGCCACGCTGTGTACACACCGCATGGATTATATCCGGTGTCTCTTTCTGTCGCAGGACTGTAATAAGCCCCATCCAATCATTTCATCCTGCGATTTATCAGCTTTTGGAGCTTGTGATGCTAGTAGGGCTGCCCCCTCTTATATTAGTCGATTAATCGGTCGGTTTGGTCTTAGTCGACTTAAAGGGACTATTTGTAATTTATCACGCGCATAAATCATAACGGGTCCGAATCCCATGCGCGCTCGCGTGTGGGTATGCACTGCTCCTGCTGCCTGCTGCCTGCTTGCACACAGCGCTCGTTCTCACCCGCTCGGCTCGCTCCAACTCCACGTGCACGCGCGCACACTGCAGAAGAGTTAGTTTAGCTCTGAGAATATCTAGTGAATGTGCAGTGGACGTTTGTGCAGAAATAAATGCTGCAGCTCCTCCAGACCAACAGAGGTTTCCCGTGTCTTGTGAAGTGACGGAGCTCCGGAGAGAGTTACGTTATCGTCATCCGACCGGGTGTCGGCGTTCCCTCCGCGCTCGGCAGGCTGAGGCAGGAAAAGCCAGTACTAGAATCAGCATTGATCCATGGAGACCTTCGTCTGGTCAGCTAACATTACTGCCAAGCAGGTGAAATATAGAGTGATATTGTGTGTTAGCTGACGTGTGTCGCCTCGCTGTTTAGACCGGTGCTCGTTCATGTCAATGTAGCGCGAGCACAAGCGCGAGCGCGAGCAACAGGACGCTGACTTTCGTTGACATTGCAGCCACAGGTGTCGCTGTGAACAAGCAATTTCTGATTCTTACATATAGCCCCTTTAAGATTTCTTTAGTCGATTAGTCATTTTTTCATGCTGAATGACTTCTTTCCAAGAAACTCATGAGTACAACTCTGTAAGATTTAAAGTGGTATTTTTGTGTGATTCTTTGTGGAGAAACTCAGTTTTACAGATCTGTCGATTAGATCAACTAATCGATTTGTCGATAAAGTCGCGTTAGTGTTAGTCGACTAAGAATTTATTTAGTCGATTAGTCATTTTTTCATGCTGAATGACTTCTTTCCAAGAAATTTCATGAGCACATCTCTGTAAGATTTAAAGTGGGATTTTTGTGTGATTCTCTGTGGAGAAACTCAGTTTTACAGATCTGTCGATTAAGTCAACTAATCGATTTGTCGATAAAATCGCATCAGTGTTAGTCGACTAAGAATTTCTTTGGTACGAAGACAGTCCTAGCTGCTATCTAAGAGTTGGCAACACTGGGCTCGGTTTTTCAGTTGAAAATCTAGCGTACTCGTGCTAGTTTTTCTCAAGATCAAGGCCAACCCCGATGCTGGAAACATCTCAGTCTATAGTCTGTGTATTACTTAAGCTTGAAATGAACCATGTGTCATGCATATGGATGAAAACTGCATAGTCTTTAGCCCATTGCTTGTTAAGGTTTGAAAGTAGTGAATTTATCTCTCTCTCTCTTCCTCTCATCTAGATCGCCACCACGGCACCCCCATGCTGCTGGAGGGAGTCCGCTGCATCGGGGTGGAGCTGGAGTACGACTCTGAACAGAGCGACTGGCAGGGATTCGACTAAAGCTCACGCTCCCCTTCCACCTGAAGTACACACACACACACACACACACACACACACACACACACACACACAGAAGTGTAGGCCTACCACATTAAACACCAAATAGGAAAACGTGTACACACAAATGATTTAATGCCACGTGATGTACATACAGCATTTCAAGTGTTCAGTGTTAGATTCAGAGGAAATGTTTGTGTCCTGAGAACATTTACGTGCAACAACATTCCTCCGCTGCAACTTTCACAACACCTGAACAGACAGTTTCCTCCCGTTTTTCATTTTTTTCCACCATTTTCTGTTGGTAATCTGTGTTTCCCTCGTTGAGCCTCTGGAGGGCGGCAGCGCTCTTTGGATCAGTGCAGCCTCAGCTCCATTTTCACCTCCAGTTCCCTCTTTTCCTGAAGTGCAAACTGAATCCCACAGTGGAGTTATAGGTGAGGGATTAAACAAGGGCTCTTTTATCAATTAAGTAGCTTAAAATTGATCTATAGGAAGGGATACAAATCTGCACAATTCGGCGGAAAAGACGTTAACTGATTAGTTGAGCCTGTAATGTCTCTGTTTAACTATAGGGGGGCCCTGCAGACCTCTGTAAGTAAAGCTCCTCCAATCTGAAGGCCTTTTGGGGATAAACTGCTGCAGTGTGGTCACATTTCTCCATTTAAAGGAAAAATCCAACTAGGGCGCTCTTACATTGTTATATAGGCTATATCCTATCTTTTCTGCATTTCCCAGGAAATCCCAAAGAACATGTGTGAACTTATTTCAATAGGTGAGGAGAAGCATTTGCAGCAATAATAATAGAAAGAGGGGGGGAAAAAACGCTTCAAAACATGTGCATTAGCTATACGGCATTAATCTATTGAGGTATTTTTTCTGTGATGGATCTCCCTGCATGATTATGAAACATTTGTGTGAAATATTGCATCTAGGAAGAAGCGCTTTGTCTTTTATTATTATGAGGTACTGATCGATATCTGATATTTAGCGTCTATGTTTTAGATCTCTGCTACCAAACTTTTGACATGTTGTTATGTTTTGCCGCTTTCCTCAGACTTAAAGAAATGTACAAGCCATTTTTAAGGGTAATAAATAGTAATTTTGTGTCTAATGAGGACCACAATTTTTAAAATTGGTCCTGTATTGAGGGATAACACTCTGAAACGAGCTGCGAGGGCAAGTGAGCAGCATCAGTGTAACGTTACGTCCACTAAAAGTGCTTGTTTTCGCCACTGATATGCTCAGATTGTTCTTATAAGTGTCTGACAACATTATGGAAAGGACCCTACAGAGAAATAAAACATTTTTCTTACCTTTCTCTTGACCCGGTCTGTTTGTTATTGTGTCCAAGTCCCGCTCAAGGAGAAGTCTCGTTGTGAAATCTGAATATCCGTATACTCTGGCTCAACTAAATATGGGCGGCCATCGAATTCAGAATTCAGGCCTCATCCACGTTGTCGAAATCATCTAAATATTCAGCGAGACTCTGTCCATAATGTCAGACACTTATAATATTAATCAGAGCCTGTCATGGCAAAAACAAGCACTTTTAGTGGAAGTAAATGACGGTGCCAGCTTGCCCCAATAGCACCATATTACAGCCTGTGAGCAGCTGCCGTCTGCAGCGCTCTCCCTCAATGCTGTACCAGTTTCAGAAATTGTTGTCACTATTAGTCAGTTAGACTCAAAAACATGGGAAGGTAAGGTCCAGGTTGAAAAATACTGAAGTTACCCTTTAATTTGCAGCTATTCTGATTAATAAATTAGTGATTTAAGACATTTTTCAAGCCGAGATGCCAAATATTCTCTGCTTTCAGCTCTGCAAATGTGAGGATTTTCTTAATTTAAATTTCTGAGTTTTGGACTGTTGGTCGGAGAAAACAAGACATTTGAAGACGTCACCTTGGACATGTTTCTGTATTCTCTGACAATGGACAGATCAAACTCTTAAAGGGGCTCTATGTAAGAATGAGAAATTGCTTGTTAACAGTGACACCTGTGGCCGTTACGTCAACGACAGTCAGCGTTCTGTTGCTCGCGCTTGTGCTCGCGTCTACGTAGACGCGAGTCAGCATCGGTCCAAACAGCGAGGCGCCACACACGAGACTGAACGTGACTGACAGCTAAAACCACAATATCACTCTATATTTCACATGCTTGGCAGGAAAGTTAGTTTACTTGTCCTATAGGAATTTTGCCTGCTCGGGTCCGTTTTGATACCCAAAACTAAACAAAGATCCCTCCATGAATCGGAGGCCCGGCCGATGTTGATCCTAGTTTTCACCCAACGATGGTCACATTCCTGTTTTGCAAGACGGGCTTCACTAGAGTCTGAGTTGTGGTGGGGGCTGGTTGTTTGTTGGCGTTATTCCTGGAAAAAACATCCGGCATTCTTCACATTTAAAGCAGTCTACAGGCTGATAGAGGAAACACTGACAGGTCTCATTTTTTAGGTTCGGTTACAACCTGTTCACACATTTGCAGTAACAAATAATTTAAAATGTTTATACGTGTAAAAACTTACATACAGCCCCTTTAATCCACTAATCAAGAAAATAATCATTAAATTAATCAACAATAAGAATAATCTTGCATTAAAGTGTTTTTGGGTGGATTTGTCCTTTAAGAAAACTTGCTGCAGCCGTGTTTGAATTCATGAAGCCTTCAGAACACACATGCCACGCAAAGTGCCTTTCATTGTACCGTCCTCTTTCTGATGTTGTTTTACCATCTCCTGCACATCCGGTCACATACTTTGTTGTCTTTCCAGTGTTGAATCCACTTCTTCCACCGGCTTGCCTCAGACAGATGTATCTGACTCTCTTCTCCATCCTCTACCCGTCGCTCTTATCACAGTACGATTGCAGATCAGAGAGAGTTGACAGGCCTGATCCGCTTAATATACATTTGTGCCATGATCACGACATTTCCTCTGTGTTTTTCTTATACCCTGTTAAATACATCGGCCTTAAAGAAAACGATTCTGCGTGTAATTTCTCTACATAGTCGACCACAAGCTGTTGGTGCAGATTAAATAGATTTATTTGATGTTTGCTTGCGAGTAACAGGTCAAAGCCTGCTTTGTTTCTTCTTAGTGTAAAACTGAAATGCTCAATAGTTTCAAGAATGTAGCAGTTTATTTGTTGATATCTGTCTTCTGTGTGTGTGTGATTTGTACTTTTTAAATGTCAAAAATGAATAAAAATGTGTGTTTGAGTTTTGTTACTTATTGCGGCTTCTGTCAGTTCATAGCAGGGTCACTGGGTGGCAGTCTACACCGCTACACTTCTGTTACACAAAATATATGTTCTCATGTGGAGAATAAAGTAATAATCAAATATCAACATCTCAGATTCTTAGAAATTACAAGATTAACTGGTCTAACCGGAGCATGAATTATGTTTGGTATAAAGATCAAAAACTAACAGATCATTTTAACTTATTGAAACACTGCATGTTGCACCGTGAGTGTGAAATCAGCCCCAGAGGTGTGAGAATAAACCTGTTTTTAATATTCAACAAGTCATTTTAAGACTCTATAACACATTTTACTGAATCTACTGTTCAGTCACTTCCTTTTTACCTGTGTTTCTTTTTTAATATTTATAAGTCAGAAATTTCACTTAAAATAGACAAATATTTGAAATCACACCAATTAAAAATATTTTGGCAGCGTACCACAAACATCAGACTTTTGTACATGTTACCTTCTAATTTCTAGATTTTTCTAAAGTTCACACACACCAGTGTGGATTCCTTTGCTGCTTTATACTTTTAAAGACTTGCATAGAAAACATGTTTTTTTTTCTAAAAATGTGTTACTTTCTTATTGATTAACTGCTAATATTTTTTAAAAAGTGTTTTTTTGCCTCTCAAAGTCCTTGATTAGCTTTAAATATTGCACATGGTAAAATGAAGAAATAGTTGACGTGAATAATTGCTTCCAAGTTTTATGAAGGATAATATATATAGCCTATAATAATTTAGGTTCACTTAGGGAAGTTCAGTTACAAAATGCATTTTATTAGAAATCAGAATGTGTCCTATATTATTACATGCTATTGTAATTACAGAGCAGTAATCCAACACTGATCAGTGAAATCTGTGAGGTTACTCTGCGCTTACAAAAGCCTCATAACTGATCACTAAAACAGGCAAAAATTGATAAAGTGCAACAAACAAACCTTCACTCAAAGTAACTTTTACATCCTTCACTTGACTGGAGATTTACATCAGTGTTTTACCTCCAATAAAATACTACTAAAACAACACAAAACAGTTGACCAGCTCAGGCTAACCAGTCTGTTTGTGGATATACGTAGATATTAAAGAAGAGGTTTAGTTGAAGCTGTTCCATGACCTGCTGCCCTTTAAGTCCACATTATCAAGGTAATTATGAATATTTAGGGACAAAAGTGCATTAGGAGGCATTACAGTATCGACTGTGAGTTTGTGCTTCAAAGTTTAAATTTAAAACTTTATTTTCAGATTATAACATTACTGACAAACTACAAAAATAAGGTGAGGAACTTGTGGATTTTCTCTGGCTCATTTCCAGCCAGTAACCATAAAAAAACCATGGCTATTGACAAAATGCAAATTAAACACCACCAAATGCACCAGTAACACTAAAGTTACGCCTTGAAAATGTTAAATATACATGTGACACTCAAAAATAATTCAGTATTGGCTGTTTGAATTATGTTTGGGAAGATATAAACACGACTAACTGTGTGTGTCTGGGATCAGAAACAAAGAAAAGTTGACAGAAACTCTGCAGAGTCCTCTGCTGTCTCCTCCATGTGGGACACTTTGAGTCCTGAACTAAACCCGGACACAACAGCACAGCTACTTCTACTATTACTACTAGCCTACTACTAATACTACTACTACTACTAATGCTCCATGAAACTAAATATCAGCACAAACAACGTTTTAAGAAGAAGAGTAATGATGCAGAGCTGCGGAGGGATCCGTTCTGTAAGAAAACAGGAAGAAATATATTTTTATTTTGCTTCTTTTTTCACTCTTGCACATGTAAAGTCTATTTCCTGCTCTTACTGTGTGTGATTTTATTTTAACACCACGAGTGTGTATAGTTCTAAAAAAAAAAATGCTTTAAAATTGTGAAGAAAACTCTTTTAATTTGGCTACAGAACACGTGTTTAATTGTTGTTAATATTATTGGTGTACAGTGTTTTTCATATGGAGTAAACATGCATTAACCATGAGCTCCTTTCAGCGTCTAAATAATTCACATGTTGGTGTGAAGCCTATTGATAATAAATATTGTTAAACTCTGCAGGTGGTTAAAAGCGAGAAATATTAATATGAACACGTTGTTTTACTTTTATTTTATTTTTAAAACCTTTATTTTAAATAATCGACAGTTTTTCCCTTTAATGCAACACATACACTGGTAAAATTATTTTATGTTTATTTTATTTTATTTTATTAGTTTTATATGTATGAATATATGATTATCCATTTTGAAGGTGTAAAAATAAAATTAATTTACCAGCATTTTTTGGGTACCTGGCAGAAACGGAAGATTTCACTGACGGTTAGTAATCTCCTCATAAACGTAATAAGTTTATT
Source organism: Sebastolobus alascanus (assembly GCA_916701645.2). NCBI lineage: Eukaryota > Metazoa > Chordata > Actinopteri > Perciformes > Sebastidae > Sebastolobus > Sebastolobus alascanus. The sequence continues at coordinate 1,226,504 of CAKAOJ020000124.1, forward strand.
ATTATATATTATACTCAGGTGTAGCCTGTACACTTTAAAAGCAATGCCGATTTTTTTTTTGTAGCACTTAGTAGCTACAAAAAATAATTTCTACTAATAACAATTTCACATATTTATAAAACGGCCTAAATTTCGTTAAAATGAACCGCAGTTCTGCACGCTGGTGCTGTTTTTTTAGCAGTAAGATTGAACGAAATTATAGATTCTACAGCTGCAGTTTTCTTATATGTTTCCTCATTAATGTATTGCGCGGATCTACATCATATAGCAGATAAAATTGCGCCTGTGTTGCGCAACGTTATTTTAGTACACGGCAGGAAAGTTCGAGTAACAGCTTGTAAACAAAAGTTTGCCCTCTGAGAGTGAAGGGAACTAACATCAAGATATTTTTTTTTATGAATCTATACTTAAAGAGGTCTTCTGAGATTTTATCATAAAGACGAAGCCGGTGTGACTCATAATAAACTCTAATAAATGGTGCGTAAAACTGCGTGTCCATCACTCGTGCGTATTTGGCATCGCCTCCTCTTTCCAAGGTTGTATTTCAACCTTTTTCTCTCCAGGATCTCAAAACACTCGGCGTGTCCACGTCCAGGTAAAACAGCAGCAGTTATATACGACTTTCATACTGGATCCAACCAATTTATGTGTGTGACATGACATGCGTAAAATAAACACAACAGCATTTGCAATATTACTGCCTCTTATTAAAGGCTTGGAAAATCCTAAAAACATTTGTTGTGATAGAAATCATGTTTTTTTTTTTTTTTTTTCTGATGGCTGAGTCGAACCTGAACGCAGCACCAGTCTGCATAAATCATCAGAAATTAATCTTTCCATAAAAATCACACTTCCACGGGCTCCTACGTGTTTGCCATTCCTGCACAGATTTGTCTGGAGCTTGTGTGGGGATGTGTGAACTCTGAGTGGCCCGGTGCCCTCGCTCTGACCTCTGGGATTCTGGGATTACAGTAATCTCTGTTGATTGATCTGATTGATCAGATTCATCTCCACGAGGCCGCAATCCAGGCGCACACGAGGGGGGTTGGAGGGACGGAGATGAGGCAGTCGGTGCGTGGTGCAAATAAACATTTTTTTTCCTTTTGGCCTGCAGGCAAGTACAGGCAGAGAGTGAATTTACTCTGGCTATAGGCATCAGTATCGTGTAATTTGGATTTTGAGTGTAGCTGAAATATGATTCAAATAACATAGGGCTGACTGTTTTAGAGGAATGAGTTTAGATTTAATCATCATTAGGAAAAAAAACATATTTTTCCCCCGATTGCAGTGGTTTCAAGCTTCAGATCACCATGGGGTAATAAATCTACACAATAATTAAATTATTCTATAGGCTAATAAACATCTCCTCAAGGCAGTTAACATTTCAAAAGCAGGGAAACGTGGTTATTCATCTATCCTACTGATGAAGTGATTAAAAAAACATGACGTGCAAATAATGAAAAGTGACAAAGAATGACACTGAGAGGACAAAGAGGTCAAAGAGGACACTGACTGTTAGTGGTGGAAGAAGCAGTCAGTTCATTTAATCAAGTAAAAGTAATAGTATAGTGTTAAGATTCTCTGTTGCAAGTAAAAGTCCTGATTGAAGTACAGAAGTACTATCAGCAAAATAAAGTATCAAAAGAACTCATTGTGGAGGATTTTTTTTAATGTTGCAGCTGGTCGAGATGAAGCTAATTTTAATTATTTATACTTAATCTATGCATCGTTTTTTATGCAAGTGAAATATACAATAGGTCTTTGTGCTGAAATTTGATTTCATTTTGTGGAAGTGTTGTCTGGAATGTCAAATGTGAAGAAATTTTCTAAATTGGTCAAACCATTTGGCTAAAAAGTCAGTTTTTCTTATCATATTAGTCTTTGGGCACATGGGACTACTGTTTTGGCAATATACTAGATATATCATGATAATAAAATGGCTGTATCTCAGAAACTACAAGGAACACAATCAAGTATTTGAACTCATGAGTTGAATATCAAAGATATGCACACATATGCAGTGTAAGAGAAATATTTCATATGGAAAACATTTAATAAACACTCTTTTTTGCGTTTTTCGTTATTTTTCAAAAATCCAGATTTTGACTATTAATAAAAGTGAGTTTTTTCATGTGATCTAAAAATGTCAAAGTTGTCCTGTTAGATACTTGCCCAAAGTATGTCCATACGGAACTTCAAGACCAATCAGAACAAATGTGGCATTTTTCCTTATCATACTAAATATAGTCTTTGGGCACAAATGTGTTAATATGATGTAATGTAAACATCTAACTTCCTGTTCTAAACTGTCTATTATTAATTCTTTTATTTTAGTTTTATTTTCCTCATGTTATTTTTTAATTTAATAACTAAATATTGTTCTGTGTATATATTTGTGCATATTAACCCTCTGAGACCCACAATAGACCCGTTTTTGTCTCTTTTAGTGGGGTGCAGGGGATCTTTAGGGGGAGATAGCAGGTCAACAGTATATATCACATAAAAGTGGTGTACATCATCTGAAAGCTGGGAACCTGAAGATTAATTTGAGATGCAGCTCAGCACTGTGTGTCAAGTTGTTCTAGTCATAAATCAGAAATAAACATGAATTAATTAATTAAGATAAACTGTAAGAGTGAATATGGGTTTAGAACATTATGATAGAAGTATATGATGGTCATCCCCATGCTCTATTATGTCTCATAAGTTGTTACAGCAATTCTTGGGTTGATACCATTTGTTACACAGATTTGGTGCTAAATTTAACCATTTTTTACCACTTGAGAATTGATAAAAATGATCAATAATCCCTCCAGAATACCACATTAAGACACCTAGACCTTGAGGAACACCATAGAAAAAGCCATGCTGTGATTTGGTATCAAAAACTTTTGACATTTGAAGATTTCTGGAAGAATTGCTTTTTACGGCGATTGATGGCGAGCACTTCTGTTCTGGAAACTGCTCAGAAACCCCCTTATTGTCAGTATAGCTAGGAAAGCCATCCATCCTCTGAATGCTCTAGGTCTCTAGTTTGTGGCTGTAAAGTTTCATGAGGCTGTGATTATCCCAGATGTCACCACAGGTCATTTTATACAGGGAGGTCAAGTTTCAAAATTGGTCTCACCATATGAAATGGCTACTATGGGGACTGACATCATCACACATGAATACAGTTGGGCTCATTGGATCCACAAGAGTCTCAGCTTTACAGTGATACCCATTTATGTAATTCAAGACTGTTAAAGGACCTCAGCAGGAATATTCAAACACATCATTTTAGAATAGGCGAAAATGTCTGTAAAGGGGAGACTTGTGGGTACCCATAGAACACATTTTCATTCACATATCTCAAGGTCAGAGGTCAAGGGACCCCTTTGAAAATATCTATCTATCTATCTATCTATCTATCTATCTATCTATCTATCTATCTATCTATCTATCTATCTATCTCTCTATCTATCTATCTATCTATCTATCTATCTATCTATCTATCTATCTATCTATCTATCTGTATATGCAGCAAACATCCTGTATGGCCTATTTTGCAGCAAAAGCAGCAGCCCGAAAAATGTTATTCCTAAAATATTATAATGGCAGAATGACACCCAAAATGTTTCCTAATACGCCTGAAGACCGAGATCAAAATATGAGCAGCCTTCAGAAAAGTTAAACGTGGTAAAAATCTGCTTTTTGGAGGCTTTTAGTTGAAGGCAGAGAGGGTGAAAACACTGGAGAGGAGGAAGAAATAGTGTGAGTGCGCGTGTGTGTGTGTGTGTGTGTGTGTGTGTGGCAGCACAGCAGCAGCAATCAGTCCCCTCTTGTCTCGCTGCTGAGTGCAGCGTCTGATTGACAGTTTCTATTCATCCTCTGTGAGATTAGGCCAGCTGAAAGGAGTAACGACCCACGGCTGTGTGCAGTAATTACGGCCTTGGATAAGAAAAATAAGAAAAAACACACACGGCAAAACTATAATTATATAATCCCGCTCAAAATCCCCCCTTTTTTCCCCCTCTTCTTCTTCTCTGCAGTGTTTTCAAAGATGGTTCACCTGTAAAGAGGAAATTCCACCCAGTATTTCAGTCATTCCTGTGACTGAAATTATCTCACAATCACAACAAACTGCAGGCTGCACCATCAACAGCAGAGAATGGGCCCCGCTGCATATATACAGTAAATGACTGCAAATGACTGGGAATGAGGTGTTTTATCTGCAATGGTAAACAAATAGAAACCTCACTTTATGCTCTTTTTCATCATGTAGTGCTCAGAGCAGATTGTGTGTTAACAGGGTGCCATCACCGTTTCATAAAACAAGACTCGTGTATGGAGAGGGGGGTGGACGAAATAACCGGAACACCTGTTGAATCTAACAACTTTACTCTCTCTGTTTTTCAGGCTTTAGTTTGTGGTGTTACTGGACTGTGTTATATCAAAATATGTAACAAGATGTGACCAATATGAGTTGTTGAGGCCATAAGTCTTATTTTTAGATGCCAGGTGATATTTTGTGCTTATATTACGGATCTTTGTTTTTTTTCTCCATCAAATCATATTCAGAATTGTGTTCTCATCTTCTGAATAGGGCTGTTACAGTTAACGCAATAATAACGAAAATGTGTTTTAACGCCACTAATTTCTTTAACGCAACTTGAGATTTTTAGGTTGTAGTTGTAGGTTGTGGTTTTAAAGCTAAAGCGAAGAGCAGGAATCCATTGGTACCAACCATGTCATACTAGCTTGTCGAGAAGGAGGCTAAATAACGCTCCAAACTTGCACTAAAATTTTAGCGAGGAAAAACCGGCACGGCCATTTTCGAAGGGGTTGCTTGACCTCTGACCTCAAGATACGTGAATGTAAATGGGTTCTATGGGTACCCACGAGTCTCCCCTTTACAGACATGCCCACTTTATGATAATCACATGCAGTTTGGGGCAAGTCATAGTGAAGTCAGCACACTGACACACTGACAGCTGTTGTTGCCTGTTGGGCTGCAGTTTGCCATGTTATGATTTGAGTATATTTTTTTATGCTAAATGCAGTACCTGTGAGGGTTTCTGGACAATATTTGTCATTGTTTTGTGTTGTTAATTGATTTCCAATAATAAATATATACATACCATAAAGCAGCATATTTGTCCACTTCCATGTTGATAAGAGTATTAAATACTTCAGATCTCCCTTTAAGGTACATTTTGAACAGATAAAAAATGTGTGATTAATTTGCGATCAATCATGATTAACTATAGACAATCATGCGATTAATCGCAATTAAATATTTTAATAGATTGACAGCCCTACTTCTGAAACAGCATTTAGGGACATAAAAAAAAAGTTATATACATCACCATACTTAGTGAATAAGTTACTATTAACTCTGGGGTACATCACGCATTGTAATGAAGAATGCATTTATAAAAAGTGGCTGTAAAAGAAACAAAGCTACTCTAAAAAATAAGTACAAACAACATGAATACATGGTATTTTTGCTTGTAATAAGTAAAAAAAAAAATCTGCCAATGGAACAAGCGAAAATTCTCTTGGTAAGATTTCTTGAAACAATATGTACTATTTATGCCTTTCAAGATAAATACAGATTTTGAAATTAGCTGTGAAAACTCATTTTGAGCTTTATTTCACTGTTGTGTGTCAGAATAAGCCTGTAAGGCTCAAAAGTAGTATTTTGTCACTTAAGATATTCAAGATGCATTGTCTGAAAACAAGTCACTGAAATGTTACTTGTGTCTTATATTAAATGTTATGACATATTTTGACTAGCAATTAGACAAATATACTTGGTAAGATTTAGCATTTTTGCAGTGATGTGACTACAGGAATTTCTGTTTATAGAAACCTAAATAATATCAGACATGACAATCCAGTAGCCTATTTATTAAAAATCCAATATTGACCTTGATATATTGGCCTATACACGCTATGCATGCATGTAGACTATGTTGATTAAACTCTGTTTTTAAGATCCTGTTTCATATTGTGAATTTTGAGGCCCATGAATGAGTGAGATCTAAAGGGAATAACATGTGATACACTTTAAATATAATTTAAGTTTAACCTCAGTGGGTCATAGGACTGGTCGATATGGAGAAAATCAAATATCACGATATTTTGACCAAATACCTCGATATCGATATTGTAGAGTTGACTAATGGTGCGTTCACAATATATTTACAAAATGAGATTTTTTGCTAAATAATCATCAATAATGTGGATATAATGACTAAGGCAAATAATAGAACAGCTGGAACAGTCTGGTAAGTTCAGAAAATTACATCACTTTACTGTAAAGCGGCCTTTAAAACCAGGAAAGACAACATATTACACAATATTATGATATCCAAAATCTAAGATAACATCTAGTCTCCTATCACGATGTTGATATAATATTGCCCAGCCCTAATGCAAGTTGATTAAATTCTATTTTTACCATCTTATTTTCATATTATGAATTTTGAGGCCCGTGAATGAGTGAGATCTAAAAGAGAATAACTTAAATGTAATTTCAGTTTTTACCTCACTGGGTCAGAAGTGCTTCTGCCAGATGTTAAACTGCTGTTTCTCTCTTTGCAGAGCTCAAAGTTAAAACAAAAACCAGGAGTCAGGGTCTGACGGAGCTGTGTGTGGGGGGGGAAGCCCGGCCAACAGCGCTGCGTTTGGCTGCTTCCAGAGGCAGGAAAGCGCACACAAACCATCGTCTCATGTCTCCGCGGCTGATCCCCGGTCTGCGGCGCCGCTCATCCTTCTTGTCAGAAACGTGCCCTGGCCCGGCGGACCAATCAGCTGCGAACCCTGCGTGGGCAGGAAATGACGTACGAGGTTTTCTCTGCCTCTGTTAAGTGTACCGTGTCGCCACAAATATCCTCCACACACACCGACATCTCTGCTCTGTTAACGCAGACGTGATGTTTCAGCTGAAAAAGCAAATGATCAAAACACCAGAGCGACTTTATTCGTGCGTAAATGTGACCATTTCCCATTCCCCCTCCTGAAGGGTGCCAACACAGACATCTTTGCTCCAAAAGCAAGAAGACCACCGATCCCCCCCCCCCCCCCCTTATGTGGCACCAACAACATGCAACCCCTGATCCGCAGAGGCAGTCGATGTGAGCGGGGGGTGAAGTAACAGGCTGCTGCTGCTCCGGACACACCAGGAGAAAAACTTTCTTCCCTGGCTCGCCGCCTCTCACTTTATTTCTACGTGGGTGAGCAGTGTGTGTGTGTGTGTGTGTGTGTTTGTGGCACCTCCCAGCTCCTCCATAGATCTGCTTGCCCCCCCTTGTACCTTTTCCAAGCTTGCTACATGCATTTCTTCTGGCTACTGTAGTTAGAGCAGGATCCCCGAGCTTTATCACCCCCCCCCTTCCCTGGTCTCTCGCCTCGGTTTTGGACTCTGGACCCGTGCGTCATGCAGCGACACCTGAAGCGCAACCCGGTTCCGTTGCAGGACCGCATGCTTCTTTTGTGAGTGGATCTACTTTTTTTTTTTGGAGCTATAGAGGAGGGCATGCTCTCCTCGTCTCTGGAGAACACTTGCAAAGAGGAGGAGAAAGTAGAAAGACGAGGGTGAGCAGCAGCCACAGCAAGGAGAGGGGAGAGAGATCATCTTAGAGAACTTACTTGTAGATGTTCGATCAGGCCACGACTATGGGCGATGGGAACCACCGCTGTGGACCCAACCCGCTGTGTCCGGACCGGATGGAGACAAAGTGCCGCGCCGAGATAGGGAGCCGGTCCCCGGTGCAGAGCTCCACCGACACCCCGGGGACATCAGCGTCCACCCCGACGTCCTCCAGCGAAGACGGGCACGACAAACTTTTGGGAGTGGACCCTGACTACTGTCGGAGGATATTAGTGAGAGGTAAGTGAACGAAAACCAAACACTGATTTTGTTCTGTGGGTAAAAATCAAACTGGGAACCTGTAAGAGTTTCCAGGAAGGCTATTTTAACTCCACTGTTATTCTATCCACAATAAATATAGGCTTCAACACATCCACTGCAATTACAATAATAAAATAAAAGAATAAATATATGTAATAAATTTGGGACTTCTGAAAAAAGGAACCTGAATGTGGAGTTCTCCCATTAAAAATGTCAAAATGCTAGAAATAAAATATCATGAACTGAAAGAAAGCAGATATTTAAACATAAAAGTGTGTAAAAGTTGGAGTGATGCTGAACAATACAACACCGCTGGTGCTCCTGCTGTGGTAACAATAGGCTACTTTCACTTCCGTGATACCTTAATGATTGTAACACCACACCACACCACACCCGTAGATTTTAATTAAAATAAAAAAAATATATATTGCAATACAGAATTAAAACACTCAAAATTATATTTTGGGACAGTCTGTGACAACTCCTTTTGTTCATTTGGAAAATATATAGAAATGGATAGGCCAGGTTAGCAGTCAAAACAATGACTTATATGAATACATTGCCTCATTATTTGTCTCACACATGTATAGTGAACAATTCTCTTTAACATTATTCTCTGAAGGTTGAAAATCAGACCTGAGAAACAAAGGAAAACAAAGGAAATCGGTTGAAGATAATCAGGAGAAATTCAGGCTGTTTGTGTTGCTTTTATCAACAAAAGGAGCTCATAGAAAAAAAAACATCATTCAGCTCTCCATCGATAAAGCGATGTTGTGTGTGTGTGTGTGTGATTGCCTTTGTGTGCCAACGTTATGCTAATGAACATGAGAATAATATTTAATTTAATATGAGTGTCCACGCCCCATTGCTGGAGGCCTGCAGCCTCTGACTGAGAGTTAGAAAAATAAAATAAAATCCATAAAATTAAGATAAAATCACTGCAGTCAGCAAACACTCTTAAAATAAAAAAATCTGTTGTCATATGTTTTAAATTTAAAAAAAAAAATCTATATAATTATAGGTGGTTTTGGAGTCATAATTTAAGGCTAAATGGCCTTAAAATATTTGTACTTAATCTATGTTTGCACGTTAAATTATGGAAAATTAAATGTGTGTTATATGCTTACAGGGAAGCTTCAAGTGTCCAATAATATAAAGAAAACATGTATAAATCTGTCTAAACCTTGAGGTTATTTAAGGTTATTTGCATTTAGGACATTTGTAATTATTATTTCAGCACGTAAACAGAAACACACAATGAGAGGAAAAATACAGAATTTAAAATATATTATTGGCATAATTTGAATGTGAGCCATTGGGAAGTTTCCACGAAGGAGATTTTTTATTTAATGTTTTCCAAGAACAGAAATTCAGCAGATTGCACTGTTCGCTGCCATTCAGAACTCCGTAAAGAAAAATGCAAATTTTAAATTGCAACTGGTATTTTTGTGCAATATTTGTTGCAGCGGTGTGGACAGAATCAATATGTCGGCCTATCAATCCTCGGCTATAGGCGGATGTTGTGAATATTATGGTTCAGGCTGCTTAGTTCCATCTTTTTATTGAACGTTTAGTCGTACGGTGTCCTTTGGCATACAGAAGCATCTCGTTTAGCCAGAGAATAGTAAAATAAATATAAAAACGAGCAATATAAAATAGAAGGGAACGTATGAAGAGGAGAAACACGAAGAAAAATGGCAAAAGAGAGAGAGGATTATTAGTGGATGCACACACAAAAAAAATCTAAAACTGTCTGTTTCTTCAGAGCGTCGATCAGTTAATAGAAGTTGTTGCTTGTAATCACAGCAGCTGCAGGAATAGTCACAACATTGTCCTTTTTTGCGCTTATTATTATAGATATATTCATTATTAGACTATTGAGCTACTGTCATCTGTAAGACGGCTTTTTTAAATTGAATTTCTCTGATCACAAGAAATTCTTATGTTTTTCACATGAAATCTGGCAGGCAGGTGTTCATATAGTCTCTATTGAGTAAAACATACAGTGGTTATTGTGTTGCATCAGTCGCTGGTTAATGGTGTCCCTCCAGAGGAGGAGGTGGCCTGTATAGGAGGACCGGGGTGTGAGTTTTGGTGGAGGTACTGTACAGATATACTGTCAGGATTTGTTTTTGAAGCTAAGCCTGGATGCTCTGGGTTTTCCGCAGAGAGGGCCGGGGTCACCGAGAGGTCAGCATGTCTGCGTACAGTTTCCCTCCTCTGCTCACAAATGTTTCCATCACAGTTTGAGCTGTTATTTTTTTTTTTTGCTCTGGAGCCAGTGAAGAAAATCTGTAAATATATGTCTGAATATCAGGAGGGTTTTATAGCATCTCTGGTGCAGAATCTCATTTGCCTGGTGACAATTTACGCGTGCGTAAAGATGGAGACATCATGAGCTTAGGCCTGTAGGCTAACCAAACACCGAAGAATAACTGTCTATACTGTGATTGAAATAATGCAGAACAGGGCGTTCTAACTGATTAATTTACTGTGTTTTATTAATTCTTTTAATTCCCATTATGTCGAAAAAACAGCCCACAATTTTCCTTTTACGCACTGATTCTCTTCCTCGATGTATTTAAAGTTAAAATAGAGGTTGAATGAATTAATGAATTATCATTCCTCTACACCTGCTGTATTTAAGTATCTCAGATATTTTGTTTACCTCTTTATTACCACGCTTTAAAAGTACGTTAATGTAAGTTGAGATCTGCCTTTAATACATGTCCAAATTTCCTTTATTGCTAAAAAAAAAAAATAATAATAATAAATTTAAGTTTTCCTCTGTTACTTCAGAATTTTGGTTACTCTATCCGGAATCCTTCCTATAGAAACACTATGGATGTTCGGTTCAATCAGTTTTGTTTCATATTTAATTCAGAGCTCTTCATATTTTATTGAATTGCATATTTTATGACCTCAAAACCCTGGACAAAGAGGAGGACTTGTCTGGCCTCTGCGCTTCCATTCAATGTGATAAATACGAACAAATATTCCGGCTTCAGTGTAGCCAAAAATACAAAGATTTTACGGTTTGAAACGCGTATTTAAACACCCAGAATTGGTCGATTTCAGAAAATTAAAGTAACGATTGTGATATTTTTTGTAGACAATAACCTGAGGGCTTCTGGAACCAGGGCGGGGTTAAATGTCCCGGGCCCATCTAGGATATCGCTCTAATATTTTAATATAAAATTGTAATATATGTTGTTTTCGTCCTCTCGAGTTTTTTCTTCTATCTAAAAAGTTTTGATTTTTCAGACAATCTTTGTAATCAAATATTATCAAAGCAGCAATTTCTTAAAATACATCAACTGAGATTAAAAGCCTGCAGTGTGTAATAAACTAAAAAATAAAATAAATAAAATAGAAAAATAAAAGGTGCAATAATAACGAATAAGCCCTACCAAAAACACGCCTAACCAAAAAATAAAGTACCATATTTAATCATAGTTTGTCCCCCCCCCCCCAAAAAAAAAAATCACACACAACCACAGTGTTATTGTTGTTAATGTTGTGGATAGCTGACGCACAGACCTATAACTTTGGAAACAGTTGAGAGTGAAGCATTTGATTGGCTCTAAATCCACATAAATAAAGCTGTGCCACCTTTAAACCACTCATTGGAAAACCCTTAATAGCCCAGGACAGATATTCAGTGCTCATATAGTCACTCCGACGTAGAGAAATTGGGGCAAAACTGAGCAGAGTTACCAGTGTGTGTATATTTTCATCACTCTCTATTTATAATATATTATATATATATATATATACATATATTTTCCAATAAAGTATTCTAGCTACAGATGCAAGATATTTTCATGTTACGCGAAACTGACGTAGCCTGCATCTACAATCACGTGGACCAACATTAAGCAGGCAGTGGAAGGAGAATTTACGTGTTTGATTCTCAACAATAAACATGAACTTTTCCCAAATATTTGATACATTTAACGACTGAATATGGATTATATAGTAATTATAATAATGGCAAACTATACGAGTTTTATATACGAGCCACTAATTTACAGAAAAGTGTTATTTTCACCACACTTGTGTGCATACATATTAATAACAATGGGGCCTTTTTTTCACAGAGCACAGGCGTGTTATTAACAGTTCCTTGTTCTAAAACACACACATTTATCTCAAAGACGCGCATCCATCCATTTCTTTCTCTTTAAATCCATTAGTCTGTATCATACTCATTAATATTACATCCGTTTGGCACCATGCAGCCTATAGATTCACTCCAGTCTTAAAGAAATGTTTATCTGTTTTTAACCTATTGAAAGTGATTTCATTTAGATATTGTAGTTTATAATAATAGTTTCAGCTGATTGCTTTCTTCCATTGAACTTGTGTAAACAGGAAGTTGTTGTTGCATTTGCTTCCAAAATGTCCTGAGACTTTAGTTCTTGTTCTTTAACAGACGCCAAAGGCACCATCCGGGAGATCGTCCTGCCGAAGGGCCTCGACCTGGACCGGCCCAAGCGCACGCGGACCTCGTTCACAGCCGAGCAGCTGTATCGGCTCGAGCTCGAGTTCCAGCGGTGCCAGTACGTGGTGGGCCGCGAGCGCACCGAGCTCGCGAGGCAGCTGAATCTCTCCGAAACACAGGTAAGAGGAAGTTTGGAGAAAATGGGCAATTTTAACAATGAAAACAAAAACAAACAAAAAAATTGCTGCTTTTATAAACATCTTAAAGGAATAATGATAATAATTATTTCGCAAAACAATGTCAACTAAGCTAGCTCGTAGCATAGTAACTGGTTGCTAAAACCCTTAGCTTGTAGGATATTTTAATAATAAAGTGGTAGCATATCTTATCTACTGACTACAGTCAAAGTTGTAGGTCATTTCGATTTACATTAGCCGGATGTTTCAAGTGATTTGATCACAGGTGTGTTTGGGGCCCTTTAATTGGCTCCTCATCCAATCAGAGGGGAGGAGCTGCCCCGCCCAGAACACGGCTCAGTTGTTGGCTTGTTAAATGGACACATCCGGGTCCTAATCCAGGCTGAAAATGTTTACAGTCCGACAAGATTTTGAATGAATGAAACCTTTATTGCCTCTAGGGGGAATTTGCTTTGCACAAGTAGCATCTAAGAATATAAATATCAACCACCAGCACAATATAACATAAAACATCATAAAAAGCATAATTTTGGAAATACTTTTTATGATGTTATTATGATGCTTAATGTTAATTCAGATGTATACTGCGCACAAACAGATAAACCCCCCCCCCCCCCCCCCCCCATAAATAGCCCCAGGGGTTTGTGCACGCGCCAATAAAGGCCTTAAATGTGCATGAAGCCTATACTTACTATACCACTACCTTACTATGGCTATTTGCATAATTAGTCAGTATATTTATATAGGTCAGATAATTTATGTGGCCCAGGTTCTTTAAAAAAAATCTCAAATTTTGTCCATATTTACATAAAAAATGATTAATAATTAATAATTGCATACAATAGGCTATTGCATGTGTGTGACAGTATAGGAGCATAAGTCATGCGTAATGGTTGCACCTGAATCCTGCAAAAAATACGCCAAAAAAATAAATAATTGAAAATAAAAGCCAGAAGAAAAGCCCAAAAAGCAGACTCATTTTATTCGTTGTTATAGGCTACTTGGTTGTTAAATAATACATATACAAATAAACGTCTCCTTGCTTCCAGCGTAGCACCGAAAGTCAGTAAACTGTTCCCTTGTGCGTAAAAGGAAACCGTAAAGTTCCGTCTCCCCAAACCTTCCTGCACCTCCACGAGCCCAACCCCTCTGTGCGTATTACGTGCGTCATCACTCACACACTGCAGACCAAAGCCTATATTATTATATTTATTCAAGTAGACTAACTATGATTTTTCTGTCTCCTTTACTCGTGCAGTAATAATACACTGAACAGCAGGTCATTAATGCGTTTTTGGGGGGGTTTTTTTACCTACAAATCACAAAAGAATAGGCTATTTAAGCACCATTAAAGCGCGTAGTTTTCCACAAATCTTAACTTGACGTTCACCTATAGCCAATGTAAATGTAATTTAGTCAACATACTGTAGGTTTATGGAATAATATGCGTATTGGTGTTGTATCTTGTCAATTTCAGACTTTTCTCTTAAAGCCATTCGTGCGAAAAGCGTAAATATTGTGAATTTTATCCAATTTTTTTATCTTATTTTACGCAACGTGGGCCTCTGAAGGACGAGCTCCTGAACTCTGTGAGTGTTTTATTTCCGACTGAAGATCTGGCGACACTTGATAACAACAGTGCATTTATTATTAGACCCATGTAGTCTCCAAATACAGATCAAAGTTAATGTCTGTGAGTGCACTGGATATTTGTGCGCGCTGCCTCGCCACATAACTAAATAGCCCACAGAAATCACAGAAGAAGTCACAGAAATGGGTAATTATGGGGTACTGTTTACTGGAAGATGGTGACAGGTTTCAAAACGCAAACCTCGAAAATAAATCCAGGAAATAAAATGAAAGTAGGTGTTAATGTATTTTGATCGGAGGCCCTTTTGCAGACTTAAATCACCTCTTGTGTATAAAACACTTGTTGCAGCAGCTTTACGCATCATCTCTGTGGATTACACCAACATTAATATCTAAAACGCATTCAAACATAGAGGTGGTGTGTGTGTGTGCGTGTGCGTGTGCGTGTGTGTGTGTGTGTGTGTGTGTCTGTGTGTGTGTGTGTGAGCACAGAGCAGCCACTGTGTCCCTCATTAGTGCTGACACTAGGGGTGTTAATGGGAGGGCCTCAGCTTCCTGCTGCTGCTGAGGAGACGCTGGGCAGCAGCGGATTGGCTGAATGGAAAAACTGCCTGACCTTCAAGTGAGAACAAAAATGTAAATAATAAAAGTCTCCTCAGTAATGGCGTCAAATATTGAACCCCATCGCGCCGAATCTCCTTAATGTGCCATTGAAGCGGCTTTTAAAGCTGATCGAAAGGCTTTTAGTTGGCATTACCTTCTCTTTCTTCTCATTATCTCCTTTCTATTTGGGCATATTTTTAAGCAAATGCAACATTCAAGGCTAATCACAAAAGGAAAGATGGAGGCTCTCTCTCAAAGTTGTAGGTCCCTTTTTAAGCGAGTTGTTTGGGCTGTTTTGTTGTTTTCAGGTGATTTATAGTGTTTGTTGGTGCTTTTTAGTTCACTATTCAAGGTTTTCACATGTTTTACTGGAGCAGCTCCATTCTATCCATCTATCTATCCATCCATCCATCTATCTATCTATCTATCTATCTATCTATCTATCTATCCATCTATCCATCTATCTATCCATCCATCCATCTATCTATCTATCTATCTATCTATCTATCTATCTATCTATCTATCTATCTATCTATCTATCTATCCATCTATCTATCTATCTATCTATCTATCTATCTGGTTTCTGTTGGGGGTTGAACAACTTTTTTTTTTCTGCAGTTCGTTGGGTTTGGAGGTTTGCAAAAGGGGCTGTATACGCTTCATTTCAAAGCAACAAAAGGCATTGAAACCTGGAATAACTTCGAGTTTTGGGTCTTTTTTCAGTGTTTTTTCGAGCAGAAACGTTTTCTCTCTTATACTCCGACTAGATTCGGGAATTGCAATCGAAATATTTACTTGCAACGAACTGAAATTATGAAAAATTGAAACAGAAAATCACCCGTTTCGTTTTGTCTGGCACTCATTGGTTCTTAGTTAACCTGTCGCATTCACAATAAGCTAAAGTAAAACTAACTGCGCCTTTTTTCTTCCAAATTTCGTTGTGCAAAACTCCCACTCAACTCTTATGGAAAGTTACACTTGGATTTTAACCCAAAAAATCTGAGAAAAAATAACCTTTTTCCACTTGTTTTCAATTCAAATCAAACAAGTGAACTTCCCCTTTTGGTTTCAGTAAAATATTAACACCCAAAACATGATCTGACACCTTTTTATAAACTTTATTTATGACCGTGACAGGCCTCTTTATCTCTGACTGAAACACAAATACTAATCAGTAACATGGGAGATTGGATCGTTAAGTGTTTTTTAACAATGTTTGGGGATTTGGTCGTTGACCCATGATGTAACTCCAATTAGTTTGGTCAGGTATTCAAACTGGTCATCACGCAATGAGGCAGCAGAAACACACACGCACGCAAAATGCAAAAGGGGCTAAAATGTTCATCTATAGATTTTAACAGAATTATAGAAACCAAAGTGGATTTTTAAAGACAACTTGAGTGATGACTAAAAATAAGACACGATTATTCAAATAATTAGATTGATATGTCTCCAAAGTATCTCGCCAAGATGCACAGAACTTGTTGGATTAAACATAAAACATGAATTCTATTTTTTTTTAATTGTGGCTTTCCAAATGTATTTCTGGCAAAACTTTTGTGGCATTTTCGTGCGTTTTTTGGTGACCATTGCGCACAATTACTTCTCCAATTTTTTTTCTCTTGATAAAAACTCAGTCAGCAAAGACCCACAGCGTCCGATAAACAGGACAAATACGCGTAAATATAAGAAAACAGGTTAAAAAAAAAACAGCTGTGAAAAGGCGCGAACAGCTGGGTGGAGTCTTATCCAACAAGGCAGTGCTGCTGGTCTGGGGGGGAAAAACGGTATATTGTTCGTTACTTGCTTCAGAAGTAACAGAAACATTAATAACATGAATATATTAGTCAGTAATTATTTAAATTACGTTAGCCTGCATGTCTTTGCTTTTCAATGTCATCCTCCAAGACTTCAGAGTTCATATTCAACATTAATGTCGTCGATTTGCTAGATCAAACAAGCGCAAATATTTCAACGTTTCCACCTGGCAGAAGAAGGAAAACAGGCACTTTCCTCCAAATTATACTTCAAATCTAATTTAAATCAGCCTGAAAGAATCAAAATAGGCCTACATAAATGGATAATTTAACCTCATTGTGATATTTGAGCCTTAAATGCGGCCGAACCACGTGTGTATGAACTTAATTTTGTCTCTTAGCTGCAGCATCATGAGAGAAAACCGAAAACGCTGGTAACGCGTTACTGAGTAATCCGTTACCAGCTCAGAGCTCTCCCTTCATCCCGGCAGGTGGCTCCCCGCTACAGGGAAACACAGCAGGAGGGGGGGTGGGGGGGGGGGCACACACAGAAACCAAGTCTAAAACCTTAGACTATAAATCAGTTATGATCAGTTTGTTCAGGGATGCCTCAGCTCTTATTGTGAAGGTGTGTTTCCTGCATGTGGGTGTTGTTTTAGGACTAATTCATGTTTGAAAACTGTGTGAATCTACTTTACCACAGAGAAACTGTTGCTTTTCCTGTTTATTCCTGTCTAAAGAGGCTCTTTAGGTGTACCTCTAAGTAATTAATTGAGCATTTTGGCTCCTGTTTTCTTCACATTTACCTGAAAATGTGTGAAACTACTTTCTTTTTTCTCGCATGAGAAAGACTTTCACACATTCCTGGACGTGTCCTGCCCGCTCCGACAGGTCTGACAGTGTGACTTGAGCAGATTTTAGGACGCCATGCTGTGTGGTCACTTTAAGCTCTTCCACAGTCCCTCCTGAGTTGAGTGCAGCTGACGTACACGCTGCCATTGTATCAACCTATTGTTGTTCGCAGCCCGTCCATGGAGAAGCTATGGGTTTAATGGTCTCTGGGCCGTGTTAAACTGGTTTTTAATCCTGCAGCAAATGGGAGAGAGCTCAATGATGTGGCCATGTTTAATCTTTAATGTAAAGCTGGGTGAACAATGCACATAATGTGAGCAAATGTCCTTTTTTTTGGTCACAGATGTTTGAGGATATCGATTTGATACTGCTTTAAAGTGGATATAACTTAGGAAGAGACTGTTCAATTGTGTTTTAAAGGGTCACAAATGCCTTAATATTTAGCTGTCACAAAGTCAAAGATCTACAATATAATTAAATTCAGGTCAGATGTGTTTTTAGAGAAGGAAACCAGATTTTCTGACGTGAAAATCCCCCAAAACACCACAATTCTTATCATTTTGTCATTTAAAAACTTGTGATAGAGCGATAAGTGGAGGCAGGTTTTTATTTTTTGAACTGTATTAATATTAAATTGCCACCTTCTTACTTGTAAACAATGGACTAACTAGTTAAAGTACACCACTTTGCAGGAAGATAAAAGAATTCGGGATATAAAAAATGCGAGTGCATAAATAATTTGTAATTTTTGGGGACATTTATTGTCAAACAGGTGTTATTTCTAAGAACACAAACAGACCATTTGTTATTTAAAATTAGCTAACAAGGTGATAAATTCCCCTTTTAAAATGTATTTGTGACTTTAATGAGCATAAATAATTAGAATAATGAAATATAATCCAAAATGTATCTGTAACAGAGAGAGTAACACCTTTATTTACAGTGTGTAGGGACAACTTTATCATCCAGACCCTGCTGTGTTAGAGATGTTGTGTAGAGTTGCAGCGATTAATCGTTTAGTTGTCAACTGTTAAATTAATCGCCAACTATTTTGATAATCGATTAATCAGTTTGAGTCATTTTTCAAAAAAAAAAGTCAAAATTCTCTGATTCCAGCTTCTTAAATGTGAATATTTTCTGGTTTCTTTACTCCTCTGTGACAGTAAACTGAATATCTTTGAGTTGTGGACAAAACAAGATATTTGAGGACGTCATCTTGGGCTTTGGGGAAACACTGATCGACATTTTTCATCATTATATAGACCAAACAACTAATCGATTAATCAAGAAAATAATCAACAGATTAACCTTCAATGAAAATAATGGTTAGTTGCGGCCCTATGTGTGCTTGTATTTGTGTGTGTTGGACTTATTTTGCGTGCAACTTCGGGCTTTAAAAACAGAGAAGGCTCTTAAACTTTTCTCATTTTTATCACAGAAAACACCTGCAGGTCATTGTAGATCTGGATATTTACAGGAGGATGAGGAGAAGATCCACAATTTGATTGTGAAGTTGTTGCTATTAGGGTCCATGCACTCCACTTTAACTCTGGTTAGTTTCACTTTCTGAAACTTCAACTTTTTGACTCAAGAACAAGTAAACTAAAACGATGTACCTGTTGTTAGAATAAAGATATGTACATTTTATAGGAATAAATTAACGTTTGCTAAAGTTTAGACATGTGGCTCAATCTCAAAGAGAGATGTACGGAAGCCAGGTAGGGACAAATTCATCGTATTTCTTTTTTTTAGGTCTGTCAAACGATTAAAATATTTAATCATGATTATTCCTATGATTGTCCATAGTTAATCACGATTAATTGCAAATCATTTTTTTTGTCTGTTCAAAATGTACCTTAAAGGGAGATTTGTCAAGTATTTAATAATCTTATCAACATGGGAGCGGGCAAATATGCTTGCTTTATGCAAATGTATGTACATATTTATTATTGGAAATCAATTAACAACACGAAACAATGACAAATATTGTCCAGAAACCCTCACAGGTACTGCATTTAGCATAAAAAATATGATCAAATCATAACATGGCAAACTGCAGCCCAACAGGCAACAGCAGCTGTCAGTGTGTCAGTGTGCTGACTTGACTATGACTTGCCCCAAACTGCATGTGATTATCATAAAGTGGGCATGTCTGTAAAGGGGAGACTCGTGGGTACCCATAGAACCCATTTTCATTCATATATCTTGAGGTCAGAGGTCAAGGGATCCCTTTGAAAATGGCCACGCCAGTATTTCCTCGCCAAAATTTAGCGAAAGTTTGGAGCGTTATTTAGCCTCCCTCACGACAAGCTAGTATAACATGGTTGGTACCAATGGATTCTTTAGGTTTTCTAGTTTCATGTGATGCCAGTGTTAATGCAGAAAGAAAGAAATTAGCGGCGTTAAAACAAATTTGCGTTAATTATATGAAAGTTGTTACAGCCTCTACATCAGCGACCTTTACCGATTTACCTGCCGAAAACACATTTTTAAGTCAGTGATACTTGATATGATTTAACAAACAGCTGACCTGCGACAGGTGTGCAAGTCGTCTGAGATCAGCGTCACACTTCCTCTCATGTTCCGCCTGCTGTCTTTCCTCTCAGACGGACGACTCTCTGATACCAAACAGCCTCGAGCACAGTTTACTGACGGCTGTGAAAACTTTCAAATGATGCTTCTCGTTGCCGTCTTGTATTTTTTTTTTTTTGCCTCTTGGCTTGGAGGTTAGAGGTCAGGGTCGGAGCTGGAGCTGCTATTGTCCTGCTAGGATCTTTTTTTAACATGTAAAGCATTGTTGAGTATCTTGAAAAGCAATCTCTAACTAAAACGTATTAGTAGTATTATTGTGAGCAGTGTGAAGAACACACAGAGTAAGGCTCTATAAAAACTAGGCGATCCTTATATGACCTCTTATGAAACCTGATAAATCTAAAGTCGCTGTTAAGAAGTTACACCTTCTTGTGCAACTAATAACTCAAATCGGAGCATTTGTTTGAATTAAGGATTGTGTAATTGTTTAATTTTAGTGGTAAATGGACACTGGGCTTGAAAACTAAAAAAATGTCTGGGTTTTTTTCCTCTCAAAAGACTCAGTTTGGTACCACGTACTGTAGGAAATCTGCGTTTCCAAGATGACAAGTTGCGTTCGTGTGTCTGCGTACAGTGAATGTCCTCGTTGTGTGCATTGTTCTCCATGACGGCCCAGACAGACGGTGTCTGGCCACTCGTCTGGAGCGTCGAGGACCCGGCCATGACGTATAGCCGCGCAGATGTAGCACAGTGCGGGGATTGTCCAAACACTCGGAATAGAGAAAGAGATAGGAAGGGACGCAGACAGACGGACAGACACTTGCTGCTTTGTGCTTTCAGTTCAAATGTTTGCCGTCGTAAAGAAACTTTCCTCCGCGGTGACCTAAAGCGAGAGCGTCATCGTCCTCGGAACGGGAACTTTTGTCCGACTGATGGTCAGGAAGAAACCCGCGAGGCTCTGATTATCTAATCAACTGATTAGATAATCAGACGGACATAATAGCAATTAAGTCGTATTTGCCTTTGTCCTTAATCACTCTCTCAGACTGAATTGACTCGTTTCATCAGCTTCTGGCAGAGTGAAGTGTGTGTGAGGCCAAGGACGGTGTAATTGTCCAAACATATGGAGGAACATGTAATCCTTCAACTGACGTGAAAGCGGGGAAATCAGCGAAATTGGATACAAGAGGTTTTTAACTTTTTACACACACACACACACACACACACACACACACACACACACACACACACAAACACAAGACCACAAGTTGCCATATGGGTCAAAGGTCGTCCATGTAACCACTTTGTGTCATCCGCTAAGCAAGTGTGTAACGCAGTTAAACTGGCAGATTTACCTGCGTGGGAGGTTTCGGACACCTGTGGAGAGGGAAAGCAGAATCCTCACCAACGCTGACGTAAAATTAGTAGTAATTCATCGTAAAAATACTTTGTTAAATGTGAAAGTAAAAGTGCAGAAGTATTTTGGGCAAGGTGTACCTAAAATATCAAAAGTGAAAGTATTCGTTATGCAGAATGGCGTTCATGTTTACGAAGTCTGACTTTTCTTTTTTTTTCAATTTATCTGTAAAATAAAAATCTGCCAGGAGCCCAAAATACATGAAAAACGACATAAAAATGTAGAAATCTTTAGTTATAATCACTCAGAATATTATTATATAGCCGTTCTATGTGTAAAAACGATATTGTTTCAGTATTTATACACACAAATATACCGTAGGGGTGTAACGATACATCGATCTGGATCAATATATCTATTCAACGATCCAATATCATCGATGCAAAGTGAAAACATCCATACGTATCGTCATCTTTAAGATACACCTTTATTTATAAAATTTATATTTATTCTATTTATTAAAAACAATAGATTGTTTTTCATTTAAAGGTCTCGAAGAGCCCAGTAATAAAAACTGTAAAATCATATGCAACTTGTGATTTACACCCCTAACATACAGCAGAAAAATGTAAATAAAACAATGTCAGTCTGTGTACATACAAAGTCCCACATCAACACTGGTGTTCTCAGCTTGTCTCTACATGATGTATAAATAAAGTTACTGTAAATAAAACATGTTCAGTGTATTCACAGATGAATAGACTCCAGAGGATACTATTGGTAGTGAAGGAGCTATTTGTTTTGAGTGATTTATTCCAGATATTTTCTTTATTTAGATAGCATTTTCTTTTGCTAATTTTGGGGTCTACTGGGGTCTATGTTGTTTTTACACCATATTTTGTAAACTTATCTGAAAAAGTAACTATAACTGTTAAAGTCAGTGGAGTAAAGCGTGCAATATTGCAGCAAAGTAGAAGTAAAATGGAAATACTTTACTTGAGTAAATGTACCTACTTACTTTCCACCGCTGCCAAAATCGTGAATTACAAATTTGTCTCAAAGGCCTTTACAGCGTACGACGCCCTCTATCCTCATACGATGAGTCGCCATAGAGAGAGAATGAGATGTAATTCCTGGCCTCGATTAATCCTTCCCACGTTTTGTTTAATTCGTGCGCACGAGATTAATGTCACAATACTAGAATGTCTAACTTCAATACAATACCTTGATACATACCTTGAAAAATATTGATTACCACAGGGAAAGATTGACACAACATTGACGGCATAAGATTTTAGATTTTTATTAAAAGATAAATATTGTGTGTGTGTCAACTCGCTGTCGGAGAGAAGAGAGAGCAGAAAGTGCAGCTGGTACCCGAGTATCGATACTGCGGAAAATGAGTGTTTTCAAATATTCAGTATGTATCGATACTTTGATATTTTTGAAAACACTGCACAAGATAAGTGAATATACAGCACAACAGACCAGCCTTTCTCCCTGAAGCATGAAGTGCACACCGGTAACCATGAAGTTTTACAATAAAGCCGATAGCATCCTCCAAATCAGCATATTGCCCACAATATAATCCACAAGCTCTCAATATCCTCGTTAATTACCTTTTGCTAACAATAATCCTTTGCAAAGCGGAGTCAACATGTCTTGATAACTCGTCCCCAAGATAAAGTAAAGCTTACAGAGTCTCTGTCCATACTGCAGCTATCTACAACCAAGGACAAGGGACTTACTAAGCATGAGGCGGCTGGAATGAATGACTGGGCCTTGTGCACTGGCAAATTTATTTAATTATTTCATTCGTGCCCACTAATTAATCAAGACGTGGGTACGATTTAATGAAAATGAGGCCAGGAATAGCATATATATATATATATATATATATACATATATATTTTTTTTCTATTCTATTTTTTTTTCTCTCTATGGCCACTCCTGGGCTCCGTATTATACCTCCAGTTAGGATAAGGAAAAACTCCTCCCCCAAAAAAACTTTAACCCATTTGTACCCATAACTGAACATTTTAATATCCTTTGCTGGAAATGTTATCTGGGCTTGCCTCAAATTTTCAAATTTTCAAAATCAATCAAACCATTTGGCTTTAAATTGAGTTTTTCTTGTCATACTATATCTAATATTTCGGCACATAATCTACTGTTTTTGCAATAGACTCCATTATATTTTAGGGAAAAAAACAGTAGTCTCATCATACCAAATATAGTCTTAGGGCACAAATGGGTTCAGGTAAAAAAAAGAAAGACAAGTCAGGAAGAGCAACAGACAGACGTGCAATAGATGTTATGTATACAGACATAAAATATAGGGATAAAAGAGTGTTGCAGCTGAAATGTGAAACCGTCCTCAGTTTTAAGACCTCTGTGTCTCGCTTTTGCCAGCTGTGACCACAAAATCAAATATGATTCCTAAAAGGACAAAGACACAACGCCAGATTTATTTTTCGCCGGAGGTGATTCGAGTGACTGCGGGGTGACATGCAAGAAAAGTCATGGACCACATTCAAACCCCTGCTGGCTTGGTTGGTGAATGAGTGCAGCACATCTCTAACATTACAGTGTGAGCAGGGCGGAGGAGGCAGAGGCTGTTATCTGAACCTGGTGGGGTTCACTGGGGCGTGGGGAGCGAGGGCGGTGAATGGACGGAGGATTGGAGGGAGGGGTGGAGAGAGAGAGAGAAAGAGAGAGAGAGAGAGAGATGGGCCTCATAACAGTCCCAAGTGCTTTTGCGCTAAGGAGGATTAGGCAGCCATATCTACCAGCGATTCTATAAGACGGGGTTAACCCCTGGCTGAACCTGGCTGGACATGTGCTACGGTACGGGTTTATTCGGGCAAAGTTAGGTGATGGAGGGCTTCGAGGTTTTTGGATCAGGTGAAATGTTATTGTGGTGATATTGGCACGGGTTTGAGGGTGTAAGAAAATGCGAGGCAGGTTGACTGTACAGTATGATGAGGAGAGGGAGGAAGAAGAGGAGGACGGAGGGTGAGGACGGTCGTCGTACGGATGCCGGATGTGTTTGTGGGAAAATTCTTGAAGAGCAGAACCAGGCTGTTGTCTCACATGACGTGACCCTTACTGATCTTTGGTTCTGTAATCCTAATACTGATGGATTTGAAAAACAAACCAAAAAGATTTGGGTCAGTTTGTACAGTTTCAGCGCAAGATCTAAATGCCGATTTAAAACCAACTGCACAATGCCAGAGACCGTTTTATTCCTTCAAAACCCCAGAAACAATACTGAGGTCATGTCCTCTGTGACCTTAACTAGCTACGGCCCTGTTTACATGTCTGTTTTAAAACAGAACTTCTTCACAATAAAAGCATGTAACACAAATGATCAAACAGACACGGTAGCAGGGCCGGCTTAAGGCATAGGCGGTCGCCTAGGGCGCCACCTTCCCGGGGGCGCTGGTCACCCTCTAAAAAAATAAATACAATTTAAAAAATTTAAAAAATGCCTTTGGGCGCCCTTCCTCATTTTCTGCATTGAGGCAAGAAAGAAAGAAAGAAAGAAAGAAAGAAAGAAAGAAAGAAAGAAAGAAAGAAATACACTTTTCACCCCTGTAATTCACACTTTTTCATCTGCCTGGCCGCACTTATTTGTGAATAAAAGTGTAAATTGTTGTGAAACTGACTAAACACTTTTAAACCAACAATATCAGGGAACAATTGTTTATTTATATTATAATAAATACAGTTATTTATTTATTATTTATATATCCGAATTTGGCCTTGGGCACCAAAAGGGCTAGAGCCGGCCCTGCACGGTTGTAACAAAAACAAGAACAAAAGAATATAATTAACAAAACAGAAAAAACATGGAACAAGAGAGCATAACTTAAGAAAAGAGTGCAACGTTTTTGAAAATGTCAACTGAATTGGAGGTAAACTATTCCTAAGTTTAATGGCACAGAGAGGAAATGTCTCCCTTCATATGTCTTAGCACACGTTTTTTTAATCCGTCATCCGATAAAAAACGTTACACACAGAAACCTTGCACACTGAGTCTGATGTGTTTTATTATTCGATTTGTTGCAAAAATTCACAATACAGAGACAAAACTGAATCCTTTACATGGGTACAATGGATAGCTCTAGTCCCAAATGTGGCTAATGAATGACTGACATTAGCAAGAAGCTATCATTTAGCTGCCGAGAACTCAATCACTACTGTCTAATCTTTCCTACATCCTTTGTTTTGCAACCATCCGCTATCCCAAGCTGTTTTGCAATCACCTGCCACAATCTGTCTTTAAATTACTCATCTCGGTATTCTTTTATTTCTTTATTGTAGAGTGCATTGTGCTGGGAGACGAAGTGAATGTTTATCAGACGTCATTTTGGATGATGACGTTTGCGTGTACGTTGGCTCTGAGCAGTCAAACAACCGTCTTTTGGCTTTTGACGGATGCAAAAAAAACGCAGAACCTGTTCCAAAAACTTTAATGACGGACGAAAGTTTCAGAGTCGGTGTGTAAACGTGATTGATGCAACGTGAGGTCGTATTTATTTTTAAACGTGTGACAATTTCGGACGAAAAAATACAGACTTGGTGTGAAAAGACATCGATTAGCCGACTTGAGACTTTAAGCGATCACATAGTTAAATAACCCAGGAAATGTAATTAAAACAATGTTGGCCCAAATTTAGCTTGAATAAATAGATAAATAAATATTTGTTTGTTTTTTAACAAGCTGAAAAAGATCGTTTCAACGTATGCTTTCAACAAAGTTAGACAAATGTTAGATGGCCAGTTTTTTCAGGTTGTCCTATCCTTGGTACAAATGTTATATTTTACAATTATGTTTAATATTGTACATGGTCTCTTACAAACGAAATAGGATAATAAGCGAATAACCGTTTGGTCTATTTCTAAACACATTTTCTTTAGGGTTATGATGCCTATTTGTTTTAAATCATTGGTCTGTCAAATGGCTCTAAAAGTAAAACTTAAATGTACCAAAACAGTCGCCAGTTTTCATTATAAAAGGCAATAAATAAATAAATAAATAAATATTTGTTTGTTTAATATTTTACATGGTCTCTTACAAATAAAATAGAATAATAAATGAATAACTAAACCTTTCTCTGAGGTTAACATGCCTATTTTTCATGAATCACTGATCCGTCAAATGGCTCTATTAACCTGAAAAGTGAAAGTTAAATTTACAGAAACAGTCGCCAGTTTTCATTAAGATTCAAGATTCAATAAATGTATTACCATGTCAATGAAAAATTGATTGAAATGCATCTTGGTGTGTGCTTGGGCTAGACAAAATAATACAACAAATGCATGGACACATCAAAAATACTCGAACAAGATAAATAAAACATCAGCATAGACATGAAAATACTCTGAACAGAGGTGTCTTGTGCATTAAGAGATCCGCTAGGGGATACAGTTTAAGTTAAAAGACAATCATTTTATTGTAAATAATTGGTGCTGGTATCATTATATAATCTTTAAAAAGACTGATGTGTTGATCCATCACACACAGTTGAGTAAGTCATTGGTTCAGCCCATTACTTTTTGGTTTCTTCAATAATGGCGACCACTGGTCCGTCACACACAGTACAGCTGAATGCACACTGGTTTCCGTTGGTGCATTACATTACATATAGTTGAGTATCCACTGCTTTGTTACATACAGTTGAATGGCCCCTGGTCCGCTCCATGGAAAAGAGTTTTCATTGTGTGCCGCGGCTCATCACATGCCTGGGATCAGAGGGTCTGAACGGGGTCACAGCGGGAGCACCGAGCTGCTGGAGGGGTCATAGAAAGTGTGAAAGACTGTCACCGAGTGTCCTTCTTAAAGACTTTACCGTCACAATCCTGCATTTCACTCTGCATTATCGGCATTATACGGCCGGGCAGGAGAGTGTTATATAACATTAGATGTTTTTAGTTAATGCTCTCCGTCGTCGTAGCTTAGATCAGTTCAGCTTTATTGCGTCGCAGTTAAGTGATTAAAAAGAGAGTGATAAATGTACAGGAGATAGAATTATAGAAACATCTAAACAAATCATCTTTAGTCCAACTTTAACATGTTGGGGGCAGAGCTTAGCTGATTTATTGTATGGACACATACGGATGCCCAGTTGATCTGTCCGCTGGGTCTTGATCTGGCTTAACCTTTCTACCTCTAGCCCAGTTCGCCTGCCGCTCTCTTTGCAGCTGTCTAGATTCACAGCGCAGGCCTCTGATTGGCCGACCTCTGTGTATTTACGCATGGCGGCCTGATCATCTCTAGCTGACCTTGAATTTACCCCTGTCCTCTCATTTTTATCCCCTACCTTGTTGTCCTCATCGTTCATCAGTGACGTCCCACCTCTCTCTTGCTTTGCAGCTGCTTCTTGCTTCCTTAATTTGTATTTCCAGTTGAAATCAATCAGATTAGATGAACGATTTTGTTGTGGAAGCGTGAGGTTTTTATATGCATGCCTACAATTACACACAGAGGTTTGTTTAAAGGTGCTATTGATAACATTCAGCCACTAGATGTCGTATTCTCCCTCCCCCGTTCCATTGCTTTCACTTCACAACAAGTCGTTGCCAGGCACTTACCGTCAAGCTCAGCCATTTTCCGTTTCTTCTACACTAACTGACGACCCAGAGATACCACGTGATACCAACGTTGTTTCACTATTGGCTCACAAGCCTTGTTAGAAATGGGAACCAAACGTCAGATATCTTCTACAGATGTAACCAAAACATTAATTTTGAACCCACCAAATTTTTTTAAATGATTAATTCACAATAATAATATTTGTTTTTCAGGAAAAGCCATACTTTTATTTGGCACCTTTCTATTATTTTTTTTTTTATATTTGTCTACATAAACATGTTATCAATAAGACCTTAAAGATTTTTTTTATTTTTTAAATATTTTTGATATGTTTTTTATGTTTTTGTCTTTTCTCAACATACTATAATAGGCATATTGACACATACAAATACCCACAAGCAGAACTACTACCTTTACCCGTAATTATCAGATTACAATGAAGTATATAATTAAGTAAGTAGACTTTATTTCCATGGGCAGCACAGTTATTAAGTGTCCATGCTCAAACAGAAAATACAATACCATGAAATAAAACAAAACAGTTACTGGGAGTGGTTAGACAGAGAGAATTAAAACTAAATTAAATACAAAAAAATATAAAAATACCAGTCAATACAGGTAGTTTTTGTGGCAGCTGACCTGGTGGTAAGGGGGAATTGTTCCACTGTAAAACATGATTTGTCTTGAGCCAGGATCACAGAACTTGGTGCAAAAAAAGTCTTAAATTTAATTCTAAAAGGATAGTACATCACATTGATTGCTACAAACTTATAAAACATTTACATTATATTCCTGCTCTCCTCTTTTGAATATACACATGCAGTAATAAGAAAGCCGGCAGCTCAGCCTTTTTTATCTATGCACCAAAACTGTGGAATTTACTACCCAAGGCTATAAGAGATGCAACCTCTGTGAACATCTTTAAATGACAATTGAAAACGTATTTATTCAGCATTGAAGCATTAACAAGCTGTCACTCTTCCTTTGTTTTATATTTATCTTTTACATGTTTTATTGTTCTTATGCCTTCCTTTGTTTTTTTGCTTGGTTTTATACTGCAGTATTTGCACGTTTTAATCTGTTTTTATTTATTCTCTTGTTTCTTCACTTTGTTGTAAAGCACTTTGAACTACTCCCCCTGTATTAAAGGTGCTATATAAATAAAGTTTATTATTATTATTATTATTATTATAATTAATTCCCACAGAGTTGCACATACATGCTTAAAGAACTGACTGTCATGTAGATGCAAAGTAAGAAAAACAAGAGGGAAAGAGGTTAACACACTCCTCCTGCTGCTTTGCAAATCATAAAAATGTAATTTAACAATTTCAACACATAAGCACTCACAGTCTTCTCTTTTAGATGCAATTTACACATAGAAATTAACTAAATCTGCAGCTGTCTTAAATGACAAGGCTGGCGATAATATATGATTCTTCTCATTGTCAAAATGTTCCATAAAAAAAGACCAAAACCAAAAATGAATTGGTCCAACTACTAAGCCAAAGCTTAATATATCTTATTCCTCTCAATGGTTCAAAAACCATTAAAAACACATCTATGTGTCACACTGTTGCACTTGGTGACATGTTCCTTCATTACAGTAAACGTGGGCACTGTAGTTTATTTCAGTCAATCTTACATACACTGTTCTGCTGTTGTAAATACTCACTGGACCAAATGTGTATTCATCCGCAGGCGAAAATAGTCCCCAACAAATGCACTATTTATTCCTGTTTGAGTGATGTTTGCTAAAAATATACAGTGCCTAGCTGATTTAGGGAATTACTGAGCCTTAAAAAAAACACAGATTCGACTGTTATCAGTCCATTAAATAGGCGTTATTGGCCACTATAACCATGTGGGTCAGTAAGGGCCTACTAAACCTGATACGTTATAGAAGTAAAAGCGAAACTTAAAAGCAACACATTCTAACACGTTGTAAAACTGAATGAAACGTTATGTTTTGAACACAAACAAAAAGGCTTCTTTAGGTTTAGGCAACAAAACTACGTGGGGAAAAACATTGTGTTTTCGCGGTTGCTAGAGGTCGCTGTCGTATTCTTTTATTTCTTCTTTCAGTGATCTACCATGCGAATAGTTGATAAAACCTACTGTTGGGTTTAGTAGGCCCCTATTGACCCACATCTATTGTGCTTATAGCGACCGATAACTCCTATTTAATAGCCTGACAACAGTCTAATCGGCTGAAAAAAAAAAGAAAGAAAAAAGAAGAAACCATATATTTGTGAGGCATTTGTAAAGATTTACATTTTCAGTAGTAATCTCTGAGTTTTGGGCCACAGACAGGGCAGGGTAGTCAGGTTGGTGTTTTCAGGGAATTGGTTGACCGTACAGAAAATACAGAATAACATCAGACCTTTCCTTAAATGGCAGCGTTTTCTTGTCATTAAATCAACATCAAATTAATCAACATTTAACAAAAAGACAAGAGGACAATCACTGTTCAAGATGTGCTTGACCTAAAAACGCAATGACATGGTTAATAATGTGAATACTTCCACCAGTCTTGGTTTTGCCACCCTCACCACATCGCCCTCGCCCCAGTAGGCCAGAGTGCAGCGGGGCGGGGTGCACAGGGCGAGGCCGGGGCAGATGCAGGTCACGCCAGATCCAGATCTCCCTCGGTAATCTCTGCCCCAGCTCTGAACCCTGGATCCCATTAAAAAGGATTTACATCCAATAGTGTAGATGTACCAAAGGCAGCTTTGCTTTCTTCTCTTCTCATCATTTTCCCCCTCTAATAAAATCCCAGTAAAACACCAGAAAGCTTTTTTTCCCCCCTTTTTCTCCCCGCCAATAGACAGGAGGACTGTGGTGTGAACAGAAGACGGAGCCACACCCACAGTGTTGGGATAAAGGAGAGGGATTGGTTGGGAGTTTCATCGGTTGTGAAAGCTTTTAAAGGGATGTGGGTGTTTGGCAGGCGGTGGCGCATGAGTAAAATGCAGAGAGAGATTTTAGAGAGGCGGTTTGTGAGCTAACGAGTAAGAAATATAGAAGATTTCTGCTGCTTATCCCTCCCTCCCTCTATCTTATCTCTATCTCCACTATCCCTCCCTCTGTGCCTCTTTTGGGTCTTTACAGTAAGACTTGCTGGCGTCATTATTCCTCTCTGAGCTGCTGGATCCTCTCCGATCCCATTATTTGTGTCGTGGTCAGTCGGTGAAACTATGATCTCACTTGTCCCTGGCTGCCCGTTGAGCCTTTAGAGTGCAGTGATATTATAGTTACAGCCTGATCACCTCCACACAATCAACAGCTACTGTATGTTTGGCTTATAACTTATGCCACCCAATTAGGCGTTCTCGTCGTCGTTTAGAAGATAAACTAGTGCCAGCTGCACGAAGGTGCTGTGGTGACACGCTACAGACTAGAAGAGAATAGAGGAATCACTTGGGAGCATCCAATGCCAATGCAGGAAATACTTGCCCTTATGTAGTGAGCCTGAAAGTAAATCTGACTTCCATGCAGGAGACCAGAGTTTGAATCCAGTTACACACCTGTAATCAATGTTTGTCTTTTTTTTTTTTTAAATCTGTAACCACAACCTTTTCCTACCTTAAACAAGTGTTTTAGTTGCTTAACACTAGCCATACAGCCTTGTCGCACAAAAAAAGCGTATGAAGCGGCAGGGGAGGTGGATGGGTCCAACAAACACAGGACTTTCAACCAGAATACAGGTGTTTTGTTTTCTAAGTTACGCTAGTGGCGCTTGTGACGCGTTTTTTAGTGACTTTTGTGACGTGTTTACTGCTGTTTCGTTGTTTCCGTACGTTTTTACTTAGTTTACATACATATTTTACTTAGTTTACATACATATTTTACTTAGTTTACATAATATTTTACTTAGTTTACATAATATTTCACTTGGTTTCCATACATATTTTACTTAGTTTACATACATATTTTACTTAGTTTACATACATATTTTATTTAGTTTACATACATATTTTACTAAGTTTACATAATATTTTACTTAGTTTACATACATATTTTACCTAGTTTACATACATATTTTACTTAGTTTACATACATATTTTAGTTAGTTTACTTACTTATTTTACTTCGTTTACGTACTGTTTTACTTAGTTTACGTACTTATTTTAAGCCCAACCATGATGTTTTTCCTAAACCTAACTAAGTGGTTTTGTTGCCTCAACCTAACTGTTTAGTTAGTTAGTTAGTTTTGTTGCGTGGCGTACAAATGACACAAAAAGAAAATGATGCAAAAAGCGAAAAAATGTGTCCTCATGACAAGCGGAATGTCCTTGTAATGTCTTCCTATATATACTCTTTCCCTTGAGATCGGGTTGAACCATATCATAACCACAGTTTATTTCCCATAACCATCATCTTTCCCTAACCATGCTGTAGTTGACATGCATGCTTATTTTACTTAGTTTACGTACATATTTTACTTAGTTTACATACTTATTTTACTTCATTTACATACCAGTGATTCAGTCAATGCTTTGTTGTAGCGGTCTGACCCTCACTTAAGAGCAGGTTGAGACGAAACTATAAGAACTAACTCACAGTGTGTTTGATGATCCTTTGAAAGTTAAGGTGCTATTTGAAGTCTGTAACGTCTGTGAAAACCTTAAAATCATTCGGATATCAACTCCAGATCGTTGTTTTACACCTGCACAGTGACGAAGATCTCGACACCCAAAGGTCCACTGACAGAGCAGCGGGTCTTACTGATAAATGGGGTCATGTGAGAGGTTCACTCACTGCAAGTGTGTGTGTGTGTGTGTGTGTGTGTGTGTGTGTGTGTGTGTGTGTGTGTGTGTGTGTGTGTGTGTGTGTGTGTGTGTGTGTGACTGTCGTGTGTTCAGACCACATGTGACCTCTGTGAGTGTGTGTGTGTGTGTGTGTGTGTGTGTGTGTGTGTGTGTGCTCACACAGTCCTGCTGTGTTTGCGTTGTACCTTCATGGCTTTATTCATGGCATCTACGTGTGTCGTCTGGCTGTTGTGCAGACCAACAAATGATTATGAAAATTTTAATTGAATCAAGCCACCGACCCTTCACAGGCTTACGCATTTCTGCTGTTACAGGAGTTTCCCGTTAAATCGTCTGCTTCCAATCCCCACGTATCAGGGATTAGATTACTGGAGTTCTACGAAGAATTGCGATGAGGCTGAGGGACAGTCTGTCGTGTGCGGAAATAACTTTCAATGTAGCGTTGTAGTGTAGAAGAGGATGAGTGGAAAATAGAGGAGATATAAACATATTTGTCTGTTCCGCTGATTTATGTTCAAACAAACATACTTTGCGCTTTACGACATAAATCTTTTTAAGCAATTGTTTTGCTTATTTGTTGTCTTCATTGACAGATTGAAAGATTTAATTATGCAAACTCTGGTTTTAACAGAAAGAAACTGTTGGATGGTCTTTTGATCGACTTCTCCACACTTGAATCAACACAACAACAAAACGTCAAAAGTTTCAGATGTTCTCAGAAGATAATACGTAATATAAATGTCATTTTTGACACAAAAATTCCCCAATATTCACGGATTCCTGCTACACAATGTGACGATTTGCTGCTTTTTTCTCGGTTTTCTATCATTCTAATTTGAACATGTTTGAGTTTTGGGCTGTTGATGGAACAAATCAAGACATTGTAGACATTACAGCTGCAACAATTAATCGATTAATCATCAACTATTAAAATAATCTGCATCTATTTTGATTATCGATTAATCGGTTTGAGTCGTTTTTTAAGAAAAAAAAGTAAAAATTCTTTGATTCCAGCTTCTTAAATGTGAATATTTTCTGGTTTCTTTACTCCTAACAAGACATGTTTTGTACTTGTTTTTTAATGCATTTTTAAAAATGTTATCAACAAATTTGAACCTTGTATCATAACAAAACAGTACCAATATTTCATTTAAATTCTCCCCATATGACAACAAGATGAAAACACTAACCACCACCCTGCATGCCACACAGCGAGCGGTACTGTAGTGAAACTCGGTCAGGATGGTATACATTTTTCATGTGTGTGATTCCTCTCTGAGGTGGCTCTCCGTGCAGCGATCTCCTCTGACCCCGGCGTGCCCTCCAATCAACATCCCACCAAGCCCCGACTTTTCCACACGCTATACATTAAAGCTGCGCTGCACTCCCATCAATTAAACACGGCGAACAGGGACAGGCAGAGTTCACCGAGCTTTGCTCAATCTGCTGCGGGTGGCGTGACGGCTCGTGTGGTGAAACTCTGAAGTTTGCTGCCGTGAGAGAAGACGATAGTGCAGATGATGACTTTTTTTGTTCTACGTTTTCACTTTCTTTTTCCTCTTGAGCCAGAAAAGCTTGATTTGTGGTGCATTTGCATACTTTTGTTCTCCATTTTCTGAGGCTATATTTAGACCTTTGCACACACATCTTTCTATTTTCAGTGTCTCTATCGTGACTGATAAAATTCCCACTCTGCTTTATAGCTCTGATATTACTGACATGTCCCCAGACAAGTCCCGAGTTTAGACTGACATGTCCCCAGACAAGTCCCGAGTTTAGACTGACATGTCCCCAGACAAGTCCCGAGTCAAGTCCCAAGTAAAGACTGACAAGTCCCGAGTCAAGTCCCAAGTCAACACTGACAAGTCCCGAGTCAAGCCTGAAGTCAAGACAGGCAAGTCCCAAGTCAAGTCCCAAGTCAAGACAGACACATCCCAAGTCAAGACTGACATGTCCCCAGACAAGTCCCGAGTCAAGTCCCAAGTCAAGACTGACAAGTCCCGAGTCAAGTCCCAAGTCAACACTGACAAGTTAAGAGTCAAGGCCCAAGTCAACACTGACAAGTCCCGAGTCAAATCCAAGTCAACACTGACAAGTCCCGAGTCAAGTCCCAAGTACAGACTGACAATGCCCGAGTCAAGTCCCAAGTCTGAAGTTTGCTGCCGTGAGAGAAGACGATAGTGCAGATGATGACTTTTTTTGTTTTACATTTTCACTTTCTTTTTCCTCCTGAGCCAGAAAAGCTTGATTTGTGGTGCATTTGCATGCTTTTGTTCTCCATTTTCTGAGGCTATATTTAGACCTTTGCACACATATCTTTCTATTTTCAGTGTCTCTATCGTGACTGATAATATTCCCACTCTGCTTTGTAGCTCTGATATCACTGCCTGTCCCCACATGTACATTTCTAGTCTTGGAAGTGTGAGAGGAGGTAAAGTGCAGGGGACCAACCATGATCAAATGTGCAGAGAACAACAGAGTTGATCCAGTGGCTGGTGCCGGGGGATTACAGCATCTCTGCTTGTTCTGCACGGATTTGTGCGTGTATGACGGTTTACTGCGAAGGTGTTGCGTGCTCTCAGCGCTCGCAAACCGTGAGCTCATGGAGCATAGATATGCATCAAGCAGAGGTCACAAAGAAGTCAGTTACACGTGTGTTCAGCCTGTGCAAACTATCAACTTTTGGGCATGTAAAGGAAGAGGATAATGTCAGGAGGAGTTCGTGTTAGTTAGTGAAACATCAGTGATCTGCGACACGTTATCGTGTTAAAAGGAAGAAAACAATGTGAATAGTTCATGAGTTATGAATCACTTTTAGCTTTTAGCAGTAGACAGAGGTGGGACCAAGTCATTGTTTTGCAAGACTCAAGTAAGTCTCAAGTCTTTGCACTCAAGTCCCAAGTCAAGATTGACAAGTCCAGAGTCAAGTCCCAAGTCAAGACTGATAAGTCCTGAGTCAAGTCCCAAGTCAAGACTGACAAGTCCTGAGTCAAGTCCCAAGTCAAGACTGACAAATCCCGAGTCAAGTCCCAAGTCAAGACTGACAATTCCTGAGTCAAGTCCCAAGTCAAGACTGACAAGTCCTGAGTCAAGTCCTGAGTCAAGACTGACAAGTCCTGAGTCAAGTCCCAAGTCAAGACTGTCAAGTCCCAAGTCAAGACTGACAAGTCCTGAGTCAAGTCCCAAGTCAAGACTGACAAATCCCGAGTCAAGTCCCAAGTCAAGACTGACAATTCCTGAGTCAAGTCCCAAGTCAAGACTGACAAGTCCTGAGTCAAGTCCTGAGTCAAGACTGACAAGTCCTGAGTCAAGTCCCAAGTCAAGACTGTCAAGTCCCGGGTCAAGACTGACAAGTCCTGAGTCAAGTCCGAAGTCAGGACTGACAAGTCCCGGGTCAAGTCCCAAGTCCTAAACTTTGAGTTTTGAGTCCTAAACAAGTCATGATGTACTCTTCATCAAATGTAATGTCATTTGCGTCTGTCAATCATCTTCACTGGTTTTAATCACTAGTTTTACTGATTCTAACGCTGACAAAGTGTGTGTTTGGGACAAAACGATAATGTGAATCTTTCCTGCTGGTTGTTGCAGGTCAAGGTGTGGTTCCAAAACCGCCGGACCAAACAGAAGAAGGACACCACCAAGGATTCAGACAAACGCTCCTCCTCCTCCAACGAGTCGCTGGCCACCTGCAACATCCTGCGCCTCCTGGAGCAGGGCCGCCTCCTGTCGGGCCCCATCCCGCCACACAACTCCCTCCTGGGTCCCCCGTCGCACCCGTTGAACGGCTCCCTGCTGAGCAGCCCGGGCGGCTCCTCCACCTCTCCGGGGATCAGCAGCAGCACTCCTCCCAACTCACTACCCGGGGGGACTTTCGGGCTGTCGCTGCCGTCGCTTGGCGGCACCCCGCCGTCACCGCGGCTGGGGGTCCCGCCACCGCACTCCCTCTGCTTCTCCATGCCGCTGCTGGGGGGCGCCCATCACGAACTGACGTCCGCCTACGGTTGCGGTTCTTCGGCTTTTGAGCCGTACATGCGGCTGGACAGGAAGGAGGCGGATCTGGGAGGGAAGAAGACGGTTTCTTAAGTAATGTATCCCTCTTTTAGGACGCCAGGGGACTGGTCTTTGTAAGAGCGTTTCTCCTCAGTCGTTCGGTGAGACTGGATCATGAGAAATGTGCAAAAGGTCCCTCGTGGCGCCATTTTGTGCCACAGCACTGTTGGGACACAAAATGGTGAAAAGGACGCGATGTGACGGAGACACGCAAAAAAAAAAAAAAACTTGTGAATTTTTGCAGAAATGCCGTGTGTGTATGTTGCGTGAACCCTGACAGACAGATGTTTTTATCACCGCTCTCTTCGCAGTGGTTTCAAGTGACTCTTCACTTTTTTGTCCAGTGAGTTTGTGTGTGTGGTTTTCTCTCTATACAGGCCTTCATTTACTGTTCAGGAAAAAAAAAAACATACTTGACGTGGATAGTTCAGACTGAATCAGAGTCTGGATGAGAGGAGTGGTGTTTCAAAGAGGGCAGTTTGTACACATTTCAGTACATAAGTGGACATGTTTGATTTTAGTTAATGTGCTATCACGATATGGAAGAAACACTGAAGAAAAAAAAAAAGAATCGTAGCATTTAATATCAGTCTGTTTGGTGTCCAGCAGTAGCTTTTGTAAATTCTTTATTTGGTTGTGTTTGTGTATGAAATGATATGTGGTAGGATCTGGACAAACGGTGCAAAAATCACATATCTAGATCCGATAGTTTAATATAAAAGAACACGAGGAGAATAGCTGGTCAGAGTCTGCCAAAGCATTTATGGATATTAAGCTTTGGAGGTGTCCTCCAATCACTGAAGCAAGGTCATGACCTTTGAACCCAGATTAACTTTTCAATCTTTTGATTCACGGAAAACGTCTAAGAGACACTAAATAAGAAAGAGTTTTAAAACATCTGGCCGAGTTTTTTAATCTACAGAACCAAACTTGTAGGCCGTAAATGAAAGCCGCTTTTCAAGGATCCAGTTTCAGTCCGTTTTACATCTTGTTTATTTCAGTGTGGTTGAGACCAGAGCTGCAACGATTAGTTGATTAACCGACAGAAAAGTAGTCTGCAACAGTTTTGATAATCTGTTAAGTGTTTTTTGCCCATTTTTCAAGCAAAAATACCCAACATTTTCTGCTTCAAAAACGTGACAATTTGCTGTTTTTCTTTGCCGTATATGACCGTAAATCACCACGGCCTCTGAGAAATTGTGATTTTTCACAGTTTTTTAACATTTTTACAGACAATTAATTGGCAGATTAATCAATTAATAGTCGCAGTCCAAGTTGGGACGAATACACAACTTCACAATGAGCCATGACACATGTAGAATTTGCTGCTGTTTTAGCCCCAAACACTTATTTTTCTTCTTTTTTAAGTTGCCCATTTTATGGTTTGCAACTAGGGCTGCCCCCTCCCCTCTTAGTTGACTAAAGATCTCTAGTCATGTTTTATGTTGTTTTTTTTCATGCTGAATGACTTATTTCGAAGAAACTTATGAGCACATCTCTGGTAAACACCAGATTTAAAGTTTGATTCTTTGTGGAGAAACTCAGTTTTACAGATTTGTCGATTAAATCAACTAATCGATTAGTCGACGAAGAACTTCTTTGGTCGAGGACAGCTCTATTTGCTACAACATCATAACTATCAGAAGTACCGATTCATCAGGTCATATCCATAATAATCACAAGAAATCTGTTACTAAACTCTTACTGTGTGCACATAGGATGCAGCATCACATGTGAATCTTTTTAATGATTTTTCTTTAAATTTGTGTTTCCCCCCTTTTTTTATGTTTTACGATGACCACTGGCTCGCCCTCCTGTTAGACTTCAGCCCGTCTGCTCGCCCCTCATTCAAAGCACTTTATGTTTGTAGGTTTTTATTCATCCTCCTGTTTCTCCCCCCAAAAAAACTCCCAGCTTTAATAAGAAGTCAGGGTTTGGAGTCAGTTTATTCTTAGAAAAGGTGTTTTTCAGAATTAAAGCCAGACAGTTATTTCCAAATAAACTACAGTTTTCCTTCAGCTACATTTTTAATTGAACCTAAATTGACTTCAGGATCCAAAAAAACAGCCCACTTTGAGATGTAAAATTCATGCACGCCAGGCTGCAGTAGGAGACAAACAGGATCAGCTGTGCTATTTCCCCCCCCCCCCCCCTATGAAGCCAGATTTTCTTGTTGTCCAAAGAAAACCAAAACTGCCCTGCGAGAACCTGCCATTCCCAACAGTTTGCCCTCAATTTGTGTGTGTCAGATGAGCTCTCGCCCCCTTTTCATAACTTCTCATTTTCACCTCATGTATCTATTCATGTCTAGCTTTGCTCTCATTGTGTGGTTTAATACGTTTTCTCTCACGGGGCACTCTCAATTTAAAAAAAGCTGCCCACAAGTAAAAGGCCAGGCTTACGGCAAAGACATGTTTCCAGCTGCAGATAAACGCACGGAGAGGTTCTGACCTCAGCCTATGAAATCGCCCCGTCTGGCGGCTCACCGGGGCCTTTTTGCACCCGTGTAGTGCCGGGCTGTGTAGCAGGTGATTTGTTGTTGTTGTGTTCGGGCCCCGAGAAACCCCTGTCATCCACTCGCGCCTCTTTGCAGCGGCGCACCTATGCTGTTGTCGAACACTGTATTATTTTCTATAAGCACCATCCATAATTCACACGCTGCGGCATCAAATATTAAGCAGGGAGATGGAGCTGAGAGGTCAGGAGGCTTGCTTCTCGTGTAAGGCCTTTTCACAAACCCTCATCTTTACTCACAAGAGGGTCTTAGCTAAGTTGCTTTCCTGCTGTGTCGTAAGCAAAACACGGTCAGTTCCCCCCCCCCACCCCCTTTTTTTTGCTGGAATATTGAACATTTGTTGCATGATTTAGAGCTGCACAAGATGGCAGATCCATGTAAAAACTCTCTAAATTGATCCCATTTTCAGACATTTGTGGTTTCCCTCGACATCGAGAATCAGCACTGACTCCATGTTCTGTCACTGTACGGTGGTGTTTTGTAATGTATATCTGCAGTTACTGTATCGTACGCTCAGTCATGGCGACTATAGGTGAAGATTGAGGGAGGTGCCACTTGTCTTGGACAGGGAGAAGCTTTGTAAAGCCTTGCATCAGTTAAACAAAGCCTTTTTTTTTTTATTTTACCCTCTTTAGCTTCTTTCTCAGGCGGTTTCTTCTCATCCCAGCCGAGTGGACGTGTTGCTTTTGTTGTGTGACATCTTGCACTTGTTTAGGTCACCACCATCTCACGAAAGGGCCTTCTCGCTACGCCATCATGAGTTCCTCTGATGGGTATAAAGTCCTTTGAGATTGTGTGGAAATGTTCCTTTATTTTATTTTTTTTGTTTCTTTATGCACAGCCAAGGCCCTGCATAGGCCATAACTTCTTTTCTTTAAGCAGTAATGTCAAGCTAATGGCACCAGCTACTACTTATGATGAACAAACTCTTATGTACATAGATATAAATTTATATATGAATATATATAAATGGGTCTTTGCACAAGTTATCTCCATGTCCGCTCCATGTGATTTTAACAGGAAAAAAACAAAAATGCGACGGAAGATTCAGAAAAAAAAAAGACTTTATATATGCTTTACAATTCTTTGTCTCATTAACATTTTGCACTTATTTAAAAGAGGCTTACTTCTGTTTCTGGGCTGACAGAGCTGTTTTCACGCTCGGCCGAGATATTGTACAATATGTATATGTATTTTTATTCATATGCATATAAATATATGTCTATGTAATTTGCCTCCTGTGTTTTCTTCACTTTCTCGCCCTTGTCAAGGCCACGAAGACTGAAATCTGAAATGCCTGTGGACAGTTTTGTCACCACAAAGAAATGTGTGCTTTTAGACTATTCAGTTAAAATATGAGTTTCTGTTTGTAATCAAAATCCACAAACATGACTGACATCTGCACGTCTGAGCTCTCTCTATTCACGCCGAGGATCTTGGGGCGTGCCTTTTCACTCTCGCAGCTTTATTAAAAAACCTTGGCTCCTTTGTCCTCCCCATCAGCGTGGCGAAAACATCAAGGCAGTGGACATTTCACCTTTTCAGGTCTCTCTGCGTAGGCCGTTAAAAACTTTGCACTTTTAATTCTGTTTTGGTTTGGTCGGTGGCTCACAAAGGCTGAATTGACTGAGCTGCCCTTGGGACATTAATTGGATGAAAATATGAGAACACACTTAACAAACGTGGAATGACCCAGGCTATTCTGCTTCACGTCTGTAATAAATAAATCTCATATTTTCATGACAAAAACAAGAATTTTATTAGAATGAAAAATGAGTGGAAGTACAGTGTTTTTACACAGGACTGCTGGCCAACTACAAGTTTAATTGACTACATATAAAGAGATCAGAGCATCAGAGTCTGTTATCTTTCTTTCCCCCACAATAAATATACAATTTTGAACGATATTGAAAAATGCCAGATGCAAGTAATATCCCAGCAGTTATTTTGCTCTTTAACTTGATGAATATGGTAAAGTAAATAACTAATAGATATCACCATGAAACTTCCCCACGTGATTACTGATATTAAGACAACTATTTTTGGTATTACTAGTTTCTGAATTGTTATGTTTAAATATGCAAATGAGACAGTATGTTATTAAATATGTGCTAATTTGCATACATTTCCAGAACAGAAATGTGAACATTGGATAAAGGCAGGTTCAAAAGTTTTGTTTCATTTTGTTGACATATTAGAGTCAAAGTTTTTTTACAGACAAAATATCTATGTATTACTCCATAAATCAGAAAATACTGTCAACAGCTATAAAAAAAAAAAAAAAAAAAACTTCCCCATGTTTTTAGGAATAAAATGTTCTATAAATTAGGTTATGAATGATACATGAACAAACCCCTCTGTAAAAACCTTCAAAATATAGATAGGAATGAAACTGGAAAGTTTGCTGTAGGTACTGTAAGTGATACTGAGGTGGAGATTTCTGGCTCAGAGTGAGAAAAAACCTTATTTTGAGAAAACAGCCTTTATAGATATGTATTGTAAACTTCCATCCATTTTACAAGACACTACAGTGGAATGGGGTAAATATGCAAATGAGGCATTATCTAATGATAACCTTTGGTGAATTTAGGAGAAATCTACAGACACAAATAGACAAAGGAGTAAAATAAACACCTAAATGTGTATTTTGGATGTTTTCTTTCCACTAGTCTGAAAGAAGACATGTTATGGAAGCAAAATAGCCCAAAATCTCAAGATCTATCACATTAGAAAAACAATGTTTTTGCCTGTAGTGTTTCACCTTAATTTGTGAATGTGACAGTTTCAACTATTGATAGACAAAAGAAGAGAGAGAATGCAAAGTCATCTGTATATAACTGTCATTTAATCATCAAAAATACCATCTACAGTCCTAATATTCACCACCAATCTTGAGGTACTTCTTGAGTATTTCCATTTTCTGCTGCTTTACACTTCTACTCCACTATAATCTCATTTCAGAGGCAAATATTATACTTCTTACTGCACTACATTTATTTAATG
Organism: Sebastolobus alascanus; assembly: GCA_916701645.2. Classification (NCBI taxonomy): domain Eukaryota; kingdom Metazoa; phylum Chordata; class Actinopteri; order Perciformes; family Sebastidae; genus Sebastolobus; species Sebastolobus alascanus. Next base: position 1,268,671 of record CAKAOJ020000124.1, read on the forward strand.
ACTCGTAAATTACTATGCAGATTAATAATACAAAATATAATCAATAAATTCTAATGTATTATTATCGGTAATGATAAGACTTTGTTAATCCCTGGTTGGACATTCACAAGTTACCCAGCAGTATATAAAGTAATTAAAATCCATCTTCACCAGCTGTAACATTAAAGTGATGTACACATTAATGCATCAGTATTTATAATCCATATAATATACATTATTCTGAAATGGGCCATTCTACATAATGAGTACTTTTGCTAAAGCAGTATATTTTTATGCTAATACTTTTTTTTGAATGCATGACTTTTACTTCTAACAAAGTATTTCCACACTGTGGTTTAATTAAGTTAAAAGATCTGAGTACTTCTTCCACCACTGAAAAACCCTTTGGGCCTCCATCTTTTGCCACCTGTTGCATGTTACCTGGACTGACACAGGAGGGATGCTGGCTGCGGGACGCTCTGACTAAAAAATCAGTTCAGCTCACTGATTTAAAAACCTAAAATGTGTCAGCTAACTCACTATTAGCTATTTCCTACCAAAATTCTACCAATGACGTGTCAAATGAAGAATAAACAATAGAAAAAACAAGTGTAGGTTTTACTGAGCTGTAAAAAAGGTAACGTATATCCCCCAGACTTCAGCGAGGGGCACTCCTCCAAGCTGGGACAATTGATCTACAGGGTGCCAATTATAGTGATTGGCACCTTTATTTGAGCGAGGAAAAGGCGAGAGGGCCCGCAGAAAGGAGACCAGATGGGTGGCCTGCTGTAGAGGAGGGGAGGAGGGCCGGGAGGGGACGGACTGGAGGAGCTACCCTGCAGCAGAGGAACAAACTGGGGCCGTAAACAGCCTCCAGTCAGGAGCAACACAACTCCACTAACTGGCATTTTATTGGGGGTTTAATTGGTAATCTCTCATCAGCGGCCATATTAACAAACGGTGTGCAGCAGAACAGGGAGAGAAATACTGAGCAGTTAATAAAGTATTAATAGTAATGTATTACTATTATTATATTTGCAGCAGAATGTGTTATGTTATTGTTTTCTAAAGATTTTCTAGAAAGGATCTGATGTGTAGCTTTAACTCTATAAGAAGGTTCCTAGAAAGAGCAATGTAATTTGGTAACTATATTTAAAAAAATATATATATTAATTGGTACATTTCCAATTCATTATTTCCAATGTAATATCTAGTCTTTCGGTCGGTCAGCTGAAAATGCAAACGTGAAATTTGTCCACAGGCAAGCATAAAATTCAACATAAGGATAAACTCAATACCCTTAATAATCAATGAACAATAATACAGTTATTTGGAGTAAATTCGAGTACAAATTAAAAGTTAAAAATTATTAATATTAGAAATAACTGACTCAGAACTTCTCTATATTCCCTGTAATTAGTATCAAATTACACATTTATTTCCTATTTCCTTATTCGAATTTAGATAGAATCATCAAAATATAACATTTTTGGGATTTTGGTGTTTAAAAAAAGAGCTTTTTAATATTTTTTAAATGTATTTTTTATATAATAGGAGATATTACTATTATTATTATTTTAAATCCCACTATTTAGCATTTATAAGTAGTATACTAACATTTGATAAAATATTCGCAAACACACTTTAATTTAGTTGTAAGTAGATATAAGTGTTTATTAATGTTTTGTAAACAACTATGACTAAGTAGATGCTGGTGTATAAACAGATAATAAATGACAGTACAGTAAAATATGTCTTCAGAGGAGAAGTTATAATTGCCAACAAATACTGTACATTAATAAACACTTAAAAATGTCCTTATAGCTGCATGTAATAGTTATGTTGTAAACCATTTATTAAATGTTTATATTCAGCTTATACATGTTAAATGAAGGGATGTTTTTCCAAGATAAGTGAAAAATTAACAGCGGGACGCAGGATTAGAAAAAAATTCAACGTATACAAACAAACGAAAGAAAATATAGAGAGGATGCGTGTTGTGTTGTCTGTCATGTGCACCTGATGCTTCCCACTTGTCTCATGTTTAACAGTGAGCTCCGGATCAACTCCACATCAGCACTCAAAAGCTGTTTGTTGTGCATCAACAGATGAACTCTCAGCTCCATGTTGGCTCCGGTTTTTTCTTCTTTAACAGCCGCCGTATGTGTTTGTGTGTGACTCTGGAGGGTCCACGGACCTTTAGGAATGCATCACTTTCCTGCCACCCCCCACCTTTCCTCCCCCTGCCCTCCTTCCTCCATCCCTCCTCCTCCTCCTATGAAGTAGCTCAGCGGCCCAGCAGGGGGGCCCCTCCACTAATTAGGGTCACTAATTGGGGGTTGGCCGGGGCAGAGACCCCTCCACACCTGCACGGTCATGTGACATTCAAAGAGGTGCGTAGGGTCAAGGGTCGCGTTGTCGGGGAGGGGAGAGGAGAGGAGAGGGAGGGTTTGGATTAGTTTGGCTGAGCAGACGGAGAGAGGATGGACTAGTAGTTGGGTTTGTCGGCTGCTGAGCAACCTCAGTGAGCATGAATTTTACAGTTTGGTTAGATTTTCCCACACATTTACAGGCGTCACAATCCCTTTATATTTGACTGAGCCAGGAAAAACAAAGCAAACCAAGAAGCCGCAACATGAAAATGAAAGTGTATCGCTTTAAAAGAAGTCTCCAAAGTGGATATATGCAGAGAAATCCAGAGGAAGTGTGAGAGGACAGAGCGAAAGACACGGTTAAGAAATTCGGGCGGGGACACGCTGCCCGGTCAGAGGTTAATTGCCAGGTGACCTTAAGGGCCGGACAGCTCAGCGGAGGCCCCGAGCCCGCCTGCCTCTCTCAGCTCTCGCTGGACTAAGTGATGTCTGCGTGTTTTGACACGATTCACACAAGAGTCGGGGGCTTAAGCTCGCCGAAAAAATTCACAGCTGCATTCCTGTGAGAACCAAACCGACCCGAAAATCTTCCAGAGAGAGAGGGAAGGGACCGGCTTGAAGGAAGGATGTGAGATGATGAAAGAGGCGGTGGAATGTGTGCAATAAAATTTACAATATGTTACGCATGCTAAATATTAAAAAGTAAATTGTGTATGGGTTTTATAGCCCAAGAAAGAACAGGTATAAGCACAAAATTAATGATGGCTGAATTCCATTTAGCTGCTTCACTGTGCGTTCCAATACCCATACTACCATAGTATGACAGAAAAAGATTTAGTATGTCCCAATACTTAGTATGTAAAAAAAGTACCAGGATGTCCTGCTACATCCGGTCAAATTTTGCAGTACACAAGCCAGCATGCTTTTCTGGCTATTCTGACCCACAATCCTCTGCACAGCTGAGCTAGAGGGTCAAAGTTCAAGGAGCAATGTTATGAAGAAGTAGTATGTCCCAATTGTATGCATACTGCATGCATACTTTGTGAGGGCAGCTTTAGTAAAAGTAAAAAAGAAAAAGTATGCGATTTGGAACGTAGCCTCAGTTTCAGGGTCATGGTTTTGTGCTTCCTGGTTCGCTGTCACATGACTCACTGGGACACTTGAACTGAACAGAGCCATCGTTAGTGTTATTACCAACAGCTGTGTGTTTTCTACTATGACGAGTCAAAGTGTCTGCTGTGAGAAAGGCCTGTGGAGACATTTAAAGTCAAGCTGAAACGGCATTTCAAGAGTGTCTAGCTTCCGTATCGTGACGTATTTCCAAGCGAAGCAGGATAAGCAGGCGGGACGTAACGTTGGGAGGAATTTGATTGGAAACGGAGCATATTGGCAGCCTACATCTTGTGTCAGTGGCTGGTGGATAATGTAAAGTTACTGCTAACGTTATAAAAAGAAAACCATTGAATACTGCATGTAAACCCAAGTACATTATTTTTTCTTTCAAAGTAAGTTGTTGAAGCAGTGCGCAGTAAAACACCTTCATAATCTGGAGCTGTCACAGATTCCCCTTTCCTCAAGGTGAATAAATTCCAGCCAGCGGGCCCGTAACCACCACGTTATCTGGGGGAAACCGAACAACGTTTGAGGTGGCGAACACCCAAAGACACGCCGATGTACCATGTGGTGCCTTCAAATGGGGCTGTGTTTACCTTGATCACGAGAAGACTCCATATGAATGCCCCCCTCTTGTGGTATTCATGACCCCGTAAGTGGATAGTTTCTGAAAGCTCCAAGTTCACGCGTGGTGACATGTTTGTAGACGTTGTCAGAAATGGCGGAGCCCATGGAAGCTCATTTTTTAGTACATAGTGACTGAATATATTTTACCGTTGCTTAGCAGCAGTGTTCTCGCGACTTGAATGCCAAGCATATCGTGTACACGACATCCCATGTTGACTTCCGAACACGAGCTCACGAGTTGCATTTGAAGGCACCAATAGTGTTGTTAGCGAAAGAAAGGTCTCAGCTCTGTCACGACCGTCTACAGCTACAAGTGCTGCTTAAAGTTGCAGATTGATTGATGGGTGGATGTCATGGTATCATTGGTGGAAATTGGCTGGTAGCTTAAGTAAGCATGTGTCATACTTAGTTTTACAGGAGGAAAAAATGATTGATACAAAAATAGAAAGAAATTTTTTTTTGTAATTTTTTTGGCATTTATTGTTAAATAGGTGCACATTATGACAGGGCATGTGATCTAAAGGGGTTAAAAATGTTGTCTTTTCAGCTTGACTTTAAAGTAACATAACAACCCTGTCTCCTAGAAATCATGCTTATATACAGCTATATTTGCAATAAAGTTGAGTTTTAAAGTTCGTTCTTGACCTCGGAAAAAGCAGCGGACAAAACAATCTCACCACAAACGTCCTCCCAATCTCACCGGGCGAGTTCCATCTGCTGATGAAGATCATGTTATGAGGATCGAGAGCTGAAACCAAGTGAGTCTGCATCTTCATAAATAAAAGTTTTTATTGTTAAAAATCCAGTATTTTATGGAATGGTTATATAACATTGCGTTTGCTTTCATAATGTTGAGTATTTTTTACTGATTCATTGTGGTGCAAAGGCAAACAAGCTTGATTTTTTTTTTTAAATAAAATTAAATAGATTAATATAACTTGCATTTTTTAAATACAATTAAATAGAATCATCAAAAGTCATCAAAAATATGTAAAAGTTTTAGGGATTTTGGTGTAAAAACACCTAAAAAATGTTTGTTTTTTGGACCTATATTTAGTATATAATAAGAGACAGCAGGACCACTTTATTATAAATATGTTAAGTGTCTTTTACTGATTCATTGTTGTGCAAAGGCAAACAAGCTTCCATTGTCAGAGGATGAAAGAGTCAAGGCCTAACACTTGTCCAACATTTGGACAAACAATTGTAGGTGGACCACCATTGTTGTGTTTCGTGGCATTGTGACACACACTCTCGTGACAACACATCATCGCACTGTTCCCGCTTTCAATTTCTCCACCTTTCACGGAGCTGAATGAATGTCGCCGCGGCGACACAAAGAAGCGCAGCTGAAGACGTAAAACGAATTATATTCCAACCTCCTGTACAATAAACCTGGTGAGCAATGGTGTAACAGGACAATGACTCCGCTGCCTAAGTCTTCTTTTCAATTTACACTTTTCTGTTGTATTCAAGGACGCTTCTCCTCCTTCTTTATCTTTTGTCTGTGCACCCTAATGTTTGCATCACCTCTTCACCTCTGCGTTCATAAGCGTTTAGTGTGCATTCAGATGATATGAAACAAGCATCAAGCAACATTCTCGTGTTGTTTTGTGTTGTGCTGTGATTCCAGCGGACAGAGCTGCAGATTGACTTTGGCCTTGGGTGTAAAGCTGCTTTTGTAGGGGGGCGGCCATTCCAGCGCTTATCTTCCTCGATTAGGTCAGTGGGTTTTCAGAAAGTGATCACTGACCAAGGACGCAAGATGGCACCTTCGTTTGTCTCCCGGAGCACAATGCGCCCGGCCTCTAAAGCAAACGATCTTTCACCGTTAACCACCGCAAAACAGTCTCGAAACCTTGGACTCCCCTTGAGTTCGAGCAAACTTGATGAATTCTGCTTTTAAATCCGCCAATAACGTCTTTCACTTTCTTCCTCCACCTTCACTTTAAGAGTAATGCACGGCGTTAATGCACAGCAGAGTGCTTCCTCCCGCTAATGAATGCAAGGTTGTGTGCAGAAACCTTTCTTATATTCTATCATACTTCAAGACTCGCTGAACCGGCGACGCATTCAAGGCGAACCGACAATAGCTAATTACATATTCAGCGACACTGAGAAGGATTTAGAACGGCACAAGAAAGTCCTTTTAGGAAATAACAGGTGAGGTGATGATGAGCAGAGTGCAGTCCGCGGTGGAAAGTGCAGCATTAAGTCTGAAAGAAAGAGGAGAGGGAAGAAAGTACTTAAGATTTGATTCATTAAGACAGTCTTAATAGAGAGTGCGTATATGTCCTTGTATGTTTAGATGTCAGTCAATTGTAGCTCCACTGGAGTCTTGAGTATCTCATTGAAAGCTTTAAGGGCACTCGTCTCATATGAATGAAGTTTTCTGAAGATATTTGTGTCTCTTTAGGCAGATATTGATTGTGCCGTGATCGTTTCTAAAGCAGTTTTAAGTGATCGTCCTTTGTGTGATTTTAATTATCCGTGTCCATGGCAAGTTTTTAATTTCTAGCTGACTGAAATGCGGACCGTCGCCAGCAGATTTAATCAGCTAGTTTAACGACACTAACTCCATGATTTGGCTGAGAACTTCAGTCGCCGACTTTTTAATGCTTTCAGCTGACTTGTTTTAAAACAAGAGTCCTGGATATGAATTTGATGGCTGCAAACATGATACAGCTAGTGTGCTAAAAGACTGAGGCTAAAGCTAACAGGTCCCAGGGCCAAAGTCACCATCCTTAAAGAGGACCTATTATCCTCATCTTCAGGTTGTATTTTGGGTTTCTACTACAACATTATTTGTCTCATACCGGCTGTGCTGCAGCACCTCTTTTCAGCCTCTGTCTGAAACAGAAAAGCCAAGTCTGCTCTGATTGGTCAGCTGGCCCACTCTGTTGTGATTGGTCAACCGACCCAAACTCCTCGGACTCCGCTCCAGCTCCGCTCCAGCTCCGCTCTAACTAGTTTTGTTTGAGGGCGTGCCAAACTAGCCGCTAGACAGGTATTATGCAAATATGTTACTTGATGACATCACCACGTTACGGAAGAAAAGGCGGGACTTCAAGCAAGGCGTTTCAGTCAGTTCAGGAGCAGTGTTTCTGTTGGGGAGAGTAACTCCCTTTGGCGTGGACTTTGTAACTTTGCAGACCTTTTACATGCGCAAAAAACTATATAACACACTAAAGGAAAGGGGAAACGCACAAAAGCATAATAGGTCCTCTTTAAGCCGAAGTTATACTTTCGCAAGGGGCCGCCAGGGTCGGTGTGAGGTAAATTTCGCCATCACAGGGTGTACGTGTAGAACGTCCGTGTACCGCCATTTGTTGTGCCATTACACTGCAAGTGGTACCATAGCGATCTACTGCTCATCCAAGCCAAAAGTAGTAAATAGAACTAAATGGTAAATGGACTTGTGAACATTCACACACACACATTCATACACTGATGGCAGATGCTGGAAAGGTGCCAACCTGCCCATCAGGATCTAATCTAAATATTCATTCACACACCGAAGTCACAGCCTTCGGGAGCAATTTGGGGTTCAGCATCTTGCCCAAGGACACTTCGACGTGCGTACTGGAGGGATCGAATCGCCGATCTTTCGATTAGAGGACGACCCGCTCTACCTCAGCCTGCCACAGCTGCTACTACTACGTGTCCTCAGCTGTCCGTGTACGCATCCGTTTGGGAGTATATATATCATGATCCATGTGGAGGACATGTACATTTTATATTATTACTATTGTTCTTACATTGCAGTGTAGAGCTATATTTTAGAACGGTATTATAAAGATTTAATTTAAATAGCATTTTATGCTAACACAAGCCTGTTTGGATGCTAGAAATGCATACTGTATGTGGACAAGCACTAAAGGTTAAATGTTTCAATTTAAAAGAGATAAAGCTTTGAGAAAGAACAAATTTTACACTCTGTGGTTACCAGAGTGTAAAATGTCCCAAATCCAAAAAAGAGCAGGGTGTCGATAATATTAGCCTATTTTCTGATATAATAGGATGCAGTGGAGGTTCAGCGGGCTTTCATATAAGGTGTAATTCTGTCAAATTTGGGTGTATTTTAGGGGGTTATTTGTCAAGTTTAACGTAATTATTTTGGTTAATGCTTCATAATCTGCATTCTGATATTATATATTGTACCTTTGGTGAAGTCCAAAATAAGTTTTACTTTCATTTTGTGAGAGCAGCTGGTGTCACATATAAAAATGTCTCATTTATAAATCTTGGTTTCACACTTCTTGGATCTTCCCATCAGGCTCGGCTTGACCCTCTGCAGCCCCGGGGTCACTGCAGGTTGCCCTCATTAGTAACAGGGGGTCTCCACCTCGACCCAGTCCGTCACCCTATTTGTGTCCTCCCTAATAGAGCCTAAAACGACCACACATGAGCCGAGGTTCCTACCCGGAACGTAACCTATAACCTCGGGAACTTCACTGCCTCCATTCATGCTTCATTCAGTCGGACTGCAGCAATCTGTTTGGTCAATGAAAAGGGAAAAGACGCACATGCACACAAGAGATCACTTCCTCGTCCTACTGCCCTCGCTAAAACCCAGGACGCCCCCCCCCACACACACACACACACACACACTCATACATCCTCATGCAGAGCATTTCCGGGCCGGACTGAAAACAGAGGGAGCTAGTGAGAGAGACGGAGCAGGGGCTCACAACAGGATTATTAGGGAAGAGGAAGGGAGGAGGAGGCGGAGGAGGGGGCCCCCTCTCTGCTTTTCAACGGACGTGTGAACAAAAGCCCGGTCAAACTGTCGGGCCCGAAGCCTTGGGTGTTTACTGCTCTTGTATCTATAACCAACAAATCAAGGATCCCCCTCACCACCACCACCACCACCTCCACAGCTCGACTCCTCCTGCTGCCCCTTTTCCCCTGAGCTGCCTGGCTTTATTGGGAACAGCAAATTAAGGAACCATCCATCTGGGTGTGATCACCAATTACGGAGGGAAGCTGTCAGCATGCATTAAGGCCTGCGCGGAAGGCGGGCGTGTTAGGGCGGCTTTTATGAAGAGGGACGCGAGGGAGGGAGTTAAGGAGCGAGGAAGTGATTGGATATGATTAAAAAATCAACTGAGCATTAAAACATTTTTCTTTGGGGCTTAAAACACAATTCGGGCCTCTCTTGATAACCTTGATGTGTTCGTCTCAGGAAAACAAAGTCCTCTCATTATTTGCCGCTTTGCCGCTCCAAACAAATTTGCTTTTGTTTCCGAAGCGAGGATGAGTGAGTGCACTTTTTCAGCGACCATGTAAGCGATATAAATATGGTAAAAACTCAATGCATGCTCGTGGCCGGCCCCCTTTTGTCACTGCTCACTGGCACAGGCCGTGATTCCCTGTAACACTTCTCCTCCGGCCAGCTTTCTCACAACACAATAGAGCCGTCATTAACTTTTTGCTCCATCGGAATGCTGAAAGACCCCGTCGACCAAACTTCCCCCTTCCCCTCCCCTCCCCTCGTTCCACCATGCGTCCCGCTTTTCTCTCCGCTCGCTAGTTTTCCAGGGCCCTAATTTGCGAAGGCCAGGTGTGCGCGGGTCCACAGTAAGGGGGGGGGGGGGGTGAGGGCGGGCGAGTGTGGGGGAAGAAGGGGTGGGCGGCACACAAAGGGGTTCCACAAACCAGAGGGCATCGGTGCAGACTTTTTTTCTGGCATATTCTCTCAAGTTTTTTTTAGTTGTTTGAACGTGTTTTCAGTCTGTGTGAATTTAACCACTAAACCAGTGGTTCCCAACCTCTGGGTCGGGACCCTCACAAGGGGTCACAAGATGATTAATAGGAGATGAAAGCAGAACAGAAACATATCTCTGTTACACAGATCTGTTTATGTTTCAGACTTTTTGTATGACTCGAATATTTTACCTCTTTATGCCTCAAAAATTATTGAAATAAAACACTGATAAAAAACACAGTATACTTTTTGAACCTGTTGTCCCTTAGCCCAACCCGTTCTCACTCCCAACTCGTCAAATACCGCCGTTTGGTAAGTTCCCCTCGGCATCAGAAACCGACGCACGGAGGCACCTTTTAGCAACAGTATGTGACGAACCATGCTTTCAACTAACTCCAATGTAAACCCACCCGCGCTGTTATTCGACAGTCAGAGCAAGTGACGTAGTATTAGTAACGTGAGAGTCCGCTAAGGGCCGGCGGGAGGGTTGGTGGATGGGTCAAACACACACAAGACTTTCAGCCAGGTGACCAGTGTTTGTGTCCCGTGTGTCTCAATATAACCATGTTACAAATAACAAAATTATCCTAAAAACATTGAAATGGTAATAAACACAATGACAAGTCACAAAAAGTAGCTTTGTTTAAACGGGTCACCATCCAAAAATCTTGAGAAACACTGCACTAAACTGTACGAGAGTGACTTAAACCTGCAATAACAGTTTTTTTGGCCACTCAGGGGCAACAAAAACAAGACATATTAGCACCTTTTAAGTTGACATGTAGAAATAGTTTGCAAACAGTTGCCGGTTTACACACCCAGCAGATACAGAGCAACATTAGTGTAAAGTTCAGAAGCGTGGTTAATTCGTTTATTTGAGTTAATGGTGAGTTATGTTTACACCGTTAATTACATATTTACATGTTTAAATTCTTTAATCAGTGCCTTTAGAACAGGTACAATAATCTGCTGAATCTACCTCTGTGGTTTTCCTCACATTTACTTCAGTCTCAGTCCTCCTTGTATCTGATTGGTTAGTTCAGTCACATGTGAGTTAGGAACAAGGAAGTGTGAAGCTGATGAAATGTGAAGACCAGAAAAGTAAGTAAATTGCTGCTTAAGATAGGTATCCGTCTCCATCCAGCTGTTTTTCTCTCAACAAGAGTGATGAACCACCACATATTGAACCCTCACGTTACATTAGCGTCTATTTGAAGTAGGGTTTCTGGTCACTTGGTGAATTTAAGTCCAATATTAATTGTTTTTTTAGCTCTGTTTTGGTCTCCACCAACTCCTGAGGGAAATATTTGGCTCTTTAAAGCTCCACTATGTTCTAGTTGCTAACTTTGTCTGCCTGCCATTTGGTGCATGGCAGCGACCATACAGTGGCTTTTTAGAGCTTTCTTGCTAAAAAAAAAAAAATAGCTACTTGTTGCAGCCAATGCTAAGACAGCAATGGGAGTGAACCAAAACAGTAAAGTTGAGAGCCAGAAAACCAAAACAATGAGCTAAAAGATGCTAAAACGCACCATAAAGCTGAGAGGAACTGCAAAGTTAGGTGATAAATCTATATTTTCATCGCTACATTTAGTCATTTGATCCTTTGTTATTATAAAAAATATTGATTATAGCTGCCTTAATTTTGAACTTGTTTAGGTGCAGATTGCATTCATGCACGTCCCTCTGTGTCGCTGCTGAATTGGATGTGTGGGAGTTTATGTGCCGAAAACTGTGGCTTCTATGTGATGTGTCACTTTGAATATGTGCTCTGACGGTGAATATGAGTATGAATGTGTGAATGAGTCATTGTGTGTGTGTGTGTGTGTGTGTGTGTGAGGGTAATTGGGGGATGAAGGGTGGGGGAGCTACAAGTTGCTCCAAAGTTGTTCACCAGCCGGCCTGCCAGGTTGAGCTCGGCAGCTTTGCTTTTTTGTGGTTGACACAGGGGGGGAGGACCAGGACTAATTGCCACTAATTGAATTGGATGTGCTGATCAGATGGGAGGCTGTGGAAGTAATCTGAGTTGTCACAGCAGATAACGCTGGGCCGTCCCAGAGTGTCCGCCTCATGTGACAGCCTGTAACATAGCCTGCGAGAGGGCACCGGCCCCCTTTGTCACCGCCACAAAAGGGGAGAGAAGCAAAGTTGCCGGTTACAGTGAGCAGCGACGGGTTCAGGGCGGGAGGAGGGAGTCATGGAGGGGAGAGAAGATGAAAGAGCAGAGCTGAGGAAGGGGAGATGTTCAGTAGATGAAAACAGTGGTAAAATGAGATGAAGACATATACTGGTAGGAGAAAAAGGGAGGAAAGAGGCGAAACTGGAAAGTTGTTTTCAGTCTGTAGGTTTCATTCACAAACAGCAGGAACTTTACGTGTTTTAACTCAGATGGACCACTGGGAGCACATGTGTTAGACCCCCAGAGACCCTCTTTTGCGAGACTTTATATAGAACAGCATGTAGATGATTGTGGTTAATTATCTATTAAAAAAATAATTACAGAACTGTCTCTACTTGCCTAAAGCAAGTTTTGAAACATTAATTTGCTGATGCTGATCATTAGTGTTTGCTGATGCTGATCATTAGTGTGTCAGTAAAAATAAAAGAGTTGATACAAAACTGTGAAAGGCTACAGGTATATCTGGTGGGGTTAATGTGGTATTATCAGGTTAGGTTTAGGTTCAGATGCAACAAATAGTCAAGTGACCACTGAACATCCACTTTTTGTCACTTTATTATTGATATTGTTTATCAGCATTGGAGCAGGCAGAAGTTTTTTCTTTATGTTCATTCAATTTCAATTTGATTACAACTTTTCCACAAACAACTTGTTGCTAAAACCCTTTACATACATTAATGAAATGTAATAGAATTTAATTGTGCCACAAATTGCAGCAAAAAATGAGTTTAAAAATGATTACACGCTCTTTTCACAAGTATATCACACAGACTTAACATAAAATCAGGATGAATGCATTCATGCTTAAAACAAAGTGGATTTTCCTTTTTAAAATAATCAGACAGAATTATCACACAAAAAATCACAGAATTAATTGTGATAAATTACATTATGTTTTACCTTTTTTGACATTATTGCAATGTAGTTTAATATATATTTTTTTATATTTATTTATTTATTTATTTATTTATTTTATTTGTTAATTAATTCATGCTGTGTCATCAAATTATCATAAAAATCGCAGACTTAATAATGATAAATTACATTTATGTTTTATGTTTTATTATATACACATATATATATATATATATATATATATATTTATATATATAACTATTTAAATTAAAAAGGTAATTACATTTAATTAAATACCCTAAAGTAATGCAAAATGTGATTTCAAAAAGACTATATGTAAAAGGTATGATTGAGCAATTTAAATGCAAATTATTTCAACTTTTTCTCAAAAAATAAGACAGACTTCTCAAATCCACTGTTTTTGTCTTAACACAACGCAGCTACACAAGAACATTGTCTAAATAAAATAGTCAAAAATGCTAAAACTTAATTAAATGAATTAATTAAAAGTTTTCATCTCTAAAGGCGGGATTTGAGACCACCGCAAATGAAAAGATAAAATATATGCAAATATGTAAAATAAATACAAAAATAAACGTAAATATAATAAACACAAAAAAACTAACACACATCCTCAAAAAAAAAAATTTGTAGTGGTCAAAAGATGAAAAGAAAGATACGCAAAATTCAACATAAATTCTGCATTACTACTTTCTTTTAAGCCATCGGCCTTGTGCGTAGCTGCTACCAGCTGTCACCAAACAGGAGAAAAGTTTCTTGTACTTCAATCAGTTCTAGTATTGTGAAAACCTTGAGTTGAAAGTTGATAATAGTGATTCTAAAGCTGAACTGCAGTGTGTCCTTCATTTTTTTCCCATCTGATATTGTGCTTGTGAAAGGAGGCACACCTGATGACTGTGGCTTAATATAAACGGCTGTTTGCTGATGTTGTAAATGACAGATGATGATCAGTAATTTGCCTCTGAGCTTTTTTCTCTCTTTTTGTTATGTTTGAGTGGATTCCCAAAGCACACCTGCATTCAGTGCAGCTGTGCAGCGCACTGTACAACCGCCGCCGCTGTTGATCATAGAAACACAGGATTATAAAGAGTACAGGTGGACGACAAAAAGAGAGAGAGAGAGAGAGGGGTGAGAAAAAGAGAGTGACTGTGGGTCTTTCCCAAGCCTGCAGCAGTCCAATTAAGCAGGATTTCTCCCACTCCACATCTGACTCTCACACACACACACACAGCAGCTGTGCAGTCAGTTGGTGTTATTGAGGGAGGGGTTAAGTCAGCATGATGAAAGAAGGCCAGAGTTGTGTGAATCTGAGCATGCACGTACGTATATACAGTATACGCTGCAGATATGAGTGTGTGTCTGCGCCGCAGAGTGTGTGTGTGTGTGTGTGTGTGTGTGTAAAGGGTGAGTTATGCATGCAGCGGGCATCCCGGGGCACGCAGATGTGTGAGTGTGTAGCAGGACTAAGCCCTGGCGAAGCCCGCTGCGAGGGGTCACGACCTTTACAGAATCAGTGCCTCTGCATGTCAGGACTAATGGAAGGGCCCCACCAGCTGCACAGAGAGGAGGAGGAGGGAGGAAGGTAGAAGGAAAAAAAGATGAAGAGTGAATAAAGACAAAAAGGGATGGATAGGAAGATCTGGGGAGTGGGAGGAGAAATGGCGAGGAAGAGGAGAAGAAGAAGAGTGGGAGGGGGAAGGAGGATGGAGAAGGGAGTTTGAGGAAGAGAAAAGTTGGAAAAATGTTGAACAGGATTTTAAAAAGGAGGAAACTAAATGGAAAGAAGGAGGGAAAGAGAGAGGATGAGCAACAGGAAATGCAAGGTAAGGATGAGAAAGAGTGTCGGGAAAGTTTAGAGGATGAGGAGTACAGGCAGTATACAGGGAGGAGTGATGGTGTGATGATGGGATGGAGGGAGAAATAGAGGGGGAGGAATAGGCGTGGCCTTGGTGATGAATACAGATGTTTTTTCATGTCTGGTGTCATCCCATCTCCGCCTTTTAACCTTGTTTTGATACTGGACTTTAGACTTTTTTTCAGCCGAACACTTCTTCTATTATAGTTGGTACAGACTGAGTGTGACCTTGAGAAAAGAAACTGTGTAATACTGTGAGACCAATAACAAGAAAAAGATGAGCGAAAAATGAATGTGAGAAGGAGACGTGACCGACTTAATCTCAGCATTTAAACAAGCAGCAGTTTATGTTTTAATCACTTATAGTTGCTCTCATTCCAGCCTGCGTATGTACATGTGGAGGAGAAGTTTATTCAAGTGAGCTATTAGTATACTTCTTTTAAGCTTAAATAAGAGAGTATGCTTTCAGTTTACTTTTTATCAGAGATGTACTTAACAAAATTATACTTAAGTATACTTGGCTCATACTGACAAGTATACAGAAAGTCTAAGTATACTTGGCTTATGCTTACTTTTTCGTAGAGTAGCCTATTAGAGTGTGTGAGAGTTTGTAATCGTATGTTTGGATATTAATTTGCTTCAAATCATCTATCTTTATAGTGTACTTTCTTAAACTGAAAAGTGGGCTACAAGTATATAACTAGTAAACTAACAGTATACCTATAAGTTCCCTTGTAGTATAGTTCACTTCAGTTGCAGTACGAAATACAACTTAGATGTAAACTAGTTGTGTACTGAAAGTTTATTGTTCTTACACTTAAAGCACACTTAATAGTGTACTTTTATAAACTAAAAAGTGGGCCAATTTAATTTAATAATACACTTACAAGTACAGTATACTACTGGTGCATTGATTTTAGTACTTACTGCATAAAGTATACTTGGGAAATATACTTAAGTTTACTTCATAAAATAAAGTTGAAGTCCGACTTTTTCGTAAGGGAGTCTGGTGTTGACCTTTGCCCTTTGAGACATGTCTTTTACAGAGAAGCATATTTATAATCTCCTTACTGGTTAAACCTAAAGCGAGCCGTGTACATGCATATACTGTATAACTCTCCTCTGTATGAGTGTTCTGCATATTGTAGCTCATTCAAATTTGTCCATTTGCAGTAAAAAAAATATTAGGATATAAATTTGACATCGTTGACATTTAAACAGAAATGATGTGATTGCATTTAAAGCCAGTGTTAATGAGAAGTAAGAGCGCAATCAGGTAACACTGATAAGAGCAAATTGGCTTTATTGAAGAGAAAATAAGCAGCAATCAAGGTGAGGCGACTAAACGTACAGCAAGTTACGATTTAAGAGCGAGAAATAATTCTTTGTAACAAAGAAAATCATGCTAATTTGTGCCGTTAATTCCCAGACAGATGCGTCTGTCTATGAGCTGCAGCGTGTGAATGCATGTATCTGTGTGAACAGTGTGTGCCACTGTGTGCCCGCCATGACCAGACACCCTGCTTCCTCTCCTGTCATAACCCGGAGGAGACGGTGATCTGTGCCACTTTGTGCCGGGTTCAGCAGACGGCTTCCCCTCTGACATCATCACTGTGAGACGGTGATGTAAATGCCATTACAGGAGACGCTGACTAGTGTGTCTGGCATTTTGTCTGGCGTACAGTGCTGACTATAGTGACGTGTTCTTTTCCTACAGACTTTTAGAGTTTAGTCTGGCATCAGCACAGAAATTAAAGAGGATATTTTTATGAAACCTCAGGTGTTGGACAAAACAGGAAATAAAAAGGAAAAAAAATCCTAGAATCCTGTTCACAATAATAAGCACCAGTAAATAAAACATTTTTGTGGGAGCATATAAACACTGCAAGTTGTTTTTAATTGTAAACCTTCATTTTTTGAAATAAAAAAATAGCTTCTTTTCTTTTTAAACTTTTTTGTTAGTAATTTTTTTAATTTTTCTATTCAAATACCAAGTTAAATTCCTTCCCGTGCAGTTCTAATAAAGACTTAGAGCTCAGTACTGAAGAACTGTGCCGGAGCAACAGGTGGCCGATCACAGAGTTAGAGTGACACCTACAGAGCTCAGGGTGGAAAAACCACCAGCTGCAGCTATTTAATACACACGTACAGCCTGAGAGAGTGGATAGTTAACATGCAAGTTTGTTTCCTGTCGCAGCAACTATGGCCTTGATAAAGTGAGATTAAGGTTTTTCTGCAGGGATAGATAAATATCATATAAAAATGGCGTTTAGCTAATTTGCAGTTAGGCTTTTATAAAAAAAAATACATATATACCGTACAACAAGAATACATCAGTCAACCAAACATACTGTTTAGTTCAAAGTATTATAAAGGTGGCGGACAAACTAGATAGACTGATAAAACAATAGAGATATAAACTATAATAAGTTTACAGGGACTTTAGAGTGACTTTAGGATTTTACTGAGTTTAATTTCTTCTAATTTGTATTTTCTATTTAATGTCCAGCCATCGAATTTAAACTAAATCGTGAGTATTGTTGAAAATGTTCAATACCAGGATTCATAATATACTGTAGTTAAGTTTTCAGTAAATATACTGAAAGAATACTATTTTCAATACTTAGAAGTAAACGTGATTTTCTACAAGACCCTTTTTCTTTTTTAAAAAATAAGAGAAGCTTTTCAAATCTGCTGTTGTTTAAATTTGTGTTAACACAAGAACATTGCCGAAATAGAATAGTCAAAAATGCCAAATTAAATTAAATTAGATTAAATGAAATTAAATGAAATTAAATTATTTATCTTTGGAGATAAACGCAAATTTAAATTAATGCATATATATATATATATATATATATATATATATATATATATATATATATGCAACTATAATAAACAACAAAAAACCTCTATCACACATTAAGAATTAAAAATGCAAAATTTAGTAGTGGTTAAAGATGAAAAGATGGGAAAAAACATTGTTCAACACCACGTTACAGTATGTAAAAACGTGCTATAGAGCTTGTTTGCTCTGTAAGCCACAGGTTGCCACAGCACACCACCCAAAACAATTAATAAAAAGTATGATTTATATGAGGAAATATTTGATCTTAGACGGAGTAAACAAGACAAAGAGTCTCCACGAGTGTTCGGTTCTAGTTTTAGGGACTTGTTTTCATACATTTTCACACATTGTGGAAAAAAGAGTTTAGAGGTTTGATACCCGATACAGTAAAGCAAAGGGAGACTTATGCACAATACATTTGTTTTCATACAAAACTTGGCCCCTTTACAGGATAAATGACACATCAAATATAAAATTTACAATAAATACACAATTGAGCCACATAAAATCCTAAAGAAATCAACCTGAATCCATTAATGATTACAGTTTTTAAATAGTTTGCGTTCTCTACTCCTTTGGAGTTAGCAGGACGATCAATAACAACGGTAGCCAGCAGCACACTGCTTGTGAATATTCTCCCTGAGCTCAGTGGATCAGTGTGTGAATCTGTGTGTGTGTGTTTGTGTGTAACATGCGCTGAGAGTATTGTCATTTACTCAGTCTAATAGACTCGGTCATCATCCTCTGGTCTAAGCTAATGCAGAGACAAATCCCCTGCAGGGAATTGACTCACGGGCGGCTATTCTCAGCTCTGGACTGGACTCATACATTTACACCTGCAGCCTCAAATATTCATGTGTTTCCCTACGTCAGCGTAGTAGTGACTCATAAAATACAGTAACATGAATTCACTTTAAGATATTGATTCCCAGCGGGGAAATGAGGTTACTGCAAAAGCACAGGGACAGAAATAAATGCAGATATATGGTATAGAACATAACAGAAATAAATAATAACATAACTTTAACTATACAGAGCATTTGGAGTCAGATGACATGGTCCTACTCTGTTATGATTGGTCAACCGAACCAAACTCTTCGGACTCCGCTCTAACTAGCTTTGTTTGAGGGCGTGCCAAACTAGCTGCTAGGCAGGTATTATGCAAATGTTTTACTTGGTGACATAACCACGTTACGGAAGAAAAGGCGGGACTTCAAGCAAGGCGTTTCAGTCAGCTCAGGAGCAGTGTTTCTGTGGGGGAGAGTAACTCCCTTTGGCGTGGACTTTGGGATTTGTAACTTTGCAGACTTTTTACATGCACAAAAAACTTTGTAACACACTAAAGGAAAGGGAGAAAGCACAAAAGCATGATAGAGAGCCTGAGTCCCGCCCCTTCCAGTGGACCCCATGGGACCTTATTTCGGAAAAAATATGTACGGTAGTCAACGGCGAGAGACAAATATTTTTTTGATCCCGTTTGAATTGCACCATGAATCACACATAGGATGTTTGTTAATTAAAACATAATTTAGCAAAAGAAAGTCACAGTTCTTCGTAGTATCATTTAGTTTTGTGTGAAACCACTCAGTGAACTCTCTATAGGTCCTCCTTAAGTAATGGTACTTGGTATGTGTCTAGATAATAACATAATATATTATAATATGGTACATTATATAGTATGGGATATGAGACATATTATAAGCTGTAGTCATCTAGTAATATAGTAGCATAGTATAAGTAATGGATAATGTACAGCGAGCGGGTCATAAAATAATAAACCCCTCCACTTGTCTGGGTTTATTTCACAACAATCACCTGTTAGCTGTACATTATCCCGTTTATTACACGGCTTCTAACTTAAGAAATCAATAATCTGACACAAAAACGGTCCGCCAGAGTCCGAGATCAGAACTGTGCCCATAGCAACGGTCTGTTATACATAGCAACGGTCTGCTATGAAGAAATAACAGACAGTAGAATGCCGTGATTGACCAATCAGAATCGAGTATTCACCAAAGCCGTGTAATAACATAACATATAGTATAGTAGAACAACAGTATATACAACAGTAAATGGTATAAGTATAGTAGCCTAAGACAATATAGCACAGTATACGCAGTGCAGGGTATGCGCAGTTATACGGGGTATACCCACCTATCAACCAAAAAGCCATTGGAACATATAGGAGAGTATACCCACTACCCTATCTCGGTAACCTAACTATCTACCTAGTAGTACATAAAAAGAACATACCAACAGTATGGCGACGTATATAATCAGTCCAGCAGAGAGACAATGGAGAGGAGACTGCTCTTGTCCTGTCTGATATCAGCACGTAGAAATTTAAATCTGTGACTACATGGTGATGTAATATAAAGGGGTAAACATGGCCCACATATCAAATATCCCATTAGGCGCTTATAAAAATCCCTGCTGGCATCCAAGCAGATGGTTAAAGGATAGTTTGGGGTCATGGGAAATGATATCCTCTGTTTTGAGGTCTGTTTGGACAAAACGTAATGGCTCGGACACGTTCTTTTATGATAGAGAGGGGAGAAAGTGTGAGAGAGAGAAAAAAGGAGAGTTGTTTGTTTGTGTTTCCAGCGTACAGTGGAGTCACCAGGAGGCCAGCAGTGTCTGCGAGGCTCTTCTGTCACAACGTATCCCGTCTCCCTCCTCCATCCATCCTTCCTCCCTCCTCCTCCTCTCTTTCCAGCATCTCTGGATTCCCAGAAACATGGATCCTGTCTGTCACCATCCTGCTAAAAAAAACACCTCCCTCTTATCACTCGTCTTTCATTCTACGCCTCTCTTCTGCCGTCCCGCCCAAGGCCCTCGTCTTATGGAAAGGCCGCGACCCCGCTGACCTCTTGTTGACCCCAGCTTGGCCTCTGCAGGTTAGCTTCTCTGTCAGCTGCAGCTGCGGTGCTGCTAAAATCCCGGATAATCCAATCACACAGTCATTAGTGCCGAGTAGGCCAGAGCCGGAGCAGGTGAGTGTGTGTTTGTGTCCCCCTCTCTCTCATAATCTCTTACTACATTTTTTGCTCATTTCACACATGTAGATTTTAGCAGATAATCACAAGCTTCCTCTCTTTGTCACATGATCAGAAACACATCAGATCAGTGGCGTTGAAATCTGTCACGTCGGTCCAATTCTGCTCCGAGTATCAAACAACCAGATGCTGCAGTAAACTGAACCAGACGTTGCAGCTTCATTAAACCTCTGTTTCGTTTTAGAATGGATTGTGTGGATGCAGATGAGGGAGGGGTTGCCAGGTTTGAGATTTTCAGGATGAAAGGCATGTGTTGGCGTCTGAGCCAATCATGGCGGAGATGTAAAATAGACAAGCTGCTGGGGTTTCTTTGCTTTTCTTGGCGGTCCTCCAGAGCTGCAGCAGAGTTTGGGAGGAAACGCAGCACGATCTCTGCCTCTGTGAGGAAAAAACTTGACTCTTAATGATTTTAAAGATCAATTAAGATTAAAAGAAGAAGAATTGTTTTAGTAAGATGGTGCCCACGCCTTTTAATTTGGTCTTTATTATTGTTTCATACTGTCATGTTTGTCTGTCCATCTCCATTTTAATGTTAGTGGAATTTACTTGATTAATTACAATTTAGAAAATAATTATTTTAGCCCCAATGCACCAGTATGACCTGCATGTGACATTGCATTTCTACTTTTAATAGATGATTCATGATTCTATATGTCTTTTTATTAGGGCTGTCAATCGATTAAAATATTTAATCGTGATTAATCGCAAATTAATCACATGGTTTTTTATCTCTTCAAATGTGCCTTAAAGGGAGATTTGTTACGTATTTAATGCTCTTATCAACATGGGAGCGGGCAAATAAGCTTGCTTTATGCAAATGTATGTATATATTTATTATTGGAAATCAATTAACAACACAAAACAATGAAAAATATTGTCCAGAAACCCTCACAGGTACTGCATTTAGCATAAAAATTATGCTCAAATCATAACATGGCAAACTGCAGCCCAACAGGCAACAACAGCTGTCAGTGTGTCAGTGTGCTGACTTGACTATGACTTGCCCCAAACTGCATGTGATTATCATAAAGTGGGCATGTCTGTAAAGGGGAGACTCGTGGGTACCCATAGAACCCATTTTCATTCACATACCTTGAGGTCAGAGGTCAAGGGAGCCCTTTGAAAATGGCAATGCCAGTTTTTCCTTGTCAAAATAGCGCAAGTTTGGAGCATTATTCACTTAAAACTGGGCCCGCTACAACCTAAAAATGGCAAGTTGCATTAATGCATTAAAGAAATTAGTGGCGTTAAATAACGAAAATGCATTAACGCGTTATTATCGTGTTAACTTTGACAGCTCTACTTTTTATATTGAGTTGTGTTTCTCAAACATCTTAATTGACCATGTGCAAAAATGTTTAGACTATTGCACCTAAATAGTGTCTGAAGTGCAACAAACACTGGCAGGTATTCTGAGGAGGCAACCCATTTAGAAAATTGAAAAATAACACATAATAATATATAATAATAGTATATATTTTACATTTTTTACCATCTTGGACTCTTCACAGTGAAACACAGACCAAAAATACTCAGTAGTACAGTATGTTATTTTAAAAACGTGTAACCTCTTCAATACCCCTAACCTGCTAGTGGTAAACTCATTATGAACTCAACCTCAAATTATTTTTTTTTAATTTTAGCTGAGACCCCAGAATGTCTAAAGATACCAAATATGTCAAGTGAAATTTTTAGAAAAAAGTTTATAAAATATTTTATTGACTGATGCAGCCATAAAAACATGGAGTGTTGGTTTTAAATATCTCACTCACATTAAACATTAAATGAAACTGGATGTTAAGGGGTTACTGCTTTAAGGAGGCTTGCACCACCATGTTTATCTACATGATCATGCTGTCAAATGATCAGAAACTTGAACTTTCACCTTGAATTTGCAGCTCTTTATATGTTGAGGGCAGAACTACAGCAGGTGTGTGAAATGACAGGAAACAGGCTGTGCTTGATACGTCCTAAAAGGAGGGTAAGTCTGATTAAATTACTATTTAAAACTTATACCGTGCAACGTAGCTAACGTTAAACCCTCGTTGTAGATTTTGCGACAAAAGTATTTAATTTTGTAAATTGAAAACGTGTGATATCAAACAATAAATCACCAAAATGTTTGTTTCCTGAACCGTTACGTTTATTATTATATTTGATTTCCTGTTATTGTATGTCAGGATGGCCGAGCGGTCTAAGGCGCTGCGTTCAGGTCGCAGTCTCCCCTGGAGGCGTGGGTTCGAATCCCACTTCTGACAGAAACCTTTTAAGAAGCACTGCGTTGAAAATATTCATTATTACTGACAGTAAACACATGATAATAACATAATAGCGCTGCTAACACGAGATTTCTCAGTAATCTGTAACCTCCGCATTTCAGTCGACTCGATAGTAGGTTTTTTTTTTTATTATTATTATCTGAGACTTTTATTTTGAAGAGATACGCTTAACCTTTGACCGTAACGTGATTATTGCAGCTTGAAATAGATGTTTGTGAAGCTCAGTCATGCCTTCAACTAACACATCTTGGTTGTTGAGCACAGCTGTACTGTAAGCAAATATGATTATTTCTACTGTATGAATTCATGATTATGCACATGGTAAAATAAAGACATAAATACTCAGTAGTCAATAATGAATTTAATAAACAAATAAAAAAAAAAATATTTAAAATTTTAAAACATTTTAAGTGAGGATCAAAGGTTACTGACAACCAGAGCTGTAGCCAGGGTTTTAGAAATATTGAGGTCTAAAGTCCCCCTTTTCCCTTTCCTCATGAGTTTTTTTTTTTGGTCAAATTAAAATATATTATTATATTATATAATATATGTATTCAAAACAAGTCTTAAATATTTGAATATTTGAATATTTTTTTCATTCAGTTAACTGTTTGATTTATATTGTCTGATTTATTATTTTGCCATCATGAAGACCTAAAACATTTAGATTCAGATATTTAGATTTTTGATTCCACAGTTAGGTAAATGACGAATCTATTTTTTAGTGTTATTCTTTTTTTATATTGTTACAAAGTGTCATAAAGCATTTGTTAAATGTTTATATACTGCTAATAAATGCTAAATGGGGACTTAATAGTTACCAGTAGTTTTTAATTGTAGTGTGAACTCCCAACAGGTTGCTAAAAACTCCAGAAGTCCCAGAAACAAATACTGAGCACATGACCTCAGTGTTGGTCTTGCTGACAACATTAGGCTTGTTTTATCCATTTATATTTCATAGAATAAAATGCCAATTATAAGATGATATTGCGGCAATATTGATTTAAAAAAAAAAAAAAGCCTTTATTTGTCATACTGTCATACCTTACAGAGAAGATTACTACAGAAACTACTACATTTCTCAATAGGCCCGGTTTTAATGAGGAGTTTTCTGACAATGTCGCCCGCTGCAAGACACACCAGACAACGACTAATGTTAAGTGACAATTTCACCTTTATTAACATGGTGAAGAATCATTAGTAAAGGTCGGGGTGACAGGCTGGAGGAGGTTTTGGTGCTCAGGTGGTGCCTGTAAAGAGAGCAACACACTGAGAGAGAAAAGACTCATTAAATCACAAGGACGTCACTGGCATGAATCACAGCAGCTTTTTATCCTTTGGCTTAGCAGGTGGTCCGCGTGCATGTTGAAGGTGATTTAAAAGCAAAAATACGAATGAGGTCTTTTGATTATTTTAGATTAGACCATGATTAAAGATAGTTATTGTCCCATGTTTGTGTTGCAAATAAAGAAATCTTGCAGCCAATATCATTATTCAAAATTTGATTTAATATTTAAAAAGCAGCTATTCGAGGCCCCTATTAAACTTTGGCACGTTTCAGGACAAAATGGGAATGTTTAACGAATATTTTTTTAATTTTATAGAAATAACCTAGAGCACCATGTGCACATTAATGTTCATTCGTGACATGTTCCTTCATTACCATGAACGTGGACACAGTTTATTTGGAGTCAAACCCACACATACAGTCCTGTTGCTGTAAATACTTACTAGAGCGCTAAATGTGTATTCATCCGCCGCTGAAAATAGTCCCCGACAAATGCCCCATTTCCTCCTGTTTGAGTTATGTTTGATAAATACTACAGTGCCCAGCTGTTACTGAACCTGTTTTAAAAATGAAAAATTGTATTTTCGAGCTGCTTTAGGAACCAATGGGCATCTCATCTGGAGCACCAAGGTGGCTAAGTCAACCGCTAACAGTTTAAAGACAAGTTGAACTTAACCCTGACCAAACTCTCTACATACTCATAGAAATAAACTCCTGGAAGGCAGGTGAATAAATAAAACATGAAGTAGAAGTTTTTAAATTATTCATAGTGGAGCAATGTGTGTTGTCGACATTATCACTGCCACCGTCATCTCCTGATTTATCAGCCAGAATTTGGTTCCCATGGCAGGTTCGACGTTTCAAAGGTCATGAACTCTGAGCACAGATGCTAATAGAGGAGTAAAAGCAGCTTCGCCCTCGCTCCGGCTGCTTGAGTGACATTGATCTTGCAGTAGAGAGACAGTGTCGTCCCTTAGAGACCACATGCATGGGCAGAGGCTACATTTTCCTCTTTTCGCTGCATGAAAAGGGGGGAAAAGTTCAAACACCTTGTCCTCTAACTTACTTGTAACATCATTACACTGTGATGATTAAGATCGTCTTTTGACCAGAGTAAGGAAAAAGTTCCTCTTTTTCAGATTGAGTCACTGGGGGAGGGTTTAAGCAGAAATTCCCACTTGCTTCCTTTATAAGCCGACTGCTGCTCAGACAGAAAGCTGTTTTTTGGTTGTGCTGGTATGTGCAGCTTAATTTAGTTTATTGTACCAAGGAGATAAAAACTTGAAAACTGTGCAGACGTCAGCATGTGGGTGCAAGGTGAAGACAGTGCAGCGGCAGGTAAGACTTGATAATGTGGTTATAAACTGGTGCTGAGATACTTATTTAGTCACATGATCACCTTTCAGTATTCAGTTATTTACAGTGGACTTGTGGAGTAAAATGATCAAGGGATTTTATTTCTTGAATTTTGGACATTCGGTGCAAAAGTTGAAGGTTACCTTTTCATGAACAAGAAAATGCTTCCGTTTTGTGCAGTTGTTCATTCAATAAAAGCATGTTTTATACATTTTTTAAATGGTGGATGATCTTTCAGTCATCTTTATTTGATTATTTCGAACACACTCTTTGATTTGTGACATTTAAAATTGCTTTAAGAAAAATCCCAAAACAGTGCTTGAATAAAATATAAGCTGGAATTAATGAATCAATGCTTCATTACAGTAAAACTTCACAATATGCTAATTCATTTTCCTGATGAGAGTGAGATCAGAAGATCAAAACCACTCTCATGTCTGTTAAATATGAAGCTACAGCCAGCAGCCGCTTAGCTTAGCTTAGCTTAGCATAGAGACTGATGCTGTGTCTCAATTTGCGTACTTCCATTCTTACACTTGATATTTTGAGTGCATACGTATGGCAAAATGCAACGCAAATGGTGTACTCATAGTGTGGAATGCTGGACACTTGTCACCCTCAGTAGTCGCCATCTTGGCTGCGTAGCGGAAGGGGAGGTTCCAGCAGCGGTTGCGGTTGCTATAATAATCCTGCACATAACCCAACCTAAAACTGTTGTTTTTATACTTTAGTTTTAGAGGTGTTCTTAAGTGGATTTTGTTACGTTTGGACAGGGCCTGTTGGCTGCTGGCTAGCGGTTTCCCCCTGTTCCCAGTCTTCATGTTAAGCTAAGCTAAACGCCTGCTGGCTCTGGCTTCATAATTAAAGCAATAGTTTGACATTTTGGGAAATGCACTAATTGAATTATCTTGAACTTTTTCATTGAATTAAGATCGATGCCCTCTCATATTTGTCCGGTAAATAGATATAACAGCTAGCAGCCAGTTAGCGTAGCTTAGCACAAAGACAGGGGGAAAAAAGCTAGCCTGACTGTCCAAAGGTAACAAAACCCGCCTACCAGCACCTCTGAGGTTCACTAGTTAACATGTAATATCTTGTTTGTTTAATTTAAATTATGGGGATTATGTGCTGGACTGGTTCTTGGTTGGCTTGAGAATGGTATCAATTACCAAATGTCAAACTATTGCTTTAAGAACTCAAAGCTCTCAGTTTGTTGGACAAAGTGAAGTAGCAGGAGGACACTCCTGTGAATCAGAGGCCACAGAAAGTGAAACTTTCACTTCCCGTATTTCTCTCGCCGACCTCCTTCAGACGGCCTCCTGAAGTTCCTCTTGCAGTCACACAGACAGGATGTGATGACCTTAGATTATCTCGCCTCCCAGCTGAGCGTCTTCTCAGTTCTCTGTTTGACAAATCCGTCTGTCGTGTGAAAATAATATGGTTTTCTTTCCCCCACAGAGTCTGATGGAGAGAGTGGTTTATCTTCCGAAGACGAGGGAGTCATTCAGGTATCACTTTTAGTGACAGGCAGTAAATTACTGGCTAATTAATGCCACTTTGTAATGTGCAACAGAGACAATCAATATGGGAAGAAACGGTGAGGTAATATTCCCATGTGATGATAAAAAAAAAATGGAGATGTCACACAATTTGGACAATCTTGGATGTTTAATCAGAGAAAACATTATTCACAGATCACATATTTTAAGTAAGAAATAAATTGCTGAATTAAAAAAGCTCTAAAACAAACTTGATTACAGGACAAATGCAATTTTGGTTCCTCAATCATCTGATTATAAAATAAAATGTGAATATCAATTTGTTGTGATCTTTTTCTTCGGTTTTGCTTGTTTTTCTCTTTAGTGTGAGATCCTGGAAATTCAGAGGGATGAAGCCAATCAGAGACTGTCGGAACTGGAGGAAGGTGAGAATCATTTATTCAGTTATAGATATGCAAATTTCACACAGAAATGGTGTAAAATCATCTTAAATTTCAGATTGATTTTTGTGTGATTTAGTTCAAATCTCTCCTCTCTTGAGATGACCATGACTAACAGCTCTCCTCCTTTCATTTGCAGCCTCCAATCAGCTCTTGAAAGAGATAAATGTGTTGGAGATGCAGTTCCAGATTGAACGCTCCTGCAGGGAGAGTGCTGAGGCGCTGGCTGTCAAAGTATGTCTTTTTACTACTGTAGTGTTGGTCCTTTCCTGTGTCCTTTCCTGCCCCCTTTTCCCCCATGCCATTTCCTTTCCTGCTGCATGTCCTGTCCTTTCCTATCCTTTCTTTTGTGCCCTCTCCTACATTGCCATATGTCCTTTCTTTTCCTTAACGTTTCCTTTTCATTCCTTCACTTTTCTTTGCTATGCTCTTTTCTTTATTTCTTTTCCTTTCCTATGTCCTTTTGTTTCCTTTTGTGTCGTTTCCTTTCCTTTCCTAAGAAGCGGCTTCACGTACTGTGCGTCAAATGACACTCTAAACTTATAATATATATAATAGATTAAAATTAAAATAACACAAACGTCCAGACTCGCCCTCGTCCCCTCTGTTGCCTAGGTGACCAAAGAGAACAAAGTCCTGAAGAGGACGAGCCAGATGCTGATGCCGCTCATCCCCGAGCTGCCTGAAAACTTGGCTGCCGCGACCTTTGACCCGGAGGCCGACCCCGCGGTTAACGGTGACGAGGCGGTCGATCTCGGTGAGGAGACGCTGCTGCTGGAGAGTCAAGCCAAGATCACAGGTTAGACGACACTGCAGCACTAGAAGTCAAACTGGGATAACTGGCATTTTGTTTTTGTCTGCCCAGTAAACCAATTTGAAAATAAATTGCCAAAGGAGTATGATAAATAAATCTCAATTTTTTTTATTTCAGCCAATTAGTTGAAGAACTAAGCTATTTAATTGCAGTTAATTCATGTATTTATTATATTATTTATATAGGGATTTGGTCACATGGTGTTCCCTATCCAAACCTTACAGGGAAACATTTAAAACATTTTTTCCCCTATAATTTTTGCTCGATATTTTTCCATACTAAGGTGCTCCAAAATCATGCATAATCAGATCAGATCAGCATCACAGGCAAACAGTAACTCATTATAGACCTGTTTCTCTGTGTGTTTCAGAGCTGCAGGCATCAGTGGACGGTCTGCTGGCTGAGAAGCTGCAGCTGGAGCAACAAGTGGAGGATCTGACCAAAGAGCAGATCCAACTCAGAGAGCAGGTACATGTGTGTGTGTGTGTGTGTGTGTGTGTGTGTGTGTGTGTGTGTGTGTGTGTGTGTGTGTGTGTGTGTGTGCGTGCGTACATGGAGTCTCATCACAGACTGTTTTCTCTCAGCTCGCTCTGGAGGTCGAGGAGAAAGAGGCCATACTGCGGAAAATGAGCAAACAGAGCAAGACCATGAATAAAATCAAACGCGGTGAGTCCTCGTTACATTTAGACTGCAGCTAATAATTATTTTCATTATTGTTGAATCTATCTATTTTTTTTTTTTTAATCTAGAAATTTTTTTTTTTTTTAAATCGGGAAAAAAGGCCTTTCTTTGCTACCATTTTTTGTTTCGTCCAACCAACAGTCCAAAACCTAAAGAAGGTATTTAAAGGGTCATTTCACCCAAATTACAAAAAAAAACATCACATTTGGTCTTCCTTGTAGTGATATCTAGCCACACAAATAGAGCCGATTAATCGTTAGTTACAGCCACAGTTTTGGTTTCATCTGCTGAGGATTTGAGATATCTGTCTCTCAGATTTCTGGTGCCACCTC
Source organism: Sebastolobus alascanus (assembly GCA_916701645.2). Classification (NCBI taxonomy): domain Eukaryota; kingdom Metazoa; phylum Chordata; class Actinopteri; order Perciformes; family Sebastidae; genus Sebastolobus; species Sebastolobus alascanus. The sequence goes on from CAKAOJ020000124.1 coordinate 1,297,969, forward strand.
AAAACAATGGATGTGTGTGTGTAATGTAATTGCGACCGTAATGTAGAGTTTTATATAAGACAGAAAAAAGTAGCAAATCTCATAATTGAGAGACTTAAATGAGTGATTAAATTACATTTTTGCTTCATAAATGGCTCAACACGATTCTTTTATTGTCAAATTTGTTTCACTTTCTGCAGATTGACTAATCTATTGAGCAATGAATCATTTCATTTTCAGTTTTTCAGTCAAAAACATCATGAATGCCCCCGTAAATACCACTTCATTTTGTGTGTGTGTTTATGCACAGTGTCCCAGCTCGTCACCGAGGAGTTCACAGAAATGTCTCAGAAGCTGGAGCTGGAGTCTGGCCTCCGGCAGCACGCTGAAGTCTTCGCCCACCAGGTGTGAGCGCGTGGCATGCCTGTGTGTGTGTTTGTGTGTGTGTGTGTGTGTGTGTGTTGTCTGCACGTCACACAAAACATTTTGTCATACATTCACACCTATGGATACTGAGGGTGACAGGTCGTGCCACGGGAAGGGAGCGTGAGTGTTGGAGCGCTGACCTTCGGGGCGGCTACGGCGAACAGACGGACACACACACACACACACACACACACACACACTTCCGTTGTCAGCTGACGTGGTGGGACAGGAGAAGGGGGTCTCCATTCTCTGTTTTCACACCGATGACACTTTGGTCAAATCTGGGTGAGGCAAAGCGTTCACACAAACACACCCAAGACAAAAGCAGACACAAGCTGGAAAAACACCAATTCACTTAAAATCCACATACCCAAACACACACACACACACAGACACACACACACACACACAGCTGCTCCCATAATGAAGGCCTTCTCTTTCAAAAAACGCCTCTCTTTTCCCGTCCCCTTCCCATTTCGCCCCTCCCTCCCCCCATAATTAGCGGTCATCACTGCCGCTGGAGGAGAATAGTGGTCTTTAAGCACAACCTGTCTTCGCCTGACACCTTTATGTTTTGCCGAGCATATAGCAATTGTCGCCTTTGTGCGCGGCGGCCTCCATTTACCGGACAGGCGCACAATGGGCCGCCTCGCAGGGGTCCTTACCTGTGAAAAGGACCCCCAACTGTTCACACAATTCCTCCCCCCCCCCCCCATCCCCTTTACTCTCAATTCATGGTAAAAGACCCCCCTGCGCTGAATGCCTCTTGTATGCACTACTATTTGTCTGTTTTCATGTGTTTTGAAAACACCAAGCATTCACACCTCTCCTCTGTGATGCGCGGCGGTATAATGACGCAGGGCCTCAAAACAGGAAACAATTTGGAGTGTGTGTGTGTGCGTCATTGTCTCTTTGTGTGGCCGTGTGTTTGGTTGTGTCTGTGTGTATGAAATAATTGTGCTAATTGCTGTGTGAAAATGGCTCTCCGCTGAAGGGAGACCCGGGATTAGAGCGGTGTGGTTTGCAGCGCGCCGTGTGCTGAAACAGAGCTCAACTAAAGCTAAAAACGCAGAAATGAAAACCACCTTTTTCTCACACTTCCTGTTGTATGATCATAGACTTGCTCTCGCAAATACGACAATGAATCCAATATGAATACACTGAGATCATTTCCGTTGTATTGTTTCTACCAATGACACATTTACACACACATGACAGGTTTTTGAGGCTGATTCTGATATATTTGGGGAGTCAATATATTCAAAATGTGTCTGTTTCTGGCAATAAAATAATAAAAACAGGTCACGTTTTCAGGCGCATCAGTTATGGTCATCCTTTTGTTTATTTCTTGACCACTGGTAAATATAAATAAATCTTGTTTTGTGGGGGTTTTTTTTAGTGGCTAGACCGGCTCCTGAGCTACTTTAACCCAGTTGTGCCCTAAGACTATAAGACTTTAGTATGATTAGGAAACATGCCACAACATTTGTTCTGATTGGTCTAAAGTCTTACAATTTAAAGTTTAAAAACTTAGAAATAACATGATAAGAAAAACTGACTTTTCAGCCAAACGGTTTGACCGATTTTGAAAATATCTTCACATTCGTGCTTTAGGCAAGCCCAGAAAACACTTTCACAATGGGTTTGTCCTCTTTGAATATATCTTAATGGCGGTATGTCTTTCATATGTTGTCTGCTGTGACTTGATGTGCATTGGAAACCAAACTAGCTTCTCTTTGAGGATTAGCAGCGTTGTCTAATCTAAACTAACTGACCAATACCCACATGTTCACCTGTATATACAATATTAAACATCACACAGGCTCATGCAAAATAACAAAATGTTTGTTTATAGCACTCCGATCATCTATTATCTCTAAATTTGGGGTATTTATTTGTCACACCGTAGAAGAAAGAATCAGATTTTGTCAGTGAATCAAGGCAAAGCTTGACATTTTCCATTTTTCCTTACAAGCCACTTATCATAAAGTGGGAAAAATTAGGCTTTGTCTCATGGCTAAATCATCCTGTTTGCATTGTTGCTGCTCTTCAATGAAGCCGATGAGTAATTCGGAGTCATTGTTCAGTCAAACGGCGGTTTGAAAACACTCTCTGCATTGTGACAACCTCCTGGGGGAGAAAATTAACAGCCAGCCATTCAGATCTCACTTTAGTTTTCCTCTTAATTGTGGCTCGTTGTCATTAATGGATTTCTTTTTCCACATTTCCGTAGAAGTGGATAATCATAAAGATGTGTTCAAGATGTCAAAAAGGTGAATTTGTCTTGTCAGATGTTGGTGCAGCAGAGAGAGAACGTGATGCTGACGCGGAGCTCAGAGACCGGCCTGCAGCTGCGGCAGGCGCTGGAGCAGATCTCCAGCATCAGCGCGGCCCTGTGGGATATACAACGCCGTTACCAGGACCAGGTGTGTGTGTGGATGGGATGATGCTATAGAGCGAAATGGTCTATTTATGTTCTTCATCGTGTCCCCTGTTTCTTTCATCCCTGCGTTCAGGTAAAAGAGAGAGGCGTCGTCTCTGAGCTGCAGAACCTGAGAGGACAGCTGGAGAAGAGCGAGGAGGAGAGGAAGGCCTTAGAGACTCAGCTGTCTGAAGCTAACGGGTCTGTGACACAGCTCCAGGAGGAAGGTATAGCTGCTAGTGGAGAAAATATGTTTTATGGGTGTGGTGCAGAAAAAGGTTCAAAAGCAGTGGAATAGTGGAAGTGGAATCTCCTCTACTGGTTTCTAGCTCCGAAAAACTCCACAAGCAACACCTTAAAAACACCAATGTTTGGTTTCCATCGCTAATGTCACTTCCTCTAATGTGTGACTGGTGGTGATTTTGAAAAATATTTTTAAAGGAACAGTGTGTAGCATTTTGGGGGGTCTTTTAGCAGAATATAATATTTATAACTATGTTTTCATACGGAGCAGGTCCTCTTCACGGAGTCCTCCATGTTGCTCCACCATGTTTCTACAGTAGCCCAGAACGGACAAATCAAACACTGGCTCTAGAGAGAGACTTACACGTTTTGACGTTACCTGAAGGCCACCGTAGTTCTCCGACACGCTTGTGAAACTGCGGTAACGTGAGGCGCAGAGTGCAAAACCGTAGTACCGCCAGCCACCGTCTGACTTCCGTTGCTCCTAAAGTTGTGTTATTATTCAACGTATTCTCATACAATATCGTATGATATCTTACCAAAAAGTTATTCCTCGTTTTCGTTCGTTCTCCCACGAATGTCCAGCAACTCGTCAATTTCTGTTCGTTACATGCTTACAGTCTTTTCAAAATAAACCAAAAAACAACTACCTTAGATAGGTTTAGGAAAAGATCAACTTGGTTAGGTTTAGGCGACAAAACTACTTAGTTAGGTTTAGGAAAAGATCGTGGTTTGGGTTAAAATAACTCTGGAAGTGACGTAACTTACGTGACAAATAAATCAATGTTGACTTCTGGTTTAACACGGGGTATGAACACCAGTCTCCTGGGCGAAAGTCCGATACTTTTTGACCCACCCGTCCGCCCCGACATCCTCCCTATGAGGAGTTCGCTGCTTTTTATATTTCCTGGTTTACGATTACGCTAATTACACACAAATTGATTTTGTGGGATTTACACAAATTACAGTGCATTACTTTTTGTAGGTATTGCGACAAACAGTGCGTGAGAACAGCCTGTATTATGGTAAGGATGGCCTCTGAGCGAGGCGAATGGCGACCACGGTTTTGCACTCGGCGACTCACGTTACCGTAGTCCTGAAAGGGGAGGATTGAGCGGAGGGGTACCTCTGTTGGTTGCAATCTGCAACCACACCACTAGATGCCGCCAAATCCCACACACTGTACCTTTAATTGGAGGTTTGATTAAGAAGTGGTGGCCTACCCCGCCTCACCATCTTGCTGCAGTAAATGGATTTCCTGACTCCTCAAACTCCTCCTCACATATCTAGGCTTCAAAACCTCCTTCTATGAATGACGTCACCAGCACTAGTTTCTACAATGTGTACTCAAATGCCTCCTAGCTGACTCATCTTGTCGTTGCCTAATAGAAACTGTACTTTCTGCAAAATCCTCGTCTCAGGGCTAAAAAAGACGTTCTTCAGCTTGTGTCCTTCTCTCTGAATGAGCAGGTGTTTCATTTAATATGGATCAATATCATTTTGAATGTTTTCTCAGCTTATGACACTGATGATCGGAGGAAATGTTTTATTATCTATATTTGTAGTGAAGCAGTTACAAGATACACTGAACAGGGAGGATGACACTGATGAGCCAGAGGAGAAAACAGCTCCTCCTCCACCTCCTCCTCCTCCTCCTCCACCTCCTCCACCTCCTCCTCCTCCCACTGCTGTCATCAAGTATGTTTAACTAAAGCCAGGCGATGGACAGTCTTAGCTTCACATGATTGTTTATATACTGTATCAGAGGCTTTTATAAGTTATGAAGTGTAAAACACCAGCTCACCGAATATGAGAATTTGACCCCTGTGACCTCTCTCTCTCGGTCTCTCTTTGTGCCAAGTCCACTTGATCTCTTGAGAAGCAGGAGAAAAGAAAGAGCCGGTAAAGCTGATCAAAACGGTGAGTTTCACACCTTTCATTTAACTGCAACAATGTCACATAAAACATACTTTTCGCCCCGATTTTATAATTTATCCTGGATTCTTATGACATTTTCTTTTTGGTTTTCCAAAACACAACACTTTATGTTTAGTTAATTTAATAAAAAATAGATCTAGTATTTACTCCATAAACACCACAACAATAAGGTCTCGGTCCTAAAGGTTTAAAACAGTTATATATATAATTTATCCATCTCTAATCTTTAAGAAGAAGCAGCACCCTTGTTGGACATAAAGACGAAAGCGGTGGATGAAATGATGGAGAGAATAAAGAAAGGCATCGTGCTGAGGCCCATCAAGAGAATACAGGTGGATAAATTGTATCCACAAAGACTTTTTACATGTTTGTTTGTTTAAATTCCTCATTTAAGGCATTTATATGACGAAGAACGACAAAACCCAAAGCAATAAATAATAAACTGTGTTAACTAACGTCTGACTTCTCTGCTTACAGGAGGATGACAGCTCATGGAAGGTCAGTTATTCTACCTGTTTGTTCCTTTTTATTATAAAGCAGTACAGTCACAAAACATTCCCAAATCTTCTTGCAGGACGAGAGGAGTGAAAACAGAAAATCGGCCATCCTGGAGTTGAAAGGAATGCTGGTAATGTACTTCAGCTTGGCCCAAACACTTGAGTGATAAATGGCGACTCAAACCACTGTGTTTTGAAACACTTTTAACCGTTCTACTCGCCAGGACAACATGAAAGTTCAGCACCTCCGCAGGGTGCCAACCAGACGGGGAATGGGCCGAAACGTTGGGGCAGCAGAGCTCCTGCAGGTGCTCCAGAGGAGGAGGAGAGCGATGGGGGAGCACCAGGACCAGACACAGGGTACGCTCTCCTGTCACTCCTCTGTGTTTTGTCATTCGTTAAATGGGTTTTGGTTAAAATTGCTACTGTTTATGTATTGTCTAGTCTCTTGTGTGTCCTTATTAGTGGTCTGTTTAGGGACAGAGGTATGCTGTACATCACAGATAGCTGTACGACTAAGGGCCTAAATGATTCCCCTTTAGACCACATGTGTTTGAGCCCAGTGAGAAGCAGTACGGTTAAATATTTCTCAATATTAAAGCTATGAGAGAAATAAGATCTGGGTTGAAAAACTGACATAGTAAGACAGTTTTGTGGTCTTTTGACAGCATATTTTGACTCTCAAAGGGACGGATATACTACAAAACAGACAGAAGGTGGATGCTCCAAAATGTTGAAGTGTTCCTTTAATATTATTAGGCAACTAATAGGGAAAGAAACTTATGCGCGTTGCCTTCCTTTTATTTTTTATTTTATTTGTGTTTGTTTTATAATTTTTTGAATGACTTCATGCTTTTTTTTTTTTATGATTGCATTAATATTTACTAATGCTTTTTATATATAGTATTTTCCTATAGTGATGCACTGTGACATATGACTTTTAAAAAGAGTCGTGCAAACAAGCCTTAATGTATTTAAAAGGAAAGATAAAGAGTGAGAAGTATTCACCTCCGGGCTCCGCACGCAAAGAGTACCCTCTGCAATATTTATAATCAGAACAAAGTGCTTTATCATATCACTGTGGTCAGCTGCATCCTTCAGTTCTCATTGTCTGGATTTGTGCTTAATCTCTTGGTCAGACCCTCAGACAGGTCCTCAGTGTGTCCCAGCAGCAGGAGACGGTCCCTTGGCCGGAGAGAGCGGCAGCGCCCCGGTGCTCCGGAGGCTGAGACAGAACAGAGAGAAGAGAGACTCTCGCATCAGAGCATCTGCACTCAGCATCAGCCAAGACAAGTGAGAGCAGCTACAGGAAGTCTTATTGTCATAACCAGTTTGTTGAGTAAAGTTCACCTCCTGCAATACTTTTTTAAAACATTTGTCAGTGATTTTCCTGAACGTGTCTTTTACCAATGATATCTTTGCATATGTATTGAATTCATACATGAATAAATTGCTTTTGTGATCATTTACAATAAAATGTCAGTTTATCTGAAAAATAAAGGCTTGAGTTGTGATCAACTCGGGATCAAATAATGTCAGAAAACTGTTATCCAGTGATCCTCCTGGGAGTACCGGACGGGAGGTGTAAATTGCAAACAAACATAAAATCCCACATTCAGGGCCAGTGGTGGACTCAGGCTGTCTGAGGGGCAGGGGCAAAAAAAATAAAACGGGCACCGATGCGAATAGTTTTCTAGCATGTTGGGCAGCCTATATGACACTGCATCATGTTTTCTCCATTTTAAGGCAACCCATTAGTACACTACATCTCCTTTTCTCCACTGGAAGGACATCCTAGAGGTCACTTTTCTTGTTTTCTCCACTGGAAGGGCACCCTAGTGGGCACTTCATCTCGTTCTCTCCACTGAAAGGGCACCCTAGAGGGCACTTCATCTCATTTCTCTACTGGAAGGGCACCCTAGAGGGCACTTCATTGTGTTTTCTCTACTGAAGTGGCACCATAGAGGGCACTTCATCGCATTTTCTCCACTGAAATGGTACCGTAGAGGGCACTTCATCTCGTTTTCTCCACTGAAATGGCACCGTAGAGGGCACTTTATCTCATTTTCTCCACTGAAATGGCACCCTACAGGGCACTTCATCGAATTTTCTCCACTGGAAGGGCACCCTAGAGGGCACCTTATCTTGTTTTCCCCACTGCAAGGGCATCCCAGAGGGTGCTTTATCTTGTTTTCACCACTGAAAGGGCACATTAGAGGGCACTCCATCTCATTTTCTCTACTGAAAGGGCACCTTAGAGGGCACTTAATCTTGTTTTCTCCACTGGATGGGCACCCTAGAAGGCACTTTATCATGTTCTATCCACTGGATGGGCACCTTAAAGGGCACTTTAACTCGTTTTCTCCACTGGAAGGGCACCCTAAAGGGCACTTTATCCTGTTTTATCTACCATAGAGGCATCTGCAGAAAGAACAAAGAAAAGCTTTTTTTTCAAATGCCATTTAAACCAGGTCTGCTTCAAATAGCCAGTTACTTGTTGCGTGTCAAGGGAAATGAAACTCATTCAGCCATGTTTAATGTCCAACATTGTTCCTTTTGGGTGCCCTGGTTTCAGCTGATCTAAGTGCAAGTCACAGGATTTTTTATGCTACAGAATATAGATGAAAAGTAGCCCGAGCCATAAAAAATACACTTTATTATATGAATACCCTAACCCACTTCTCTTCCGAGGTGTCTGCCTCTTAAAGCTCGATCCAGCAGAAGGATGGACGCTGCCATTTATTAAAGCTCTCACACCCAGAGCCCAGAGGTGTTGTTGAGATAAGAGCCTCAGGAGATCTGGGCGCTTTCCTCCTGAAAGTATCTTTAAATGCAGCAGGTCGCCTTTTGTTTTCTCACCTCCACACAGATACTGTATATATGTGCGCATGCATGCATGAATGAATTCACCCTCACACCACACCATCTATCTATCTGCGTTTGTTAAAAGCATTTGAAAAGATGAAATTACTCTCACCTTTGACTCCGACACCATTTTAGTGTCTTCACACTGTTTCACATTATATATTTACTTTATTTAGCTCTCTTTACTAGAAGGTCTGCCTTTTCACTCTCCAGCATACATTTTTTATTATTTTCCTCCTCTGTCGTAAAGGTGTTAGCTTTTGGGATGCAGTAATGTATTCTGGCCCCTCAGTGTTATTGAATCAATGAACGTGAAAGCCAGTGTGTGAGTGTGTGTCTGTGAGAGAGAGAGAGAAAGAAAGCAGGAGACAGAGACATACAGGTAATGAAAACGAGACAGGAGGTTCCGAAACTGATACCGATACAAACATAAAGGACGTGTTCACGAGAGAAGATAGTGATACTGAGTGGCATTAACACCTAAACTGTGTATTACACTGGGCAGGCAGTGTCCCCTGTCCTTTCCACTGTAAAATAATAGTCCTACAGTGTGTTTCCCAGCAACAGAAGAAAGGAAGCATGTTTGTATGTACGACCTTTACCAAAGCTACAATTCCTGAAACAAATGTGATCATATTGAAGGCCCTAAGGAACCAGCTAATTTCATGAATGTAGACAGAGATGTGACGAATGTATGGGCACACAGCAGTAAACAACAATATGTTTTTTTTGTTGTTGTTTGACTTTCAGTAAGCTTTCGAAGCTTTTTTACAGTGTTATTTCCTTGGTTCAGCTGCGATATTTCTAGGTTAAACTTAGCCAATAGCATAGGTAAGCTGTGGAGATGCAACAGCTATTTCCCTACCATTGCAACACGAAATATTTATATAAATGTTTGCTTGCCTGAAAGAAATATGGACATTTCTGCCAGGAAAAGAAAAAAATTGAGGAAATGTATGAAATGACAAAAATAAAAATACTATATTGAATCAAAATTACGAGATTTACTAAGTCAAATTCATGATATTAATTATGATATTATGTCAAAATGTTGACTTTGACTCATAATTTTGACTTAACTGTCACAATTTGACTTCATATGCATACTTTTGACTCATATTTTGATTTAATTAATCAAACTTGTTTCATAGTTTTGATATAATGCAAGTTTTTTTCTTTTCGTGGGCTCCTATACTCAAACACTCAAATAAATAAATAAATGCATAAATACATAAGTAAATTCATAATTATTTTTTTTTAATAAATGCAAAAATTAATGAATAATACAAAATAAATGCAAAAATAAATAAATACAATCGAAATAAATAATAAAAATAAATAAATCAATAAATCAAAGGGAAAATTACACAGAATAATGAAATAAATAAAGAAGCAAATTAAAACAGAAATATCAATTTAAGTCACATTTTATCAATGAATTAATGGCTACATTTATTTTTCATATTATTTTTGCTACATTTGCATTTATATTACATATTTATTTATATATCTTGTAATTTATTCATTTATTCATTCATCTTTTATTTTGCTATTTAACTACTTTAATTCTGCACACTACAAAAAAAAAACTTCTCTACCTCAGTTCTTATCCTGCATTATATTCCATATCTGACATTTCTTAATATCTATATCTCCTATATTTTTTACTACCCAGCACTATATCACTTTCTGCACTACATTCACTTTTTCTTTAAATAGTCCTGTATCTCAGTTGTTTACCCTGCACTATATTCATTTTTAACAGTTCTTCTGCACATAGCATATTTTGTTTTATACTCTGTATTACTTACATGTGTCTTGTTACTACTTGTGTCGTTTTACTAATATGTGTACAGTACTACTCACCTGTGCCGTTTTACTAACGTGTGTACTACCTACCTGTGCCGTTTTTACTAACATGTTTGCACTATGGAACTGTGATGCTGGAAACTTGAATTTCCTATCTATCTATCTATCTATCTATCTATCTATCTATCTATCTATCTATATATCTATCTATCTATCTATCTTTCTGTCTGTCTGTCTGTCTGTCTGTCTGTCTGTCTGTCTGTCTGTCTGTCTGTCCGTCCGTCCGTCCGTCCATCCATCCATCCATCCATCCATCCATCCATCCATCCATCCATCCATCCATCCATCCATCCATCCATCCATCCATCCATCCATCCATCTATCTTTCTGTCTGTCTGTCTGTCTGTCTGTCTGTCCGTCCGTCCATCCATCCATCCATCCATCCATCCATCCATCCATCCATCCATCCATCCATCCATCCATCCATCCATCCATCTATCTATCTATCTATCTATCTATCTTTCTGTCTGTCTGTCTGTCTGTCTGTCTGTCTGTCCGTCCGTCCGTCCATCCATCCATCCATCCATCCATCCATCCATCCATCCATCCATCTATCTATCTATCTATCTATCTATCTATCTATCTATCTATCTATTTTTTGGGGGGGGGGGCTGTAGACAGTGGGTGAATGAGGAGCAAATAATTAAGTGCTTTGAGTAAATTCAGCCATTTACCATTTATTTCTCAGGAACCAAATACAGTACTTGAGTTATGTCAGACTACTGCAGTTCTCCTCCCAACCACAGGTGGCGCTACAACCCAAACCAGCCCTGTCCCTGACTGAGTCCAGATCCTTCTTCTCTCCTCTCTTCTGCCTCTCTGAACACACACTGGAGCAGGAACTTTGACCGGTGCTCCAGCGCTAGTTAGCAGCCCCGCTAGCTCTTTTTTCTGTATTATTTTCATATTTTTGTGTGTTGTTGGTTTCCTATGCAGGAGAGATGTGGTTTATTTATTTACTCAGCTGGCTGTCGCTAGTCATCCAGATCTCCTTCGTCACTCTAGCAATAGGTAAGTGCATGCTGGGAAATCCCTGCAAGGTGCTAATATTCGCTTGCTAACGCTAGCGGACCAAGTCAGCAGAAGTTGCAGCTTTTAACATCAACTGGGCTCCGTGTCACAAAGCGGCGACTGCATTAGCACTGAGCATTGTGTTGATGATAAAATGCAAAGAGAAAAAGTAATTCTGCCTCAAGAATAAATAAGTTACGTGTGTTATATCACCGACAGTGCTGATAGCCTCTTTAGCTTAGCTAGCTTTCCAACACAGGAAATTATGTGAATACAAAATGCTATTTTTGTACTTTTCAAAAATCATAACGTTGCATATTTTTAGAATGTGCACCATTATGTAAAAGTATAGTAATGCATTATGGTTACATTTTGGCATGTCTTCATTTTAAAGTAGTTTTCTTGAGACACTTCTGCTGGATGTAGTGTTTGCTATTAGTTAGCATTTCTCTCTCTTCTTCAGGCTTTTTCCTTTGTTTACATTAGATAATATAGTAGGTTAGTTGACAAGCTGGCCACCTAACGTGCCTGTCACAAGCAGTACCAACAATATGTTTTGGTAATGCTCCAAAACTTTTATAGGAAACTTTTATAGGCGAAGAGCCTGAAGAGTCTGTCCACGTTGCCAGTTAGTTACCTGGCCACGTAAACACCTGCTGCAGCTGTCAGGTGTGGCTGCTGACTGTCAATCTCTGTTAGCGTCTGTCACACTCCTCCTACCTGCCCGGTCTTTGTCTGTGCGCTTGTTTTTTTGGGGGGGGCATCAAGGAACAAGGATTTCCAGTTTTGTTTGCTAAACTGAATCCAGCTTAAAACACAAACCACATTAGATAACATGATGGTACCACTTTCTAATAAGGCAACCTCTATATATATCCTTTATTTAACCAGGTAAAAAACTCATTGGGATTAAAATCTCTTTTCCAAGAGTGACCTGGCCAAGAGGGCAGCACAGACATTGTTACAACAATGAAAACAAACAATACAAGCAGACAAATACAACAGTCACACACCACAAGTCAACGAGCACGACATCCAGTTTGTAAGCAATCAAAAACAATTCAGTGAGAAAATCAAGAGCAATCACATCGACCTATAGTGCCACTTTCTCGATCCTTTAAAATGGACTTAAATTCCCCCATAGTAATCAGCTCTGGCAGCTTCAGGTCCTTCTGTACATTATTCCAGGAAGAAGGAGCAGCGTATTTAAAAGCTTTTTTGCCTACCTCTGTTTATCTGTGTTTAATAAAACATTTACTAATGCTATATAGCTCAGTTATAATCCATTATTATGAACAACTCCAAATCCTTTTTGGCTGGTGTCTTCTCTGCTTGAGGATGACATTTGCTTTTTTTTTTTTTTTTGCATCTCATAAGTTCATCGCAAAAAGCATCTGTTTATTAGCAACTTATTGACATTAATAGGGCACACATGGCTTCTCAGAAAGTGAGCATTTAATCAATGAATGATTACCAGAATTTATTATTACATCATTACTGAATAGAAAGAGTCAGCAAAAGCCGAAAAGGATTTCTTGCAACCTGTATGCAAATTAATGGCTTATTGCTGATCTGTGAAGAATTAGGAAATTAATTATTAATAAAGACATTAGATACATTTATAATCCACCATAATACATGCCTTTATAGAAAGTGTTACAGACATGATTTATTACCAATGACTGCCTATGTAGTAGCTTTCCTTCCGGCTCTTTGTTGCCGCTCATAAGCTGCTTTGTAACATTGCAACAGTGTGATACTGTAATCAAAAGTAGGTGAAAGAGCATGTATTACCCGTGAGTACCTTAACTCCTACTTATATCATATCATGCAGTATCTTAGTAGTAGGGATTGGAATCACACGCTTCATCAGATTCTTAGTTTGTTTACCTACTTAGTTTATTCAATATTGCCTCATTTTAACCATAATTGTGTTTATTGTATACGGCATTTTATTCAGGCAGTCTTTCTTATTATCAGTATTTTCCTCTGGTAAATCCAGCGAGCAACGATGATTTAAATAAATGGCCCAATTTGTTGTTCATATTTTATTTTATTTTAGTTTACGGCGAGTGTCTGTCTGCTAGCAGACATATAACGAGATCAGAAGAGCAAGGCGGTTTGCTGTCGCTAATCTTCTCTCTTTTTCTTTTGACTCTGTCTTTTGGAAAAGTGCAGATTGCCTTTGCGTGATGAAGCCCTCGGACTCTCCCATGAGCCTCTGCTCTGTGAGCCGTCACCTCTGTTGTACATACATGTTTTGACATACAGTCTTTTTGGCTGTGTTTGGCCTTCATTCCACGTGGGCTCAGTAACTTTGGGTGTGGCCTGTATTTTTATTAACTCACTTAACTGAACGGATATTATTTGGTCTGTCTTCCTTGCTTTGCCTTAGCTGTTCATTAGCAATCTATTGACTATATGTAGCTTTTGGGTACTGACTGAAATGTGTCTTTAGCACCAAGAATAGAATAGTTGGCTTTGTCTCTCTGGTCCGATTCATACTCTTTTTTACTTATTCTTTGATCCGTTTAGCTTTGATACAGATTTTTATTCAAAGTTTTTTGAATAAAAATCTGTAACATTTGAGAGAGGAGAAAAAAAATTGTAGAAAAGTTTTTTTTAAAGATTTTTTTTTTGGCATTTTTGCATTTATTTGACAGTTTTAGAGACAGAGACTAGAAATGGGGGAGAGACAGGGGTATGACATGCAACAAAGGTCCCAAGGCTGGAATCAAACCCGGGACGTTGCAGTGACGTGGACTACAAAAATGACACTTAAAGAAAATTATCGTGGAGCGCACGATCATTTTCCTCTTCGTTGTTTTTCCTGTTTGGTTGCTCATCACCTCATCTTTGTCTCCTTCACCCAGCTGCTGGCCTGTACTACTTGGCAGAACTAATAGAAGAATACACAGTAGCCACCAGTCGAATAATAAAGTACATGATAATGGTGAGTGGATGTAGAGTGATGTCATTTTTAAGTAGTAAAATATGTAGTTAACAACGCCCATGTTCTGTTTAACTGTTTGTGTGAATGTGTCCAGTTCTCGACAGGCATGCTGGCAGGTCTCTATCTTTTTGAAGGCTTCCCAGTGTTGATGGTGGGAGTCGGCCTCTTCACCAACCTGGTGTACTTCGGCCTCCTGCAGACTTTCCCCTACATACTGCTGAGCTCCCCAAACTTCATCCTCTCCTGTGGTGAGTATGATGCACCTTATCTCTTAGTGACATGTACGCAAATGTCTTTTTTTTTTTTTTTTACTGTTTTACTTTTTCTAACATTGTTTCCTTTGTCTTCCCTCTCCAGTGTTGGTGGTGGTGAACCATTATATGGCCTTCCAGTACTTTGCACAAGAGTATTATCCATTCTCAGAGGTAAGTTCGTCTCAGCTTTATGATACCGTGTACTGTCTTTTAGGAATTGGAATTATACTTGTCTTATATAATCTTTCATATGGCATCAAGGTGCTGGCGTACTTCACCATCTGCCTGTGGGTGATCCCCTTCGCCTTCTTCGTGTCACTGTCAGCGGGGGAAAATGTGCTTCCGTCCACCATGCAACAAGGAGGTGAGCTTTTTTTTGTCTCTTCAGCTGTACGTTGTTTTTGATTGGAGCGTTGGAAGCAGTTGAGGCTTCAGTAAGTTTTATTGGATTCTTTCTATCTTTTCAAGTTCTTCAAGGAATCTAGGACATTTTTGGATCCCTTACGCTTATGAAAAACCATCTTCAAAGCCTATTTTATAATGTCAAAAGTACAGTTGTAGTCAAGGGAAATTCTTTAAGAGGCTGTAGTGGGCTCAGTCTTAAAGCTATAGTGACAAGAAAAAAAAGGGATCCACTGGTACCAACTGCTGTTAGCTAGTTGGGAAGGAGGATAAATAACGCTCCAAAGTTAGGCTAAATTTTGGCAAGGAGGAACTGTCATGGCTATTTTCACAGAGGTCCCTTGACCTTTGACCTCAAGATACGTGAATGAAAATGGGTTCTATGGGTACCCACGAGTATCCCCTTTACAGACATGCCCTCTTTATGATAATCACATGCAGTTTGGGGCAAGTCATAGTCATACTATAAGTCATACTTCTATCATAATGTTCTAAAACACTTATACACTTTCACAATTTATTTGAATTCATGTACATTACAGATTTATGACTAGAACAACGTGACACACAGTGCTGAGCTGCATCTCAAATTAATCTTCAGGTTCCCAGCTTTCAGATGATGTACACCACTTCTATGTGACATCTACTGCTGACCTGCTATCTCCCCCTAAATACCCCCTGTACCCCCCTAAAAAAGACACAAACAGGTTCTGTAGTGGGTCTCTTAGGGTTGAAGGAACAGGTCAACTTTGGTCCATCGAGTAATACTAGCCCTCGGGCTAATTTTAGCCCGGCTAGCTCAGTCGGTAGAGCATGAGACTCTTAATCTCAGGGTCGTGGGTTCGAGCCCCACGTTGGGCGCAGTCCTTTTTTGTTTTCATGAGACTTAGACATATACTGTATATATTTCACATAACTACCAACCTTTCTTTATTCGGATACATTTCCAGGTGTCAGTACAGTATAAAAACAACAGTATACCAATTAACCTTTTCTTTTCTTTTTTTTTAGATGACGTGGTGTCTAATTACTTCACCAAGGGCAAGCGGGGGAAGAGGTCCGGGATCCTCCTCGTGTTCTCTTTCCTCAAGGAGGCAGTGCTGCCCAGCCGACAGAAAATGTACTGAGGAGCTCGGACTCGGGGTGCAGCCTCTCGGGGGTCAGGGTGTGTGTGTGAGTGAGTGTATGTGGTGGAGATTAAGGGGAAGCAGGAAGGACTTTGGATGGGACGTTTCTGGATGGGACTAAAAACGAAACAGTGTCCAAAGTGGAAGAGGAGCACACTAAGAGGACGGACCAATGAACGGAGCAGAGCTTCCTGCTGGACGAGTTTACACAGGCCAAGTTTGTCTCTCTTTTGTTTTTCTGTTTGTACTGACTGCCAACGACATCTACTAGAGACCTCTCTGTGGGGGTCTTGTCCGTAGCGCAACGCTTTCTTATCGTCATGTTGGACTCCTCCATTTTTTAAGCTTTGGTATTCAAATGTGTATGAAATTAACAACCACCAAAATACATGTACGTTTTGACTTTGGCAGATAAATCATCGGTTTTCTTCTTGAGATGCTGTCATTTGTGTGTTGTAGGTCTCACACTTGATCTGATTCAATTACACACAAAGTAGCGTTGAAGACGGGGTTCAGAGACAAAATATGACTCGTGAAAACTTAATGTCTCCCCAGATGAAGAAGGTTGGCGATAAATGAAACAGCTTAAAGGTACTTTCTGGCTAAATCGTGATGTCCAAGCTTGGATTTTGGGGTGAAGATTTCCTGGAAGGTTGCAGGAAAAATGCCACAGAAGTGCTTATTACGATTACTTTTAAATGAGAATGCGCAGTCTGAAGTTAAATTGAAGCACTTAAATTAACGTGAGCTATAATGGGTATCTCCCAGTCTGGATCATTTACATGTGGCCACAAAAACGATGCACTACGTTGACTTTTATTTCTTGCATCTACAGAGTCATTAATCACCAGCGCTGTAGTCTGTAGTCTTTTTTGGACTGTTTTTAAAAAATTCACAGTAATAACAAACTGACTTTTGTACACTGATCACGTCGGACGACTAATGGAAACTTGTGAAGATCGAACCTGTGCAATTGCTCTTGTAAGCTCACGTGTTGTCGGGGACAAAAGCCGCTCAAAGCGGTTTGATGAAAGTGCTGTTAAAGAGGCCGAAATTCTTTTTACCAATTACGGAGTGCGATTCATTGTAGGCTGGTATGCACACAAATGTATAATAAAAGATTTTGTTGAAATAACTCGCAGATTAAATGGTTCTTTTCACAGGAAATAAAGGCAAAAATAGAGCCTCGTCATTTCCAATTAAATCGGGTTAATTCACCCATTCAGTGTTAAATTTTATTTGCAGCACGATGGATTTTCCTGTCGTCACACCCTGAACTCCACTCTGTCAAGTGTGTGTGTGTGTGTGTGTGTGTGTGTTTGTGTTTGTGTGTGTGTGTGTGTGTGTGTGTGTGTGTGTGTGTGTGTGTGTGTGTGTGTGTGCCAGACAGCCTAGCTGGATGGCATCACGTTATCCAAGTCCCATGTGGCTCGATCACAGTGGGCGCACCAGGTTGAGGCTAGTGTGCACTTTGACCCCCGCTGAGGTGTGAAGTAAAGGGAAAAAAGACAAAAACCGCAACACACACACACACACACACACACACACACACACACACACACACACACACACACACACACACACACACCTTCAGCTGACAGGCCACAGCTCGCAGTTAACACACACACGCTGTTGACAAGCCCTCACCTGGATCCCCAGTCTGTTCCCTGGGGGGGAGCAGTGAAAGTGCAGGGATACATCGGAGACAGGTGACCCAGTTCGCTGAGGTTTTCTCACCCCTCCGTTCACCCCTCTTTCTGGAGGCGCGGCGTCTTTTTAATTTTGTCACTTTGAGCTGAAGTGGCGGGGGGGCAGGGTATTTTGTTAGAAAAGGTCTGCTGTTATACTGCCAGACGTCTATACAATACAAGTTTTTTCCTGAAATAGAATCCTCTAATTACAATATTAATTTCCCCGTCTTTGTTTTTGTTAAAAATTATAAAGACATGTTAAAAACTAAAACTGGCCTAATGTTCTTTCAACCTCCTACAAAGTCTGGATGCAAAAATATATGAATTATTTCAATACCAGATGAGTTTTAATAATTTTTTTTTGATCAGTAGTGTCCTGGCTCCAGCACCTCGGCCAGATGCATGGCCACCTCCGTCCAGGGGGAGGTGCTCCGCCCCTGGGGGTGTCCTCTGTGCTGGACCTCCTCGATGTCCTTTGGCTCAAAGCACCGCGGGGAGGCGATTCTGGAAGGGAACGCTCTGGGGAACAACACCCTCTCCAGGACATCCAGAGACACGTTAGGGGCGGGGTGATGCGTGCTGTCCCACCTGGTGGCGTACCGAGGCGGCCCGCCGCCGCTGCTGCTGTCCCTCCACACCACGACGCTGTCCCGGAGGTCCGGCTCTCTGAGGGGGTTCTCAGGCTGGAGGCCCGTGAAGATGGTCCAGGGTCTGGAGGGTGAGGTTGGAGGCTGCTGAGCGGAGGCGCTCTCATCCTCCAGAGAACCTCCTGGCTGCTGCTTCAGCTGATCTGATGGGAGGCACTGGGTGTGGTACCGGCTCACTGAGACTCTGGGGGGGAAATCCTTCAGGAGAGGAAAACCTTTTTTGTTCGCCCACTCTGCCACCGTCTCATCTACGAGCGTCTGAAAATGAACACGGAAAAAGTGTGATTAGTTTCTTAGATATGTTAGAAATATGCCGCAAATGTCATTATAGCAACCCAAAATGCTGACTGACCTTGAACTCGTTAGTTGGTACATATTATACTACCGGAAAAATGTAACCTGAACATTGATTCAATTGTTCAAGAATACATTTTATAGTGAATTAAGTAACATTTCATTCATCTATGTGTTTTTTTAAAGGAACAGTGTGTTACATTTTGGGGGATCTATTAGCAGAAATGGAGTATCATATTCATAACTATGTTTTCATTAGTTTATAATCACCTGAAACTAAGAATCGTGTTTTCGTTAGCTTAGAATGAGCCCTTCATATCTACATAGGGAGCGGTTCCTCTTCACGGAGTCCGCCACGTTGCTCCGCCATGTTTCTACAGTAGCCCAGAACAGACAAACCAAATAATGGCTCTAGAAAGAGCCTTTTACGATTTTTTTTTTCCGACATGCTTGTGAAACTGCGGTAACGTGAGCCGCAGGGTGCAAAACCGTGGTACCGCCAGCCGCCGTCTGACTTCGGTCGCTCCTAAAATAATGTTATTACGGTAAGGATGACCTCTTGGCGAGGCGAACGGCGTTACCACGGTTTTGCGCTCGGCGACTCACGTTACCGCAGTCTTGGAAAGGGAGGAGTGAGCGGAGGGGTACTCAGTTGGTTGCAATCTGCAACCACACCACTAGATGCCGCCAAAACCTACACACTGCACCTTTAACAGAATACAAAAAACAGTGTTTTGATATGCAAATGTTTCTCTGATTCCGTCACAGTTTGGGGGTCATTTATGTGTTAACTTGCCTCCAAATGTTGGTTGATTGGATTTCAACAACATACAAACTAACCTTTTTATTGAGATCATTCAGTTTGACCAGATCCACGAGATCACTGTATAAAGTCTGAACTAGCTTCCTCTCCTGCATTTCTTTCTCCTTATCTGTCTGCCACATGCAGCTTTTCAGATGCCTGCACAAAAACACAAGA
Source organism: Sebastolobus alascanus (assembly GCA_916701645.2). NCBI lineage: Eukaryota > Metazoa > Chordata > Actinopteri > Perciformes > Sebastidae > Sebastolobus > Sebastolobus alascanus. Next base: position 1,317,566 of record CAKAOJ020000124.1, read on the forward strand.
AGACTGTCAATTTTCAACCAAACTCACACTCATTTTGATGTGAATTTTTCTTTTAGCTCGTCACCTTGCCACCTTCCTGCGGCACCAGATGCCAGCCAGATCCAGAGGAGTGCGTCCCGTGCTGTCCTGGGCCGAAACATCCGCTCCGGCCTGCGTGAGGATCTCCGTGCAGTCCAGGAGGCCCTCGGATGCGGCCAGGTGCAGCGGGGTCGCCCCTGAATCTGTGGTACTGGTAATAACAGGAACAAAATATTTTTAAAAACTCTGTCTTCTCAGCTTCATCATCATTGTTGCTGTTATCATCATCCCCACCATTACTGTTGCCATCATAATCATCATCATTATCCCTTGCAACAGCAGCTATAAAACCTTCACCATCATCTCATTGTAATCATAATTTTTCTTTCGCACTCTGCAGTGTTTTTCATCCAGCGTCTTTTAAAACGCTTTACTTTTGTGATTGAATAAACATGTAATAGCCAGCTGAGTGCCACTGGATCCAGCTGACAGAATGTATAAATGAACCCATAATAGAAAATACAGCATCCTAAAGCGAAAAAACTTGCACAAAATAGGGCTCCCTACGCGTTTACGTCGGCCCCGTGCTCCAGCAGGTACACGAGGCAGGAGGAGGTGTTGGGTGAGCTCCGGGAGGACAGGACCATGTGAACGGGCCGGCGACCTTGGAGGTCGCCGCTGTTGATCATCCAGCCCTGCCCGGACTCCACCAGGAGCCGCTGAACAGCAGCCAGCTGGCCGTAGAGGCAGGCCATGTGGAGCGTTGACAGACCCTGGAGGATGAACACACAAGTTATGCATGCGGTTATGTACGCTTTCTCAATGGCACGGCTTACTGGGATAATTAAATGGAGTGTTATTTCTTCCCTTCTATGATAAGCAACGAAAGGTGCACATGTGGAAATTAATTACATTTAGTCATGTAATGTTCAAGTACCGGCAATTTTATATGAGTATTTCCATCTCTTGAACGAGTGTGCTTTTCATGAAAAACATTTTTTAGGGAATTAAGGGGAATTTTTAGGGAATATTGATAGGCCAACCATTTCAAGGTTTACCCTCATTCATTTAATTACATTTTTATTTTTTACTTACACCCACAACAGTAAAATACCTTTCAGGCGTACAGGATAACACATCAATAATCACATCAATACTCTTTTAAACTTAAAATAAGAGAGCATGCTTTCAGTTTACTTTTTATGTACTTTTCAGAGATAAACTATACAAAAGTATACTTAAGTATACTTGGCTTATCCTGACAAGTATACAGAAAAGTTTAAGTATACTTGGTTTATGCTTACTTTTTGGTAGAGTAGCCTTGAGTAGAATGTGTGAGAGTTTGGAATCATATGTTTTGATATTAATTTATTTCAAATCATCAAGAATTTTCAATGTTTTAGCATTTTCCGTTCACCGTGGAGGCATGCGAGAACAAAAAAAAAATATATATTTTTTTTTTAATCTCATCACAAAACATCAAGTCAAATAGCAAAAGGAGCAAGTCTCCTTATGTAATGCATAAATCATTGGCTAAGTACTGAAAGTTAAAGAAAAGAGTACTTGCAGTAAAAACTACTAAAGTAGTAGTTTACTGAGAGTATACTTTAACGTGTACTTTCTAACTCAAAAGTGGCCTACAAGTATATAACTAGTAAACTGACAGTATGCCTATATGTTCCCTTGTAGTATAGTTCACTTCATAGAATAGTTGCAGTACAAAATACAACTTACATGTTAACTAGTTATGTACTCAAAGTTTACTACTCTTACACTTAAAGTACACTTAAAAATATACTTTTATAAACTAAAAAGTGGGCCAATTTAGTCCCAAGAAGTATTGAAGTAGTACACTTACAAGTATACTACTAGTGCATTGATTTTAGTACATACTACATAAAGTATGCTTGGGGAAACATATTTTACTTAAGTTTACTTGAAGTATACTACTTTTTCATAAGGGTTTATTTGTGTAAATGTATGTGGTTACTAAGCTAGTATTTGTGGTGGTTATAGTAGGAGTGGGCTACTTTATCCTATCACTACACTCCCTTCTGCACTTCTCTTTATGCCACAGGAGTGGAAAACCATCTACAGTGGATCTGTCACCATGCTGTGATGTTAATGAGCCTTACCTGTCTGCTCACACTGATATCCACCTCTGGACTCCCAACAGCTGGAAACATGGGCCCGTCCGGGGGAGATCCGTGCGTACGTTTCCTGCAAAATAAAACCATACAGACAGACACTACTATTGTAAATGCTATTAATACCATGAGGCACAAGAGAGATTTAAGATAACTTGCACCAAATTGGACAATAACGTGGTGATTTTCGGCGAATGAGTACACTAATGTAACGTTCAAAATGCCCTATATAACAAAGTAAAGCGCTCAAAACAGCTTGCTTGACTGATATATAAAAGTTTAGATTTAGGCTATAGATATTTGTAACGTTATTTACCAATTTTTACATCTCCCACGTCTCCGTTTTCCGGATTTGTTGACGGGTTCCATGGTTGCCGTGGAAACGCGGTAACCAGGAAACGAACCTGGATTTACGACAACTCAGCACCATGAGATCAGCGCAAGCAAATAATTAAACTTTTTTATTTTTTAAAAATGTAAAAATTGTGAATTAATATACAGGTTACATTACTAATAACCCATATGTTATTATTTAATCTGAATCACACACTAAATTGGCCTAAATGTATCTTTTATGGGTACATTAACCCCTGGCATGTTTTTTTGTTATTTTATTTATTTTAGTTTTATGTTTGTTTTGTTTTTGTTTTTATTTATCCATATATTTCCTCTATGTAATTGTTTATCTATGAATTGTTTGAATTGTTCTTTGTATTGTCTACAAATATAAAATAAAGACTATTAAAAAAAAATAATAATAATTTTTTTTACATATTATATATATATATATTATATATACTTTTATGGTATCTAAATGAAAAAGCATGGAGGTGACGGTAGCGCCACCTGCTGGCATCATAAAAAAAATTGGTTTTAGTGGGTTTTAGTGGTACTGAGTAATTAAAAAAATTAACATAGCCAAATCTGGATTAATACATGACATAAAACAATCACCAGTTGCTGCTGTTGTTTATTATTATCCTACAATGTAATCAGTGCAAGCGCCAAGTGTCCAGAGAGCGGGAAAACAACAATGCGCATGCGCAAACTTGATTACCTGGTGACGTCATTTGATTAGCATAAATTCGTAAATTCGTAAAGACGTTAGCTAACTGCGGTTAAACATGAACGACGGAGATTATTTTCGACAACACACGCTTGAAAGTCTGCCTTTTGAAGAAAAACTCGAGCTTAATTTTCTCGGTGCCCACAAGACTCGGTTTATAAATCAAACTTCAGGTAAATATAAAGATATTTAACGGTGAGTGGTTCTCCAGGACAAAATGGCTAACTGCTAACAGCTAACGTTAGCTATCTTATCAGAGAAGACGGTTTTTGTTGCTTCCCGTGTGTGTTACTCGGAGGGGATGGTAGCTGGTCAAGAACAGGCTTTCAGGATGTCAAGCATCTTTCTGAAAGTATTACCAAACATGGAAGCAGCAGGACAACGTGGTAAAATTGGGCCTAGCTTCCCAAATTGACAGCAAACTGAGCGAAACAGGTAAGGGTTCAGCTGATTTGTCACCTGTGTTAATCTGTGTGGGAAATGGGAAATGGCGTATTATGTAAAATTGTGTAATTTTTCTGGTTTTGCATGTGTCCAAAGTAGTTGTTGCCTCATTTTCCACCTATAAAGCCACTGAAAATGCCTATAACACTCCTATAAGGACTTCCCCAACATATTCACTGTAGTATTTGCATGGAATCATATACAGTTAACATAAACATAACGTCAAATCATATTGTAAGGGCAGATATGTTTGAGTATCTGATAAGAAAAGCCTATAAAGGGCAGTATGTCATTCTTATTTTTTCTTGGTTCTGTACTGTTGAGTCATGATAGGGCACCTCCAATACTGTTTATTTAGTGTCCATTTTTCTCTTTTACTATCTATTTTTCAAAATGTAACTGAAAACTGAAACAGTGAGTTTAACTTGTGTTAAAAAGAAGTGAACTTCCTTCTTTCTTTTTTTTTTACCTCACTTTTGACTTACTTGAAAGTAACTGAGCACACAGGGGCAGCAGATGCTTAAATCAGAAAAGAAAATGTGGGTGGAAAAAATCTCAAAAACTGCAAGGAAAGCCACCCTGATATGATAGTTTTTTTTATTCAGTAGCCACACTTATGTTTCATATATCATCAATATGCAATTCTGTACAGCATATTCAATAACACCTGTTGGGTCTGAGTCAATGTACTGTTATAGCTTGTGACAGATACGGGCAGATGAGTGGCTGCAGGCACGACAGAAATGGATACTTCCACCCTCCCATGTAGAGTCCACAGCTCTCTCCTCAAACATCCCTGGTGGGTTTGTATTGACAGTGCATTAACATTGTCAGCTCGCACTTGGCCTGAGTAAAGCAGATCAATCCTGCCACTGCTGGCAGAGGGCCTCAGAGTGCCCGTTTGTACCACTGCGCCCCGGACCTGCCGCCACGCGTGAGGCCGGTATGAATCGGAACGGTTATGTTCTCCATGTCTCTGCGGGGCGGAGGGGTCGATGGGCTCATCGGGCTGCAGGCCACTCTGATCACCGCTATTGACCACTTGACCCCGACTGAACTGAGTGTAGGCACATGTGCACTGTGGAGATTAACAATGTGTGTCATGGCAGAGATACTATAGTATGGGTTTACAGTGTTTACTTTTTAGCAAGTCAGAATTTAAGGGATTCAAAAGATTCAGCATCACCGAACTCACTTCAATCTACTTTATCGTGGGTGTAAGGTTGTTTTTCTCATATATTCGCTCAATTTTCTGTGTGATGCTAAATCCTAGAAAACGTTCTTAAAATTAAACTTACCCTTTCTATTTATGCAGCGTCAAACTTCCTCAACCCAAATTTAAATTCTGAAATCAAATTATTCTCTCAACTGTTTAAGGGCACGGTCACACATGCGTGATATTCGCCTGAAAGTTCACCAAAGTTGAACTGCATTTCAAATGCAAATTTGCTTCGCCCCTTTGGATGCCCCCATTTCTTCCCTCATTCTAATACAATTAACTGAAAATACCTATTATTAAATTATCTTTTATTTACAAAAATAAAGGAAAAAAACATAAAAAAGGAATTAAAAAAAAGGAACAAATAAGAAACAAGAGAAATGACTCACATACAGTATATACTGTATAGTGGTGATAGAAACATCTACAGTTACAATACAACAACCACCATCATCACCTTCATCATCACCTTCATCATCATCACAATGACAATTACTGACTGAGCATCTTTTTCTTTATTTTTAGTTTGTCACACTCTTTAACCTCAATATCCGCTTACTAGATTTTTCACATTTCACTCTCTGCTGTCAAAACTGCAGCTGTATATTTTCATTCAGTTCTTCCCTTTGTGACTTCCCCCTTTTATTCTCTGTCACTCAGAGCTGTCAAGGTCCAGTGGAGGGTCAAGGACGGGCCATGAACCCCCGGCTTTCTGCTCCGAGCTCCAACCCCCCGGAGCCTTCGCCTTTATCACAACACGGCCACACTGCTACTTCGATGACAAATGCATGCGTGTGCGCAGAAAGAGTGAGTACAAGTAAACCGTGTGTGTGTGTATGTGTACATGAATGTGTATACAGTCCATGTGAGTGCATACGGGTTAATAGTAAGAGCGCGGCCCCGCTGCGGCCTCAGCGGCTTCCTTTGACCTCGGTCACATGTCACTGAGGTTGTACGGAGCCTTCAGTTGTAGAGCTCTTTCATGTTTGACTTTCAGAGCAAGTCCCCGGACGACGACCCCCGACATGAGCTCTTTATTCTGACAGTTTGATTGTCCGTGTACTGTCAAATTCAGTCTGTGTGAGAGTGGATGCTCCTTAAATTTTTAAAAGCTTTCTATTATTATTTCTTTTTCATGCTCAGGGTAAAATTGTTTTACGTAACAAAGGCATACATGATACTGTAAAACTGCAATTAATAGCTCAGGCTTTTTATTTGCTTTAATCACTGAACCTGGGACAGGTCTTTAATTCATTTTGCACAAAACTCTTGCTCAGCAAAGATGGGAAATACTATCAAACTGATTATTTAAACCAGTATGAATGTTACTTGTATAGAAATTAGGCTATTGAATAATATATCAGTTATGAATCATTTGATGCTGTCTGCCTTACGCGCACTGAATGCATGAACGAGGAATAATTCAACAACAACCGTAACGATGGCAGAGAACTCGGTCACAAGGCGAGCGACACCGTGTCCTAACAGCAAGCGTTACGTCATGTAAACAAACCACATACTGTATCACGATCAGACTGGAGACCACTTAAAAGATGGGTGAGTAGTACTTGTACTCTTCCAGAGTTTGTACTTTTAAAACAGAAAACACAGGTTTTATATTGTGATATTTACTGGAAATGACTTACAATAAAGCCAACAGCAAGTAGGAAACTTTCAGACGGTCTCCTGGTGATCTCCCTCCAGCCAGCTGTCGCCTTGTTTAGGTTTTTGTAGTGAAATGAGGAGGTATCATATAGATAACTCCTCATTTCATCTTCATTTATCAGCCGTTCCTCGTCCGTTGCAGCGCTTTCAAAGTGAACAACAGGAATAAATACAAACAGGGCGTCCCACAAAAGTTCAGCTCCAAACGGTTGCTCGCTGCCAGTTAGAACATGGTGTCATGGACATAATGCGTAAAAATAGATATTTGAATAGATCGAACCTATGTGTTTTTTTTAGAAAGAGTATTCAAACGTCATTTTTATCCAATTTTGACAGCTGCCCCGTTCAGTCCTGATCTCAGCAGCTCATTAATCAGTCTTGGTATCGTTTTCTTATTAATCAGGTTAAGGATCCTGTAAGTATCTGTCAGCTATAATTCAAACATGTTACACTTCATTTAAATATACTCTATGTAATCTGATGTAAAAAAAGCTTTCAGCCACATGACGTCTGTAGCACAGTTAGCAAGAAATGTAGATGAGAGCAACTGCTTATGTGACAGTTTTGACTCTTAAGTTCAAAGACGTACCTTTTATAAATCTATCTCTCCTACTCTGAGATACTCACTGCATTCAAAAAATACAATGAAACTTGTGTGTGTGTGTGTGCGTGCGTGCTGCGAGTGTGCATGCATGCATTAGCTACAGCACAGCCAGTTGGTTCAGAGCAGATTAGCAACGGGCCGATCAGAGCTGTCTAAACCTGCTCAGGGCGAGGATGAAAGTGAGATCATGTGCCAGCAGCCTGGCGACGGGCTCTCCCATTGGTACGTTACATCATCCAATCGCATCCCATCTGCTTTTATTTAACAGGACTCTGTGCACATGGGATGGAAATGCATGCAGTGTTGTGTGCTCTATAAACTTTTCTTTTGTTACGTAAAAAAATCCCTCCATTTTGGGTTATTCATTCATTCTTTAAAGATTTTTTTGAGCATTTTTCATCTTTATTGATAGTAGTTGAAAATGAAAATGAAGATAGTTTGTCATATTTCCTGAAAATAGGGCTCTCCCAAATACCATTTGTTAGGCTTTCAAAGCAGCAGGCTGACATGTTCTTCTGTCTGTCTCCATCTCCCATGTTACTAATAATTTCGAATAATAATTAATGTTGAATATGAATAATGAATAATGTTGTGGGATTATTTCTTATTTCATGGGCTATTTGGGGATTTATACTTTATTATTACATACTTATATATAAAAAAAAGAAAAAAAGAAAAAAAAGAAGCATTCGAATACTGATTTGGAGGTAGATTACCATGGCAATGGTCGAAGCTTCAGAGCATTCGGGTCAGCCCTACCTGAAAAGAAACAGCTTGGAAATTCAGCTGCCTTTTTACAAACAGAAAACCGGTGTGTCGTACGTTTTTACGGAAAGAATATTAGAGTGGAAAAGTTGTTATCATCGAGTGAGAGTTTCAAGAAGAGATAAAAATTGACGGAGGGCAGAAACAGTGAGCGAGAAAGTGATTGAGAAGAGAAAAGAGTTAAGATAGTGAGGCTGTTGAAAAGAGAGAGAGGAGGAGGAGAAGATAGCAGAGAGAACACACAACCTTGATATGCCTCCATATTTGATGAGCCACCTTACAGGGACCCTGTGCCCCTGGGGCTTCTGAACTCCTGCTTGTGTAAGTGCGCTGATGCCCTCACTTTCCTCCTCCTCTTCCCTCTTATCCTCCTCCCTCTTTTGCTTCCCCATCCTTTCACATTTTACTCCATCCCTTAGCTCCTCCTCTGATCTCTTTTCCCTTTTTTCCTCCTCTCTCTCTCTCTCTCTCTCTCTCTCTCTCTCTCTCTCTCTCTCTCTCTCTCTCTCTCTCTCTCTGTGCCTCATGCTCAGCCAGGCGGCAGCGCGCTAATGCACCATGGCACATTCTGCAGCTCCGAGTCACAATGCGACCAGGCTTTGCGCAGTGACCGCACGGCGACCTCCCTCAGTATCGCTGCACACAGGCTTGCGCTGTGCTGTACCAGGGCGTGTTTAGGGCGAGGATTGAGGTGATGGATTGGCGGGGGGGTTAGAAGATGAAGGAGGAGAAGAAGAAGAAGAAGCAGGGTTCTGCCACTGACGGGTATGATCAGATCAGATGACAGTGAGATAAATGAATTGCGAGTAGAGATCCCCGTCTAAAAGACGTTTTTGTGCCACGTGTGAATTAATGTGTCAAACTAGAGGAGGTGCAGTTGTAGCACGTGGAACACGCAACACGACGAATGCTTCCGTGATCAGATTAATCCGTGAGTCACATACGTGGCAGAAGGCACATCTTTTTTGCACCTGTCGATGACCCAACAGCTGAGCCACTGCCGCCACCGGACATCAAGATTCTCTCAGCGATGATTGAAGGTGTTACTCCTTCAATCGTCGTTGAGAGAGGAGGAAGGAAATCCTTTTAGTTTTTTTACCTCTCCTCTCCTTTCCCGAGCTCTTTCATCCCCGAGGTCCCGACAGACATCCCGCCATCACACCTTTCCAATGATCCCGAGCTTTTTTTTTCCCCACATCCTTCAATCCTCACAGTTCAGCAGAAACGACCAGAGGGAAGGAGAGAGAGAGATGAAAGGACTGAGATAGTGAGAAAATGAGCGAGGGAGGCCTTAAAGGTCAGCGAGGGGAAAGGAAAGAAAAGGGAAAGACACATTATGTATGTACTGTATATTGTTTGCCTATATGCATTGGCGGAGATGGTAAAGCTCAAACTAGCTTTACTGGCTTTATTTTTAGGTGGTGATTACTCTCAAGAAGGCAGCACGACTCACCTCAAACCTGAGGGGGATTTAGTCCATCTGTTGGTTGTCACATCTTCCTGCTATCGGCTGTACTCGAACATCAAGCTCCCCTTTACTGTAATTCGTCCTCTAAACAAACAGATGCTTTGAATTGCAGTACATGTGGTGGAGCTACTCTTATTACAAGTGAAAGTGCTAGTTACTTGCTTAGCAGCACCTGGAAAAAGGAACTATTTTAACTTTTAAGAAGAAACCTTTATTTGTCATAGTACATGACATGCTGATGTATAGGAGTGATTCTTTTGATCTTAAAGTAGTTATTTCTGTCAGCTTGCCAGTCTCTGTGGCGCAATTGGTTAGCGCGTTCGGCTGTTAACCGAAAGGTTGGTGGTTCAAGCCCACCCAGGGACGGTGGTTGATTTTGGGGCGGCTGTAGCTACTGTGGGTAGAGCGGGATGTCTTTTAACCACAAGGTTGGCAGTTCGAACCCCGGCTCCTAGAGACTGCATGTCGAAGTGTCATGAAATTTGACCACTGCATTTAACCCATCATAAGTAATTTTTTTAGGAGCAGTGGGCTGGGGATCAGGGGTTTTTTAGTGTCTCGCTCAAGGACACTTCGATATGCAGTCTGTAGGAGCCGGGTATCCAACCACCAGACTTGTGGTTAAAGGATCACCCGCTCTACCCACTGAGCTACAGCCGCCCCAAAATCAACTACCGTCCCTGGGTGGGCTCGAACCACCAACCTTCCGGTTAACAGCCGAACGCGCTAACCAATTGCGCCACAGAGACTAGTAATTTGACCCATGACGTCCTATACATTTCCATGACCTCTTAAGTGAGATCAGACTCACACTAGCTTCCGGATACTAGAAAGGTATCACAATACCCCTGCCGTTAAAAAGGTACGTTACCCCATTTTATTAGTATCGGTACTTTAAGAATGACAGTGTTTTAATACGAGCTGTGAGTTGCGTTGATGTGCCACGATTTATCGTTTTGTGGGTTTTTGTTTCGGAAGCTTCTTGTCGTCTACCGTGCTGCAGTTCCACTCTCCGCCTGAAGGGTTACTGTTGCGCCGGCGGGGGCGCTGTTTTACAAAAAAAAAGCCTTATTAAACGCTGTTTAATAAGTGGTATCAGAATCAGAAATACTTTATTGATCCCTGGGGGGGATTTGCAGTTGTTCCATTTTATAATAAAAATATATACAAACATAGAGAAGTTATAAGAAAAATAGCAATAAGGAATAAGAATAGAGATGAAATGTAAATATGTGTGCATTATCAAATATAAATGCAAAAAACAAATGCAAATATAAAGTTAACTATCAAAGAAATCAAATAAAGTCAAGTATAGGGGACATCAGATTACTGCATACCATTACATTTTAATTAATACATCTTAAATAAAAATTAAAAATAATTTTAAGTTCCATTACTTTTCCTGATGTTTTAGGTTTTTGATGTGGTATCGTTTCAGTATCGGTATCGAGATATTTAGGCAGGGTATTGTATCAAAGTCATAATTTTGGGATCACTAATGAGGAAAACTATTCTTTGTGGACCTATTTTTCACAATGAAAAGGAGACTAAAGCTACGTAAAATGAGGATTAGTTTAGTGAACAAGTGAGTGAATCCAGTTTCTGAATGATCAGTTGCTCTGCACTACCTTCTAGAAGTAAACAGCAAATGTAGGTAGGTGGGGCTTGAATATTTGAATCACACCCCCTCCATGCTGGGCCACAGCAGTCTCTGTGGCGCAATTGGTTAGCGCGTTCGGCTGTTAACCGAAAGGTTGGTGGTTCAAGCCCACCCAGGGACGTAGCTTTTGTGCTTAAGTAACATCATGTAAATGAGTAAACTGGTTTCTGTAATCTGGGCGAAAGGTTAAAGAAACCAGGAGCACGAGTAAACGAATGACTCTGAAAGAATGAATGAGAGCATTATCAGCAGCATTATGTCCTCGTTTTCAAGAGTCAAATTCAAAATTTAAACCTAAAAAAGTACATGTCAGTCTCCACTTTCTCCATACAACAAGTAAATAAACTGATGAATATATAAATTTAGAAAGCAGCGTTGGCGGCTATATAGCTCTAAATTCATAAAATTCAGGACAGTAAACAGACCAAGAACTTAAAACATTTAAGTAGAGAAGACTATGCATAAATTAACACTGCTAGCTTCAGAGATGCATCCATAAGCAATCTGATTTATAGAGAACTGAAATATTGAAGAATTTTCAAGCACAGCTACACTGTAAAATAGCTGCAGCAGCAGTATAGAGTAAAGACCATCAGCTGTACGATGGCACTTCAGAAATGCACAGTTCAGCTGAAAGTACATAAATACTATCAGCCAGATTTAGACTTGACTCACATGACTTGGACTGGAGTCAGACTCTAGTCACAAATTTGATGACTTTAGACAAAATCAAAAACGTCTTGCAACTCGACCTGGACTTTAACACCAGTAACTCGTGACTTCACTTGGACTTGAACCTTTTGACTTGAAAATACTTGATATCTTCCCCCAAGCCCCAATATTAAAAAGTATGTTATTTAAAAAGTATGTGAACGAATCTATCCATTTCCCTTCATTTCCTGAATTAACCAAAGTTAACGCCATTCATTTCCTTTAAGTCGACACTCATTTCTCCAGATCTTTTCTTTTTATGATTAAGTTCAGTCGCAATTGTTTTAACAAACTTGTTTTAACAAATAAATAAAAATGTTAAAAAGCATTCATTCATTCATTCCATTTTTTGTAAATTTAAAATTTAAATTAAATTTTCTGTTGTTAAAATGCCATTACATTGTCTGAATAACGCATTATGACTTGTGTAGGACTCAAACCTCAAAGTTTAGGACTTGAGACTTGAGTACAAAGACTTGAGACTTACTTGTGACTTGCAAAACAATGACTTGGTCCAACCTCTGCTATAAAATCAAATATAATAAAACATAAAATAAAAGTGATATTCGCTACTTGGTACCACACTCTAGTAAGAAGTTTTGGAAAAGTTACTTAGAAAAAATGTTAGATCACAGGTTTCTCAATTTCTATGAAGCCAACAGCGAACGTTATAAGTCATCATGTTAACAACAAAGTGTTTTTACACCAATCCATCAAGTCTTAAATTGCACATTTTATTAATTTGTTAATAAATGGATCTTGGACCAGATGCTCTAAAGCAATTTTTCCAGACGGTCGAAGGTCAAGTGGTCCATTGGAGTTGTCTACTTGATGAACAAAAGAACTGAAAAGACAAAGCTGGAAGAGGATAAACAGATGTCAAACTGCCAGGTTTATAGCTGAACTATAAAGCATTAGTACAGGATTTACTGACAATAATAAAGTCATTAGTTATAACTTATAAACCCTTAATTAGAAAGTGGTACCCAGGTTTTAAAATAAAATGGCAAAACCAGACTCGGATACCCAAAAACCTTGTTGTTAGATGAAAAGAGCACTTTCCTTATTTACAACCAGGGTACTATCATCAAAAGGAGGCTGAAAGTCATCAGACACTACTTTGAGGTTGTTTTTTTTTGTATTTTCTGGGCATTTTTGCCTTTATTCGTAAGTGTATAGATGTGTATATGTATATATATAGATTCAGTCCTGCGGCATTCATAAGAAAAGGACGTCTTTTCCTTCTTCCCCCACGTGAACCTCCCGGACTCTGCCGTGACCTCGGCGTTTGCCGGTTCAGCTGCTGTGTGAACTCGCACTCTGCTTGGTGTGTAAAGCTGCGAAGATCAACCGCTCGGCTTTGCGACACCATTAACAAGGTCATATTTACGTGTATCCCATCCTTTTCCGTCCGGAGATTGCACTCGGAACAGCGGCAGCGATCACAGTCTTTGCACTATTAACCTGCACATGAACATAAAGCTTCGAGAAACGAACCGAAACGCGGCCACCGTGACGCACGCTATAGCCGGTTCACTCTGCATGTGCGTGCAGTTTGTCATATACGCGTTGCATGTATGTGTGTGTGTGATTGCTTCCCCTCACACGATTGTGTGTTGCCGCTGACACCGTGACCCTTTCTAATATGGCGACCTCCTCCTCCTCTTCTATCCAGGTCACGGAGCATTGGCTCATCTGGTTCGTCAGCGGGGCAACGCTCCACAAAACCCATTGTTCTCGTGACACGCATCCTGATTATATCCATAAAATGTGGTGTTGGTAGAGATAACATGACGTAAAAATGCAAATGCCATCGGGACAGCGATACCACAACAGCTTCGGGGACACGTCGGCCACTTTATAACGTGTACGAACACTCTTGCCTGGACAAACGTGACACGACAGGAAGTGAAAGACACACACACACGCGGGCCCGCGCACAGTGTAAAGCTTATTTTTGCCTGCGGTTTTTCATTTATTCAATTTAAGTGCTCGTATATTTGCTCCTTTTATGAAGCCGGGGAGCTGGAATTAGGCCAAAATAAACACAATAAGCAAAGGGAGGGGAGGGGAGGGGGGGGAGGATAAAAAAAAAAACTAACAATGCTCTGACCGTTACTTTGCTCTCCGGAGACGAACAGCAGCCACACTCGCCTAATTACCACCTTAAATAATTCAGCAGCATGGCAGCTACATGCAGAAACATTGAGATCCATTTGGACCGACACGACTAAAAGGATGTAGCCTCATAGCCTGCGTACGGCATGTTGACCGCTGTATTATTGATGCTGGATATGATGCTGTGAGTGTTTTATATCAAGCTCAACTGAAACTGAAATAGACCTAAACTTAACCCCAAAGACTTTACATGTCACAATTCACATGTAAATCAGAATTGAATTGAATAACAGTGATAATTATTTCATATCTATTGTTTGCAATGGGCTTCAGAGCTCTGAGAAGTGCTCTTTTGAACACATACATATACTTTATTATAATGTCCCTTTGTGAATTCCACTTGAAATATCATCAATAAAACTGGGGTAAAATGAGTAAAAAAAAACAACTGAAAAAGTACTTTATTCTAATATTGTAATATAAAAATTGTTCATCAAAATGTTAACTTTTCCGGGAGAAACAACACAGGCTTTTTTTTCCAGCTTGACAGCGAGCACTCTCTGACATTATCAAGTTGATTATGAAAAGGGTTCATAAGTTCAAGAGGTTGGAGAAGAGTTCCCCTTTCAGCGGTTGTAAAAATCACCAGTGTTGACGTTAAAATATTTTCGGGCTGCAAAACAACAAGGACACAAAGTTCAAACAAAGTTCTCCCGTTTTAAAAAGAAAACTGAATGAAGTACCGAAAAAATGTAAAGCATGAAAAAATTCAAATCATCAAACCAGTGTCCCTGTACTGGGAATAAATAGAGCCGTCAGTGCTCAGTTTGACTCAATTTGCTGCAGCTGAAAGGTTTATTTGTGATTGCTGATGTTTTCTGGTGATTAAAAATATTTTCACTCTTTTTTTTTTTTATTTTTGGAAGTGGCAACACCAAAAACCTTTTGATGGAGCACTAAAAATATGTTTGCAATCAAACTCCATTGTAGCTGTTTGTCAATGTGATGCCACAATGTCTGTTTTGGCAAATATACTTTTAGTTTTAAATACAGATATTTTGTACATTTCTGATGCAAGACCCAATTAGATGCAATATGCTTATACCCTTTTCCCACCAAAATTAAGGTGTTATTTTTTTTTAACACGGGAAATTCTGCTAAAATAGGCGATAAACTCCTTTCCCATTGCGAGTATGCCGTGTCGTTGCACTGGCCTTTCTGTTACGGACGTGCCGGCCGGAACCGGAAGCAGGGTTAGTAAACAGTGAAAATGTTACGGCGGTTACTTCTTTTTTATATCTGTTACTTATTCAGTCACTCTCAAACCCTGAAACCAGAGTTGGTGATTGTTGGAACAGTGGAAAGACTGACAAAGATGAGTGTTATTTTGTTTCTGTAGAGTTAGAATGAAATGTGTTTTACGAAGATCAGCGAGGTAAAATTTCTGTTTCTGTCATTGGAGTCTGGTGGCTTTGAGGAGAGCATATTAATTTTTGTACGTTAAAGCTGGGGTCTGCGATTTATCCAGTATACACTTTTTGTTATATTGGTTGAAATGGTCTTTACACCCCGACAGCAATCCGTTTCTTATGAGCACTGAAAAAAGACCGGAAAAGATCCGTCATCTGTAGCTGCTGTAATCCTGTAAAAACGTCTACCAGTCAGTAAAAATGGTCCCGGTTGTAAGGAACCAATCAGAAGCCTCCCTGCCTCCCTGCTCGTACTCTAGCCTCAGCGTGCACCAGCGTGAACTCAAAGCGCGTGTCCGCCGCACGTTCACTGGAGAGAGGAAGAGAAAACTCAGCTCTTAAAACACCGGACAACGACAACGAACTCGTACCACTATTACCATATTATCGAAAAATACAACTTTGATTTAGTTGTTTATGTTCTGTTAGTTTACTTTATAAAATACTGCAGATTTAAACTATTTATTCTAACAGCTCAAAGTGAAGTCAGACAAACAGGATTATCAACGAGGGGAGACGGCGGATAGAAAACATTGCCGAACAAAATTTACGTTACTCAAACTGCTTTTTCAGTTACAGAAACAAACGAGTGGACTGATCTCCCTCCAGATATTAGAGTAATCTTAAAAAGGGTCGTGTTGTCTCAGCAGGTATCTCTCTCTGTCCCTCCCCTCTCTGCTGCTCTGTGGCCGGCTCTCCAGCGAGCTGCTGCCCCCCCCACCCCCCTCCGTCAACAAGGAAATAAAGCCCCTCGTCTACGAGACCGGTCTCTTGGGAGAGCTCCAGCTCATAGCCGGGTCTGTGTGAGTGAATGCCCGGGTGGAGAGGTGGCGATCCCGGCAGGAGCTAGCTAGCTGTGCCGGCAGTTTGTGGAGCTTCTAAACTCCGACAACAGTTGAGAAAATGTTTGATTCGCCATCTAACATCGTAAAACTGTCAATATTCTAAATCTACACCGTTGATTTCTCGCCTCAACATTTTTCAGAAGTGAATTTAGTGATGAAATAGCTACGAAAAATGTGAAGTAGTTAAGATGCGGCGGTGCTCGTGCATGTGTGTGGGGGGCGTTGCCTTATAAGGAGTTTCGAGGGGAGGGGGGGGGTTTAGACGGAGCTCCTGAGGCGATGCGACTTTCAAATTATGCTAGTTTTCCAAGATCGCAGACCCCAGCTTTAATACATTATAATAATTGTCCAAATCCCTGTTGATTTTATTTATTATATATTCATTTCAACACGCATAGCATAGCATCGCACCGGAAAAGAGGCAAAAATTTGCATGTTCACCTGGGTGTCACGTTTCCATCAGTATTGATTAGGGACGCACAGATCCAACTTTTTCAGTCCCGATACCGATAGCGATACCTGGGCTTTGGGTATCGGCCGATACCATGTACTCATCCAATACCAGGGTTTAATCAATAAGCTATTCCTCACTGTGTGGAAGTGACTGGGATCATTATTTTATTTGTAAGGAAACATCAGGCTTGACTTAAATATCGCTTTCCTAACAAATAAATACATAGATAGATATATATTTACTGAATTGTTATTTACTATTCAAATAATAAATCGTACACCAGCAACTTGGTAAAAAATCTTCAACATTAACAGGAATTACAATTTAAGTGTAAACCTTTTTAATGCAGCAACAAACTTAAACAGGAATTAAAATTCCATAATAAAATGTATATAGTATATAAATTGAATAGATCGGCTCCATTGTCACGATACCCAATCCAGCTATTGGAGTCAATATCGGCCTGATATCTGGTATCGGCGCATCCCTACTATTGATCGTAACTGGAGCCGATAAATACCCGTGACTACTGCAGAGTCATTTGACCCGGGAATGAATGTTGTTAGTAACCAGCCAGATGTTCGTGGGTGTTAGTGGGGTTTTTTGTCCAGTGGGAAAGGGGCTTTAAAGCTACATTAACTGCAGGGGAAAGAAGTTGTTCTTCAAACACTGACACATTTTCACCTTATTAAGTAGATGTGGTTGTTTATTTACACATCCAGCAGACACAGAGCAACATTATCGTTTATTTAGAGTCGTGTTTCTGGCAACCTGATGAATCAAGTCCAATATTCACTCTCCTTTTAGCTCTGTTTTGGTCTCCACCGACTCCTGAGGGGAATATCTCCCTCTATTGCTGCTGAATGCTTCACTATGTTCACCAGCTAGATTCGCTAGCATGGTCTGTCTGCTGTTTGGTGCTGGGCAGGTAGTGTAGTGTTTTTTTTTTGTTGTTGCTGTAAACAGCCGCCTGCTGCTGCTAGAAACAAGGCGTTTGACGGTGACAGCGACTCAGATGCAGTAAGAAGAACCAGTCTCGTTAGTTATTTCCGCCCACGTACATACAAGTCTGTGAGTGTGTGTGTGTGTGTGTGTGTCGGCTCTGTGTGTGTGTGATCCTCACTTCCCCTGGCATCCCCCCAACAGTGGCAACACTAAGGTCTGCCACCCTTCCTGTCCAGCTCCTCTTACCCGGGGTCGCGGCGGCGGCAGGGCACAGAGCAGCGGATTCTGATCCCGTCTGGCATGTTTGGGTTCTCCCTACATTTCCAGTCCAGTCTGCATGCAGACACCTACTGCGCTGTGTGTGTTACGCTCTTACAGCTCATGTGACAACGGCAGATGTGTTTTTTTTAACACAGTTGTATGTTTCTCTGTCGTCACACACGTACTGTATACGTTGACATCAGCTGCAACATGTGGCGTTAGGCCATATGGCTCAGGTACTCTGTGTCACATGTACTCTTTATCACTAGGTGTGTGTGTGTGTGTGTGTGTGTGTGTGTGTTGTATTCACTCCCTTATATGATAATCTAATTTGAAAATGTGTGGATGCGATACATGTGCGACTTCATGCGTTCAAATCTGCCCGTCTTCATCGAGTGTTGGCGTTAAAGTGTGTAGGCCTTCATGTGCGTTATCATGTGTCTGCACACCCTCGGGGGGGGGGAGATGTGACCCGTACAGCCAGGTCGTGAGCATGCTCAGTGACGCCTCTCCGAGTTCGGGCGAGGGTATCTTCCACATGCTTGACCCGGGGTCGCCCTTCACAATTGTGATCAAAGTGTGAAAAGAAGCCTGGGCATGAGAAATCGGGGTTAAGTCACACCCCGGACCGGAGTCTGGCTCCTCCGGTTCCCAGGTGTCCTCTCACCTCAGATAATGCTAATGTGCAGAGAAGAGAAGAGATTTGAAAAGGATACTGAGAGGCTAAGGACAAAGAAGAGGGTGTTAAAGGGTACCATTGTTCTCTGTCCTCTATCATCTCAAACACCAGTGGTTCAAAGTTGTATGAAATAATCTAAAATTCCCCTGGAGACATGGAGAGGTACAGTAGAGGTAGAGAAAAAAAAATGTACAGCATCTGCATGAATATGCAGAGGAAAAAACCTCCGCAGATGCAGCCATGAACACATACAGGGAAAGTTGAGGTTGACATACTGCATGACAACATGGAAGTAGACCGTGTAATGCACATGCACACAAACAGTATGTATAGTACAAGGTCATAGTGTGAGTCATGGAGAGTAATGCGGACTGCAGAGTTTTTTTTCAGAAAATACTGGTATCATATGAAACTAGAAAACCTAGAGAATCCATCGGTACCAACCATGTCATGTTAGCTTGTCAGGAAGAACGCTCAATAACGCTCCAAATTAACGCTCCAAGTTTACGCTAAATTTTGGCGAGGAAAAACTCGCATGGCCATTTTCACAGGGGTCCCTTGACCTCTGACCTCAAAATATGTGAATGAATTGAGTGAAAACTGTATCTTATTAGATAGACAGATGTTGACAAACTGCATAATTTGCAGTTGAAAAAAGGTAATAAATTGCAATATATCTTATCGCAACACTCAGAATATCGCAAAATGTTCAAAATTGCAATAAAATCGTAATGTGTCTTAAGTATCGCAATAATATCGTTTCGTGGGGCCTCTAGTGATTCCCATCCCTACTTGTTCTCTATCTCTAATGCACATGTAGAATTTTTTTTTTTTTAAATGACCGTATTGGGGTGTAGGGGCTTAGAATGTAAAGAGTAACTTTAAGTACTTAGCGTGTACTGGGCGTGGTCAGAACTGTGCTCTGTTCTGCTCACCCGTAAACACACCCAACAGTGATGTCACGGTGTACTGACATACCTGTACAATTCAGTTTAGCAACGTGAGAAGTTGAACCACTGCAGATCAGAAAAAAACTATATTTGTAGCTGCTGTTAAATGGCTCTTTAAGGTTTCAGTTAATGCACCTGGATTCTTTTTTGCAACAAGGCGTTATTTTAAAAAATGACCACAATAACCAAAAAGACAAGTGTCTAATCTATCAATACATATATTATTATTATTATTATTATTATTGTATTATTATTATATGTTTGTATTCGTAAAATTAGCAGTCCTTTAAAGTTATAGTACTAGGAAAGCAGAGAAAAGCATCATTCATTCTTCACAAAATCATATTTATTTGTCAAGAAGTTCCTCTAATTTTTGCTTTTTCACTTGTTCAGGCCAATAAAAGTGATTCAGATAAAACAAGGGGTTAGAAAAAATCAATCTAATAACATCTAATAATAATAATCATATATTAACATCATAACATCTAACATACACATATTCAACCGGTGACGATGGGTCACAAGTAGACATTGTTTCGTCTTAGGGGTCACAGGAAAACCACCAGATCTTTAGTGCTAAAGCTGTTATTATTAATCGCAAACTAAAAGACATGATTGCTTTAGAACAATTGGATAATCCATACAGATGTTAGTACCTTCCTCATCCTCCTCCTCGTCGACTTGCTGCCCATCAGCAGCTGCATGCTTTTATATCACTGCGATGGTGCTCTCAGGCAGTGAGAGGAAATGACATCTCACCTCACCCACACAGCCGACGCAGGCTTTTAAAAACCTCTGCGGGCCTTCCTCCAGCCGTGTCCTCGCCAATATTACACCGCCAGCCTAAGAGCGGCGCTCCCTGCTCTGCTCTGACCTAATGGGCTGTGAAGCAGCGAAAGGGAAGGGGGGGGGGCGGACTATCTCTCACCTCTATCTGTCTATTTCCTCCCCTGCAGGTGTGTCTTTCCCTATTTTTGCTTCGATTTCTGTAGCTTGTCTCTAAAAACACCAAATATAAACACTTATTCTTTAAGCTCTACCTCTGCAATATTTTTTTAGATTAGAAAGCTGAAAGATTCTAAAGAAAAGGGCGTAAAAGAGGAATTCAATTACCTTTTTTCATTCATCCACTATTTGTTATTTTTGGCCCGTTCCACAATACTACCCTACAGGTAATAATTGGCTGAATCAACTCCAGTTTCAGTCTTAATAGTTCTTCTTTTTATCTGATTCCCCGCCCTTCTACTGATCCCCAGGACTTAATGAGAACAATTCACGATTCCACTGCATGTCTGAAACTGAAACTGGACTTTGGCAAGATTGTTTGACTCTTGAATCCAGAGTGTTAAAGGAATTTGTCCTTCGGCTAATTGTGTGGGTGTAGTAATATACAGTCAGTAAAATGGTAAAATTGGTACGAAAAGGAACACATTGTACATTCCACAAAAGGAAACGGCAGTAAAAAAGACCTTGATTTCAGTCAAGAGGTTGTTTTTTTTGTTGGTTTTTTTGCCTTGGTCTTGGTCTTGGTCTTGGTCTTGGTCTTGGTCTTGGTCTTGGCCTCGACTTGGTGGCTGGCAGTACTGTTCTCAGTTCTCATTTTGTGTGTGCTGATTATAAGAATGCTTTAGAAAGACTGAACGAGTGCAGGACAGGTCTGCAGAAAGAAGCAGATCTCTGTTCATGCGTACAAACTCCCTATTGATCATTGTACACACACTGGTTATTGACTATTTTCATAGTGAATAACACTCAATTTGCACTGGTCTTAAGGTCTTTGCACACCAAAGCCGTATTTTTCACATGGGTTTTTGGAATCTGTCATCCGATAAAAGCACAGAAACCTTGCACACTGAGTGTGATCTGTTTTGTTATTCTATTCGTTGCAAAACTTTGCAGTACAAGACAACAATGAATTAATTACGTGGGTGCAATGGATAGCTCTAGTCCCAAACGGGGCTTATGAATGAATGACATTAGCAGGAAGCTATCATTTAGCTGTCTAGAGCACAATCACTAGTGCCTAATCTTTCCTACATCCTTTGTTTTGCAACTATCCCCGATTCCAAGCTGTTCTGCAATCACCTGTCACAATCCATCTTTTCAATTTTGTTTCTCTGTATTCTTTTATTTCTTAATCACAAAGTGCTTTGTGCTGAGAGTTAATGTTTATATTGCCATTTTGGATTATGACGTTTGTAGAGATGCACGATCCGACTTTTTAAGTCCCGAGACTGATACCTAGGCTTTGGGTACCGGCCGATGCCGTCTACCGATCCGATACCAGTGTTTCATTAATAAGCTGTATGCCTCACTGTGTGGAAGTGACTGGGATCATTCTTTTATGTGCAAAGCAGTACTTAACTTAAACATTATTTTCTTAAATTTGTCAAACAAAATGTAACAAATAAATACAAAATCATACACGGTGGCTCTGAGTGGTCAAAAAAACCCTCTTTTGGCTTTCGACGGATGTGAAAAAAACACAGAAAATCGTTCCGAAAAACTTTAACGACGGACGAAAGTTTTGGAGTCGTGTGTAAACGTGATTGACACGACGTGAGGTCGTATTTATTTTTAAACGTGCAACAATTTCGGACAAAAAGTACAGACCTGGCGTGCGAAGGCCTTAAGTCTCGACTTAACCCCTCATCGAGCTTTGTCTTCTCTTCCGGCATCTGACCTAAACCAGTCCAGACTGGTGCTCTATGATGGACTGCCAGTAAGTCAGAAACAGAAGCTTTGACACGACAGCTGTACATCACTGTCGTGGGTTTGAAGAGTCGACCTTGCATACCCAGAATCCAAAAACTGGTGCACATAGCCCATATGCAAGGAGAAGCCCTTTAGTGGCCTTAAAATCAAACTGCATTCATAGAAGGCAGCCCCCCCCCCCTCTCCCGTCTGTGTGTTCAGCTGGCTAGGCAGAGTGGCATCATTAGACCACTCAGCTCAGCCTAGGACATCACGAAAGAGATCTCATGGATACAGTGGGGCTGAAAGCTCAGACCCAGGGATGTTTGCCCGCAGGACACAAAACAGCAGCACCTCAGGAGCCCGTACCAGCCCGGTGGTCAGAGTTCGAGGACGATGCCCCGGCCGAAGGAGCCCCCCTCACATGTGAGACATCTGCGGGCTAAAATGACCTGACAGCGCTTGATGCATTTGCTGCCACATAAGCGATCTGAAAACGCGGAGCTATTTTTTGCTGATGTTAATTTGCTCTGTGTTAGGGCCCCGGTTCACAGCTCGGTCAGCCTTCCCTGATACTATATTCCCGTTTGTTTCAGTAAAGGTTCTCCCGTCACATCGCATTTAGGTCGAGATGCCTGTGAACTGTGAATGCACTGCGCACAGGGACCCGGCCACGCTGGGGCTGCTGGGTCCTAGAGTCCGTCTCTTTCTGGGAGGATCTCCCAGATGTTGAGAGAGTTGTTTATAATTTCTAAGTTTTTCTGTATGATGAATGAAGAGTAGAAATATATATATTTTTTTTTAATTCTTTAATTTTCTCCCTCTTCCTCGTGTGCATGTGACTTTAAAGCAATCCTCTTCTTGATTAAATAGCCTCTAAAAAGGTTTACATTTTTTAGCAATTAATAAAATATTAACATACTGTAGCATGCGATGAAATATATGAATTTGACTAATCTTTTCTACAATTTCTTTCAAAGCAAATGGGTAAAAGCAGTATTTGTACATATAAGGTATTTTTCAAGATGTAATTTTGATATTTAAAAATGTATTAATAGCACTATAAATTGTCATATGTGGAAAAAATTCGCTATTTTTTAAAATGCATTTTTTTCAAATAAATAAAAATATGCATAATTGTTATAGTATCAGTATAAATTACTATATTTGTAAGAGTAAAAAGTACCTGATCTGTGCAGTTGTATCCAGCAAGCAGCAGCACACTGACTGTGAGTCGTTGAAGAAAAGGCAGCAGTGACTCCTGTCTTCATAGCAATCCCTCCTCAGTGGGCAAGCTGATCCCTTCATCCTCCTTCTTGTTAACTCTGATTTCATGAATAATTCATCACACAATCAGAGCCGCAGATGAGCACGCTAATTAGTGCCTTTTTTTTTTTTATCACCATCATTATTATTGTTATTATTCCAATCTCCGGTGCGTACGATTAAACATGAAATTAAATTAATGTGATGGTGAGAAAAATATTTTTCTAATAGCCCCGCATTAACCCTCTTGTTAATTTGAAAACAGATTTAGGGAAATTAATTTTAAATTTGAACGCAGTTTGTGAGGGGAAGAAAGAAAAAAAAATCCAAACAGCTAATTTAAGTATTAATTTGTGTAATAGCTCAATTTGTTTGCCAGTGGAGATATGCTAATATTTCTTTTGAAACAAGTCGAGAGGAGAAGAGATTCAGCAGAGGTTAAAATAAAACATGAATGAAACTAAATATTGAAAACAAATTCAGATCCACATCATGATGTTATGTGTGCTGCTCTGTTTAAGAAAAAAGCCAGAGGTAATTTTTTTCTGCAATAGTCACATGAGGCCTATAGCAGAGTTATATTTGTCCATAGTACTTTTTCAATTTCATGTCCAGTGGTTATTTTTTAATTAGATTGGCTTTCCAGTGGCGCATACACAACAGTAGCCCTTTCGTGTGTGTGTGTGTGTGTGTGTGTGTGTGTGTGTGTGTGTGTGTGTGTGTGTGTGTGTGTGTGTGTGTGTGTGTGTGTGTGTGTGTGGTTAAACGGAGGTTAACACGTGTGTGGCGGCAGAATACAAACATAATTACTGTAGATCACATTAAGATCATGACTTATTAAATATATTTCTTTTATATTTCTCAGATGTCATCGGTGTGCAAGGTTTGAATGGAGGTCAAGGATGTTGAAATAAAAAAATACACTGTGAAGTTGCATTTAAAATTGATGGAACAACTACACTTACTACGTCATGCTAAAGGCCCACTAGTTTACTACACTTTCCTTCTGCATGCACAGATAAGCTACACACTAGCTATATTAATCCCTTAGTATGTTACACTATTAGTTTCTTATTTTTCACTTATGCTGCCTGTTTTTTTTTTTTTTTAGAATAAATAAATAAATTGTGTACTACATCATCTAAATTCACATTTAGATGTCAAACAGACCTCAGATCTCATCAATCGGGCAATTATATTCTAAAATATTCTATGTATAGCAAATTAATGTAAACTCAAAGGGACACCACTCTATGTGCACCGCCCTGCACGCTCATATGACATATCCTGTCCTGCCAGCTTCCTGCTAGCTGTATGCGGCTGTAATAATGGATATATTGGCTGTAATTCATCACTTTTATTATCTTATAATACACCCATGGGCTGTATGCTGTAAGCCTGTACTGTGGTGGATATATTAACGTCTGTGTTCCCAAACAACCGGCTATCGGCCAGTAGCTAGTAGCGCTAGTAGCATTTAACAACAGAATTTAATGTAGTTGTAGGCTATTTACTAACACGCAGGGCAAAAGCACAGGACACATCCTCTTATACATCCATGGCCTGTGGTCTATTGTTCATCGATTTTGGAGGTCCTTGACATGAAAAAGTTTGAGATTGCTCTCAAAATCTGTGTGCTGGATTTTTCTAACTTCCAATTATGACCATCGCTCACTTCATGCTCCTCTGGGAAGCGGCCGGGCAAAATAGTTATATAAATATGTAGATGTAAGTAAGTAAATAGTTATAATAGTATGCATATTTATAATATTTGTATTGTTCAACACAGGCCATTTCGGTAGAGACATTGAATATATGACAATAGAATAGAAATAATTTTGTTTTACTTTTGTACGGCACTCTGTAGGCGGACGTTTAACTGGCGTCATTATGGTAGTCGACTGGATTACAGTCCAAAATGGCGGAGACGCTGGCGTTGCAATGGAACGTATAATTGACTTTCACTTCTTTGCAATATACAAAATATACTTCTTTGGTATTAGTATCAGTATCTATAGTGTTCTAGAACGCAGTACAACAAATTAATTTAATATGTTACTTGAGCTTTGGTATATACGACTCTACTCTACATTGCTGCGGTTCCTTGATGTACAGTGCCGCACACCTCTTTCCCTCAGGAACAGGTGAATAAGATGTGTTCCGATGTGTTGGAAAAACACTTGTAATGGTCGAGGTGTGTGAGAGGATTGAGGACCGAGACCTGCAGCGCTCCTGAAAAGCAGGGCGTCCCTGCACTTCTGTGTGCGTCAAAACACATTAAAATACACCTGCAGTCATATAAAAAACTCTCTCTCTCTCTCTGTTTCTCTCTCTTTCCTTCCTTCTCTCTACATCTGTCAGGCAACAGTGGCGGCAGCAGCAGCCAGTTGCCGTGGCAACAGAAGCAGATGTTGAGGGGTTTTCTCCTGTGTGATGGGATGTGAACTGTTGACCTCGGCCTTTAAAAAAAAAATAGAACTGGCAGTAATGGATATGGATTTATGAGTGTATGGGCCGTAGCTACATTGCCTCTAACGCAGCTTGGCACACCATATGCCACTGTATGCATTTTTTATGATTGTGGGCCTACTTACTTGCAGAGGTTGAACGATTTACTTCGCTGCCGGGCTCTGGGGGCTTTGCAGCAGCACACACACACGTACTGTATGTTGAAACTATACACTATAAACTGCATCTTTACCCCCTCTGTATATAAATGTGATGACATAGGCAGCATCTTTTTATAAGCAACAGGTTCTACAACCAAGACAAATCTCACCCCAGGACAGGGATTGATAGAAGAAATATAAATTAGAAGTATCTTGAAAAGAATACACTGCAGTCCTGGCTGACATATGAATAAAATGGCCTAATCTGCTCCATGTGACTCATACACGCAGCTAAACCAACTCTAGACCTAATTTGACAGACTAGGATGCACATATGCATTAATGGCTTCGGGCGTAATGTGAGTCACTGCATTGCTACAGCAACCTCAAGGGGCCTACTTCTGCATGCTTTCCACAGGCTTACTACATGCAGGCTGCAGGCTTCACTGTACATACACAAAGACATACTTGACCGGCTGTTGTTGTTTAGCATTCATGTCGCTGTTTTTGCAAGCAGACCAACATTGTATGTTGTCATGTACTGTAGCACTTTATCCTCGGTACCAAGCATTTTTTTTATATATTTTATTCAATTTATTAATAATAATTAGGGCCGTCAATTGTTTAAAATATTTAATCGCAATTTATCGCATGATTGTCCATAGGTAATCGCGATTAATCACAAATTAATTACACATTTTTTATCTGTTCTAATGTAAGTATTTAATACTCTTATGGGAGTCCACATGGGAGTGGGCAAATATGCTGCTTTATGCAAATGTATGTACATATTTCTTATTGGAAATGAATTAACAACACAAAACAATGACAAATATTGTCCAGAAACCATTTAGCATAAAAAAAATATGCTCAAATCATAACCTGGCAAACAGCAGCCCAACAGGCAACAACAGCTGTCAGTGTGTCAGTGTGCTGACTTGACTATGACTTGCCCCCAAAACTGCATGTGATTATCATAAAGTGGGCATGTCTGTAAAGGGGAGAGTCGTGGGTACCCATAGAACCCATTTTCATTCACATATCTTGAGGTCAGAGGTCAGGGGCACCCCTTTGAAAATGATCATGTCAGTTCTCCCTCCTTGTAGTGTTATTTACACTCCTTCCAAACAAGCTAGTATTACATCGTTGGTACCAATGATTTCCTTAGGTTTTTTAGTTTCACCCTAGCTTCATGACTGAGCCCGCTACAACCTCCGAAAGATTGAATAGTGGCCGGGCCCGACGACGGATCGTCGGATTTTTAAGAGGTTAATTAAAAATTGCAAGTTGCGTTAATGTGTTAAAGAAATTAGTGGCATTAAAACAAACTTGCGCTAACGCGTTATTATCGTGTTAACTTTGACAGCCCTAATAATTATCCATTAATTTTATTCACCTACAGAGGGGGAGTTAACAAACAGCACAGTACAGACAGCTACTTAAAGCACATAAGACAAAGAAAGACAATAAGTAGTTAAAATACATAAAAAATGTTATAAAACACATACTTATATCAAATCTAATCTGTGTTTTCCCCACTTTAGCCGGGTTTCCACTGTCACTGTATATAACTGTTGGAGAGATTTTTTGTCTCTACTTTTCGCCCATTTAATTGGCGGTATAAAAGTCAAATGAGCAGAATTAAACTAAGCTGAAGTGAGTTGCTAAAATGTTAGTTTTAAAAGCTGCATTCATGTGGTTGGAGGTAAACAACCTCCCATTGACCTCAGCAGGCCATGAACCTTTCAATTTAAAACTTGGTGGTTCAGGGATTTCGTTTGGAAATTCTTTCAGCTCATGTAGAGGAGCATCATGATAAAAGACACAAACTGCTGCAAAAATTGAAGCAGTGATATCGCCGCCATTACAGGATTGCTTCTTTTATCACGAGGTCACCTCACTGGTCGTGTTAAATTTGACTTTTCTTGCCCTCCTGACAGTGGCCTTGTCCCGGGTACAGATCCAAATGGGAAGAAAGAGTTATTTAAAATGAGATGGTGTTTATTTGAAAAAAAGCGGCATTGAATCAAAAATGTTTGTTGCTATCAAATTAAACTAAATTGTATTTAAAAAGTAGAAAATAACACAAACTTAATGCAATGTTTTTTTGTGAAGTCACGGAAAGGTCATTGTGGAAAAATATACACACAATTTGAGTACTAAACGAAACCAACATCAGGCCAAAGCACCTCAACCCATTCATTTGTTGAGGTCAAATCAAGTGAGGGTTTACAGTGATTTGTCGAATACAAAGTGAGTCATGCATTTTATATTTTTACCAAGTAATTAGAGGATCAAAAGAGTAATAGAAAATAACAATAAACTAACCGTAAGCCCCTGCTAAGGACTAAGGTCAGCCTCAATCCTACTTGGTATGCTGTAATTCAAGTCATGAACTGTGTGTCGTTGAACATTAGACCTTTCTTCTAGAAGAAAAGCCTGCTGGTCTTTGAGGAATAAAGAAAACTGAAGTCATTATCCAAAGCTCCAGACCAACTTTTCCACTTGTAGCTCTGGTGCTACTAACTTTCTCAGTTGGTCGCAACGCCACATGATTTGGTCGCGTATTTTGTTTTGGTACAGCACGTATCGTGTTAATCAATGACCTTTCACGCTGATGAATAGTTGTTTCGATTTCTCTCGTACTTTTTAAAATAATAAATGATGATCTTGGACTATAGCAACGACACGAGGAAAAGAGGCAAAAAAATGGCTCCATGCTGTGTTGTGACCACGCAGAGAAATCATCTGACATGAAGGCGTCCTTTGGCTCTGCAGATATGTCCTGGTGTTGATGTGGGATCAAATGATGACAAACAACTAATCAGATCATGTTTCTCTTATTTTCAGTGTTCCGAGTTTCCAGGTTTTTGCTACATAGCGAAGGTTGTTATTCAGGTTATGAGTCCTCGTGGCACAGAGGTGGTAGGGCAGCGCTGTGGTTAATCTCGTGAGTCCGGTCCATTGACGGTATCCGCGTCGGTCAACTTGTGATTGTGCATCATGCAGTTAGTTTGGTCCTGGTCATGCTCTGTAAAAAATCTTCACCTTGTACAGTATTTTTTTCGTTGTCCAGCAAGAAAGATTATTTCATCATGTTTCCAATACGGATCAACTTGTTTCAAGAAATGTGTCAGTAGTCTGAAACAAGACAGAATGAAGCAGTTTGCTGCACTAAAATCAAGAGAAAAGACACTCGTACAGTTCCTGAACATGTTGATTTTTATTGAAAAACAGTTGAAAGTATCTCATCAAACTAGCAGATCTTTTCACATCATCTCTTTCTTCCTCCCTTCCTTCCTTCCTTTCTTCCCCCTTTCCTTCCTTCCTTATTTCCTTCCGTACTTCTTTGGTTCCTTCTTTTTTTCCTTCCTTCCTTCTTTCCTTTCTTCTTCCCTCCCTTATTCCCTTCCTTCCTTCCTTTTTTCATTTCTTCTTTCTTTTCTCCCTTCCTTCCTTATTCCTTTCCTCCCTTATTCCCTTCTTTTCTTCATTCCTTCGTTCCTTCATTCTTTCCTTCTTTCCTTCAATACTTCCTTCTTTGGTACCTTTTTTATTTTCCTTCTTTCCTCCCTTCTTCCTTATTCTCTTCCTTTCTTCGTTCATTCGTTCCTTCCTTCCTTCTTTCCTCCCTTATTTACTTCCTTTCTCCTTTTTTTACGTACTTCCTTCTTTCCTCCGTTACATCTTTCCTTCCGTACTTCCTTCTTTCGTTCTTTCTTTTATTCATTCCTTCTTTTTTTCCGTACTTCCTTCTTTGGTTCCTTCTTTTTTTCCTTCCTTCCTTCGTTCCTTCATTCTTTCCTTCCGTACTTCTTTCTTTGGTTCCTTCTTTCATTCCCTCTTTCCTCCCTTATTCCCTGCCTTTGTTTCTTCTTTCCTTCTGTACTTCCTTTTTTCCTTCCTTATTCTTTACAAGTTAAGAACCAGTGACTTGGCCCTTTGATTTCTATTAGTTGCCACATTTTATTTTAAGAACTCATACATACTAGTACGAAATGCCTCTTTTACAGCTAAAATGCTCACAATCCAGCTCTAAAGTTCAATATCACATGGTGTTCTGGTTATTTTGTCTACCCCTTGTATATGTTTATTTCTCCAGCCAGCATGCAGGCCATAAGCACTCTTGATCTAAGTCTAAGAAAAATAGTCCTTCCAAGATTGACTTCATTATGCTCACACTATTAATCTTTAATCTGTTCCTCACCTCCAGCCAGAGCTGTGACTCCTGCTCTCTGCCGGCCCATCAAACTTTCATGAGGGTAATCGAGATAAACCTGAAATGGAATAACAGCTCCTTCCATATAATCCCGGAGGAAAGGTGAAAGAAAACGTGTCCAAGGTGTTACAAGGTGCCAGACGGCTCTGTGAATTAGCTTTTTCCACCCAAAGGTGCCGCCCGCACGGCCATTGAATTTTATCCCAATGGAATATTCTACATGTGTGTGTTTCCTGATGTTTGAGGTTAAGTCTGTCCTGCATAAACCTGGATATTTTGTACTAAAACATTAGAGAAATTTTTCTTTTTATATCAAGAGATTAAGAAAGTAAGGAGTTTA
Organism: Sebastolobus alascanus; assembly: GCA_916701645.2. Classification (NCBI taxonomy): domain Eukaryota; kingdom Metazoa; phylum Chordata; class Actinopteri; order Perciformes; family Sebastidae; genus Sebastolobus; species Sebastolobus alascanus. The sequence continues at coordinate 1,348,182 of CAKAOJ020000124.1, forward strand.
GATGAGGTTCTGTTGCTGCAGTTGACATAAGAGAGAGAGAGAGAGTGTGTGTGTGTGTGATGGTGTGTGTGGGGGGGGTCTTTGTGTGTTTGTGTGTGTGTGTGTGTGTGTGTGTGTGTGTGTGTGTGTGTGTGTGTTTCATAAGTTTGTACAGCCATGTAATTCCCTGCTAGTCTGTCATACAAATATTTTTTTCTCAGTATTATATAATGTAGCTCAGATAAGGTGAACGGGCCATTCAAGGGCTGCAGGCTGCTAGTGTGTGTGTGTGTGTGTGTGTGTGTGTTTGTGTGTGTGCGTGTGTGTGTGTGTTTATGTACTTCTGTGTGTCTGTACACAGGATGAGACGGCGTAAAAAAAACAACATACATGGACAAAACATCAAGGCTTGATGCAAATACAGAAAAATAAACGTCGCCCAAGGGTGTGCGTTCAGGCATGCGTGCATCTGTACAGCGTTGCATGCATTAACAATAACGAGCAAAACACAGCATACAGAGTACACGATGTACAGACGACGGGACACCGTGTTCACCACTAGAGAGCGCGCGTCCTCTGTGAACTTTTGACCCCCCGCTGCTGGGCATTCAGACAATATCACATCTGTTATTACGTGATCCGGCTTTGATTAATTAGGCGAATAGGACGGTACGTGCCGACTCTATGGATGTTAAGATGAGGACAGAGCCGACGCCGGACGATTAAAGCGAACGGAGAGCGTGAAGTGATGCAAATTGACAAACTATGAAACAACGTGGGAGGAGGAGGAGGAAGAGAGGAGCTGACAGGAGTGGTCATAGATGCGAGTGTGTTCTGCTCGATGGACTCAAAGACATGTTGCCGTGACGGCGTGGATTAAAATACACAGCAGCTTTCTGTCTCTTACAGCTGACCTCAGATCTGTACATCTATCTTGCAGTCTGCTGCATCAAAGTGTTCCTCTTTTATCCCTTTCTACCATGGATGGATTATTGAACAGGCTTAAGCAACTGCAAAGAGACGCAAAACGACTACAAATGCCACGGCCATGTCGTTTGTAGTCATTTTGTGTCTCTTTCAGTCTGGGTGTCTTGCTCCTATTTAGGACGGGTTGGAGGAATTTTACATGTCTGTGCCCCGGGACAAGTTGTCTTATTATCCATCCATGCTTTCTATCTAGGGCTGCATGATTTTGGCCAAAATGATAATCCCGATTATTCTATCATTAGGGGCGAAATATTTTAATTGCACTTTCTTTTGCAAATAAACTGAGCACTGCTTTCTCTTCCATGTTGGGCTACATTTCTGCTAATGTACAAATCTTCGCATCAAAATAAGACTGGCCCTTATTCACAGTGTATTTCCTAGAAGCAAAATATAATTGGACCAAAACTTTTAGGCTTGAAAGTCCGTGTTTCCGTCTTACAACTTTAACCCTTTCACAGTGTGTTTTCATCAAAGTTAATTATAACATTTTGGTCGCCTAAAAATGTTTTATTCAGCGTTCGGTGGTACTTTGATCCACCCTCTCGTTTCACTTCTGGATGCAAAAAAACAAGATGGCGACGGCCACAAACCAAGATGGCGACGGCCAAAAACCAAGATGCTGGCAGCTTAAAACCAAGATGGTGACAACCAAAAACCAAGATTTCGACAGCGTAAAACCAAGATGGCGACCGTCTTAAAACCAAGATGGCGAGAACCAAAAACCAAGATGGCGACGGCCAAAAACCAAGATGGCGATGGCCGAAAACTAAGATGTCGACAGCGTAAAACCAAGATGGCGACAACCAAAAGCCAAGATGGGGACAGCCAAAAATCAAGATGGCGACAACCAAAAGCCAAGATGGCGACGGCCTTAAAACCAAGATGGCGATAACCAAAAACCCAGATGGCGACAGCGTAAAACCAAGATGGCGACAACCAAAAGCCAAGATGGGGACTGCCAAAAATAAAGATGGCAACTGCCAAAATGCCGAACTCAATGCTTCAAACCGGTAGTCCACAAACCAGTGGGTGACGTCACGTAGACTACGTCAACTTCTTACAGTATATACAGTCTGTGGGCATGACAGCTCCCTAAAAGTGAAGCCAAAACGGAGCACGCATGTTGAACATTGCAGTCGATCATGTTCATTTAATCGGAGAAACCAAAATCGCGGTTAATATTCGATTAATTGTGCAGCCCTATTTCTATCCCACATCTTCAGTTTCCTCGTTTTCCTCTGTAACCTTCTTGGTTGTAGCCGTACTAGCCTCTTCCTCCTCCCGCTGCTCTCTTTTTTTTCTTCAGCCTTCAGGCATCTGCCACCATGAGCTGATCAGAGGACGCTCACTTCTAACCAGAAATGTTCATCATCCCCTTCCTCTTGCGTCCTGACCTGCAGCTCCGAGGAGGCCACTGAGACGGAGAAGCAAAATGCGAAAGATTGGGTGAAAAAGCAGGCGGGTCCCACTTTTTTCACATCCTTTGCTGGACTGCAGTACTTTTCTAATGTCTTGAACTTGTCTTCCACCTCTTGGTCTTTCTCTTCTTCGGGCAAAATACTGAAAAAATGTAATTCACCTATTATGTATATATTTTTCAACATCAACACCTCTTTGCACCAAATGTCCAGATTGCGTTTAGGCCAGTTTATCCCAGTCAAAGAAGTGCAACTAAAAAATATTTGTAGGACATTCCAGATGAGAGGTTCTGCCTTTTGCTCTCGGTAAAAAATACAATATTTTATTCATGCTGCAAGATACACGACATGTCGCTTTGATTGTCAAAGGCCCTCCTCAGATATCGCGCTGAATAAATAAAATCTATATGCATTTTTTTTTTTTTTTTTTCCTCAGCGAGTGGAAGTAAGCCGTCATATCTTGAGGATGTCTTTGATGTGTTTCAGTTCAATGGGTCCTTGAAAAAAGAATGAATTACATCCCTGAAAAAATATTCACTGCGGAGGCGTCGTAACTTATTCAGTCATAAGAGGGAAGCTTAAGATCAAATACAGTAAACCTGTTGTAGATACAGAGTTAAATGTACTGTATGAAATTGCTTCAGATGCAGTATGTGTTTTAAAAAATGTCAAAAAAATCCTTCATCATCTGCACATGGTCACATCAAAAGAGTGTTTAAAGATACTAAAGTAGATTCAACCTGTGGGTTTTTTTAGCAAACGTTACTTTGAGTATACATTTCACTCCGCTCATTTAGCTTCTTTACTGTGTGCCACGCTGGATAAGAACACTACGAGTTTTGATTTGCGACACGCTCTGACAGCTGCTTGCACCGGACTGCGTCGGCCAATCGCCTCGGCCGCCGCCAGCCTCTCAGCCAATGGGACGCCACGGGGCCCTCGGGGGGGTGTGTCTCATTAGCTAGATTCCAGGACCTGGCTCTGGCCCACAGGACGCACTCAGCCGGAAAGGATGCAGTCCAGAGGGGGATTCATCATCTGCAGCATCGTCTCCTCTTCCTCGCTCTCTCTCCCCTCCCTCTTCGGGAAAAGAGTGGGCAGGGGGAGGCGAGAAACTAGAACAAGAGAAGCACAAAAATGACAGTATTTTTTCCGAATTTTGTTGAAAATATACAACACTTGGTTATTCAAAAATACGATTTCACACATCAACAGTTGACGCTTCTTTCGAGATCAGCTGAAGGTGAAGCGTCTGTTCTCGCAGACATCTGGCCGCCTCTTCACCCCCAGCAGGAACACTGTGTGCTTTTGTGGCCCTCCCTTCTCGCTAAAACTATTTTGGGTACAGATTCCAGAGGGCCTGTGCGGGACCATGGGTGGTTTATGTAACTGGTCGGGGCGGGCTATCAAATTCTGAAAGGCTAACGTTATCTAAACGTGCCCCCTGGGAGGTGGTCGAGGTGGGGGCAGATCTGGAACTCCTCATGGTCCATCAGGTTGAATATAAATCCTCGCCCTCGAGGGGACCGGCATTGACCTTTACAGCCCCGATCATGCAAATGCCTACCTGTCCACCACACCGGACGCCACTTCGGCCTTTGCCTGCTATATTTCATGAGCGGTGACGTCTGCAGAAAAAGGAATTGTTAAAGTTAATGTCCCAAAGTCATCAGGAAGTCTCCTCAAATGGACTGTTTGACCACATCTGAACCTGAACACCTAACATGAACTTATAAAGTGGTCGAATGAGTCCATTTGAGGGGACTTCCTGCTGAGTTAAAGAGCTAAAAACGACAAAGTAAGTGTCATGCAGGAGAGGGATTTTCCACAGCCTGGCAGCCCAAACGTTGTTTCCTATTAATGTCTTATAACTGATCTATAAAGCTGAAGTAAATGACTTATTAATAAAGACATTAATTACAGTTTATAAACCCCTTATAAATTGTGCAACCCTGCATGTGCTCCCCGTGTTAGCGTGGGTTCTCTCCGGGTTCTCCGGCTCCCTCCCACAGTCTCCAGCCCTTGAGTAGGATAAGCGGTTACAGATAATGGATGGATGGTTTGGCTTATAATAACTACTTAAGTGAACGTTGACTTTTAGTTTCACACGTACAACGGCCTCCTGGGGGAAAGTCCTGTGTTTGTTTGACCCTCCCACCCACCCGTAGTGGACTTTCTCGCTTGTTGTACTCCTTATTATGCCACGTAACTTTGAATTCATTCATTAACTCGATATACTTACGTCACATGCTCTGCGCGTCGCTCGTTGTGCTACGTCCCTTTCTACGGCTTTCCGTGGACTATCATTACAAACGTATTTGTGATACGTCAAAGACACGCGTAATCTGCGACAAAATACTTTTCCCTCCAGACGTAATTGAAAATGTAGTTTAGTTGTATGGGAACGCAATTTTTTTAGGGGCTGAAATTGTGCTGTATTAGAAAGTGGTAACAAAGGAATTTACATAGTTTAAGACAATATTGAGAGAGCATGTTGTCTTTTGTCAATAGCAATAAAAGAAAAAGAATTTCAAAATTAAACCAATGCAGTGATAAAAATGAACAGTTTCATCCAAAGCAAGATGAGCTTTGATTGAAACATACTCAAAATAGCAACTCACATGCGAGAAAATCTGATTTTGTGTTACAATGAGTCATCCTGAAACGCAGTGAACAAAATGATGTATTTGATGACAAAATCATTTTTCTCTTTCAAAATACTGACTTCTAGGTATTCTTTCGTCACAATAGCTATGTTTTTTTATTGTGATGAGACCCATAGTTTTTTCCACCAACATCCAAACACACAATCAGAACATGATTTATCATAAACCGGCACCAGACTGCAATGCTAATTACGGTGAGTCAGAAATAAACCTTGAGTATTAAAGCCACTTGAATATTAATGGAGGTGTTAAAGCGGAATCACATTTATTTCCCTCCTGGGTCAAGTACTGAAAAGAAAAAACATTGTTGGAAGCACCATTATTCAAATGAGAGTGCACAGACCTTAATAGAAATCAGTCCAACCATTAACTTCTGTTTTAACGCAGCCCAGTAATTTTGTTTCCAACATTTGTAGACATGATTGACTGTGCTGTTCCTGTCTATTGTAGAGCATGTAAATGTGGCCCCATCCATATTTCCCAAAAAGCCTCATTCAGAACCTTAAAAGGCTCCAAATAAAGATAAATTAGGGTTACCACGTTGCCTTAATCTGAACTAATGCCAGCTAAAACCGAAATGAGTGCCCAAGAGTGGTTTCATCATTCACTGTTTGCTGATATGGAGCAAAGATTCACCTTTGAACTCGCAGATATAGTGGTGATTTTTGTTTCCTGAATGGCCTTGAATGGAAAGAAGAAAGAGCGTGATGGCTGTTGGGATCAAAGTTTGCTTAAAAAAACACATTTTGCATGCTTATACTTGTTAAATCCTCGTGCCGAAACCTCTCTGATCTCGGTGTTAATAAACTTTTAGATCATCAGTTCATTCAGCCAAGGTTAAGGAATGTGTTTTTATAAAAGAGACATGGCAATGCTTAAAAAAAAAACATCCAAATAACCTGTAACTTCTTGTTCTAACAACAAACAAAACATTCAAGCATTAGGAATTAATTTTTAGGCTATACGTTAAATATAAATATGTTATATCCTGAATGGCTAATGCATCATTTTAAAGCAACAGTTTGACCTTTTGGGAAATACGCTTATTTAGCCGGTTAGCTTAGCCACCAGTAAAACCACCGTTTTTTGTGCAGAACAAGATATAATGTGTTAATTATTGTGCCTCAAAGTTGCTGGTAGGTTTATTTTGTTACTTTAGACAATCAGGCTAGCTGTTTCCCAATCTTTATGCTAGGCTAAGCTACCCGACTTTAGCTTCATATTTAGCTAACACACAAGAGTGGTATCAGTCTAATCTAACTCTCAGCAACATATCCTCATACAAAGGTTCGCATGATATCTTGTGAAAAGTTATTCCTATTTTTCGTGCGTTTTCCTACGTTGTCCAGCAACATGTGACGCACATGTCAATTTCTGCTCCAGTCTTTTCAAAATAAACTTCCATCTTCTCAGGAAACACCTTGGTTAGGTTTAGGCAACAAAACTACGTAGTTAGGTTTAGGAAAAGATCGTGGTTTGGGTTAAAATAACACTGTAAGTGGTGTAACTTAAGTGCGAACACCTGTCTCCTGGGTGAAAGTCCAGTGCATTTTGACCCACCCATCCACCTCAACCTCCTCCCTACACGGTGTTTTTCGCTCTTTATACTTCCTGGTTCACAATTATGTGGATTACATACAAATTGATTTTGTGGGATATACTGTATACAAACTACAGTGTATTAATTTTAGTAGACATAGCTACAACGGTGTATGAGAACAGCCTGGTTTCCCCCCGTTTCCCAATCTTTACGCTAGGCTAAGCTAACCATATTTAGCTAATGCACAAGAGTGGTATCAATCTAATCTAGCTCTCAGCAAGAAAACTGATAAGTGTATTTCCCATAATGTCAAACTATTACTATTCACAGCCTTTTAAGTTCCTCAATGATGTTTGATACCACTCTCATGTCTGTACATTAGTTAACTATAAATCTACAGCCAGCAGCCGGTTAGCTTAGCTTAGCTTAGCTTAGCTTAGCTTAGCTTAGCTTAGCTTAGCTTAGCACAAAGATTGGAAACGGAGTAACAGCTAGCCTCACTCCGTCCAAAGGGAACAAAATCTGCCTACCAGCTCCTCTAACGCTCACTAATTAACATTTATATATTGGTTGTTTAATCAATCAAAACCAAAGGGTAAAAACAACAACTTGTGGTTTTACGGAGGGTTATTTGCCGAAAGTCACTTTGCTAAACTATGCTAACCTGCTGCTGGCTGTAGCTTCATATTTGCTGTACAGACATGATATTTCCCAAATTGCCAACTATTCCAGGAAACGCAATCTCCTAAATTTATCATTGCAGGTTGTTGGTTTTTCTGATAACATTGTACACTCTGTACAATTTAGATTAAAGATGTCTTTGCTCAATATTGTATATCAGGACTGGGTATCGACCTGTCTACCTGTCTATCAACGTCGGGCTGTGCAACATGCTTTTCTAATGATGTACTCAAAAGTTTTTTGTCTCGCAGCGTTGACGAGGTTAGAACTTCAAACAGCCTAAAACATTTTAAACTAAACCGCTAATAATTAATGTCTTTGAATTTTGCCGAAAAACCATCAAGCACTCTGTAATCAATCCAAGCTTATAATCAATAAATCAAGCGTTGCGATACTAAATGAGCTATGTGATGGCACGTCTAAGGATTTAGAAATGAAAAAAGAGCGTCGCTTATGACACATTATGGCTTGTGTTGGATATGTTTAAAACATTATGCTAAAATGTGTGAAAATTATGTCTGCAATTTGACAACTTTTTTTTTTTTTTTTTTTCTTAATTTCTCCCCAGACGCTTTGAAAAACAGTCCCACCCTGCAGGGATGATCAAAGGAGCAGGGGATCCATCTTGACACAACACCTTCTCATCTCGCCTCCAAAGGCAGCTCACATTGAATGGACAGATTAAAAAAACATTGCTGCCATGTTAGATACAGACCAGCACTCACACTCCATAATTATTAGCCCGATGATTGCGCGCGAGTGTTTTTTGGCTGTTGCATCTGGCTCCGCTGCGGATGATGGAAGTTGTACGTATCCACTCACATTTTTTCCTGGCTGTCAAAAATTGCATTCTGAGAAAGCCGTACTCCTCTCATCAAGAGTCATAATTTACTTGTCAAAGCAGGAGTCCTCTCAGCGTGCTGGAGGCTCCCTGGGGTTATAATTGCGAGACGGTTTGGTTCTCCTGAAATGCCTCCAGTCAAGACAGAGCACAGGCCCGCTCGTCAGGCTTTGTGTACTCTTTCCTTTTAAAAGTAGCCATTTACAGAGAAAATTGTAAAACACGGTTCAAAAAAAAAAAAGAAAACATTTGACTAGCTTCACTACACTTTCACCATCAACTCCTTGTCATCAGTGACTTTCAACACCGACTACTTTTGGTGCCCGGAGAGTCGTGTCTACACTGACACAAGGTCCCCATCTTGTGGAGAGAGCATGAAAGTCTTTCGTTTGCAGGTCAGCTAAGGTTCATCTGAGAAATCGTGTTTTAATTTGCAGCTCATGCAGAATTGTATATGTTTTTTAAAGCAATGAATAAGTAATTTATATGAATCATTCAGAAAGCGGGATGTTAAATTCAGTAATTCTCATTTACTGTGCTTAAGTACAATTTTGAGGTACTTCTATTACTACTACTTGTATTTCCATTTTCTGCTGCTTTATACTTGTAGTCCACCACATTTCAGAGGGAATTATTGTACCTTTCACTAGAGCTGCAATGATTAGTCGACTAATCGATTAGTCAGTCGACAGAAAAATAATCGATTAATCGTTAAAGTAATTTTTCATGCAAAAATGGCAGAAAATTGTGTTTTCAGCCTCTCAAATATGGAGATTCTACTGTTTTCTCATATTGAACTGAATATCTTTGGGTTTTGGACCGACAACATGAAATATTTAAAGACATCACCTTGGACTTTGAGAAACTATTTTCTGACATTTTATAGACCAAACGATTAATCTATTAATCTAGAAAATAATCAGCAGATTAATCGATAATGTAAATAATCGTTAGTGGCAGCCCAACTTTTCACTCCACTAGATTAATTTGACAGCTATAGTAACTGGTTACTTTTCATATTAAGATTTCACATAAAAAACACTCATAAACATTTTAAAATATGCACCAAAATACGATGCATTGTTCACGATCAAACCAGTGGTTGTCAATCTTTTTTGCTTGTGAGCCCTTACAAAAAAATATGTGAAATATTTAATCATTTAGAGAGGGATTCACACATCCCCCTCTATATGATCAAATATTTCACCAGAAAAGCAAACATTAGAGAAATATCCAAAATTTCTCAGAAAGTGTGATGTGAAATATTTTAAGGGAATATCATTTGAAAATTGCAGTTTGGTTTTTAAATAATACTTTACATTTCCACTCGCTTCAATGTGATTTACAAACGGTGTATTTATGGAAATATTTATTTATTTATTCTCTATACTTTTACTTGAAACTGTTTATATTCATTTTGCACTAAAGTTCTTAATTTAATGAGAAAATACTCATTATTTAATTCCCACAGGAGTATGGTTTATCGTGTGGTTATAGACTATTTATTTTTGACTTATACAGTATATTGTTATCGTGATATGAAATGACCTATATCAGGATAGAATATTTGGCCATATCATTCAGCCCTAATTGGTTCTTTGACTTACAGTAAATAAGGACTCTGAGTACTTCTTCCACCACTTTTTATAATTTATTCAAAAATATTCACATAAGATGAAAAACACTATTTTCACATGATAAATTCATACAGTCTCATCACAGCTCTCTGCTGTTCACAGCTGCTATATCCTCCATCTTCTCAAACAACCCCTCGATCGAAGAGTCGCTCCTCTTGCTGCTCAGCACGTGATACCTTCCCCCACATCTCTCCACGAGCCCCGTCAGCTCCCCGTTCCTCATGACGTGCTGCTCCGCGCTCTCCCCTAACATTTCCCCCCACGTGAACAGCACCAGCGTGCGCCGCCAGACGTCTTCCCCTCCGATCAAACTCATGTGCTCCTCCGCTGCTCTCCTGTACTTCCGCGTGCAGGTCAGGAAGGCCGGCACGAGCAGGAGGACGACGTGAGGTCCCGGGCGGCACCAGGAGACGCCGTCGAGGACGCTCCTCCTCTGCGGAGCGCTGGTCGGATCCGGTCCGCCCCGCCACTTCAGACCTAGCGGCTCGGCGACGGCGACGCGGCGTCCGGCCACCTGACCTCTCCAGGGCCTGAAGGTGGAGCCGTTGGGTTTGAACGCCTCTCCGCACAGGATGGTGACTCCAGCGGGGGAGCGAGGCGACCAGGACTCCCCCAACACCACCACCCTCAGATCCGACCCAGGAAGCTTTGAGCTTCTGTGACTTGCAGATAAAACATCTTGAATGACCTTTGCCCTTTCCAGATCCTTACTCGTCTCTTCTCCTTCCTTTTCCTCCGCCGTCTCTTTTAGTGTTTCGAGGTGACAGTTATCTGCAGCTGACGACGCCGTTTTCATCCTCTGATCTCCTCTATCTGACTCTCTTCCCTGTTCCCTTCTCTCGCCGACCTCTCGGTACATCACGTGCGAGTCCGAGCTCTCGACCGCATCTGTCAGATCCAAAGAATCCCTCTCGTCGACCTCGTATTGTCCCTTCTCTCTCTCGTGCAACCCGTCCTCCCGCTCTTTAAGATTCTGCTCCCATTTGCCCAATTTCTTAAGGGACGCCTTTAAATTCTTCTCCTTGTCGCGGAGCTCTTCCTTCAGCAGAGCCAAGTCTCTCCCCATCTCGTCCAGCTGCCGCGTCGTGGAGCTCACGCGCTCGTTTTGCGTCTGCAGCTCCGACTTCCAGCCGAGCAGCTCCCGCTCTTCGTTCCTCAAGTAACACTCCCTGTCTTTCAGCTCCTTCCCGTGATCTTTCAGGCCCTTCACCTTCTCCTGAAGGTCTTGACCGTGACAGTTCAGCTCTTTCTGTTTGCCCTCCAGCGCTCTGAGCAAGCTCTCCAGCTCCCTCTCCTTTTTCTCTACGTTTTGCGCCGTCACGCTCACGTCTTGCTCTTTTTCCTCCTGCTCTTTTTGCCGCTTTTCTAGACTTGCTTCCCATTTGCTAAGCTCTTCGTCCCTACTGTCCAACTTCACCTCTTTTTCAGCAAGCTCTTCCTCTTTTGCACCGAGTTCATGCCCTCTTTTGCTCAACTCTTCTTCGTTTCTACTCATAACCTGCTGCCTTTCCCCTACTTCTTTTTCCCTTTTCAAGAATTCCTCATCCTTAGCTTTCTCACTTTCTTTCCCCTTCTGTATCCTTTCTATCTCTTCTTCCAGTTTGTTATTTGCCTCCTTTAACCCCTCGAGCTCCACGTCTCTCTCCTTGAGAATGCCTCGCATTTCTGCTTCTGTGCTCCTCACCCTGAGGTGTTCTCTAACTTCTTCTTCGCTCTCCTCCTTCAGCTCCTCGCACTTCATTTTGAGGTTGTCCGTCTCTTTCCTCAGCTTCTCGTTTTGCTCCTGCAGCTCCTCGACGCTCCTCCGGCTCTCCTCGTATTTCTCCGCGACTTCCTCCCGGCGTCTCACGGCGCCGTCCCTCTCCTTCGCGACGGATTCCACGCTCTCGTTCCTCCTCGCGATCTCCTCCTCGTATCCCCGAATCATGCTCGTCATCTCCTTCTCCATCCTGCCGACGAGCCCCTTCAGCTCGGACTTTGTCTGCTCGATCGTCAGCCTCAGCTGGGTGATCTCTTTCTCGTTTTCTCTCAGTTCTTCTCCTTTCTCCTGAAGTTTTTCCATCATTTCTGCGTCTCTTTTCCTCCCCTGCTCTGCGTGGCGCTGCTGTATATCCGTGATACTGGCAGTCTGGTTGTTAACGCTTTCTTTCAGCTCTTCAATGTCTTTTAAGTAGTTCACACATGTCTTTTTGGCCTCATCAAGTTCACCGTCTCTCTCTGCAAGAAGAAGCTGTGCTTGTGTTACTTCTTTAGTTTTCTCCTCAACGATTTCCAACAGTCGGTTCGACTCGTTTTCTCCTCTCTCGTCCTTCTTCCTCTGCTCTTCCCTCCATCTCGCCTCCCTGGAGTCGGCCTGTTGCTTAACACTCTCAATCTCACTCTCCTTTTCTTCTAGTTTCCTCTCCGCTTCGTTTAAAAGCTGTAGTTTCATCTCCTCCATCTCTCGTTCTCTGTCTTGCAGTCGCTGCTCTGCCTCTTTCTTTTGATTCAGAATAACCTCTCCCCTCTCTTCTTCTTTCCTCTGCAGGATTTCGTCAACGTCCTTTATATGCTGATTCAGCTTCTCTATCATTCTTTCCTTTTCTTGGAGTTTTTGCTCCATCTGTTTCTTGTGATTTAAACGATCTCTTTCTCTTTCCTCTCCTGTCTGCCGCAATTGTTGCTCGAGTTCTTTTAAATGTTCTTTTATCGCTCCTGTTTCTCTTTCTCTGTCCTCCAGTCTTTGCTCCATCTCTTGCTTGTAATTTAAATGATCCATTTCTTTCTCTTCCTTTTGTTGCAGCTTTTCATTTGTTTCTTTGACACTGAGTTTCATCTCCTCGATTTCTTTTTCTTTTTCTCCCAGTCTTTGCTCCATCTCTTGCTTGTAAGTTAAATTATCTATTTCTTTCTCTTCATTTTGTTGCAGCTTGTCCTTCATTTCTTTCACATTCTGTTTGATCTCCTCCATCTCCTCTTCCTTTTCCTCCAGTCTTTGCTCCATCTCTTTCTTGACAATCATAACAATCCTTTCCTTCTCCTGCTCACTTTCTTGCATTTTATCTTGGATTTCATTAATATGCTGACGTTTTAACTCCTCCATTTGTCCGTCTCTCTCTTGCATTTGTTGCAAATTGTATTTTTCATGATTCACATTCATCACTTCCTTCTCTTTTTCATTTTCTAGCACCTTCTCTTCCGCTTGGGCTGCGTGCTTTTGCTCCAACTGTCTTATCTCTCTTTGTCTTTCCTGCAATTGTTTCTCAGTTTCTTCTGCAAACTGTCTCTTCAGCTCTTTCTCCTCTCTTTGTCTTTCTTGCTCCATGTCTCTTATTTCATCTCTGCACTGTCGTCGGACCCTTTCCACATCTTCCTCCTTTTCTTTCACCTTTATGTCCGTTTCCTCTTTGTGTTCAGCTCCCCTCGTCTGCATTAGTTTTTCCATTTCATTCATTTTTCTCGCCAGTTCTTCCTGATGCTGCAGTTTTAACACCTCTACCTCTTTTTCTTTCTCTTGCATCTTCTGTGTCATGTCTTGTTTGTGATTCAGATGAATCATTTCCTTCTCTTTTTCATTTTGGACCAGATACCTTTGCTCTAACTCTGCTATCTCACTTTTGTTTGCTTGCATTTGTTCCTCTGTTTCTTTTGCAAACTGCTCTTTCAGCTCTGCAACCTGTCTTTGTTTTTCTTGCTGCGTGTCCTTTATTTGTTGTTTGACTCTTTCTATATCTTCTGCATTGTCTTTCAACTTCTGATTAATTTCTTCTTGGTGTTGAACGTTCATTGTCTCCATCATTTTTTCTAATTCGCTGATTTTTCTAGTCATCTCATCTTGATGCTGCAGCGTCTCCGTCTCTTTCTCGTGCATTTTTCTTTCCATCTCTTTCTTATGTTCCGTTTTCATTTCTTCAACTTTCCTCTCCATATCTTTTTCATATAGTTTTACGTCATTGAGAGCTATCTGCTTTTCCTCTGATGCTTTCTCTCTCAGTTCTTCTTGCTCTCTGTCTTTTATTTCCATTTCTTTTTTAAGTTTTTCCTCCATCTGTGCCATCTCCCTGTTTTTATCTTGTTCTTTTCTCTCGAGAACATCATCATGGTGTCTTTTAGCCTCGTCCATTTCTGCTTTTAAACAATCAACTTTTTCCATCCACTCTGCTTTCTCTTTCCTCTGCAGCTCTGTGTTTTCTTCCAATTTCCTAACCTCACTCATCCACTCTTGTTTCTTCGCTCTAATGGTGTCCTCCCTCTGTTTTCTCTCATGTTCACTTTCAACGCCGGCACGTTCAAGGTCGAGCAGCTTCGCCTGCTGCTCGTCGATTCTCTCTCTCAGCTCCTCGATCTCTCTCTCTTTTAGCTCCAGGTTGAGCGTCGCCTCGTCCCTTTCTCCCTGACTCTGGTTCAGCGCTACGCGGATCCTCCCGTTTTCTACACTCAGATCCTGAATTTCTCTCTCTTTATCCTCTGTCAGCCATCGCATCCTATCCTCCAGCTCCCCGATATCGTTCCTCCTCTCGTCCATCCTACTGTCCTCTTCCTCCTCCTCTTCCCTTTGAACGTCGACCTTTCCGGGTGATTTCACCTTTTTCTTCCTGTCAAAAAACCACCTGATTCTTTTCATCTCCCGCTCTCTCAAATTTTTCACCTCGTCCTCCTGACGAAGCATTTTATCTCCCATGTCCTTCAGGCGCTGGTTGAACTTCTCGTTCCTGTGCCGGCTCAGATCCCTGACCTCCTGAACCAGGCCGGAGAACGCCTCGCACCTGTTCATCGCCGTCATCTTTTCCACCATTTTCAGGAGCTCGGTCACCTTACTGGAGCCTCCGTCTCTGCTGCTGATGACGAGGTACCGGCCCCTGCACGTCTCCAGCAGCCCCCGGAGCTCCCTGCCTCCGCCCTGGATGTGCTGCTCGATGTCCACCCCCTCCCGAAGCTGATCCCCGTGCGTGAACAGCAGTATCGTGTGTCTCCACACGCCCTCGCCCAGGAGCTCCAGATGTTCCCTCACGTGTGCCGCCCTCACCAGCGTGTCCACCCTCAGAGTCAGAAGCAGCGCGTGGGGCCCCGGAGGACACAAGGCCACGCTGCTGACGATCTCCCTCTTCACCCTCTCAGGCGTGGCACCCTCTATGCCTCCCTCCCAGCCCGGAGTGTCCACCACCGTCACCAGCCGCATGGCCACCTCCGCTTGCTGTCGGGCGCACTCCTCCGTCACCGCCCCGGCCTGGAAGAAGCCCGTTTTGCCCAGGATGGTGTTCCCGGCAGAGCTCTTTCCTGTTTCACGCTCGCCCAGGAGAACCAGTCTGACCTCGGGTAAACGTCGGGGGGCCTTGGAGAACGACTGGTGGGCGTCTAGCTCTGAGCCCTGAAGACCATCGCCTGGAAGGGAGAGAGGTACGGATTTGTGGTGAAACATATTGTGTGTGCTCATACAAAGTTCAGCTCTGATTAAATGAAGGAAGTTTGGCCACTAGGGGCCAGAAAAAAACAAGCCAACAGAAACTACTAGCTTGTTGGCTTAATACATTTTTATTGCTAATGTGTTAGCAAACAAGTAACCTACACATTCATTCAACAAACTTAATATTCATGGCCAATATTCACTCTCCATTTAGCTTTTGGTCTCCACCAACTCTTGAAGGAAATATCAGGCAGTTTAGCAGCTAAATGCTCCACTTTGTTCCAAGCGAGTTCGGCATTTAGACCGACATCATTTTGTTTTTTTGCAACCAGAAGTGACACGAGAGGGTGAAGCTAATTACAACCGAACGCCGAATAAGACATTTTTAGGCGACCAAAAGGTTATAATTATCTTTCAAGAACTGAAAACACACTTCGAAAGGGTTAAAGTTCTAAGACGAAAACATGGACAGGTAGCAACCTGTCAATCACAGGGTAACCACGCCCTAAAGCATACCCTGCTTTATGGTCTATTTGACTCTAAATGGGACCATAATTTACTAAATGAACATCCTGCTTTACTGAAGAAGACTTGAAACTAGTGATTGAGACCATAAACTCATGTTTACAATGTTTACTGAGGTAATAAATCAAGTGAGAAGTAGGCTCATTTTCCTCATAGACTTCTATACAATCAGACTTCTTTTTGCAACCAGAGGAGTCGCCCCCTGCTGGCTGTTAGAAAGAAAGCAAGTTTAAGGCACTTCCTCATTGGCTTCACACTTCTCAGACCCGAAGGCAGCCCACTGGTTGAAAACAGCAGCCTGCTGACACTAAGGGCGATAGTTTCACACCTACAGTAGTCATATGATCCACTGTTAATATAAGAATACTGATTATTGCAGCTTTAAGCATTAATTTATATTTTCCAATAAGTATACAATCAACAGGTTTTCTGTGTCTGACTGTGATATGATTTCATGTATTTGAACAGACTGAAGAACTCACTCATTAGAGCAGCTTTGATGGTCCCTCTCTGCATCTGCGCCTCCATCTGCCTCTGTTTCTTCCTCCTCTCCCTCGCTCTCCTCTTCCCGTCCGCCTCCAGACCCACCAGCACCGTGTTATCCATCTCTAAGTGACCGCTCCCATCCTTCTTCGCCTCCACCATCTCCTCCAGCTTCCTTATCAGCTCTTTGACCTGCGTCCCGTCTCCTTTGCTCCGGTTGTCCACGACGTGGTACCTGTTCCCGCATTTCTGGAGGAGCCTCTGTAGCGCCGGGCCGCTCGTCAGGATCCGCTGCTCCATGGACACCAGGCCTAGCTCGTCTCCTCTGGTGAACAGCAGCATGGTGTGCTCCCAGACTCCTTTTCCCAGCGGCTCCAGGTGCTCCTCCATCTCGCCGATGTAGTCCTCCGTTACCGAGGCGCAGGACCGCATCGCCAGGAGCACGGCGTGGGGTCCGGAAGGGCAAAGCGACACGCTCCGTAAAGTCTCCCTCCTCACCCAGTTGGGGGTGCTGTTGAGCGGGTAGTACCACTCCCACCCGGGGGTGTCCACCACCGTGACTTTCCTCCCCGCCACGTCGGCTCGCCTCTTCACGCACTCCTCCGTGGGCTTCCCGCTCTCGAAGCCTCCCGCTCCTCCCAGGATGGTGTTGCCCGCCGCGCTCTTCCCCGCTCCTTTCCTGCCCAGTAGGACCAGTCTGAGCTCTGGGAGAGCGGGAGGGAGGCTGCGGGAGGCAGGAGGCTGCTGTGAGTCCATGGCGGCCTGAAGACTCTCATCTATGAAGAAAGGAAGAAGGACTTCCTCGGTGCACCGTACCGGGTAAGCTGAATGACACAAAACAACAAGAAGTGTGACACTGATCAGTCATCTAGTCTCTGCTTTACACTTTAAACCATATTTTTTACTTCAAGAACCATAATTGGATTGTTTAATTGCAAATTAATCTAATTATAATGAAACACATTAAACATTAAAGTAATCAGAAAGTACAGACTTGTATTATTCACTTCACACACTAAGGTGCCCCTATATAAGCTTATTTAAATTATATATAATACTTAACTAAACAAAGAATATAAGAGCTCTAAATAAACTCACCACCATTCGTGACGATGACTGGACTACAGTTCTCTTCTGTCGTGTCCATCACCTCACCGCCCGCTTTCTTCCTCTTGTCCTTCCTCTTCCTCTTTTTGCTTCCTGTTTGTCTTTTACAGGAACAGTTTATTGACCACCATTGCGAAAGAAAACAGAAACACGCTGATCCAAAATGAAGATCCGTGCCGCACAAGCTGAACGCAGAAAGTGGAAGACTTGTCGCGTCACGTGACCAACCTGCGGTTTTGTAACATGCTCTCATTCAAGACGACAGGAAGTTAAACGATGGCACGGTGTAGCTTCTCTGACACATGCTTGCAGAACACACGCAAATGCACATGTGAATGCTGCAGAGAGTTGTAAAGATAAATCCATATATGCACATACAGATACATGTATGTGCGTGCTGAGGCACAGCTTCATGATCAGAGCTGCAGAGCTCAGTATCGTCACACGCTGTCCTGTGGTGAACGTGTGGCACTTCTGTTTCCTTTACCCACAAGCAGAGTGAGACAGAGCTAACTCGACCTCGTGGTAACGAGTTCCTGCCTCGGATTGTGCTGTCAAATTACTTTAAAGTACAACGTGAGCAAACAGCAGAAAGAAGTTAGTTTAATACGAATTGCAAATATGAAATATTTCAGTAATATATGATTGATTTGAGTAACTCTTTAGTTTCAACATGCAGAACTAAGCTGGGTGTCAAAATGTTACATAGTCAACAAACTGAAAGTAACAGCAACAAATGAGGAAGTTCATCTTTCATCAGGTTTATACTGTACTGAATGTTCCACAATGTAGTCACTGTTTCATTTTAAAATAAAGCCAGTAACCAGTTCCCTATATTTATACATTACACACATATTAAGTTTAAAAGTTAAATCTTGACCTTGGAAAGTATGGGGTTACTTCTGTTCTGTTTATGGTCTCAATCTCTAGTTTCAAGTCTTCTTCAATACAGCATGATGTTCATTTA
Organism: Sebastolobus alascanus; assembly: GCA_916701645.2. Taxonomy (NCBI): domain Eukaryota; kingdom Metazoa; phylum Chordata; class Actinopteri; order Perciformes; family Sebastidae; genus Sebastolobus; species Sebastolobus alascanus. The sequence goes on from CAKAOJ020000124.1 coordinate 1,366,396, forward strand.
GTAATTTATGGTCCCATTTTGAGTCACATTGGCCTTAAAGCAGGGTATGCTTTAGGGCGTGGCTACCTTGTGATTGACAGGTCGCTACAACGGCGTTGTCCAGTGTGGGAGTTGTCCGCGTTTTCGTATTACAACTTTAACCCTTTCACAGCGTGTTTTCAGTTCATGAAAGTTAATATTAGCATTTTGGTCATCTAAAAATGTCTTATTTAGCGTTAGCTCCACCCTCTTGTGTCACTTCTGGTTGCAAAAAAAACAAGAGGGCGACGGCCGAAATGCTGAACTCGAGGCTTCAAAGCGGCAGTCCACAAACCAATGGGTGACATCACGTTGACTACGTCCACTTCTTATATAAAGTCTATGGTATTTATGGTATTAACTTTCTATGTTTTTATCCCCTCTAAGTTTAAGGGAGTAAAAGCTAAATCAACACGGGTGCAAATAAGAACAGAACAGCCAACGATTGATGAATTTTGTCAGCGCGATCGTTTTCTAACAGTCGTCGTATTGTGCGAGGAGCCAGCATCCTTTCATCGTGCCCGCCTGCTGTCACTGCAGCCTGGCTGTGTGGCGTTCACGGTACAACATGTTCTCATGTCCAGTCCCACGAAAACACACAGCAACACATTAGATCACGTCCTTTATGATTCACCCTTTCCTCCAGCACCCATCAGGGTTAATACAAACAAACCCTGTTTATGGAAAGGACTGAGTCAGCCGTATTGATTTGGCGCCATTAACCCGAGTTTTGAGGTCTGTTAAGTGTTGGGTGAACATTACCATGATGGATGCCTTCTCACATGTGTGCTGCTTTTTGTGAATGTCAAATGAATTACTTTTTATTGGACTCCCTGCAGCAGCAGCAGCACTTCCCTCCAAATATGAGGCATCTAAAATCATGAATAAAAAAACAGACCCAAAAAATTCCACCAGCAACACTGAAGCTCACAGTTTAATGTAACATAGAAATTTGCATTGGCATTCGCTGATTAGTTTGCCCCTGAAATTAACTGGTCAATCAAGAAGATAAGTGGTGGAAATGGGAAACACGGGAGCATACCGTACAGTGTTTCCTCCGTAATTTTATTCTGCATTGGAGCTTGTGAGTATTTTTAGCTTTGCTTCCACATCGAATCAGTTTTAAAGTAGAGCTCGTACATCCAATCATTTCGAAACATTAGAAGCTTGCATCTTTCTGCTCTAGATGGAAATAAAACTGTATTTTATGTTAATGTTTTTGGGTAGCACTGATGGAAATTCTTTCTCGTGGTAGCAGCAGATGATTAAACTGAAAATGAATAAAAAGGACATCTTGTGCGCCCGCAATGTGGTGGCTCATTTCTTCCTCTTTATTACCCTTCAACACAGCATCAATGCCAATATGGAAAAAGAAAACTGTGTATATGCTAGAGTGAATGCAGTAAAGTAGTATTAGAGGAAGTACTGTAGGACTAGGAGTAATAATAGCAACAATGAAGTAGTAGCAGCAGTGAGAGGAATAATAGTGGTTATATTTGGTAGCGTAACAGCAGCAATATACGTAGTAAAAGTAGCAGTAGTAATAGAAGTACAAACAGTAAAGGGTTTAACTGGCACCAGAATACCAACTGTGAGCCAACAGCTAGATTAGTTAAAAGTGCCCTGTGGAGGTTTTGGACACTAGTAGTGCTATGGAGTAATGTTTGTCCCTGTTTTTGTTTTTGATCGATAGTTGGCGGCCAAGAAATGTAGAAATGCGCCAACTTAGCGTTGAAGAAGAGGATTGCTAGCAAGAAAACATGGAGGTAAACAAAGAGGGTTTCAAATTTTTCAAAAAAATGGCTTTGCAAATGTTTAATGAGGAAGGAAATGTATTCATCAAGTTTACTGGACCTCAATAAGAGAAATTCGGGAAAAAAAAGTGTAATTATTGAAGAAAAACAAATTGTGCTTGGCTGAGGTGAAAAAGTTGGTGACTCAATAAAAACAAAGAGCAATGGACCAAGTCCGTATTTTTCATATGCGTTTTTTTTTTAATCTGTCATCCGATAAAAAAATGTTACACACATAAACCTTGCAAATTGAGTACGATGTGTTTTATTACTCTATTTGTTTAGAAAATTCACAATACAAGACAAAACTGAATTAATTATGTTGGTGCAATGGATAAGCGCTAGTCCCAAACGAGGCTAATGAATGAATGACATTAGCAAGAATATCGTTAGCTGCCAAGAGCTCCATCACTACTGTCTAATCTTTCGTATGTCCTTTGTTTTGCGAGCATCCCCGATTCCAAGCTGTTCTGCTACAATCTCTGTATTCTTTTATTTCTTTATCGTAATGTGCTGTGTGCTAAGAGACGAAGTGATTCATTTATCAGACGCCATTTTGGACGATGATGTTTGCGTGTACGGTGGCTCTGAGTGGTCAAACAACCCTCTTTTGGCTTTTGACGGATGCAAAAAAACGCAGAATTTTTTTTCTGTTCCGAAAACATTGATGACAACATGAGGTCGTCTTTATTTTTAAACGTGCAACAATTTTGGACGAAAAGTACAGACTTGGTGTACAAAAGGCCTTTAAACGTGGAGAGTTGACGAACTTTGTTGCGCTAAATTTAGATGGAAACTTGTCTAATGATGCACACAATACGTTTTGTGAATGTAAACATAAGTTTGTTTATTTAAAAAAAAAAAAACAGTGTACCTTTAAGTTGGGGTGCAAAATTAGGCCAATTTCAGTTATCGGCATCCTGAATCAGACCAGTGCACTCGGGTCTATTCCGGTCATTCATCACGAGTCCAGTAAACAGGCTCTTATTAGTGAAACTCCAGCTTTAAGTACCCTACCAGGAATTACCAACTGAACTGAGGCCACAACAGTCGGTGTGGCTTAACTTCCAAAACTCCTGCCCTCTTTATTTAGAACAGAGGCTAAAACCCCATAAACAGAGGAAGAGGAGAGGACGTACCATTGGTGGAGCGGTGGGAGTATCCTACCTGTGTAAAGATAACACAAACCAACACCTCAAATATAAGCATCTCACTCGTAAATATGCCACCACAAACCATCAAAAGAGAGTGGGCTCCCAGCACACCGACCACACCTGTGACTGGAAACAAGAGGGACAGAATTAACATAATATTCTAATCAGCCCTGAACGAGCAAGATAAACAATATGAAAATAGAGCAGTCAGAGCTTTTCCTGTAAACAAACAACGTTACAACTTTGGTGCAAGATAAACATGAACTATTAGCAACACGAAAGTCCTGTTTCCGGCGCAGGGACTTTCAACCGGCAATAAGAACCTTTTGAGGAACTCATTGCGTTTCGACCGCAGTGACCAGGGTCTAAAATAAGTTACAGGGACATTTTACCCCCAAAAAGACCCTGGTCGGGGGGGGAGTACATTCTGAAAGAACAGGAACTTTCATGGTGGGGTTTGCAGGGATGACCGTCACTGATTGGTCAAACACACACACACAGCGCCGGTGCTTCAACTCGTGTGTTGCTTCATTCATAAAACAAGGAAGTACTCTAGGATCAATATAGGACAATTTTTGGAGCATTTCTCTTTCTCTGATGACATTAAAAGTGAAGACAGAGAAAAAGAGAGAGACATCGTGCGAGCGTTAGAATGGAGAGAGACGAAGCGCGGCGGTGCTGTGAATGAGAGAAAAAGTTATTTTCTGATTGTTTCACGGTGGTTACGTTCTAAAGCACAAATAAATAACCATCAAACATTCAACAGATGATTTACTGTGGAGACGGACGCTCTTAGTTTAATTTTCCTCGTCTGCATTTCATTCATTACGTCCAACGTGCATCAGTAAATACTATGCAGTAGTAAATGTCGTCGCAGTGAGACAAAACCTTACGATTAATTTTTTTTTAGCATGTTTTTTAGATGAAGCGGGCGGACACATTAAACTGCAGGCTGCAGAGTGTGTTCACCGCTTCGACCACCACCAGCCCTCGTCTCACGTCATGTTGCTTTTTCATACGTCAGCGGACGAATTTGCCTAATCTTCTGAGGTCTTCAGACCACTATGGAAACGCAGACAACAATGGGCTGAAGGAACCTTTTAGTTCCTTGAAAAGTAGTCCCTAGAGCCGATGGTGCGGGACACACCGAAAAAAACTAGGCCGACGGACGCTCACCGACGGCCCCAAACTGTCCGACGGCCGACCGTCGGCTTGGTGCGTCAGCGTTTTAACAGTAATAATGATGGCTGTATTAAGTAATTGCAATTTATCCTCTTGGGATCATGAATGTATGTGCTAGCATGGCTACTGAAAACACATTAGAAAATCAGAAGAAGAAAAAACTGAAACAAAACAAAGACGTGTCTCCCCTTTATCACCAGTAATAAGATGGAGATAGTTATTTAGACATGCGTGTACATCAAACTGTGTCCCGTCTGACCGCTGCAGACCTCAAACATCAGACTGACTTTATCTGTCTGAGCTGCATCCAGCTTGTGGGTTGTACAGAGATGGTAGATTCCACATCCTGCTCCTAAGTTGGACTGACCGGTTACACCCACAACAACTCACACACACACACACACACACACATACACATACACATACACATACACACACACACACTCATGGATAAGTCTTGCTCTCCCCTGCAGGGTACATAAGCAGAAGCAGAAGTCTCCCAAGACGGAGCAGCAGCAGCAGCAGCAGCAGCAGACCGACTCCAACCAACAGCAGCTTCTCTCTCCAACTTCATCTGAGGTGCGTCCACTCTGCACTTAAACTTAAACTTAAACTTAAACTTAACAGATACAAACTTTGCCCTCGTGATTAAAAGCTCTTGTTTGGGGCAACTGTTTTATCGCACCCAAATTCCTCAGCAGCTCGGTAACTTTGTTGTGTTTATGCCTTCCAGATGTGAAGATGCAAACGAATGCTGATACATCTGGGAGAGATTGCACAAAAACAGCCGCAACATTCTGCGGTTGTTTTTGTGCAATGTTTGAAACTGAAAAAACCTCAAACAAAACCTATTGTACATCACGAGGATTATTATATTATTGATGCATTTTTCTGTCATCCAAAGTTTAATGGAATGAGTGCTTTACCTCCCAATAATCCAGGGGTCACTACCTGAGTATTAGTAGTAACAGTAACAGTGGACTGAGAAATCCAGGGGTTATAACCTGAATATTACCTAAAATATAAGTTTTCTGTTGAAATGCACATTGTTTTGCCTCTAAAAAGTATATTATACATGCAAAACCTGGTCCGTTTAACTTGAGTTTTTGCCGGGGAAAGTATGGCGTTGGCGGAGAGATTTATGGTGAGCACAGAAAGGCTCCGTTCCGCTGGTTAACATGTGTGCATGTCTCTCCTGTGTCAGAATTTGGCAAAGTTATGTTAAAAACGTGTGTGTGCTTGTATGTAACAAGTGTCTCAGACCTGGAAAAGTTTTGAGGTTACAGATGTGCAGCCCTGAACTTCAGAACAGTTTGACATACTTTAGTATTTTCCATTTTATGCGTCTCAGGCGTCTCAAGATTTCAAACGAGTTCTTGTACTTTTGAAAGTTTTTATGCAGAACTGTTACTAAACAAAACAAAAAAAAACCTAATGTAGCATTTGAAGTAGATCAGTAGATCAGCATACTTGTAGTTGCGTGATTCTTGCACTTTTAGGGTTGTACCCACACTTGGATAAATAAATAAATGTAATGTTACTTAAGTAAATCACTTAGTGTTTCTTCCACCAATGACCATTCAAAATAAGTATGACTTTATTTAACATGAATCGTGTATGTTATCTAGTCTTGCATGTTACTCTGAAAAAAGCAATTTTCACATTATTACACTTTACAAGTAAAAGTCCTGTATTCAATTTCCTATTTAAGTCAGTACAGAAGTATTAACATCGAAATATACTTAAAGTATCAAAAGTAAAAGTTCTTGTGCTGCAGAAACATTGCCCCTGTGACTGATATATTATTACATTATTAGGAGTAACATTTAACTTTTTGCAGCTGGCCCGAGGTGGAGCTAGTTTTAACTACTTCATATAAAGTTAGGTTGTTTAGTCCAGTAGTTCCCGACTTAGGGGTCGGACCTCCTCCTCCAAATGGTCATAAGATCAATCTGAGTGATCATGAGATGATTCATTAAGTTCTCCTACGCTAATTTGTATTCATAGTTTAGATTTTTCTCTAATATTTTCTTTATTTGTGAAATATTCAAGAGTTTTACCTCTTTGAGCCTCAAGCAGTCACTTACAGGGCGAGTCCATCTGCGAACTGTTCTGTTTTTTTTCAAGTGGAAACGCCCACTCAGCAGTTGCAAAAAGCAGTGATGTAGATTACCAAAGTAAGCTAATCAATAAGGTTATGAATAATGTGAACGCTAGCACTAGCTGAGTCAAAGCTGGCTGTGCTAAGTTTGGAAGTAACTGAAGCCGTTATATCGCTGTCTTCAAAGCCACCAGACCAGGCTCCATTTACAAAAACAGTAATTTTACATCACAGAACACTTTGCTGGTCTACCGCTGCATCGGTTAGTTAGTTAGTTAGTTAGTTAGTTAGTTAGTTAGTTAGTTAGTTTGTGTTATTGTGTGATTTTCGGATCAGAACTACCGTGGCGTCCAAACAGCAAAACAGAAATAATGGACCCCCCTTTAAATGAAACCATTTGAAAAACACTGCTAACACCTCATAGACACCTGAAACATGACAAGGAGCTTTAACAGTATATTACATTTTTAGTATAAGCTTATCATATGTTTTTTTAATGTAAAATCTTAAATGCTCAAGTAAAGTACCTCAAAATAGTTTCTTTCCACCACTCTATGTATGTCTCTCTGCCAGTCTGCAGAAGGTAACATGTTTATCTGTGCCACCGGTTTTTGAGGTGAAAACAGAGCTTTCACTGTGTTAAACGATGACTCATGCAGCCAAACGACGACCAGCACACGCCCACATCATGCAACAGTGAGGCAGGTGTTTGTAACCTGACATACTGAGTGCTCCCTGCTGGCACCTTATGAAAACAGCTGTTGTGTATTTAACGGTTAAATCGGCCTTTACCGCATGCTTACATAATCACCGCGGCTCTAGCTTCCTGCTCGGTGTCGTAGGTCGACCCCATGCGGGCTGAAGGGTTGATGTCATTTTAGTTCTGTTTCGTATTTTACTGGATTTAATGAGTCACTCTGAGCACACTGAAGCTCTTTGTTTACAGCAGTTTGATGTGTTCACACCCAAGTTTGAATCCGCTACAGTGGTCGGTTTTTGGTTTATTGTTTTCACCTTTATTTATGACTATTTTATAATTACTTTGGTTTGCCATGAATGGAAATAACTTGTCGGGGAGACTTTAACAAAGTGTTCTTTTTACTAGTACTACTTATATTGTAGAAGTACTACGAGTCCACAACTATGCTACTGTGTTTTCTAAATCCTTATTACATCATCACTTCGAAGACTGCACCTAACAAATATTTTCATGATCGATCATTAATCTGTTTTTTCTCAATTTTTTTTTTTTGATAATGACGTTATTTATAACATCATCATCATTTAAGTTACGGGCCTGAGCTTGATAAAATAGTAAACAGATGTACATTACTGTCAGTAACTTAGTAAAAATAAAATAAATAAATGAAATAAAGTAATACAAATTAAAAAACAAAACAAACAAATACCAAATGAAATGAAATAAGGGAGGAAGAAATAAAAGAATAAGGGGTAGGGGGGATGTAATGATGCAATAAACTCACACATTAATCATAGAAAGATACATTTTACGCACATGTACACGCTGTTCCTAACACACTATTGTTTTCATGCAAATCCTTCACATTGTGAATTGTGTTTCTGAACTAATCGATTAATTGTTTGGTCTAAAAAATGTCAGAAAATAGTGAAAAATTCTAAGGTGAAGTCTTCATTGTTTTGTTTTGTCCAATCAACAGTCCAAAACCCAAAGATATTCAATTTATTAACTTAAAGAGACTAAAATAACAGCAAATATTAATTTTAAACCACGACATCATAATAGGAGTACAGTAGGAGTATTTATTTTCATACATACTGTATAGATTTTATAGATAAGTTTTCTCACTGCTACCACTAATAATACAGCTTTTATAATCACTGTGGTACTTAATTACTTAATGAAACTTCCTCTACTGCAAGTACTACCATCAGTACTCCTATAGCAATTATTTAATTTCAAATTGGTTGGTCCCAGTTTGACTGCATGCAACATTAGGTCGTGGTCTCAGTGGATATTTATGTATGTATTTGTTCATAATAACATGGTTCCACACAGAAGAAGACCACAGTAAGACTCACTGTGGTTTCCCTCTGTGACTGCTCTAAATTATGACATGATTCATGTTTCTCTGTCTTTGACCAAAAAAAATATACAAATGCAATGTTTGTGAAGTGAAAATAAATCACCGAACACTAAAAGTGTCTGTCTTTACAGGAAGGGGAATGACCGTAAACTCCCCTCCACCCAACCCACAAACACACACATGGAGACCACATGTGGTGTGATATAAAAGCATCTCGCACTGTTGTTTCATCATTCACAAGCTCTAATATTTTCATGCATTTTGCTTTAATGGCTTTTGAAAATCTTTCCTTCTTGAATAAAAGGGATAAGGACACACACACACTGTCTCTCTCTCTCACACACACTCAGACATGGTTCCAGTTTTTACCACAGATGTAAAGCAGATGGGTTTGAAAACAGCTCGCCTACCATGCAGGAATGAACAGAGCATGATGGGAATTCAGCCTAAAAAAACCCTCCGTAGACACTAACTAGTGATCGGGCATATTTTAAATGTGAAGTCAGATTCATGGAGGATGCTGCACCTCTACTAAGAATGCTGTTTACTATACAAAACAACTGAGTTATTTCAAATAAACAAACAAGTAAGAAAGAGTAAAAAATGTGTTTTCCATCTGCTCTCCTCTTGCAGTCCTGCGACAGATCATCCACCCTGAACGATCACCACCATGTCTGATCAAGGCGCCACCCCGACCCCCGATACTGCCCCCTCTCCCGCCCCCCCTCGTCCCAGCGGACCCCCTCCCAGGACGACGAACCACGGCCGCACCTCCGTTCCCATCTCCAGCTCCAACTCTGACTCAACGGACATACCTGAGTTCGAGCCCTTTGGTTTCCCGGGCCCGAGGGGATTTCCACCTATGACTGGTGAGGCAGCACACTGTCAAACATTCACTTCAATTGCTAAAGTTTTATCAAGTCCAGGTCAAGTCAGTTATTTGTTTCTCAAAAAAAGCAGAATTGAAGGGCAGAAGACAGATGTCACTTCTTGGTTTGGGAAGATAAAGTCTTTTTCCCCGAAAGTGACACAGTTTCCGATAGTTTTTGCGCGTGACTGACACGTGATTGACGTCCAATCAGGATAAATTCTGCTCACTTCCTGCAGCTCGGCGCTACACTCCACCCTGTGTCGTTGTCAAAGAGCTGCACAGGGAGAGATATCGAGATGTGACAGGAATCAATGAATGCATTGACTGGAATTATTGTGAGATGACGTAAACAGCCACAAATGAGCGGTTGTAGGGATACAGTAACTGACATGCACATCACTGAGGTTTCTGATAGGATTTTAAAGGGAGAGTTTGGGTGTTTTGAAATATGGGGTTGTATGAGGTACTTATCCATAGTCCATAGTGTGTTACATCAAGTCTCAATCTACTGCGTAGCTAGAAAACAATAATTTGTTAATGAGGCGGTGGTGTGCTTGTCCATAAAATCTCATGGAAATCCATCTACATGTTTTTGAGACATCCTGTCTCTCTCTCTCTCTCTCTTCCTTTTTCTCTCTCTGTCCATTCAGAATATCTTGACATCACGGACGTGGACATGATGAAGGGGCCGAAAGAGAGCAACAAGATTCAACACCACACCGACTTGTTCAACTCCAACTATCTCGTCGCCCGTCGGGGACAAGAGTTCCAGGTCAAGATCAACTTCAACCGTCCCTACAAACCCGCGACGGACAAGTTCGCCGTGGAGTTTGTCATCGGTGAGTCCGAGCATACCGTCATTTTAACGGTTTTTAGAAGCGGTATTTTACACCCTTGCAGTCACGTGGTCAGTCCGTGACATAAATCTGCTCCCTGCTCACCCCAGGCTCGAGCCCCCACTACAGCAAGGGCACCTACATTCCCGTCTTCCCCACCAAGGAGCGCCAAAGCTCCTGGGCGGGCCGCATCACAAACACCGCCGACAAAACGGTCACCATGGGCATCACTCCCGCGGCCAACTGCATCGTGGGGAAGTACCAGATGTACGTCGCCGTGGTGACGCCCTTCGGCATCCGCAGGACCAGACGGGACGACAGCCGAAACCTCTACATCCTCTTCAACCCCTGGGCGTCAGGTCGGTTCAGGCTTCTTCACCACATCTCTTTTTTTTTTGCCATTTTATTGGCTGTTTGTCTCACTTTCATGTCCGTAAACACCCACGTCTTGTCTTTCTCCTCAGCTGATGCTGTGTTCCTGGACGATGAGAAAGAGAGGCAGGAGTGCGTGATGACTGAGATGGGGATCATCTACCATGGCGCCTACGACGACATCGCCGAGAGAGACTGGAACTACGGACAGGTAGAAGAAAAAACAAACGAGGACTTCAGGACCGAGTTTTCTCATCATTTATTGACTTAAGTTTTTTTTTTTTCTAGTTTAACTACGGAGTCCTGGATGCCTGTCTGTACATCATGGACCGGTCTGACATGCCCGTCACCAACAGAGGAGACCCCATCAAGGTGACCAGGAAGGCCTCTGCTATGGTGAGACGTCCACTAAAACACATGAAACTGGTTTACAGATACGTAAGATATGTGAGAGTCTAGACGTACCTCAAAGTCACTTGTTCAGGCCTTTTCCCCCTAAAACAGCAGCATTTTGAGGCTGCGCATTACATGCACCGCAATCCTGACAGTGCCCGGCTGCAAGCCCGTGCGTAAATGCAGCCTGCGGAGGCTTCTTCTCTGCCTTTTCGGTCCGAGCCTCGCATGTGTTTCGCTCCGACATGAGCAACGGCGACGAGGACTTTCGGCTCGTCTCCGTGGCGTGACCCGGGAAGGACTCAGCCAGACATTTCGTGCGTCCTCGGCTGAGATGGACGGCATGGCGCTGCAACACGCGTCTTTTGGTTTAATTAAAGGCATTCATTTTTAAGGATTCTGTTACTCTACAGTCTTGTTATTTGTTATTGAATAAGAAGCATTTTCCTGTTTGTAATCCTGAGGGGTTTAAAAAAAACAACAACGAATATCCGAATACCAAAATTTGATTGCCTACCCAAAGAACAAATAACCGAATAGTTGAATATTCAGGTCCAGCCCTGAAGTTATGATTTTAGAAGGAATTCTACTAAATAGGGTGAAATGAAAAAAAAAAAAAAAAAATGATGCAAAATTATGCCTTCTAAAGCAAAAAAGCATTGTCTGAGACATAGCAGTTGTCAAGTGGACCTTTTCCATAAATTTCTGCTCTTTGTCGCGCTCAGCTGAACTCTCGCGATGACGACGGCGTGCTGGTGGGGAACTGGAGCGGCGACTACACCTACGGAGTGGCGCCCACTTCCTGGACCGGCAGCACAGAGATCCTGCTCACCTACGAAAGCACCAAGATGCCCATCTCATACGCTCAGTGCTGGGTCTACGCTGCCGTCTTCAACACCTGTGAGATCCAAGTAGCAGAATATATAAAAAAAAAAAGAAGATATTTTTTCTTTACAAATGCATTCCAAATATTTTCTTGTCCTCAGAGGAGGAAGTCATAAGGAGATAGAGGATAGAGGGAAAAGGCTGTAACTAAAACTTACACTAGGCAATGTAATCATCTGAATTATCTGTCACACAAAAATAGAGCTGTGGGATGATTTCATCCCTCTTGTCAAGGCTTCTATGTGTTCCATTCACTCCTTGATTTCCGTCTTTCCTTGTCGTTAAATGTTTTGCCTCCAGTCCTGCGCTGTCTGGGCATCCCATCGCGGGTCGTCACCAACTTCTACTCCGCTCACGACAACGATGGAAACCTGAAGACCGACATCATCCTGGATGAGAACGGCAGGATCGACCGCGGTCGCACCAGAGACTCTATCTGGTAACACATCTTCTGTGTAGCTTACGATAACACGGAGATTTTGACTCTTGAGATTGCCAGATTGACTTTTGTACAATATTATGTAACAATACACAATATTCATGATCCCCAGAGGATGAATCCTAATACTTTTTTTGTGATTCCCTGTGATTCCTTTTGACTTGTTTACAGGGAATATAAAAATGTAATCAGCAGTTTGCTATGAAATTTATTGAGCATTTTCATGCTCCTCAGAGCACTGGTTACCAACCTGAGGGTCCTGATCCCCACTAGGGGGTCGCCAAAGTTGCAGGACGGGGTCGCGAGGCTTTTTTTTATTTTAAGGGGTGTAAGGCAACCTTTTTGAAAAAATCTCAGTATTTCATTCATTTCTGTGAAGAAAAGTAAATTAAATTGTTATTTTTAAAGTTTGGATTATTATATATATATTATTATTATTATTATTATAAACTTTAAAAAAATCTCACAGGATAAGGGCCCGGTGAAGACAGCCTTCCCTCTCTGCTAAACAGACTCGTCCTGCATTAGAAAAGTACGCAGTTAAAACAACCAAAGAGCTGATAGAACAATGGCCTAGCTTCAGGGAGAAGAAAACACTGAATTTGTCCAAAAAAGAAGACTATTAAGTGTAAATGATTGTTGAAAGAAAAAAAAAAATACATAATATTGACAGAGAATTGTATTAAAAATAACAGAAAAACTCATCTCTGATGGGATATTCACAGAAAAATCAAATAATCTGCTCAAAATTCATCCAAATCGCTCGTTTTACACAAACTTCCAGCAGTTATTGCGTTCGCTATCTGGGTTAATTGTACAGTTTATCAGTTGTTCTGTACTGTTATTGTTATTGTTATTGTTATGCATTGAATATAATATGAAATATCCATAAAATATGTCACTTAGTCAGGGGTCGTCACTTTACTCAATGATAGAAAGGGGGTCCACTCAGGAAAAAGGTTGAGAACCACTACCTCAGAGGATGAACCCTTTAGATTTTGAACACTCCAGGACTTTCATATCTGGTCATCTTCAAACCAAAACCTCAAGATATCTCATACTATCATCAAATAAACTTGCTGCATACATTCAGGCTTCCTTAGAAGAACATTTTTTTATTTTAATGACCGCAAGACTTTTCTATTTTAAGGCCTCTATTGGTAGTGTTGTAGTCCTCCAGATCGGTCTTGCTCTCAAGACCACACATCTTAATTTGTTTTCTGTGGGTGTTTTTACGGGAATGTGGATCTTTCAGATCAATTTGAGAAGTGCCTCTGTTTGCATGTTCCACATTTTATCATAAGTGTTTCATGCAGTGCGGGACTCGCACTGGGACTTGGTCTCAACCCCTCAAAGTCTCGGTCTGGCCTCGATACACTCTGTTCTTGGTCATGACTTTGGTCTCGGTTTTAGGTGGTCTTGACTACAACGCTGTCTATTAGTAACGCACAAGTTTAGATAATAACAAAACGGGACTTTTATCACACTAATGTCTCTAATGATATTTGAAATCATGTTTTTTTTTTTTATCAGGAACTATCACTGCTGGAATGAGTGCTACATGTCCAGACCAGACCTCCCAGCTGGCTTTGGAGGCTGGCAGGTTGTGGATTCAACACCGCAGGAGACCAGTGATGGTAGATCATTATTATAAGAAATAATTGCTGCTGGTTTTTATAATAACATGTTATGGCTTATTAAGAGTTCTGCTAATTACTAATCCAATTATTCTCAGAGAATTCACAGAATATTAATCTCTTCTCCTCCCGTTATCCATAAAGGCATGTACAGATGTGGTCCTGCATCAGTCCACGCCATCAAACACGGGCAGATCTGCTTCCCATTTGACGCTGCCTTTGTGTTTGCTGAGGTGAGTCTTTAAAAGACCCTATTTCAGTGTCATTTTTTGTTAAAAAAAAAAAAAAGTATATTATTATCTTGCTGAGGTCCGAGCCAGCGTCTCTGTCTGTCCCCCGTCAGGTCAACAGCGACGTGGTGTTTTATACCCGGAGTAAAGATGGAACCTTGGAGCCGGTCAAAGTGAACCGGACTCACGTAGGCCGCATGGTGTTGACCAAAACTCCAGGAGACGTGACCCGCCGCGACATCACTGATCAGTACAAGTTTCCCGAAGGTCAGAAATGTTTTAAAAGCGGGCAGAACCCATTTTTTTTTCAATCAGTGTTTCCCAAAGCCCAAGATGACGTCCTCAAATGTCTCGTTTTGTCCACGACTCAAAAATATTCAGTTTACTGTCATAGAGGAGTAAAGAAACCAGAAAAAATATTCACATTTAAGAAGCTGGAATCAGAGAATTTTGACTTTTCTTTTTTCTAGAAAAATGACCGATTAATCGATTATCAAAATAATTGGCGATTCATTTAATAGTTGACAACTAATCGATTAATCGTTGCAGCTCTAGTGTCGAGTCAATTTGTTTTTCATACTGTGCAGAAATGAAATGTACCGAGTTAATTTGGGACGATTGTGCCTGAGTGTTGACACAGTCGGCTGTGTTCTGGCACCAGACGACCAGCCATGTGTCCTGAGGTTTATGGGGTGTTCGCTTTGGCCCTTTTTGGTCTGGAAATCAGTTCCAGTTGGCATCATTCTGGCTTGGTTCGGGCCAGAGATGTCACTCAGGAATAGGACCAGAATACTTTGGACGATTCTGGTGCTTCGTTTTCCACAAATTTGGCAACAAGGATTTGCTGCTTTAAGCCTTTTTGTTACCGGAGGACCGGATATCTCCTGTCTTTGTGCAGATAACCAGGAAGGCAAAACCTGTTAACAAAAAACATGGATATTATCCTTTTAAATAATAGAAATGTGCAAACACACTAACGTGTTTCATTCTTCCGATCCAGGCACTACGGAGGAGCGGACCGTCCTGGAAAAAGCGGAGGAGTACGGCTGTGAGCGGGAGAAGTCCGACCTTCCTGAGGCTGACGTGGACCTGGTCCTGCCCACCCTGGAGGTCGGCGTGGGCGACGACTTCGAGCTGACCGTGGAGTTCGTAAACCGCAGCGACCAGCCGCGCACCGTGGACGCCTACATCAGCGGGAGCGTGATGTATTACACCGGAGTCAGCGGCACCGAGTTCCTGTTCACTACTCCCTCAGTCACGATTGAGCCAAACAAAAGTGAGAAAAGCGTTTCTTTCTTTCTCACCAAACAAGTTTTTATACTGACAACGACAATATTATCACGAATTTAGACTGTTAGAAGTTGAAAGCTGCGTTGTTTTATGCTAAATGCAGTACCTGTGAGGGTTTCTGGACAATATGTGGCATTGTTTTACGTTGTTAGTTGATTTCCAATAATAAATATACATACATTTGCATAAAACAAGCATATTTGCCCACTCCCATGTTATTAAGAGTATTAAATACTTGACAAATCTCCCTTTAAGGTACATTTTGAACAGATAAAATGTGCGATTCATTTGTGATTAATCGTGATCAACCGTGGACAATCATGCAATTAATCGCGATTAAATATTTTAATCGATTGACAGCTCCGAAAATGACATGCAGTTAAAGTTAAAGTTTGTTCTCCAGGTGTGAAGGAGTCGGTGACGGTCGAGTCAAGGAACTACATGAAGCATCTTGTGGAACAGGCCAACCTCCACTTCATCGCCACCGGGAAGGTCAAGGAGACCGGCCAGATCGTCACCGCCATGAAAGTCGCCACCCTGCACAACCCCAAACTCATCGTCACGGTCTGTTGCTTTTTATTCTGGCTACATGTAAAACAAATCTCATTTGTTGGCATCAGCTTTTTGGAACACATCCTGGACTGTATAAGATGCTAAAACGTATTTATGTCTCCAAAATTACTTTGAATTTTCCTACAATCCAACCAGTAAATCCAACAACTTGACTTTTAAGTCCTTTTTGTAAATGTCATATTTTTTTTTTATGAAGTATGTACTTTGTGTACTTCAGGTGTCCGGAGTCGGCAAAGTGAACGAAGAGATGATGGCGAAAGTGGAGTTTACAAACCCCTTCACCACCAGCCTGGAGGACGTCTACATTCGCATGGAAGGACCCGGGATCATGCAGCCGAAGTCCAGATATTACAGGTGAGCTCAGCACAGAGAAAAACACTCGTCTGATATGTTGGCGTTTCAGTTAGATGTTGGGCTGCTCTTTGTTCAGGTTACAAATGATTTTTATAAACTAAAGGTGGTACAAACCTTCAGCTGAAGTGAAAATCACTCAAGTTTACACATAAAAGCACCATTTTTCATTATGTCACAGCCTTCTTTCATCTGTTCATATCTGTGCGTTGGTTTTGTTACACAAATTTCTCATGATAGGCTGCAGAGATTTTTTACAAATTAACATTTTAAAAGAAATCCACTGCCTGAATTGAAACTCCATTGTGCTGCATACCATTACTGTTCTGACGTTCACATTACATAAACCTCTAAAATTGTGTTTTTCAGTACGTAATCTACAGAACATGACTATTTTCTGTACAAAATTTAAGCATGCCAGGAGCATTTTATTCATAGAAAAGTTAGGTTTTTGGGTAACGCTCTACAATAAGGGTACAAAACTCATGCTTAATGAATACATAACTAATCAATCACTCGTGATGATTTAATGCATCGATTAGTACAGGATGTTTCATGAATTCCTGATGTTCTGTTGCTTGCGTCTGCCCTTTCCTATGTAACACATTTTTGATGGCATTTAAATGCCCCTTTCCTCCCGTTCCATTCCCCGTCTCCCTTTTATTGTAGTTATTTATATGTTTATTTCATTTAGTTATTTATTATTTATTTATTTTTCAAGTATAATTTATTTTATTTTATTTTTTTAACATTATACATATATATATTTATTCATTTATTTTTTTCTCCTATTTTTTCCGTGTTGTTTTTGCTGCTGTCATTATTGATTTTAATATTCGTATTATTGATTTACACTTACACTCATTTTGCAATTGGGTGTATATCTCTGTGTATCTGTGTATACTCCTGTAGACATCTCTGCGTATTTAGGTGCCTTGGTCTATATGTTCACTGTCCATGCAAAAGCAAATAAAAAAAAAAAAAAAACGGTTTAAATAACATTCATTAATTGATGATATGTCAACGTTGTGTTCACAACGCCAAAAAAAACAATGTTTGCAGGTGTTTTGTACCCTTATTACTTTGAAACTGACACCAAAACTCAGCCCAGTCCTTCTGGCGTCTAACTCTTCTCCTGCTGGTTTCAGTCTGATCCTAGGAGGCTCCTCCCTGACCTGGAGCGAGTATTTCACCCCTCAGAGGGCCGGCAGCACCAGGGTGATGGCCTCTCTGGACTGTCCTGCTCTCAGGCAGGTCTCCGGCCAGGCGTCCGTCACCATCGAGCCCTGAGCCGCCGATAGCTGTGGGATCACTGACGCCAGACGACATTCGACTCACGTACACAATATAAGCATATAACGTAGTTACGCAACTGTAGGTTTACAACAGCTTAACAGCTGTAGCTTCAGCATTTAACCCTAACAATGGTTTAGTCATACGAAAAGAGAGATCTCTTTGATCTAGAAAATACAGTTATTTCTTAAAGTGCTATTTGTTAACGCAAGTTTAAAAAAAGGCCAACAACACATTTTGTACCATATCAAACATTTTGACAGTTAAAGAGGAACTTTTTAATGATAACTAGCAACTGATATTTTGGGAAAATCTATGATTGCTACTTACGATACTTTTCAATATTCAAAAAGTTTATTCATTTTAACTCAAAAAGTGCACCAGTGCAGAGTGAGTATGGCTGTTTCTGAAACCACTCCCTCATTTAATCATTCACTACTCCTCATATAAAAAAACACTCGATATATTACTCTATAGTGAGCAGTAAATAGAGATTTCTGACACTAATAAATCATCGTTAGCAGAAAGTAGTGTATATGCCATGGGCGCTACTTTTTTTTGTTCCATTGTTGAACTTTTGAGGGCAATATGTAGTGCGTACAATTCACACTGAGGGGCGAATTCAAAAAAGGATTGCGCAGCTTTTGCGGCCGCTAAACCTGCACAAATAAGAGAAAAAGAAACGTGTAATTCTCAAAGCACCTGCAAAGGGTGAAATGCACCGCTAACTGCGCTGCCAAATAAATAGCGTCTCGGCGCTCCTGTGCTATTTGCTCATATTTAAATTAGGTAATATGCAGACATTTGGCGCAAAATTGGCTCTATGCAAATGAGCCTCATTGCAAAAACTAGTCCAATTCACAAAGATCAGCGCTAAAAGCCACACACACAGTTACAGTGAAATTGTTAGCATCTTCAGAGAGTTGGT
This sequence comes from Sebastolobus alascanus, assembly GCA_916701645.2. NCBI lineage: Eukaryota > Metazoa > Chordata > Actinopteri > Perciformes > Sebastidae > Sebastolobus > Sebastolobus alascanus. Next base: position 1,384,808 of record CAKAOJ020000124.1, read on the forward strand.
AACTGCAGCACTGACAGACTGGGATATTAAATCTCAATTATGGTTTCTCTCTGTCCTGGTTAAATTCCTTGCCTGAAGTTTTGAGTTTTCTTTTTTTTTTTTCTCTGCTTATTAGCACAAAGGCAACATTTATACTTTGCCACATGGATAATAGCAATCCGACGCAAAAAAAATATCAAATTACACCCAGGTGCACAACGTTATGGCCGTGTTTGCGCTGTAATAGCATTAGCGCAATATCTTTTGTGAATCGGACCTTGAGACGTGGCAGATATCAGTTGCAAATGATGCGCAATTCAGCTGCCGCAATCCATTCTTTGTGAATTCGCTTTTCAGAATTCAGACACTGAAATAAAATGGCATAAAGTAAATACAGAGTGCTATAGAGTAAGTAGGGAGGGGTTTCAGACACAGCCTGTGTTCATTTTAAATCTGCATTAATCAGTTTTTGGCCACTAGGGAGCAGAATTATGCCTAAACAAGCTGACAGTCCTTACATGTTATCATCTTATGAAGCTGATAATATGCATTGTGTTGTATTTGTTTCATTCAATAAACAAAATATTGATTAATGCAGCTTTAACTAAATTTTCAAAACATAGTCCCACTATGCAACTACAACTATAAGTATCAATGTTTCTACTTGAGTACCTTTTTCAACCTCTTTATATCGACCTATAAAATCTGTTTCTTCGCATTTTGTCTTTGTACAAGAACAAATATCAACCAAATAAAAGATTAACAACTGCATCATTTTGTGACAATATATATTCCCTGGAGGTGTGAGTCAGTGCTGATAATTGGTTGTCATCGTGCCATCTGTACTTCATGAGCAACACTCTCTATAAAGTTAGACAGCACAGAGTCACCATCAATGATTCTGAATTTTATTAATGCTTAGATTGGCAGTGAAGCTATGATCTCCCAAAACAAATTTAAAACTGTCTCAAAAGCCAGTACAAAACAGTACATTTTATAATTTAAAAAACAAAAGTGCAACAGTTGCAGCGCAGAAGTTAAGTTCTTTCACTTAAACATCAAATACTAAAGACATATACATGTATATTTAAGTTCAAATGTCATTTTACTAACTCTCAAACATACTTTATCGCTATAACTTTAAGTAAACATACCTGAAAATATAACTATCTAAGAATCTAAAGCTTATCTTTTACTTTATTCTGAACACTTCCTGTATATTTATATAACTTGCACGATGGAAAAATTCATAATTTTCCCCTCACGGTCACTTGAAGGTGATGAGGTAGTCTGGGTACGCCTGGTTGTCATGGAACACGACGTACATCTTGGGGTCGTCTATTTTGTCCACCACGCTGTCGTAGCGGTCGTGTGGCTGCTGGTCACTGCGAGGAGGGGGAACCCTCATGTCGCTTTGACCCAAAGTGTAGATTCCAGTCAGGACTCGGGCCACATACATCAACTGGGAACCATCGGCGGCCGGCTTGGAGTAGGTGGGGTGGGCGGAGTAGATGGCGTTTACGGCAAAGTAGGTTCCGTGACCGTGTACAGTTGCTGAGAATAAGAGGAAATAGGGGATTAACAACAAGTCGTCATACGTAAACAACAGCAACACGTCTGTAGTTAAAGGTTTGGTTAAGTTTAAGGTAACTAAACCTACTTGGTTAGGAAAAGATTATGGTTTAAGAAATTGTTGTTAGGAGACAAACTGTGGTTACTGGTGCAAACGACACTTTGAGTTTGCTGGCTCAGGAAAATGTAAACATGGGTCATTTTAAGCCTTTGAATAAATGATTGATACTGACATTTTTCTGTTTTTGTGCTGGTCTCAGAGGAGAAGTTTTTCCAAGAAATAAATGCCAGTACAGTTGCTTTCAATCAGGGCTTTAGAAATACTGAGGTCATGAGTCCAGACCTATTCTTCCGTAACGTGGTGATGTCACCAAGTAACACATTTGCATAATACCTGTCTAGCGGCGAGTTTGGCACGCCCTCAAACAAAGCTAGTTAGAGCGGAGCTGGAGCTGAGTCTGAAGAGTTTGGGTCGGTTGACCAATCACAACAGAGTGGGCCAGCTGACCAATCAGAGCAGACTGGGCTTTTCGGGGGGAGGAGCTCAAACAGAGCATTTCAGACAGTGGGTGAAAAGAGGTGCTGCAGCAGAAAAATAAAGCGTTTTTTGAACATTAAAGCATGTAAACATGTTCTAGTAGAAATCCAAAACACAAGTATGCACCTGAAAATTAGCATAATAGGTCCTCTTTAAATATAGAATCAGTCTGTAAAGTACCGATCATGCTCTACTGTAAGTGATGCTTTCTAAAACATAGGCAACAGCCATGATTTGTTCTGAATAAATCGAAAGATGTGGAGGAAGCGTGAGCAGCCACAGTCTGATCCTACACTGCTGAAGCAATGACTACTAAAAGATCTTTACCGTTCTGCCCGGAAAAGCGCCTGTTGAAGCCAGTTTTCATGATGGAGTCACAGTTGTCCTGGGTCGTCCCGTGGTACAGAAGCTTTTCGCCAGCTCCGCCCTGCTGTTTGTTCTTATCAGTGATGTGCTTCTTCTGCGCTTCGTAGGTGCTTCGCAGATGGACGTTCTGCAAGCGCTCGATCTATCAAGAAAAAAAGAAAAAGAAAATAATGAGCTAAAATTTACCTTGGAAGGATGTAAATACCTTTTCAAATGCACTGTGTTCATTATACTATACATATATACAGCTATTAAGCTATCATAGATCTAATCTGGACAGTGCCAAAATGATGTCTTTTCCAGTGAAAGCTGCCGACCTTCATTACAGTCTTGTGGACGGTTCGTTTGAAGGCCTCCTTCACTGTCCGGTACTCTGCAGAGGAAGGCTCCAGTGCAACCAGCTTCAAAGCTTCACCGGCGGCCATGTTGTCCCAGTAAAGTGGGAGAGTGAAGTCTGAAAGAAGGACAAAAAGAAAGGACTAAGAGAAATGTCAGATATTCCAGCCTGTTCTCATTCCCAGGGCGTCAAATACCGACAGCCGTTGTCATTCGATACCGCCACACAAGGCACCCTTTAGTAGGAGACGCACCAGGTTTTCCATAAACTGCAATGTAAACCCATCCGCGGTGACAGTTACAGAGGACCTATTCTGCTTATTTTCCGGTGCATACTTTTTGTATTTTGTATTTTGGTTGTTGTGATTGGTCAACTGAACCAAACTCTTCGGACTCCGCTCCAGCTCCGCTCTAACTAGCTTTGTTTGAGGGCGTGCCAAACTAGTTGCTAGGCAGGTATTGTGCAAATGTGTTTTTTGTTGTCGTCACCAGGTTACGGAAGAAAATATGCAAATGTGTTACTTGGTGACATCACCACGTTACGGAAAAAAAGCGGGGCTTCAAGCAAGGCTTATAAGGCATTTCAGGAGCAGTGTTTCTGTGGGGGAGAGTAACTCCCTTTTGGCGTGGACTTTGGGCTTTGTACTGTAACTTTGCAGACCTTTTACATGCACAAAAAACTATATAAACACACTAAAGGGAAAGGGGAAAGCACAATAGGTCCTCTTTAATAAAAAATCATAACCTAACAACATTTGTTATTTTGATTTTTTTTATTCTGGAGTATCGATATTGTAGTTTTTGTAATATCTCAAAAACCATCTTCTCACCTGAGAGATGCTCAAGTCGTTTCAGCTTCGCCGTCGTTAGTCCTCTCGTTGCCTTCATCGTTTTTAGATCCACAATCAGCTGGACGCCCTGTGCGTCCACTATCCCTCCTGCTACGACATTGTTTTCCAGGTCGTGATTGGCCATTTTGGGGAGCCGCTCCCAGTTGCCGTTATGTCCCAGGATGCACCAAGCCACGCGGGTGTACAGATCCTCCTCCTCCCTGACTCTCACCTCTCTCCTGAGGGAGCCGTGCAGGGAGGCGTTGATCAACTGCATCACCTGGTTGACCCCGTCTTTTAACCCGCTCACTATCAAACCGCCCTGGCTGGACCAGTCCTTCTGCAGGTACAGACCCTCGGTCTCCACCAGCTGCTTCAGGTTCTTGCGGTCGTCCTGGGTGAAGACTGCCAGCTCCTCCTTTGTGAAGGCTTGAGTGGAGAACTGACCCTGGTACAGATCCTTGAGCTTCGTCATGGCGTCGTCGACGTCCTTTCTGGAGACCCCCACGAACAGGAAGACGGACTGCTGGCTTGCGGAGCTGGTTCTGAGGGTGCTTATCTCTGCGCTCTCAGACGAAGGGGGCTGTTGTTGTTGTTGTTGTTGTTGTTGTTGTTGTACATGAGGCAACTGAGGTACCGGCACTGAAAGGTAGGACAAACGATAACAATCAGTGAAAATTCCCAATAAGTTAACAGAATTCTGATAAAAAGAGACCCATTTTGAGCAATCTTGAAAAAAGGAAGGCTTCTTGTGAAATACCTCTGTTGATCGCAGCAGTGGAGAACATTTGCATCGCTTCCTCTTTAAAGGCCAAGAAGACATTGATCTTAATCAGGACGAGGCGGATGTCAGTGAGAGAGTTAAGAGGAGCGGACGACGTGGCGGCCTTGACCCCTCGGAGGATGGCACCTGCCACGACACCAGCGTCCAACCCACCTCTCCCTGCAAAAGAGTTTAATTATTAAAAACTGACAAAATTGACATTAAGTGTTTTTTAATTTAACATCTGGAAAGTCTTACAGCATACTCACCAGCACAGATGGCAGGAATGGCGACAGACTTGAACTCAAACGTTTCACAATATTCAACAATGCGACACACCGTTTGTTCGATGGTGACTGCATCTTTTTCCCCACAGACGTGGAAAATGGCTTCGCAGGGGAACCGCCCAGACTCGGAAACAAAAATGTCCCCTCGGTTCTTTTTTGCTGCACACAACAGGAAATATGAGTAAAGAAGTTGTTGAGTTTGTGTTGCTTGAAAATGCCTAGCTGGCCCTCTTTTCTCACCTGCTCTAAGTTCAGCCTCCACCTCTGGTCCAGCTATGGTTAAGATATCTTTGCACACACCATCTGTAGAATAAAGAATATATTTCTAATCAGTGCTGGAATGTAACAACCAAAATGTAAACAATTTACTCAAGTAGCCTTCAGTATTCATAATTTTAAGGTATTACTATTTTCTACTCCACTACATTTTGGAGGCAAATATTGTACTTTTACTCCCCTACATTTATTTGATAGCTTTAGTTACTTTGCAGATTTAGATTATTAATACAAACTATAAATCAACTAATAAATGATGATATAATATTATAGATTAAACTATTGGATTATAATTAGTGAGATATATATGTACTACTATATATATCACTAATTATAATCCAATAAAATAATATACTGTACATTATTCTGAAATAGGCCTTTCTGCATAATAAGTACTTTTACTTTTGGTACTTAATAATAATAACAATAATAAATAAATAAGAAAAAAAAAACTTTTGGTACTTTTAAGAATATTTTGATGCTAATACCTTTGGTACTTTTACTTAAGACTTAATATTTTGAATGCAGGACTTTTAGCCTACTTGTAACCGAGTATTTTTACACAGTGGTATTGCTACTTTTATCAAATATAAAATATCTGAATACTTCTTCCACCAGTATGACAGCCATGCTAGCAGCAGCTCTGTGTGGCTGTATTTTGAGCTAAATGCTTATGTTAGGATGCAAACATATTCACAATGACTGTGATAATATAATAGGTTGATGTTGAGATTTATATTTATTTGTCCTAGAGGGATATTTGTTTCCACAAACAGGTATAATGTTTACCTTATTCACGATTAGTTTAGCGTGTGTTAGCATGCTAACATCCACTAACAATTAGAACTCATTAGTTTTAGGAAGTATTTGATCATAAACAAAGCAGGCGCAGGGGGGCGCTCGAGCTCCTCTGAGATTTCCTCTTTTTTTTTTTTATTAAAATAAATTGCTTTTTAAATCAAAAGTTTGTGTGAAAGTGAATCTAAAAATATTAAGTCATATTAAAATATAAATAATTGTAGTAGTTTAAAAAAAATAATAATAATAATAAAAAAAAAACGAACTTTGTTGATCCCGTGTTCTGATTGGTTGCTCAAAGCCTTACGTCAGAGAGAGACGTTTGGACGTAGGCTACTAGCAAAGATTAGCTAGTTAGCTAAACTCGGCTAAACTACTGTAGCCGAGGATTAAAAAGTCTCTTCGCTGTGTGGTATGTTATGTTATGTTATCGAGTTGTTGTTCCGCTAAAACGAGCGAGGGAAGAAGTTGACTGTGATTCAGAAAGATATCATAACATTATGGAGTAACTTTAACCTATCTGTCTGCTGAACTTCACCTGGCAGAGACCGTTTCGGCAAATCGCCATATTGGAAGGTAAAACAATAACAATGTGACTGAGTTCTTCTGTGACTGGTGAGTACATATTTCTAATTGACTATTAGCTGTCAATTAAGGACCTTATTGTTTGGACAATGTGTGTATTGTGTGTCATCGTTAATGTGTTTTGTCAGTTCATATGTTTTCTTTTTGACTATTGGTATTTATAATCAGTGGTGGAATGTAACTAAGTAAGCTACATTTACTCAAGTAAGTTCAGCAAAATACCTCGTGCAAATTCGAGGTATTTGTACTTTACTTGAGTATTTCCATTTAATGAAACTTTCTACTCCTACTCCACTACATCTCAGAGGGAAATATTGTACTTTTTACTCCACTACACTTTCACTGTATGGTATTAGTACTTTCACTGTGTGGTATTAGTGCTTTCACTGTGTGGTATTAGTTCTTTCACTGTAGTATTAGTACTTTTACTGTGTGGTATTAGTACTTTTACTGTGTGGTATTAGTACTTTCACTGTGTGGTATTCGTACTTTCACTGTATGGTATTAGTACTTTCACTGTGTGGTATTAGTGCTTTCACTGTGTGGTATTAGTACTTTCACTGTGTGGTATTAGTTCTTTCACTGTGTGGTATTAGTGCTTTCACTGTGTGGTATTAGTGCTTTCACTGTGTGGTATTAGTGCTTTCACTGTAGTATTAGTACTTTTACTGTGTGGTATTAGTACTTTTACTGTGTGGTATTAGTACTTTCCCTGTGTGGTATTAGTGCTTTCACTGTGTGGTATTAGTGCTTTCACTGTGTGGTATTAGTTCTTTCACTGTAGTATTAGTACTTTTACTGTGTGGTATTAGTACTTTTACTGTGGTATTAGTACTTTCCCTGTGTGGTATTAATACTTTCACTGTATGGTATTAGTTCTTTCACTGTAGTATTAGTACTTTTACTGTGTGGTATTAGTACTTTCACTGTGTGGTATTGGTAATGTGTCTGACAGCTTTAGTTTCTTTTAAAATTGCAATTTTTAGTACCCTTTTTACCCAAATTTTGTGATTTTTAATTTTCTGTTAAACTGAAGGATGAAGTGTTCCTTTGTGGGTTGAGTAAATTCTCCTACTTCTTCAGCTAAATAAACTATTTAAAAACCCTCTAGGATCAGCTGGAAAAGGAATATTCACAAAGCTGAAAACAGGGCTATTATTTTACTAATATTACATTCTTACTTCAGTAAAGTTTTGAATGCAGGACTTATTTGTAGTGGAGTATTTTTACAGTGTGGTTTAGTACTTTTTAACTTAAAGGATCTGAATACTTCTTTCACAGCTGAAGATATGATGATATGTGCATTATTGTCAGTGGTGCCATCCCATTGATAGTGATGGTTGTCTAGTGAAAGTGGTTGGTATGTGCTGGCTACAACTTATAACATTTTCATAGCACACATAGTTGATGATAGTATTAATGTTGTGAGCCTAACTTATCGTTTTGTGGTCTATAACGCATTTGGAAATGGTTTGGTGGCTTCTTACTGTACAGTATATAAAAAGTGATTTATGTTGTGTCTGCAGTTGGTGTTGTAGTGCTGTCTGTACAGTCACCCACAGTGACCCGCAATTATCTGCCGCTACTACTGACACAACCCCATGTTGGCTCAAATTTTTCTACCAATCAAGCGAGAAGATGTTGAGATATTTTACTGAATACGTGAAAACGTTGACCTGCTGGTGACACTAGATGAAAAGTCAGTGGATCACCAAAGTCATCCTCAGCTCTCACTCACCGTTCTGAAAATTGATGAAATCCGTCGAGTTCACCACAGCGTCTGTAGTCTCGTTAGTGATGTCACCAAACACCAGCTGTAGTTTAGCCCCGCCTCCCACTGTCATTGTGACATCATCTAGGTCACTGGTGAGGGACCTGAAGATGGCTAAGAGGAAGAACGCCACAATGTATTTCATATTTGTCTGATAGTTAATCTGATAACAAAAATAAATGGCAATGGTGAAATATTAAATTGCTAATGAATAAATACTGCTTACCTTGGCCTCCCTGGTTCATATTTAAGCTGAGGTGCCTGTAGACCTCATGGTAGCACTGTAAATATATACACTTCAATCAATAAATCATGCATGAACACATGTTACAAACCAAGTGTTGATAGTCACCTCCACAGAGTCCGGATAGTCTGGTTTAATGACTATGTGGATGGTGGAGAGAGACCCAGAGGATGCAGATAATCCAAACTGGCCAATGTTCTCAGTCAGCACTTGAATGGCTTCTCTCAGCGGGTATTTTAAAACAATTCCGGGTCCGATAACTGGGAAGGCCACTGAGCACAAGCCCTGCTGTACACAAAGGTCCAAACACCTCCTCAGCCCGTTACCAAGCGACTGCAAAACAAAAATCAGACATTTCCTTAGTGTTTTCAAAAGTTCACCCTGCATTGCACATTGCGTTTTGTAGTTTTGTAGAGCTAAACTTTAAAAGGCGGGTCCATTATTACTATTTTTTTAGGTTTTTATATCATTCTGTATCAAATATTAGCAAATATATCGGTCCTGGAACTTTATTTTCTGGATTTTTTTCCCCACCCCTAGTAAGAAAGTAGTCAGGATTTTAACTTCTCTCTCATTGGTTTTATGTCAATAAGTGCACCTTGAATTTGATCTCCTCTTGAAGCTTTTCACTTTACCTGCACACTCTGCCCTCTGACTCCATCCCACGGCAAACACTCGATGAAGAAGAGCTTGGAGCAGCCCAAAGATGGCGGTGCATCGACCTGCAGAACATCACCAGGGGCGACGGTACAATTCGCTGCCACGGAGTCGAACTTTAACTTGACTGCATTCCCGGCTTTAGTCAACAGGCATTTACCAATATTAGTAGAAGTTAACTGCCTGTTGAGCATGGGGACCACCAACACATTCCCCTGCGGGAATAATGTGGAATAAAATCAATGTGAGTGGTGGCATTGATTGCACCTGTATTATTTGATGTGAAAGAGGACAGAAATTGTCAAACCTGCTCATCCACCAAACTGCCAAGCCTGATCTCCAGACTGGTCTTCTTAGCCGCCATGCTCCCAACAGTGTTGCGGCGGAATGCGGGGATGGGTTGGCATGCGAAGCTGCTGGTGCTGGGGCTGGTGATTCTCCGTGGTCTAGTTGTCACATTTGGGGACTGCACACTTTGCTGTTCCCTGATAAGAACCTGACAGGAGCTCTCTACCAGCTCCTTGTGCACTTTACCCTCAGCTCGGAAGTACCGCTTTGCCCCCGGTCCATCTAAAACCAACGTGTCGGACGTGAGACTGGCTAGAGCTGACATCAGGGCCTGCTGGGCCTCTTGGACCAGACATCGGGGACCGGACACAAGCACACAAGGGTATGGGAAATGCGAGGCTTGTAAGGTCACCTTGGTCGTCTTCATGCCAATCAGGTCTACGATTTTATCAAAACAGTCGATCAGTTCAGGATGCGGTAGGTTCAGCAATTCTTGTGTCCCGACTTGGTTCATCTGGTAGTCATGCAGAACCTCTTTGAGCTTGTTCACATTTTCGCTGTAGCCCACCAGTCGTACTTTGGTGGTTGCGGTTCCGCCGGGTCCTGGGATGAAGCTGACGTCCACTCTGAACTCCCGAGAGTTTGCTTCGTCCTTAGCCTTGGCGAGGATCTCCTTCACTCTGTCGAGATCTGGAGGTACAGCTGAAGCTCCCTGCAGCGGCACATTGGCCACAGCGAGGTCTCTCTGCACCGCCGCCTCAGCCTCATCCAGGGCCTCGGAGGACAAACTGGACAGGACCAGGTCTGACCCCACCTCTAGGGAAACAGGATTTCTGAGGCTCTGCTGGAAGCGAGTCTGGTATTTGGAGACGGCACCGCTGGATGTTATGAAGTTCATTAAAGCCGTGCAGAGCTTAACTCTCTTTTCCTTCACCTTCCTGATTAGTTCATCAAGTTTCGTAGCCACTGACTGCACCGCCTCGTCTGGGCCTTCCAAGATGATCAAGACGCTGCCTGTGAGGATTTTAACTTCCGGGTAATGCGCTCGCATTTCTCGACGTAACTCTTCTTCTACCAGTTTGAACTGCTTCTCCACAATTGGTAATTCCTTCCGGGTTGGCAGGCTCTTTTCCAGGATTGCGATCTTCTCATTTACAGCCTCAACTTCTCCCACGACCACGGCATAACCGCCCTCCGTGTACACTTTGATATCGTCGGTCACAAAGGAGACGTCCTGCCGTATGATATTGGCTTTTTTTGGCTCGACCACGTGATAGCAGTGGTATCTCTCAGTGAGACCGATGAAGACCCGATCCACCTGCATCTCCCATTTCTCTGCAGCACCAAAGGCTTTTCCAGGCCCCTTCTCGATATCCCCCCTAACCACTGCCTCCTCCTCGTCAAGATCAAACTCCACCGTGCAGCCGATAGAAGACAGTTGCTTCTGTAAGACTTTATTTGCTTTTGGGTTGTCTCTCAGGAAATACAGGAGGAAAATTTCCAGCTTGAAAATCTTCTCGAGGCCTTTTGTGTTTGCTTTTGTGACTGTCTGAAGAAGAGAAGCAATATCAAACAAACAAATTAATTAATGTAAGTCTAATAAAAACATAGATAATAGGGATGCACCGATTTATTGTCCGAACACTGGTATCAGCCGATGTTCGCCTCGTTGACTGCCATCGGCCTATCGGCAAATAAGATGACATTCGCCGATGGCAGTGGCCGATGTTTATCTGTCGTCTCGGAGAAAGATCAGCGACAAGAACGCTATGTTAAACAAAAAAATTAAACGGTGAAACAACGGCTTACAAGATTTCTTAAAAACAATCACTGCTGTCTTGATGGGAACGAACCTCATGTGTGCGTAATCTGTCACTATGATCCTGTCAGTCCAACGAGGGGTGACGCAGCACCCCATACGTTACAGTGGGAACATCCCCCATGCCGTGCAGCGGTCTGTTCCCCATACCGAGACCCAGTCCCGGGTGAGCAGAGTGCACCGCCTTGGGTTTGTCCATCCCCTGTTGGCTGAGGTAGCAAAGTCCGAGGCTGCTCCAGCGGAGCAGAGCTCTTCATCCGCTCCCCCGTCCACTAGTTAATCATTCGCGAATGGCGTCGTTCTCTCGGACGGATAAAAAAAAAAATAATGAAAAATGCTAAAAATGGGTCGACAATATACTTTAATATATGAGCAAGTCAAGTCTATGTGTGAGAAACACTGCTTATGTTTCTAATCACTTTGACATTTACATTTAATTTATGTTTCACAAAACAAATATTTTTGTTGGGCTGTGGAAGTACTGAAACATTGTTCTCATTGAGTAGGTAGCTGTATAGGAGCTGAAAAGGCTTTTGAAGCAGTTATTTAAAAAAAAAGAATATTTTTCATGTGAAAGAAAGTTATATTAAAGGTTGTTTCATAAATTTCAATGATTGAATTTGTGATCATTCAAAGACAGTGTAATGAAATGCGGAATGACTTTAAAACAGCTCAGTTATTTTTTTATAACGAAAAGGTATTTGTGTCCCTGGCACAAAATGGGAATAAATAACAGCAGAAACAAAATCACCGGTATCGGCTATCGGACAAATTGTTATTTTAAACATCAATATATCAGTATCGGCCCAGAATTTTGCATCGGTGCATCCCTAACAGATAATCTATAAATTATAAAAAAACAAATATCATAAAAGTAGTCACTACAATGCTTAGATTTTGATTATCAGATGTTGACACTGCTCAGAAATCCCCCAAAACTGGTCTAGCCAGATCATTTGGCTCTGACGTTTGTGTTTACCGTAATCATGAAGGCGTCGGCCAAGGTGTCTAGAGTTGTTAAAATGTTTGCTCACCTGTGATTGACTGGTGGATGGCTGATCAAGGGTCTGTGGTGAATTGGTCCGGCTCACACTCAGACGCATTTCCCCAGAAGGAAGTGAGATGGTGTGAAACTTTCTCTGCAAAACCCTTTCCTGCTCTGTAAAGAAACACAAGGTCTCAACAAAATCCTACATTTAAACTAGAACAGCAAAGTGTATTCTACCTGTAACTCATTTGAACTAAAGAGGATTCCTTACCTTCTTTTACACTGAAACAGATTTTATAGGTGTTGCCGCCAGCCTTTTCAATCACCCCACAATCACCTCCCCCAGAGTCTCGTTTTTTCTGAAAGTGCCTCCTGATTTTTTCCCTCTCTCTGTCTGTCAGATCTTTCGCTTCAAAGAACAACGGATGTTGGTATTCATCCATTTTACCTCCGATTCTGACCTTTAAAAACTGTGAATAAGTGAGGCACTTCTTAGTATGCCACCGTGCCTCTTCAGTGTACGCTCTGATCTGAAGTGCTTTGATTTAGTTTCACTTTCGCTTAACTCAAGGTGTTTACTGTTCACTTCCTCATATTTGCAAATGGACACACCCAATGTCATTCATGTATAGCTAACTAAGTGGAATTTCCCTTGTTCACCTTGGTGTGCGGGGCTGCATGGTGCTGCAGTGGTTAGCTTAGTGGTTAGTGGTTACCCTCACAGCCAGAGGGTCGCAGGTTCAAACTCGCCTTCTGTGTGGACTTTGCATATTCTCCCCGTGTTAGGTGGGTTTTCTCCAGGTGGGTTTTCTCCGAGGTTCTCCGGTTTCCTTCCTTCCTTCCACAGTCTAAAGACATGCAGTTGTTTGCTGTTGGATCTTATTGTGCAGATACCGTGGTCAGTTGTTACTGTACTATATTGATGAGGATGTTTTTATATATGGTTTTGATATAAGGATTACCATTCTAGAAATTATGATGATGACACCATTTCAGCCATTTTGGTTTTACGTGACGAAAATAAAAATAAATCCAATGGGGGGAAAAAACTATATCACACAGGAGTTAATAATGGAAAACTAACATTTGGTGGGTTAATCAGAGCTTGTCTGAAGAAACCAGCTGCCTGCTGCTGCTGAAAATGGGGTTCATGAGAGCGTTGAGACGGCCATAAAACTAAAAAAAATCTGAGCAGAAAGAGGTTAAAAAGCTCCACAGAGCTGCAGAGTTGTCCACGTGTCCAGTTGTCTTTGTGTGTTCGTCATTCAGTGTCGGGCTGTGTAATTAATCGAATTTCATTTACAGTTACGATTTTGGCTTCCGACAATTATGAAAACAAGATAATCGACATAAAACAATACTGTGCGATTATTGTAGTATTATTTCCTCCTTAGTGGTGCGCTGCGACCGGACCTAACTTTAACTTCCCCTCTATGTAACCTACAATTATCTCAAGTTAGCTGTACTTTAGTCAAATGCTCTTCCTACCTCCTTTATATTAAGTTTTGTAAAATCAGTTTCTTTCCCTTTTTTCTTTGTACAAGACTGAATGCAAATTTCAACCAAATAACAAATTGACAACTGCATAATAAAGTATGCTCATCTGACGTGATAATTGATTGTCATCTTGCCTTTAAAACCTGAATACAAATTCATAGTGACAACGTCCTTGATTCAACAACTTTTATTACTGCTTTAGTTGGTATAAAAGCCATGGCAACAAATTCATTAGACGTACCTAATCATTGAAGAAAATGAATCATTCTCTCTCATAAAAGCTTGATATACTGTAATTTCTTCTAAACTAATTATAACATTTATTTTAAAATAAAAGATCTTGTAATGTAAAAAAAGTGCAATAATAAAACAGCCCCACTTCTAGAGAGAGAACCCTTCCGGTACCCAAGCATCTCAAATTAGCAGAAAAAAGCATTGTTTTTTTTTTCCCCCGAATGATGCCTTTTGCTTCAAAGAACAATGGGTGTCAGTATTCATCCGTTTTACCTCAAATTCTTAATTTCTAGTATGGCAGCTGTGCATCACTCAGCTCCTCATTGTGAGCTCTGAAGTGCCTTCATTTTGTTTCAATTTCAAGTACTGCAAGCACATTTTCCCCCATATTTACATTGGGAGTTTGCAAATGCACACAAGATGTTGTGGTGTAAAACTGACATCAAACCACTAGATGTCCTACTGCGACTACAAACTCTACTGATAGATGACAATAAAGCAGCAGCTCTCAGCCTGCTAATACAATTAACTTTTACAACCTTGAATGGTGGCATTAACAGCCCAGTAAAATGTGTACAGAAGATAATAAACAGATTATATCCAGTAATGTGCACTAATCGAAAGTTGGTTCATTATGTTTTGTTTTTTTTTAATATTTTTGAATTTCGTGTTAGTCTTGCTGTATGTGGTTAACCAGTTTAATTATTAAGTATTTATTAAGTTCACATGTTCTAGTCGTCAGGTATTTTTTTGTGAGTGCATCTCTTCCAAACTTAGAGCAAAATAATCTCAACTCACAGGTCCACTTAACTGGCTTTTGTCAGAGCTTTCAACTGGATCTCACGGTCTTCTTCAGTTAGTAAATAGAGCTCATGTGAAGGAGGTCATTCACAACACCGAAGACCGTCATTGAATGGAGAGAGGGGGGTTACAATCTCCACCCCACATATGACCAAGACTTTACGTATTTAGGTCAAGTGACGACAACTGAGCCAGCTCCATTTGCTGATGAAGACCTTGAACACATGCTGTTCCCAAGGTCAAGGTCAAGACCATGTTCATGTGTTGTTTTTGTTGTTGTTGCTTTGTTTGTTTTTTAAAGAAAATGAACCATTAGTAAGTGTTAGCATGGGGTGTTGAGATCAGAGGGCTACCTCCGGGTCAGAAAAGTGAAGCCAATGAGGAAGAGTCTTAAACTTGCATTCTTTCTAATAGCCAGCAGGGGGCGACTCCTCTGATTGCAAAGAGAAGTCTGATTGTATAGAATTCTATGAGAAAATTACCCTACTTCTAACTTGATTTATTACCTCAGTAAAACATTGTAAACATGAGTTTATGGTCTCAATCTCTAGTTTTAAGTCTACTTCAATACAGCATGATGTTCATTTAGTAAATTATGGTCCCATTTAGAGTCAAATAGACCATAAAGCAGGGTATGCTTTAGGGCGGGGCTACCTTGTGATTGACAGGTCGCTACCACGGCGTTGTCCGTGTTTCCGTCTTACAACTTTCACCCTTTCACAGTGTGTTTTCTGTTCATGAAAGTTAATAATAACCTTTTTGCTCGTCTAAAAATGTCTTATTCAGCGTTCGGTTGTACTTAGCTCCACCCACTCGTGTCACTTCTGGTTGCAAAAAGCCAACATTGCGACGGCCATAAACCAAGATGACGACGGCCAAATGCCGAACTCGAGGCTTCAAAACGGCATTCCACATACCAATGGATGACGTCACGGTGACTACGTTCACTTCTTATATATAGTCTATGATTGAGATACAGTCTGCAAAGGTGGATTTTCTGCAGAAAAGGGCGTTTCAAAGTGAAGGGTTTGACCATGGCTTGGAGGTGGGAAGGAGCAGTTGTTGTCAGTGCCCTGTAGGCTCGGAATCTTGAACTGGATGTGAGGTACAAAAGGAAGCCAATGAGGAGAAGAGAAAATGATGAATGGTGTACTGTGGGAAAAGTTGAACACCAGACTGGCAGATGCATTCTGCACTGGATGCAGGCGCAGGTTTTCTGGCGAGGAGGGAGTTGGGTCTCTGGCGAGAAAGGGTCAAATCCTCTTCCTGATGTTGTACAAGAGGAATCTACAGGAGTGAGATCCTGCTGCGGTGTTTCTCGGTTCACTGAGTGTCACACCCAGGTGTCTTGCAGTACAAACTGGCACAGTGTCATCAGTGGTGATAGACAGGTCTCAATGCGTACTTCCATTCCATTAAAATTAAGTTCACCCTGAGTGGTTTGGCAGTGATATAATATGAGAGCAAGAATAGACAAAGGACCGTTGTTGAAGCTGCCAATGTTTGTCCTCTGAGATAAACTGAGCTTTTGAGAAACAACTCGATCACGGGACGGCTTGTCTCTCTTAGAGAAGTTCTTTATGATTGTGCAGTAATATTTCCCTTTTATTCTGACTCGCGCAGCACACTTTTAGTTTTGTTTACACTCGAACTGAAGCAGCAAAATGTTATTTTATAATTGATTTGAATGATTTTCAGTACCGTTACCAAATATTACAGAACTTAAAAAAAAAAAATGATATTAGAAACATCCTGAGATGTACTGAAGAATTAATTCAAATGAAAACTGTTGGCAGTGAGGACCATAATAAGGACCATGAGCTTAAACCACAAGATGCATCACCAACGAAACGAAACAAATAAAACTATCTGTGTACTAGGAGTAGTTAAATATTCCCTTTGCTGCTTTGGTGCAAATGAAAGTGACAGCAGGTGCAACGGAGAGGCAACAGCAAGACAACTCCCAACTTAACTGCATAGAATCCTCTGGAGTAAAGTCGCATGCATTTGTTATTACTGCTGATTTTAAAAATCAAAATTACAAAATGTTTAATGTTCAGTTTTTTAGTAGTAAGGTCGTTGGGGTTGCTGTGTGTTATACTCTTCTCCTACAATCACGATGACTATCAAGGTGCAAGGTGTGAGCTAAATCTTGGTATTTTGCAACGCAACTACTTGAATATCACAATTTTTTTTTGCTTTTGAAGACCAGAGATAGTTCCCATCATGAGTAAAGATGAAGCAACTCATTTGTTTGAAAGATTGCATGTCTCCTGGGTGACATCTGTGATGAATTGCAACATGATTAAACCCCACCACACATCAACACAATAGAGTTTTACTCCCCGCAAATTACTGAACACTACTGCCAGTTACTTGGAAATCTTCTCTTTCTTTTTTTTAAGTCAAGTCAAGTCAATTAATTTTATATAACAAATTTGCCTCAGGGGGGCTTTACAATCTGTACAGCATACGACACCCTCTGTCCATTTCACCCCTCGCTTCGGATAAAGAAAAACTCCCCCCAAACAATCCCCTTATAACAGGGGATAAAATGAAGAAACCTCAGAAAGAGCAGAGAAGAGGAGAGATCCCTCTCCCAGGACATACAAACGTACAATAGATATCCTGTACAGAATAGACCAACATAATAAAAACACAATATATATAATAGGGGTGGGGGAAAAAATCGATACAGCATAGTATCGCGTGGGAGTATTGTATCGAATCTTTTATTATATAAACTATTAATATTGCAAACACGATTTAAAGTTTTTGGTAACAATTATTTTTTCAGTCCACTAGATGATGCGGTCATGGGTAAAGTCAGTGGGGTTGGCGGAAAGTCAATCAAAACAAAGATGGAGACATCGGAGAGAGAAATCAGAAATGCGCCGCCCAGCGTTTAAATCAAACTTCTGGACTTATTTTGGATTTTTTAATCAAGGAAAGGAAGGAGGACATGGATATGACACCTGTGATTTGCGAGGAGTGATGACTATTGGGCGAAGGTAAATTACAACGTTATCATGATGTGTTCAAATGTAATCTCGTAAAAAACATTTTGTCGAGAAGCTTGAATAAATCCAGTTGTTTGAAGGAGATGTTTTCCCAGCAATATAAAATAGATAATAGAGAGGGAATTATGACCTGTTTCACTTCCTAACACTAGCTCTAAGCAGCTTGCCAATATTTTTTTAATCAGAGCAAATATTTAAATAATCTTAATCATTTGAATTGTGTGTTTTATGCAAACAACCACTATAGATGACAACAACAAAGTACAGTACAGTTCTGTGTACAGTACCCTCCCTGCCCCGAAAAATAGGGCTCCCCGGAAGCCACGGTGTAATTCGAACACTGTAATTTACCATGTATATAATGTTTTTTGTGTAAAATATATTGAACATTGAATGACATCAGATCTAAAATGTTGTTCCTTCATTTAGTGCAGAGATTTCAAAAGTGGCAGATAAAAAAAAAATACTTGCCTGCCACAGTGGCAGGCAGTGAATTTCAGACCCTGCTCACACGCCATCCAGATTGCGTTACCCGTTGACGGCCAAGCCAACGTTAAATCAGCTCCACCGAAAAAACAGCCGACGCACTGAACACACTTAGCTTGACAAAGCTACCTTCCAACTCTGAGTGAGCTAAGAAAATAACGCAATCCATCACTTACTTCATGTGCAAAGACCTGCATCCATACGACGTTGTGGTCGTGTCGCAATACTCGTATATCACCATATCGCAAAATGTTTAAAATCGCAATAAGATCGTATCGTGACTTAAGTATCGTGATGATATCGTATCGTGATGATATCGTATTGTGATAATATCGTATATCGTGGGGCCTCTGGTGATTCCCACCCCTAATAGACAATCCATACGGCAAAATTATGCATAGGATATGAACATATATGAAAAAGATGGATCCAGGAGGATCTCAAGCAGTGTCACACAACAGCTAGAGCCTGAGCCACACGACCTCCTCTCCACCACGGAACCTGGAAAGAGGACAGACGAGGCAAACTACCAGGAGAGCAGCCAGGACTGTTTCGCAACATGTTGATCAAGATCTCGGTGTTGCCCCTACCTGTTATGTTGCGCTTGAGAAAAATAAGTTGTAGGTTAAAGGAATGCGGTGGGTGTAGAGTGCGAAAGTCTGTGTGACGTAAACTCACAGTTTAAACGAGGCGAGAAGGAAGAAGACAAGACAATTTGGTTCCCATCCAATTCCCAGTCATACCGGCGCCAGAATCATCCATATTAATATCAATACTGATTGGATCATATATATCCTACTCCTGAATACATTTTGATCACGACTGAGTGTTGTGACACACTTACAGTAAGATTAAAAATAAAACATATAATTGCAATCAATCAAATTAAATAACAATTGTTTATTGTATGAATTCTCCCAACTTTCTTTCTCAATTCATGGTTCCTTTATGCCTCGTTTCCACATAGCTCTGTGTACGTACGCGAGTCAACCGGTAGCTCATTCATTCCTAGCATGTTATGCTATATTTAGCAGTATTGTAAATTATTTTGTTATAACGTATGAACCTATGCATTCTATGTTACACAGCTAGCATGCTACCAAAGTTAGCTAAATATGCCATCAGAATTTTCACTTACTCGTCAAACGTTAGTCTGGCCGGCGAAAAACCGACAGCTAAAAACACTGTTTTATATCTATGCAGTAACTTCTCTCCCAAATCTGCGTTGGTGTTTCTATCCATCTGTAAAGAGATGCATTTCCCTGCGTTGAACACTAGGGGGCGTAATCCGTATACTGTACGGATTTACAGACGCAGAACAAAACTGTGTGGAAACGAGGCGTTAATTTGTATTTCATTAAATTCCCTTTCTAAATTTCTCATTGAACAAAGGTAAAATCCATTTTAAGTTCAGAGTACTGTTAGGGTGAATGGCCACAAGCCAACATGTTGAAAATGTGTATTAGTTAGACAAAAAAAGATACCTTTACCAGACGTCCATTTACTAATTATTATTATTATACCCCCGTGACAACGTAGTCGGGGGCTCCGCGTGTCCTTCCGTCCGTCCTTTCGTCCATCCTTCCGTCCGTTCGCGTGTCACACTTTCGTTTCCGAAGCAGAACTCGAAAAATATTTAACTTAGGAACTTAAAATTTGGTATGATGGTTGACAGTGTGGTGTAGTTGTGCCTTTTGTGTGTACCTTTGAAATTTTTCCAAAAGGGCAAAACCTTTGGCCCTACTTTAGTAGGGTTCAAGCAGTGAGCGGGGGTATGTGAGCCATGCTCACTTTTGCCTTGTTTTTCCAGAGCTTTCCATCACATCTTGCAATCTTCCTCAACAGATGGAGTTTTCTCAGTTGTCAAAGATGGTCCCCATATAGTCACAGTCACCTGTTATCACATGACCAAAGCTCCATTCTTAGGTCATGTGATGACAAGTGGGGTATCTCCATGACAACGGAGCAAACTCCATCAGCTGAGGAAGACCATGAAATGTGGTAGAAAGTTACGATTTTAATTTTCAAACTACTGTTTCCAAAGTGTTTTTTTTTTAAGTTTAAAATGGATGAAATGAAAAAAAGTATTACTATAACAGCATTATATTGCCAAATTTATAACCCCCATGGCTAATTACCTGCACATATTTCTAAATAGAAGTATTTGTTTGTTTATCTTAAAGAGGCAGATGCACAAGCACGGACTTGATTAATTCCACATTATAGCTAAAGATAGTTGGTAATGCTTGTCTCTAGATGGGCTTTTAAATGAAGGAAGGATGCTATAGTGTGATAACATGATACATATACATCCACATATACAACAATGAATATGAAAAAGGCAATTACACAGAAAGTACCATAGGAAAAAAGGCCTCATCATTCCTAAGAAACTAGTTCAACTTGAATTTAAAATAATCCCAGTTATAAACCTTTTTGAGTTCCAAGGAAGAAAAGAAGATTTCTGTCCAAGGATGGATTTCTGAGAAATGTAAAAAAAGCCTCCCTTATTTTCAGACCCTCCAGGCATGAATGGTCATGCAGGTCATTATTTACACACTAGATAACAGTTATATGTTAGAATGACCATGTACGGAATAGCAGAGAAATCCTGAATAAATACACAAGATCCTGGAGGAGGATCAGACAAGATGTCCCCCTGTGGGCGAACGTGACTCAACATGAGCAACTGGCACCTTGCTACGCAGGAAGCCTTTAAAAGGAAGTGAAGTGTGACATCAACAGTGGATTTAGACCGGAAAACGGATTACAAAAGTGGAATATAGGGTTTTCTATTTTTTTCAACCACTTCTCAGGAAAACAGATAACTGCAAGGGTATAAAAAGGAGGTGCAGAAAACATGGAGCTCACTGTGTTGCACACTCTGAGAAGAACATACACAGCGGGGGATTTCAGGAGAGGACATCACTGCAAAAACAAACGGCTTTGCCTCAGTTTGAGACTCAAAAGATACAAGGATTCCTCTTTGAAGACCATCTCTACCGTTTAAGACAAGGATGAATACTGCAATCCAGTGCATCGTTCTCCTGGCCTGCATCATTTGCACTTCAACAAGTAAGTATGCTAATTGATTGGATTGTGGAAAGCTTTTTCTGCTGCATTTATGTGGCTTTGAATGAGCTAAACTTTGACTCAAAACATCTCACTCTGTGTCTTTTGCCGAGCCTAACTTATCAGGAAAACTTGAAAGTTGAAACTGTTACTATTCCATAGATTATTTACACTGTTGTCTTTATTTTTCCAGCTATTCTGAGGTGCAGATGTGTGAGAACAAGCCTGATCGTGAATCACACTCTCATCGTTGATGTAGAAGTGTATAACCCTCGTCCATACTGCAACAAGAAAGAAGTCATGTAAGTATCTGCAGCAACGTGAACAAATGGACGACAGTGTTTTTTTCTCAGTGTTGGGTAGTGTTGATTTTCCAGTGACTTTAATTTGTTGTTTGGAGAGTTGTTTTACTTTAAGGCTTTCTCTTCCTCCTACAGCGTCACACTGAAAAACGGGAGGTCACGGTGTCTTAACCCCGACGGAAAGTTCACCAAAGCAGTCGTGCAAACAATACTAAAGTAAGTCCAAAGCTTTTTTTTACATGGGGCGCTTTCATTCACCAATTTTCAACACAGCGTGAACTAATGTAATTAGAGGAGAGAAAGCTTGCCATGTAAAGTGCAAGGGAAGGCTGAGCAATTAGTGCGACGCTCTGCACATCAGGCCTTCATCGCTGCCAGTCAGTGTGTATAAAAGACAGAGGAAGTAACATGTCATTTATCCCGAAACTACTTGAGTAGATGCAGCTCGAGGCTTCTAATAAGCAGTTTATAAACACCACATTGCATTTAACCCCTCACTATTCTGTCCCCTTTTTTTTAGAGGGGTAGGGGTGGGGGACAGGGGATGTTCAGGGGTAGATACAAAGTCAACAGTATATGTTACATAGAAGTGGTGTTCATCATCTGAAAGCAGAGAACCTGAAGATTAATTTGACATGCAGTTCAGCACTGTGTGTCAAGTTATTCTAGTCATAAATCATAAATAAAAATTAAATAAATTGTGAAAGTATAAAAAAGGCTTAGAACATTATGATAGAAGTATATGATGGTCATTACCATGCTCCATTATGTCTCATAAGTTGTTGCAGCAATTTTAGGGTTGATACCATTTGCAGATTTGCTGCTAAATTTTACATTTTTTACCACTCGAGAATTGATAAAAATGATAAAAAAAATCCCTCCAAAATACCACATTAAAACAACAAGACCTTGAGGAACGGCACAGAAAAAATTCTGCAAGAATTGCATTTTTCAACATTTGGATGGCGAGCACTTCTGTTCTGTAAACTGCTCAGAAACCCCCTTATTGTCGATCTACCTATGAAAGCCATCCATCCCCTGAATGCTCTAGGTCTCTAGTTTGTGGTTAGTAAAGTTTCATGAGGCTGTGATTATCCTAGAGGTCACCACAGGTCATTTATACAGTGACTTCAAGTTTCAAAAACTTCTCTCACTATATTAAATGGCTACTATGGGGACTAACATCATCACACATGAATACAATTGGGTTCATTGGATCCACAAAAGTCTCAGCTTTACAGTGATACCCAATTTATGCAATTCCAAGACTGTTTAGAGACGCCGGTATGTAGAAATATTCAAACACACCATTTTAGAATAGGCAAAAATAACACATTTATACTGCATACGAAAAACTGCATGGTTTTTGCCCCAAAACTGAATGTTATTACCATAAAGTGGGCATATCTGTAGAGGGGAGACTCGTGGGTACCCATGTAACCCATTTTCATTCACATATCTTGAGGTGAGAGGTCAAGGCACTCTTTTGAAAATCGCCATGCAAGTTTTTAGCCTAACTTTTTAGCGTTATTTAGCTTCCTTCCCAACAACCTAGCATGGCATGGTACCAATAGATTCCTTTTTTAGTTTTTCTAGTTTCACATGATAGCAGTATCTCTACTCTACCTTCACAAATGAGCCTGCTACAGCCTCTGAAAGACAGAATAGCAGCCAGATTTTTAAGAGGTGCATTTTCTGTTAAACACTGGAGTTAAAAAAAAAATCCTGTTGATTTAGAGCAGTGGTTCCCAACCTAGGGGTCGGAAGATAAGTCTGAGGGGTCATAAAATTATTAAAGGAATTGGTGCTATGCACTCATTTTTTTTCCTCAGACTTTCTTCTGATCTTTGTCATTTTTCTAGTGTACTACCAGATAATTTAACTTCTTCAGGATTCTCAAAATAAAATGAAGAAATAGTCACCCTTTGTTTGAATTTGATGATGAGGGGTCACAAGTAGGTATAGCTTCTTTTTAAGGGGCCAAAAAGGTTGGGAATCACTACTGATATGTGTTACTAGCATTGAATTAAGTGTGTCAAAGTATTATGAATACATTTTAAGGGGCCACGAGCCAAAAGGGCTGGAAACCAATGTTTCAGAGGATTGAAATTTCAAATTAAAGGTTGAACATGATATATTTTCTTTACAGGCAGAGGGCGGTACTTGCTTTTCAGAAGAACACCAGCAGCCCAGAAACAACCACAGCATCAGCCACAGTAGCGCCGACATCATCATAATTGAAATGTGTTTATCATCGTTAAAATGAAACAGACGTATCCAATTTGTAAGGAGATCCGCACACCTCCCCAAGGTAAGGGTGTGGTTGGTGTAGTTCTGGCTTGTTTCAACAAAATCAAACACAGGCGGTACAAAACTGAAACAAGTGAAATTGTTTCTTTTCACTTGTTTTGCACACTGGGAGTTAAAAGTGACAGCAAGATGCAAAAGTGTGAAATATTTAATTCTCCAGCAGCCAGGACATAATGAGCATTGGAACTTTTAGGAGACAGTTTGTGAAGGGAGTGTCCTTACCCAGAATATTCATCTGGGTAAACAGGGTGCATGTATGAGATACAATTTACGTACGCTGATGAGACTGGTGTATTTCCACCCTAAAATACTGCCTTATGATTGAATCCACGGTTAATGAGAGTATTTTTTTACTGTGATTGTATTTTGTATGTGTCCTTAACGCTTTGCTCTTATTCACTACATCTTGAACCAAATTTCTCACAATCATTATTTGTGATGTAATTCAAGCTGGCAGATAATAATGTAAAGATCATAACGATAAAACCGATGGTTTTTATTTAATTGATATGTTAAAGCATCATTTGTTTGTGTAATTTTAAGTTTTCCTCTCTTTTTTGTATTACAGTGCAAACAAATGTGTATTTATGTGTGTATACATCATACTGTATGTGTGCCGTGTTTGTTTTTTTTTAAATAATGTTCAATACTGACTCTTGACACGTGATGTTGTTGATGAAGATAACAAAATTGCAATAAATCTGGATGTTGTAAAAAAAAAAAAAAAAAGACATCTTGGCATTTTATTTTAAATAAACATCAAGTTTCCAGTTAAAAGCAGCCAGTGAAAGGGTTTCTAGCAACGTCATCCTTTAGATCAGTGGTTTTCAAAGTGGGGTCTGGGGACCCCCAGGGGTCCTTGAGGGGAGTTTGTCCTCTGGGGACCATGAATGTCTGTAACAAAATTTTACTGTATGACAATCCATCCAGTACTTAACGAGATATTTCAGTCTGGACCAAAGTGGTGGACCGACTGATCAACATTGCTATCCATAGAGCCATGAGGCTAGCATGACTAAAAATAATACACTGTATTACTGTGGAGAATGCAGGTTTGTTTTTGTCTGTCTGTCTTGCTGTCTGTCTGTCTTGCTGTCTGTCCATTTGTCTTGCTGTCCGTCTGTCTGTCTGTCTGTCTTACTGTCTGTCTGGCTTTCCGTCTGTCTTGCTTTCTGTCTGTCTTGCTATCTGTCTGTCTGTCCTGTTTTCTGTCTGTCTGTCTTGCGTTTTGTCTGTCTGTCTTGCTTTCTCAGCAGAAGGAGAAGTTTAGTGACAAATCTATCATCACTGATACCTTCTGTTGCAATAGTTATTTCAACATCGCTGATAAAACACATCTGCTCCTAAACAGGTTTCTACTCAGCCCCCACAGCCCTCCATCTTCTTCCTGTACTGTAGCCTGTAATCAACATGAATAACAAAGTCACATTTCATCAATAGACACACTAGAAACAAACTTTTTTGACTCACGACAGCGTCTTAGGATTCAAGTACTGTCCTCCATCACTGAACAGTTAAGACAGAACAAACTGGGAAAGGATTGTAGTAGGATTTTACAGTATTTACATTAAACCAATACACTGTACTGTACACAGTATCTAGAATATTATTGTCATTTTGGGTTTTGGGATGTGAAAATTCTCATTAAAAGTCCCCTCAAGATTGTTTTCAAAAGATGACAATTTTGCCAAGTCATATTGTAATGCATAATCTCACTTCTTACAATCATGTGTCTTTGAGGCTTCACATCATGACCCACTTCTATCCCACAGTTATGACTCGAACTTCTGATAAGGACACATGCTTTCAATCATAAGGGAGTAATATTTCTCAAGTCTGAAAGTGCTTTGTCATCAAAAAGATGATTTCAGCTGTTATCTTTGTCTTTATCTTATGACTCTGACGATACAAATACAGGTCAGTCATATTGTGGAATTCTTAACCTCCTTTAACCTCCTGACTTAGCAAAACTAAGAGAGAAAGAGTCTTGAACAAACCTTTATCTTATATTTTCAGTGTCAATTAATCAATTTAACCTTTAAACAAATTGATGGAAACAGTGTAGATGGCGGTTAATGCAGAAGAAGTGTTTCTCCTTGAGATACCATCTTTCCACATAAGATGTTTAACAAATCATGTCTGGTTTATATCAACCAATCAATTTTCCTGATGTGTGTCAACATTAAACACATTGTGATTATGGGTATTACTGTGAAATAAAACTGAAATGAAAGTGTTAAACATTACAACAAATACCAAATGATATTTAAAACACTGTAAACTAAAATAGAAATGACGCATGAAAAGAAACTGAACTGAAATGTTTTTCATTCTTGTATGCAGGATAAAACTCATCCCCCAAACTACCAATAACTTAAAGGTGCTAAATGCAAGATTGGGAGCATTAATATTGCCTCCGCACGACTCTCAACATGATGACGGCTGAACCGGAGGGTGGGTGCTACGCTTCTGCGATGATACCGTCAGTCTGGACGCCGCGTTGGCCTTGAGCTAGCCAGTGGGGCACGCTCACATGCACTTCATTCTCTGCTCAGGTAGACATTACTCCACCATATTTTTACACAGCAAATAGTTGTTTGCTGCTATATTAATGCTCGTATAGAGCACCTTTAAAGCTGCATCAATCACTTTTTTGTTCCACAAAACTTCACAATTTCACAACAAGCTAAACATCACACACACATTTGGCATATTATGGCCTTATACAGTTGTAATGTGCTAGCAAACAGTTGCTGTTTTACACGTCCATTATAATTAATTTGTAGCCGTGTTTCTGGCAACATGATGAATGTGAGTCCAATATTCACTCTCTTTTAACTCTGTTTTGGTCTCCACCAACTCCTGAGGGAAATATCTGCCTCTTTAGTGGCTAAATATATCTCTTTGTTCACCTGTTCGGCTGCATTTACACAAGATCAGGCGGTGCGGCGAAAACTCAAATTTTCTATTCATTTTGAATGGGGGTTGTGCATTTGGGCTGCGGTGGCCGCAGGGGGTGCCGAAAAAAAACGCAGCGAAAGAAAAGGGAAAACAGAATTAACTTTTGGAGAAACGTAACCCGATGTCACGCTGCGGTGGCCAATCACGTAACCGGCGATCCAGAGCTGTACAACCCAGCCTTGAGGGAACAAAAGACGTTAATCGTTGCAGTTAATGAGCCGTTAAAGTGACTCTGCAAAACCCTGCGGAGAATCGCCGCAATGCTTGATCTCGTGTGAATGCAGCCTTAGTCGCTAAATTTCTTGTCTGCCTACTATTTGGTGCTGGGCAGGTAGTGTAGAGAGATATCTCAGAGCTTTTTTTGCTGAAAACAGCCCAAAACAATGCAGATGAGAGCCGTGAGAGTGAACCAAAATAGAAAAATTGCGGGCCCGAATACCAAAACAACAAGCTGAAAGAAGCCAAAATGCTCGATATAGCTGAGGGAAACTGCTGAGTTTGGTGATAATTCTCTGTAAGTTCGCCACAATGAGCGACCCCTTTCACATTACACATAGTCATCTTAGATGACTGTTGAAAATATTGATTAATGCTGCTTTAATACCCGCCTTCCTCCCCCAATCAATAAATATTTGCTGCCAAAATAAAAACACATCCGCACCACACACTAACACCAAACATTAGAAACTGCGTGAGAAGAAACAACGATGTACTCTTTCACACAGTAACTCTATTATGCCGTGTATAAGGGGGTTATTAGAAAAAGCCCTCAGGACAAACAACAACACTACTACCTCACAGTATCATGTGCAGTAGCCGCAGGTCAAACTGTTTACAGAAATTTATCTGTTGATCGTTTTATAATTTCCCTCTTTCAGAGTCAGAATATAGAGTTGAATACTACTACAGAGCTACGATAAGCAGAAGAGAAATGGTGGTGTTGGCCGACCGCCCAGACAGACACGCTCTGTCTGTGTGACTCATTTCTCTGGTCGCAAACCGCGAGCAGGCCGTCTCTTAACCTTAACGGGGCCTCTTGTCTGTCCCTGAACTCACCGTCCCATGACTACCTTCTGCCGCACATGTGAATACACCAAAGTGAAACCAACACACACACACAAATACAAACCGGGGTTTTCCTCAATCTCTCAAGGTTATTAAGCACATGATCTCTGTATGTGTAAATGTTGGAGAGCAGAATGTATATAAGCGGTCGCAACAGCTGTATGACATCCATCTGAGGTGAAGACAAGCATCTGCGTAAACAAGATGAAGCTCTGCATCCTGCTCATGTTCGGGACCCTGTTTGTCATCATTAACGGTAAGAGCTCTACTACATGGTGGGATAGTTTCTGTGTAACTGCTGTAAACATTCCTGTGTAATGGTGACTGTACTTAACCTCAGGAGTTCTAATGACAGGTTGAAGTGGGTTGTTGAAGGGTTGCTGGTAAAAACCTGCAGATATACTGAAGTGTTCCTTGCAGAGTTGTTCTTTTGCAATCATTAATCTGGAAGCAGTACCTTAATAGGACATTATACACACTTGTCAAAGGCTAGAGTGAGGAAATTCATCGAGGTAAACCACAAAACCAGTGGGCAACAGTGAGTGTATTTTTAAAGCAAGAATGAATCCCGTATCCTAAATGTACCTTGAGAAGCATAGAGAATATTCCACTCTACTGCAATATTACGTGTTGTATTAAATCATTATACCTGTGTTTTTGCAGGTTATTATAAAAAAAAACATGCACTTAAATTATTGCTTTCCAAAGCGGCAACGTTTAAGATTTTTCAATGTGTTTTCCCACATTTCAGGCAGCCATTGGTTTCTATTCTTTTCTCCGTTATATGAAAATCGACTTGCAGAGACTTGAAACGTGCTTTTGTGCCATCACATAAACATCATGTCTGCTTTATTATTTTATCTCTGCATTGTATCATAAGTGCTGATCTGAAAAGCATTTTCTGCATTACTACACCAAAAGTACCATAAAATGGAAATGTACCTCAAAATTTTACTTTACAGTACTGGAGTAAATGTACTCCGCTACATTCCACCACTGAAGGTACGCCAAAGATCACAGGGGGTGCGCCAGGATTTGTCTGCTCTGAGGTTGTCAAAATTAGATTTGATCATATATAACTAAAATCATAATAACACACTTCCTGGATAATTTATACAAAAGTCTGGATATAATACTATTTGAAGATATATATTTTTTGGTACTTAATAGCAAAATTTAACAAAATATTTTGCTTCAATCCATACTTGTTGGCGTCTAGCCTTTCAAAAACAACATTTTCACTGCGGTCAAAAACTATTTGCTCTCCCGCTTGACGCACACAAAGGGAGGCAGCATCTGTATTAACGGGGCTCTCGACAAGCTGTCTAACAACACGATAAATTACAGCTCATTTAATTTTAATACACTACAGGCAACAAAATGCAGGCATGATGTTCACTAATGTATTATGAATTGATGAATGTTGAACCAATGGCAGTACAGCCAAACTTTTCACTCCTCGGTGACCTTTACCGCACCGTGACTGAGATCTGAAGTTGTAGTGAACAGGAAGATGGCTGGAAGAGAAAAAGGGGGAAGTGTCTGTTGTAACAATGTGATGAAAGCTTTTAGTTAGAAAGTGATCTTGTCAGCATTTAATTCACTGATTATTGACCACATAAACGCCCTCATGATGAGGCAATGCAAAGTTCCCAGAAAAATTAAACAAGGAAGGGGCGGTAGCGGTGAAGACGAGTGTAGGAGTGTGAACTCATGAATTCGGACGAATATTGACAAATATTTTCAGGGTAAACCAAGATTAGAAGCTGAGGCATTAGAGTTTCTTCTTTCACTGGAATATGTTGGAAACCACAGCATGCTGTGTAATATCAGTGTTGGAGCTGCCAAGATTGCATAAACACAAAGTCTATAACCCAACAATATTTATAAATGCTAAGCTGATAATATCAAAATGAGATAATTGAATTTCTGGGAGCAGAGGAATTTTCTGCTAGCATTACAAAATAGTACAAGCTTTAAAACACTGAAGACCAAATTGAAAACATCTGCATGTTCTGACCTTTCAAAATAAAACAGCAACCAAAGCAGTGTTTTTTTTGGAGTTCAAGTGATTTAGAAAAACTCTGCCAAGATTGAGAAGCTAAGTGTTACGTTTAAAGTGTCCGTTTGCTTAAAGTGGTAAAATCTGACTGAATATCTGTTGATGACAGGAATGCCGCCGATCAGCAGGGACTACAACACGCACTGCCGGTGCCTTCAGGTGGAGTCGAGGATCATCCCTCCAGACAGCCTGAAGAGCATCAAGATCGTCCCTGAAGGGCCCCACTGCCCCGACATAGAAGTCATGTAAGTGCTCTCATATGAAGGACTGTTTAATCAAAGTCATCACGCAAGGTTGAAGAAATATTCAAAAAAAATATTTTAAAAAGGATGTTTTTTTCAAAGGAATCCTTTTATTTATTTTTAAGGGAACTTTTATATCCTAATGCCACATTTATTTCATTTCTTTCTTTTTATTTCCATCTGTTGTTTTCAAATGAATTGGACATGGTTATCTCACAGATTCAGACCAAAGCACAAAATTTAGCTAGCTAGCTAGCACACACCCGCGGTCCCTCTGCCTTACTCCCTGCCACTGGGAGACTACTGGGAAAAGTTTGTTTAAAAACCTCTATATTTATTTATTGAACTATATCGACTCATTTATATATTTTAATTTACATTTATTTTTTTGATTATTTATTTATTTATTTGAATAATCATTTAATCGTTCGGGTTGCAAAACTAAAAATTGCCATCAGATCACTACCCAGAGTGCAAATTGCTTATTTTGTCCCAAAAGAGATAAAAATTTACAGCGACATCAAAAGTGATATAAAACCAGAGCTGTAGGATACTCAGGTCATGTCCTTGGTGTTGTTTCTGGGAAGTTTTGTAGTTTCAATGATGTGATGAGGACTTTCACAAAGTACTCTTGTTGGGGCTTTAACGCAAATGTAATCATTTAAATTTTGTTGTTTTTAGGCACAAAAAAAAAATACAATTAAAGGGATTTAGCTTCGCCATCTGAAACAATATTTAGATAATTATGTAGGGAGATAACATTTACATAACGTATAATTAAACAGTTAATTGTACATAAATGAATGAAAGACCTCGTTGTTGAACTTGCCTTGCCTTTGAGACAGGATTCAGATCATTGTGTGGGGAGATAATATGAAGGAAGTAATACAGTTGTTTAAGTTTGGCTGCTTATCAGTTATTCCTGGAGGGGGTGGGGTTGCTTTTGGACTCATGATCACAGTGTTTCCAAAACCCTGGCTCTATATAACGCGGTACATTTGTTTGACCAGAGCTGGACTGGCCAACGGGGAGAAGGTGTGCCTGAACCCTCGGTCCACCTGGGTGAAGAAGCTGATCCAATTTGTTCTGGAGAGACAGCAGCAGCAGCAGGGGAGAGCACGTCCCAGGAATTAAGGATACAAATTCAAAACGTGTTGCAATTAAAGCTGTTGAACTGTAACTCCTTTCTGCAACTATGAGCCATGCTGTTTTACTTTAATGAATAACAATATTTAACACAGGTTGTGCAATTTAAATTACTTACCTCCTATTGTTGGTGTTGTTTCAGGTGAATGTTTTTTTTTTTACCATATATTTTATAAAACATTTCTAAATAACATTGATTCTGGATTTATATTCTCTATGTGTTAGAATGAGCAGATAAGTGTGTGATTATGTTGAGGAAGAAGACTTTGTGTGCGTAAGGTATTTAATTGTGATTGTAAGTGAGTGACTTGAAATGTTCATCATTTCTCTGTGTAGAAAGTTTGGTTGTATGACCTTTTGAAAGCAGATACTGTATGTAGCATGAAATGTGTAATATTCTAATATGTAGCATCATTTCTGTGTAACACTCTCCAACAATAGCAAGAATATGTCACTTGCTTTTTTAAATCCCTATCCCCATCTAATGTAAAAGAAAAACAAATATATGTTTAAAAATTAAGATGTCTCGTGTCTTGCATTCAATCCTACACCTGCCTTTGCTCTGTGAATCCTGTTATACCATATTTAATGTTGAAGTTTTAGGTTTTCCAGGTAACAAGACTACAATTACACCTCACATTAAAATGCAGATAAGGTATCCAGATACAGATCGCATAGATCGATAAATGGGGTATGAGGCTGTACTTTTGGCGCAGTGGTGCTTTGAGCTAAACGCTAACGTGCTGATGTTTACCAGGTGTAATTTTATTTATGTTCATCATCCTAATTTAGCATATTAGCATGCTAACATTTGCTAATTAGCACTAAACACAAAGTACAGCTGAAGCTGAAGGGAATGGTATTAGTTTTGCAGGTATTTACTGGTAAGTACCTGTCAAAATCTAAATTTTTATGGTGCTAAATGAAAAGTCAGGGCGTCACCAAAGTTATAATGATTCATCATGAGGGGAATTTCATGACAATCTATCCAATAGCTGACGAGACATTTCACTCAAAAAACCCACAAATGTCAACTTCATGGTGGTGTTAAAGATAATCATAGTCATCAGGATACATCCATGAATGTCTACGCAACATTTCACGGTGATCCATCCTGTAGTGGTCGATATAACCGTCCGACAGGCCGACATTACAATCCCTGGAACTAAACATGGCTGTAAATATATAAAACATACCAACCAACCACACAAGCTCACTTAAAGCTAGAGTTGGTAATTTTCTTCAACAACAACATTTGATATATTTGCTGAATTTCTACATCCCGACAGCAATCAACAAAATCAAATGCTCTGATCCGGTATATGTTGCTGTCGCAGGACTGTAATAAACCCGTCCAATCATTTCATTCAGCCCGAATGAAATGACTGGACGGGCTACCTGCCTGCACGCACACACTCGAGTACTAACAATAGACATGTTCGTAATTTACGTTCATTATGATATGTTTATGTTCGTAATGATAATTTTGGGGGAGTTGCGTTGGAGGGAGGGGACTGTCGGTGTTGTCGACTTTCTCACCAGATTTATGGACAACATGTGTCATCAGGTCATCGGTGTCATCACCCGCTGATTTAAGTGTTACTGGAACTGCATGCTGAGAGATTTCTGGAGAACTCCATTTGTTATTTCTTGGAGTCGGTCCAGTGCAACAGAGTATCTGGGGCCAAGTTCTTCCCTGAGAACACGAGCGCTGACAATCTCCCAAGACGATAGAAGTCTCCCACAGTTAGCCAATACTTAGGTGTGAAACACTGTTGGTGGCACATGACAGGACAGATTTATGGATTTGCAAATTTCCTCTTAACGCAGGGTGAAAGTCATATCAGGAGGGTTTGATCTGCTTGGAGTATAGAGGTATGAAAACAATGATGAATAGGTGCTCCCTTTTAAAAAAAACTTTATTTATCGATGAACGTTTACACACAGTTAAACAGATTCATCACACCTGGTCCACTGGGACAGTTGGGGGTTAATGGGGATCGGACCTAATTGCAGACTTTTGTATTTATGTATATTCCCCCAATTCACATATTTGTCTCACATATTTGACAATATCATGTCTCAATTTTTAAGAAAATATATTTTAAAATTCCTCTAATAACAAGTCAAATGTGGAACAGAGCACTAAACAAATAAGCTCCTCTTTTGATATCTTCTCACGACTTTCAGCG
The DNA here is from genome assembly GCA_916701645.2 of Sebastolobus alascanus. Classification (NCBI taxonomy): domain Eukaryota; kingdom Metazoa; phylum Chordata; class Actinopteri; order Perciformes; family Sebastidae; genus Sebastolobus; species Sebastolobus alascanus. Next base: position 1,418,295 of record CAKAOJ020000124.1, read on the forward strand.
TGACCGTTTACAGAGACGTTAATCCCAGTAAAATCTCTCGTAGCTGTTCAGACAGGTACAGATTCCTCAGTCTTATCAGTAGACGGAGTTCGGTGACAACAAGTTAAAGACAAAACACAGACCTGTCTGGACCTGGCTTCAATTAGGCTGTCAGATCTTGCCGTAAAATGGGATCCGGTGTAGATACTGTTAGACCCCAGGCTGTCTGTGTCTTTAACCCCCGGGTGATCCCAACCGACTTTACTGTCATTCAGAGGCTGTAGCAGGTTCAGTCTTAGGGCTAGAATGAAGGTACAGATATCATATGAAACTAGAAGGACTCCATCGGCAGCAATCGTGTCACGCTAGCTTGTTGGGAAGGAGGTTAAATAACGCTCCAAAGTTGGGGCTAAATTTTGGTGAGAAAAAACTGGCATGGCCATTTTCAAAGGGGTCCCTTGACCTCTGACCTCAAGATATGTGAATGAAAATGGGTTCTATGGGTACCCACGAGTCTCCCCTTTACGTACATGCCCACTTTATGATAATCACATACAGTTTTCTGAATGCAGAATAAATGTGTTATTTCCGCCTCTAATAAAATGGTATTTTTTAATATTTCTACATACTAGGGTCCTTAAACAGTCTTAGAAGTAAGATAAAATAAGATCAGATATTCCTTTATTAGTCCCACAGTGGGGAAATTTGCAGTGTACAGGAGCAAAAGGGATAGTGCAAAAAAACAAAAAGCATCAGCTAACACAGTAATAAAAAAGCAAAAACAAAGTGAAACAAAATATCAACAATTTAAATGTAAAAATAGCAGCAGTATATACAGTATTGACAATAAGCAGACTATTAACAAAATTGCACAAGTGGAAAAATGATATTGCGCAGTGAGAATGAATGAAATTCAACCTGGAAGCATTGCACAGTATGAATTACACCTGAGTAGTATTGATATTGCACAGTCAGTGTACAGTATAGTGCAGAGTACAGTAAAGTGCAATTATTGTCCGCTTGTGTTATGTATGTGGTCTATTGGGAGCCATTTTTTAACTTTGACCTCGCTGTATAAAATGACCTGTGGTGACCTCTAGGATAATCACGGCCTCATGAAACTTTATAACCACAAACTAGAGACCTAGAGCGTTCAGAGGATGGATGGCTTTCCTAGATAGATTGACAATAAGGGTGTTTCTGAGTAGTTTACACAACAGAAGTGCTCGCCATCCAATCTCCAAATGTCAAAAGTTTTTGATACCAAATCACAGCATGGCTTTTTTCTATGGTGATCCTCAAGGTCTTGGTGACTTAGTTGGTTAATTAAAGTTGATTCATTCATTGGTCCAATTCTGTGGTGTATTGACTAGAGAGATAGGTTCAGGTGAGGTGTGTCTCGGCCATTACAAGTGCGTACTTCAACACTGCGGCCGAAAAGTGACGCCTAGGGGTCGAGTCGGGTTGAGAACGCTATGGTAAAACACACAAGATGATAATACAATATACAACAGTTATACAACAGTTATACAACACACACTGCAAAAATAAGAGAAAAAATACAGAGAACAATCCTGAAACTCTTCACTTGGTCAACATTTTTAATTCAAACTTATTATCTCAAGACACCACTGGTTTCATTTTAAAGACAGTTGGACGGATGATGCATTTCATGTGTGCTGGCTGACTAACACCTGAAATGCGGGAGGGATTTCCTCAGCTTCAGTTGCAAAATACTTCATATGCGTCAAAAATTTTGCAACCGTCGAAATTGCCAAATAAATAAAAAGAAATGTGTGTCATATCATTCAACATAAAAACTAAATTACATTTTAATTATTTAATGTACAAAAACTGAACTAGATAAATAGTTTTAAAGGACATTCTCTGTAGAGGCACATAGAAAACAAAAGCAATTTCCCATTGTAAAGTTGTTTTTTTCTCATGTTCCTTATTAAACTTCAGGGATTTGTCTACTATAATAAAGAAATTAATTGGTCTATTAAAAAATATAGTTCACGATGCTGTCGTTCACAACTGAACTCAACAAAAATTACTCCTGAGAAAGTGTAAAAATACAAAAGTTCCTGTTTTATTAGATTCCTGAAGTCAGATGAGGACGGCTATTTCTCCTTAACTAGGCACTTATCACATTATATCAACTCCCCTCAGGTGGACGCAACAAGGGTTCTGTATAAAGCATGAATGAAAATTAATCCCTGGCTGTATCCGGAACCGCATACTATACTACTAGTACGTACTGATTTGGCCACAATGTAGTATGTAGTATGCAGTATGGGAACAAAAGCAAAATCTCCAGTATGCCAAAAATACCCGGATGTCGTACTGATTTGGAAAAAATCTCCAGTATGCATCGGACCAGTCTACCTCGCCTACTGTATCCCTCAATGCAAAGCGCTGGACCGGTACAGGCTATGGTCACAACAACAGTAGCAGCCAAAAACGGCTCGTTTTTTACATTTTTCTTAGCTATTTCATCACTAAATTCACTTCTGAAAATTTTGAGGCGAGAAATCAACTGTGTAGATTTTGATGTGGACGGTTTTACGATATTAGATGGCGAATCGAACATTTGCTCCAACGTTGTCGGAGTTTAGAAGCTGCACAAACTGCCGTGACAGCTAGCTAGCGCCTGCCGGGGTCGCTACCTCGCCAGCCGCGCAATCACTCTCACAGACCCCGCTATGAGCTGGCTGGAGTTGTCTGTAGACAAGAGGCTTTTATTTCCTTGTTGACGGATAGTTTGTTTAAATATCACAACACATATGTCCATTACAAATGAACGGGAACCTGTGTTTCTGTCTTTTTGGAGTTGAAAAGCTCCACAATCGCGTTCGTCAGTAGTATGTAGTAGGCGGTTTCGAATACAGCCCCTGTGTTAAGTTTGTGATGGAGAGACAGGAAGTGGTGGGGAATCCTCTGGTGCAACAACATAACCCTTCCCCTGGGGGAACCATGCCTGCAGGGCTTCTGTCCAGCTGCCGGTGTCGCAGAAAGTCAATAAGATGTCAAACACTGCGGACAGAGAGAGATGTTCAATTATTAACAAATACAGAATAGCTTCTTTTGCAAATGAAATATAATTACTCACCTTGATTAACAGCCAGGATCTTTGAGTGGAAATTCTTGGCGTTGTCTTTCTTCACCATGTACTCGTCTATGGGCAGCCTCGCCGTGTGGACGCTCAGTTCTCTGGCCCTCGAGAAGCTCAGCTTCTGCAGGGGAGAGACGGCAGAAAATAAATTACATATCACACGTGCACTGATATTATCTCAACTAACTGCAGTGACGTCGTTGCATTAATAACAAGAGCTACTGGACTTTATTTGACATCGGCTGTTGGCTCACAAGCCTTGTTAGAAGTGGGAACCAAACGTCCGATATCTTCCACCGAGATAAACAAAACATTAATTTTGGACCCGCCAAAATTTTTTAAATTATTAATTAACAATCATCATCTTTTTTTCCAGGAAAAGACATACTTTTATTCGGCACCTTTCTAAAGGCTCTGTAGATGTATTTTTTTTTTAATATTCATCTTCAGGAAAATGTTATCAATAAGACCTATGATGTATAATACCTTCTGGATGCTTTCATCCACGAGGCCACCGAGGACGTACACCTTGTCAGCATCCACTGTTTCTAAAGCTGAAAAAAAAAAAAAAGATTTAAAAAATATTATCAAAGAAAATCAAATAGGAAAAGACACTAAATATGGACATGAGGTGAATATTTATTGCATTATGTAGCTTTTTTTTAATGTCTCATTTCCATGTATTTTTTTAGCTTTCATTGAGGTTTTTTATTAGCCTTATATTATCTCTGTATTTTACTATGTGTTTGTTAGAAAACATTATTTAGTAAAGTGCTAGTAGGTGTATTAATAGTGGCAGTAATAAAAGTAGTAGTGGCAGTACTCTGTGGTCAGTTATGGACGCATGAACGTGGTCAGAATGTGCCCTCTGCTGGCCAAAAGATGCATGTCAACAAATCTTTTTTATACGCATGTATGAAGTTCATCAAACCTTCTTCAGCATCTGGTGTGAGGTAGACGACAGCTTCTGGAGGAAAAAGGTCCAGACAGCTTTCTTCTGTTATGTCCATCTGAATTAAACATACAACAGGAATGAAAAATGAAAATAATCTCTTGCTAAATATTCGAACTATTCCCGTTCCAGATTACGTAACATCTTATGTATTCCGTTTTTAGGATTAAATAACAATTAAAATACGTGTCTGCGGGTCAAATTCAAAGCATTTAATAAAGGAAATCAACTACTAGAGAAATTTCCTGCTTTATCTTTCCCCTAGAAATATTTACCAGCGAATTTAGAATGTGAACAACAAATATTCACCACGTAGTTGAGGAAGCCCTCGTTCATCCGAAGACACTCTCTGTAGAGACGACCGTCCTCACTCAGGTCTGTCAGAAGAAGATGAAACGGCCGAGTCGCCTTCTTGTTCGACCCGTACAGCCTTCTTAACTGGCCAGCCAGTCGACTTATCTCCTGAACCACGCAAACATACACAGTTTGAGATCAGTACAACCGTTATTTGAAACAAAACCAGCTGTTTTGTACTCTAGAAACAAGCTTTTTGAGAGCTCATGATGCTGTTTTGAGGCTCCTACCTTGTCAGACATGCTGTCTGTCATACTCAGGTCAACGCAGAGTTTGAGCCCCGTGGACTGAGCCTCAGCTAGACGCTCTCTGGTGATCGCTTTCATGACCCGTTTGGTAAACTGAGGATTATCTGCGCTGGCACCTGTATGACAAAAAACACAGGAAAACACTGGTTATATAAGATCTGGAGTGGAAAATGTAAATTACTTTCACCTTCAATCGCCATGCAAAAGCAAAAATAACTCTCTTTACTTGATGTGTACCTGACTCCTGCTCTCGATTGAGCTTCCTCCTCTGCTTCTCTTCTTTCCTCTTGCTTTTCTTCGCCGCCAGCTGCCTCTCCCAGTGCCGCTGCTTCCTCAACACATTCCTCTGTTCATTTAACAGACAAAACACCGTTAAGAGTGCACAATAGCTCAAGACGTCTACAGTATTTTAAGACAAACTACAAAAATAACTGTGATGCTGCATTATCTGTTTTAGGTGGAAACCAGGCATCTGTGTGAACTTCGGTCGGCTTTTGGCTTGTTAACAATGGATTTTGATGTTGTTTGAAGGGCTTTGAAAATATTTTATAAACCCAACGGGTCACAAATTGTTTTTGAAATCACAGGAAGTAATGTACTTTATCACGTTTCATCATTTAATTTCTTTGTGAATGCACATCACAAATCAAATAAGATCATTTTAATTATCTCATTTATTGCATTGGTTTTTGATTCACTTCAGATGTTATTATATACTGTATTTGTCTTGTGGTTTTCATGTTTTCCCTGATGTTTTTGCCAGTTTTCATACTGTGGTCCTGAGAGAAACAATATTTAATTTCAGCTTTTATTGTTATGGCTGAAATAACTCTGTCTCAGGAAACGTGAGATATTCATGATTGTTTTTTTACATAATTAATAATTATGTAGTTAACAAATGAAATATTCAGCTGCTACCTTGGAAATCCATGCAAGCTTGAAGAGGTATTAATGTAGTCTTTATTTAAAATGAAGGCAAAGTAAACAAACTCACTGAAAACGGTGCAGCCTCCCTCCCTTGCCTGTCCTCCACCACATCATCAGTCTCCACGTCTATCTGAAGCAGATCCATCAGCTCTGAAACTCCATTCAGCTGCATTTCACCCACATCTGAGCCAATATGTGCCATTTCAGACTGTAGCTCCTCTCCTCTGTTTCTACTGACTTCGGATGCATCACCTAAAAAGAAAGAGGAGGCATTTTTCTCCTCTGTAATCCAGACATTTCTCTAGTTATTCCTGGCATTTAATACCCCAAAAAGTCAAATTTGTGTTTATATTGTAACGTTAAATGTTTTCGAAATCACATTATTTTCTCAAATCCACTAAATGACACATTTAAAAGAGAGAGAAAACATGCGTGCCGAAACTGGAAAAGGGGTGTCGGTCGCTTCCACGTGATCGGGCGCATGTGAATGACGTCAGAGTAAACAAAGTGGAGGGGGGCGGGGCTAAGGGGATGAGCTTGTGAATTTTGGAGGAATACAAACAATAGGGGTCCATTAAAACAGCCATACATCGCATATTTGGTATTTTGTGTTGTTTGTGTGTGATGTTTAAAATAATTGCAAAAACATCCTTTTTTTTTTTTTTCAGAACTTTATTTTCAACAAAAGACAAGTACAAAAGTGTAGGGAATACAATAAACAGTACAAAACAAACAAGACAAAAAAAAAAAAAAAAAAAAAAACAGAAAAAAACAGAAGAGGGCAGTATATAAATCCATAACTCCAAATAAATTCAATTAATAGATGCTCGGGAACCAACCTACATTATATGAAACTACAATAATCAAATATTGTGTCTGAGAGGTTCATTATTGTACATTTGCCAAGGAAGTTTGATGGGATTACTGAAATAAAATCTCAGAAATACGACATATTAATCTGGTTTATATATATGATACTAATGATGCTACATGTTGGAAATACAAAATTTGTTTCTAAAGAGAGTCTGTGCTCCGTAATAAAGAAAACATTTAAACAATTAACCTTTTAAATGTATGATCACTCACTAACAAGGTTAAAGAAGAAGAAGAAGAAATGAGAGTTTTATTTATTTTTATTTTATTCATTTAGTATCTTTTCTACTTTCCAATGCTGATATATTCCACTCCAAACGTCTTCAACTTTTAGAATTAACACTAAATAGTTAACTGTCAGATAAAAAAAGCACACAATAAAATAAAATGCAATTTAAACTTTATTAAATTAACAATCCCAGTTTTTCGGCAGATTCAATTTACACAATTAATTTGATTAATATTTAAGCAAAATATTATATCAATAAAATGATATGGCTTAAAAACATACCCTCCTACTTTTAAAGATACTGATTTTAAAACACATTTGACTATGATTTAAAAACTTAAAACTCAAGAATTTCGAGATGGACAAAAACTATTAGATTGTTTAGACATTTCAAATGTATTCTAATTGTTTAACAGACCCCGATTTATTTTTTATTTTTTAATATTATTCATCTTTTCCTTTGCTTACGTTTATTTGTTATATAATTTAGTTTATTTTTACATTATTTTTATACTGTAAAATATATTTGCTCATTTTTTTCTAACGGAAAATCTGTACATGTTTATGTAACTGTACTGTTCTGAGTTGAATTTTCAAAATAAAGTTACATTTTTTTTATTAAATTAAACGTCTTCCTGTCTTAAGACATGCGCAAAGGGGCGCAAAACTTTTTTTTTTTTTTAAATCAGTGATTACCTCCCGGACGGTGAGTAAATCCCCTCGCTTATTACTTGAATTGTATCGTGTAAATCTGGTTAAAAACATACGTAACATACCGGTATTACGCGTTTTGGATTTTCTTTGAAGCTGCGAACTATCGTTAGAAATACGGACCGGAAGTTCAGACTGTTGTAAACGTAACGTTAGCAACCGTTAGCTTCTTAACATGGCGTTAGCTAACGTTAGCTACCTTAAAGTTATCCAGTTAGCCAGTAGTCTGAATGTTGTCTTATTAAGACATTATTTTCACAGTCTTTCTAAAACGTGTGGTGGTTTGAACTTGTTATGAATACAAAGATGAACCTTCATATGTCAAGGTCGTCGTGGTGATAGTGCTATAAAACGTAGCTAGGCTAAATTAGCGAGGCTAGGTTCACCTTGCGTCAATTTACGTAAACCGCTAATGTTACGTTACGTTACGTACGTACGTACCATAAAAAGACTTAGTTACATCCAAGCATACAGTGAGTGACTGTACGTCTTGTATGTTACTGGATGCTTAAATACAAGAAAGAAAAAAAAGTCAACATAGTGATCACACGGATGGTGAAATGCTGCTAAAATGAATATGGGGTCATCTTTTAATGCAAATGTCTGAACTGAGGTAGGTTAGTGTTGGTAGAATCTAAGTTAGCTGATGCATCTACTTTAACAGCAAGATAGCCTTTATTATATGGAATTATTTTAGAGATGGGTCAATAATACCTAAGCTTGTTTCAATACAAGTGTGAGAGCTTGTATTAAATTAGGAATAGCACGTGTCTGATTTGCAGCTAAACTTTGTGATGAACACATTAGTGGGATAAGAAGAGAGGAGAATAATTGATAAACATGGCAATGTACACTAGGAAGACGCAATCAGAAGTATGGGAACATTTCCACCTGATACCAAGTAACAATTCTATAAAAATGAATAAGCTAATTTAATGAATATCTTTCTCCGGTCACATCACATTGTGTTTCTTATGAAATGTTACATAAATATTAACCATGAAGTTAAAACACATGATCCCACAGTGGACACTGCGCCTAAACTACACCAATAAGGTACGTTTTTGTGTAAAATATTTTATATGTAGGCTCTTTGGACAGTGCATTAATTCATTGTTTAACTGTAACGTATCACACAATAGCTACCCTCTACATTTAATACAGCGTAAATGAACAAAATTATTAGGCTAGAGATTTAATAATAACACACAGGCTTGAAAAATAAAGAGGCGTTATAGTGCTTTGGCCTGTCTTTAAGGGTTTTGCAAGCCGCAGATGTCACTTTTTGTTGAAGCCCCAAAGTGCCCAATCTTTTTTGGCATAAATACAAAGAAATCCCCAAAACTGTAAGGCATCATTCAACCATTACTAGGAATAATCACTGTATTTGTAGGTGGAGAACTAACATACAAAAAGAAGCCACTGATTTCTCTGTGCTCCAGCCAACAGTAGTGTTTAATACTTTTAATACAACCAGATTGGTTTCTCTACTAATCCTGCTTAAAAAAAGTAATAATAATAATAACTTAGAAAAGTAGAAGAATATTGCATTGGCTTTGTGTCTCTGCCATTACCAAAACACCTAATTGTTTTTATTGTTCTAACTAAACTTCAAATTAGCAATAAAACATTTCCTTAACTGTTACAAAATCAAAAGTTCATAGCTTTGAATATTTTTGTTGTAGTGAGATAAAGTCATTAAAACGTTTTGAAAATATTTCTCAAGTGTTTTCCTCGTGTCGCGATATTTGGTCATGCGCAGGAACTCTCGTGTAATCTCGTTTGTAGTCGGAAGACAAAAAGTGGTGCACATTACCATCTAGCTCTTCGTAACGATAAAGTGGAATTTTCTCGTCTTTTCACTTGGTGTTATTATTGCTATATCAAGTTGTTTCACATTGCGTGACGCCCGCATTCAGCCGATGTACACGTCTTGACGATTTTTTTAAATCTCGCCTCTAAAATCAACGCTTATACTCGTGTTGTTGTTAGCATTTGAAGCTAACAAGCTAATGCAGCGTCGCAGCAGCCAATGAGAGGACTCGGAGGAGGAATTATGCCACCAGAATGCATTGTGGGTATTCTAAATAGATATGGTTTTTAGATGATTTAACAGTATATAAAGAGTTGTATCTTGTAAAAGGTTGTCATGTGTATGCTGTTGCTTTGTGTTGTCAGTAAAACGGTGTTAAATGTATTTCCGGTGGTAAATATTGTCATTAATGTGCGTTTAAAATGCTATTTTTATGTTGCTAATAATTGCATATGTGCGCATGGTGTGGCTTTTCTTCAGTTTTCGCTAACCAGTAGCTATTTAGATGTTGTTTGTGATCATTTTCTCACTGTAAAAACATCTGGTGATCATTGTTGGATGGACGCACCGTGACAGTGAAGCGCAGGTTCGTCATTCTAATAGTAGGGCGAGAGCGGTGTAGAGGTTAAGACTATACTTTCAGGGATCATTTCTATAGTTTCTGACTTGAGAAATGTGTTTCTAAAGTGTTTGGTCTCGCTAACCACGATGAAGAGTCTGGATACTCTTTCCTGAGCGCGAAGCGGGCAGAGAGACTTGATTAAGTTCATATGCTCTCTTGCTTTTGATGACCGTTCACTGTCTCTTCTGGGGACAATGAGGGAAAGAGTATGATCAGAGTGGTAGTGCAATGCTGTTAAAAATATAAATGAAATTACATAAGATGACTATAGGCTAGTAACGTGATGATGATGAATGAATATGTAGTTATTTTAAACGAGTGTTTGTATTAGACACGAAGTAGATTGATGGAAAAGAAGTTATGTTGCAACACAAATTACTAAATATTAATTTACTCAATAACTATATACATACTTTATTATTTCAAATTCATAGACTTCATTGCAAGGGCTCATATTGCGTGTTTCACTCCACTTTATTTATTTACTATATTATTAGTTTATTGATTATTTGCTTTAGTTACTAATTACTTTTATCTACAAAAAAAATCTGATGAGCTTATAAAATAGGGTGCATTTTGATTGAATAAACTACCCAAAGTAGCTAAAATGAACTACCCTTCTTAATATATTTTAAATATTTCTTAAATCAGTAATACTAATCCAATAATTTCATTGAGCCTGAGCAATTGAAGATCATTCTGCATTGAGTGAGAGTACTTTTACTTTTGATACTTTTGAGTATGTAGTAGTAATTGAGTACGTTTTTAATCTGATATTGGTACTTTTATTTAAGTAAAGGATCTGATTACTTCCTCCACCACTGTCTGTTAAATATACTGTCAATCTGCATTGAGTGAGAGTACTTTGAGTACATTTGCTGATAATAAGTATGCACTTTTACACTTTTATTTTTACTTTTAATTGAGTATTTTTTCTAATCTGATATTGGTACTTTTAAGTAGAGGATCTGATTACTATACTGGCACCATAAGAACCATAAGGCAAAATTCAAATGTGCCACTGCTTACTTTATTTTAAACAAAATTATAAACTTGTTTCTTAATATTTTTGTGCGATTTAATTCTTTTACTAAACTAAAAATTTCAAATACATCTTCCCTCAACATTTATCTTACAGCTGGAGTAACTTTTTAGCTTGCATGATAACATTTTAGATGCTATTCTTTTCCAGGAACCGAAATGGAAATTAGGCTGCATTAAGAACAGTTTATTGCTGCTTTTACTTAAAGTATGACTTGAGTGTTTCTTCCATCAATACAAGTGCGTGATTTGTAGCCTTAAAGCTGCAGTATGCGAGATCGGCGCAAATATGATTTAAAAAAGTTATTTTTAGAAAACGGCCGCTATATCGTGACAGTAGTACATGACAGGTTACCTGAAAAAAAAATCATGTTCCTCTGTGTCCTACTGTGTCCTCCGGTGCTCCTAGCGGCATCTGAAGGATTTCACTTACCGGAGGAAAACAAGGTCCGCTGTCCAGCTGCCGTCTATGAGAGCCGGCTGTCAAACACTCGCGATCTCTGACCAAACGGTCAAACTAGGCAGCGCTGATCAAATATGAATCACTATTCTGTTACTGTAATGCCTATTTCTCACCTCAAATGTTCTCAGAATCATCTTGTAGTGTACTGTTTAGCTGTAAAATGAGAAAGTTTGTGACGTGGCCGCCATTGTAAAATCTGTTGAAGGAAGCCATGTTCCGCTCACATGACTGGAGCACAGCCAATAGGAACGCTCTCTCTCTCTGAAATGACCTGTGATTGGTCAAATTCTGCCGTCACGGGCTAGATTTTTCTAAAGCCTGAAAACAGAGCCATGAGGAGGAGCAGAAGTCTAGTTTTCTCTCACACCACTTGAATTACAATATGCTGAAAGGTTATTATGGAATTTTTGCCAAATTATGCCAAAAAAAATGTTGCCTACTGCCACTTTAAAGGTTTGTAATTGAGCCTTGTATAATACAGTAAAAAAAAAGTGCCTTGTTGTTGGGATTATTGCCAAGGATACGCGTGGTGGAGTAGCATTATTTCCCCAGGCTTGTACGCTTTTTAAAAAAAATAAAAGTAGGAGTGTGGGCTTGTCTGCTGAGCTTTTTGTTGGTAGCTCAGAGTAGGCGGGTTTTTTACTCCACCTGCCAAGAAGACCGCTGGGACAAATTCCGCTCTGCTGGCCTGGAGAAACACTCAAAAGTGAAAAAAAAAAAAAAAGCACCAGTGGCTTTCTATCCCCTCTTTTTGAATGTTGTTGGTGTTGAACCGCTCACTCCTTCTGTGTCAGTGATTGACGTGAGAGACTGGAGGAGGATTTTATTCTGGTGTCGGAGACGCGGATCAGCCTGCATGCTGGTGTTCATGCGTCCATACCGGGCAGAGGAATTAATGTTGATCTGGTCGGTGGCTGAGGACAAACTTTTTTTTTTTGGAGTTTTAAATTGCATCTTCATAAACTGGATAAGTTGACGCAGCGTTGTTGGTTCGGCGAAAACATGACAGACAAATGATGTTTAACATTCCTATAGATGGAGGTTCATTCTCTAAAAACTTGGAGGACTTCGACTCTATTCGCAGTGTTCTCCTTTACAGGTCAGTGAAGCCTCGGATGGCAACTATAGTACCTTTATTTTCTTTCTTTACAAACCTAAAGTAGCGGGCTTTTTTTCCGTCAGCTGAATACCGGAGGGGATTTAAAAAAAACCTCGTGCAAGTCTGCAGGGAGCTGGAGAGATACTGTAGGGGGGGCAACGAAATTGTTTATTGTTTATTTATTTTGCACAATTTAATACCGCACGACTTAACAAAAAATAGAAATAAATTAATAAGATACAGTGCAGGGAGAGGCAAAAAAAACCACTGGGCTTATCCGAAGCCTCCACCTATAGAGACGAGATTAATATAAAGAAATAATAATATGACTACATAATAGTGATAAACAATTAAAACAAAATGTATATAATAACAACAATAAAAAATAAATATATCAAAAAAAGACAAGTGAATGTGTGTGTGTGTGTAAATGTGCATTTAGCTTAAAATAAAGTAGATAATTAATGGTTATTCATAAATTCTAAATTGCGCATTCTTCTGGGCTCCTTTAATTTTCGTGGCAGTCACAAATCGGCACTGTTCTCATACATTTTACCCCTCTATAACAACCATATTTTGATGTATTTTGTGTTTTACAGCGTGGTGTTTTAATAAAATGTCGTGCAGCTTTATTTATATGGGCTTAAATGTTATTAATGTTAGTGTTCCTGGGCAGGTAAGCTGTGTTGTCTGTGTTGTTTTCTGCATTATTTAACGGGGATGAGTGTCCCGTAAACTCTCACACGGTCGCCCCATGGCCACACAGCAACAGAAGAACGCTTCTGCGTTGTTAGGGGCAACTTGCGCCGTCCGTCCACCAATCAGATTGGGCGCAGTCGCCGTCACGTGATAAACACCAGCCAGCGGGGCTCATCAGAGCTTCTGATTCCAACATGGCGAGCGAATATCTATCACCCGTTTGTTTGTTTTTCCTAAAAAGTTGAGCATTTAAAGACGCTGTTCGTGAGCAAAAATGGCCGTCGCGAACGCCCGCAAGTGTACCGAGAAAACGGAAGAAGGAGAAGAAGATAACGAGCACGGCGACGGTAGCGACCGTGAATCCACATCGTCGAGTTTCAACAGCTCCGACTGCTCTGAGTAAGAAGATAGTTTGTCTCCGTGACAACAAACAAACACACCGTTTACACGTGCAGATGACGACATGAGACGCGTCATAGACCGTATATAAAGAAGCCCAGTTGAGCTGCTAAACATTGTAGGAGTTTAGTTGAACAAGCTTAGCCCACTGAAAAGTTTGTGAGGAGGAGATGCTGTAATTTGACACTCAAGTCACTGACAGTCATTTTGATATAAAACCTAGGCAGTGCTATGTGGCTGCTTTAGATTATTTTATTTACATGCATGCTCTAAAAATAGTTTTGTTTGTTTGTTTGTTTGTTTATTTTGATCCCCATTAGCTTTTGCATAGCAGCAGCTATTCTTCCTGGGGGTCCACATAGTTTACATGGTGACAATACAAAAAATACACATTCACACTACTCATCATAATACACTACCAGAACACATCGTAATGCACGTCTACTGTAAATAAAACAATAACAACTGACACAGTTTAAATAACACAAACACAAAAGAAAATAGAAAGGCTCCGACTGAATCTATCATATTCTCACAGATAAATATCATCATTTAACATGGAATGCCCATAACACCCTTACACACCAAAGAATACTTATTAATTGTTAAAGTTTCTTCTTAAGTAATGCTCTTTTAGTGTTTTTTTAAAAACCATATATGTCATTTTGTTGTGTAATATGATTTGGGAGTGAATTCCATTCTTGCATTGCTCTGTATGTTTCTGTACGTTGACCTGATTTGGTTTTGGATCGTGAATACAAGTACTTGTAAATGTCAGACAGTGGCCAGCTTTGCCAAAGAGGGAGTGTCATCCCATCCACATACTGTAGTGTTTCCATCTCTCCTCCCTTGTGCTTTTCATAGCTTTTTGGGGAGGGTTTTCAATCTGGGAGGTAAACCTTCATAAATAATTCTATGTTTCTTGCCATCCTCAGTTAATTTATGGATGTCACGTCAAAGCTGCTCACCGCAGGTTCTTCAAAGCAGGTTTAAAAAGAGAGAAACCAAAAGGAAAAAATATCTTCTTTTTACTCCCACGCTTTTGGTCAAGTACGTGATAATAACGCTTTTAGTTTTTACTTTAGTAGTAGTTTTTTGTTTTTTGTTTTTGTTTGTTACAATACAAACACAAGGCAATAACTGTTAAAGTAAATTATCAAAGAAAACAGTATTTTTACTCGGTATCTGGAAACGAGTTGGGCACAACAATTGCCCAAATGCTGAAAATGTGCATGGGTAATATTTCATTCGTTGTTGATTAATCTGTCTGTTATTTTCTCGATTGATTGATTAGTTGTTTGATCTATAAAATGTCAGAAAATTGTGAAAAATATCGATCAGTTTTTCCCCAAAGCCCCTCAAATGTCTTGTTTTGTCTACAACTCAAAGATATTCAGTTTACCGTCACAGAGGAGTAAAGAAACAAGAAAATATTCACATTTAAGAAGCTGGAATCAGAGAATATTTCTTTTTTTTTTTCATAAATTACTCAAACTGATAAATCAATTATCAAAATAGTTGCAAGTAGAAGCATTTGTTGTACATTTCACTCAGAAAAAAACAGCCAAATAAATGAAAAAATACAACATGTAAGCTGTATCTTAATATCATTATAACCAAAATGTCAAATGATATCTAGTCATGTATCATATTGATTAACATCAGTACATCTCTCGTCCCTGCTGCTATACCATCTCTTCCCAGTTTTATACCGCTCTGCCTTTAATACTAAGTGTCTTTCGAATGCTCTGTTTTCTCTCAGTGACTTGGAACCAGAATGGCTGGATGACATCCAGAAGAACGGCGAGCTTTTCTACCTGGAGCTGAGCGAGGGCGAAGAGGAGGCTGCGTTGGCCCAAGCCGCCGCCGCCAGTCAAGGTGTGTCCACCAATCACGTTCGCTTCAGCGAAAAGGAGGCCGAGGTCATCGAGGAGCAGAACAAGAAGCAGCGGTGCGGCTCGCGGGCGAAAGGTGAGCCCGCTCTCAAGAGGCTGGCCAGGATCCTGAGGAGGAAACGCCGGCCGTCTCAGCGCAGAGGAGGAGGAGGAGGAGGGAAGGACGGGGGTAAAGACGACTCGACTTCAACGCCTCCGGCGTCCATCCTGAAGAACCAGCCGGGTCCGAGGCAGGGTGTCACGGTTCAGCAGCAGCAGCTGAAGGAAGTGTGCGTCTACCTCAACCCCAAACGTCTCGCGGGTTCATCGACACCTCTGTCTGACAGCGGAGGCCTGCTGGAGGCGCTGCTCGGGGTCGTGCATCGCCCCTCCTGGAGCGGAGGACAGGGAAACACTGCGGTGGTCAGACAGGAGGAAAGACTGACCGTTCATGGATTAATACCAAACAGCCCGGCCATCAAATGTGGCCAAATCCTAATTGGTAAGACCATAATTCCAACAGTTAGCTTTTATCAACTGTTATACAAAAAAACTACAAAATGTTACCTGAATTTCACTTTTCATGTTAGTGGTGATCTTAAATTCCTTCACATTATTTTCTATACTGTTTAGAGAAGGCACGTGAAGATAGCCCTCTAAAACTACATCAGTTAAACTGAAAATACACGGCTAGTCCAAGTGTGACTTTGGTGAATCCCGACTAACCGAAGTCACACAATAGCACAAACAAACTAACCGATCGAGGCAGCGGTAGACCAGAAACATCCGTGTTCTGCGAGGTAAAATTACTGTTTTTTCAATGGAGTCTGGTGGCTTTGGCGAGAGCACAGATAACGGCTTCAGTTCCCCCGTCGTTAACATAGACCGTATAGCTGTCTCATGGCAAAGGTAAAGCGGTGCTAATATTCTAAATATAGCGTACACTTAAACTGATGATTGATTTTTGTAGGTGCGTCTTTCTTTTAGGTGGCTAAAATATGTTTTGCTACCGGCCCCGTCCACAGCAGTACATTGCTTTATCTCTGTGCTGTAACTCCTGTGCAGACCGTCATCTACTGTAGGTAATACACTGACTATGGATAAGTAACTCATACAATCCCACTTCAAAACACCTGAACTATCCCTTTAAGAGATTGGAGCAAAAGCATGTTATCGGCCTTTTTGACAAGGTTTGTGCTACCCCCTCTAAAGGTCAAGAGCTATCCTAACCTGTTAAAAAAAGTTTCAGGTTGGGCGATGACATGCATACACACCTCAGTAGAGGAGGTATGTATCCGAGAAGCTTAAGAGGAACATTTTATTTGGATAAAAATAAGTACTCTTTGTGTCTACAGAAGGCAAAAAAAGAGCCAATTGCCCTCAGGACAGGGAAAAAGCAGTCATTCAGCGCTTCTGATTTCAATAACAGTCATCTGTAGAGTCATGAACTAGCACTGACTCATCCATTTCCACACCACACAAATGCACTGCCAAATGCACGGGCTACAATTATTACAACACAGAAGTCTTAGTCAGATTTCTCGAGAAAAGCTTGAATAATGAGTGTCGTGTGTACACCTAACACCTAATCAAGTCAGTAAGTGGTAGCTTAATGTAGCTTAACTTGATGAACTATGCTATGTCAAGGTTTTTTTTGGTTTGTTATTATTCTGTAGGAATGTACTCCAAGAACTAGCCTTGGTCTGCATTATGCTGTCTAGATAATATCATGCTGTCTAGATAATAGCCGAGCTCTTTCAGTGCGGTGAATCTCTATTAACAGCTACAAAGTTATACAAATCATTATCATCGTTTCAGTTTTTAGCTCTGAGTTGTAAAAAAAAAAGTTCTTGTTAAAATTGTGTGTAGGATGTTTAATAGCTACTTATCATGGCCAGCTCTTAGCAGCAACTACAGTATATTCACTCCTAGTTCAGCACACAGTTTCGTAGAGTGAATGAAACTCTGAACGCAGGCCTGGCTCTGTAGAAATGATAATCTGTCTGTTTGAAAGCTCGGCTTCTCTGGAGTGATTTTCCTCTATCGGGGCTAACGATCGGACAGCTTTCTCTAGCAGACGGAGGAACGCCAGTCGTGCCTCACCACAAATGACTGCCCACATGAGTTACTGTTTAGAGAAGCTTTTATGCAGCGCGGCTACATGCTTAAACAATTAAGAGCGGTTAAATACCTGAAATAGCTCCGTTACTGAGATGGTGGTCAGCCTCCCTTGCACACGAGCAGGTGAAGCTCTCTATTGGGTCTATACAGCCAAGTGCATAGGTCAGAAGCACATCGCAATTAATACAATCAATCAAATTAATCTAAGTAATGCTCTTACTGACCCTTATAAGCCAAGTCAATATTTAATTACTGACCTGAACACTGGTCACTTGTGTGAGGTGCTGTCTGTTATATTTTTCCAAGGGAAAGGGACGGGATTGCATCTAAAAAATGAAGGCACACCGCTATCAGATCCACGTAGCACTTCCTCCCCTTGTTTCTCAATTCTAATATATTTCTTGGTCCAAAGGTGTGTGGCAAACCTGATTTTAATGTGGTATTTTAAGCTGGTTAAACATACACTAATAGCAGTATTTATTGGGGATGAGGGAAAAAATCGATACAGCATAGTATCATGATATTTTGCGTGGCAGTACTGTATCGATACAGTGACATCAAGTCATCGTCTTTATTATATAAACTATTAACCTCTTAACAATCCGGCCGCTATTCTGTATTTCAGAGGTTGTAGCGGGCTCAGTCTTAAAGCTAGAGTGAAGATACTGGTATCATATGAACCTAAAACCTACATGTAAGGAATCCATCGGTACCAACCGTGTCATGTTAGCTTGTCGGGAAGAACGCTAAATAACGCCCCAAAATTACGCTAAAGTTTTGCAAGTAAAAACTAGCATGGCCATTTTTAAAGGGGTCCCCTGACCTCTGACCTCAAGATATGTGGATGAAAACGATGAGATGAACAGAGTGAAAACTTGATCTTATTAGATAAAACAGATGTTGACAAACTGCATAATTTGCAGTTGAAAAAAGGGTAATAAATCACAATATATCTTATCGTAATACTTAGTACTTTCTATTTTCTGTTTGACCCAGGTGCGCCTCTAATAAATGTTCCCTTTCTGCGCGCTACGTTCAGGTGATGTGCTCGTAGCAGTGGACGATGTGGACGTGACCTCGGAAAACATCGAGAGGGTTCTGTCCTGCATCCCGGGACCGACGCAGGTCAGTGTTAGGGCCGTGTATTGGCAAGAATCTGGTGATACGATGCGTATCATGATACAGGGGTTACCATTCAATATATTGTGATATATTGCCATTCTGTAAGCAAGGGGATATTGCAATTTTTTTCAAATCTAGTTTTAGGAAAACTGTCACAGTATAAAGAACACACCACAATATGTATAAAATCTGAGTAAAAAAAAAAAAAAAAGTCACTATGTGAAATGGCTACTATGGGGACTAACATCACTACACATAAATACAACTGGACTCATTGGATGCACAAGAGTCTTTCCAGTCATACCCAGTTTCTGTAGTTGAAAAACTGTTTGAGGACCCCAGTATGTAGAAATATCCAAATATACCATTTTGATGTGAAAATAACATATTTGTACTGCATGCAAAAAACTGCATGTTTTTTGCCCACAACAGCATGGAATTATCATAAAGTGGGCATGTCTGTAAAGGGGAGACTTGTGGGTACTCATAGAACCCATTTTCATTCACATATCTTGAGGTCAAGGGATCCCTTTGAAAATGGCCATGCAAGTTATTCCTCGCCAAAATTTAGCGTAAGCTTGGATCATTGTTTAGCGCTATTTGCGACATGCCAAGTATGACATGGTTGGTTGGACTCCTTAGGTTTTCTAGTTTCAATGCATGCCATTACGTAGCTTTAAAACTGAGCCCGCTACAACCTCCGAAAGACAATATAGTGGCAGGGTCCGCCGGCGGGCCGTCGGATTTTTAAGAGGTTAGTTAGAAATTGATACAGTATCGCAAAACATACTATTGCGATACTCATGTGTATCGATATTTTCTTGCACCCCAAGTCAGTGTGTGTAAATCTAGAATAAAGGCTCCGCAACAACACTTTGTAGTTTCCTTTAGAAACAATATTGATAGCCACCAGTACTCGGAGCCCCCTTTTGTATTTGAGGCCCCAAATGTGAATGTTTCCAAATTTGTAAAGGCAGCATTTACGTCTTCAAGATCCTGGCTTGTGTGTCACACACTGCAAACTCGGGACAGTAAACATAGCCATTAAATTCCTTTTGAAATGCATGGCTTCTTCTGAGCTGCTAAGATGTGAATAGAAAGCAGAAGTCTGCGCCGTTTTAACATTAGAAAACCCTCAATTAGAGAAATGATCCTTTTGATCAGCGGCTCAAAAATCCATAGTCTGCGCCTCGGTCGTGCGTTTCCACCAAAAAAGCAGACCATCAAAAAGTAGGAATTTGCAAATGACAGAGTGCGTAACGGGGTTGATGGCGAACACGGCGGACAGACGGGACTGCGGTGTGACTTCTTTTTTCGGTGCCACAGGAAGCTGTTGTGGGATTTGGAAGCTCAGCTGATTAGAAGATGTAGTCGGAAACTAAATTACATTGTAGGGGAAAGAGCGAGGGAGAATTTTTTGGAAAAATACAAGTTTCCTCAGGCACCGAGATGACTCTCGAAAAACTGGAAATAGAGTTGCATTGCTGACAGAATGATTGTTTTACGCGAGTGTGTGTTGGGAGGGATGGTTTTTTCTGTGCGCCAGCCCTCCCAGATGGGACGCAGACAGTACTTATTATGTTTGGAGGAACAAATATTAGCATTAAAGTCGGTCCACCGTGCCCCTCTGTGAACCCTCACGGCCGAACGAGCCTCCCTCGTTAGTGTGTGTGTGTGTGTGTGTGTGTGTGTGTGTGTGTGTGTGTGTGTGTGTCCGTCTATAAGCGAGAGCTAAATGACTGACATCAACAGAGTGGAATTCCAGCGAGAGCACACTCCAGTCTAACCACATCCTTATTATTTATGATGAGAGAAAGTGCTGCAGTTGGCCCTCTCAGCCTCTTCACCCAGTGATTTCTCAAATTTAGGCTTTGGCCCGTTCGAAAGTTTTCTACCGTCTGAGTTCGATTCCCTCGGCTCAATCTAATCACACCTATTTCTCGCGTCCTTCGCGGATCCGAGAGAATTGAGGATATCCATTTCACAGTGTTTACCTCTCGCTTCCAGGACCGAGCGAACGAGCCACCGATCGAGGTACGTCGCACGGTGTTCCGCCAGCGCTCGGCTCTTCTTTAATAATACCCCTACTATTGGCTAAAATGGCTGGCGGCCCAGACGCAGGCGCCTGCTGGGGAGGCGGGTGGCCTGTGGTTTAGTGCTGACAGGCCTTGGAGAGTTCTGGGAGTGATCGTTGGATTAGAAAAATACAGTTTCGACATTTTTTGACCGGGGGAATATGATCTTTTTTTTTTCTCTTCATCATATTTGGTAGGCACCATAGGATCTAGGACTCTACCCACGCTTTTGGAAAGTAATGACCACAACACCTCATTTATTTCCCGGAGCGTACTAAATGGGTTTCATACTGTCGGTTAGTTGCAGACACAAACAATGCCTGAGTTAGGAACTAGACCCAAAGCCATGTGTCTTAAACAATGAAAGCGGTCATAGCGTGTTCAATAAATGGCATATTTCACATTCTGTGTTACAGTCGAACACCAAAAGTGTAGTTGGGGCGTGTTCGGTTAAGATCTAGTGGTTAAAAACTTATAACTGGATCTGCAAGGTCCCCGGTGGTTTGAGGTCAAATCCCAGCAGAACCTCCGCTGTTCTGCTTTCGTTCTGCTTTTCGACTGAGACCAAAATGACCGATTAGTCGATGAGCCCTCAAAAATATCAATAAAATTCAATTTGGACAATAGTTTATCTGATTTGCTAAAAGGGCCTCTTACAATTCTTCCTGACCAGTGATTTCAGCCAGAGATCTTTAGCGCATTCTTTTAACCTTTAGGATCCAGCTGCTTTTCTTTCACATCTGGACTCTGGCTCTGATTTTCTTGAATTAACATCAGCTTAGCTCCATAGACGGCCTCTCTGGCGCTGACAGGTTTCGGCCCAGAGTCAGCACAGTGTGTGAACAGGTATGCCACCACAGCGTGTCTACAGTGTACATTGTGAGTCTGTAAAGTGTGAGTGAATATTTCGTCTTTTCGTTCCAGTCCCGGTCGCGGTATACTCAGTATCACCATAAAATTCTGGGCTGTTTATGATGTGTAGTATCTTTGCCTACGCATACGTAGCCTCTACTAGATATAATCTGACGTAGCCTGTAAGAGTGTACAGGATTTAAATGTAGATTTGACAGATTGTTTGAACAAGGACACCACAGAGTTGCGTTTTCTCATCCTTCTGTGCATCTTGCCTGCGTTCGTTTCTGTGTGCGTGTTTGTTGGATTTCCACGCGGCTCTGTTTTTTGTTTCCACTGTGATTTTCTATGAATGGCAGCGTAGAATAGAGAACCGGGGTATGGAAAGTATAAAAAAAAACAAAAAAAAACTGCATGAACAAAAGAAGAGAAGATAGGCCGTCTGTTGTCTTGCCACTGTTTCTTCGGGTTGCAGAGGTCTGGTTTTAATTTAGTCAAACACGCTCAGACACACACGCGCACACAAAACACACACACACAGATCCCTGCTGTTTGTTATTCTGCGGTTTGGTCTGGATGTCGGTGTCACTTTCTCTCTGACAATCACCATCTTGCTATTCACTTTTCCGCCTTTTCCCGAATGACTGTGCACCGATTGAAGTTTTTCTCCCCTTTTGGCAGCACGACACACGCGAACACCTTTATTTTCCTACTACAGACACATGAGCGCTGTTAAAATTTCTTGCCAAGTATAATCATGTGGAGCCGTAGTGGCTGATGTTTTTTAGAAATGAATGAACTCTGAGAGGAACCGGTAGGCAGGCTGATGCAACGATGATATAACAGGATAAATGTGTTGGGTTTTCTTCCTTTTCTTGTCTCCCATTTTCTGTCTTTTCCTTTTATTCTCCTTCCTCCTACAACTTGTCCCATTCTTCACTTCTCTCCTTCTTTCCGATCCCTCGTTCCATTACTGGATTTTCAAAACCGTCTCCCTACCTTTTTACTTATTTTCCTTGTCTCCTCCAGGTGAGGCTGACGTTGCAAACGGTGGCTCAGGTGGACGGCAGCGGCGCTAGCGACTCTTCATCGGTCCGTAAGACGAAGGCCTCTCCGCCAGTCAGCCAGCTGGTGCGTCTGCTGTGGGGAGAGGACACGGCCGAACTGCAGATGTCCATAGGACACGTCCCGCACGTTGTCATGTACCTCTCGCTTAAACTGGACTCGGCATCACCGCAGGACGAGGTCAGTACATTTATGGGTCTTTACAGACAATGATGAATGGCAAAATAACACCACAAACCTTAATGAGGATAAAGACTTCTGTCAATGTAAACTTCAAGGAACTGAAAGCTTACTTCAGTGCACTGCAATGCAAATTAGTCAGTTGACATGTCAGGAAGTGACGGCAGGATGCAGTCTTACGTGCAGCAATTAGGTCTGCATGGATTATGGCCAAAATTATCATCACGATTGTTTTGATCAATATTGAGATCACGAATATTCATCATTATCATTATTATCCATCATTGGTTTTAGGGACAAAATATTTGTATTGTACTTTCACATTTAAATAAACAGAGCACTGCTTTCACTTCAATGACGTGCTACATTTCTGCTAATGTACAAATATTTGCATTGAAATAAGACTGGTGCTCATTCACAGTGCAGCTCCTAGAAGCAAAATAGAATTGTAAAGCTTTTTACCCGAGATTAAAAAAACGGAGCATGTTGTGCTACATTCCTGCTAATTAAAATTCTTTGCATCAAATTAAGACTTAAAATATGGTTCTTCTCACCCGAATTCATTTTCGTTTTGCCCGTCTGCTGTACAGTATATTACCCTTCTACTCTGGGCTGCAGCCGCAACATTCAGGAAATGTACAGGCTGCCGCTGTAGGGTGCACGAGCAGCATGGGGCATGACAACTCCAAAAAAGTGAAGCCAAAACATCTGGATCGCCCCCTGGTGGCTGGCTGTTAGTTTCGGAAGCGCTTGATTTGACATGCAGCAGAGTTTTCTATGAGTCTATGAGTTTCTACGTGTTTTAAAAGTCAATATCGCAGTCGATCATGTTCACGTAATTCGGGGAAAGCCAAAATCATGATTGCAATTCATATTCAATTAATTGAGCAGCAATACAGCTAGAATAATGGTGGCATTAAAAGTGATGGCTTTAGATGGACTGTCATTTTTTATGCAATACCACAACAATACAATGAACATAGACGAAGTTGAAGTTATTTTGTTGCTCTTTGTAATTTACTGCCTTGCGACTATGGCGATCACTGTTTGAACAGGGATATGCAGCAGAAGAGAGAGATTAAAAACTCCAGAAATGCAGTCTGAGATCATAAAATATCCTTTATGGTTAATCTAGTACTTAAAACAAAGAGCTGCAAAACAAAACACAATGTTTGCTTTGGTGGTTGCACAAATATAAATGCCATGCTTACAATTTCTGTCATATTGCCCTGTTAATACTTAGGAGTAAATAGGAAGTGAGTGGGACTAAAGGATTAAAAACACACCCACTTCAGGCCACAGCAGAGCCGTCTCTGTGGCGCAATTGGTTAGCGCGTTCGGCTGTTAACCGAAAGGTTGGTGGTTCAAGCCCACCCAGGGACGTACGTTTTTGTGATTAGCAAAAGACAAAAACAAGGAAAACGTCATGTAAATGAGTAACCTGGTTTCTGTGAGCAAGGGTAAGGGTCAGATAAACCAGGAGCTAAAGTATTACTACTTTCCTATGTTTTGGAAAGGCATGGTTATTAAAGCTTTCTTTTTTCAATGGAGGGAGCATTGAAAAGAGCAAGCGGGTGCTGAAAGTGGACAAACAAAACCTAAATATTGACAGTAAATTTAACATAAATAGAAATTGCAGAAGAAGCAGAACATAAAGGCTCCTGTTTATCTAAACCCTGGATGACCACACGTGTTTTCCATCCTTTTGGAAAGATAGTGGGTCTTGGGGAAACCTGATCATGACTTTGTGGTCGATGGCACACTGACTCCGAACAGCCCTATAAAACTGGATGTGAAACATTGAGCTCTGCTGAAGTACGGAGGTGTATTCTGATAATTGAGTGTTAAGAATAACCTGAGTTGTGAAGGAAATCCCAAGTCCAGGAGTCTCTGAATTTCTCTGATGTGAGTCAGACTCTTACAGAAAACTACCGCTCTGGACGGTTTCCACGGCCCGCGGGTGCCACTAACAGAAAACTGAGAGAAAGTGGAGAAGTTGAGGCGCTCTGCCCCCGAGCACAGCTCCTGTCAACTGTATTCCCTTTAGGGTGAATCCACACGTCCGTTTGGCTGAAGTACAGCAGTCTATAAACTATTATTTCCTTATTTTAATTTGATCCGCACACAGGGCAATGTTTTCTATCTTTTTATATTCACTTGCAGTGAAGTGTTAATCCCAGAGCGTGTGTTTTCTTGCAAACTACCCTCATTTCCTGACCGACACCTCCTACACTGTAATCACATTTTCCCTGCGGACGACTATTGGCAGGTCGATGTTTTCTTTATGGTCGTACTTCATGGTCTGCAGTTCCTTTTTTGTGTATCTGCAAGCCAGATTTTTTTCTTTCCCGACCTAAACAGCAGTGGGGAGTACGGGTTGCCTGTCATTTTATTTTCTAAATGACAGTGCCGTGCGTGAGCATCGACTTTGATTTTTTTAGTCCTTTTGATTGCAGGGTAGCGGAAGGTTCGGCGGTGGTATTTTTGAGTCTTAGCCGTGTGATGATTTTGTGATCCGAGCACAGGCGAGATGTAACTGAAGGGTTGTGCTGTGTTGTGTACTTGTTTCTTTGTTCTGGTTGGCAAGGCTACAAGGGGCCCGTTCATTCATGGTTTTTACCCCCTCACTCACCACTCCGTCCTCTGATCCTCTCAGCGGCTCGGCTCTTATCCGCCCTGTGTTCTTTAAAAGTTGCCACTGCCAGCATGCTGGGAGGAATACTAATACCACCAACAATACACTGGATCTGCCCGGAGCACTTTCTCTTTTCTATTGCAGAAATGAGTAGTCGGAAACTATTTGAAAATGTGTGCGCAGCCATTTCCGGAAGCACTGATGAGTTTCTGTGAGCTTCTGTCAAATTCCTGTATTTCCTGAATCTGCTTCTCTTTACTCTGGAAAGTCAAAATATTTGAGAGACATTCATCTTTAAAGTGACATTTTTGTGTTTCCTCCAAAGGGAAAATGGGTTGGACAGTAAAACTGGAACCAAACATTGTTGCGGTGACAATAAACACCCAGTGGTTCATCTGTTTATCCTTCTTTGCTGTCCATAAATCAAAAGAGACATTTGGTTTTTGACATTTGGGTGACTAAAGCATCCAACAGCAGATATTTCACATTTTTATGTGACATTTAGGCTCACGATAGGCTCACCAGAGATCTTTCTTTCTGCTGAATATATCATTGTCATGATACATATAACCAGATATTCCTGTGTGTTTGTGTTTCTGCAGGAGGAGATCTTGTACCAGTACCCGGTGTCTGAAGCATCCGGCCAGCTGAAAGGAGTCAGAGGGATCTTCCTCACGCTGTGTGACATGCTGGAGAATGTGACAGGAGGGCGAATACTCAGGTAGGGGAAGCATCATGGAGAGAAAAAAAAAATAGTAATACAACTTATTTTGGTACATGTGGAGGTTTTAATCACCAGCATGTAACTCTAAAATGAACATATTTTATTTAAAGGCCGGGTCCATCTGCTTTCTTTTTCAAATGGAAATACCTCACTCACTCAGCCGTTGCAAAAAGCAGTGACATAAGATTCCAATGTTAGTTGTGCTAAGTTTGGAAAAAACTGAAAGGGTCAGTTTGGATTTTTTGAAGTGGGGTTGTATGTATAATCCCGTGTTCTGTGAGGTAAAAATTCTTATTTTTGTGAATGGAGTCTGGTGGCTTTGACGTGCCACGTGGCTTTCCGCGTTGGAAAGGGCTGTCCGGCGGCGAAGTAAAGTGGCAGCAGAAAAACGTATTTTAGCCACCTAAAAAAATCTATATCCGTTTAAGTGGAAGCTATATTTACAATGTTTTCACCGCTTTACCTCGCCATCAGACAGGCCTTTCCGACGGGGAACCGAAGCCGTTACATCGTGGTCTTCAAAGCCACCAGACTCCATTCACAAAAACATTTATTTTACCCAGAACCCAGGAGTCGCTGGTCTACCGCTGCATCAATCAGTTAGTTTGTGTTATTATGTGACTTTTGGAGCCGAACTAATGTGGCGTCGACAGCAGAAGTACATCGCTTAGCTTCTGTGCCGGTACTCCTGTCTGCTTCTCCAAACTTGTAGCATGCCGACCGCCATCTAAGTTACTGTATGTAACGTTAATGCACTGACTATAAGGATGTATAGATACTGTACATGTAGCAGCGTCCTCATGCAGAAACCTACGTCAGGTCACGTGGGGAGAAGCTTTTTAGTAGGGCTTGGGAAAATAGCATTTTGATGCTAATACAGACGTATTTTGACCAAAATTTGAATGTTCTGATTTCAATCCATAAGGAACACCACTGGGAAGCTAAAGAATGATATAAAAACCTAATAAAATCCAAAAATAATGGACCAGCCAGATGCATTGCTTCCAGCTGGTTCTTTATCAAATCAGTCTTCTTCCTAATTATCTAACAAAAAAATGTGTATTGTATTGTTTTATTTTCTCAATTTTTGTTTTGGTTTAAAAATATTAGAAAATAGTGAAAAACATCCCATCACAAGTTCACAGAGCCCAACGGGACTTCACATGTCTTGTTTTGTCTGATCAGCTGACCAAAAACCAAA
Source organism: Sebastolobus alascanus (assembly GCA_916701645.2). Taxonomy (NCBI): domain Eukaryota; kingdom Metazoa; phylum Chordata; class Actinopteri; order Perciformes; family Sebastidae; genus Sebastolobus; species Sebastolobus alascanus. The sequence continues at coordinate 1,445,668 of CAKAOJ020000124.1, forward strand.
AGATATTCAATCTACTCCCATATAAGACTTGGGAAGCTGGAACCAGCGAATTCTGTTTTTTTTTGGATTTCTTGCTTGAAAAATGTAATAAACAAAATGATTTCAGATTAATTTGATCACTTATCGACTAAACAGTTAATCGAATAATTATTTTAGCTTTAGTTGGTGTGCAGGTGATACTCTACAGCTTCACGCCCATAATGATGCTCCTATACTTCAGTGTAATCCCTTTAATAGACTGTTAGTTGTATATGGTACCAATGATGCTGTAAAGTTTGAGCTTTTCTCAAAATCAAGACCACATTGTCTTTAAACTCTTTAACTTCGTCAGACATAATGCTGGTTGTTTCATGAAGAATTTTTCCATCCTTTTTTCACCTCTTCCTCCCTCTGCCATCGAAAGAAAAACTGGCACACAAGGAAAGATGCAATGTACAGACAGATATTCTTCTTTACAATGGCCCTTTATGTAAAAATTATAACGAGGCATCAAAATGAATGTGGTGATGATAAATTAAATAAATAGCTCCCTCAAATTTCCAACTTTTCTGCCAGTTCACTGCTGGATGTTTTCAATGTAAACACAGTTCACAGTTGAGTTTAACCCTTTGAACTCTGCAATAGAAATGGTCCGCCGGTGCCTACAGTACATTGGTATTTTGGCTTATTGTGATGTCATTTCTGGGAGTATCTTCAAATGCTTCATATCCCTAAAATCTCTACACCCTAAGCTACAAGTTTATGTCAGTCAATAAACAATAATAATTGATAAAAGTATTGGAATTGTCATGAATTTAAAAATTACAAGAATCTGACATGTTTTTTCATAAAATGTTACTAAATAAACACACAAAACGAATTGATCCAAAAGATTTCTGAATGTGGAAACATGAACAAAATATGTCTTAACACTCCATACATTATCTGAACTATGTACATTTTTTAGTTTTTCAGATCACATGCAAAAGCGTTTTGATAATTTTGTTCCATTCCACGCGCAACGTAACGTAACGTAAGCATACAACATGATGACGCGAAAGGCATAAGCCTTAGCTTTCCGCTGCAAAAAGAATGACTGCTCTAGCTATTATGGTTTTTATTTTACATCGATTTAAACAGGATCATGCAAACAATGATCTCCTGCGGCTACTTATTACAGGGCAACACTCGGGCTCCACTGCACGTTTCACCACGCTTTGTACCGCATGTAACGTAACGTAATGACGTCATCACAACCGCACAACGTGATGACGCGAAAGACAGAAACCTTAGCTTTCCGCTGCAAAAAGAACGAATGCTCTAACTATTATGGTTTTTATTTAACATCGATTTAAACAGGATCATGCTAACAACGATCATCCGCGGCTGCCCACGGGAGGTCCATTTTTTTTAAAGGGCTAAACAACAGTGAGCCGGGAAAAAAGTTTGGCGACTGGGGGAGCTATTGGATGTTAAGAATATAACAGTTGCGTATTCGTGTTAACCGCGCCCTACTCTTTGTCTCTTCTATTTGTCACTTGTTCTTTGATTTTGTCATTTCACCGTCTCCTCCATCTTTTCCCCTTCAGTTCTTCTCTCCTGCTCGGGAAACAGCTGGTACACGTGGGCTACTGGAAGGAAAGCAACAACCTGTTGGTCATCGGTCTTCCTGCTGAGAGGTAGCGGGGGGGCAGCATCAAACACGCACACAGATTATTACACTGTGAGATAGCTCCTCCGCACTTCATTTGAACTGCAGATTTTGCCAGCTGAGGTGTAAAAGATCTTCAGGAGATCAGACGTGTGCTCGAGAAATGAACTATTTTTTTTGTAAAAGAGGAAACGTATTTAAGAGCGCGATCTGTAAAAACAATTTCAACGTGCACATGTGCTTCTTTTTGTCCTTTGTTGGCAGGATGAATAGCTCCTTAAGGAGCATGTGGTTGTTCATTAGATGAGTCATATTACCCACCTCTTAGCCACCAGGTCAACCCCATCACTCATCATCTCGGTTGAGAAATATTCTCATTCATGCTTAAAAGCACATAGATTTATTTTTGAGGAACACCCACGTGTAGAAAAACAATAACCTATAAAATGTTTTTGCTTCACGGCTCCTGGCCGTTAGTCCAAATATTTGATAAGATCTGGCGGAGTTTATTCACGTCTGTGTTTGACATTTTTCCGTTTCCCTCCAGGGTTCCTCTGCTGTATCTGCAGACGGTGGTGGGAGACGTAGTCCGGACACTAAAAGTGATGTACGGCTCTTTAGACAGGTGGGTCTGCCTTTGCCTTCCTGTGGTCCTGCTGAGAGAGCCGGTTGAAACTTCCCCTCTCTGGCTGTCATTTTTTTATGCTTAACGCAAAATATGCTGAAATATAAATAGTGTGTTTGACCAATTCAAAGCAAAAGGAAATTTTCCAGCTGGATTTTTACACAAAGTCTTCATTGTCTCACTCTCTTAACCCCCCTTTTTCTTTGCTCTCAAATATCTTCCATTTCTTTTTTTCTTGGAATGTAATCATTCTTCTGTAGTTCTATGATTTTAACTTTGTGTTATCATGATACTCATCTGTCATCTTCATTATGTCCCCCCCGCAGTGCGTTCTGTAAGGCGGACCATGCTCCCAGGTTGGACCACTTCTTTTGCCTGTTCTTCCAGCAGCTCATCCAGCCGTCTCGCTTGAGGGACGGCTCCTCGGCGCCGACCGCCGACGTCTCGGGGACGCTTTTTCTCGACGGACTGCCGGCGGTCCGATGGCTCACGCTGCCTCCAGAAATCAAGGTGCATTTCTGTGTGTGTGTGTGTGAGATTTGTACCAAGGTTATTATAATAGTTACGAATTTCAATTAGTTTTTATTTCATTTTAGTTTTGACTTTTTGATTTAATTTGAGTTAGTTTTAGTTAGTTTTCAGAGTGCAATTACTAGTTTTTGTTAAGTTTCAGTTTTTCAGAAAGGTTTAGTTTTTATTAGGGCTGTCAGTTGATTAAAATACTTAATTGCGATTAATCGCATGATTGTCCATAGATGATCACGATCAATCGCATATTAATCACACATTTTTTATCTGTTCAAAATGTACCTTAAACGGAGGTTTTTCAAGTATTTAATACTCTTATCAACATGGGAGTGGGCAAATATGCTACTTTATGCAAATGTGTGTATACATTTATTATTGGAAATCAATTAACAACACAAAACAATGACAGATATTGTCCAGAAACCCTCACAGGTACTGCATTTAGCATAAAAGAATATGCTCAAATCATAACATGGCAAACTGCAGCCCAACAGGCAACAACAGCTGTCAGTGTGTCAGTGTGCTGACTTTACTATGACTTGCCCCAAACTGCATGTGATTATCATAAAGTGGGCATGTCTGTAAAGGGGAGACTCGTGGGTACCCATAGAACCCATTTTCAATTACATATCTTGAGGTCAGAGGTCAAGGGACCCCTTTGGAAATGGCCATCACAGTTTTTCCTCACAAAATTTAGTTTAGGTTTGGAGCATTATTTAGCCTCCATCGCGAAAAGCTACTATGACATGGTTGGTACCGATGTTTTCTAGTTTCATATGATACCAGTATCTTCACTCTAGCTTTAAAACTGAGCCACTACAACTGAAAAATTGCAAGTTGTGTTAATACGTTAAAGAAATTAGTGGCGTTAAAGTGAGTTTGCGTTAACACATTATCGCGTTAACTTTGACAGTCTTAGTTTTTATATATTTAGTTTCAGTTTTAGAGTCTCAGACGTATGTAGCTATATACATACAAAATACATGCTTGGAGAACTGTAGGAATAGCCATAATGTTTCATTTTCGCGCTACTTTAGTGAAGCAATTGCAACATAACACATAACATCTCCTGGAGTGTCAAGTCCGTTCAATTTCTGTGGTTCAATGTCACGAGAGTTGATGGAAATCGAGCTGTCCCCTTTTTTCGGTTGTAATATATTATAGCTAAAAAAAATTAAGCTGAAATGAAGGCTGGTTCAATTATATTTTATTGTTATTAGTTTTTTACCCAGGCAATATCGTTTGTTAAGTTTTAGTTTTTCTTCAGTTTATGAAAAATACTTTTCACTGCTTATTTTAGTTTTAGTTTACTATAATAACCCTGACAATAATATTATTTATAGATCTAATTTAGTGGTGGAGCAGAAGTCTGTAACAGATATTTGTATCCTCATTGTGTCCCTGTTCCTCAACAGTTTGAGGTTGAATGTGATAATGTTGTCACAGATGTAGCTATGGTGCCCTCTAGTGTCCACTGTTGAAAATGACACAATATATCACTCAGACAGTATCTGGACTGAAATAAAATGAACATTTAACAATGCCCGTGAATATATTGGATCAATGCAGGAGCAAAGACTGTAGATAACAGCGCAATAAATTAGACTTACAAAAGATTAAACATATAGTTATAACTAAATGCTATTAAGCTTATATTTATTTGATGTTCTCTTTCCCCAGATGGAGGTGGATACTGTTCTCTCTGATTTTGAGTCTTCCGATTTTGGAGAAATGGTGAGAAAACACACACCGGTGCTGCTGTCTCGTAAGCATAAAGCACTTTTGAAAGTATGTCACCTGTTAGGGGAGGACATACTGTGTGTCATGACAAAATAGCCAATTACAAGTAAGTGGTGTTTGAGTAGGCTAAAGAGTCCCATCAGTGGTTCATGTTGTGTTATGACCCTTTGTCCTGCTGCTCATTAGCTGTTCGAAGATACATGATAGATGAGATTCTCTGTCTTCTGGCCTCAGCAGGGGAGAGGAGAAGGTTAGACTATTTTTAGACGTGTGTGTGTGTATTTTTAATGAGAAGCTAATGGGGTCTGGTTTGTCCTTTTGTACGTGCAGCGTAAACTGATTTCGTGAAGCTGCACTTGAGGACAGAAAACAGCCGAGACAAAATGAGAGAGAGGGATTATTGGTGCAGGAAGTAGTGAAGAGCATTTAGTTTTTCATTATCAACACAGCAAGCTTTTTTAAGAATACGTATTTGTTCTGTTTATTGTTAAGTTTTACAGATGACGGCCAGTTGAGTAATGCCTCGCCTGCTCTTAAAAATTGAATTCAGTCAATTTATTTCTACGTTCATTCACGAGTTATTGGTCAAACTTTAAACAATGTCAGTACCCTTATTTCTGCCACTATCATCTTCCTCCAATATCTGTGTATTTGCTTACCTTCTTGTATCTTTATCTTTGTCTTTATTTCTTTAACAGTCTGAGGACTTTTTTGGCCTGAGGCGTCTGTATGTAATTCTTGGCTCCTGTTTGTTCTACAAGGTAGGTATCTCAGTCACACACACACACACACACACACACACACACACACACACACAACCCACACACACACACATGCTTCAGTACCAGCAGCGTCATCATATTTATATCCTCCCCTGATGGTACCCCACCGTCGAGACAGCTGTCCTTTAAATGGCAACAATAGAAGAGCCAGCTAACAGAAGATGACCTTTCACACAATATAACATGACGAGCCTGCTCTGTGGCTCAGTGACAAATCATCAACCTAATTAACTCTGTTAAAATATTAACCAAGGGGAGAAGGAGGACGGTGAGCGGTACACTGTGTTGTTACAGTCAAGGTGAGAGAAACGCCTCGGTGGCTCCAAAATCTATTATCACTGGGGCTGTCAAAGCTAACGCTATATTAACGCAATTTGCGATTTTTAATTAACCTCTTAAAAATCCGATGGGCCACCGTTGGGCCTGTTCCAGCTCAGTTTTAAAGCGAGAGTGACGCTACTAGCATCATATGAAACTAGAAAACCTAAGGAATCCATTGGTACCTTGTCATGTTAGCTTGCCACGAAGGAGGTTAAATAACGCTCCAAACGTACGCTAAATTTTGGCGAGGAAAAGCTGTCTTGGCCATTTTCAAAGGGGTCCCTTGACCCCTAACCTCAAGATATGTGAAATATGTGAATGAAAATGGGTTCTATGGGTACCCACGAGTCTCCCCTTTACAGACATGCCCACTTTATGATAATCACATGCAGTTTTTGGGGCAAGTCATAGTCAAGTCAGCACACTGACACACTGACAGCTGTTGTTGCCTGTTGGGCTGCAGTTTGCCATGTTATGATTTGAGTATATGTTTTTATGCTAAACGCAGTACCTGTGAGGGTTTCTGGACAATATTTGTCATTGTTTTGTGTTGTTAATTGATTTCCAGTAATAAATATATACATTCATTTGCATAAAGCAGCATATTTGCCCACTCCCATGTTGATAAGAGTATTAAATACTTGACAAATCTCCCTTTAAGGTACATTTTAAGGTACATTTAAATATTTTAATCGATTGGCTTTGGAATTTTAATATCACAATATACACAGGGAAATGGGGTGGGACCTTTAGGAAAGATTTGTTTTATATAGATAATAATAACAATAATGGGTCCAAATGCAAAACACATTCAAGGTCCTGAAGCCAGACGGATGTTATGTACTGTTGGTTTATTTTTTATTGTTGTTTCCTTTCCTTTAAAGTCAAAATGGATGCCTTTATTTTGCTCTACAAAATAAATTTTCACTCACGATGCTGATTCCAAGACCTCAACACTTGTTTGCCGAATATGTTACTAAATCGTCCTCGCACTCACCTTCCAGTCCTACCTGATCGCCAACCATCTGCCTAAAGAGGACCTGCTGGACGTGTGCCTGTACTGCCAGCACTACTGCCTGCTGCCGCTGGCGTCCGAGCAGCGGGTGGGCCAGCTGGTCATCTGGCGGGAGGTTTTTCCCCAGCAGAGAGCCAACAGCAGCAGCCGCGGCACGGCGCCAGGCTACAGCCAGCCTCAAGGACGCCACTTCCTCCTCATAGTGGGGCTGGTAAGGAGTCGAATCACTGGCTGGTGGTTTTGTTTTTAAAACTATGTTCTCGTTGTACACGCCCAATATCTCTTCAGAGTAACGTTTGTTTATCGTACAAATAATATATTCTCTGCTTGTATTTTTTTCTTTACCTCTCCACCTCAGAGGCACTTCATGCAGTGTGTGCTGCTGGAGGCAGGGGGCTGTGCTTCACCAGCTTTGGGCTCTCCGGGACCCGACTGTGTTTACGTAGATCAGGTGAACCGTGTTGAACTTAAATTCCTAACATACCGTACATACCGCTCATCTGTTTGAACCAAAAAAAAAAACACTTACTACGGCATGTAGTTTTACTTCTGCAAACCAAGTGAACTGGTAATATAAACAGGTTTAACAGCAAGGCTTCTTGCTTCAAAAATTACTCCCCGTCGGGGAATCGAACCCCGGTCTTCCGCGTGACAGGCGGAGATACTGTCCACTATACTAACGAGGAAGGACAATGTCCCAGATGACACATTGGTATTTTATATCCAATACATACAGAAAGACGAAAACATATCCGAAGTAGGGCTTAAGTAAGTTTAATTTACATTAGGGTTGCAACTAACAATTATTTATTAATGTTAATCTTCCTGAGATCCTCCAATGTTTCCCTTGTCGTTGTTCAAAGATCAAACCCAAAGGTGGCAGACAGACTTTTCTGTCAGGGTGCCTGAACTTTGGACTGACTTACCTGAGGACAAACTGTACCTTCTTTTAAATCCCTTTTTAAAAAATCTCTTTGTGTACCCGCAATCAGATTCTTTCTTTTTTTTTATTAAAAACAAAACAGCAGTGACTTTACAGGGGGTACAACAATGATACGAACAGGGGAGAAATAACCAAGAAAAGACTTAGAAAGCAAGGTGACGTACAGAGCTTGACATGATACATAACAAACCAAACATAACAAAAAAAAAAAGATTAAATGATAGTCATAGTTATTCTAGTAATAACATCTTAAATTAATTAAAAAACAAAAGATAATAATAATATTGTTAATACATATATTTTTGAATAAAAATAAAATAACTAGGTGGTCATAATAAGAAAGGAATTGAAAATGAATAAATAAATAATTTTAATGATACAATTAAAATTATTTTTTAAAGTCACACCAAAACTCAAGTCAAAAACAAGACTTTTCAGTATAGTTGAAGTCAGGCCAAAACCACAATATTGCAATAGCATGATTAAGTTATTATATTATATTTTGTTAATAATAAAATAACTAGGTGTTAATAACAAGGAAGGAATTGAAAATAAATAAATAGATGATTAGTTAGATATGCATGTAAATCACTTTTAAAAACTCACCTTTTCTAAATAGGTTTTTACAAATGTCTTCCGCGTGGTGGAGATACTGTCCACTATACTAACGAGGAAGGACAATGTCCTAGATGGACCACCTAGACTGGGACTTTTATATCCAATCTCCGCAGAAAGAAGAATATAACAATCTTTTGATCACTACAATATAAAGTGACACTCTCTCACGTTCTGACTCCAGGTGAAGGCCACCTTGCTGCAGCTGGAGGTGTTGGAGGCAGGTATTGAGGAGCGTCTGAACGCTCCACCTGCTCCCTGCCTGTCCTGTGCCGACTGGTTCCTCCCTGCGGCCACGGCCCGCGACCGCCTGGACAGCCTGGCCTCTTCCTCCCCCTTTAGCAAGCTGGCCGGGGCAGTTAAAGGCTCCTCCTCGGGGTCCAGAGGCCGCAGCCTGTTTGGGGAGAAGGCCCGGAGGTCCAGCCCCCAGAGGAGCCTGTCGGACAGCGGGAGTGAGGGACAGATGGATGCCGGGTCAGGGTCCGGGTCATCGATGGCTCCTGGCCTCAGTCCACATTCCACCCCGGACTCAGGGAGGAAGCTGGGGGGGCGTCGGGACTCGCTGGGGTCTGGAGGGTCTGATGGGAGCGGAGGCAGCGGAGGCCTCTTCAAGGTTCACTTTTAGTCTTTCATTAAGTCTTATGTTTGTTCCTGTTTCGATGGTTCTTTGTTAAACTCTTAGTTAGCAGGTTATCTATCAAAATTAATAAATACATGCATAATACAACACAAGTTATTATATATTTGAGGCTGATGAGATCAGAGTGCGGATCTAGGAGTTTTTTTTTAAAGGATTTATGATTGCAAGACTACTTTTTAAAAACATTTTCACTACATTTTTTTTTGTCGCCTTTAATCGATATCTGTAAGACACAAAACGGGGATGTTGTTGGTTTTCACTATTATCGGATGAACCCTCATTTAATTTAATGAAAGAAATGTGACAGATGTGTCCCTGACTTGTTTATTACCATGTAGCCTTGGCAAAGGGGGTTGCATGTTTTATTGTTTTATAGTCTTTGCTTTGTTACGCAAGATTTTCATCACTGAAGAGCAACTTAACACCCCATTTAAAACACCCTCCCTTGATATGTTGTTTCAGGAATACAAGGCAACGTCATAGGTTTTTCAGAGGTTTAATTTTTTGATCCACAGAGCAGAATACTTGAATTTCTCTAGAAAAATACCACTGTTGCCATGAAGACTATAGACTGGCACAAGGATCAAATGATAGTGTAATAACGTGATTGTACATGTAAATTAAGTAACTTTTTTTTCAGTAAAAAGTGGATTTAGTGTTTCTAACCCTGATGTCTTAGAAAAGCAGATTTTATTGGACCTTGTACTCATGTTGTTTTGATATTTTAATGTATTGTAATGTTCTGTCTTCTGCTTGTTGCATGCTTTGACATCAGATTCCCAGGATGAAGCACCCAAACCCATTCTACCTGGGCACCCTGAAGAAGACCCTGACTGAAAGGGAGACCGAGGAGATGTACAACACCATGAAGTGGGTGACGGGAAATAATCCTTTTTCTTTCATTCTAACTGCATATATAATTATTATAACTGCATGTAATAATTAATGTTGGCTAAAACTTAATAGCAGCTAAAAACCTAAATTTTCTCATTGTGACAGGCTGACCTCGGGTGCAGAGAACACCTTGTTCCACTACGTCCTGATGGAAACTGTTCAGGGGATCTTCATCGCTCCGACTCACAGAGAGGTGGCTCAGCTCAGCGGCTCCATCCACCCACAGCTCATCCGCAACTTCCACCACTGCTGCCTCTCCATACGGGCCGCGTTTCAGCAGAGCCTGCCAGCCAGGGTGAGTCAGAGTTTACACAGTCATAAATTAACATAGTCTCAACCTCAGACCTTATCTCACCGACAATGACAACGACAACGACACAGCTCACACTAATCATGGCAAACAGCTTGAGGAAGTAAGATGAGGTGTTAAAGTCAAGGCCACTTAAAGTCACACCAAAACCAGATTCTATTAATCTCAAGTCAAACACAAGACCTTTCAGTGTAATTGAAGTCAGGACAGAACGAGAGTTAATGGAAAAGTTGCCTCTTGCTGCAATAAAAAAAACCACCACTTACTACTTCAGTTGCCTTGTAGTTTTACTTCTGCAACCAATAGAACTGGTAATATAAACAGGTTTAACAGCAAGGCTGCTTCTCGGTGCAAAAATTACTCCCCGTCGGGGAATCGAACCCCGGTCTTCCGCGTGACAGGCGGAGATACTGTCCACTATACTAACGAGGAAGGACAATGTCCCAGAAGACACATGGGTGTTTTATATCCAATCCCTCCAGAGAGACGAAAAAATATCTGAAGTAAGTAAGTAAGTTTGCATTAGGGTTGCAACTAACAATTATTTATAAATGTTAATCTTCCTGAGAACCTCCAATGTTTCCCTTCTTGTTGTTCCAAGCTCAAACCCAAAGGTGGCAGACAGCATTTTCTGTCAGGGTCCCTGGACCTCAGGGCAGCAAACTATCTTTCTTTTAAATCACATAAAAACTCACCTTTTCAAAATAGCTATTTATTTATAGCTTTTATGTCAAAAAAAAAAAATCAGTATAGTATGTTGAAAAAATGCAAAAAAAAAACCATAGTATAGTATGTTGAAAACATTTCACAGTATAGTATGTTGTTTGTAGTATGTTGTTTGTTGTATGTTGTTTTTATTTTTTCGACATACTATACTATGCCGTTTTTTTGTTTTTTCGACATACTATACTATGACTTTTTTTATTTTTTCGACAAACTATACTATGCCGTTTTTTTTATTTTTTTGACGTACTATACTATGCCGTTTTTTTAGACATACTATACTATGACTTTTTTTATTTTTTCGACATACTATACTATGCCGTTTCTTTATTTTTTTCGACATCATATACTATGCGTTTTTTTTTATTTTTTAGACATACTATTCTAAGAATTTTTTTCGACATATTGTACTATGCCCTTTTTTTTTTTTTTTTTCTCGATATACTATACTATGACTTTTTTTGTTTTTTTCGACATACAGAGTATAGTATGTCGAAAAAAACAGCATAGAATATAGTATGTCGAAAAAATAAAAAAAAACGGCATAGTATAGTTTATCGAAAAAATGAAAAAAACGTCACAGTATAGTATCTCTAAAAAAACGTCACAGTATAGTATGTCGAAAAAAACGGCATAGTGTAGTATGTCGAAAAAAACGCATAGTATAGTGTGTCGAAAAAATAAAAAAACGGCAAAGTATAGTATATCGAAAAAAACGGCATAGTATAGTATGTCGAAAAAAATTAAAAAAGTCTTAGTATAGTATGTCTGAAAAAACGCATAGTATAGTATGTCGAAAAAAACGGCATAGTATAGTATGTCGGGAAAAAAAAAAAAAAGGCCTTGTATAGTATGTCGAAAAATTCAAAAAAACGGCAAAGTATAGTATGTCGAAAAAAACGGCATAGTATAGTGTGTCGAAAAAATTGAAAAAAGTCATAGTGTAGTATGTCAAAAAACGCATAGTATAGTATCGAAAAAAACAGACATAGTATAGTAAGTCGAAAAACTTTAAAAAAGTCATAGTATAGTATGTCGAAAAATTCGGCATAGTATAGTATGTCGGAAAAAATGCATAGTATGTCGAAAAAAACAGCAAAGTATAGTATGTCGAAAAAATAAAAAAAATGTCATAGTATAGAATGTCGAAAATTTTCATGAAAAAAGGCATACTATAGCATGTCGAAAATATTTCTTAAAAAAATGTCGAAAACATTCGTTAAAAAAATGTCATAGTATAGAATGTCGAAAATGTTCATGAAAAAAAGCATAGTATAGTCTGTCGATTAATTTGGTGGAAAAAAAACTCAGTTTAAAATTTCGAAAATTTTCATGAAAAAAGTCATACTATATCATGTCGAAAATATTTTGTGAAAAAATTTCGAAAATATTCGTAAAAAAATGTCATAGTATAGAATGTTGAACATTTTCATGAAAAAAGGCATAGTATAGTCTGTCGATTAATTTGGTGAAAAAAAAACTCAGTTTAAAATTTCGAAAATCTTCATGAAAAATGTCATACTATAGCATGTCGAAAATATGTTGTGAAAAAATGTTGAAAATATTCGTAAAAAAATGTCATAGTATAGAATGTCGAAAATGTTCATGAAAAAAAGCATAGTATAGTCTGTCGATTAATTTGGTGGAAAAAAAACTCAGTTTAAAATTTCGAAAATTTTCATGAAAAAAGTCATACTATATCATGTCGAAAATATTTTGTGAAAAAATTTCGAAAATATTCGTAAAAAAATGTCATAGTATAGAATGTCGAACATTTTCATGAAAAAAGGCATAGTATAGTCTGTCGATTAATTTGGTGAAAAAAAAACTCAGTTTAAAATTTCGAAAATTTTCATGAAAAATGTCATACTATAGCATGTCGAAAATATGTTGTGAAAAAATGCCGAAAATATTCGTAAAAAAATGTCATAGTATAGAATGTGGAAAATGTTCATGAAAAAAAGCATAGTATAGTCTGTCGATTAATTTGGTGGAAAAAAAACTCAGTTTAAAATTTCGAAAATTTTCATGAAAAAAGTCATACTATATCATGTCGAAAATATTTCGTGAAAAAATGTGGAAAATATTCGTAAAAAAATGTCATAGTATAGAATGTCGAAAATGTTCATGAAAAAAGGCATACTATAGCATGTCGAAAATATTTCGTGAAAAAATGTCGAAAATATTCGTAAAAAAATGTCATAGTATAGAATGTCGAAAATTTTCATGAAAAAAGGCATAGTATAGTCTGTCGATTAATTTGGTGGAAAAAAATCTCAGTTTAAAATTTCGAAAACTTTCATGAAAAAAGTCATACTATAGCATGTCGGAAATATTTCGTGAAAAAATGTGGAAAATATTCGTAAAAAAATGTCATAGTATAGAATGTCGAAAATGTTCATGAAAAAAAGCATAGTATAGTCTGTCGATTAATTTGGTGGAAAAAAAACTCAGTTTAAAATTTCGAAAATTTTCATGAAAAAAGTCATACTATATCATGTCGATAATATTTCGTGAAAAAATGTCGAAAATATTCGTAAAAAAATGTCATAGTATAGAATGTCGAAAATTTTCATGAAAAAAGGCATAGTATAGTCTGTCGATTAATTTGCTGGAAAAAAATCTCAGTTTAAAATTTCGAAAATGTTCATGAAAAAAGTCATACTATAGCATGTCGAAAATATTCGTAAAAAAATGTCATGGTATAGAATGTCGAAAATTTTCATGAAAAAAGGCATAGTATAGTCTGTCGATTAATTTGGTGGAAAAAAAACTCAGTTTAAAACTTCGAAAATTTTCATAAAAGTCATACTATAGCATGTCTTTTATGAAAATTTTCGAAATTTGAAACTGAGTTTTTTTTCCACCAAATTAATCGACAGACTATACTATGCCTTTTTTCATGAAAACTTTCGACATTCTATACCATGACATTTTTTTACGAATATTTTCGACATGCTATAGTATGACTTTTTTCATGAAAATATTTCGAAAATATTCGTAAAAAAAGGTCAAAGTATAGAATGTCGAAAATTTTCATGAAAAAAGGCATAGGCCTTTTTTCATGAAAACTTTCGACATTCTATACCATGATATTTTTTTACGAATATTTTCGACATGCTATACTATGCCTTTTTTCATGAAAATTTTCGACATTCTATACCATGACATTTTTTTACGAATATTTTCGAAATGCTAGTATGACTTTGTTCATGAAAATTTTTCGAAAATATTCGTAAAAAAAGGTCAAAGTATAGAATGTCGAAAATGTTCATGAAAAAAGGCATAGTATAGTCTGTCGATAAATTTGGTGGAAAAAAAACTCAGTTTAAAATTTCGTCAATTTTCATGAAAACACATGCTATACTATGACTTTTATGAAAATTTTCGAAATTTTAAACTGAGTTTTTTTTCCACCAAATTAATCGACAGACTATACTATGCCTTTTTTCATGAAAATTTTCGACATTCTATACCATGACATTTTTTTACGAATATTTTCGACATGCTATAGTATGACTTTTTTCATGAAAATATTTCGAAAATATTCGTAAAAAAAGGTCAAAGTATAGAATGTCGAAAATTTTCATGAAAAAAGGCATAGTATAGTCTGTCGATTAATTTGGTGGAAAAAAAACTCAGTTTAAAATTTCGTCAATTTTCATGAAAACACATGCTATACTATGACTTTTATGAAAATTTTCGAAATTTTAAACTGAGTTTTTTTTCCACCAAATTAATCGACAGACTATACTATGCCTTTTTTCATGAAAATTTTCGACATTCTATACCATGACATTTTTTTACGAATATTTTCGACATGCTATAGTATGACTTTTTTCATGAAAATTTTTCGAAAATATTCGTAAAAAAAGGTCAAAGTATAGAATGTCGAAAATTTTCATGAAAAAAGGCATAGTATAGTCTGTCGATTAATTTGGTGGAAAAAAAACTCAGTTTAAAATTTCGTCAATTTTCATGAAAACACATGCTATACTATGACTTTTATGAAAATTTTCGAAATTTTAAACTGAGTTTTTTTTCCACCAAATTAATCGACAGACTATACTATGCCTTTTTTCATGAAAATTTTCGACATTCTATACCATGACATTTTTTTACGAATATTTTCGACATGCTATAGTATGACTTTTTTCATGAAAATTTTTCGAAAATATTCGTAAAAAAAGGTCAAAGTATAGAATGTCGAAAATTTTCATGAAAAAAGGCATAGTATAGTCTGTCGATTAATTTGGTGGAAAAAAACTCAGTTTAAAATTTCGTCAATTTTCATGAAAACACATGCTATACTATGACTTTTATGAAAATTTTCAAAATTTTAAACTGAGTTTTTTTTTCCACCAAATTAATCGACAGACTATACTATGCCTTTTTTCATGAAAATGTTCGACATTCTATACCATGACATTTTTTTACGAATATTTTCGACATGCTATAGTATGACTTTTTTCATGAAAATTTTTCGAAAATATTCGTAAAAAAAGGTCAAAGTATAGAATGTCGAAAATTTTCATGAAAAAAGGCATAGTATAGTCTGTCGATTAATTTGGTGGAAAAAAAAAACAGTTTAAAATTTAGTCAATTTTCATTAAAACACATGCTATACTATGACTTTTATGAAAATTTTGGAAATTTTAAACTGAGTTTTTTTTCCACCAAATTAATCGACAGACTATACTATGCCTTTTTTCATGAAAATTTTCGACATTCTATACCATGACATTTTTTTACGAATATTTTCGACATGCTATAGTATGACTTTTTTCATGAAAATTTTTCGAAAATATTCGTAAAAAAAGGTCAAAGTATAGAATGTCGAAAATGTTCATGAAAAAAGGCATAGTATAGTCTGTCGATTAATTTGGTGGAAAAAAAACTCAGTTTAAAATTTCGTCAATTTTCATGAAAACACATGCTATACTATGACTTTTATGAAAATTTTCGAAATTTTAAACTGAGTTTTTTTTCCACCAAATTAATCGACAGACTATACTATGCCTTTTTTCATGAAAATTTTCGACATTCTATACCATGACATTTTTTTACGAATATTTTCGACATGCTATAGTATGACTTTTTTCATGAAAATTTTTCGAAAATATTCGTAAAAAAAGGTCAAAGTATAGAATGTCGAAAATTTTCATGAAAAAAGGCATAGTATAGTCTGTCGATTAATTTGGTGGAAAAAAAACTCAGTTTAAAATTTCGTCAATTTTCATGAAAACACATGCTATACTATGACTTTTATGAAAATTTTCGAAATTTTAAACTGAGTTTTTTTTCCACCAAATTAATCGACAGACTATACTATGCCTTTTTTCATGAAAATTTTCGACATTCTATACCATGACATTTTTTTACGAATATTTTCGACATGCTATAGTATGACTTTTTTCATGAAAATTTTTCGAAAATATTCGTAAAAAAAGGTCAAAGTATAGAATGTCGAAAATTTTCATGAAAAAAGGCATAGTATAGTCTGTCGATTAATTTGGTGGAAAAAAAACTCAGTTTAAAATTTCGTCAATTTTCATGAAAACACATGCTATACTATGACTTTTATGAAAATTTTCGAAATTTTAAACTGAGTTTTTTTTCCACCAAATTAATCGACAGACTATACTATGCCTTTTTTCATGAAAATGTTCGACATTCTATACCATGACATTTTTTTACGAATATTTTCGACATGCTATAGTATGACTTTTTTCATGAAAATTTTTCGAAAATATTCGTAAAAAAAGGTCAAAGTATAGAATGTCGAAAATGTTCATGAAAAAAGGCATAGTATAGTCTGTCGATTAATTTGGTGGAAAAAAAACTCAGTTTAAAATTTCGTCAATTTTCATCAAAACACATGCTATATAGTATGACTTTTATGAAAATTTTCGGAATTTTAAACTGAGTTTTTTTTCCACCAAATTAATCGACAGACTATACTATGCCTTTTTTCATGAAAATTTTCGACATTCTATACCATGACATTTTTTTACGAATATTTTCGACATGCTATAGTATGACTTTTTTCATGAAAATTTTTCGAAAATATTCGGAAAAAAAGGTCAAAGTATAGAATGTCGAAAATGTTCATGAAAAAAGGCATAGTATAGTCTGTCGATTAATTTGGTGGAAAAAAAACTCAGTTTAAAATTTCGTCAATTTTCATGAAAACACATGCTATACTATGACTTTTATGAAAATTTTCGAAATTTTAAACTGAGTTTTTTTTCCACCAAATTAATCGACAGACTATACTATGCCTTTTTTCATGAAAATTTTCGACATTCTATACCATGACATTTTTTTACGAATATTTTCGACATGCTATAGTATCTCTTTTTTCATGAAAATTTTTCGAAAATATTCGTAAAAAAAGGTCAAAGTATAGAATGTCGAAAATTTTCATGAAAAAAGGCATAGTATAGTCTGTCGATTAATTTGGTGGAAAAAAAACTCAGTTTAAAATTTCGTCAATTTTCATGAAAACACATGCTATACTATGACTTTTATAAAAATTTTCGAAATTTTAAACTGAGTTTTTTTTCCACCAAATTAATCGACAGACTATACTATGCCTTTTTTCATGAAAATTTTCGACATTCTATACCATGACATTTTTTTACGAATATTTTCGACATGCTATAGTATCTCTTTTTTCATGAAAATTTTTCGAAAATATTCGTAAAAAAAGGTCAAAGTATAGAATGTCGAAAATTTTCATGAAAAAAGGCATAGTATAGTCTGTCGATTAATTTGGTGGAAAAAAAACTCAGTTTAAAATTTCGTCAATTTTCATGAAAACACATGCTATACTATGACTTTTATGAAAATTTTCGAAATTTTAAACTGAGTTTTTTTTCCACCAAATTAATCGACAGACTATACTATGCCTTTTTTCATGAACATTTTCGACATTCTATACCATGACATTTTTTTACGAATCTCCTGAGAACCTCCAATGTTTCCCTTCTTGTTGTTCCAAGCTCAAACCCAAAGGTGGCAGACAGCATTTTCTGTCAGGGTCCCTGGACCTCAGGGCAGCAAACTATCTTTCTTTTAAATCACATAAAAACTCACCTTTTCAAAATAGCTATTTATTTATAGCTTTTATGTCAAAAAAAAAAAATCAGTATAGTATGTTGAAAAAATGCAAAAAAAAACCATAGTATAGTATGTTGAAAACATTTCACAGTATAGTATGTTGTTTGTAGTATGTTGTTTGTTGTATGTTGTTTTTATTTTTTAGACATACTATACTATGCCGTTTTTTTGTTTTTTCGACATACTATACTATGACTTTTTTTATTTTTTCGACAAACTATACTATGCCGTTTTTTTTATTTTTTTGACGTAATATACTATGCCGTTTTTTTAGACATACTATACTATGACTTTTTTTATTTTTTCGACATACTATACTATGCCGTTTCTTTATTTTTTTCGACATCATATATTATGCGTTTTTTTTTATTTTTTAGACATACTATTCTAAGAATTTTTTTCGACATATTGTACTATGCCCTTTTTTTTTTTTTTTTTCTCGATATACTATACTATGACTTTTTTTGTTTTTTTCGACATACAGAGTATAGTATGTCGAAAAAAACAGCATAGAATATAGTATGTCGAAAAAATAAAAAAAAACGGCATAGTATAGTTTATCGAAAAAATGAAAAAAACGTCACAGTATAGTATGTCGAAAAAAACGGCATAGTATAGTATGTCGAAAAAAACGCATAGTATAGTGTGTCGAAAAAATAAAAAAACGGCAAAGTATAGTATATCGAAAAAAACGGCATAGTATAGTATGTCGAAAAAAATTAAAAAAGTCTTAGTATAGTATGTCTGAAAAAACGCATAGTATAGTATGTCGAAAAAAACGGCATAGTATAGTATGTCGGGAAAAAAAAAAAAAAGGCCTAGTATAGTATGTCGAAAAAAACGGCATAGTATAGTATGTCGAAAAAAAAAAAAACGCATAGTATAGTATGTCGAAAAAATTAAAAAAACGGCATAGTATAGTATGTCGAAAAATTCAAAAAAACGGCAAAGTATAGTATGTCGAAAAAAACGGCATAGTATAGTGTGTCGAAAAAATTGAAAAAAGTCATAGTGTAGTATGTCAAAAAACGCATAGTATAGTATCGAAAAAAACAGACATAGTATAGTAAGTCGAAAAACTTTAAAAAAGTCATAGTATAGTATGTCGAAAAAATCGGCATAGTATAGTATGTCGGAAAAAATGCATAGTATGTCGAAAAAAACAGCAAAGTATAGTATGTCGAAAAAATAAAAAAAATGTCATAGTATAGAATGTCGAAAATTTTCATGAAAAAAGGCATACTATAGCATGTCGAAAATATTTTGTGAAAAAATTCGTAAAAAAATGTCATAGTATAGAATGTGGAAAATTTTCATGAAAAAAGGCATAGTATAGTCTGTCGATTAATTTGGTGGAAAAAAAACTCAGTTTAAAATTTCGAAAATTTTCATGAAAAGACATGCTATAGTATGACTTTCATGAAAATTTTCGAAATTTTAAACTGAGTTTTTTTTTCACCAAATTAATCGACAGACTATACTATGCCTTTTTTCATGAAAATGTTCAACATTCTATACTATGACATTTTTTTACGAATATTTTCGAAACATTTTCATGAAAAAAGTCATACTATAGCATGTCGAAAATATTCGTAAAAAAATGTCATGGTATAGAATGTCGAAAATGTTCATGAAAAAAGGCATAGTATAGCATGTCGAAAATATTTCTTAAAAAAATGTCGAAAACATTCGTTAAAAAAATGTCATAGTATAGAATGTCGAAAATGTTCATGAAAAAAGGCATAGTATAGTCTGTCGATTAATTTGGTGGAAAAAAAACTCAGTTTAAAATTTCGAAAATTTTCATGAAAAAAGTCATACTATATCATGTCGAAAATATTTTGTGAAAAAATTTCGAAAACATTCGTAAAAAAATTTCATAGTATAGAATGTCGAAAATGTTCATGAAAAAAGGCATACTATAGCATGTCGATAATATTTCGTGAAAAAATGTCGAAAATATTCGTAAAAAAATGTCATAGTATAGAATGTCGAAAATTTTCATGAAAAAAGGCATAGTATAGTCTGTCGATTAATTTGGTGGAAAAAAATCTGTTTAAAATTTCGAAAATGTTCATGAAAAAAGTCATACTATAGCATGTCGGAAATATTTCGTGAAAAAATGTGGAAAATATTCGTAAAAAAATGTCATGGTATAGAATGTCGAAAATTTTCATGAAAAAAGGCATAGTATAGTCTGTCGATTAATTTGGTGGAAAAAAAACTCAGTTTAAAATTTCGAAAATTTTCATAAAAGTCATACTATAGCATGTCTTTTCATGAAAATTGACGAAATTTTAAACTGAGTGTTTTTTCCACCAAATTAATCGACAGACTATACTATGCCTTTTTTCATGAAAATTTTCGACATTCTATACTATGACATTTTTTTATGAATATTTTCGACATGCTATAGTATGACTTTTTTCATGAAAATTTTTCGAAAATATTCGTAAAAAAAGGTCAAAGTATAGAATGTCGAAATTTTTCATGAAAAAAGGCATAGTATAGTCTGTCGATTAATTTGGTGGAAAAAAAACTCAGTTTAAAATTTCGTCAATTTTCATGAAAACACATGCTATACTATGACTTTTATGAAAATTTTCGAAATTTTAAACTGAGTTTTTTTTCCACCAAATTAATCGACAGACTATACTATGCCTTTTTTCATGAAAATTTTCGACATTCTATACCATGACATTTTTTTACGAATATTTTCAACATGCTATAGTATGACTTTTTTCATGAAAATTTTTCGAAAATATTCGTAAAAAAAGGTCAAAGTATAGAATGTCGAAAATGTTCATGAAAAAAGGCATAGTATAGTCTGTCGATTAATTTGGTGGAAAAAAAACTCAGTTTAAAATTTCGTCAATTTTCATCAAAACACATGCTATACTATGACTTTTATGAAAATTTTCGAAATTTTAAACTGAGTTTTTTTTCCACCAAATTAATCGACAGACTATACTATGCCTTTTTTCATGAAAATTTTTGACATTCTATACCATGACATTGTTTTACGAATATTTTCGACATGCTATAGTATGACTTTTTTCATGAAAATTTTTCGAAAATATTCGTAAAAAAAGGTCAAAGTATAGAATGTCGAAAATGTTCATGAAAAAAGGCATAGTATAGTCTGTCGATTAATTTGGTGGAAAAAAAACTCAGTTTAAAATTTCGTCAATTTTCATCAAAACACATGCTATACTATGACTTTTATGAAAATTTTCGAAATTTTAAACTGAGTTTTTTTTCCACCAAATTAATCGACAGACTATACTATGCCTTTTTTCATGAAAATTTTCGACATTCTATACCATGACATTTTTTTACGAATATTTTCGACATGCTATAGTATGACTTTTTTCATGAAAATTTTTCGAAAATATTCGTAAAAAAAGGTCAAAGTATAGAATGTCGAAAATGTTCATGAAAAAAGGCATAGTATAGTCTGTCGATTAATTTGGTGGAAAAAAAACTCAGTTTAAAATTTCGTCAATTTTCATGAAAACACATGCTATACTATGACTTTTATGAAAATTTTCGAAATTTTAAACTGAGTTTTTTTTCCACCAAATTAATCGACAGACTATACTATGCCTTTTTTCATGAAAATTTTCGACATTCTATACCATGACATTTTTTTACGAATATTTTCGACATGCTATAGTATGACTTTTTTCATGAAAATTTTTCGAAAATATTCGTAAAAAAAGGTCAAAGTATAGAATGTCGAAAATTTTCATGAAAATAGGCATAGTATAGTCTGTCGATTAATTTGGTGGAAAAAAAACTCAGTTTAAAATTTCGTCAATTTTCATGAAAACACATGCTATACTATGACTTTTATGAAAATTTTCGAAATTTTAAACTGAGTTTTTTTTCCACCAAATTAATCGACAGACTATACTATGCCTTTTTTCATGAAAATTTTCGACATTCTATACCATGACATTTTTTTACGAATATTTTCGACATGCTATAGTATGACTTTTTTCATGAAAATTTTTCGAAAATATTCATAAAAAAAGGTCAAAGTATAGAATGTCGAAAATTTTCATGAAAAAAGGCATAGTATAGTCTGTCAATTAATTTGGTGGAAAAAAAACTCAGTTTAAAATTTCGTCAATTTTCATCAAAACACATGCTATACTATGACTTTTATGAAAATTTTCGAAATTTTAAACTGAGTTTTTTTTCCACCAAATTAATCGACAGACTATACTATGCCTTTTTTCATGAAAATTTTCGACATTCTATACCCTGACATTTTTTTACGAATATTTTCGACATGCTATAGTTTGACTTTTTTCATGAAAATTTTTTGAAAATATTCGTAAAAAAAGGTCAAAGTATAGAATGTCGAAAATTTTCATGAAAAAAGGCATAGTATAGTCTGTCGATTAATTTGGTGGAAAAAAAACTCAGTTTAAAATTTCGTCAATTTTCATCAAAACACATGCTATACTATGACTTTTATGAAAATTTTCGAAATTTTAAACTGAGTTTTTTTTCCACCAAATTAATCGACAGACTATACTATGCCTTTTTTCATGAAAATTTTCGACATTCTATACCATGACATTTTTTTACGAATATTTTCGACATGCTATAGTATGACTTTTTTCATGGAAATTTTTCGAAAATATTCGTAAAAAAAGGTCAAAGTATAGAATGTCGAAAATTTTCATGAAAAAAGGCATAGTATAGTCTGTCGATTAATTTGGTGGAAAAAAAAATCAGTTTAAAATTTCGTCAATTTTCATGAAAACACATGCTATACTATGACTTTTATGAAAATTTTCGAAATTTTAAACTGAGTTTTTTTTCCACCAAATTAATCGACAGACTATACTATGCCTTTTTTCATGATAATTTTCGACATTCTATACCATGACATTTTTTTACGAATATTTTCGACATGCTATAGTATGACTTTTTTCATGAAAATTTTTCGAAAATATTCGTAAAAAAAGGTCAAAGTATAGAATGTCGAAAATTTTCATGAAAAAAGGCATAGTATAGTCTGTCGATTAATTTGGTGGAAAAAAAACTCAGTTTAAAATTTCGTCAATTTTCATGAAAACACATGCTATACTATGACTTTTATGAAAATTTTCGAAATTTTAAACTGAGTTTTTTTTCCACCAAATTAATCGACAGACTATACTATGCCTTTTTTCATGAAAATTTTCGACATTCTATACCATGACATTTTTTTACGAATATTTTCGACATGCTATAATGACTTTGTTCATGAAAATTTTTCGAAAATATTCGTAAAAAAAGGTCAAAGTATAGAATGTCGAAAATTTTCATGAAAAAAGGCATAGTATAGTTTGTCGATTAATTTGGTGGAAAAAAAACTCAGTTTAAAATTTCGAAAATTTTCATGAAAAAAGTCATACTATATCATGTCGAAAATATTTTGTGAAAAAATTTCGAAAATATTCGTAAAAAAATGTCATAATATAGAATGTCGAACATTTTCATGAAAAAAGGCATAGTATAGTCTGTCGATTAATTTGGTGAAAAAAAAACTCAGTTTAAAATTTCGAAAATTTTCATGAAAAATGTCATACTATAGCATGTCGAAAATATGTTGTGAAAAAATGTCGAAAATATTCGTAAAAAAATGTCATAGTATAGAATGTCGAAAATGTTCATGAAAAAAGGCATACTATAGCATGTCGAAAATATTTCGTGAAAAAATGTCGAAAATATTCGTAAAAAAATGTCATAGTATAGAATGTCGAAAATTTTCATGAAAAAAGGCATAGTATAGTCTGTCGATTAATTTGGTGGAAAAAAATCTCAGTTTAAAATTTCGAAAATTTTCATGAAAAAAGTCATACTATAGCATGTCGGAAATATTTCGTGAAAAAATGTGGAAAATATTCGTAAAAAAATGTCATAGTATAGAATGTCGAAAATGTTCATGAAAAAAGGCATACTATAGCATGTCGAAAATATTTCGTGAAAAAATGTCGAAAATATTCGTAAAAAAATGTCATAGTATAGAATGTCGAAAATTTTCATGAAAAAAGGCATAGTATAGTCTGTCGATTAATTTGGTGGAAAAAAATCTCAGTTTAAAATTTCGAAAACTTTCATGAAAAAAGTCATACTATAGCATGTCGGAAATATTTCGTGAAAAAATGTGGAAAATATTCGTAAAAAAATGTCATAGTATAGAATGTGGAAAATTTTCATGAAAAAAGGCATAGTATAGTCTGTCGATTAATTTGGTGGAAAAAAAACTCAGTTTAAAATTTCGAAAATTTTCATGAAAAGACATGCTATAGTATGACTTTTATGAAAATTTTCGAAATTTGAAACTGAGTTTTTTTTCCACCAAATTAATCGACAGACTATACTATGCCTTTTTTCATGAAAATTTTCCACATTCTATACTATGACATTTTTTTACGAATATTTTCGAAACATTTTCATGAAAAAAGTCATACTATAGCATGTCGAAAATATTCGTAAAAAAATGTCATGGTATAGAATGTCGAAAATTTTCATGAAAAAAGGCATAGTATAGCATGTCGAAAATATTTCTTAAAAAAATGTCGAAAACATTCGTTAAAAAAATGTCATAGTATAGAATGTCGAAAATGTTCATGAAAAAAGGCATAGTATAGTCTGTCGATTAATTTGGTGGAAAAAAAACTCAGTTTAAAATTTCGAAAATTTTCATGAAAAAAGTCATACTATATCATGTCGAAAATATTTTGTGAAAAAATTTCGAAAACATTCGTAAAAAAATGTCATAGTATAGAATGTCGAAAATGTTCATGAAAAAAGGCATACTATAGCATGTCGATAATATTTCGTGAAAAAATGTCGAAAATATTCGTAAAAAAATGTCATAGTATAGAATGTCGAAAATTTTCATGAAAAAAGGCATAGTATAGTCTGTCGATTAATTTGGTGGAAAAAAATCTGTTTAAAATTTCGAAAATGTTCATGAAAAAAGTCATAGTATAGTCTGTCGATTAATTTGGTGGAAAAAAAACTCAGTTTAAAATTTCGAAAATTTTCATAAAAGTCATACTATAGCATGTCTTTTCATGAAAATTGACGAAATTTTAAACTGAGTGTTTTTTCCACCAAATTAATCGACAGACTATACTATGCCTTTTTTCATGAAAATTTTCGACATTCTATACTATGACATTTTTTTACGAATATTTTCGAAAAATTTTCATGAAAAAAGTCATACTATAGCATGTCGAAAATATTCGTAAAAAAATGTCATGGTATAGAATGTCGAAAATTTTCATGAAAAAAGGCATAGTATAGTCTGTCGATTAATTTGGTGGAAAAAAAACTCAGTTTAAAATTTCGAAAATTTTCATAAAAGTCATAGTATAGCATGTGTTTTCATGAAAATTGACGAAATTTTAAACTGAGTTTTTTTTCCACCAAATTAATCGACAGACTATACTATGCCTTTTTTCATGAAAATTTTCGACATTCTATACTTTGACCTTTTTTTACGAATATTTTCGAAAAATTTTCATGAAAAAAGTCATACTATAGCATGTCGAAAATATTCGTAAAAAAATGTCATGGTATAGAATGTCGAAAATTTTCATGAAAAAAGGCATAGTATAGTCTGTCGATTAATTTGGTGGAAAAAAAACTCAGTTTAAAATTTCGAAAATTTTCATAAAAGTCATAGTATAGCATGTGTTTTCATGAAAATTGACGAAATTTTAAACTGAGTTTTTTTTCCACCAAATTAATCGACAGACTATACTATGCCTTTTTTCATGAAAATTTTCGACATTCTATACTTTGACCTTTTTTTACGAATATTTTCGAAAAATTTTCATGAAAAAAGTCATACTATAGCATGTCGAAAATATTCGTAAAAAAATGTCAGGGTATAGAATGTCGAAAATTTTCATGAAAAAAGGCATAGTATAGTCTGTCGATTAATTTGGTGGAAAAAAAACTCAGTTTAAAATTCCGAAAATTTTCATAAAAGTCATACTATAGCATGTGTTTTGATGAAAATTTACGAAATTTTAAACTGAGTTTTTTTTCCACCAAATTAATCGACAGACTATACTATGCCTTTTTTCATGAACATTTTCGACATTCTATACTTTGACCTTTTTTTACGAATATTTTCGAAAAATTTTCATGAAAAAAGTCATACTATAGCATGTCGAAAATATTCGTAAAACAATGTCATGGTATAGAATGTCGAAAATTTTCATGAAAAAAGGCATAGTATAGTCTGTCGATTAATTTGCTGGAAAAAAAACTCAGTTTAAAATTTCGAAAATTTTCATCAAAACACATGCTATACTATGACTTTTATGAAAATTTTCGAAATTTTAAACTGAGTTTTTTTTCCACCAAATTAATCGACAGACTATACTATGCCTTTTTTCATGAAAATTTTCGACATTCTATACCATGACATTGTTTTACGAATATTTTCGACATGCTATAGTATGACTTTTTTCATGAAAATTTTTCGAAAATATTCGTAAAAAAAGGTCAAAGTATAGAATGTCGAAAATGTTCATGAAAAAAGGCATAGTATAGTCTGTCGATTAATTTGGTGGAAAAAAAACTCAGTTTAAAATTTCGTCAATTTTCATCAAAACACATGCTATAGTATGACTTTTATGAAAATTTTCGGAATTTTAAACTGAGTTTTTTTTCCACCAAATTAATCGACAGACTATACTATGCCTTTTTTCATGAAAATTTTCGACATTCTATACCCTGACATTTTTTTACGAATATTTTCGACATGCTATGGTATGACTTTTTTCATGAAAATTTTTCGAAAATATTCGTAAAAAAAGGTCAAAGTATAGAATGTCGAAAATTTTCATGAAAAAAGGCATAGTATAGTCTGTCGATTAATTTGGTGGAAAAAAAACTCAGTTTAAAATTTCGTCAATTTTCATGAAAACACATGCTATACTATGACTTTTATGAAAATTTTCGAAATTTTAAACTGAGTTTTTTTTCCACCAAATTAATCGACAGACTATACTATGCCTTTTTTCATGAAAATTTTCGACATTCTATACCATGACATTTTTTTACGAATATTTTCGACATGCTATAGTATGACTTTTTTCATGAAAATTTTTCGAAAATATTCGTAAAAAAAGGTCAAAGTATAGAATGTCGAAAATGTTCATGAAAAAAGGCATAGTATAGTCTGTCGATTAATTTGGTGGAAAAAAAACTCAGTTTAAAATTTCGTCAATTTTCATGAAAACACATGCTATACTATGACTTTTATGAAAATTTTCGAAATTTTAAACTGAGTTTTTTTTCCACTAAATTAATCGACAGACTATACTATGCCTTTTTTCATGAAAATTTTCGACATTCTATACCATGACATTTTTTTACGAATATTTTCGACATGCTATAGTATGACTTTTTTCATGAAAATTTTTCGAAAATATTCGTAAAAAAAGGTCAAAGTATAGAATGTCGAAAATTTTTATGAAAATAGGCATAGTATAGTCTGTCGATTAATTTGGTGGAAAAAAAACTCAGTTTAAAATTTCGTCAATTTTCATGAAAACACATGCTATACTATGACTTTTATGAAAATTTTCGAAATTTTAAACTGAGTTTTTTTTCCACCAAATTAATCGACAGACTATACTATGCCTTTTTTCATGAAAATTTTCGACATTCTATACCATGACATTTTTTTACGAATATTTTCGACATGCTATAGTATGACTTTTTTCATGAAAATTTTTCGAAAATATTCGTAAAAAAAGGTCAAAGTATAGAATGTCGAAAATTTTCATGAAAAAAGGCATAGTATAGTCTGTCGATTAATTTGGTGGAAAAAAAACTCAGTTTAAAATTTCGTCAATTTTCATCAAAACACATGCTATACTATGACTTTTATGAAAATTTTCGAAATTTTAAACTGAGTTTTTTTTCCACCAAATTAATCGACAGACTATACTATGCCTTTTTTCATGAAAATTTTCGACATTCTATACCATGACATTTTTTTACGAATATTTTCGACATGCTATAGTATGACTTTTTTCATGAAAATTTTTCGAAAATATTCGTAAAAAAAGGTCAAAGTATAGAATGTCGAAAATTTTCATGAAAAAAGGCATAGTATAGTCTGTCGATTAATTTGGTGGAAAAAAAACTCAGTTTAAAATTTCGTCAATTTTCATGAAAACACATGCTATACTATGACTTTTATGAAAATTTTCGAAATTTTAAACTGAGTTTTTTTTTCCACCAAATTAATCGACAGACTATACTATGCCTTTTTTCATGAAAATTTTCGACATTCTATACCATGACATTTTTTTACGAATATTTTCGACATGCTATAGTATGACTTTTTTCATGAAATTTTTCGAAAATATTCGTAAAAAAAGGTCAAAGTATAGAATGTCGAAAATTTTCATGAAAAAAGGCATAGTATAGTCTGTCGATTAATTTGGTGGAAAAAAAACTCAGTTTAAAATTTCGTCAATTTTCATGAAAACACATGCTATACTATGACTTTTATGAAAATTTTCGAAATTTTAAACTGAGTTTTTTTTCCACCAAATTAATCGACAGACTATACTATGCCTTTTTTCATGAAAATTTTCGACATTCTATACCATGACATTTTTTTACGAATATTTTCGACATGCTATAGTATGACTTTTTTCATGAAAATTTTTCGAAAATATTCGTAAAAAAAGGTCAAAGTATAGAATGTCGAAAATTTTCATGAAAAAAGGCATAGTATAGTCTGTCGATTAATTTGGTGGAAAAAAAACTCAGTTTAAAATTTCGTCAATTTTCATGAAAACACATGCTATACTATGACTTTTATGAAAATTTTCGAAATTTTAAACTGAGTTTTTTTTCCACCAAATTAATCGACAGACTATACTATGCCTTTTTTCATGAAAATTTTCGACATTCTATACCATGACATTTTTTTACGAATATTTTCGACATGCTATAGTATGACTTTTTTCATGAAATTTTTCGAAAATATTCGTAAAAAAAGGTCAAAGTATAGAATGTCGAAAATTTTCATGAAAAAAGGCATAGTATAGTCTGTCGATTAATTTGGTGGAAAAAAAACTCAGTTTAAAATTTCGTCAATTTTCATGAAAACACATGCTATACTATGACTTTTATGAAAATTTTCGAAATTTTAAACTGAGTTTTTTTTCCACCAAATTAATCGACAGACTATACTATGCCTTTTTTCATGAAAATTTTCGACATTCTATACCATGACATTTTTTTACGAATATTTTCGACATGCTATAGTATGACTTTTTTCATGAAAATTTTTCGAAAATATTCGTAAAAAAAGGTCAAAGTATAGAATGTCGAAAATTTTCATGAAAAAAGGCATAGTATAGTCTGTCGATTAATTTGGTGGAAAAAAAACTCAGTTTAAAATTTCGTCAATTTTCATGAAAACACATGCTATACTATGACTTTTATGAAAATTTTCGAAATTTTAAACTGAGTTTTTTTTCCACCAAATTAATCGACAGACTATACTATGCCTTTTTTCATGAAAATTTTCGACATTCTATACCATGACATTTTTTTACGAATATTTTCGACATGCTATAGTATGACTTTTTTCAAGAAAATTTTTCGAAAATATTCGTAAAAAAAGGTCAAAGTATAGAATGTCGAAAATTTTCATGAAAAAAGGCATAGTATAGTCTGTCGATTAATTTGGTGGAAAAAAAAACTCAGTTTAAAATTTCGTCAATTTTCATCAAAACACATGCTATACTATGACTTTTATGAAAATTTTCGAAATTTTAAACTGAGTTTTTTTTCCACCAAATTAATCGACAGACTATACTATGCCTTTTTTCATGAAAATTTTCGACATTCTATACCATGACATTTTTTTACGAATATTTTCGACATGCTATAGTATGACTTTTTTCATGAAAATTTTTCGAAAATATTCGTAAAAAAAGGTCAAAGTATAGAATGTCGAAAATTTTCATGAAAAAAGGCATAGTATAGTCTGTCGATTAATTTGGTGGAAAAAAAACTCAGTTTAAAATTTCGTCAATTTTCATGAAAACACATGCTATACTATGACTTTTATGAAAATTTTCGAAATTTTAAACTGAGTTTTTTTTCCACCAAATTAATCGACAGACTATACTATGCCTTTTTTCATGAAAATTTTCGACATTCTATACCATGACATTTTTTTACGAATATTTTCGACATGCTATAGTATGACTTTTTTCATGAAAATTTTTCGAAAATATTCGTAAAAAAAGGTCAAAGTATAGAATGTCGAAAATTTTCATGAAAAAAGGCATAGTATAGTCTGTCGATTAATTTGGTGGAAAAAAAACTCAGTTTAAAATTTCGTCAATTTTCATGAAAACACATGCTATACTATGACTTTTATGAAAATTTTCGAAATTTTAAACTGAGTTTTTTTTCCACCAAATTAATCGACAGACTATACTATGCCTTTTTTCATGAAAATTTTCGACATTCTATACCATGACATTTTTTTACGAATATTTTCGACATGCTATAGTATGACTTTTTTCATGAAAATTTTTCGAAAATATTCGTAAAAAAAGGTCAAAGTATAGAATGTCGAAAATTTTCATGAAAAAAGGCATAGTATAGTCTGTCGATTAATTTGGTGGAAAAAAAACTCAGTTTAAAATTTCGTCAATTTTCATGAAAACACATGCTATACTATGACTTTTATGAAAATTTTCGAAATTTTAAACTGAGTTTTTTTTCCACCAAATTAATCGACAGACTATACTATGCCTTTTTTCATGAAAATTTTCGACATTCTATACCATGACATTTTTTTACGAATATTTTCGACATGCTATAGTATGACTTTTTTCATGAAAATTTTTCGAAAATATTCGTAAAAAAAGGTCAAAGTATAGAATGTCGAAAATTTTCATGAAAAAAGGCATAGTATAGTCTGTCGATTAATTTTGTGGAAAAAAAACTCAGTTTAAAATTTCGTCAATTTTCATCAAAACACATGCTATACTATGACTTTTATGAAAATTTTCGAAATTTTAAACTGAGTTTTTTTTCCACCAAATTAATCGACAGACTATACTATGCCTTTTTTCATGAAAATTTTCGACATTCTATACCATGACATTTTTTTACGAATATTTTCGACATGCTATAGTATGACTTTTTTCAAGAAAATTTTTCGAAAATATTCGTAAAAAAAGGTCAAAGTATAGAATGTCGAAAATGTTCAAGAAAAAAGGCATAGTATAGTCTGTCGATTAATTTGGTGGAAAAAAAACTCAGTTTAAAATTTCGTCAATTTTCATGAAAACACATGCTATACTATGACTTTTATGAAAATTTTCGAAATTTTAAACTGAGTTTTTTTTCCACCAAATTAATCGACAGACTATACTATGCCTTTTTTCATGAAAATTTTCGACATTCTATACCCTGACATTTTTTTACGAATATTTTCGACATGCTATAGTATGACTTTTTTCATGAACATTTTTCGAAAATATTCGTAAAAAAAGGTCAAAGTATAGAATGTCGAAAATTTTCATGAAAAAAGGCATAGTATAGTCTGTCGATTAATTTGGTGGAAAAAAAACTCAGTTTAAAATTTCGTCAATTTTCATGAAAACACATGCTATACTATGACTTTTATGAAAATTTTCGAAATTTTAAACTGAGTTTTTTTTCCACCAAATTAATCGACAGACTATACTATGCCTTTTTTCATGAAAATTTTCGACATTCTATACCATGACATTTTTTTACGAATATTTTCGACATGCTATAGTATGACTTTTTTCATGAAAGTTTTTCGAAAATATTCGTAAAAAAAGGTCAAAGTATAGAATGTCGAAAATTTTCATGAAAAAAGGCATAGTATAGTCTGTCGATTAATTTGGTGGAAAAAAAACTCAGTTTAAAATTTCGTCAATTTTCATGAAAACACATGCTATACTATGACATTTATGAAAATTTTCGAAATTTTAAACTGAGTTTTTTTTCCACCAAATTAATCGACAGACTATACTATGCCTTTTTTCATGAAAATTTTCGACATTCTATACCCTGACATTTTTTTACGAATATTTTCGACATGCTATAGTTTGACTTTTTTCATGAAAATTTTTCGAAAATATTCGTAAAAAAAGGTCAAAGTATAGAATGTCGAAAATGTTCATGAAAAAAGGCATAGTATAGTCTGTCGATTAATTTGGTGGAAAAAAAACTCAGTTTAAAATTTCGTCAATTTTCATGAAAACACATGCTATACTATGACTTTTATGAAAATTTTCGAAATTTTAAACTGAGTTTTTTTTCCACCAAATTAATCGACAGACTATACTATGCCTTTTTTCATGAAAATTTTCGACATTCTATACCATGACATTTTTTTACGAATATTTTCGACATGCTATAGTATGACTTTTTTCATGAAAATTTTTCGAAAATATTCGTAAAAAAAGGTCAAAGTATAGAATGTCGAAAATTTTCATGAAAAAAGGCATAGTATAGTCTGTCGATTAATTTGGTGGAAAAAAAACTCAGTTTAAAATTTCGTCAATTTTCATGAAAACACATGCTATACTATGACTTTTATGAAAATTTTCGAAATTTTAAACTGAGTTTTTTTTCCACCAAATTAATCGACAGACTATACTATGCCTTTTTTCATGAAAATTTTCGACATTCTATACCATGACATTTTTTTACGAATATTTTCGACATGCTATAGTATGACTTTTTTCATGAAAATTTTTCGAAAATATTCGTAAAAAAAGGTCAAAGTATAGAATGTCGAAAATTTTCATGAAAAAAGGCATAGTATAGTCTATCGATTAATTTGGTGGAAAAAAAACTCAGTTTAAAATTTCGTCAATTTTCATGAAAACACATGCTATACTATGACTTTTATGAAAATTTTCGAAATTTTAAACTGAGTTTTTTTTCCACCAAATTAATCGACAGACTATACTATGCCTTTTTTCATGAAAATTTTCAACATTCTATACCATGACATTTTTTTACGAATATTTTCGACATGCTATAGTATGACTTTTTTCATGAACATTTTTCGAAAATATTCGTAAAAAAAGGTCAAAGTATAGAATGTCGAAAATTTTCATGAAAAAAGGCATAGTATAGTCTGTCGATTAATTTGGTGGAAAAAAAACTCAGTTTAAAATTTCGTCAATTTTCATGAAAACACATGCTATACTATGACTTTTATGAAAATTTTCGAAATTTTAAACTGAGTTTTTTTTCCACCAAATTAATCGACAGACTATACTATGCCTTTTTTCATGAAAATTTTCGACATTCTATACCATGACATTTTTTTACGAATATTTTCGACATGCTATAGTATGACTTTTTTCATGAAAATTTTTCGAAAATATTCGTAAAAAAAGGTCAAAGTATAGAATGTCGAAAATGTTCATGAAAAAAGGCATAGTATAGTCTGTCGATTAATTTGGTGGAAAAAAAACTCAGTTTAAAATTTCGTCAATTTTCATGAAAACACATGCTATACTATGACTTTTATGAAAATTTTCGAAATTTTAAACTGAGTTTTTTTTCCACCAAATTAATCGACAGACTATACTATGCCTTTTTTCATGAAAATTTTCGACATTCTATACCCTGACATTTTTTTACGAATATTTTCGACATGCTATAGTATGACTTTTTTCATGAAAATTTTTCGAAAATATTCGTAAAAAAAGGTCAAAGTATAGAATGTCGAAAATGTTCATGAAAAAAGGCATAGTATAGTCTGTCGATTAATTTGGTGGAAAAAAAACTCAGTTTAAAATTTCGTCAATTTTCATGAAAACACATGCTATACTATGACTTTTATGAAAATTTTCGAAATTTTAAACTGAGTTTTTTTTCCACCAAATTAATCGACAGACTATACTATGCCTTTTTTCATGAAAATTTTCGACATTCTATACCATGACATTTTTTTACGAATATTTTCGACATGCTATAGTATGACTTTTTTCATGAAAATTTTTCGAAAATATTCGTAAAAAAAGGTCAAAGTATAGAATGTCGAAAATTTTCATGAAAAAAGGCATAGTATAGTCTGTCGATTAATTTGGTGGAAAAAAAACTCAGTTTAAAATTTCGTCAATTTTCATGAAAACACATGCTATACTATGACTTTTATGAAAATTTTCGAAATTTTAAACTGAGTTTTTTTTCCACCAAATTAATCGACAGACTATACTATGCCTTTTTTCATGAAAATTTTCGACATTCTATACCATGACATTTTTTTACGAATATTTTCGACATGCTATAGTTTGACTTTTTTCATGAAAATTTTTCGAAAATATTCGTAAAAAAAGGTCAAAGTATAGAATGTCGAAAATTTTCATGAAAAAAGGCATAGTATAGTCTGTCGATTAATTTGGTGGAAAAAAAACTCAGTTTAAAATTTCGTCAATTTTCATGAAAACACATGCTATACTATGACTTTTATGAAAATTTTCGAAATTTTAAACTGAGTTTTTTTTCCACCAAATTAATCGACAGACTATACTATGCCTTTTTTCATGAAAATTTTCGACATTCTATACCATGACATTTTTTTACGAATATTTTCGACATGCTATAGTATGACTTTTTTCATGAAAATTTTTCGAAAATATTAGTAAAAAAAGGTCAAAGTATAGAATGTTGAAAATTTTCATGAAAAAAGGCATAGTATAGTCTGTCGATTAATTTGGTGGAAAAAAAACTCAGTTTAAAATTTCGTCAATTTTCATCAAAACACATGCTATACTATGACTTTTATGAAAATTTTCGAAATTTTAAACTGAGTTTTTTTTCCACCAAATTAATCGACAGACTATACTATGCCTTTTTTCAT
Organism: Sebastolobus alascanus; assembly: GCA_916701645.2. Classification (NCBI taxonomy): domain Eukaryota; kingdom Metazoa; phylum Chordata; class Actinopteri; order Perciformes; family Sebastidae; genus Sebastolobus; species Sebastolobus alascanus. The sequence continues at coordinate 1,480,480 of CAKAOJ020000124.1, forward strand.
GAAAATTTTCGACATTCTATACCCTGACATTTTTTTACGAATATTTTCGACATGCTATAGTATGACTTTTTTCATGAAAATTTTTCGAAAATATTCGTAAAAAAAGGTCAAAGTATAGAATGTCGAAAATTTTCATGAAAAATGGCATAGTATAGTCTGTCGATTAATTTGGTGGAAAAAAAACTCAGTTTAAAATTTCGTCAATTTTCATGAAAACACATGCTATACTATGACTTTTATGAAAATTTTCGAAATTTTAAACTGAGTTTTTTTTCCACCAAATTAATCGACAGACTATACTATGCCTTTTTTCATGAAAATTTTCGACATTCTATACCCTGACATTTTTTTACGAATATTTTCGACATGCTATAGTATGACTTTTTTCATGAAAATTTTTCGAAAATATTCGTAAAAAAAGGTCAAAGTATAGAATGTCGAAAATTTTCATGAAAAAAGGCATAGTATAGTCTGTCGATTAATTTGGTGGAAAAAAAACTCAGTTTAAAATTTCGTCAATTTTCATGAAAACACATGCTATACTATGACTTTTATGAAAATTTTCGAAATTTTAAACTGAGTTTTTTTTCCACCAAATTAATCGACAGACTATACTATGCCTTTTTTCATGAAAATTTTCGACATTCTATACCATGACATTTTTTTACGAATATTTTCGACATGCTATAGTATGACTTTTTTCATGAAAATTTTTCGAAAATATTCGTAAAAAAAGGTCAAAGTATAGAATGTCGAAAATTTTCATGAAAAAAGGCATAGTATAGTCTGTCGATTAATTTGGTGGAAAAAAAACTCAGTTTAAAATTTCGTCAATTTTCATGAAAACACATGCTATACTATGACTTTTATGAAAATTTTCGAAATTTTAAACTGAGTTTTTTTCCACCAAATTAATCGACAGACTATACTATGCCTTTTTTCATGAAAATTTTCGACATTCTATACCATGACATTTTTTTACGAATATTTTCGACATGCTATAGTATGACTTTTTTCATGAAATTTTTCGAAAATATTCGTAAAAAAAGGTCAAAGTATAGAATGTCGAAAATTTTCATGAAAAAAGGCATAGTATAGTCTGTCGATTAATTTGGTGGAAAAAAAACTCAGTTTAAAATTTCGTCAATTTTCATGAAAACACATGCTATACTATGACTTTTATGAAAATTTTCGAAATTTTAAACTGAGTTTTTTTTCCACCAAATTAATCGACAGACTATACTATGCCTTTTTTCATGAAAATTTTCGACATTCTATACCCTGACATTTTTTTACGAATATTTTCGACATGCTATAGTATGACTTTTTTCATGAAAATTTTTCGAAAATATTCGTAAAAAAAGGTCAAAGTATAGAATGTTGAAAATTTTCATGAAAAAAGGCATAGTATAGTCTGTCGATTAATTTGGTGGAAAAAAAACTCAGTTTAAAATTTCGTCAATTTTCATGAAAACACATGCTATACTATGACTTTTATGAAAATTTTCGAAATTTTAAACTGAGTTTTTTTTCCACAAAATTAATCGACAGACTATACTATGCCTTTTTTCATGAAAATTTTCGACATTCTATACCATGACATTTTTTTACGAATATTTTCGACATGCTATAGTATGACTTTTTTCATGAAAATTTTTCGAAAATATTCGTAAAAAAAGGTCAAAGTATAGAATGTTGAAAATTTTCATGAAAAAAGGCATAGTATAGTCTGTCGATTAATTTGGTGGAAAAAAAACTCAGTTTAAAATTTCGTCAATTTTCATGAAAACACATGCTATACTATGACTTTTATGAAAATTTTCGAAATTTTAAACTGAGTTTTTTTTCCACCAAATTAATCGACAGACTATACTATGCCTTTTTTCATGAAAATTTTCGACATTCTATACCATGACATTTTTTTACGAATATTTTCGACATGCTATAATGACTTTGTTCATGAAAATGTTTCGAAAATATTCGTAAAAAAAGGTCAAAGTATAGAATGTCGAAAATTTTCATGAAAAAAGGCATAGTATAGTTTGTCGATAAATTTGGTGGAAAAAAAACTCAGTTTAAAATTTCGTCAATTTTCATGAAAACACATGCTATACTTTTATTAAAATTTTCGAAATTTTAAACTGAGTTTTTTTTCCACCAAATTAATCGACAGACTATACTGTGGAAAAAAAACTCAGTTTAAAATTTCGTCAATTTTCATGAAAACACATGCTATACTATGACTTTTATGAAAATTTTCGAAATTTTAAACTGAGTTTTTTTTCCACCAAATTAATCGACAGACTATACTATGCCTTTTTTCATGAAAATTTTCGACATTCTATAACCTGACATTTTTTTACGAATATTTTCGACATGCTATAGTATGACTTTTTTCATGAAAATTTTTCGAAAATATTCGTAAAAAAAGGTCAAAGTATAGAATGTCGAAAATTTTCATGAAAAAAGGCATAGTATAGTCTGTCGATTAATTTGGTGGAAAAAAAACTCAGTTTAAAATTTCGTCAATTTTCATCAAAACACATGCTATACTATGACTTTTATGAAAATTTTCGAAATTTTAAACTGAGTTTTTTTTCCACCAAATTAATCGACAGACTATACTATGCCTTTTTTCATGAAAATTTTCGACATTCTATACCATGACATTTTTTTACGAATATTTTCGACATGCTATAGTATGACTTTTTTCATGAAAATTTTTCGAAAATATTCGTAAAAAAAGGTCAAAGTATAGAATGTCGAAAATGTTCATGAAAAAAGGCATAGTATAGTCTGTCGATTAATTTGGTGGAAAAAAAACTCAGTTTAAAATTTCGTCAATTTTCATGAAAACACATGCTATACTATGACTTTTATGAAAATTTTCGAAATTTTAAACTGAGTTTTTTTTCCACCAAATTAATCGACAGACTATACTATGCCTTTTTTCATGAAAATTTTCGACATTCTATACCATGACATTTTTTTACGAATATTTTCGACATGCTATAGTATGACTTTTTTCATGAAAATTTTTCGAAAATATTCGTAAAAAAAGGTCAAAGTATAGAATGTCGAAAATTTTCATGAAAAAAGGCATAGTATAGTCTGTCGATTAATTTGGTGGAAAAAAAACTCAGTTTAAAATTTCGTCAATTTTCATGAAAACACATGCTATACTATGACTTTTATGAAAATTTTCGAAATTTTAAACTGAGTTTTTTTTCCACCAAATTAATCGACAGACTATACTATGCCTTTTTTCATGAAAATTTTCGACATTCTATACCATGACATTTTTTTACGAATATTTTCGACATGCTATAGTATGACTTTTTTCATGAAAATTTTTCGAAAATATTCGTAAAAAAAGGTCAAAGTATAGAATGTCGAAAATTTTCATGAAAAAAGGCATAGTATAGTCTGTCGATTAATTTGGTGGAAAAAAAACTCAGTTTAAAATTTCGTCAATTTTCATGAAAACACATGCTATACTATGACTTTTATGAAAATTTTCGAAATTTTAAACTGAGTTTTTTTCCACCAAATTAATCGACAGACTATACTATGCCTTTTTTCATGAAAATTTTCGACATTCTATACCATGACATTTTTTTACGAATATTTTCGACATGCTATAGTATGACTTTTTTCATGAAATTTTTCGAAAATATTCGTAAAAAAAGGTCAAAGTATAGAATGTCGAAAATTTTCATGAAAAAAGGCATAGTATAGTCTGTCGATTAATTTGGTGGAAAAAAAACTCAGTTTAAAATTTCGTCAATTTTCATGAAAACACATGCTATACTATGACTTTTATGAAAATTTTCGAAATTTTAAACTGAGTTTTTTTTCCACCAAATTAATCGACAGACTATACTATGCCTTTTTTCATGAAAATTTTCGACATTCTATACCATGACATTTTTTTACGAATATTTTCGACATGCTATAGTATGACTTTTTTCATGAAAATTTTTCGAAAATATTCGTAAAAAAAGGTCAAAGTATAGAATGTCGAAAATTTTCATGAAAAAAGGCATAGTATAGTCTGTCGATTAATTTGGTGGAAAAAAAACTCAGTTTAAAATTTCGTCAATTTTCATGAAAACACATGCTATACTATGACTTTTATGAAAATTTTCGAAATTTTAAACTGAGTTTTTTTTCCACCAAATTAATCGACAGACTATACTATGCCTTTTTTCATGAAAATTTTCGACATTCTATACCATGACATTTTTTTACGAATATTTTCGACATGCTATAGTATGACTTTTTTCATGAAAATTTTTCGAAAATATTCGTAAAAAAAGGTCAAAGTATAGAATGTCGAAAATTTTCATGAAAAAAGGCATAGTATAGTCTGTCGATTAATTTGGTGGAAAAAAAACTCAGTTTAAAATTTCGTCAATTTTCATGAAAACACATGCTATACTATGACTTTTATGAAAATTTTCGAAATTTTAAACTGAGTTTTTTTTCCACCAAATTAATCGACAGACTATACTATGCCTTTTTTCATTAAAATTTTCGACATTCTGTACTCTGACATTTTTTTACGAATATTTTCGACATGCTATAGTTTGACTTTTTTCATGAAAATTTTCGAAAATATTCGTAAAAAAATGTCACAGTATAGAATGTCGAAAATTTTCATGAAAACAGGCATAGTATAGTCTGTCGATTAATTTGGTGGAAAAAAAACTCAGTTTAAAATTTCGTCAATTTTCATGAAAACACATGCTATACTATGACTTTTATGAAAATTTTCGAAATTTTAAACTGAGTTTTTTTTCCACCAAATTAATCGACAGACTATACTATGCCTTTTTTCATGAAAATTTTCGACATTCTATACCATGACATTTTTTTACGAATATTTTCGACATGCTATAGTATGACTTTTTTCATGAAATTTTTCGAAAATATTCGTAAAAAAAGGTCAAAGTATAGAATGTCGAAAATTTTCATGAAAAAAGGCATAGTATAGTCTGTCGATTAATTTGGTGGAAAAAAAACTCAGTTTAAAATTTCGTCAATTTTCATGAAAACACATGCTATACTATGACTTTTATGAAAATTTTCGAAATTTTAAACTGAGTTTTTTTTCCACCAAATTAATCGACAGACTATACTATGCCTTTTTTCATGAAAATTTTCGACATTCTATACCATGACATTTTTTTACGAATATTTTCGACATGCTATAGTATGACTTTTTTCATGAAAATTTTTCGAAAATATTCGTAAAAAAAGGTCAAAGTATAGAATGTCGAAATTTTTCATGAAAAAAGGCATAGTATAGTCTGTCGATTAATTTGGTGGAAAAAAAACTCAGTTTAAAATTTCGTCAATTTTCATGAAAACACATGCTATACTATGACTTTTATGAAAATTTTCTAAAATTTAAACTGAGTTTTTTTTCCACCAAATTAATCGACAGACTATACTATGCCTTTTTTCATGAAAATTTTCGACATTCTATACCATGACATTTTTTTACGAATATTTTCGACATGCTATAGTATGACTTTTTTCATGAAAATTTTTCGAAAATATTCGTAAAAAAAGGTCAAAGTATAGAATGTCGAAAATTTTCATGAAAAAAGGCATAGTATAGTCTGTCGATTAATTTGGTGGAAAAAAAACTCAGTTTAAAATTTCGTCAATTTTCATGAAAACACATGCTATACTATGACTTTTATGAAAATTTTCGAAATTTTAAACTGAGTTTTTTTTCCACCAAATTAATCGACAGACTATACTATGCCTTTTTTCATGAAAATTTTCGACATTCTATACCATGACATTTTTTTACGAATATTTTCGACATGCTATAGTATGACTTTTTTCATGAAAATTTTTCGAAAATATTCGTAAAAAAAGGTCAAAGTATAGAATGTCGAAAATTTTCATGAAAAAAGGCATAGTATAGTCTGTCGATTAATTTGGTGGTAAAAAAACTCAGTTTAAAATTTCGTCAATTTTCATGAAAACACATGCTATACTATGACTTTTATGAAAATTTTCGAAATTTTAAACTGAGTTTTTTTTCCACCAAATTAATCGACAGACTATACTATGCCTTTTTTCATGAAAATTTTCGACATTCTATACTTTGACCTTTTTTTACGAATATTTTCGAAAAATTTTCATGAAAAAAGTCATACTATAGCATGTCGAAAATATTCGTAAAAAAATGTCATGGTATAGAATGTCGAAAATTTTCATGAAAAAAGGCATAGTATAGTCTGTCGATTAATTTGGTGGAAAAAAAACTCAGTTTAAAATTTCGAAAATTTTCATAAAAGTCATAGTATAGCATGTGTTTTCATGAAAATTGACGAAATTTTAAACTGAGTTTTTTTTCCACCAAATTAATCGACAGACTATACTATGCCTTTTTTCATGAAAATTTTCGACATTCTATACCATGACATTTTTTTACGAATATTTTCGACATGCTATAGTATGACTTTTTTCATGAAAATTTTTCGAAAATATTCGTAAAAAAAGGTCAAGTATAGAATGTCGAAAATTTTCATGAAAAAAGGCATAGTATAGTCTGTCGATTAATTTGGTGGAAAAAAAACTCAGTTTAAAATTTCGTCAATTTTCATGAAAACACATGCTATACTATGACTTTTATGAAAATTTTCGAAATTTTAAACTGAGTTTTTTTTCCACCAAATTAATCGACAGACTATACTATGCCTTTTTTCATGAAAATTTTCGACATTCTATACCATGACATTTTTTTACGAATATTTTCGACATGCTATAATGACTTTGTTCATGAAAATGTTTCGAAAATATTCGTAAAAAAAGGTCAAGTATAGAATGTCGAAAATTTTCATGAAAAAAGGCATAGTATAGTCTGTCGATTAATTTGGTGAAAAAAAACTCAGTTTAAAATTTCGTCAATTTTCATGAAAAGACATGCTATAGTATGACTTTTATGAAAATTTTCGAAATTTTAAACTGAGTTTTTTTTCCACCAAATTAATCGACAGACTATACTATGCCTTTTTTCATGAAAATTTTCGACATTCTATACCATGACATTTTTTTACGAATATTTTCGAAAAATTTTCATGAAAAAAGTCATACTATAGCATGTCGAAAATATTCGTAAAAAAATGTCATGGTATAGAATGTCGAAAATTTTCATGAAAAAAGGCATAGTATAGTCTGTCGATTAATTTTGTGGAAAAAAAACTCAGTTTAAAATTTCGAAAATTTTCATAAAAGTCATACTATAGCATGTCTTTTCATGAAAATTGACGAAATTTTAAACTGAGTTTTTTTTCCACCAAATTAATCGACAGACTATACTATGCCTTTTTTCATGAACATTTTCGACATTCTATACCATGACATTTTTTTACGAATATTTTCATGAAGAAAGTCATAGTATAGTATGTCGAAAAAAACGGTATAGTATAGTATGTCGAAAAAATAAATAAAAAAGTCATAGTATAGTATGTCGAAAAAATAAAAAAAGCGTCATAGTACAGTATGTAAAACAACACGCATAGTATAGTATGCCGAAAAAATTAAAAAAAGTCATAGTATAGTATGTCGAAAAAAAACGGCATAGTATAGTATGTCGAAAAAATTAAAAAAAGTCATAGTATAGTATGTCGGAAAAAACGCATAGTATAGTATGTTGAAAAAAACGGCATAGTATAGTATGTCAAAAAAAAAAAAAGTCATAGTATAGTATGTCGAAAAAAACGTCATGGTATAGTATGTCGAAAAAATAAAAAAAACGTATAGTATAGTATGTCAGAAAAAACGCATGGTATAGTATGTCGAAAAATAAAAAAAGTCATAGTATAGTATGTCGAAAAAAACGCATACTATAGTATGTCGAAAATAAGTAAAAAAAAAAAAAAAAAAAAGCCACAGTCAAAATGTTCCTGAGGGCCGCCATCGGCCACATTTTGAGAAGGTATGGCCTAGACCGAGTCCAAAATAAATTAAAAAGTATATAAATACTTTAAATATAATTTTACTAGAAGCTGCATTCTCCTGATCAGTCTTTCTGGAAGCCTCAGCTCCTCTCTGTCACCATCCATGAAAAATAATTATAAACCTTCTCTACATTAATGATTTAACTGATTGTGTTTTGTGATTTTGTCTCCCGCAGGGCCGTCGGGCTGCAGACAGGCCGGGGGTCGGCGGTTGGGGTCTGGGTCCAGTGAAGGAACACGGGGTCCTGTTTCAGTGTAAACCTGAGAACTGGACTGACCAGAGGAAACCTGCTCCCACCATGACTTACTGGGTTATAGGGTAAGTCCGCTTTAAATATTTTGAACCACAGTCCTTACATTTTTTGAATTATTGGGGAGGGAGCTGATAATTTGACAGGGAGGGAGGAAATACACCTCTGGTGAGATTTAGTTCTGCAACAGTGGAAGTAGTTGTTGCTCCAGAAACGGGGAATGCAACCTTTCAGCTTTCTGTTTCAACCTGGTTCATAGTGTTCGTGGAATAATCCTTGTAAGTAAATTTGATATTGTAGTAATAAAAAACAGGATACAACTAATAGTCAAGAATATTACTACAACAGGGTAATAGGATAAAGTTAATTTCGATCTAAATGCAGCCAACTCATGCTGCTTTCACCTCAGTCTGCTGTGGTATAACTTGAATGAATAGGCAGCACTGTTCTCTCCCTCCCTCTCACAGCTGAGAGGGAGGGAGAGCTGTTCAATGTTGTGTCAAAAAGGATCATGGGAGAGCAAGGGACAACCTTTTTTTTGTAGTTGGGCCCCAGAGGGAGATTCACCCAAGTGTATTGTACAAAGTCATAACTAATTTTAGAATCCCCTAGAGTAAAATTAGCTACTTTAACAAAAAAAAAAAATAATCTTTTAGTTGTTACATTAAATGAATGTTCTGTTATTTTGGGAGAAATTTCCATCAACTAGTCCATGAAATTTGATATTTATCTCTAAAGTAATTTTGCAGAGAACAGTGCTGTTGTGTCAATGCTGTTCTCTGCAAAACCTAAGCCTTGTTCTCACTCGTTTTCTCTTGTATAGGACTTTTTATTTGGACATGCTATGCTAGGGCTTTTTTTTTTCGACATGCTATGCTAGGACTTTTTATTTGGACATGCTATGCTAGGACTTTCTATTTGGACATGCTATGCTAGGACTTTCTATTTCGACATGCTATGCCAGGGCTTTTTATTTGGACATGCTATGCTAGGACTTTTTTTTTCGGCATGCTATGCTGGGACTTTTTTATCCAACATGCTATGCTAGGACTCTTTTTTTTTTCGACATGCTATGCTAGGACTTTTTTTTTTTTCGACATGCTACGCTAGGACTTTTATTTTTGACATGCTATGCTAGGACTTTTTTGTATTGCAAAATCCGAGCCTTTTTCTCACATCCCAATCTGTTTTTTTTGTCTTTCAGACGGATGTTGCTCGAGCCCGTCCCTCAGGAATTCTACGTGTGTTTCCACGACTCGGTGGCAGAGGTTCCTGTAGAGATGGCCTTCAGACTCTCATTCGGTCTGGCCTTGTGATTATTACATCCATGACAATGATGGAGACGAACTACATTTCTTGTAACATCGGTTGCATTCTCAGGAAAACAGTTCAAACTGTGGGGCTCGTTAAAAGCACCTAAGCGCAAATGTGGGGATTTTCTGATGGTTGTCCCAGTTTCTAACGGGCGCTACTTGGAGTCTGAATTAAGTTTACTAAGCTAAACCAAAAAAAACGATGCTGCTGCACACGCAAGTTGACAGAGCAAATAAGGTTGTATTGATATTGTCACAATTTGTATGCAGAGTTGGAAAGACATGTCATTTGTTACTTAATTTAAAATGTACAGTTTTGTATGGAAATTGAGTCATTTGTTACAAAATTGAGATTAAAGAAGCAATACAGTTTCTCTTTTATTCTTTGACGACCTTTGTCCGCCTCTAAACATTATTTTACATCATTGACAAAATGAAAAATAGTCCAAGCTAGTGGAAATAATGCTACTCTTTCTCCAAACTTATACAAAAATATTCAATTTATGTAGTCTTAAACAAATGGACGCTAGGCAAATGGAAATCATAAGGGGCCGTACACATGACGCATCTCAAAAACGCGTGGAAAACCAGCTGTGCCACTGTTTTTTTTCTTCCCAATGTGCTTGGGAAGTTGCCGTTACTAAGCAACCAAAACTTGCGTGCTGCGATAATGAAGTTGCGGTAATTTAGCAGGAAGCCTCACTGACTAAACTAAACACAATCAAAAAGAAATGCATATTCAGGCACCGTAAATCCCTCACAGTAGCTTTACACTCGATTTATGTCGTTTGGTTGACCTTTCAACCAGATGTTGTGCCGTCCTCGGTCAGAAAGCGTGAAGCAGGAAAACAGTCTGTGTGACAGACTGTAAAGCTCTGGGTCGCCCGGCACTAAAATAATCAACTTCTCCTCCAAATATTTATCAGACTACGGAAGAAAGAAAAGATATCTGCCGGCTGTGATTGGTTGTTCCTCGTTTCATGACGAGCTTTCCAAAAGCTGAACTATTTTTATCTCGGGGTGCAGCCGTCGCGGCCCAAAACACAGGCACTTGGGAACACTTGCGCGACGCCGTCGCTCTCGCATTTGCTGCCCATTGACAACAATGGATTTGAGTGCGAAAAAGACGTGGCATGTGTACGGCCCCTAATATTGTATAATAATTGGTTCAGATTTATTTTATAATATACATAATTGTATTGTGTTACCAGCATCACTGCTCGGAAAACCATTATTATTAATATGACACAGCTACAAACCAATGGCGAAACGATAAATAGTAAATCCACATTCTTAGTCCTAAAAAAATGTTTCTTTGAAAGGTGCTAAATGCGAGATTGGGAGCATTTCTATCGCCTCTAAACGGCTCTCAACATAGCGACAGCTGAGCCGGCGGCCCGTAGCAAACAGTGAAAACAATAGCAACAGTGCTGACAGAGCTAACACTGTTAACCTGAGGGGGAACCGGAGGGTGGGAGAAGTTCGGATTACCACACACACAGAGGGAGACTGACTTCATTCTCTGCTCAGGTAGACATTACTCCTCTATATCTTGACATAGACGATAGTCGTTTAGTGCTATATTAATGCTCTGAATATCGTATATAGCACCTTTAAGGTGTGAAGTCCAAATTATACTTCCCACATTTCACCCATATCACCATGTGAACTGTACGCACCTTCACATCCCGATGTACTTACAGAACTACATCTGCGTCCATTTGGGATATATTCGGCCCTTTAAAGTTCAAGCCGCGCTCTGAACGAGCAGCAGGTTCGTCTTGTAACACTCGAGGCTGCAGAGAGGAACGCCGGTCTTTGAGCAGGAGTACTTCTTGAGGTTGGTGCAGCCGCTGACCCCGCAGTTCAACAGGGCCGCCGGCGGAGGACAGGGAGGAGTCGGGGCCGGAGCGGCGACGCCCGTGGGGAAGGAGATGGCCATGCCCTGGGCGCAGTCGCTGTAGCGGATCATGGGACACTGATTCTGCTTGGACTTCCTCTCTCTCATGCTTTTGATCTTGGCCTTGCTGGTTTTCGTCAGTCTCTCTATTGTCTGGTTCTTGCTCTCCTCTGCCTTCTTGGCGGCCTGCAGGCGCCTCTTTCGGGCTCGTTCCTCCCGCTTCTGCATCATCTCTACGGTCATCTCTTTCTCCTTGTAACCCATCGGGAGCTCCAGGAGAGGCTGGCTCTGCTGCTTGTGGAGCAGGGCTTTCTGAAAACACACAAAACAAAACACTCTGGAATATATGTTTATAGCTACTTCAGTGTTTAACCTATATGCAAGCAGCAGTGCAGCTGCAAAAATATGGCCGCTGCTGTTTTTTTGTTGTTGTTTTTTTTACGAGAGGCGAGAGCTCCGTCTTATCTCTTTATAAACTTGCGTTATATTATTTTTCACTACGGACGCTTCATTACCAGGTCAATTCACACACCTGAGTAAAGCATATAAATGAGAAACTTTGCGCTCACCTAATAACGTCAGAACGATTATAACAACAAGCAGCGAGTAGATGTTAACAATGAAGCAAACAAAGTCAAAAGGCAAAAGTGATGTTATTTTTCCTAGGAAGAATTAAATTACAGATATCTTCAACATATCCAGTATAACTACTAAATGTTACGGCCAACTATAATTTTTAAGGATTTAAGGATATCTTAAATTTAGTTTTGAGTAGTACAATCAAAGTTGTGGATATCTTGAAATTAGGGCTGTCAATCGATTAAAAAAGCTAATTGCGATTAATTACACATTTTTTATCTGTTCAAAATGTACCTTAAAGGGAGATTTGTCAAGTATTTAATACTCTTAACGACATGGGAGTGGACAAATATGCTGCTTCATGCAAATGTATGTATATATTTATTATTGGAAATCAATTACCAACGCAAAACGATGACAGATATTGTCCACAAACCCTCACAGGTACTGCATTTAGCATAAAAAGTATGCTCAAATCATAACATGGCAAACTGCAGCCCAACAGGCAACAACAGCTGTCAGTGCGTCAGTGTGCCGACAATTTTGACAGATTCCCTCAGAGGGATTCACATTACATATTATTTTAAAGAAACGTCATAAATCGAAGTTATTTCATCATTGAAAATGTATTTACATTTAAGTATATTAACAGTGTGGTGATGCAAGTTAATTTGTTATGTAATTTATTAATGTGCATAAATGAACTGTAGCTATGTAGCCTACTGGGGCCTCAAGAGCCCTTCTGGTGCAGGCAGACACATAGAAATCTCCCATGCAAGAGTATCACCACCACCACTGCTACAACACCATCCTATACTAGGGGAAACACTGTACTTGAAGCACTTTGTTATAAATAGGGGACTGAAGTGCACGTCTCTCCTGCTTCTGCTCTTCCTCACCTGTCTGGCCGTGAGCAGAGACTCGTCAACCTCCTTCTTCAGCTCTCCGTTGTCGTCGAGCTCTCCCTTCTCCAGAGCGTCCAGCCACCTCTCCTCCTCGTCCACGGGCACGCCCAGCATGGAGTCCGAGTCTATGTCTGGCATAGGGGATGTGGCCAGGTTACTGTCTTCATCTAATACAGAATAAACAAGATAAATATGGTGAATTTGTTTTCCCACCAAGGCCAGAAAAATTGTCTTGACCATATTAAGTGTTTTTTTCTTGCATTCACTGTGCTCCTGACTGTGCAAAATTAATTTGAATAAAAAAAGTGTAAAAATCACAAACATTTAAGTGTGTATTTAGCAGTCAGTGGATGTGTGAGATGAGTGAGTGAGTGTGGATGTTGTCTAAAAACCCATTAAGGTAAATTTGTACAACTATTAAAGCCATCCATAATAGAGGTATTATAGACAAACATCTTGAAGTACTGTACCAGTGATTATGCAAGTTTAAGTTAAAGTGCAGGTCCATCTGCCTTCTGTTCCGTTTTATTCAAATGGAAACACCCACTCAGCTGTGATGTAGGGTACCAAATTAAGCTAATCGAAACTAGTCAATTACGTTATAAATAATGTGAACGCTAGCACTAGCTGAGTCAAAGTTAGCTGAGATTTTTATTGACAGTTCCCTTACATGTTAAAGCATGTAACAATGTCTATTTATTATCTATTTACTTTCTCTTTTTATCTATTTTATTGCTATTTATTATATTTTATTAACTTATCTGTTGTCCTTTACTGACCTCTGTTTGTCAGTTTTACTGACCTGTGATTGACATAACATTTTGGATGTTTGTCTGGATGTTGTCTGTTTGTGTTTGTGATGGGGTAAGCTGTGAATTGAATTCCCCTTCTTGGGATCAATAAAGTTGTCTGAATCTGAATCTGAATGAGTTTGGAAGTAACTGTTTAACTGTCGGATTTTTTGAAAGGGGGGTTGTATGTATACTCCTGCGTTCTGTGAGGTAAAATGACTGTTTTTGTGAATGTAGTCTGGTGGCTTTGAATAGAGTGATATAACGGCTTCAGTTCCCCATCGGAAAGGCCTGTCTATTTTCACTGCTTTACCTTGCCATCAGACAGGCCTTTCCGATGGGGGACTGAAGTCGTTATATCGCGGCCTTCATACTCACGAAACCAGACTCCATTTAAAAAACATTTTACGTGGTGTCGAGACCCCTAGGATGGGAACCACAGCCATACAGTATGAAACGACTCAACTTAGTGTGATAAAATGAATAAAATAAACATTGGTAATAAGAAGGTAAAGGCATTGATCATTTCAGCTCAAACTACATTCAGAGACATGGTTCATTTAACTGTACTGAACATGTACAGTAAGCTCTATCACAATATTATGATACATAAACCACAGATGATCTACTCTAATAACAGGATATAACTTTTCATCAAGCTCTAGTATATAATATCTTAGTATAAAGTACTTGTAACTTACCCAGCCAGGCCCGATACTGCTCCAAAGGCACGGAAGGCTCATCGTCGTCCTCATCATCATCTTCGTCGTCATCGTCGTCGGTGTCATCAACATTGTTAATAATCATCAAAGGAGAGGGAGGACACGCCACACCGGGATGCACGGTGAAGGTGGGAACACTGTAACAGACGGGAAACAGAAACTCTTTTGAGTTCAGATGAAACTGAGCTCTGACACGATGCTTCACTAACAGACCTTCTACATCCCGCCTCACCTCTTGGTCCCCAGCGTCTGTCCTCCCAGTTTGATCTTGAGTCGGAGCTGCGGAGGAGGAGGACGAGGGACCACGATGGGCTCGGGGGCCTCAGCGAAGCTGTGGTGCTTCCTCTTGTGCTTCTTGTGTTTTTTGTGTTTCCGCTTGTGAACGCTGTGCAGGCTGGATCCGCCTTCACCTGCAGTGGACGAGAGGAAAGGCAACAAATAAATACAAGGAACATGTATGAGCTATTAAATTATGGTTGCTTTTAGACCGAAATGGCCAATGCCATTTCCTACGGATGCACATATGTCGAGCAAGAACATTTATATGAAGCCATAATATCAGTCCAGTAACATTTTTACTGGTGATATTTGGTCGACTTCAGATCTGGCATTTTTGTGATCTTGTATATTTTAGTGTGCGTTTCTCAGAAGTATGGTGCTCACAACAAATGTCTGCCAATACTAATCAGAGATTGACACGTCGGTCATTTAAAATCAGAGTTACAGGACAATCAAGTGTGTGACCATACTCTGTAAATAACCTGAATGTTTTTGTTTTCCTTGTTTTAAAGTATTTCATGTGTTTTTTTTAATGAAATGTGTTTTGATATGTACAGTATTGCTGTTCCTGTTTAATGTATTTCCTGTGTCTTTTATCACTACACCTGCCAGGGACTGCAGTTGATAATTAGCCACAATGGCTATACTGGCACATTTACAGAAATTTCTATAAATGTGCACTGTCCCTGTAACTTTAACTGTATGAATAAATAAAATTTGCAACAAAATAAACAGCTTTTAAGCAGATTAAAAATTCCTCTTCACAAATTTTAAAAAATGCATTAAAACAAAACAAAACTGATGTTGTACTGAACTCTAAAAACTAGGATCAGCATCAGTTGATGGTATAATAATATACTAATATATACTAATATACTATACTCAGTATAGTATATTATAACGGTATGAGATTTTCACGGTACGATAATCATCCCAGAAAATATCACTGTATACGATATTACACTATTACTATTATTATAATTATTATCAGTTACAATGACCCTTAAAAGAAGGAGAACAGAATCATAACAATAAACTGAATTTTAAACCTGATAACAGACAGCATGCAAATAGGGCTGGTCGATATGGCCAACATCTTCTATCACAATATAGCACGTCTTGTGGTAATTCAATAAATAAATTGTCTATATGAAATAACCACATGGTAAAGCCTATTTCTGTATACTCTATACTATATGTGTGAATAGAATACTTGACAAATGGAAAAAGACCTTGAGTGCAAAATGAACAGAAGTGAAATTAGAAATAAATATAGGCTTAGCCTATGTTACAAAAGAAACAACACAGAAAAATATAAGAACTATAAGTGGAGGACATAATGTATTATCATATATATATATAATTTTAGCATTCATAATGCTTTACACCTCCATGCCAAAGTGACAACATTGTTTGAAAGACAAATGTGAGTCCTGAGTTACACAGCACATTATAACTACCATAACTGTAGCCAGTTATAAAGACACATAGGCTACATTTATATCATCAGAACAAGCTATTTCTTTAACATTCAACTGATTTAATAATCTAGTTAATCTACATGTACGATCACCATACGTTCCAGAAACATAATCCATGTTCTCACAGATATTGCTGTGCTAGGAGTTGGACTTCACATAATCGTCGTAACCACGTGGGAAAACAACATTCCTCATAAAGACAGAGACACCACGATACAATTACAAATATCCCTACCAACGAAAAAAGGAGAGAAGTTGTGTTTTGGGGAAAATAAAGACTTGTCACGGCTTTGATAATCATTGTTAATTTTTCTTTTATGTTACACTTTACTTGCAGCCAGCAAATACTGTTCATAAGTCCTCATAATTAACATGGCCTAGAAAATAATTAAAGAATATTTTGTATTTTATCAATTTTGGTTTATAGTTCTTGTAGATCTTGATTATGTTGCACTGGGGACATGGTCAAATCAAGCACATGTATCAAAAAAGGTTGATTAAAAAAAAAAATGAACGTGCTTTATTTTGTGTTTGTGTGATAAAGATGACCATAATCTATAATTAAAGCCATTTGTTTTAAATATTTGACACATTTTAAAGAAAATATGAGGAAGTCATTCATGGGGACAGAAATGTTGCTGCATAACAGGAATTATAATATCGCAGTATACCGTGATATTGGTTACAACCCTAATACTCAGTTACCAGTTTATTAGGAGCACCTAGTTTAAACTAATGTAGTCAAACAACCCGGTCATAAAGCCTACCTTCATGGAGGTTATAATGTTCAGCTTTTGTTGAAACTCTTTTAGAGAGGGGTTGATTCAACTGTATAGTGTGCAGCTTGTGCAGGTAGGGCTGAAACTAACAATTATTTTCATTGATTAGTTGTTTGGTGTATAAAATGTCAGAAAATGTCAATCAGTGTTTCCCAAAGGCCAAGATGACGTCCTAAAAATGTCTTGTTTTGTCCACAACTCAACAATATTCAGTTTACTGTCATAGAGGAGTAAAGAAACCAGAAAATATTCATTAATGATTAATTAAATACCAATAATTTTTCATATTTATACTATTTATACTTTAATAGACTGAGCCACTTTAATTCCGCACACTACAAAAAAAACTTCTCTACCTCAGTTCTTATCCTGCATTAGATTCCATATCTGACATTTCTTAATATCTATATCTCCTATATTTAACCACCCAGCATTATATCACTTTCTGCACTACATTCACTTTTTTTAAATAGTCCTGTATCTCAGTTGTTTACCCTGCACTATATTCATTTTTAACAGTTCTTCTGCACATTGCATATTTTGTTTTATACTCTGTATTACTTACATGTGTCTTGTTACTACTTGTGTCGTTTTACTAACGTGTACTACTTACCTGTGACGTTTTTTACTAATATGTTTGCACTATGGAACTGTGATGCTGGAAACTTGAATTTCCCTCGGGATCAATAAAGTTACTATCTATCCATCTATCTATATACTCACCGAGAAACCTGGGGTGAATCATGTCTTTCCTTTTCCCCATTGAAACAACGACAGGGATGTTAACACCGAGCACAGGACAGCCAGTCTGCAGCTTCACATGGCAACAGACATCTCAGAGGTATTAACTGGGCCGGGCTGATTCTCTGCAGAGGAAACAAACACACCTGATATTTAATGCAACATTAATGAAGGAGGCAACAGTTTAACGTTGATTTAAGTGCATGTAAATGTTCTCTATTTAGTGTGTTAAGCTAAGCCATGACCGCATATTTCTTTTCCATTTATTTAGCATATATTAAAAGGTTAATTTGAACAAGGTTTACCTTAGTTGTAACGTTCCCTTTGTTAACGTTGTCAGGGATACCACTCACATGTTTAGCCTGCTAGCATGCATTCAACGCCTGAATAAAACTCCCATGGCAAAAAAAAAAAGATTAGTTACCCGTTTAAAAGAAAGAGAGGGGGTATAAACTATAAACCTGAGGCAATTTAGACTGTAAATGATTTAAAATGAAGCTAACGTGACACCGTTTGTCCTGCGTAGCCGTGCGTAGCTAGTTAGCATCGGTTAGCATAACGAAGCTAACAACACGGAAGTGGACCCCTGTCGTCATTTCCGGTCTTTTTAGTTCCCTTGGAAACGGTTGCCCCCTAGTGGAGGAAACACAAAAGATAACCGACGACGGACTTACAGGACCTCAGCTTCACAGCGGTAAAACAGTACAGCCTTTTTCTTTATTGTGAATGAATTAAACTAGTTATGTGACACTAAAAAATAAGTGAAGGAATTTCTAGCTATAACTGTGTTTTTGTTTTTACATATTGGGTAATGTAGTTCACGTATCGAACGCCGCAGATGACCACTGTAGAGCTCGGTGTGTTTAAAAATACATTAACCAGAAGCCCCCGGGGCGGTCAAGCAGAGACACGCAAGGTCAGTTTACACAGCTTCGTGGTCGAGTTTTAAACGCGTGTAACGTTATGTAAAATGTATTCAGTATACTTTATGTTTTCCACCTGCTCCCAAAGAGCGCGTCACGCTGCTCGTGTCTCTGTGAGTTAACCTTTAACACAGTTTAGTGTTTGTTTTATATTAATCTAACGTTACAGTGAGGCAGGGATTTCCGTTTGGTAACAGCCATTCAATCTGCCTGTATTAATTCATACCAAGTTAGTGGTCACATAAGAAGTCACAGCGTTATAAGAGGTTACAACACAGAGATCAGTTGCCTTGCTCACTTGTTTTCACGCATTCAGCAACAGGTGGAAGCTACATAATAAATAAATCCAATGTTTTCTTCAGTACGTGAGAGTAAATGTTTCTGATTTTATAATTTTTGCAGGAATCATGAACTACACTCGGTTTCTGACAGCTGTAAGTGCAGCTAGAAAGCCTTCCCCTATCAGGATCCTGAGTGAGTATTTATATATATATATATATATATATATTGATATTGTTTTTATCAAATTATACAGAAAAGTGATAACTTTCTTGTTGCACATGCACATGTTGCACTTGCACATGGACCTGCTAAAGTGGCCCCAGGCAAAAAAATTGGCAGCTGGGCCCCATTCCTCCCTGTCTTAGTGCAACCTTTCCACATTCCAGTACTAGATATGCCCTAGTTTCAGCTTCTCGGTCTCGGTTGAGATGATTGTCTGCTTTTCTTTCACTTATATGATAGTAAACTGAAGATCTTTAAGTTTTGCACTGTTAAAATGTGCAAAATGTGCAATTTGAAGACCACTTAGGTAATAGTTGATGACATTTTATAGACCAAACAATCAAATAATTTTTGAAAATAATTGCCACATTAATCAATAATGTAAACAATTGTTGGTTGCAGCCCAAGAGTAAATAAATATGCAACTTGTTGTTAGGGCTGGGCAATATATCGATATTGTAACAATATTGTGATATGAGACTAGATATCATCTTAGATTTTGGATATCATAACATAATAATAATAATTTAATAATTTTATTTATATAGCACCTTTCGAAAAAAGGTTACAAAGTGCTTACCAGTAAAAGCATGATAAAAGAAATAACACCCAGAACTTGAATCTAAACAAAATATATCATATAAATACAAAATAAATATAAAATAAAATCACATAAATAGTTACAACAATGCACCATCATGGCGTAAGTGTTATCTTTTCCTGGTTTTAAAGGCTATATTACAGTAAAGGCATGTAACTTTCTGAACTTACCAAACTGGTCTAGCTCTTCTATTATTTGCCTTTTACCCATTGAGTCATCATATGCACATTACTGATGATTATCAAACATACCATTGTGTAAATATTTTGTGAAAGCACCAAATCATCCCTACAAAATCGTCGCAATATTGATATCGAGGTATTTGGTCAAAAATATTGTGATATTTGATTTTCTCCATATCGCCCAGCCCTACTTGTTGTAACCACAATATCAGCTGAAATAATGAATGTCTTAAAACCAGATTTTGAGACAAAAGCTGGGCCAAATTTGATTGAAAAGGGTTTAAAAATTTTTTCCAGACACTTATATGTAGCCAACTTGGTATATTTAATCACTGTTTCCATGTCTTTTCTATTAACCTGGCCATACACAGTGATACAGTCACTGAAATGCTGCTAAAACACAATTAATATGTATATAAATTTGGAGGAAAATGCCTAAAACAATATTTTTTTTGCATTATTTTAGCCTAAATGTAAGGCTTTAGTGATGCATATTGTCTAACAGATGTCAGTTGACACACAGTAGCATACCTCGGCAAAAACTGGGCCAAATTTGATAGAAAAGGGTTAAAAGGTTTTTTAGACACTTATATGTTGGTATATTTAATCACTGTTTCCATGTCTTTTCTATTAACCTGGCCATACACACAGATACATGCTGCTATAACACAATTAATATGTATATAAATTGGAGGAAATGCCTAAAACAACAATTTTTAACCATATTTGAGCCTAAATGTCTAGTATTTCTATCCATCTCATCTGTTTCTCCACCCGTATGAAGACGAGCTGCAGCAGCGGTCACCTCCATCCCTGATCTCTTTGGCCGGCGGAGCGCCCAACCCCAACACCTTCCCCTTCCAGTCGGCGTCCATCAAGGTGAAGAACGGACAGACGATCACATTCGATGAGACGGTGATGAAGAAGGCTCTGCAGTACTCTAACTCTAATGGGTGAGAGATCAAGACAATTTTTTTAAATTTATTTTTTAATTTATTTAGCTGCATTAACACAATCGATCTTTCGGCGCTTGTAGCTCAATTTTAATGCTGGAGTGAAGATACCGGTATCATAAGAAATTAGAAAAGCTAATTAATCCATTGGTACCGACCATGTCACACTAGCTTGTCGCGGAGGAGACTAAATAATGCTATGAAGTTATGCAACATTTTTGTCGAGGAAAAACTGGCATGGCCATTTTCAAAGGGGTCCCTTGACCTCTGACCTCAAGATATGTGAATGAAAATGGGTTCTATGGGTACCCACGAGTCTCCCCTTTACAGACATGCCCACTTTATGATAATCACATGCAGTTTGGGGCGAGTCATAGTCAAGTCAGCACACTGACACACTGACAGCTTTTGTTGCCTGTTGGGCTGCAGTTTGCCATGTTATGATTTGAGCATATGTTTTTATGCTAAATGCAGTACCTGTGAGGGTTTCTGGACAATATCTGTCATTGTTTTATGTTGTTAATTGATTTCCAATAATAAATATATACATACATTTGCATAAAGCAGCATATTTGCCCACTCCAATGTTGATAAGAGTATTAAATACTTGACAAATCTCCCTTTAAGGTACATTTTGAACAGATAAAAAATGTGCGATTAATCGTGATTAACTATGGACCATCATGCGATCAATCATCAAAAAAGTGTGAAGCAGCAACTTTATCTTTTTATCACCACCTCAGGTGACTCGCTCCACCTGCGGATTCCAATGGTTTCGATGGCTTAGTTGAGTAAGCAGTGATAATAGATAATTCATATGGGGCGCCTAGAGATTATGAACTATGAACCACAAGGTCTCCTATTTTGAATCCGGCCCATCTTTATCCCTCATTTCCTGTCATCTCTTTCTAGTATTGCTATTTAATAAACGCATAAAATGCCCTAAAATAATGATACAAAAGGATTATACGCAAAGGACAAATCTGGACTTCAAACCCATACAGAGTATCATACACCTACATGCCCAAATACACATCTCTGTTGCAGCTTTATAGCTCTCCAACATATCACCAGTCAATCAAACAGTGTTTGCAGTAATATCTCGTTGATGTAGTTTCCATTTTTGTAGGTGAAAGCCTTCATTTGTCTCTCTAAATTACTTGTCATACGTATTCCAAACAAGACATTCTTCTCAGCAAACCTACCCAGCAACATAAATATATCAAAAAAACACCACAGATCATTACAGTGCAGTAAGTCTAATTTCCATTCTTACGTAGAATACCGGAGCTGCTGACGTGGATGAAGACCCTGCAGAAGGACCTC
This sequence comes from Sebastolobus alascanus, assembly GCA_916701645.2. Taxonomy (NCBI): domain Eukaryota; kingdom Metazoa; phylum Chordata; class Actinopteri; order Perciformes; family Sebastidae; genus Sebastolobus; species Sebastolobus alascanus. The sequence goes on from CAKAOJ020000124.1 coordinate 1,502,692, forward strand.
CACAACCCGCCGAACCAGACGGACATGTGTGTGACCACGGGGAGCCAGGAGGGAATCTGTAAGGTACTGACACCACCAGCTGCAACGCTATTTGTGCAGCCAGCTGTTAAGAGGGTCAGCAAAGGATCACATAAAGGTGTTAATGTCATTAATGTTCTGTTTTGGGGACCAGGAGAACCAAAAACACACACTTAACAATGTTTTATCAGCTTAAAACTTCAAACTTTTTCAGAATTGCTTATAAATATTGTTTTGAAGTGTTCAGAATGTTTTGTGTTTTAGGTGTTTGAGATGCTGGTCAACCCCGGAGACAACGTTCTGCTCGATGCACCCACGTATCCAGGCACACTGGCAGCGGTGAGAGCGCTTTCTTTACACACATACTGTACAGTAACTCAAGCTTCTGCGACCCTCTTACCTTCTTTTATTCCTCTGTAGCTCCAGCCGCTCGGTTGCAACATAATCAACGTCTCCAGCGATCAGTACGGCATGATACCTGCGGCCCTGAAGGAGGTTTTGTCCCGGTGGGACCCCTCGGAGGTCCACAAGCCCGGCAGCACCGCCCCCAAGATCCTCTACACCATCCCCAACGGAGGAAACCCCACCGGTGCCTCCATGACGGCTCAGAGGAAGCAGGAAGTGTACGAGGTTTGTCCCCCCCCCCCCCCCCTGCAAAGTCACAAAACAGCAAATATGACTGCAGATGATTTATGAATCACTCGTCCCTCAGTCTGATTTATGCAAAGCAGTCAGTGAAGCTGCTAATTAGAGCTCGTTATGAAGCTGATTTCCCTGCAGAATCACTCCGTTGTTTTCTATTAACGTCCCGCGGCGTTTTTAATAGCTGGCCAGGCGGTACGACATGCTCATCATCGAGGACGACCCGTACTACTTCCTGCAGTTTGACAAGGTACAAAAAGAGTTCTCTCGCCTCGTCTGTTTTGTCAAAGAACGTTAACTTTTCTGTCATTTAAAAAGGTGAAATTTGTCTCATTTGTTGTCACGTTACGGTCTGATCTTTGACTAAACTGATCCATGTTATGTCTCATTTATTTGGCAGCCGTGGGCTCCCACGTTTCTCTCCATGGACGTTGACGGGAGGATCATCAGGACCGACTCCTTCTCCAAGATCCTGTCGTCAGGGTGAGCGTCTGAATCTGTGTGTGTGTTTAAACAGAGTGCATGTGATGAAGCTCTGCTGTTTCCATTTAAGAGATTTATTTTCCGTCAACAAGTCAGGACCTGATGTAAACAGGGTGTGTTTTCTTCCCCCAGTTTATCGTGCAGTTCAATTTGCTTCTGTAATTCCCCACGGGTCACATCTGATTGTTTGAAAACATCCTTTGGGGCTTAAATACACTGTGTGCCACAAGTATGTGGACGCCCCCCCGTCCATTGACTTTGTTTACTTCTGGTCGGGGACTGTTTTTCATGGTTGTTCACATTAGTTCCAGTTAAGGGGAATCTTAATACTGCATCTTATATATATGATATTTTAGATAATAGTGTGCTTCAAACTTTGTGTATGTATATTTGTTTTACATATTTTAGACATGTCCTTTCACTTCACATTTTCCCAGATGCACCGCCAAGTTTCAACAGTAGCCCAGAACGGACAAACCAAACACTGTTAACTTTTCCTGCTTGGAGCCGGAGACGATAATGTTACTCGCTCCCGTCGCCGCCGCTCTCTCTCTCTTGTTTCACCACGCAGTTCCCACATACACAACTGGCTCTAGAGAGGGCCATTTGCGTTTTTGCAAATCGTCGTGGCAATCCTACACACTTGGCACACGAGAGAAGTTGTAATCTGCAACCTCACCGCCAGATCCCACACACTGTTCCTTTAAGATACATGTTCTTTAAAAGGTACAGTGTGTAGGATATGGCGACATCTAGTGGTGTGGTTGCAGATTGAAACCAACTGAGTACCCATCCGCTCACTCCTCCCTTTCCAAGACTGCGGTAACTTGAGCCGCAGAGTGCAAAACCGTGGCATCGCCGTTCACCTCACTCACACTACTACAACAGCAACAGATGGCGGCTGGCGATACCACGATTTTAAACTCTGCGGCTCACGTTACCGCAGTTTCACAAGCATGTCGGAGAACTACGGTGGCCTTCAGGTAACGTAAAAACGCGAAAGGCTCTCTCTAGAGCCAGTGTTTGGTTTGTCCGTTCTGGGCTACTGTAGAAACATGGCGGACTCCGTGGAGAGGACCCGCTCCCCATGTAGATATAAACGGCTCATTCTAAGCTAACGAAAACACAACGATTCTTAGTTTCAGGTGATTATACACTAATGAAAACATAGTTATGAATATTATATTCCATTTCTGCTAATAGATCCCCCGAAACGTTACGCACTGTTCCTTTAATGTCAGTCAGGATAGCCAAATCAGAATTAGAATCTGCATTTGTTCATTGAATCCTTAAATTTACTCTGTTTATTTCGTTTTAAAATGAATTATGTTTTTCTAAGAAAGACAAGACAAAAAGTCACTATATATTCAGGGACACATCATGCAGAACTGCATCAGCATGTTTATGTCTTTGACTACTTGCCTGTCTGTGTGTTACAGGCTGAGGATAGGTTTTGTAACCGGCCCCAAACCGCTGGTGGACAGGGTGTGTCTGCACATCCAGGCCTCCACGATGCACACAAGTACCTTCACACAGGTGAGAGAAACTTTAATGTTATACCGCCACACCCTGTTCTATCAACATTTATCATAACTGGTTTAGCTGCGAGCGGACTCCTGCTTTTGGCAGTGTGGAGTAACTTTGCCACTGACAAACTCCGCTGCCTATCACAGAAATTACCTTTCGGATACTTAGCATTGGTCGGCTACAATCTTTGATGCTTTCCGTGTGAAAACCTCCATCGGCTCGGCATCAAAAAACACAATATTGAATGACTTCACCATGCAGCAGTGAGCACACATCGGGGTGGTTCGGTTAAGCATTCTTTCCACACACGGAGTGACACCACAGACTCTGTTCCCAACCCTCAGGCACGCCACGTTTGCACGAACTCGCCATCGAGAAGCGTTGCGCTGTCACGCTGCAGCCGAAGCCAAACGAGACGTCGTGGTGCGTCTTGCATCAGCAGCAGCTGCAGAGGAGGTTTTAATAGAGGGGAAGAAGAAGAGGGAGATTAATTAGGATCTGATGCAATCCTCGATCTCTGCTTTTCCATCTAATCTGGACTAAAACGGCAGTAAAGATTTAAAAGTGGGAACATGAACGGGACAAAACAACCATTTAAAGGCTCTATTGTGTCGGGCTCCAACTGCTGCACTGTTGTACTGATATAAATACAGATCCGAAGGCGGATTATCTGCCGCAGGGTCGTTTTACACTGAAATGATTTGGTCTTTTTTTAATCTCTGCCAGTCATCACATTATATAACCTGCTTCCTTTCAGCTCATGGTGTCTCAGTTGTTGCACAGCTGGGGCCAAGAGGGTTTCCTCCAACACATAGACGGGTACATCACATCCCACAATGCACCTTCACAGCCACATCCGATCTGCCTGTCTGGTTTGACTGTTTAAGAAAACAATTATATCTACAGTACCATTTAACTAAGTCAGACATTCTTGCAGCGATGCGTGACACAGTTTTCTTTCCTCTCGCAGGGTGATTGAGTTTTACAGGAAACAACGTGATGCCATGATAAGCTCGGCAGACAAGTGGCTCAAAGGTTTGTGAGAAACAGAGCATTACATACACATTTTGAATTGTCATTTTGAGTTTAATATACTTTTAGGTGAGACACACTTAAAGAGGGTATATTATGCTTTTGGGCTTTTTCCCTTTCCTTTAGTGAGTTATATAGTTTTTTGTGCATGTAAAAGGTCTGCAAAGTTACAAAGCCCAAAGTCCATTCTTATTTGTTTACAAGTAAACTCAACAGTGTAAGCTTTAATATTATTTTACTGAAGTAAAAAAAAAAAATAGACAAGTCCTCTCTGTCCAATCAGTAATATAAAGAATGTAGAAGAAGAAGAAGGAGAAGAAGGAGAAGGAGGAGAAGGAGGAGAGGAAGAAGAAGAAGAAGAAGGATGAGAAGAAGGAGGAGGAGAAGGAGGAGAAAAAGGAGGAGGAGGAGAAGAAGGAGAATCAGCTGTCCACACTACTCCCTGTTGGAAAAAAATGGTTGAAAAATTTGTTTGAGCCACTGCCTATTGGCCATTTGAGGAACTACACGTTAAGGCACTTCCACATTGACCTGCTGATTTATGTCACCTGTAACAACAACCGCTCCGTTTGTGAAGGTGTACACTACTTTAAAGCCTGTGTGTAGTGTAGATTCAGTTAAATCAATAAGACTTTTCAGAGCGGTACCGACAAAAAAGACTGCAGAAGAGAAATCCTGGTATGAGTCATACAGCACACACCCACGCTTTCCTTTTTTTTCCCCCTAATGTGTGTGTATGTAGATGTGGCAGAGTGGCACTCCCCATCTGGAGGCATGTTCCTGTGGATCAAACTGAAGGGCATCGCCGATACACAGCAGCTCATTATGGAGAAAGCCTTGGAGAAGGAGGTAACTTGTTCCTGTTGTGTTTCAGTTCAAACCCTCACATATTCATCTATTTTTGTGGCTTATTATGCAACAAAACCAATTCTGTCCACCAAAGGTTAACACATACCTACTGTACTCTAATATGCTAATAGCAGGTACCCAGAATGCATTTCGATGCTTTTTTGTTGTCTGCTTGTGAGCCAGTGTTTTGCACCAGGGGCAAAGCAGGTTTATTGTCTGAATAGAGTGTAGGATGGTGCATGCAAAGCAGCCATTGTGAGCACTGTGTGTGGGTTAGGCAACTGAGTGTTTTCCCTCCCACGCACACACACTTTTTAAATCCCTGCTAGCGGATAGCTGATTAGCCGTGTATAAAGAGTGGGTACAATCGGGCTTTTCCAGCACAATAGGCTTCGAGGATATTTAAACATCCACACAGCGGACAGTGAAGACTCCTCAGTCTTCTCTGCTAACAGAGTAGAAACGAACGACACTTCAGATTTGAAGAGAATCCCAGTTAGGGTTTTATCTTTCCCATGATTCAAAGCTGTAATAACTGCCCTCAGGTCTCTCTCAGTGGATTGTAACGGGCGGTCGGGGAATTTTTAAGTAGCAATATCTCGGAAAGATATTAAAGGAATAGTTTGACATTGCCGAGGGTTAGACTGAGATTGATACGCTCTCGTATTTGTCGGTTAAATATGAAGCTACAGCCAGCAGCCACGGATGTATAAAGAGAGCTGGATAAAGCGTCGGATATGGGCTGCTTTTCATTTCTATGAAAGTTGCTCAGTGGTGCATGTAGCAAAAAAAAAAGCTTGACTTCCGAGTATAAAATTACCCGGATCTTTCGCCGATCTTTTCGCAGCTATAGATCGCTGCAGGAATGAGTCCGAAAACCCGGAAATGAGTTAGCATTTTAGCACTTCTGGTTCCCTCGTCTGGAAGTCAATGGGGTTTTGGTTACATGCCTGAAATAAGGTCTGTGGTTAACACAAGCTGAAGAGATTTTATCGTTTTGTTCTACAATATAAAATACATGAATGAATTCCCCAAACACGCGGTTGCTAACAAGTGGCTAAATGAGACTACTAAACGTCATCACGCCAGCAGCCTCGCTGTGTGTATACTCGCGCTCGTGCGACCGTGGTGTAGTTTGTTTACAGCCTAACGTTAGCTTTCTACTTCTACATTTACACTTCAAAAATCATAAAAGTGGTGTTCATTTGTGAAGATTATCTTGCTGAACAAGTTAGCTGGTTGGCTTACAGGTTAGCTTAGCTTAGCTTAGCACAAATACTGGAAGCAGGGGGAAACAGCTAGCCTGACTCTGTCCAACGGGGAAAAAAATACCAGCACCTCCGAAGCTAACACGTTATATCTGATTTGTTTAAATCGAAGTGTAAAAACAATCTATGGTTTATGCGTTGGACTATTTTTTGGCCAGTTTATCATGTTGTTTTTATTTTGCGCTGTCCTGAAAATGACATTTCATGGACCCGTCGGGCTTTACAATTAGTTCAGGACACAAACAACTCCTGATGAACAACAACGACAACAACAAAGTTTGGTTCTCACAAAGAGGATTAATTAATGTTTCATTCTCTCAGTCTGACCTCGGGTGCATGAAATGATCCGCTGTGTAAAAATTGGACAAAAGTAATGAAGATATTATGTAAACATGAGTCATGTGTGTTTGTGCTAAAAAAAGGTACTGATGGTTCCCGGAGGCGCCTTCATGATCAACAGTAGTGACCCCTGTCCCTACGTCAGAGCGGCCTTTTCTCTAGCCACACCGGAGCAGATTGATGAGGTACACACACACACACACACACACACAAACACACACACACACACACACACACACACACACACAAAAACATTCAAACACACACACACACACACACACACACACACAAACACACAAAAGCACACACACTCTATAATGACTCTAATCTCTCACTATTATTTCAACAGGCCTTCAGAAGACTCTCTTCTCTCATCAAAGACGCTTTGTGATCAGAGATCCATTTTTCCCTAAAAGATGCTGTATTTGTTTTAACTTATTATTGAAGGCTTTTTTTATGTCAAAATTGATCAAATTTGAATAATATCGTGCAACCTCTGACTATATCAATGCCGTAGTCAAGAGGAGACACTCAGGGTGGATGTAATGTAATTGGTGCTGATCACTGAAAGTCATTTGGAGCAATGGCTGAGTTTTACAATACAAATACAGTTATCGTTATGATTTGTTGCTCCACTCGTTGCACTACACATTGAAGATGTCGTTATGTTCTCCATGCGCCAAATACATAATAATAAAATATTATTAAATTATCATTTTGTCTTTTTTAGTCTGTATGTTTGTGACTGCTGCTCCACTAAAACCTCAAAACTTTAAATACAGATTTTATTTTACATTAAACGACTTAACTTTTACCCCGTAGATACAACAGTTACAGCACTTACATTTCTGTTAAAGTGTCATTTTTAAAAATATTTTTTCTCTCATTATCACACAAGTTTAGCGATGCCAAGCTATCAAGTGTTGCTTTATTGCAATCTAGCAAGACTCAATAGGCATGTTTTCAAAAAGGTGGTACAAAAGGATGATTGACGATCCTCCTAATCATCATGACTTGACTGGACAAATTCATCTTTTAGTTGGGGTGTTTGTTTTTTCTATAAAAAGGGTCAAAACTTTAGCAACACTTCTAGTATGAAAAACAACTCTATTGTGAGATCAACACAAGTGGTATCCCTGGCACAGACGAAAGTAGGGCTGCACAATTAATCAAATATTAATCACGATTTGGGCTTCCCACAATTAAATGAACATGATCGGGTGATAATACATGTCGGGCAAAACAAAAATGCACAGAATTCAGGTGAAGAAGAACCTTATTTTCAGTCGTTAAGACGTGAAAGTGAAAGCTGTTGATTTAATTTTAGGTAAAAAGTTTTGATGCCATTTTATTTTGCTTCTAGGAGATGCGCTGTGAATAAGGACCAGTCTTATTTTGATGCAACGATTTGTACATTAGCAGGAATGTAGCACAACATGGAAGTGAAAACACCCGTAAACAGTGCTCTGTTTATTTAAATGTGAAAGTGTGATAAAAAATATTTAATCCCTAAAATCAATGAATAATCGTGATCTCAAGATTTAAATTAAAATAATTGTGATTATCATTTTGGCCATAATCGTGCAGCCCTAGACGAAAGCCACAAGTCGTTTCACAATAAAGTTGTTTTTAAAACTACAAGTGTCGCAAGCCGTTTCCCCTTCTTTGAAGTAGGTCAAATTGTGCCAGAAACTCTGACTCTACTTCTGTTTTTGCCTTTGCTTATAAAAAGTTTATAACAAGTGGTGCCTTATCTGGAAATGTAACCTTTTTTAAATATAAATTAAACACCACATATTGAAAAACAACTAACACCAACATTCAGAAACTATGCCGGTTTCTAAACACATTTGAGGGAAGAAATGGGTCGTGCATTTGAGGAGCTACAGTATCTTCATTTTATGCAGGCGTCCCATCACATCTAATCTGCTGAATTGTTCTATTCATAAATTAAGATTTGGACTACTGTTAATCGGGGTACGTAAAATGATTTTAGCTGTTTATTATTGGTCACAGAAGATTAAAGAAACATATTGGTGTTTGTATGTAGAGGTCTTTTTGTAGCCTACAAGTACAACATGTACTTTAAACTTGTGATTGAAGTAAACATTCAGCTGGTTGCAGCAGGCTGCTGGGGTCTGACCCTCTTTGTTTCCAGATGACCTGAGGAAAGACCTGCATGTTTTTAGCGATCATGTAACAGTACCTGCTGACAACAACAGGGTCTCTGTGTTGGTGGAAACTGTTTTCTTTTCCTTTGTACAGACTTTCTCCCTGCTGTGTGTTAATATGTAGCTCTTTGGGAGCTCTCGGAGGTGTTTTTGTAAAGCTGAAACATTCACCGGGGGTCAGAGGGTCGGCTTAATGATCAGGCTTTTGCAACACTTATTTACTGTGAAGAAAGATATTAAAACGATCTTGTAAAGGCTGCAATATTATTATGTGAATGTACTCCATTAAAACTGTGTCCTGAGTACTGCATTTGAAATTTAACTTTAGTAAAAAAAGTAATATATTAGCAGTAAAATGTAGCATGAAAAGCATTTATGCTTAAAGGTGCAGTTTGTGGGATTTGGCGACATCTAGTGGTGTGGTTGCAGATTGCAACCAACTGAACACCCCGCTGCTCCCTCCTCCCTTTCCAAGAATGTGGTAACGTGAGCCGCGGAGTGCAAAACCACGGTAACGCCGTTCGCCTCGCTTAGAGGTCATCTACTTTAGAAGCAACAGAAGTCAGACGGCGGCTGGCAGTAGCACGGTTTTGCACTCTGCGGCTCACGTTACCGCAGTTTCACAAGCGTGTCGGAGAACTACGCTGGCCTTCGGGTAATGTAAAAACGGGAAAGGCTGTCTCTAGAGCCAGTGTTTGGTTTGTCCGATCTGGGCTACTGTAGAAACATGGCGGAGCAACATGGCCGACTCCGTGAAGAGGACCTGCTCCCTATGTAGATATGAAGGGCTCATTCTAAGCTAACAAAAACACAATTCTTAGTTTCAGGTGATTATACACTAATGAAAACATGGTTATTAATACTATATTGGGCAGCTTTACTTACTTATCGTATACAGTATTTGCATGTTAAACTGTAATGCAAAAAATAATTAGTTACTACAGCTGTTAGACGCTGGAGTAAAAGAACCAAATGTCCCTTTAATTTGATTAAATTTAGTGCAGAAAAATAATAATATTTTTTTTAAATGTAAACGTTAAAGTACCTGCACCCCTAAACTGTAAAGGTAACAGTTAATGCAAATGATCTAATGTATGATGAACACACATTCCTCCCATATTTCTATACATAGATGAAGCATTATTGACTTAGTTATTGACTGTTTGCCGAGGCCTTGTAACAGAGTGTTGATTTCAGACTTTAACTGTGGCTTCAAGGTCAGTCAGTTATCAACTCTGGCACACAAACAAACAGCCCGGATAACCCTGACATGGTCTTTATTTAGAGCTGCTTTTGTTCTGCCTTTATTCCTTCCAGGAATGGTTTTGTTTCAATGGAAAGTTCAATGTTGTTTCCTCCTGCCTTTTATGCCCCTGATCCTATTTTTTTTTTATCTGCTATCCCAAACAACACTACAGTCAGCCCCGGGCGCCTTTTCATAGTCCAACCTTTTAGCTTTAAGTGATCATAAATGCAGAAGAAAATGGGTTTTCACCATTTACCTGTCACTGTATGCCATGTTTTAAAGCAAACGTGCACATTAGGGTCTACTACCAAATGTACTTGCACTTTACCTTTATGTGAGGAAGGTTTTCAAGCCCATCGCTCTTTGAAGTGGTCGATGGCAAACTGGGAAGCTGCCCAGACCCTGCTGCTGTCTCCTCGAGGGTGCTTCAAGGCCATGCTGCACAAACATACAACAGGAATACAGATGGGTGACAAATGAATGGACAAAACAACATAAAGTGCTACAGTAAGCCTCAATCTTTGGCAAAGCTGTTTGATATTTAGGGCCAAAAATCTCCCATAGGTGGCCAAAAAGTCAATTAATGCAGCTTTAAACCTGGGTGAAGAAATAACAGTGATGAGGAAGCCTGTAACAACAACATAAATAGTAATTTATCATACTATATTTTAACTACCTGTTCAGAAGGCAAATTAAATGTATTTCCTCTTGAAATCAGATGCCCCCAGGGTCCCCCTGGATTGTTTACATGAATGTTAAAGCTGCAGTATGCGATATTGGCGCAAATATGATGTTAAAAAGTTATTTTTAGAGAACGGCCGCTTTATCGTGACATAAGTACATGAAACAGGTAACCAGTCAGAGCTGAGCTGAGGTCCGCTGTCCAGCTGCAGTCTATGAGAGCCGGCTGTCAATCACTATCGAACTCCGACCAAACGGTCAAACTAGGCAGCGCTGATCAAATATGAATCAATATTCTGTTACTGTAATGCCTATTTCTCGCCTCAAATGTTTTCAGAATCATCTTGTAGTTACTGTTTAGCTGTAAAATGAGAAAGTTTGTGACGCCGCCGCCATTGTAAAATCTGGTAAAGGAAAGCCAAGTTCCGGTCACATGACCGGAGCACAGCCAATAGGAACGCTCTCTCTCTCTCTCTCTCTCTGAAATGACCTGTGATTGGTCAAAATCTGCCGTCACGGGCTTAGATTTTTCTAAAGCCTGAAAACAGAGCCATGATGAGGTGCAGAAGTCTAGTTTTCTCTCAGAAAACTTGAATTACAATATGCTGAAAGGTTATTATGGAATTTTTGCCAAAGTATGCCCAAAAAATTGTTACCTACTGCCACTTTAATACAGGATAACTATTTTAGAATAGTTATTACTATATTATTGTCTTATTAATAGACATTTACTCACCTTATTGTCCTGCTCTGGTGATACAACCCAAGCCACTGGGCGGTGTTTCCCTCCAGTGTCTCCTGCAGCACAGCGCCACACTGCTGCTGCTGCTGCTGCTGCTGCTTACATAGCGGACGACTGGCGGCAGGGGGAGGATGGAGATGCGGAGGAAGAGCTAACGACTCTGGTGTCTCCCACTGAAACGTGAACAGCGACAGACCGTGATGTGAGTATGAAAAAAGGTCATTTATCAACTGGGAAATGTGACATTTAATCGTTTTTTTAGTCGACGTTTTAAGTTGCTAACGTCGACGCCGCTGAGTCGGCCGTTTTATTGGACCGTTACTGCATTTCTCGGCATAAATCCAGTTGCTTTACACCCTCTTCCGATGATTTAGGACTATTTTACGTGGTAATATCGATCGTTAACTGTAGCTACGCGTTAACAGACGTTTCATTTTGTAAATATAAAACGAGCTAGCTGCCTAGCAACCGCTCGTTGGCAGTTTGCAGTTGCACAGTTCTGGAACGGTCCCGTGATATAAAAACCGCCCGTCCAGCACATAGCCGAGTCCCACGCCCTTGTTTGGCGATGTCTAGCGGGTTTAACGGCACCGTTTGAGGCGACGAAATCTTGAAAAGCACGCTCACGTACGACTCTTGTGTACCGTAAACTATTGTTATTACGCCGTTACGAGTTATTAATTGACTCACGTTAAGTAACTAACGACGCATTCTTCGGGGGGCTTTTGCTGTATGTGTTGTGCAACGAAGCGAACTGGAAGTAGACGGAGCCTTACACACAGCCTCGTTATGGTGTAGCGGGGCTTTGTTTTCATATTATAAGCCAGTAAGGTGCTGTTTGTTATAACACAGGAGAAAATGAGCTATTGTAGCGTTATTACAAGTTATTATACCGATTTGTTGTAATAACTGCTTTTAGCTGTGAACACGTATTATTAGCTACATTTGACTTGACCTCTACCTGACTAAATTATTGATTTTTTGGGGGTAATATTTAAAGAAAATGGGCATAAAATACTGCTATAACAGTGTCCAAAAGTACAGTATATATTTTTTAATAATGCAAAATTGAAAACAGCAAGGAACTTAAGTCATTTGTGAAGTTGCAGCCATCAGATTTTTGGTATTTTTGCTTGATAATTAACTAAATCAGTCATCAACAATACAATAACTTTGAGGGAAAAACTAAATATGATTTATTCAATTAGAGATTAAACGATTAGTGTATAAACAGAAAATAAATCAACTATTTTGGCAGCCAATAGTAATTTTTCTGTTTGCTTCTTTCGGTTTTATTTCATCGTTAATTTAACATCAGTTGGATTTTGGAGTGTTGGTTGAACAAAACAAGCAATCTGAAGACGAGCTCTGGGAACTTATGAGGGGCATTTTTCACTTTTAGGCTAATTAATAATGAGAATAATCATAGTCCTGTATTCATTCTAGGACTAGTTATAAAACCGGCCTCCTTATCAGTTCGTTCCAGCTGCTGGGCATCAAGTGAACAGGCACATTTTGTTTCGTCCTGCACCATCTCTGATTAACACGTGCCATTCGCTCTCTTGTTTTCTAGTGAGATGTTTCAAGTCACAGAGCTGAATACCAAATTGCCTTCTACTCTCAAGAGATAGCCAGTGTGCTGGATGGAGACCCAGGAGGAATGACAGAGTCTCCTTCCCCTCGGGTGACGCACCGACAGTTGGAGAAAATGCACTGGACCGGCGGATACGTTTTCCTGGTCCTGGCCTCCCTTATCGCCTCTCACGCCGCCGGGGCCTTATCGGTGGACGCGGATGGAAACCGTACGGAAAGTGGCAACGTGACAGATGACGGATTTGTCCCAGTTGTGTTCACAAAAGTCAGCCAGATAATTGCCCGTGAGGGGAGCTGCGCGCTGATTGATTGCAACGTCACCGGAGAGCCGTTCCCCAGCGTTCAGTGGTTCAACTCCCATGGAGACCGTCTGGACACGGAGATGAATGGTGAGCGAGACTGCACTGTTACTTTAAACCTGGTTTCCTGTTCTCTTTGTCACCAGCGCTGCCTGTCACTCAGTCAATAATTTAATTGGCAGCAAAAGCAGGAGAGTGTCAGGTTTATTATTTACTGTGAATAAGGCTTCTGAGAGCTAACAATTAGACATTTAGGTGCATTTCTTAATTGGAACAAGTTAATCAGTAGTCAGTACACGCTAACATGCATGCTACACGGGGAAATGGTGTCACAGAGGTGGTAACAGTGGGCAACCTCCAGCAAAGAACGTATATTACCAAGAAGTGAAAGTCAATTGTTTGTTCATTGCAACATCAGCGCCCAGCAGCAGAGCTAAGCTTCCACCTTTTTGGACTGAAAGTCGCTACCGGACGCCAGGAAAACATCCGCCTAAAAAGTGCCGTACAAAAGTAAAACTAAATTACTTCTATTCTATTGTCATATTCTACCGAATTGGCCTGTGTTGAACAATAAAATATTATACATTTTATAAGCGATTTCAGTCCAAAATGTAGGCAGTGGTTGTTGTCCAAAAAAACGCCGGAATTTTGTCTCTTTGCTTATATACTTTTGCCTCCAGGTCTGAGAAGTGAAGCCAATGCTGAAGTGCCTTAAACTCGCATTGTTTCTAATAGCTAGCAGGGGGCGACTCCTCTAGTTGCTAAAAGAAGTCTGATTGTATAGAAGTCTATGAGAAAATGACCCTACTTCTCACTTGATTTATTACCTCAGTAAACATTGTAAACATGAGTTTTCGGTCTCAATCGCTAGTTTCAAGTCTTCTTCAATACAGCATGATGTTCATTTAGTAAATCATGGTCCCAGTTAGAGTCAAATAGACCATAAAGCAGGAGATGCTTTAGGGCGTGGCTACCTTGTGATTGACAGTTCGCTACCACAGTGTTGTTCGGTCTGGGAGTTGTCCATGTTTTCGTCTTACAACTTTAACCCTTTCACAGCGTGTTTTCAGTTCATGAAAGTTAATTATAACATTTTTGTCGCCTAAAAATGTCTTATTCAGCGTTTGGTTGCACTTAGCTCCACCCTCTCGTGTCACTTCTGGTTGCAAAAAAACAGGATGGCGACGGCCAAAATGCCGAACTCGAGGCTTCAAAACGGCAGTCCACAAACCAATGGGTGATGTCGCGGTGCCTACGTCCACTTCTTGTATATAGTCTATGCCCAGATCCTTTATTTAGTAAATAACCACTGAGTGAATCTCTGCACTAGAACCCATGAATAACCAGATTAAAGACACACCTCCTGAATTTTGTTGTCTAAAGATTGGATCAACACGGTTCACATACTGTATTTCAAAACTTTAATGGTTAGCTGGCCCGTGAGGCAATTTTAAGATGTGGATACACTATATAAAAATAGCCACACATCCGTCTTATCCGCTCTTAAAGGTAGTGTTGGCCCGCTGCCTTGCTCAGTGACATTTCCAGGTGTCATAGATAGAGCCAGTAGTTTGTGTTGCAGAAATGAACCTGGAAGCGAGTTTTGGGGAAGGGTTGGAGAATCGGCACACTACTGATTATTTTGTACTTTTCAGAGAGGCATAGACGAAATGGTGTGAAGATGTCTGTCCAATATGGATAAAATCCTCTGTCACAATGACATTTTCCGGAAAACCTATTTAAAAACTGTTAATGAATAAAATAACCGGACCAAATTTGACTAATCCAGTGAGTTAAATAAAGAAACCTCAAAAAATTGATGCAAAAATCATTCTAAAATGAAAATCTGATATTGCACCCAGAAATATTAAAAGGATAGCCACCACAGTATAAACAGTATGGGCAAATCTATGACGGTAGACAGATTTATATATATATTGTCCGGTCTATCTATATATATCACATCACATGTTACCCACCCCTAGCAACAGATTTCGAGTATGACGTCATTGGCATTACTGGAATACCTAATGTAGTATACAATATAAAAAATAATGTACAAAGGATACTCACACAAATGTGGAAAATATTGTTGCTTCTCTGGGGGCGTTCACATGCTTCCGACACTGGGAAATAGGACGGTGACGTATCCTGATGCACATAAACACACGGCCAGTGTGTGAGCTAAGACAAAAAAAAGAAGAGGTGTTAAAAATGTTATAGTCAAAGAACAGGAAATCAACTCACCTTCTGGTTGAATCTCTTCAAGGCCACTGTGCTGCTGGGTTATGAATGCAGCTATCAGAGCTCAGTAGGTCCTGAAATACCATCTTCTGTTCCAGCGGAAAGAGTTTCCATCTGGATGCTTGATGTGTGATGGCACGAGAAAAAAAGATTACTAGGGATGCAACGATTGCAAAATTATGGGCCGATACCAGTGTTTTGTTGTTGTTATTTATTCCCCCTTTGGTGCTGGGGAAACAAAGACATTTTCATTATAAAATCATAATTGAACTGTTTCCCCTTTAAGTCATTCAGCCCTTCATTCATATCTTGAATGAGCACAAATTAAATCATACAAATTTATGAAACAAGCTTTAAAATAAGCTTCTTTCACATGAAAAGAAAACTGCTTCAAGAGTCCCTTAGCCTGCAAACAACTACCGACTCAATGAGAGGAATTTATTACCTATCCAAACAAAACATTTTGTGAAACACAAGTTAAATGTAATTAAATCAGCAGCTAACAACACAACATTTAGCCGGCACAAAATGAATGCTACACAACACGTAAACTGCCACTGCCGTCTTATTTGCCGATAGGCCGATCGCAGTCAATGAGGCGAAAATCAGCCGATAAATGGGTGCATCCCTAAAGATTACTAGTGGTAAAAACAAAGAAACTGACCCTCCATATATATTATACAAGGGCATTCGGATGTTGGATGATGATAATGGTAGTTAACACTGTTTAACCAGAAAAAAGGAAGGGTGAAAAGACAAGACGGGAACTGAAGACTTTGTGCACAGTACAGTGTTGATTTTAGTCCTGGTTCCAGTCTGACGTGCCACAGACGTTTCTCTTTAAATCTTTAGGGTAATTTGGCTCAATTATTGCACATTTTGTCTGGCAGCAGGGATTGTTTTCTTGCAGTGACTGCAGGCGTTCGCCAATTACATTCAGGATATCATTTACAAAGTTTTTTACTACTGATTTCCATTCGAGCCGAGCCTCCGTCGTCCTTTGTTTTGAATATTGCGATTCACCCGAGAGAAGGAACGCAGAGTGAGGAGTCGTTTCGATGCGTCTCCCTGAGCCGGGCCTGTTGAAACCTGCAGCCAGAGCGGAGAGGCAGCATTGTTGTTATGACCCACAAACCCAGAGCAGCGTCTGCGCCATCCCATAGCTTCTCCCCTGGGCTACACACAGGAATATAATTAGGGAGGGTTAGACTAGACGTTCACCACAGCTGGCTGTACTTACAGAGCGGTCTTACCAACCTGCCCTCGCTTGTTTCTTCTGCAGATGTCTGTCTGTTACTCTAGCTGCTTCTTTTTTTTTTTTTTTCCCTTTCTACAAACTTGCTTGTAGTATCGGGCAGCACATCAGTCGCATCACATGATCCGGCAACGGAGGTAAAATTAGAAATCTCGCTCTCACATGAAAAGGCGGATGGGCGGGACGTTGTTGTCGGCCAAGGCTACATTTCCTGACCGCCCATTCATCTCCTCCAGAGGATACCAGTGTGGGGAAATTGATCGTGCTTAGCAGAGTAGAAGGCGGCAGAAATGTTTTCACGGTCTCTCTTCCAGACTTCAGACTGCAGATTTACAGACGCCTTCTGTGATTTCTGTCCATCTTTTACTCCCACACAGTAGAGACAGCGAGTAGTTGAGGAGGAGATGCAGCTGAATTCACTTAAAACGTTGCTGCTTTTGAATGAAATATTTGTCCTTGAAGGGCCAGTTCAGGACAAAGCACACACCTCACAGTGTACAATTTATATCAGGAGCCGTTTTCAATCAAAAGGTAGAATGTACTAAAAACAGAAAACAGGGGGAAACAGCTAGCCTGGCTTTGTTTTGAGTAGGCCTGGCCTGGTACGATATCAGATTTTCATTACACGATTATCGTTGACAAAAGAATTCACTATATTACGATATTATCGTGATATCTATAGAAAATTAAAAAAAATAATATTAATCATGCTATCAGTCAAGTTCTTCTTTAACTTTGTTAAATTGTGCCTTTTGTCTTTTTTGGCAAATAAATTACATTCAAAATAAGAGTGTAGGGAGGTGGAGAGAGAGAGAGTTTGTATTCATAACTGTGTATATAACATGATTTATGGTGCACTGGATTATTTATACGATATTATCATACATGTATCATTAACATGATATCAATATTGCATTTTTAAATATCAAGGTTATCGTCAATACCGGTATATCGCGACACAGTATGAACAAAATCAAATTTCGTGAT
Organism: Sebastolobus alascanus; assembly: GCA_916701645.2. Lineage (NCBI taxonomy): Eukaryota > Metazoa > Chordata > Actinopteri > Perciformes > Sebastidae > Sebastolobus > Sebastolobus alascanus. Next base: position 1,520,068 of record CAKAOJ020000124.1, read on the forward strand.
ATTTTTGACCAAATACCTCGATATCTATATTGCGACGATGTCGTAGGGTTGACTATTGGTGCTGTTACAAAATATTTACACAATGTGAAATTTTTGATAAATAATCATCAGTAATGTGGATATAATGACTAAGTGGGTAAAAGGAAAATAATAGAACAGCCAGAACAGTCTGGTAAGTTCAGAAAAATACATCACTACGACACTTATGCCATATTACAATATCCAAAATCTGAGACGATATCTAGTCTCATATCATCATATCAATATAATATCGACATATTGCCCAGCCATAGTTTGGAGGTAACAAAATGTGCATACCAGCACCTCTAAAAGCTAACTAATAAACACATTATATCACATTCATTTAATCTGTACATTAACCAAAGTGTAAAAACAACTATTTGCTGTTTTACTGGGGTTTTATGTCGGACTATTTCCCTGTTTCCAGTCTTTGTGCTAAACTAAGCTAAGGTAACCATCTGCTGCCCTCAGCTTTATCAGACAGACACGAGAGCGGCATCAATCTTCTTATCTACCAGAAAGCAAATAAGCCTATTTCCCAAAATGTCAAACTATTTCTTTGAACTGCGCAAAGGCCTTCACATAACCATGTGGGTCGATCTGCTTATCAGTCAAAATAACTGCCTCATCATCACTTTGATAAGAGCTGATAACCAAAGAAAATAATGGATTTTCACCCAACATACTACAGCCAGGCTGCACTCGCACACATATAAACTATACTTGTGCTCGGATTGGTACATTTGAAGCTATTTAAATAATAAATATATACATTTTATGAAACATTTTCCAAAGGTTCTGGTTGTAAATAGACAGACACGTCACTGTTTAACTCACTTGGTTTAAAACTTATTGTGCGCTTGATGAAAATGTGCCACCGGAAAATTATTTTTTTGTAATTTGAGAGAACTGACTCTTTAATCACGTTCTAGCTCTTGTTTAACTAAACTACTCCAACATGTAAATAGACCGTTCTTGTTTTGATTGCTCAAACCTCAGCACACAGTGACGCCACCTGTTTAAATATTGAAGGCATGGCAGGAATAATAAGGTCACCGCTGCTCTGCTGTCTGAACCCACAGTCTGATATTAATATACATCATACGCTAACGTGGCACATACTGAACATAAAGTGGCTTTACGTTTCAGAGCCAAAGGCCGAGATAAGCACAGATGGAGGCTCATACACGAGGTCACAGTGCACTAAAGGACTTGACGTACGTTAACACACTTTTTCATTGATTTAGTGCCAAAACATAGTGTTCTCTTGAGCTGTCAGACTCAGATAAAAAAAGAGTTAGAACAGCGCATAAATACAACGTAAGCACATCTGAGTAAGCAAGTTCCTCTTATAAAGCAGCAAACATCAGCTGCAACAACACTGCAGTTACTGTTGAATCACACGGCAGAGGAACAGATGCATTAAGAGGATTTTCAGGGTTTAAACGTTGACCTCAGAGTGAGTTGGTGGGCAAACTGAATATTTAGTGTGTTATGTGGTGTCAGTGAATAATCGTGTTTTTAAAAGCAGGTCGGCAAAGTCCAATTTCTTCACCGCATTGTACCACAAGTAATGGATTGGTTGCAGTATTTGTACTGTTTGATCACACAGATTCTGTAGCTGGTTATCGCCTGTAATTAAAGGTTTATTACAAACTGGGTTTCATTTTCATAGCTTTGGCTCAGATATGATAACATTGCAATGACCAAAGTCATTTGTGAGATGACAGAATGTGGAACAATCGCAAAAAAAACAGTCCGCCAGAGTCCGACATCAGAACTGCGCCCATAGCAACGCTCTGTTATACAAAGCAACGGTCTGCTATAAAGAAATAACAGACCCTAGAACGCCATCAGAATCGAGTATTCAACAAAGCCGTGTAATGATATAAATATAATAAGTAGTCCAAAATGGCGGCAGCTGCTGTTGTCAAAAAAACACCGGAGTTTCGTCTCTTAGCTTCTATACTCTTTGACGTTACGAAGCATAGAGAGCCAGAGTAAATGAGTAAAATTTAACACACTCCACACACACACACTTGTCACAGCAGAGGAAAGCACATTGCTGTTGCCAGATGAGTGACAACTTTGTTCAGCTCTTGCTAACTACATATTTTAATGCTACACTGGTTACAGAAAATGAGCCGAACAGCGGGCTGGAGCTGTGTCCACTCAACACGACAACACTTTACAGCCCCACTAATGTGTGTCGTCACCATAACAACTAACAACGATCTCCATTTCCTTTTGCACAACTCAAATAACCACGGAAAACAGTTCAATGTGTGTTCTACTCCTATTCTATTTCTACGTTCATGACCTTTCTCCGTCTCTCTCTCCGTAGGTGAGAAGTGGTGGCTGCTGGACACCGGCGTCCTCAACATCACCGACATCGAGTTTGCGGACCGCGGAAAGTACACCTGCATGGCGTCCAACACGCACGGCAGCTCCAACTGCACGGTGACGCTGCGCGTGGTCTTCAGCAACGGCGACATGGGCGTGTACTACATGGTGGTGTGTCTGGTCACCTTCACCATCATCATGGCCCTGAACATCACGCGCCTCTGCATGATGAGCAGCCACCTGAAGAAGACGGAGAAAGCCATCAACGAGTTCTTCCGCACCGAGGGCGCTGAGAAGCTGCAGAAGGCCTTCGAGATCGCCAAGCGCATTCCCATCATCACCTCGGCGAAGACGCTGGAGCTGGCCAAGGTGACGCAGTTCAAGACCATGGAGTTCGCGCGGTACATCGAGGAGCTGGCGCGCAGCATCCCGCTGCCGCCGCTCATCATGAACTGCCGCACCTTCATGGAGGAGATCCTGGAGGTGGTGGGGGTGGAGGAGATGAGGCACACCTTCGTGAGGCAGGCGCCCGAGGGTTGCCGCGAGACGGTGAGCAGGGCCATCGGGGGGAGAGACGTCTTCACCATCCTGCAGGAGAGGGAGCTGGAGCGGGGGCGGGAGAGGGAGAGGGAGCGCAGCGAGTCCCCCGCCGGCGACTCGGACAACTCCTCGGTCCACGAGCAGCCGCAGCACATCGCCATCCAGGTGTCGGTCCACCCGCAGCTCGCCATCACCAACTACTGCAGCATCGAAGCTCCGCCTCCGCCAGAGGCCGCGCCCTCCTCGCCCCCACCTTCCTCCTCGCCCCCACCTTCCTCCCCGCCGCCGCCGCCGCTCGCTCCTCTCGACCAGGAGGAGCAGCCCGAGGCGGAGGGAGAGCAGGACGACGACCAGGCCGAGCCCGAACCGACAAATGACACCCCCCCCTGCCAGGTGTTTTACGAGAGCCACGTGTGACGAGACAAACGAACCCTTAGAGGAGCGACGAGTTATCCTGCTATGCATTTCCACTTGAAGACAAAAAAAAAAGGTCAACAAACATTTTTAATTTCACATTTTGGAGAGAAACAATCACATTTTTATTCATCTTTTTCTGAACGTTGAAACCTTAGTGGGCTCCTCTACTGAGAATAAATCAGAAGGTTTTTAGACTCTGGACTATCATGCTTGAATGTACACGGGAGGGGTAATCAATACTATTATTAATGTAATAAGCAGCGAATTGTAAAGGGACATTTCCTGTGTTGAGATCATTATTTAAAGAATTAGGGTACTTCACTCACGGGGGGGGAAAATGATTTTTCAGTTTTTAGTTTCTTACAGTGCTAGGGTTTTTAATGACGAACTCCAGAAATCTGCCTCAAGCTGCTCCTCATGCCGTTTTCTCAAACCATGAAAGCTAAGCTTCCTTCATCCGCTCAAGAATTCACATCCAGCTACTGTTACAGCTGATCCGCTGTTATTGTACAACGTCCTGCTCACCTAGAGATGCATGCTGGACTGAAAAAAAAAGAGTGTTTGGTCATCATTTCGAGATTGTACGGCCTACTGTATTTCTACAAAAAAACTTACAAGTACTGTAAGCCAGGTAAATCTATGTATGTGTACAGTATATTTCCTGATTGGGTCGACACACACCTCTGGGTAGAGTTTTTGTCTGTTTCCTCTGATATATTTTTAAAAGTATTATTATTACCCATTGTGGTGTGATTTTGTTTCTCAGCTAGTATAAGCAATTTCTAAAAAAAATAGTCTTCTTTCTCCACAGTAGAGAAGAGTAGCTTCTTTTCCTTCCGCCATGTGCTGTTTTTTTTTTTGAATTCCTGACCTGATCTGAGCATCGTCTTGCTTCTGCAGAGGCTTTACAGTACGGTTGCATTTTCTGCTGCATGTGAAAGTGAACGGTGGGGCTAAAAGGACTCTTTTCTTTCTTCCCCTGCTTGGCTAACGGTCCAGTCTGTGGCGGAGATGAACTGGATGCTGTTCTGCTTTTTCTGGTGCTCTTGAGATGGCTTTTTTGTAGTGGAATAAAATGGAAGTGCTGTGTAAAAAAATAACCAACCTTGTTTCCACAGTTTGGTCAGTTGTGGTTATTATTTTTAAGTAGTAGCACCCAGACATAAATACTGGTACATCTACTATTACTTCATGTCTTGTCTTTCTTTAAGACGGTTTATTTTATCCTTTTTTAAGAGGGTTTATTATGGGGGACTTTAACTACTTTTTCTTACAATAATCCCTGTTAAAACTCTGACAGATGCTAAACAACATTTAAACTAGGGCTGTGTATTGGCAAGAATCTGGCGATACGATACGTATCATGATACAGGGGTAACTATTCAATATATTGTGATATATTGCGATAATGTAAACGAGGCAATATATTGCTATTTTTTCAAATCTAATTTTAGGAAAACTGTCATTAAGACACACACCACCATATGTATGTATAAAATCTGAGTAACTTACATCATTACACATGAATACAACTGGAAATATTCAAATACACCATTTTAGAATATGTGAAAGTAACACATTTATCTCTGCATTCAAAAACTGCATGTTCTTTGCCCAAAACTGCATGTGATTATTATATAAAGTGGGCATGTCAGTAAAGGGGGGAGACTCGTGGTTACCCATAGAACCCATTTTCATTCACTTATCTTGAGGTCAGAGGTCAAGGGACCCCTTTGAAAATGGCCATGCCGGTTTTTCTTCGCCAAAATTTAGCCTAACTTTGGAACGTTATTTAACCTCCTTCCTGACAAGCTAGTATGACATGGTTGGTACCAATGGATTCCTTAGGTTTTTCTAGTTTCATATGATACCAGTATCTTCACTCTAGCTTTAAAACAGCCCGCTACAACCTCCGAAACACGGAACAGCGGCCGGGTCCACCGGCAGGCCATCGGATTTTTAAGAGGTTAATTAAAAATCGATACAGCGTTTTGGAGAAACAATGCAGTATCGCAAAACATAACATCGTGATATTCGCGTGTATCGATATTGTCTTACACCCCTACTTTAAACTCTGTGGAGTTGGAGTGAGTCTGAGAACTAACTACATTTGCATGTAAGAGATAACGCTAAATTGGAGGGAGAGACTGGAGAGACTTGAGGCAAAGATACTGCGTGAGGTGAAAGGCAGTTATTTCAAAACCCTTTTCAACTCTATCTGAACACACAGGCATGACACAGAATTCTAGTCCGTCCATAACAATTACAACATTCAAATCCCACCTCAAAACTCGCCTGTTCAAACTGGCATATTCACTGTTGTGTCCATTATTCTGTGTCTTTCCCTTAACATTGTTACTGTTTTATTCCCCCTCATACGTGTCGGCCTAGATGTCTCTTGTTGTGTTTGCTCTGCTGGTGTTTTTGTCGTGTTTGACTGTTTTTATCTGTTCGAGTTTTTATTTTATCTTTTTAAGGTGTCCTCGTCTGTCCTGAAAGGCGCCACCAAATAAAATGTATTATTATTATAACACCATTTAAAAATTTGTAAAAAAAACAAAAGAAAAAGACGCTCCTGGTGACTCCAGAACTTGCTTAACAATCATCATGTTTTTAAGTTTTCTTTAGTATCAAAGTAATCCTGTGAAAGTTACCTGTACATCCATTAGTACACTGCAAACAGCAACTGCTAATAGCTAATTCGGCATACTTTTAATGCCAATTTGCCAAAATGTTAACAAATATAGGCAAAAAAAAAAAAGAGGTTTAATTTGTAGCCTATAGCTAACTAAGCTTACATTATTTTAGCTAACCTAGGTTGTCATGGCAGAGGTAGCTATAGTTACAAGCTTGTCTCTGCTGATGTGACAAAGGTGACGGAGGAAGTGGATCTGCTTACAGAGCTGGAAACCTTCAGCCATCTGTCTCGGAGAGCGAAGCTGTTTGACAGAAATATCTCTGACAAGTGTCCTAAAAAATGTACAATCTTACTTTGGACATGCAGGTAAAACGTCTCCTCAAAGAATCTAGAGGATAAACCTGGCAGCTGTGATACAAAGTGTACCCTGACAATTTCTACTGTACCACATGCACCCTGTTGTTGATAAGATTAACAAAGATACTTTTCCAAAACCGTTCTATAACTCTGCCAACAAAGACTTTAAAATGTGTGAATTTTATATGGAATTTGGTGTGAAAAGGCAGAAGCAGCGAAGGCTTACTGAAGCCAGAAGGTGAACAAAAGTGTCAGGTTCAGACGGAGCCATGAATGATAGATGTTCTGTAACAGGTGATGTTCTGTAACAGGACACGAGGAGCAGTCCGACTCTCTCAGCCACTGTCATGAGCTACTTTCAAACCCTGAAAACTAAGTGGACTTTTTTACAAAGGCTGGTCTGTGTTTGGGAAGTGGCAACCCCCCCCTTCCCCTCCCCCCTCATACTCGACCTCTCCTAATCCACTCCCACCCCTGGGTGCCAACAGTAAAGCCACTGTTAACGATAATGATGATGCAGACAGACACTGACTGAAGACCAGAAAACAGCCTGTATAGTGTGCTGTTGTAAAAGCTCAGAGTGAATCACTAGCCTTCCTTAATGTGAAGTATTTTCTTTTGAAACAGGATTTTAAACTTCAAATCGACAGGATCTAGTTTAGTTAAGAAGATAAAGTCTTTGATTTGAAAGAGGAGTGGAATATTATGGGTTGGACCTTTGCTGCCCCCTAGTTGTGCAGGATGAGGTCACCATTAAAGATATACTCCAGTGGTTACGTATTGCATTTCCATAAAGTAATGGGACTTGATAAGCAAAATTGAAGAAGGAGAATCATTTTTCCTGACGTTTAATCTCTAAAAAAAACTCAAAAAATGCTGAATCCTACAGGCCCACCTCTTTCCAACTCCATGCTCCCACTTTTTAACACAGAGGTTCTGTTTTAAATGTGTAGTTATCCTCTCAAACTTTGGAAAGCTTCCCCCAGAGCCAAACTAACAATGACGGGTAAACTGGTCTTCATGTGTAAAATTGGTACACTGATCCTTTAAAGATGAACTTTTTTTAGGAAGTGTCCATTTTACGGGGACTTTAAAACCCTCAATATTTTGCCGACAAAGATATGTTTGTAGCACCGGGAATCAAAACAGATTCTTAGTCATGTTTACGATTTCTTATGATCAAATGTTTCCTCATTTAAATGATAGTTTTGCTAAAAAATTTTCAGGCAGTTTATGTTAACTGCTTGGCGTTAAGATAAAATTATCACGTACATTTGAGAAGTTTGGCTTCTTTTGAGAAATAGAAACAGTCCTCGGAAACAACAGTTAACGAAAAAATCTTCACTCAAGGGCCACTTACTCACTTTTTCTGGAGCTTTTGACCGCACACGGTCAGTTATCACGGCACCTTTAAGACTTCTCGTCCATGTTTGCGTAAATGTTGAGCTTGACGTTTCACTCTTGACCTTGGAAACTTCTATCTGCTGAAGAAGATGGCAAGAAGTGGACTTTGAGTGGAAATTGTTTTGAAAAAACATAATTATAGTCTTTAAAGGAACAGTGTGTAGCATTTAAGGGGATCTATTGGCAAGAAATGGAATATAATATTAATAAGTGTTTTCTTTAGTGTATTATCGCCTGAAAATGAGAATTCGTTGTGTTTTCTAGGGCTGGTTATCGGTACTCGATACCTTTTCAGTCGATACCTTTAAGTTATCGACTGAAACAACCCAGTACCAAGTAGTATCGAAACTTCTCCAATCAAACGATACCTGAAATTGATCCTTTTTTTGCCCAGATCTAGAAGAAGATGACTGTTTTGCTCGCAGCCAATCACCGCGAGCGTTCTTCGATTTATTGCGACGTGTGATTGGCTCGCTATCGCAGCAGCTGCAACCCATACAGCCGGGATTCCCTGCCTGCACACGGCTCTGAACACGGAGATGTCTGAGCCGACGGCTAGCAGCTAACGGAGCTAACTGCGCTTACAGCGCTAACAACGGCAACAAGGGCTGACAGAGCTAACACTTAACGTGGGGGGAGACCAGACATGATGGGTATCGAATAAAGTACTTTATTGGTATCGGTATCACTTTAAGGGTACTTAGTACTGGCATCGTCATTTTTTAAACGATACCCAGCCCTAGTGTTTTCGTTACCTTAGAATGAGCCGTTTATATCTACATATGGAGCGGGTCCTCCTCACGGAGCCGGCCGCCATGTTTCTACAGTAGCCCAGAACTGACAAACGTGTTCATGTTTTCGTGTCCCCGACCGTAGTTCTCCTACACGCTTGGCACACAGGAGAAGTTTCAGTTGGTTGCAAACTGCAACCTCACCGCTAGATGGCGCCAGATCCTACACACTGCACCTTTAAAGTAAGTAATAAAAAAAGTGTCATTTTGGAAGTGTTATGGACACAATCATGGAAATCTTGTTGCCACCAGTGTTGAGAAATTTGTCACCAGTGTTGAAGAATTAAAACACCCCAAAAACCTGCTCAGAAATGAGAATTTGTAAAAGGTGAAGAATCCCGAGTGAAGCTGTGGAGAAACTGTGTGAGGAAAAACACCGAGACCACCACCCTGTGCAACTTGAATCTTTTTGTTCCTTTTAATTTAAAACAAATTTTAATCTTTACATATTTTGTTTTAAATGTACAATCAAACAATCAATGTAATCATACATAAAATTCTTCATAATAATGCACAACTCTATCGACACTACCCATAAATAAAAAAAAAATAAGGAGAAAACATCGAGATCAGTATGAAATACAATGTTAGGCAACACCACTGGTTAACAAAGACGATGCTCTGCTGCCTGTCGACACACTGCAGGAGGAGTCGCTGCAACGGAAACAAGTACACAGGATGAACCGACCTTCCTCACACACACACACACACACACACACACACTGCCGCCACTCTGCAGGTAAAGTGCTACCGTTTGTCACCGCTTCACCGTCTCTCCACTTCCCTTCATCGTTTGCACTTAAAAGGATCACAACAGCACGTTACATGTTCTGAGGACAAAGAGGGAAAGGTTGGTGGGAGTAGCCGGTGTTTCCTTTGGGCCTTTTTGGGATAAAATACGGGTGTGAAAAGCCGAAAAAAACCTTTGCCAGGCACTTGGCAGATGTAGCAAGACTGGACAAGCGAGGAACCTGCAGATGTAGCTGTACGTGTTTGTTTAACATCGATGTCAGTGGTTCTTATATTAAGGGTCGTGAGATGATTGACGGGATATTAAATAAGGATTAAAAGGAGAAAACTGTTCTTGGCAGATCATTCCTGACCTTGGAAACAACAGTTGACAAAACAATCTTCAAATTAAGGTCCATTTACCACCACTGGTCTATTTTATCATGTTTAATCTACAGCTTTGTTGGTGGGTTTTTGCTGTAAAGTATCAAGTCTGGAAGAAAGAAGCTCTTCAACTCTTTAGTGCTGAAACTGTTCAATTATTAATTATCTATGCCATTTATAAAGTTGATATTTGCTGTTCACGGCTTCTAAAATGTGAGCATTCATAGCTTTACTGTGTTTTATATCATTATGATTTGAATATGTTTGTGTTTTGGACTAGTGGTCGGACAAATTAAGCAAATTAGAGACGTTAACTTGGGTTATTTTACCAAACTTGCGCTTGATCAAATAATTGTTAGATGTTTAGTGACCTTTTGTATTGGTTTTAATTTCCTGTGTTTTTATCATTTTAAAGCATGTTAAAGTGTTATTCATCTCTATTTAAAATTAAAATATTAACTAATCTGATGCTTGAACTTCCACCCTTCTGGCACACGATGTAGGTGAAATCAAACACTATCAACTGTAAGGAAGTACTATTTAAAAGTGTGATGGATACAATATCTGTTCACATTTAGGAATAGTTTGTTTTTCGGTGAGTCTTTGTCCAGAAACTTTAGGTTCATGCTTCCAAAGATGGTTGGAGTGTTTAACAGTACCTTTCCTCTGGTAAACTACAGGGGGGAATATAATACACGACGAACACTAGTTCTGGTTTGAAAATATAAGACGTTATTACCCAAAGACGTGGACAGATTTCAGAAAAAGAGAAACGAGAAGTCACCACCATCCAGGGCTGTAGTCAAGACCAACTTAATCGAGTCAAGTCCGAGGCCGAGTCCAGAGCAAATCGAGCCCTGTTCAGGACCATAATAACCAATAGTGTCTTTCTGATGCTAACTCTCTTCTCTCCTGCGGAGCCGCGCGCACACAGCTTGAATAACCGCTTATTTCAGTTAATGCTGGTAAAATGTATAGTAGATAACAGAGTAGTTGGTATAAATTGCAAATTTGGCAAAGTCTAGCTTAATTGCCTTGTTAACTCATCGTAAAACAGGCCCAGGACCGACAATTCCGAGTCCAACGAGGCACAAGATCAAGTCAATTCCGAGTCCAACGAGGCCCAGGACCAAGACTATTCCGAGTCCAACAAGGCCCAGGCCCAAGACTATTCCGAGTCCAAAGAGGCCCAGGACCAAGACTATTCCGAGTCCAACGAGGCCCAGGACCAAGACTATTCCGAGTCCAACGAGGCCAAGATCAAGTCAATTCCGATTCCAACGAGGCCCAGGACCAAGACTATTCCGAGTCCAACGAGGCCCAGGCCCAAGACTATTCCGAGTCCAAAGAGGCCCAGGACCAAGACTATTCCGAGTCCAACGAGGCCCAGGACCAAGACTATTCCGAGTCCAACGAGGCCCAGGACCAAGACTATTCCGAGTCCAACGAGGCCCAGGACCAAGACAATTCCGTGTCCAACGAGGCACAAGACTAAGACTTCAAAAAAGTGGTCTTGAGCCCGGACTCGAGACCGAGACCGGACTGGAGTACTACAGCCCTGCCACCATCCTTCTCCATTTTAACCGATCACTTAAAACAGTGCAGATTTCCAGTTTTGTTTTGCTTCAAGCCGTAAGATCAAAAAGTAGCACGAGTGATAGTTTGAGAAGAAAAGGAAATTTGATATATTTTGTTTCCTGTAACAGAGGATGCAGAAGAACTCAACGTGGACACCTTTTCCTTCTTTTTCGGTTTCCTTTACGTACACTCGACCTGCTTTCACACTGAATGAAACAACGGGACACACACACACAGCTGAAGCTGGCTCAGAAAAGAAAACACACTCACGAAGGTCTTACTTTTTTCCTTCTGAAAGGGAAGATTTTTGTTCTTGAAACGCAGTACAGTACCCATCTATGTCTCTCTCACAAACACACAAACACACACACACACACACACACACCCTTGTTAAAGCCATCACATTTAACGTGCACCCGGGGGAAGCGACCATATGCCACGTTTCGGGGTGAGGAGCAGGTGCACGTCCTCTCAGTTCCCATGGTAACCTGGCTGGAATGTAGTGGCGCTAGGGGACACACACACACACACACACACACACGTTCTCACACACACTTAATTCACAGGTAAACAATGTGTTTCTCCGGAGGACGGACAGGTCTGGTGTGTGAGGAAAGTGAGTCCATTTGAACTGAAGCCTGGAGGTTTCAGGGTCCCTCATCGCGTCCCTCATCGGCGGTTCATTCTGACCTTTGACCCCTGCCAGGCGACGTCTACCAGCGGAGGCGGGACAAGGGTGAGGCACATGAAGAGTGCAAATGGTTGTTTCTTTACAGGTTATGTGGAGAGAGAGCATGCATGTCTGAGGTGTCTGCAAGTGCAAAAGTGTGTTTTTGTGATTGTGTGTGTGTGTGTAAAAAGTGCATTCCTCATGTGTGTGCCATCAACCCGATGACCTCCGCGTGTCCTCAGCAGCCACAATGATAACAACAAAGTCTTTTATCTTTTCCCTCTCATGGCCGGTAAGTCTCTGGGGGGGGGCCACAGTCAGTCCGCGAGGTTCAGGGTCTACAAAGCTGAAAACTAAAAAGAAAAAAAAACGGGGTCCGAATGTCAGAGATTGGAGCCGTCCAGGAGGCACATCACCTCCTCTTCCTCGCTGCCGTCTCCCCCTCCCCCCCGGCCGTCCTGGAAGGAGCGGATCAGTTGAACATGATGGACTCGGGATCTTGGTTTGCCATTTGAGCCATGTGACGAAGGATGTCTTTTTTTGTGATAATACCAAGCAGCCGCCTGCAGAGGGAGACAAAGGAGGAGGAGGGAGGAAAGGGAGAGAAGAAGAAGAAGAAGAAGAGGAGGTTTAGATAAGTGAGGAAGAAGTGCTTGTGGTTCGGAGTGAAGGAGAGAAAACAACTTCCATGTTTTTGTTGGCGAGGAAGTCTTCAATCAGAGATTTAAATTGGATTTATTGGAATCATAAAAATTAATTTCTGGACATTGATTATCAAGCCAACAAAAACACGAGTCCCTGAGGAAGCAAAAGTGAGTAGGAGGAGGAGAGGAGGGAGTGAGTAACCGGAGGGAAAGAGGAGTGAGAGCAGGTCTGAAACAGCACCCAGCTTCCAGAGAGCAGGGTGTCATTTCAGACGCTGCCTCAACCGTTTATGTTATCGGTCCAAAAAGCTGGTGAGGAGGAAACACTGGATCCTACAAGGAGACAGGAAGTTGTGAGCAGGAAGTGGAGAAGAGTTAGAACCTCTGAGGAGGAGAAGAGGAGACGTCTTCGTCACAGGAGTCAGAAGGATGTGGAGATGGGGGTTTAATGTTTTTTAGGATGTCCGATTTTTAGTTATATTTAATGGGAACTTATCAATCTCATGCTTTTGTTTTTGGGCTTTTTGTGCACCTGATTACCAGCCCGGTCGCATGAAAAGGTGTATGAATGACTCAAAAACATTTAGCGTGCAATAAGAACGCCGTTCTTGCTTTTGGCGTGTCATTTGTACGCCATGTAGTAACCATGTAAATATGCTACGCCACTTATGGCAGGTGGGTGGGTCCACCGAACACACGACTTTCAACTAATTACGTTAGTGACATTTGTGACGTGTTTTCCGTACTTATGTTACGTTGTTTACGTACGTATTTTACTAAGTTTACGTACTTACTTTAAGCCCAACCGTGATGTTTTTCCTAAACCTAACTAAGTGGTTTCGTTGCCTAAACCTAAACTGCGGACGTTGCCGTAGTTTTGTTGCGTGGCGAACAAACGACACACGAAAAAGCTAAAATGCGTCCTCATGAGATGCAGAAAAGTACTTTTTCAAGGCGACAAGTTAACATAAACAACACTTGCGCCAACATTTTTTACATCTTTCTATATTCTTTTTTAATTTATTCTAAGAAACTTTTATGTGAAACACATTTCTTTAACAGGCTCTTGTGTAAATTTGTCTTTTTTTCTTTCCGTTTCTAGTTAAAATGTATGATGCTGGGACGATCGATCAACATTTCCACAGTGATGTGAAGAATTTCTGACTCCAGTGACAGAGCTGCCTCCTTCTTCTTCTCCTCCTTCTACTATAACACACATTTACCTGATCGACCCAGCTAGCAATTCTGGGTCTGACTTAGTTACACGTCTCTAAATATTCAGTTAGTCGAGGTCGTTCCTGCTGATTCAAGGGCACATCGCAGGCTGAGGTCAATGTAATACGGCTTTGCCAGCTTTAACATGATGCTCTTGAATTCAGCTGTGAGTGTAGTCTGAGGTCAAGTGAAGAGAAGCATCTGACAGCGGTGAGGAGAAGCTGTCCGTCTGCTACAGAGCTACAGGAGAGCAGAGCTGGGTCCAAAGAAGCTCAGCAGGTTTGTTTTAATACTGTCACATGAACTCATGTGTTGTTCATTACATGTTCAGCTTCATTTGAACCCTAAAAAAGGCAAATAAAGTGCAACCGAAATGAGTGGAAACAAACATTTGAACCCAGGTCTGAGTGAGAGGAGTTGAGATGACCTGTAAGGGGGGGTTAGAGCTACAGCTACTGAGCAGCAGGAGGCGCACACACAGATCAGACCCGGGTTTTTAACCCCAAAGAGCTGCGGAGATCTACGACCGTCTCGTTCATTTTAAAACCAGCAAAATGAACAAAAGCAGTCGTAGACGCTCGGGGATGCCAGGTACAGATCAGAGTGGGTGAAGGCAATGTTCCCTGTTAGCCAGCAGTGTCCAGAGTCGTTACACGTTTTTTTTTATCCCAGGTGGGGACTGGAAACTATGAGCAGGAAGTCTTTTTTTCTTAACTAAATCTTTTGTGTCGTCACATTGTCTATGTTTGACAAGTTATCTACAGAAAAAGGAAGATAAATCCACTCAAATAGTTTTGTTGTTTTTGTATCTAATTCTTATGCATTTTTATGTAAATGTATTTTCATCCTTTTAAATAACTTGCAATGTTTTTTTATAAATATGTTTTATTCTTTAATTGATTTTCTTTCCCACTCTCTTCCTTAATCTTATATGCGTACTGCTCCAGAGTGTGTTACTCGCTGTTTCATCATTTAGAGATGATTTTCATTGTTTGTCTAAAGTTAAACCTGTTTTACACACGTGAGTACCGTTAGTTATTAGTACTGTGTGCGTGTATTAAAGTGCTCTCTTATTTGAGGCCTTGGTTTGTTTTCATAAATGAAATACGTTGCTCATGTCAATATTAACCTCTTCCACTCCTTTAGGGCGCCCTCGGCCGATTTTACTGTCTTTCGGAGGTTGTAACAGGCTCCGTTTCATAAAAAGATCATTTGTGGGCTAAATTTTCTCTCAGTACCACAAACCAGGCTTCCAGGTTCACATAAATCTGTGCAAACCTTTGTGTTTGTCGTGGCTCTCGACTCCAGAGAGCGTCTTCGTTCACGAGACCTTTTCACACTCTTTTGTTTGTAAAGCAAAGACGCACTTCAAGTTTGTTTGTTTTGTGGAACCTTAAACCAGTCTACTCCCTCTTGAAGAGGACGGGACACCGCTGGCTGAGGGGAGACATCGGCAGGTTAAAAGCACGGCATTAGTAATTACTTCATCAAGGTCATTTTCATCACCACACGCTAACTAGCCGGTTCACTACAGCACCAATCAGCACAACAACGTCACGGCACCAGCGGCTCACTAGCACTACACAATGAGGGGGAATATGGGAATGAATCACTAGAGATCTCCTCCCTCCTAATAACAAACACCACCCTCTAATGATATAAGACAACGGTGGTCCGCTTTTAGCTACTCGCCAAGTGGTTGTTACGGCGACGGGTCAGATGTCGTCAATCTGTGGAAGACCCAGGGCGAAACGTTGGGGTCGAGTTTAAGAAACAAAAAGGAGACAAAGCAGTCGTTAATGGAGGTAGAAAACTGAGCGTGGGTGAATACTCAAAATGAGATGACTTGACTAGAGGAAGATGGGAAAACACACAGCTGACTGCAGACATGCTGAGAAATGAAATCTACAGTTGAATATCTATTATACAGCGTGAATGATACCAAAAGCTACATAGAAAACATCTTATAACGGCGCTACTGTGGTATGATGCAGCTGACAACAACGATAAGCAGAAGAGCTACGGAAGGTGAAATGCAGTAGAATGGGGACGAGCTGCAAAGCTGCACTCTGGGAATCTACTGAGCCCTTTTCAGACACGGAGACAGCAACAGTGCCGACTTCTAATAGCTCTTTGACGTACAGTATGGGGTCAGATTTGCTTGCGAAATGATACGAGAGCTTTATAATAAACCTCCGTTACGTAAATGGTCCATAACGGCTATAATACCGATGTGAGGGGAGAAAAGTTTCTCTCATCAGTGACGGATTTTAAAACTTATTTTGAAAGACTTAATTTTCATTAATGAGCATCGTTAGCATGAGGGACATTCGCCTCGGCAGCCTCATCAACCCAGATGTCAGAATATAGTTTATCATCAATGTCATTATTTATCAGATTAAATAAATAATTCAGCAGCCTGTTTTACGGCCTACAATGTGACAAAGACACAATGTTAAAGGTCCCATATTGTGCTCATTTTCAGGTTCATACTTGTATTTTGTGTTTCTATTAGGGCTTGTTTACATGCTGCAATGTTCAAAAAACCCTGGATGCAACGGAATTGCGTTGTTAGGCAACAGCTTGGGTCCATGTTTACTTCCTGTTAGCTGATGTCATTCACATACACCGTGACTTTGTCTGAAATCGCATACTATGCACTATACATCAAATATGTGTCCTATCGTTCAACATACTTCTGTGTGAATAGACACTGACGGACTGAGCAGTTATTTACGTCGTCGCTTCCTGAGAGCCTCCTTGCCGGTTGGAGACGTGTAACCACGGCAACCCCTGTCAAACTCATGCGACCAAAACGACGCTTTGTGAGAATCATAAAGTCTGAATTAATTCAATATATATATAATGCCTAGCAAAGTGAAATCTTATACTTACAGTTAAATTGAAGCGTTATCGACGTTACAGAGCTGTCCGTCAACGTCTGTCATGAACGTCGTCGTCGTCACTACCGCATTGCATTGTGGGATATTTATGCTCACATGCTGCATGTAAACCTTTTTCATGGGATATTCATGAACTCGTTGTTTACTCTTTTTCACCACGAGGGGAAGAAATATCAAGGAATACACATTTTTCCAGACTGATTCGACTTTAGAAGTTCTCTACAACCTATTTTTTTGATGCCCGATTTATAACTTTTTATATTTATTTTGTTCTGTTTTGCCTTTCTGTGCACAATTTCTTTAGTTCTTATCGTTGATTTTATCATTCAACTATATTTTGTATGGTTACTTATCTTTTAATTGTTATGTATTTTGTGAAGTACTTTTGAAACTTGCTTAGATAAGTGCTATACAAATAAAGTTATTATTATTATTATTATTATTATTAAAACAGGCTCAATCACAGCGTTTCTTGGCTCACTAAACTGATTTTATTTTAAGCATCTTGACCTGAACAATGGCAAAACAATCACAACTCAAGGTCCACTTACTCGCTTTTTATGAGGCTCCATTAGCTCAGTTGTCACGCTGATAAATGTGTTGACATGGGAGCTCAGTAGATTTTATGATTTTATCAATAGCACTTTTAACTCTTCTAATCAACATTGGCTTAAAAGTGAAGCATCAAAGATCATTTTTGACATTGATGTGGCTGAAAGTTTGGTGTATAAGATAAATAAATGACAAAATAATTAAAATCTCTATCTCTAAAGCCTTTATGTTAATGTGACAGCATTCAGTTAAAACCTGAGCTGAACCGAAGACATTTTAAGGACATGTTTCACGAGGTCCTACCTGGTAGTAGAGAGTGCTGTCACAACTTTTAAAGTAAAATAACTTTAACATCGACGTGTTAAATTGCCAGCATATTTCCTGTAATGAAGCACATGTCTGAAAGGGGCTCTGGAGTGATGTGGCTGACAGTTCCCATAGAGGTCCAACATTACAGGACCCAGAAAAACACAAGGAAGCACTTCTGTATGCGATGACTCGTAAACAACTGCTGCCAGCGATGAAGGTGGAGGTCAGAGTTTAACGTTTAATCTGCAGATGTTTTTTTCTACGATGAACGACCGCATTAGAGGTGAATCCACACCAAACCAACCCACGAACAACAGGAGTGCCGACAGGAAGTGAAAGAGGAAGAAGAGGAGGAAGGCTTTAGCCGGGAACTGTCAACAGTGTTTCACACCAAGTTTCATGCAGCCCCCCCGTAAGAGGCGGAGCCTAAGAGACAGGTGCGAGAGTGTGGGAGGGGTTCACATGTGTAAATGGGGCGGGGCTAGTCACCAGGGGCGGCGTGTGCTGCTTGAGCTCCTCCAGATGCTCTAATATATTCTTCTTTGTGATGATGCCCAAAACAATCCTGAAACACACACCCGTTACTCGGTAAACTGCCCAAAAACAACAACAACAAATAAAGAAAAAACAACAAACAGAAGAGAGAGAACAGACAGCAGCAGCACAAAAACATACATAACAGGGTGCAACTTAAAATATTAAACAGATGGATAGAACATAACTCAAAATTACACAACTTAATTAACACAAAAAAAACAAAACTTGATGTTATAAATTAATTTCACATGTGTTATGATGGATAGTATGTAACTTATCTATTAAACTATTTTTTTTCTATTTTAAACTATTATTACTTGAAGTGTGAGGTTTGACTGACGCTCAACGCCATCATGTGGCGCCCTCTTCTTCTGCATTTGCTCCTACTCAAGAAGTAGCAAACGGGACTTGGTGCCACAGATCGGGTAGGTAAAGTTGGAAAGTACTGAGAGACGAACTAACACATTTTTGGTTTTGGTATTTTCATGAGATTTGTTGACAGTAAGTAAAAATATAGACTAACGCCAGCCTTATCCTTTAAAACGTGAATAAAAATAGTTTAAACATAAAGATGTAAATGGAAAACAAACATTGCTCCTCTCTGGTGACTGTCACAGCAAACTGAGAAAAGTGATCTGTAAATCAAGGAGTAATAATAAACACAATCTGTTCTTGTAATTCCTACATCACACCAGCAGGTGGCTCTCTGCAAAAATCTGAATCTGTAAAACCTGAGTCTGACCCATCATGAGACATTAATTTTCACTAAAATGAACAAATTAAATGCTCATGGTCAGAAAATCCTGAAATGTTCAGATTTTCTTTGTCAACAAGCTTCTTTTTCACTTCACACATCAACTGACTTTATTGACAGACTATATTTCCCACCATACCTGTTATGTATTTGTAGTTAGTTTGAGCAGCTCAGTCTCTTCTACTGAGGAGACCGTGTGTTATTGCTCAGTGGGTGGGGGGGGGGGGGTGGGGTAAAGGAAATGCAGCACCGCGGTTAGGCCAGGCCATGCATGATTACGGGGGAAATCCAGGGATTTTAGAGCCCCATGCAACACCGGACAGTGTGTACATGTGTTTGTGCAAAGTTTGTCCACCTCAGACGGGTAAAATCATAACAGCACCAGAGAGAAGGATGTGAGAAGGACTCGCCTTCTGTTCTTACAGCACATCCTTCCTCCTAAGACTATTCGAAATGTCCTACTTACCCGTTGTGAGTGACCAGGCACTGGCGCAGCCCCATCTTTCTGAAGATGTCCACCACGATCTCCATGGGGGTGTGGTCGGTGACGGTGAACGGGCTCATGTCCAGGATGGAGCGCAGCTTTAGGGGCCGCGGGCTGTCGGCCGGCAGGGTGGGCGCGTGCTGGGTGAAGTACACCCTGGAGTTCAACATGATGCCCTCTTGCTTGCGACGTGCATTTTCTGTCGAGAAAGGAGAACGAGAAAGTACATTATAATCAAAAGATTGTAGCTTTTCGTAACTTAACATTGCTTAAAGGGATAGTTCGGGTGTTTTGAAGTGGGGTTGTATGAGGTACTTATCCTTAGTCAGTGTATTACCTACAGTAGATGGCGGTCGGCACACCCCCAGTTTGGAGAAGCAGACAGGAGTTACCGCACAGAAGCAAAGCAATATACTGCTGTGGACGGGGCCGGCAGCGAAACCTATTTTAGCACCTAAAAGAAAAGCTCACCTAAAAAAATCAATATCAGTTTAAGTGTACGCTATATTTAGAATATTTTCATGGCTTTACCTTGCCATCAGACAGGCCTTTCTGACAGGGAACTGAAGCCGTTGTATCCATCTATGCTCTCACCAAAGCCACCAGACTCCATTGAAAAAAACAGTAATTTTACCTCGCAGAATTCAGGGGTTGCCGGTCTACCGCTGCCTCGATCAGTTAGTTTGTTTGTGCTATTGTGTGACTTTGGTAAATCCGAACTAACCAAAGTCACACAATAACACAAAAAAACTAAATTATTGAGGCAGCGGCAGACCAGTAATCCCTGTGTTCTGCGAGGTAAAATTACTGTTTTTTTCCAATGGAGTCTGGTGGCTTTGGCGAGAACAAAGATAACGGCTTTAGTTTCCCGTCAGAAACATAGACTGCATAGCTGACTCATGGCAAGGTAAACTGGTAAAAATATTCTAAATATAGCGTACACTTAAACAGACAGATATTGTTTTTTTTTAGGTGAGCCTTTCTTTTAGGTGGCTAAAATATGTTTTGCAGTCGTTCCTGTCTACAGCAGAACATTGCTTTGCACCCGTGTGGTAACTCCTGTCTGTTTCTCCCAACTGGGGGCGTGCCGACCGCCATCTACCATAGGTAATACACTGACTAAAGATAAGTACCTCATATAACCCCACTTCAAAACACCCAAACTATCCCTTTAAGGACACTTAAACATGTAATAGAATATGTCCCAATTTGTCATTTTGGTGATTCAGTGTGCCGTTTTCTTCGATGAATCTAGGCCGAGTACCATTCTTGTTCTGTTCTCACATTTTGCACTGAAATGTGGGAGAAACTATTTGGTTACCTATAGCGATATTGATGTCCCTGCGCAGAGCGAAGCCCACCAGCCTCTGGGACTCCTTGGACACTATCACGGGGAAACCATTATAACTGGTTTCATTGATGGTGCTCTGCAGCTCCTCCACCGTCAGGTCGTCCTGCGTCAGCACCGCTAGCGGCGGGTCGCTGCGCCGAGGCCTCATCACGTCCCTCGCCAGCGTGATGTGCGTGAACTCCTCCTTGGCGTCCAGGAAGGGGTATCCGTTCAGACGGATGTGGGCCTCGTAGATTCCCTCGCGGCCAAACGCGTCGCCCACCCACTTGCTGGTCATGACGGCGGCCATGAGGGGGACGATGTACTCCAGCCCGCCGGTCAGCTCGAAGACGATGACGACCAGGGAGACGGTCATACGGGTCACACCGCCTGAAGAGATCACAGAGTAAGAAATGAACATGAACACACATCTAGACAAAGAAGATTCTAGCTTAAGAAATTTGACTTTTATTTTTTACCAGAATGAACATTAAGACTTAAAATACCCACAGAGTTAAATATCAGACATATATTTGCTTCAATAAGTATAAAAACACAGAGGCAACTACAGTATATGGAAAAAAAGCAGAGTATAAATGGAAGATCATGTATCTTAGTAAGGCATTACGTCTATAAATAATCTTATTTCCCCAAATTATGTCACCACTGCAGTGACAATAACATGATCAGTGGTGGAAGAAGTATTCAGATCATTTACTGAAGTAAAGTAATAATACCACATTGTGAAAATACTCCACTACAAGTGAAAGTCCTGCATTCAAAACGTTACTTAATTAAAAGTATGCAAGTATTATCGGCAAAATGGACTTAAAGGATCAAAAGTACTCATTATGCAGAATGGCTCCTTTCACAGCGGTACATTATTATAGAATATCATATGATTCTGTTTTTATCACTAACAAGTACACGTAAGAGCACTTTAACATTTTAGTTCTTCAATGTTTGCCAATTTTAGACGCTTTGTAAAATTTGCATACTACTGAGTAGATTAGCAGCATAGTCAAATACGTGTAGTGGAGTAAAAAGAATAATATTTCCCTACGTGCAAAGTAGCGGAAAATGAAAACGCTTTAGTAAAGTACAAGTACCTCAAAAGTCTACTTAAGTACAGTACTTGAGTAATAGTACTTAGTTACATTCCACCACTGACCATGACGCTAAATATTTTAATGTCTTTAGGAAAGTGTACAATGGAAACCAAGTGAATGATTGTATTCATACGCACGATTGTGTCATGTAGATTAATATCTAGAGAAACATCTGTAATTTGGTGAACAATTTAAGAAACAATGATTTAATCTTTTATGTATATTCTGCAGTTATACCTTTTGCAAAAACAAAAAAAAAATTGGACCTTTGATCGCAGGTAATTTATCTAAATAGTTATATGTATCATGGTATAGTAAAATCAATTGAGAAACCCCTTATAGATAAAATAGTCTGATGGGAATAGAGTTTTTTTGTGTAGTGTAGTGAATTAAATAACTGCAAAAACAAAGTAATTCATCTTATTCAAGCAAAACCAGTCCTGCTCATGGAGTAGTAGAATTGGCCAAAGAGTTTCAGGGGAGGCTCATTGAATGGAAGTGAAAAAATATTACATTAGTTATCAAAATAAAATCACATAGAATAGCCTAAATGTGTGTGACTTGGTTAAAGAGATAGTTCAGATATAAAGTAGTTTTGGGGAATTTTACGTTTTTTCCCACTTTGCCCCAGTCAAAAACTAATAAATGCCTCAGGACAGACCTTATTTATGTATTTGGTGTAGTCTGAAGTTATGTCAAACAGCAATATTAGGCTATCTTGGCTCAATTGTTGAGTGTCTGTGGGATCAAATAACATAATCATGATTCCATAGACATCCAGGAAATGAGTTAAAGCCCACAGTCTCAGACTTTGAAAACCCCTGTTCTAATACAAGCAGGTATTGAAGGGATAGCAGTATGAACGGTATACTATTATACTATTAACACATTTTTATTGTCTCACATTGACACAAACTTGTGGCAATGCTGACCATCTAACACCATTTCTATCTAAACACTTTGTTATCCGCTATCTCACCCAGACACGCCGCGGCCCCCACCATGGCGTAGAGCC
This sequence comes from Sebastolobus alascanus, assembly GCA_916701645.2. Lineage (NCBI taxonomy): Eukaryota > Metazoa > Chordata > Actinopteri > Perciformes > Sebastidae > Sebastolobus > Sebastolobus alascanus. The sequence goes on from CAKAOJ020000124.1 coordinate 1,542,792, forward strand.
CCGGAGTGATGCAGTCCGCTCCCACCTCGCACCACTCTCTGAACAAGAACCAGTCGTGGTGATAATAGGCCAGCTGCTCCACGGCGATGCCGACGATTCGCCCCGCGATCGCCCCGATGGCCATGCTGGGGATGAACAGACCCGACGGCACCTGAGGATGACAAACAGGAAGTGGTTTTAGTGTTGATAAAGACATGGGAGGGGGGGGGCGAAGCATCTGCAGCCTCCGTTAAGGGAAAAAAAAAACATCCACCTTGATCCCAAAGGTGAATATGGTCATGATGATTTTAAAGATGAGCGCCAGGCAGAGCTGCCACATGGCGGCGTAGACGCCGGGCCCCGCCGGCCGGTTGGGGTTGTCGGTGAAGGCCTTGCTGCCGTTCATCTGGGCGCGGTACTGGCAGAGCTGCGAGGACTCCAGCGGGCCGCAGTCGGTGAACAGCTCCTTGATCAGCTCGCTGGTGTTCTGGCGGGTGTACGGGTTCGGGAAAGCGACTATGGCCGTGATGGCCGCCACCAGGATCACCTCCAACACCGGGTACTTGCCTGAAGAGAGGGACGACGCAGCATGTCAGAATGTTGTGTCTGCTAAAAACCCTCTCCATATGCTCCTCTCTTGCCACCTTAAGCGTTTTCGCAACGGCTTCTACTGCGAGAGGATTTTAACGTCTTTAGTCATTCATCTTTGAACATTAAAAGTGACTGAAACGATAAAACTGTCATCCCGAAGCTTTTAAATCACGCTGCCGTTTGACTTCTACGAGTGCAAACAGCTGACAGCGATCTTCCAGACAGCCCCATCAATTCCAACAACTACCTCCGCCTCCACACCCGGGCCGGCTGACATATGAATCAAGACAGACAGAGTACTTGCCGAAGCGCGTCGACTTGCGCCGCCGGCACCAAGCGATGTTGGCCCGGATGAAGAAGGCGCCCCAGAGGCCTCCGAAGACCCCCAGCAGGATGAAGGGGATGAGCTCGAACAGGTACCACGGCGTGTGGTACTCCACGTAGAACAGCACCAGGCGGCTGTTGCCGAACGGGTTGATGGAGCGCAGGACGAAGGCCGCCACCAGGGCGGCGAAGAAGGAGCGCCACAGCGTCTTGAGGGGGAAGTAGTAGCTCACCTGGAGGAGAGAGAGAGAGAGAGGAGATGTTCACTTTAAGGCATCATCCTGCCATTTAGCAGCAAAATGTTGTGATTTTGGAGCATGAAAATGAGTCATTTCTGGTCTGTTCATGAGTCTACGACGACGTGTGTTGTACCTCCTCCAAGCTGAAGAGCACTCCTCCAATCGGGGCTCCAAAAGCAACCGACACCCCGGCCGCCGACGCAGCAGAGAGAACCTGAGAGAACAAAAAACAAACGCACCTCAGCTGATGCGACGGGGTTTAAAACGACACAATAACTGAAAACAATGACTTCAATTTCTCCTCCCCCACCTCTCGTTTCTTGGCCTCGTTCTTGCTGTACTTGGGGAAGAGGTAAGAGAAGATGTTCCCACAGCAGCAGGCCACGTGGACCAGGGGGCCCTCCTTCCCCAGGCTGAGGCCAGACGCCACAGCCAGCACCAGAGTGATGGTCTTGATCATCAGGGTCCACTTGCCCAGGTAGCCCCGGATGATGAACCCACTCAGGATGGTCTTGATCTGAAGAGGAAGAGAAAGGTAGAGATTAGTCGAGTTACAAGGGTCGGTTTGATTTTCCACCGAGGACAAACAGGCAGGAAACGTCGTCATGGCGGAGTAAGGTGTTATGAAGTTGAAGATACGAAGGTAACGGTCAGTGTGGTCTTTGTAGTCTAAATAAAACAGAAAAAACAGCAGCAGATCCTCACATTTTAGATGCTAGAACCAGCAAATGTCCTGCATATCAAAGTAGTTTGTCAATTAATTGTCCATCAATCGATTAATCAACTAATTCCTGATAAAAGTAATCAGACGTTTACACTTTTTATTTATTTTGTAAATGAGAAAGAGTTTTAAAGCCCCTGGAACCAGCGATGCCGGAATGAGTTTAGAACTTCCAGTTGTGGATGACTTTGGGGGACTTCCAGTTTTGGATGACGTAACGCAGTTTTTCCTACAGGATTTTGTGAGACTGTGGTGGGTGACCTGACGATGGCCAGCAAGCGCCTGGGAGACATCTCGACCCGCCGAGTTGGCAGACATCATTATGAAAAATGTGGCGGGCTGGATGTCAGATCACTTTGATTTCAATTGAATTAGGCTACACAATGGTTGATTATGATTGGATAATGGTCCAACATGTTAGACGCCACATAGACATTATCGCCAACGTTCTATGACCTAAATATCTGGCTTAGACGTTAACACTTTATTACCCTAACACCTGAAAGTAGTATTTAATCAATTTAAGATATTTCTCTGACTCTTTGTTTCGGTATTTTTGGGCCATTTTTTATGCCTTCATTAGACAGTTATTAGTAGAGAGCTGACAGGAAATAACCAATTAAAATCAGGGGAGAGATGATGTCATATATCCCGCTCAACCCACGCCTTTTTCGATCTCTTTAAGCAGATTCAGTCAGGTTTTACTCCTCTATTCTGTTATTGTCAAGATGTTCAAAGTCACCGTCTACCACACACTTTACTTGGCAATGCAGTTCTTGTTCCCATGGCAACAAAAAGGACATTTTTTGAAAGCTCAGAGCGCTCACCTCAAAAAGGCTTTTTTTTCACAGCGCGGTCAAACCTGTCACATCTCCCTGCTGCCCACTGAATTAACAATTTAAAGCCACTTTAAAAGGGAAACCCCCATAAGCACGAAAACACGCTGCGAGGATCCCAGAAAGTGCTCATAACTAATTAGACCTCTTTCACGGAGAGTTAAGAGGCAGATGCAGAGATTTATAGGCTTTCTATTTCATGTGCTGCTTTGAGTTTCTGACACCCAGAGCAAATTGATCGGACGTGAGAAAATGAGAGAACCGAGAGAATAAAACAGAACATCAATAATCTGCCCTTCACTCACTCTGAAACAGAGAGACACGAGAGACACGAGAGAAAGATAGCCTGCTGACCTCATTAGTTTGATAAAACTGAGATGAATATTTGTCAAAAAACCTATTAAAAGAAATGTTTGAAATGTTGCATGAAAGCTCTTGGATGTTGGAGTTTCCCACCAAGGAGAGGTTTCAACACGGTTCCTGCTTGCAGCTGCAAGCCCGTTTCAAGTGTAGCTGAGAGGGTTTTGTAAAAGCGAGGTTTTCCTCACCTCAGGGATCCCCGAGCCGCAGGCGTAGGGAGCGAACACCTTGACCAGACAGACGGCCAGGAAGGCGAAGGACAGAGCCCAGTAGGTGTACATGAAGTAGTTCATGATGTACGAGCCGGGCCCCTGCAGAGAGGAAGTAAAAGAGTCAACACCTCGTAACTCACTGGTACCAAAATCATTCGTGTAATGTGTGGATGTGACTGAGAGCACGTCTGAAAGAAGCCATGCGTGTGTGTTGTGCCCGGTATGGATGTAAATTATCTCTGTTCTTTCCCCAGTGATCACGTTTTAACAGAAATACATTTTTTGTTCACTAAATATCATTCCTTTTGTTATCGCTGGTCAGCTATTGCAATCAAATCTGAATACTTCCTGCATATATTTCAAATTAAAAGCCTACCAGGAAAGAGAGGGGCTATGCTGCTGTTTGGCTTTTAACGGGCTATCACGAGAACCGATACTTCCCAAGGTCCCAAGTCGGTGCCAAAGTTCTGAAAACGTGACGGTACTTCTACAGTACCACAGGTACCGGGATCAGGGCTCAAGAATAGCGCCATCCCAGCGTCCCGTGGACCAGTGGTTTCCAACCTGGGGTCCGTGCCCCCCTTAGAGGGGCGCCAAAGATCACAGGGGGTGCACCAGGATTTGTCCGCTCTGAAGTTGTCAAATTTAGTCCAAAAGTCAAAATTTATTGAAAAAAGATAGATGTGAACATTTCCCAAACTGTTTTTATCTAACGAAATATTCTGCTTCAATCCATATTTGTTGGCGTTTAGCTGATAGAAAATTTCCCTGATAATGCTACATTTTTTTTTTTTTTTAAAGATTATTTTTTGGAGCTTTTATGCCTTTATATATAGGACAGTGGATAGTGTAGAAATGGGGAGAGAGAGGGGGCGACATGCGGAAATGGCCACAGGTCGGATTCGAACCCGGGCCTACCGCGGGACTCAGCCTTATGGGCGCCCACACACCAGCAGAGCTAGCGGGGCGCCCTATAATGCTACATTTTGAACAACAAATCTGCATTGAAAACTGAAGGAGGAGAGCTAGTTAATGTTAGCTGTTAGCTGTTAGCTGTTAGCAGCCAGTGAGCAGCACAATCCTGCTTGGCTAAATAACAGAGCTAACAGCTAACGTACAGAGGACACAGTGAGTTACATTATGATGCGTTCAAGCTCTATTCAGTAAAAATTACTATTGGGTGAAGGTTAATTATAACGTTATCATGATGTGTTCTTGTAAAATTTAGTTTTTGGCAAGAAATTTGAGGCGGATCACCAGGTATCAATAATAAATTCATAAAAAACAGTATGGAAACAGTAATAAAGGAGTGTATGTTGAAGCACATGGGATTTATTGTTTTGTTTTTTACCGTGGTATCGAATTGGGTATCGAGAATCATGGAATTTCACTGGTATTAGATTCGACTACTAAATTTCTGGTATCATGAAATCCCTACGTGAAACAGCACTGCAGGAAGTGTTGTGTTTCACTGATGATAGCGATAACAGAAAAGTGACAGTGGAAATAATTAGTGAATGAAATGCATTACAGAAGAGCAACAAAACATGGAGGACGTTTTGAGGTTGCATCAGCAGCAGCGACGTCCCTCCCTGGCATGTGCCTTGTGTTAGTCTACCTCGGCCTGCCCCAGTATTAGCTCAGCCCAGGTCTTCCACTGAGGACACTTGTCCCGCTCAGCGAAGGTGGTCTCATTGGACGTCCAGCAGCACTGCTCGTGGTTGAACCACATGGCGCTCAGACAGACGCCCTCCTTCAGGTCGTTCATCCAATCAGCAGCAATGTCAATCAGGCCAGCCAAAGCACCTGGCGGGAGGAGGAGGGAACCAGGAAGGAAGAGAGGGGCGAAGAAGTGAAGGCAGGGAGGAGAGAGGAAGTGGAAATAAGAGAAAAAAGAGGCAGTTTTTATACGAGCCTGTTATCTTATCAATTTAGAATAGCAAATATATATTTTGTAAAAGTCACTATATCGAAAGAAAATATAAAAATACTAAATGAAACCTGACAAAGCTGTGTTCAGGCTGCAACATGGAGGCTTTTCGCCCTAACAAGTGTCTCTTTCTTCTGCATCCTTCTGCTAAAAGTTAGCGCTAATCCTGATGGGCAAAGAGCAGGGACTCCTACAGTTACGCTCCTTAAATATTTACCGACATGAATACAAAATGGAAGGTTTTGTAATCAAATCACTACAGGATTATTACTCTATACTAGAAACAAGGTACTCTTCCGAATAAGTATTCTATTTAGGGCTGTCAATTAAAATATTTAATCGTGATAAATCGCGAATGAATCGTTTTTATCTGTTCAAAATGTACCTTAAAGGGAGATTTGTCAAGTATTTAACACTCTTATCAACATGGGAGTGGGCAAATATGCTTACTTTATGCAAATGTGTGTATATATTTATTATTGGAAATCAATTAACAACACAAAACAATGACAAATATTGTCCAGAAACCCTCACAGGTACTGCATTTAGCATAAAAAATATGCTCAAATCATAACATGACAAACTCAAGTCCAACAGGCAACAATAGCTGTCAGTGTGTCAGTGCCAGTTGCCCCAAACTACTGCATGTGATTATCATGAAGTGGGCATGTCTGTAAAGGGGAGACTCGTGGGTACCCATAGAACCCATTTTCATTCACGTATCTTGAGGTCAGAGGTCAAGGGACTTCTTTGAAAATGGCCATGACAGTTTTTTCTCGCCAAAATTTAGCGCAAGTTTGGAGCATGTTTAAGGTTTAGGTTTTCTAGTCTCATATGATACCAGTATCTTCACTCTAGCTTTAAAACTGAGTCCGCTACAACCTAAAAACCACAAGTTGCGTTAATGCATTAAAGAAATAAGTGCCCTAACAGCCCAAATTCTATTATAATGTATTAAAAACAATTGAAATCCTTAATTTCACATGTTTCCAGTCAGATGAGCCTTTATCAGCAGTGTCATGGGCTCATTTACGCAGAAAAATGTCAATGTCTGTAACCCAGACCTTTTACCTTTTACATAAAATCCATGATTTGGATAAGAGCAGGGAAACACTATGAACCCTGGGATATTTTGCCCATTTCCCTTCCTTTGTAACCTGAAACTTAAAGACGCTTTCCTACAAAAAACTTCACTTTTGACTAGCTGGTCCTCCCAGGGAAATATAAATAATTTGTGTAGATTATCGCTGTTTTGAGGACTGGACTCTGTCTGGTGGGGCTCTTGCAGGAGAAAGAAAAATGCTTCCGTTTGTGGTTAAATGAGAGCAAAAGACAGAGAGAGACCAGGAGAAAGACTGAGCGTGAGGCAAAGCATGTGAGAGTCACCAGCAGAGCAGATAACGGCCATGTGTGTGCGTGTGTTTGTATTGTATGTGTGCATGTATGTTACCTGAGGCCAAGCCGGTGAGCGTTACCACCAGCCACCCAGACCAGGCATCGTACAGGCTCTTTGTGAACTCCCATGCTGACTCCTTTTTCTTAGCGTTGATCTAAAAAACACACACGTAAAACAAGTCGATGCCAAAAGTCTGAAAACGTGACGGTACTCGTTTTTCTACAGTATCACAGCTAAGGGGGGTCAGGGCTCGAGACTAACGGCGTCCCGTCGTCCTGGGGACGATAGAAAACTTCCCTGATAATGCTAAATTGTGAACAACAAATCCATGTTGAAATCAGCAGGAGAGCTAGTTAACGTTAGCTGTTAGCTGCTAATATTACTAGAAGGAGAGTAACGTAATCTGTTAGCAGCTAATGTTACTAGAAGGAGAGTAACGTTATCTGTTAGCAGCTAATGTTACTAGAAGGAGAGTAACGTTATCTGTTAGCAGCTAATGTTACTAGAAGGAGAGTAACGTTAGCTGTTAGCAGCTAATGTTACTAGAATGAGAGTAATGTTAGCTGTTAGCAGCTAATGTTACTAGAATGAGAGTAATGTTAGCTGTTAGCAGCTAATAACGCTATCTGTTAGCAGCTAATATTACTAAAAGGAGAGTAACGCTAGCTGTTAGCAGCTGATGTTACTAGAATGAGAGTAATGTTAGCTGTTAGCAGCTAATGTTAATAGAAGGAGAGTAACATTAGCTGTTAGCAGCTAATGTTACTAGAATGAGAGTAATGTTAACTGTTAGCAGCTAATGTTACTAGAATGAGAGTAATGTTAGCTGTTAGCAGCTAATGTTACTAGAAGGAGAGTAATGTTAACTGTTAGCAGCTAATGTTACTAGAAGGAGAGTAACGTTATCTGTTAGAAGCTAATGTTACTAGAAGGAGAGTAATGTTAACTGTTAGCAGCTAATGTTACTAGAAGGAGAGTAATGTTATCTGTTAGAAGCTAATGTTACTAGAAGGAGAGTAATGTTAACTGTTAGCAGCTAATGTTACTAGAAGGAGAGTAAGAAGGAGAGTAACGTTAGCTGTTAGCAGCTAATGTTACTAGAAGGAGAGAAACATTAGCTGTAGGCAGCTAATGTTACTAGAAGGAGAGTAATGTTAACTGTTAGCAGCTAATGTTACTAGAAGGAGAGTAATGTTATCTGTTAGAAGCTAATGTTACTAGAAGGAGAGTAATGTTAACTGTTAGCAGCTAATGTTACTAGAAGGAGAGTAACATTAGCTGTAGGCAGCTAATGTTACTAGAAGGAGAGTAATGTTAACTGTTAGCAGCTAATGTTACTAGAAGGAGAGTAATGTTAACTGTTAGCAGCTAATGTTACCAGAAGGAGAGTAACATTAGCTGTTAGCAGCTAATGTTACTAGAAGGAGAGTAACGTTAGCTGTTAGCAGTTAATGTTACTAGAAGGAGAGTAACGTTAGCTGTTAGCAGCTAATGTTAGAAGTAAGAATAAATAAGAGAAAACACAATTAATAAGCTTCAGAAAAATGACATTAGATGAACTGGCAGTAATGCAAGTAGGTCAAAGGTTTATAACTACTCCTCAATGATAAATAATCTACTCTAGTGGCAACATTTCCAATGTTGCTTCAATAAAACAATAAAGTTCCTGTAAGGCTGGTGAGACCAGGTTATAAAAACAATGTTTGACAACATATTCAAATAACATTCAAATTCTCAGTTATCATTTCCAGGAGCCCTGCACTAAATCACTTCTGGAAAGCGGGCTGCAATGTTGTGTCAATATTTGGATAAAAATGTTGACAGAGAGAGGTGGTATCGGTGAGGTGGAGATGTAGGGCAGGAAGCCGGCAGTCTATTGTGTGTCCATTCACTCTGGTTCATTCATGAGTTCATGCTAATGAAGACTGTGAATTTATTTCTTCTCAAACTAGATTTCTGCAATACAATACTGTCTCAAAAGTAGTGACTTGCTCAAATAATCAGAATTTTGAAGGAGAAAACATCCATTTTAAACTTTTTGGCCATAGCTTGGATATCAAATTATTTTTCCTTGGATTTTTTGTTTATGAAGTTTCAATTTCTGTAGGTTGATTGCGATATTTTCCTCTTTCTAAAACTGCTGATCCTAACTCCCTAGTTCTTCTTTTGTGTGACCAAAACAAATGGTTGCTCCACAGGATGTGTGTTACACATCGCTTCCTGTGCAGCAGAGGATTTTTTTGCTGACACCAGCTAATGTGGCTTTATGAACTGGAACAGGCTGAGCTACGAGGATACTTCTGAGAGCTGAGTATCAATTTTCTGAGCAGTAAAAAAACCCTTTAACCTTCTGTTCATGTTTTCAGGCTAAAGGCCTCAGTATGCTTCAAACATAGTGCTTGGTGGATTGTGTAAAGGTCGTGTTATACTACAAAAGATGCAGTTTGTTCGACTTGTTGTCAAATCATAAGTGTGTATATAGTTGTTACGAAAAGCCGACCGTCATAGAGAGGGGGGGAGACACGATATTGTTGAAATATGAGGATAATGGCGCAGTACATTGATTTGGTCCCGTGCGGTAACTCCTGTTTCTCCAAACTGGGGGCGTGCCGACCATCATCTACTGTAGATAATACACGGACTGTGGATAAGTACCTCATACAGCCTCACTTCAAAACACCCGAACTATTCCTTTAAAACATTAGCCTTAAGACGTGGTCAGAGGACATGTTGTGCAAACTATCTCATTTGAAGCATACGGAGACCTTTAAGGTCTAAGGTTGCAGTCTCCTCACCTTCCGGTGCCTCTCGCGGTCCTTGCACTTCTCGCGGACCCAGTCGATGGTGTGGAAGTCGTCGTAGGTCCCCACACCAGGGATGGGCTCCTCTAGGAAGTCCAACAGGTGGGTGGTGCTGCTGGGTGCCCCGCCCCCGTTAGACATGACGTAGTTAGACCCTGAAGAAGAGAGACAGAAAGATGTTGGTGAACTGTTTGATTCAAAAGGATGAAGTGCATTACATAAAAAAATACAATATGATAGAGAGCATGCTGGATATATAAAAACTCATGTCCTGAGAAACCATCTGAACTCTGTCTGGCGAGTCATGTCCGACTCAGCAAGAAACAAGCACCATCAAATGTTTTTTTTACATTTGATCCTTATAAATGCTCCTGAAAAGAGAAGAGATCCATCACGGCGCTGCCTGCTGCAGCTCCTCGACTATCCGGCTCATCAGAAACACTGCAGAGCTAAACACACAGTCACCGCTGAGAGGTAATGACACAGCTACTCTGAGAAAACTGCCTGCAGTCCATCACCTCATCTGGAACAAAAACAATAGAGGGAGTGGAGGTTTATCAGCACCGCCGCTGAAACATTTGGATGAGTAAACGCCGCTGAAATACCTTGAGGTAATATCTAATCCACATTTATACACAGTCACACCTACACTGGAGCTCATGGGCACCTTAACAGCAGTTCTTGTTCATTTTTCCTGCTCTGGTGTGTCTTTTATATTTTACATTTTAAACACAAAAGTTTTAAATGACATTTTAATTATATTTAAAACCTTCAACAAATACCTAGTTGTCTTTTTTCTTGAAAAATCCAACGTCCTTTTAAGCGTACAATCTTGGATGTCTCATTAGCGCTGCTCTGATTGTATCGGCCTCCGGGCTGCCAGACAATGTGACTGCCTAAAGGCCAAATAACCATGTAGAGTCAGTTCAGTAATGACTTCGACATGAGTATGATTAGTCACAGCATATGATTTGACAACAAGAAACACAAAGAAAACGTTGTCCACTGCTCTATAGAAGATAGCGCTGATAACATAAATAGATTATTATAGTGACTTTTCTCATGACAGCGACATGAGACACTGAATGTCTCTGGTTAGGTCTGATCTGATCTGGCTGGATGCGCAGATTCAATATAAGAAGGGACGTAAATCATATTGACTCACACGTACGACATAACAGAGCGAGGAGAAGCAGCTGAAGGGCTGATTCTCTCTGCTTGTTATCTGGAAAACCTCACAGGATTAGCACGGCTCCCATCAGGCTGCACGATGAGACATTTCTTTCATAAAAGAAAGTAATATTTTATAACAAAGTCAACGAGGGGATAATCACAAATCTCCTTATTTATCGTCCTCATAATCCAGTAAGTTTAACATAATATCTCATCAACTTTAAAATGCACTGCCACGTGTTTAATGTGGGACAAAGCGTGTTTGATAAATTAGGGAGGACCCCGTCGTCTGACATTTGAAATAGTCAGAAGAGCTGAGCCTCGTCCTCCCACTTGTGACGACGCAAATATGCGAGACTTCTTCTTCTTCTGTGACACAAAGGCGGCACAGTGTGCGACAAGGACAAAAGGGAGACACAGAGCAACAATTTGGGGAAAATTATTGTGCGACACATCACAACTTGTTTCTCCTGTCTGTGTACATCCAGAAATACCAGATTGATTAATATGAAAATAGGTTTAATTACTCTGTGTCTTAATAAATCTGACTCCGCGAAATGAAACTAAACGGAAGCTAAATACTGACTAAATGCTGCTGGGACTCTGTTCTGTGAACGGACTGAACAAAGTAAGTATCCAGGCTTACAAATATGGTTGAAAGCGCTAAATTAAGCATCTTTTAAAGCTTCTGTAATGTAACACATTTCTACCTTATGCCAGACAATGTACACACTACATGAGAATCAAGCCGGTAGGTATGTTAAGATAGGTATGTTTTTTGCATCCCCCGATCGGCTCGGAAGTCCATCCTGGCTGCACCGAGTTCAAATCGTAAATAATAACATGTTCAATATTTACGATCGGATATCCTGATGTGTGTGTGTGTGGTGAAACCCGAGGACAGCCGATGACGCGGTCACTTAGGAAGGAACGATAGTCAATTAAGAACCAAGTTGACTGAAGAAGGAAGGACAACCAAAGCCGTCATGGTGGCCGCGGCTAATGCATGAGTTAATGCAAAACGCAAAGCATAAAGTAGTAGTAAGATGGATTAACTTCTTGATTTGTGGCAACAACACAAGTGTTTATTTAACGTGTCTCCATGACTTCATCCATATTTTTTTCTTTGTGAATTTTCAGTACAAAGTAGTGCAAAAACATTGTTGCCCGTCGTCTGCCTTTTTTGTTTACACTAAAGTCACATTTGATCGCAATATATTTTGCAAGATTTCCAGTTTTTGCGATTTGGGACCCTGTTAAATTTAACATGGGTGGGGTTTTGAAAGATCTTTTAGTGTGGGCCAGCCTTTAAAGGGAAACACGTGGGCAGGTTATCACTTTGAGAGATCAGAAGGTGGAGGATGAGGTACAATTTTGACGTTTGCGAAGAGATAGCAGAACATTTACCACAGAGACAAAAGATAAGAGCTAGAAAATGTATTTTGCATTTCGCTATGTGAGAGTAACTTAACACTGGGGCTGCAACTAACGATTCATTTCATTCATGTCAGTTGTTTGGTTTATAAAATGTCAGAAAATGGTGAAAAATGTCGAGCAGTGTTTCCCAAAGCTCGAAGATGACGTCCTCAAATGTCTTGTTTTGTCCACAACTCAAAGATATTCAGTTTACTGTCATAGAGGAGTAAAGAAACCAGAAAATATTCACATATAAGAAGCTGGAATCAGAGAATTTTGCCTTTTTTTTTCTTAAATAATTACTAAAACCGATGAATCGATTATCAAAATAGTTGGCGATCAATTTAATAGTTGACGTCGAGAGTCGATGAATCGTTGCAGCTCTACTTAACTGACCATCTCTGGTTGAAAGATTCCAAGGAAACTGCTGAGAACTTCAACCTCCAGAGTTCAGAAAAAATATTTTCAGATGGTGTTGAGTGACTCCTAAAAACAACTGCAATTTCAATTCTTAAAAAACAAACTAATTTTGTTTCCCTAAATAAATATTTCCGATTTGCGCTTTGAAAACAACCTAGAAGATAAACTGTGTATTGCTCTGCTTAGCCTCGTTTTGACCGCAGGAACTTTCCCCTGGAACTAGGAACCTTTTGAGGAACTCATTGTGTTTCGACCGCAGTGACCAGAGACTAAATTAAGTTCTGGGGACATTTTCCAGGGATTTTTTACCTCCTAAAAGGCCCTGGTCAGGGGGTAGTACTTTCTGAATTTGGGGTGGGGTTTTCAGGGATGACCGTCGCTGATTGGTCAAACACGCACACGCAGCGCCACTGGTTCAACTCGTGTATCGCTTCATTCATTAAACAGGGAAGTACTCTAGTATCGATTTCAGACCATTTTAGGACGAGGGGAGAGCATTTGTCTTTATCTGATAACATTGAAAGTAAAGTTAGGCTCTACTGTCGGCTTCCTGTCTTATTAAAAAAGAGGGAGAGATCACGCTACCGAGCTGAGAGGGCGAGCGGTAGAAGAGACAGACCGTGAATGAGAGAAAGATATTTTTTTGTGTTTTTCGTGTCTTGTAGATGAAACAGTCGGACACACTGAACTACAGGCTGCAGAGTGTGTTTACCGCTGTGACCACCAACAGCCCTCGTCTCATGTCATGTTGCTTTTTCATACGTCAGCGGACTAATTTGCCTAATCTTTGCAGGACCGCGATGGAAACGCAGACAACAGTGGGCTGAAGGGACATTTTAGTTTCTCGAAAAGTAGTCCCGGGACTAAAATTACCAGGAACTTCTTGGTGGAAACCCGGCTCATGTAGCATCGAGCTGAGGTTAAATGAAAGCTGTCACACGGTTAGTTTGTAACAGTCCATCTCCATTTCATTCATTCATTCATTCAATGCCACGCGGTCAGTCACACATCAGTCTGGCATGTTGCTGCCGAATTTTCCAGCATCCTGTGATCAGACAACGTTAGCAGCTACTGAGGGTAGAAAGTCAGCTATTTTCACACATAAATTTGACTTTAGAATAAAAAGGAATCATTGAATGCCTGCTGGTTTCCTGCCAAAGTGGCACTTAAGAGTATACACAAACAAAAAGAAAGCACATTTTGCACCCCGCATGCCATTTTGTGACTAATGTGATCTGTAACAATAAGAAACAAAAGCACCTCAACACTGCTGAAGATAAAATGCCAATCGAATGGCACACCGCGGTTAGTGCTAATAAATCTTGTGGCCATTTGAACAGCAAACATACACATTCCAGTCAGTCCACAATACATGTTTAATCTCCTGAGCATACAGTAACTACGACCGGGACGGGGTCATGACTTTCAAACAAGGCCTCATTCATAGCTGTTAACCCTCTGTGATCTGCCTCAAACACTCCTGAGATGGCTCTAACCGGGGCCCTAAAACAGATCATAAAACGGCATCAAAGCATCTGTATCCTTCTCCAAGCATTACTACACTGCAGCTGCTAAAACAATACAAAAGGTATTGCCGGATATAATAAAAGAGCGACACAACTCAACGCACCAAAAAATGAAGATTATAAGCAGCGAGAATCAGATGATGCTTTCTATCAACTTACATAACATCTCAGTTTGGAATAAAGCTTTTGTTTTGCTAAAATTGTTATCCTCAATAACTGAGACATCAGTCAAAAACCCTTTGGTGAGAATCTCTTTAAGAAGCAGGGACAAAATGAAAGTGCAGCTTTCCAGCCGATACGTATCCTGTTCTGAGAGGAGAGAGGGGGGGAAGTGAGTGTGTAAACTGTTGTAGAGTCAGCAGCAGTAAGAGTGTCAGGCTTGGCGGGGAGACTGATGCTATATCATTCTCCATTTTGATAGCAGAGTGACGGTTACAGTCTGGACCGTCCAGCCATAGTGTGTGTGTGTGTGTGTGTGTGTGTGTGTGTGTGTGTGTGTAACTGAAGGGAAGGTGGAGCAGTCTGATATGGAGGTCTGTATTTTTGGACAAGACTGACCTTTCTGAACCTATCAACAGACACCTGAGGGCAAAAATATTAAATAAACTATGTTCTATTTATTTATTTATTTATTTAAAAGGGACCATGTACAGTTTAAACATAAATGTCACCATTTGATGCACTGTACCAGATCTATCTATCTACTACTAGTAGAGCTATGAACTGTGTGCAACTTTCTCGTTATCTATTTTAAAGGAAATGTTTGCGTGGTTATATGGTTAGCTTTCCTCTGAGTCATCAGTTTGTACATCTGCAGAAGTAAGTACAACAGAGTTGTAGAGCTACTTCTGTCAAAATAAAGCAAGACCTACACCCTTAAGAAATGTGCGACATGTCTTGTGGCTGCTTTGAATTTTGGTTTATTGAAGAAAAAATTGTATTTTTCATATTTCTACTGCAGGCACAGTTCCATAGCAGTTTAACTGAGAGTGCTTTCACATCAGGGACTCGGGCCCGGATCAGAGTACACTTGACCCCAAAGTCCAGTTGGTTTGATAAGATAATAAGATGCTGGTAGTGACCTGTCAATCACGAGGTAGCCACACCCTAAAGCATCCCCTGCTTTATGGTCTATTTGACTCTAAATGGGACCATAATTTACTAAATGAACATCATGCTGTATTGATGAAGACTTGAAACTAACGATTGAGACCATAAACTCATGTTTACAATGTTTACTGAGGTAATAAATCAAGTGAGAAGTAGGCTCATTTTCTCATAGACTTCTATACAATCAGACCTCTTTTTGCAACCAGAGGAGTCGCCCCCTGCTGGCTGTTAGAAAGAATGCAAGTTTAAGGCACTTCCGCATTGGCTTCACTTTACAGACCCGGAGGTAGCCCACTGGAAAAAAAACACACCTGCAATTACCGTTTATTGCCACAGGTGCCGCCAAAGAGAACGAAACGGAGATTGTTCGAGATTGTAACTTTTAAAGTACAAATTTGAGGTACTTTACTTGAGTCTTTTCTGTTCATGCCACTTAATACTTCTGCTCCACTACATTTCAGAGGGAAATATTCTACTTTTAACTTACACTATAATTCCACTTAACTAGCTTTTCAGAGCTTTCAACCGCATTCACCATGAGATACGATCAACAGATACACCCGTTATCCTCACTGTAATGTATGTGCACAAAAAAACATTAAATTTACTATCAGCCAACCCAATTTTGCAGCAACAAATATTACATTAAATTTCTTAGGATTGAAACGCTGCAGAGATAACAGTTCTGTTAAATTACCAGCTGGCTTTCTGAGATAGGATGAGGAAGATGACCACCAGGCCAGCTAGCTGTTCCTCACATCTCCATAAATCAACCATACATTCAGAATCTAAATATTACGTAAAAAACGTACACCAGTTTCCCCACTGGTTGATTCAAAATGCATGCTGGGATATACTTTATCTATCTCAGTTTTCACAGTTTCACAATTACTTCTGGTTAAAACCTAAAAAGGCCAACTTCCATCTTCAACTTTTCTGGGAAATATAACTGGAACCGTAAGCTGTGCATCAACACACATAGTGAGAGCAGAAGAGACAGACTTAATGAGCGTGATGACCTTGTGCATCCAGCTGCTGGGAGGGTCTTCGTCCAAAAAAAATCTGGGCAGAGAGACCAGAGCAGGGTATAAAACTATGCTGGACGCAGTCACTTTTGCTGGCAGAGAAAAACGGGTCTACCGTAATAAATCCCGCTCTGACGGGACCGGACAACCTGTTCCAGTCTGAGTCAAGACAAAGAGAGGCCAAATGTTTCCGGAATAATCACAGGGATTGATACGGACTGAAGAGACTGCAGTTTATATTGATTTCTTAAAAGGCCTTTCAAAGCAACCATTTAATGAGACGGTGACGGTAATGACTTTGCGGTCTTCTTGGTGCACCTTCAGGTGTGTGTCTTGGTGTATGCTCATGGAACAAATTCCTTAATGGACATTGCAGATTTCATTCATTCATTCTAAAACCCACCTTATACTGAGCATCTTGATGTTGATTTCGGATAATAAGCAATTGAGAATGTTTATAATGTCAAATTACCTTGTAGTTAACAAATCTCAACCTGACCTTAAAGGTGCAATGTGTAAGATATGGCCAGAATTCACGTTCACGTTAGGTCAAAGACGTCTACGTATAACCGGCTAGCCCCGGCCCGTCCTGTCTTGTAATACCACTTCAACCCCGAGAGACGATAGTGAGCGACTGTAGCGTCCAGTCCAACATGAGAGCACGAAGAAGTAGCACCGAGGGCTTCTCGATCACGTTGAAGGTACAGGGTCCGTGTGCGTTTTGATAGTTTTTTACTGGATTAAATCCAAAGTGGCAGAAATGAGAATGGACCCAGTAGTAGAGGTGAAATCATAGAAATAGAATATAGGAGTAGAACGGACGTTCCCATTCAAATCAACATAGCAGGATGGTCAGAACGTTTTTTACCGTCATGACGACCGTTGTAACAGGCTGACTTCCGCATAAACTACAACCGACCTAAAAGAATAAAATACAGATAAAGGGGGCAAAAAAAAGTTCAAAGGAGAAAAAATATTCACTGACAACAACCCAGCAGTTTCAGACATCAGAGCACAAGAGGTAACCACTGCAACATTCCCAGCTCACACGAGTAGGAACAGAATGAGACGTGGCTCATTGAGGAGGGAACATTTTCAACTTCCAGTAAGAAAACGGAGGATAAATCAGACCCTCCTGATGATGCTGCACTTCGGTCACCCATCAGTCGAACCGGGAGCGTGGAGGAGCCAAGCGAGGGCGACGCTGCCACGGAAACCAGAAACCGAAAGGGACTGCACGCGAGCACGTCGCCAGCGTCACGCTCCAACGGCTCAGCGGGCACGTAGACAAAAGACACGCACGTGAAAATATGGCTTCGGTTTCTTTCCCCTTGTGCATTAGTACTACGGTGACGCAGCGATTCTGTTCAGCCTGCATCAGGGATAAAAGCTGTGTCGGTGCACACGCAGGCCAATACTACCACTTCCCGTGTTACTATGATCATTGAGGTGGGATACGACCATCGGCTCAGGAGGTTTCTGTTTGTAACGGGTTGAGAAATTCCAGGTTCTGTCTAACAATCGCCCCTGCATTCCCCCGTATTATTAGGCCTACTCTACTACTGCTGAGTAAATCAGATCAGAGAGGTTTAGAGGCAGCCGGTTGGAGTAGGGTTAGTCTGCTCAGCAATCATGTGATCAGCATCGTAAACTGAACCCGACAAACCTCCGTATAGGCTGAGAAGCTCTCTGGTTTACCGACAACAGGTGGAATTCCTGGAGTTGCACAAAAAGGCTGATAAATAAATGGATCAAAGTCCAAAACGCTTCTTTTTCTGTGTGTGTGTGTGTTTAGATATGACGTGTTGGTTTCAGATAGTTGAGACAAGGACACAGTGTTTAAGGTAAATGACCTTAAAGGGATAGTTCAGAGGTTTTGAAGTGGGGTTGTATGAGGTACTTATCCATAGTCAGTGTATTACCTACAGTAGATGATGGTCGGCACGCCCCCAGTTAGGAGAAACAGACAGGCGTTACCGACACTGAAGCAATGCAATAAAGAAAGGCTCACCTAAAAAAAAATCTATATCAGTTTGTGTGTTAAGTTGTGTGTTTAAGTGTTAATTATACTCTGTATTTAGAATGTTTTCGCCAGTTTATCTTGTCGTGATACAGCTATACAGTCTATGTTTCCGATGGAGAACTGAAGCTGTTATCTATGCTCTCGCCAAAGCCACCAGACTCCATTGAAAAAAGCAGTAATTTTACTTCGCAGAACACAGGGATTACTGGTCTACCGCGGCCTCGATCCGTTAGTTTGTTTGTGTTATTGCGTGACTTTGCTTAGTTCGGATTCACCAAAGTTACGCACCACAAACAAACTAACCGATTGAGGCAGCGGTAGACCAGCAACCCCTGTGTTCTGCGAGTTTAATTCAATTTTTTTTTAATGGAGTCTGGTGGCTTTGGCGAGAGCATACATGGATACAACGGCTTCAATTCCCCATTGTACAAGGGCCGTCTGACGTCAAGATAAAGCGGTGAAAATACTCTAAATACAGCGTACACTTAAACTGATTGCTCTTTTAGGGTGGCTAAAGCATGTTTTGCTGCCGGCCCCGTCCACAGCAGAACATCGGTTTGCTCCCGTGCGGTAACTCCTGTCGTACAGACTGTCGTCCGACCGTCATCTACTGTAGGTAATGCACTGACTATGGATAAGTACCTCATACAACCTCACTTCAAAAACAACTGAACTATCCCTTTAAAGCGACCAAATTGCTATATTTACAGTATAAACACTACATGTCCGGTTTCACGGGTTATTAATGCAGGAAACTGGCAAACAAACTTATCTGGATTATAATTCCTGTAATCGTGACATGATAAAAACGGGCTGGCAGGGCTGGCAAAATGGAAAGAGAGGGGTGGATGTACGGTTAGATGCGGTCATCTAAACTGAAGGATTTAGGAAAAGGAGAGGATCTCGAGCAGGACCGAAAACTATGCAAGCTAGCAAGGAGAGAGGAAATAAAAGCTTGGATGTAGGGACGTCCCTTTGCACAAAGTAGACTCACTGGGAGCCTTTTGTCTCTGTTCGCTCACCGTAAAAATCTAACAAGGCCCGGGGGAACCAACGCGCACACATGCGACTGAAAGGAAAGCTCCCTTAAGGCGACATAGGAAAGACCAACAAGGACACACAGTAAGAACTCAAAATTTGTCGTAGAAAAACACGTTGGCACAAATTTGACTGCATGCCTTCACCGTCGATGCGTGATGTGATGTAAGGTGGCGTCCTGAATCTGGCCAACAGGTGTCCTCGCACTGCAGGAGCATTGCGAAACCGCTTCAACCAACAACACACAGCCTACATCTACTGAGCATCCAGCTCACATATGTAACAGCCAAATCCTGACTGTGCCTCTGTGTGTGTGGGGGGAAATTAAAATGGATGCCCATGATGTTGCATTTACTCGCTGCTGCTGCTTACAGGCCCGAGCACAAGCCCTTCACACTCCGTCTTTATCTCATTATCTCTGGCTGACGTGCACACACACACTGCTGGTTGATCATCAACAGAGAGGTGGAATGGTGAAATAAGCTGCGCAGGTATTTGCTCCACACATACTGTAACATGCAGTCGACGGCAGCTTGAAATCCATACTGATTTCCAGGTGAAAGCACTGTTTGCTTAACCTGCCATATGGCTGGATGCACTCACTGTACGAGAAGGAGAAGGAGAAGGAGAAGGAGGGCGGCCTCTGTCATCACAGCAGCGTGAGAAAAAGGAGGGAATCGGAGGGGTTAGGGGGAGAAACGAAGAAGAGGGGACGTGGCGTACCTCTTTTAGGGATCTCCTGCAGGGGGATGGTGTCCCCTCCCCCGTCGTAGGGCAAATAGGGGTCGGCCGCCGCGTCCTCCTCCTCCATGTTGACAGTTGAGACGAGGCTAGGCTAAGCTACGCTTCACTACGCACTGCTCGCTGCGTGTGCTGCTGCTGCTGCTGCCATGTTTACCAGAGGAAGACAAGCAGGGCTGTGTGTGTGTGTGGTTTTGAGAGGAAGAGTGAGTGTGAGTGTGTGTGTGTCCTCTCTCCCTCCCCCCCTCCCTTTTCTCTCTCCCTCCACTGCAGCAGCTGACTGTTAGAGCTGATGATGTCACCACACACACACACACACACACACACACACACACACACTCAATGGGAAAGACGAGCACACCAGGCCGGGCAGCCTTGCCTGCTTGGTTGCTAGGGGAGATCAGTGAGCCCTGCCTGTATGGGAGAGACCATTGTGCCGGGTCACAGGGGTGTGTGTGTGTGTGTGTGTGTGTGTGTGTGTGTGTGTGAGCTCTAAAATGGAATATTCCATTCTGAGCAAGTGCAGGGGGGTTAAAGTAAGAAGAAATGGAAGTTCTAATATGGATAATGATAGTTAAAATGAAAATATTAGTCACTTTTGTCATTTTTCAAGCAAAAATGTTACTGGCTCCAGCCCAAAAAATGTGAATATTTCCTGCTTTCTTTGTCACATATGATGGTAAAATGAATATATTTGAGTTTTGGACTGACAGTCAGAACACAACAAGACTCTGAAGATGTCATTTTCCGCAAAAAGTCTGACATCTTGTAGGCCCTGCGGGCCGTTCTGGCTGTTGACAGTTGTCAATAAAGATTTGTTTGAAAGCTCTGAGGCAGGTAAGGTGTGTTTGCTAGCAGAGGTCTGTACCGGTCTCAATGCTAACAAGGCAGAAACGTGCTGCCTTGATCATCTGGGCCATCCTGTCTGCTGAAACGTCTAAAAAAAGAGGCGCCGGTGTAACGTTATATGGACTCGCAGGTGGCGAGGAATACGTGGACAGTATGGCTTGTCCATTTAGCAGAGAGAATTGGAGGTAAGCTAGTTACGTTTTACTATATCTATTGTACATCTTGATAGCTACGCTCTGATTACTGTAAAAAAGTAGAAAAAAGGCACTGAGGTTGGGGAATCGGCTCGTGACTCTGCTTCAACTGTGCCAGAGCCTGTGGACGGACGACCAAAATTTCTGACATGTCAGAAACGGCCTGTCGGGAGGAGTTAATCGGTCCTCGGTCCCGCCCCCTTTACACTGCACGGCAAACGACGCCCGATGAAGCTGAAATTCGGTCCGACTCTAAAATGAGTCGTGCTGCTCAAAATTCGGGCCAGAAACGGGCTAAAGATCGTAGAGTGTATGCTCAGCTTTACTGGTTGATTGATAACGTATTCTGCAGATTAATCAATATGGAAAATATTTTTTAGTGCCTACAGATGTCCAGCAATACGTGTCAATTTCCTTTCGTTACATGCATACAGTCTTTTCAAAAGTAAAATCAAATCAAAATCAAAACAAATAAATCAACATTGACTTCTGGTTTTATATGTGATACGAACGCCGGTCTCCTGGGCGAAAGCCTGGTGTTTTTTGAACCCACCCGTCCACCCCGACCTCCTCCCTACGCGGCGTTTGTCGCTCTTTATACTTCCTGGTTCACGATTATGTGGATTTCATACAAATTGAGATAAATATGAATTACAGTGCTTCACTTTTCGTAGGTATAGCTACAAACGGTGTATGAGACCAGCTTGACTTGTTAAGTGCATCGGGTATGGCCAGATATGACCAATCCACATAAAATAGTTTTTTCATCAATATCATAAATGTTTCTGCTATTAGTTATGGCCCTGACACACCAAGCTGACGTTCGGACAGTTTGCGGCCGTCGGTGAGCGTCCGTCGGCTCTAGTCTGCCCGTGTTGGAGTTTCTTCGTCAGTGAGAGAAATCACTCTGATTGGCTATTCAGCTTAAACGAATCAGTGCACGAGAAGAGAAACGGAAGTGAGGAAAGCGAGCCAACGAGTAAAGTCGAGATGAAAAACACAGAAGGCTCTTTTCATTTTTCATCTTCAACTCATCTGATCATTCCAATACACAGATATTCTCACAGCGACATGACCGTCTGGAATGAAGCTAAGCGGTGAGTGAGAGCGGTGTGAAAATGGTCGGCAAACGCTGCTTTGTTTCATGTACGTATCATAACAACGGCTTGTATATCCGCCGTCCTCGGTCTTCCGGTTTCCCTTTTTGAATGACGAATACAAACGCCTGCTGGTGTGGAGAGTTATTTCCTCTCGCTCAGAGGAAGAACCGGTGTGTTTGAGTGCACATTGTTGGCCAAGACAAAGGCGACATTAGGCGACGCAGCTGGTGGCCTTCGTCGCCGCTAGTTCTTTGATGTCGGCTCGGTGTGTTCCCCAGCTTTATATTCAAAAAGTCACTGTGATCAAAGTCACTCGGTTTTCAATGCCACTGAAATCCCTGGCCTCATGTTACCTTACATAAAAATAATCCCAGTGAGCTCCAGCCGGTGAGGCACACAGATTCTTTAAAAATTTGAGGAAAAGGGAGCATGAGTAGTATCAGACTGATCTGCAGAAACCCTAAGATGATGCGTAGGAATTGGTATTCCGATCTGGAAAAAGTCAGATCGGTCGATCTCTGGTGGTTACAGCCCTCACTTTCCACTGCAGTATTTTGCCAGTTCCAACACAAAATCACCTAGCCTGCTGATAGATGAAATGAAAGAAAGCGTTGTGATTGCAGGAACAAGAAATGCCCAAGGGAGTTATTTGCCAAACTGCCTTGTTATTTTGGTAGTTTTTGAATAAATTCCACCGCAACTGCTGCCTCTCCTACAGCGTGCTAACAGAGAGTGAAATGAGGATTTTTAAAGATAAACTGCAGCAAAGAGAGATGAAGCAAAAAGTGTCAGTCTTCCTCTCTCGTGTTCACTCTACAGGGAGGGACGTGAAACATGTGAGATCAATCTAGACGTCTCATAGCTTCTGTGCCACAATGCAAGACAGACTTTACTGACTCTAACGTAGAGAGACCGTCTCTACTTTCCAACCAATCTGAAAGGAGGCGGATTTCATGCTTAAAATCCAACAGGGATCACATAATAACACTGCTTCAAGACAGAAGGTGTTTTGTAAACTTGGTGTGATCATGTGTTATTATACGAAACAATGCAGCTTAAGTCAAGTCCCCGGCCTAAACAATGGGACATTTCACATTTCACACGCTTTGTTTTCTATATAATATAAAAAACAGTCCGTCATAGGTTAGACCTCCATGTTCCCTTACCTTTCAGCAGGGCTCCTGTTGCTAGGCAATGACACAGGTGATGTCAGCCATAGTTTGTTACCTCCCCGCTCAACAAGTCCCAGCCAGGACGTCAAAACCAGCGAAACAACAGCACGAAGTTTGAAACAGAAAAATCTCCGTAATCCAGTGAGTTAAAAGGAAACAGAATAAATCCTTTTCAGTTCAACTTTCCCAAAGCGCTGCTCCATTTACTCCTTCCAAGCAAACAAAAAAGTTTCAGCAAAAAATCTCCACGGGACCACAGAGAGAGAGCCAGCCCCCTCTTTGCTCACACTGCGGTCGTAGCCCAGAGGAGGGTTTTACAAGCTCTCCAACGAGCCCACCCCTCACTACTACGTAAGAATAGCACAGCGAGGCAGAGACGGGCAGCACACACACCAGCTTCAAGGAAAGAACAGCCATGCAGAGATTTCCTGAAGCGCTAGCTCACACTGGCTGGCTGCCAAACTGGTTCACGGGAATGTCGGTTCACGTATGGGTGTCACACACACATCTAAGGCTGACGAGAGCGGGAGGTGGAGCCCGGGCAAATACAGTAGTGCATTACAATGTGGTCCAAAATATAAAAAAAAAAGGAAGACTGGCAGGCAAAATAGAAGTTATAAATGATGGTTAATACAACAGTGGTTATCAGTACTGTGTTGTGCGTCCGATTGTTGCAACGTTTCCCCGAAGCTCGCTCTGTATTTGTAGCAGCAGTGACAGTGTAAGTGGCGGCAGGTTAGGGTTAACCCATGCTTTCACCTTTAACTGCCCAGAGGTCCAGTTTCAGAGTAGAAGAACGAGAGGCTAATCACCAGGTAGAGGCTGGAGACACGGAAATGTAAGACAATCCCTCGTATATAAACACACATACGGTAGATAAACACAACCTCTACTACCTCTGTAAGTAAATTGATGTCGCAAAGACAAAATACAAAACTCGATAAATATGGAAAATCCTACAGTAACTCCCCAAGTAATAAATCCTAATGACTTTGTTTATAAGATAAGTTAAAACTAATCTCATCCCCTCACTTTCCACCTAGCACCGTGTATATGTCTGCCAAAAATTAAAAAGAAATGTCAGTACAGAACTAGGTTTCAGGTCATTTAGAAACAGTGTCTCCATTTCATAGTTTGTCCACCAGAGAACACTGACAAGTTGATTTCTACACTGTAAAATGTCAATATGAATCATGGTCACAATTATAATATAATAATATATAATAGTATCAAGATTGTTTATGTTATCAAGTATGTTAAAAAACAGCAACTATCGGCTGATATCGTCATTGAAATATCAATATCGGTATCCACCTCAAAAATCCAGCATCAGTCAAGCTATAGTACGTAAGTTAATGACAAGATTAATGTTTTTAACTGTCCGATCGGGCAAGTGAAAAATAAAGATCTGATCTTTATTAGGGATGTCGCTCGTTATCGGACGATATTCAGTAGAAATATGCGATCAAGAGACTGGCATTAACGCTTTCTAGTCACCGATCCCTGATAATGCTGCATTTCGAACAACAAATCAATGTTGAAATCGGCAGAAGGAGAGATAGTTAAGCTACTGAACATTATGATGTGTTCAAGTTATATTTAGTAAAAATAGGTATTGGGTGAAGGTAAATTCTAACGTTATCATGATGTGCTCAAATGTAATCTTGTAAAATGTAGTTTTTGGCGTGAAACTTGACTAAATGCAGTTGTTTGAAGGAGATTTTTTCACAGCAATATACAATAGATAATGGAGAGGGAATTATGACCTGTTTAACTTCCTAACACTAACTCTAAGCAGCTTATAATACATCATTAAAACTATTAATGCCAAGATTTTTTTTAACCAAACCAAATATTCTAATAATAATACAATAATGTATTTGCTAATCTTTTAAATTGTGTGTTTTTATGCAAATAACCTCTATAGATGGCAATAACAAAGTAAAAGGATAACATTTAGAATTGTTGATGGTTTACACTGACTTCGGGGAGGTTGAAATAATTTTGTTGGACCGTGGTGAAAAAAGTTAGTCTGGAGCCTTGTATACCATCTGCTATAACAAAACGAACCAACAAAAAAACGATCGATATCGGCCGAAATGGGTCATTGACATCGGTGGCAAAAACGTGATCTGGGCATCTCTAGTATCGACTTCAAAAATCCAGTATCGGTCGAGCTACAGTACGTAAGATAATAATCTAACATGGTCAGTATTACATTATGTACTAAACAACATGTTCACAAGCTAACACTAGCATGCTAACACCTAGCATCCATGTTAATATGTGTTAACATGCTAACTGTATGCCTGTAAACATGAACTGTGCTTCGAGCTAAATGCTAATGTTGAAATACCAATGTTAGTATTTAGTTTAAAACACAACTGAGCATAAGTACAGCTAACATCGACTGCAACGGATCTGAGGATAAAGAGGCGTCAATCCATTTTTCACCCATTTAAATGAGTTTTACTGGTGTGTAATGAGCACTACAGCCTCGCTAGCTAGACTTTGATCTTGTTCTATACAACCCCACTTCTGCACTGTTCACGGCCGCCCATACAGTTAAGTCATCTATGCGTGTCCTACTGAACAGCCTGGTCACCCACAGTCAACTTTTCAATAATGAATAGGCTGAGTCTAGACTCGAGAGTCATAATATTACTGCTACTACACTTAGACATCATACAGTACATTCCTACAGAAAATAAAGCATATGGTGGTCAAAAAGAAAGTCTAGATGTTCAAATGACTGTGTGAAAACAGAAGAACTAGATGGAAAAGTACTACAAATACCAGGCACTGCCAGTCAATATGTTATAATAATTACAACTTTCTCTATGAGACCATTAGTGCATACCGTAACCTTAGAAACAGTCTGATTTTAGATTGTTTTATGTGCTTTTCTTTTGAGGATCACAGCAACCTTCCCACAGAGTTGTGAGCTTTCTCGTAGGCGACAGTGAACACAACAATGAGCACGTTTTATATTATAATATAATGTTTTTTGTGCCAACCATATCCGCATGACTTATTATTAAGGATGTCAAAGTTAACGCGATAATGCCACTCATTTCTTTAATGCATTAACACAACTTGAGATTTTTAAGGTTGTAGAAAACTTAAGGCAACCATTGGTACCAACCATGTTACGTTAGCTTGTCGTGAAAGAGGCTAAATAACGTTCCAAACTTACACAAAATGTTGGTGAGTAAAAACTGGCATGGCCATTTTCAAAGGGGTCCCTTGACCTGTGACCTCAAGATATGTGAATGAAAATGGGTTCTCTGGGTACCCACGAGTCTCCCCTTTACAGACATGCCCACTTTATGATAATCACATGCAGTTTTGGGGCAAGTCATAGTCAAGTCAGCACACTGACACACTGACAGCTGTTGTTGCCTGTTGGGCTGCAGTTTGCCATGTTATGATTTGAGCATATTTCTTTATGCTAAATGCAGTACCTGTGAGGGTTTCTGGACAATATCTGTCATTGTTTTGCGTTGTTAATTGATTACCAATAATAAATATATACATACATTTGCATAAAGCAGCATGTTTTTCAACTCCCATGTTGATAAGAGTATTAAACAATTGCCAAATCTCCCTTTAGGGTACATTTTGAACAGATAAAAAATGTGATTAATTTGCGATTAATCGCGATTAAATATTTCAATCGATTGACTACTTATAATGCTTGATACAGCTGGCTGCAACAGAGCAAGTCTTACTACGGCCTCGTCAGTACAAAACAGGAAAAGCTGTTATCAGTTTTAAACTGAAAAACGTTGCACCACAGAAAAGGGAGATGACAGATAATAGTAGAATAAGTCGCAGTGAACATGTCTCTTCTCTACCAGCAACTAATCCAGTTTACTTTCACCACAACCTTCCATTGTGTCTTTAAACTTACTCAAATAAAGGCAGTTAATCCTAATTATCCAACTCAAATATACAGACAATACCCTCTCTGCACAGCAAACACTTAAAAACAGAGTTTAAACAGAACGTAGCGTCTTCATGCATTAACACACTAGTTTGCCAACTTCGGTGCACGTTTTGCATTCAAAGAGCACATCGCACAAAACCATACAGGCAAATTTCCAATTCGTTCGCATTTTGAGAGCCAAGCTCAGCCGACACCTCTGACACACGACGCCCCGCAGCATGTGTGCACTGCTTTCTGTTTGAACAGCTGCAAGGAATCGGCATATTTACTCAGACAAGGAAGAACAAACAGGATGCAGCAGATCGGATGTAGATGGGACACGAGATAATCCAGCCAGAGCGCCACTGAGCCTCTGAATGAATGAATGAATGAGAAACAGGTGACTGCACTGGAATGACAGGTATGACTGTAATTGAAAAAACATGGATGGCAGAAGCATCACTTGTAGCAGTCCAACTATGAATGAGGTAATGATCTCCACCTACGCTCTTCTATATTTAGCCAGCCGATGACGTATTTACGAATACAGAAAAACACACAGAGGCTCTGCCACGTGTCTGTATTATTACCAACACCCACGTATCTTTCACTGCTACCTGACAGGAGAGATCAATCCACGTAAGCCAGGGGACGAGGCGGAACAGGAACAACGATCAAAGCCAAAGCACACATAAAAAGTGGTGGCGAGACCACAAAACAAACCGCAGGAAACAGGAAGTAAGAATGTTAAAAAGGTGACCGGGTCAAGATGGTGGATGGAAACAGGAGAACACAATAAACAGAAACCAGGAAAGCATGCGAAGTAAAGTTGGGTACAAGAACAGTCACAGAACGACAAGTAAGATGTGCAAGACAAACAAATAAATGATTGTAGGTGAAAAAAAACTACTTAAAATAATAAAAAAGAAACAGAAGCCTTACAAATGTTTATAAAGCAATTCATTAATTGATTGATTGAAAGAGGGATTGAGGGACTTTTTAAATTTAAATTAATGAATCAATTAATGAGTAATTAGCTCAAATTGTAAATGGATTTGTAAATAACAACAAATAACGTTAATGCAAGCCTAAATCAATTGTTAATTTCTAAAAACAATTAATTATTTCATTACATTATTAATAATGAATTAATAATGCATCTCAATTCACTAGGGCTGAAACTAACAATTATTTTCATTGTTGATTAATATGTTGATTATTTCTCGATTAATCGACAAGTTGTTTGGTCTATAAAATGTCAGAAAACGGAAATGAGAAAAGTCGATCAGTGTTTCCCACAGCCCAAGATGACGTCCTCGAAAATCTTGTTTTGTCCACAACTCAAAGATATTCAGTTTACTGTCATAGAGGAGTAAAGAAACCAGAACATATTCACATTTAAGAAGCTGGAATCAGGGAATTTTTACTTTTTTTAAATTACTCAAACTGAGTAATCGATTATCAAAATAGTTGGTGATTAATTTAATAGTTGACAACTAATCAATTAATTGTTGCAGTTCTAGAATTCACGAAAAATTTAAACAACGCAGCTTTTAAATGGGAAAACAAATGTTTTCAGTTTGTATTATTAATTAGCTGCTCCTCAATTTATTTTTCTATTTATTTTGGTAGTAACAAATATTATTAGTTAGGGTTGTAAATCACACGTTTCATCACGATACGATATTATATCGATTATTTGGAAAACGATACAATATTTGCTGATATCACAAAGTCTGCCTCAATGCGATTCCGATTTGTTTCAATTCAGCAGCCTGCGATCGATACTAGACAATATACTGTATGTCCATTTAACACAATCAGTTACATTTATATCAACTATGAAAATGCAACTAAAATGTGATTTGCCAATTTTATTACTGGGCTCTGTAGGAAGGAGGTGCGCTTGGACGGAAATGGTGACATAGACGTGCTGCGGGAATTTCAAAACAAAGGTGCATCTTTAAAGATGATGATATGTATCTATGTTTTCACTTCGTTGATCATTGAATCGATAGATCGATTCAGAACGATGTATCGTTGTATATTATTAGTTATTGAGCCCCCGAACCAGTTAAATTTGGTGATGAAGACGGTGAGATTTGGCTGAAAGGTCTGAAAAAGCTAGTATGTTGACCTTGAGATTACTTTGTCACAGATATTTCCATGCTCAAAAACTCTTATTGGCGATCGCCTCAACTTATTATCACGTGACTTAAAGGTCCAGTGTGTAAGATCTAGCGTTGAGGTGAGGAGATTGCAACCAACTGAAGCTTCTCCAAGCATGTTGGAGAGCTACGGTGGTCGACGCGAAAATGCGAATGGCCCTCTCTAGAGCCATTTGGAGCAGAGGCAGTGCGTAGAGTGTGTGTGTTTACGTGGGAAGTGAGTGGTGAAGCCAGAGAGAGAGAGCGGCGGCGACGACGGGAGCGAGTAACATCATCGTCTCCGGCCCAAGCAGGAAATGTTACAGAGTTTGGTTTGTCCCTTCTGGGCTACTGTAGAAAGATGGCGGACTCCGTGGAGAGGACCCGCTCCCTATGTAGATATAAACGGCTCATTCTAACAATTCATATCATCAGGTGATTATACACTAAAGAAAACATTCTTATTAATATTATATTCCATTTCTGGCCAATAGATCCCTCTACTTGTTACACACTACGTTAAATTGACTTCTGAGCTGAGATAATGTTGTTGTCAGCGGGATACAAAAATGTGTCTTTGGCTTTATATTTACTTTCCATTGAAATTAATTCAATTAAATTAATAGTTTCATAACCATTCGTGAGGCTGTTTCCGGAGCAGGATTGTGATGGCGGCAGGTGTTTGTGGGGCGTGAGGAGACGGCGTGTGGAGCAGCTGATGGGTGTGGATGGAGATGGAGATGAGGAGGGGGCAGATGGCAGAGCGACTGCGCCGCGGGACGGCAACACGCACGAGCGAACACACGCTTGATGCGTCTCGACATCAGCAGCGGGGTGACTCACAGCCAGAGCGGCGACGTGTCTGCGTAGTCAACTCGGTTTTTGGACTTGAAGACGCAGCAACAGAAAGAATGACGGGAAGCTCAGTGAGAATTCAAGGAAAGGTCCTATCTGATTGGAGGGTGAGAGGGTTCGTCAGGCCTGGGGGGGAGCTCAAAACGTCCAATCAAACAGCTCGGGGGGGGAGGCATCTCGTTCTCCCTACCTGGGGAGGCAGCGTCCCCATCCAGCAGGTTGTCGTCCTCGGTGGTGTGGAAGTCCATGATGACGCCGGCCCCATCCAGCAGCTCCTCGTCGCTGCTGGCGCTGGCGATGCTGTTGTAGCTGTTCCTGCAGTAGCCTCTGTGGTACAGCTGCTCCGACTCCATTTAGCAACGCGCCGGTGCCCTGGATGATAAGGGGGGGGGGGGGAGGGGGGGGGAGAGGAGGGAGGAGTGGTGGAGATATACACACCGTGTTGTGAGGATGCTAGATTATAGAGTCTACAGTGTGAGGTGGCGTCTGTCAGGTGCACAGATGAGTGGGGGTGGAACGTTAACGTGCTCACAGAAAAAAACAGCAAAGACAGACGAGCACACGGTGATGCTGTGATGGAGAGATTATAGTCACACACACATTTATAGTCCAGCAAAAAGACTTCATTTGAACGGCACACCACAAGAAACACAAGCAGCTTCCTTCAGTCGCCTTCACTGGGAAACCAAAAGAGCAAAAGCAAGCGAGAAGTGCCCAAAAAATCCTTTAACCTCTTAAGCCCTAGGGTGCTGGAAGGTGTAGTTCGCCTCGACAGACATACCCAAAATAAATCAAGAATAGCTCCACAACTACCAGGTCTATGTGCATGATCTTGGTCTCTATGGATAGGTAAGACCTCAGAGAATTCATCCCCAGTGTAGGTAATATCGTGACTGTTACTTTGCCTGAGTAAATTGTGATGAACCAAAGGACAAATTTACATTTTTATCCTCGCCTAAAATGTTTTCTAGATTAGACAGTGGATAACACCATTATATGACATTTACCTTGTGCGTCATCAGATTCTACCATTGTGCAAAGTATAAATCAATAAAAAAACAACTAAATTGTATAATTTTGACTCCAAATGGAGTAGTTTTATTATAATAATGAAATATATTCAAGTAAAACTTAGATAATAAAAAATAAGATCAATAACAATGTAAATAAGATAACAAGAAAGAATCCAATGTCAAGTATGTACATTCAATATAAAAACGGTCAAAAATATTATAAAGTATAAATAAATAAATTGCTCGTGCGTTGATTTTTGTAACTATAATATTGAAATCATTGCCAAACAAACACTGTTTGGACAAAATACACTTGGGAGTGTTGTTTTAGTAGCTTTGAGGCATCGTCTTTTAGAAACAATTCGGAAAAAAGTTTCTTCTTTTTTCCTTGCCACGGAGGAAAAAAATAAAATAAAATAACTAACTAACTACATTGATAAATAAATAAATAACTAATAAATAAATAAATAAATAAAAAATAGTCATATTGTTTTCAATCACTGAGTTAAATTTCTGCAAGACTCTCACAGACCCTGCTCTTATTAGTGTTGTCACAAATATCAAAGTATTGATACATATCGATACTAAATATTTGAAACAATTTCAGTACTCATTTTCCATAGTATTGATACTCGGGTACCAGCTGTGCTTTCTGCGCTCTTCACTGCGACAGTGAGTTGACACACCGACTATTTATCTTTTAATAAAAGTTTAAATTGTATGCCCTCAATACTGCGTCAATCTTTCCCTGTGGTATCGAAAATCAATATTTTTCAAGGTATTGTATCGAAGTTAGAAATTCTAGTATCGTAACAACACTATCACTTATTATATATTTTTAAAAGTCCTTCATTTCAAATTTTAGTCTCCTATCCAGTGCTACCAATCCAGGTAAATTTCTCGGCAAAAAAAAAAGAATGTGACTACTGGTAAGAAAACTGGTAGACAACACAGACACACAAATACAAATATGTGAAGCTACATTTTCAAGGTGCAGATAACCTTAAGAGATTAGAGAGACAGAAATATTGTAGATAACCTTGAGAGATTAGAGAGACAGAAATGTTGTAACCGCTGGAGCGCACGGTGATGGAAGATTAAGTAAAACAAAAAGGGAATGAGGTTTGGAAGGAATGAGAGGGAATGGACACACAGGGTATCCATCAGAGTTTAACATGAATATGGATCGTCAGAGATGGCCTGGCCATGCCAGCGATGAGGTGGAATGATTGAGAACAAATATTTGGACCGTTTGACCAGAGATGCAAGAAGAAGAAGAAGAAGAATACATTCGACCTGTGATCAATAACTCTAGTGTGCTAGGGAGTCGAGCAGCTGACATTAAAGTCAATATCTCAGCTATGAAACTGACACTCGTTCCTTTCGCAACACAACTTCAGAATAATTTCAAACAGTATCCAAGACTTTTCCTCGAAAGAACTACGTAATCTGGTACTAATTATTATGGGTGTAAGAAAATAACGAAAAAAATTCAAATTAATGTTGTTTTGCAGGAAGAACAGTGAAATGAGAGAAGTCTAACTGGCTGACGACATCAGATCATCTTAATTTAAATAATATAAACTACTGGGTGCTGAAAACTGGTCACTGTAACGCTATAAAGTTACATTTAGTCATTAAACAAAATAAATCTGAAAATATTTGAATTCCTGTTAGGGGACTCCCTTAAAAAGCGGACAGCACTTTGGTAATACTGCATATAGCTACAGTGGGAATGAGCTTTCTGGCTTTTTTTTTTTTTCTTAATTTGTTTGTTTCCTTCAGATAAAACTTAAAGTTTGAAGATATTTTTTCGGCAGCGATGTCACAATGATCTGTTCGCTGCATAGCCAAGTGGTGTATTTATAGACTGAGGGATTAAAATGACACATGAACATCCTTCCTATAATGAGAGGATGAGTATGATAATAAAACTGCTGGACCAAACAGAGCAGAGCGGCTCCTCACCTGTGTTCAAACCTCGCCCCCCTGTGGAGGAGATGGAAACTACACCATCACCATCTGTTACCACAAAAAAACGTGACGGACGTGACCTAAAATGATCCCCACCAGGGACGAGCACGATGAAATTTAGAAGATAACCTGACGGTATTTATAGGAATATCAGCCTCGAGGCATGATGGGTCACAGAGTAATAAAGAGGAAGAGGAGAGAGTTCAGGAGAAAGATAGACATTTAATGTGCCCCGGTGCTGCAGCCTGACTGATCTTCACTAATCCTTCACGGTCCAACAGCGACTCCATATTCCTCTATATCTCTCTCTGTGTGAAAAAGGGGCCTAATAGGTTTCTGAGCTCCTTTCATATCGACCTGAATGGAATCGACTTTCTATTTGATCTTGATTTTTCTCTCCTGCGGTGTGCTGTGGACTTTGAAAGGTGGCATTTGGAAAAGGTCACGATGAAAAGGAAGTGAAGGAAAAAGAAAAGTTGGAGTCAGCTCGATGATTTAGGAAGTGGATTTCTCTAAAAAAATGTGAAAAGCATGCAGAAAGTGAATGCCAAGGCAAAAGAAGGTAAACTGTATTTTGAGAGGTGAGGTACAAAAAATAGCGAGTTTCAGGGTAATACATTATTATTACTGCTGTCAATCCATTAAAATATCTAATGGCGATTAATCGCATGGTTGTCCATAGTTATCACAAATTAATCACAATTTTTTTTTAATGTTCAAAATGTCCCTTAAAGGGAGATTTGTCAAGTATTTAATACTCTTATCAACATGGGAGTGGGCAAATATGCTGCTTTATGCAAATGTATGTATATATTTATTATTGGAAATCAATTAACAACACAATATGCACAATAATACGCTCAAATTATAACATGGCAAACTGCAGCCCAACAGGCAACAACAGCTGTCAGTGTGTCAGTGTGCTGACTTGACTATGACTTGCCCCAAACTGCATGTGATTATCATAAAGTGGGCATCTCTGTAAAGGGGAGACTCGTGGGTACCCATAGAAACCATTTTCATTCACATATCCTGAGGTCAGAGGTCAAGGGACCCCTTTGAAAATGGACATGCCAGTTTTTTCTCGCCAAAATGTAGCGCAAGTTTGGAGCGTTATTTAACCCCCTTCTCGACAAGCTAGTTGGCACCAGTGGATTCCTTTGTTTTTCTAGTTTTGAATTCACGCGTTACTATCGTGTTAGCTTTGACAACCCTAATTATTATTATTTTACTTGTGGAACATTTCTAAACTGCCACAAACATGTATTTGGCCGTTTGCTACTGCGATTGGAATTGCAGCATTGGCTCAAATTCAGATGTATTTAATATTTAAAAATGTTCCGCAACAGCGCCGACCCTTTCCCTTTAGATGTGGGGTGTTGCAGTGAAAGTCACTCTCCTCTTACAAAAATAAACCCAGACACTTTGTTATGATAGTAACGCCACATCACGGCACAACAAGCCATCACGGACAAAAGCCTTCTGCGCGCGGCAACGGTGAAACTGAAGGCCGCTAATCCTCTCTGGCACAAACTCTATAATGTGAGGCAGAGAGGGAAGAGAAACGTTCCCCCGCGCCAACAATCGCGCTGATTCACCACGAGAGAGGACTTCCCCTTTGAGCTATATCGAATCAGCGTGGCCAGGAAATTCAATTCAGCTTGTTTGTGGAGTCAATCAGGAGGCATCATCAGACATCGTCAAGGTGCTCTTTGACCTCTAGTTACACCGCAGAATCGTCATGATTTGGAGCAAGAATACTTCTCTTTAAACCATTATTTTTTAATCACACCAAACTTTCTTTACCTCCTTCAACTATACCTATTTCAACTGTTTCAGCATTGGTAACCAGGAGGGGTGGGAATTACCAGAGGCACCACGATACGATATTATCACGATACTTAAGTCATGATATGATCTTCTTTGAAAATGGCCATGCCAGTTGTTCCTCGCCAAAATTTAGCGCAGTTTTGTAGCGTTATTTAGCGTTCTTCCCGACAAGATAACATGACATGGTTGGTACCAATTGATTCCTTAGGTTTTCTAGTTTCATATGATATCAGTATCTTCACTCTAGACAGTTCTGATATCAAATGAACTGCTGCTTTAATTAGACTTGTCATATTTCTCTCCGCTGTCGACATTTGAATTGATGGCTATAATTATGACAGTCTGCAGCATCCTTGTTCGCGTTTCCTTTCATTCTTCGCAACAGTAATCAAAACAGTAATTATGCCAGGGAGACTAGAGTGTGTTCATCATTGAGGAGCTTCTATCTTACGTGTCAGATTTCATTTTGCCGTTTGAGGACGTGGATGAGCTGAGGAGAGGGAGGAGTGTGTGTTTGTGCGTGTGTGGCGGTCGATAACAGCAGCATAATCAACCGCGAGGGAACAAAACGTTGCTGATGTTACACAACTAGTTGAGCAGCGAGGGCCAGTTATCTTCCTCCAGGCTGGTCACTATGGAGGTGTTGCCCAGGCGACTGTTGCTGGGATGTGACTCAGCGTTTTAACCGACAGCCTCACACCTCCTCCTCCTCCTCCTCCTCCTCCTCCTCCTCCTCCTCCTCCTCCTCCTCCTCCTCCTCCATAGACGAGGGCCAATAACTTGACACACATCCTTCAAAAAGGCAGCGGGCCGATCGATATATGGATCGATTTGTAGCAAAACATCCAACACAACAGGGAGCTTTCACTCCTCACAATTAACAACACTTCAACAACTGCTGTCATATAATGATGTCAGTTTGAGAAAATAATACATATAGCAAATAGATTATCACTTCATCTATTTATCTTCATTAAATCATTTAGTCCAGTGGTTCCCAACCTATTTCCCTTGAAGCCCCCCCTACTTGTATCTAAGAAAAGCTGAACCCCCCCGACGTCATCACCCTAAAAAAAAATCCTAAAATAAAATCCTCAATATTAATTAATTGATTCAGCGTATTAAATGAGTTAGTCTTTTTTCTGCTAAATCAACTTTCTTTAATGAATAGAACTCAGTCAGTTTCGTCAACATAAATAAAGTGATGACGTTTTGACAGACTTACCAAGCAGATACATAATATGATCTCTTTTTGTAGCAACTTAATTAATTTACTATAATAGCGTTAGAGCCAAAATAGATTTTTTGTTATTGTGGTTAAATAAATGTAATTTATGGTGTTGTTAGATTGCTTCTAGACCGCCCTGTTAATAGGTGGTTAATACATGTGAGGGCCTTCCTGTGTGTGCGTGGGAGAGTGTGGGAGTGGGAGAGTGGGAAAGCAAAGTGGGAGAGCAAACCGCATGTGGGAGAGCGGGACAGCAAACCGCATTGAACAAGGTGTTTTTGAAAGGCTAAACGCCAACAAATATGGATTGAAGCAGAATATTTCTTTAGATTTTGCTACTAAGTAGCAAAAAATATATATCTTCCTCAGAGGAGACAAATCATGGCGCACCCCCTGTGATCTTGGCGCCCGGACCCCAAGTTGGAAACCACTGATTTAGTCTACATTAGGAACACACCGATACCGGATCGGATATCGGGCCGATACTGACTCAAATAGCTGGATCGGATATCGGTGACAATGGGGCTAATCTATTAAATTCAATTCTATGTTTACATACTATATACATTATATACTGTAATTATAATTCCTGTTTAAGTTTTGAAGAGGTTTTTAAGAAGTTGCTGATGTACGATTTTTTATTTTAATAATAAATAACAATTCACAAAATATATATCTATGTATTTATTTGTTACATTTAATTTTACAAGTTAAGAAAGCAGTGTTTAAGTCGAGCCTGATGTTGCCTTACACATAAAAGAATGATCTCAGTCACTTCCACACAGTGAGGCATACAGCTTATTAATTAAACACTGGTATCGGATCGGTACTCGGTATCGGCTGCTACCCAGAGCCCAGGTATCGCTATCGGTATCTGGACTTAAAAAGACGGTCGGTGCATCCCTAGTCATGTAAATTGAAAATTATAAAATGCTGCCGTCTCAAGGGGAGATGCTGCAGTACGGAAGACAGAGGAAGCTCCTACTTTTACAAAATGAATGCTGAAAGATGAATAATACATGTTCTATCTGGCCTGCAGCGAAAGTCAAAAGAAATGCAGCCATTCACGAAATCCTTCAGTGTGTGTGTGTGTGTGTGTGTGTGTGTGTGTGTGTGTGTGTGTGTGTGTGTGTGTGTGTGTGTGTGTGTGTGTGTGTGTGTGTGTGTGTGTGTGCTATCAATTAGGCTTTGTCAGCTATCAATTTCATCCAGCCTACGCCTGTCTGACAATATTATTTTACTTGGGAGACACAGCAATCCTAGATTAAAAAGAGACTGAGACTAGTGAAAATATCCATTTTGGGGTGAAAAAGCACAAAGTGTTCATTAAAGCATCTCTTTATGCTGTGATTGTGTGCTACTAATCATCTAGGAAGCCTCACTTTAAAGCAGAAATCTTTGTTTTCATGAGGAAGTAAAAGTCAAGATTTAGAAAACAGTTATCTTCCAGGTGAAAAAGGAAGAAAACAGCAGGTGATCTTACAGACGGGAGGGAGATAAACTCATAAATGAGACGTCTCGACTGTCCGACTGTGAATGAGTCTCTAAGGTCACGCTTAATGAAATGACGGCAAGCACGCCAGACAGACGTAACGCAATCAGGAGCGCTGATTAAGCCAACAGCCGTAGCAAATGAAATGAGGAGCGGTGCCTTTGGTTTGACCTGTCTGTCCAGCGCCTGGATGGAAAGAGTGAGGCTGCCACAGACTCTTGATTCATAAATCATAAACTGAATACCTGGACAGTGATGGGAGTGAAAAGGTAACATTAACTTGAGTTTATGTTTAACATTAACACTGCTGCAATTATTGCGTTCACTATTTGGGTTAATTGTACAGTTTATCAGTTGTTCTGTACTGTTATTGTCATTGTTATGCATTGAATATAATATGAAATATCCATAAAATATGTCACTTAGTCAGGGGTCGTCACTTTACTCAATGATAGAAAAGGAGTCCCCTAAGGAAAAAGGTTGGGAACCACTGAATTAACCCGTTAATCATTTGGTCTAAGAAATGTTCGATAATTGTGAAAAACGGCCATTGCAATTTATACATTTTATTATATTATTATTGATATGCTTAATTTATCCAAGTAAAGGTCCAGAACACAAACATATTCAGTTCATTATCATAGAAGAGTAAGAAAACAAGCAAATAAATTCACTGTAACTTCTGCTACTTTTGCCTCAAAAAGAACTTCAAGATCAACCAAATTTTCAAATAAATTGCGGAATCATTTTCTGTTGATCGACTAATTGATTAATCAACTATCAAATTAGCTTCATAGTAAATGCCATTGGACTACATCATGATGGAAAGCCATTTTGTGCTATTTTCACAAGGATTTGGCGGCATCCAGCGGTGAGGTTGCAGATTGCAACCAACTGAAACTTCTCCCATGTGCCAAGCGTGTAGAAAACTACGGTGGACGACGCAAATACGCGAATGTCCCTATCTAGAGCCAGTGTTTGGTTTGTCCGTTCTGGGCTACTGTAGAAACATGGCGGCCGGCTCTATGAAGAGGACCCGCTCCGTATGTAGATATAAACGGCTCATTCTAAGGTAACAAAAACACGACGATTCTTATTTTCAGGTGATTATACACTAAAAGAAAACATACTTATTAATATAATATTCCATTTCTGCCAATAGATCCCCCTAAATGTTACAAACTATTCCTTCAAAATGCTTAATTTACCCAAGAAAATGTCCAGAACACAAAGATATTCAGTTTGCTATCATAGAAGAGTAAGAAAACCAGAAAACCATCACTGTAACCAGTGAATATCTGCTATTTTTTGCCTCAAAAATAACTTAAAGATTCCTCAATTTTCAAAATAGGCTGCAGGTTGTCTGATGATCGACTAATTGATTAATCGACTAATAAAATCAACTTTATGGTAAATGCCATTGGACTGATAATGATGGAAAGCCATGTAATGCTTGTGGAAAAATATGTGTAGAGTTATTTTACACAACAAAACTTCAAAAACTCAACAACAGAAAAATTACCCGTTAAATATGTGTTATCCAGCCTAACTTTTTACACTCTATAGTTGCTTTGACAGAAATACAACCTATACATTCAGCTGAAGAAATGAGGAAAAAAGATTGTTTTTAAGAAGGTGAATTTGCAAACAAGAGGACAGCTTTCACAAAGCACACGACTGGTGTGATTTCCAATGCTAGTGATGGAAAAACAAACCATGACACAGTCACCATGGCAATAAAATCAGTCCTGTCCTGCTCGTGCTCAGCAGTTAGCCGTGCATGCATTAAAGCTGCAGTGCGCGATATTGGCGCAAATATGATTTAAAAAAGTTATTTTTAGAAAACGGCCGCTATAGCGTGACAGTAGTACATGAAACAGGTAACCTGAAAAAAAACATGTTGTAAAATGAGAAAGTTTGTAACCCAGCCGCCATTGTAAAATCTGTTGATGGAAGCCAAGTTCTGGTCACATGATCGGAGCACAGCCAATAGGAACGCTCTCTCTCTCTGAAATGACCTGTGATTAGTCAAAATCTGCCGTCACGGGCTAGATTTTTCTAAAGCCTGAAAACAGAGCCATGAGGAGGAGCAGAAGTCGAGTTATCTCTCAGAACACTTGAATTACAATATGCTGATAGGTTATTATGGAATTTTTGCCAAATTATGCCAAAAAATTGTTGCCTACTGCCACTTTAAAGATTCCTCAATTTTCAAATAGGTTGCAGGTTCTCTGTTGGAAAGCCATGTTGTGCTTGTTGGGAAACTTAATAAATATGTGTAGTTATTTTACACAAAAAAAACCTCAACATCAGAAAAATACCAGTTAAATATGTGTTATCCAGCCTAACTTTTTACACTCTATAGTTGCTTTGACAGAAATACAACCTATACATTCAGCTGAAGAAATGAGGAAAAAAGATTGTTTTTAAGAAGGTGAATTTGCAAACAAGAGGACAGCTTTCACAAAGCACAAGACTGGTGTGATTTCCAATGCTAGTGATGGAAAAACAAACCATGACACAGTCACCATGGCAATAAAATCAGTCCTGTCCTGCTCGCGCTCAGCAGTTAGCCGTGCATGCATTAAAGCTGCAGTATGCGATATTGGCGCAAATATGATTTAAAAAAGTTATTTTTAGAAAACGGCCGCTATAGCGTGAAAGTAGTACATGAAACAGGTAACCTGAAAAAAAAAACATGTTGTAAAATGAGAAAGTTTGTGACCCAGCCGCAATTGTAAAATCTGTTGATGGAAGCCAAGTTCTGGTCACATGAGCGGAGCACAGCCAATAGGAACGCTCTCTCTCTCTGAAAT
Source organism: Sebastolobus alascanus (assembly GCA_916701645.2). Lineage (NCBI taxonomy): Eukaryota > Metazoa > Chordata > Actinopteri > Perciformes > Sebastidae > Sebastolobus > Sebastolobus alascanus. The sequence goes on from CAKAOJ020000124.1 coordinate 1,583,251, forward strand.
GACCTGTGATTGGTCAAAATCTGCCGTCACGGGCTAGATTTTTCTAAAGCCTGAAAACAGAGACATGAGGAGGATGAGGAGGCTAGTTTCCTCTCAGACCACTTGAATTACAATATGCTGAAAGATTATTATGGAATTTTAGCAAAATTATACTAAAAAATTGTTGCCTACTGCCACTTTAAATATGTGTTATCCAGCCTAACTTTTTGCACTCTATAGTTGCTTTGACAGTAATACACCCTCTACATTGAGCTGAAGAAATGAGGCAAAAAGCTTGTTTTTAAGAAGGTGAATTTGCAGACAAAGAGGACAGCTTTCACAAAGCACAAGCACACTGTGATTTTCAATGCTAGTGATGGAAAAACAAACCATGACACAGTCACCATGGCAATAACATCAGTCCTGTCCTGCAGGAGTTAGCCGTGCATGCATTAACGTTACATCTGCATTAACACGGTGAAAACGTCCAAGGAAGAAAAAAAGCACATGAAGAGGGGACAGTTTGCATGAAATTTCCCCTTAAGAAAGCACCCAAAGGCCTGAGAACACCAAAGCGCCAATTTAACCACAAAATATACCCACAAGCTAACGGTGAAATGACGGCTAATAAAATAAAAAGAGCAGCGTCCGTTACCTTCCTGATGCCTCGATGCCAGCTCGGACACGACGATTCATCCTTGTTGAAACGAGGATTTTTGGTTTTCCCTACACGAGTGGATTTCTCCTCATCATGATGGTGTTTTCTTTTTTTTCAGTCCCATTCCTGTGTCGGTGACGTTCACTTCCTGTTTCCCATCCCTAGCAGCAGCAGCAGCAGCAGCAGCACCCACAGCCTCTGTGATGGTAGAACATCTGATCAATAATTCATCCAGTCACTGCACACTTCAATAGGCTACTCTATCAAAAAAGTAAGCACAACTACAAGCAGAGTGTTCTTTTCTGTAGGACTATGAGGCAAGAATACTTAATTATACTTTTCTTAAGTATATCTCGATCAAAAGATTAAGTACAAGTAGGCCTAAGCCAAGTGTACTTAGAATTTTCTGTATACTTGTCAGTATAAGCCAAGTATACTTTCCTGTATACTTGTCAGTATGAGCCAAGTATACTTAAACTTGTCTGTATACTTGTCAGTAAACCAAGTATACTTAGACTTTTTCTGTATACTTGTCAGTATAAGCCAAGTATACTTAAACTTTTCTGTATACTTGTCAGTATAAGCAAGTATACTTAGACTTTTCTGCATACTTGTCAGTATAAGCCAAGTATACTTAGACTGTTCTGTATACTTGTCAGTATGAGCCAAGTATACTTAGACTTTTCTGTATACTTGTCAGGATAAACCAGGTGTACTTAGACTTCACAGTGCAGTGAAATATCGCAAATCTATGCTGTTTTCAGCTCTGCGGCATACATTTTCCAGCTGATCCAAGAGCGTTTTAAATAGTTAATTTAGCTGAAGAAGTAAAAGAATTTACTCAACCCATAAAGGAACACTTGATCCTCCACAAACATTCAAAATCAACACATCTGGAGATACATGGTTGTCATTGACAGGAAGGGGATGAAAAATTGTATTCTGAAAAGTAACTAAAGCTTTCAGTTAAATGTAGAGGAGTAAAAAGTACAATATTTGCCCCCGAGATGTAGTGGGGTAGAAGCATAAAGTAGCATAAAATGGAAATACTCAAGTAAAGTACAATTACCTCAAATTTGTACAGTATACTACTTGAGTAAATGTACTTAGTTACATTCAACCACTGAGTAAAAGTACCAACACCACACTGTTAAAAAATACTCCAATTACAAGCATAGTGGGGTTAATAACTAAGTACATTTACTCAAGTACTGCAGTTTTGAGGTACTTGTGACCTGATTCTAATTTAAGGCATTTATTGGTTATTAATGACTGAGGGATTTAGTTTTTTTCCATTTACATGTATGAATATGATATTAACCCATAATGATGATGGACAGATATTTCATTCAAGTCCCTTTCTAAAGGAGAGAGTATAACAACTTTTACAATTTTGTTTATTTACTCAATTATGAAGATTCTGACAAAACTTTATGAATTAACTGAATATGAATAGAACAAAATGCTCAGTTGTTCTCAGCTGTTCAATAAAAAAGCACAACAAGGACCAACCTCAAACTGAAGCCTTCTCTATAAGAAGTCAGAGGATGGATACATTTAAAAATATATATATTTACATATGCGGGGTATGTTCATAATTTTCTATTTTGTTTGTTTCTTCATATTTTAGAAGAAAGTGAGCTATTTATTTGTATTGAAAACAGAAGACAAACCAAGTGAAGGAGATGTTTTTTCAGATGTTTGAGTTTATAATCTTTCAGCAGTAACAGTATTTAATTTAATCACAAAAAAGTTACATATTATATACATTCAGTACAGATCAATGCAGATCAGTAATTTAACCAGAACACTGCTATTTTCTCCTGTTTCTATCTACTGTTACTACCCAACAGCACCATCTGTTGACCAGTATGAGTAACATCATTAACACACTCATTTGGTGAACTGATTTTCTGGATTGTGAGAGAGCTTTAGTGATGACGAGATGACTCAAAAGTTAAACCAGAAAAACTGAAGAAGCAATAAAAGAAGAGATGGCTGATTTTTGTCAATAATAAATTCCAATAATCTACAGTTCACACTACTTTTATCTCATCGAGAGCAGAACAAATACTCCAAGTTTACACTTCCCTGATATTTATTTATTAACAGCTTCATTTCCACCGTTTCTTATTAATAAACAAGCTGAAAACTAGTTCTCTTTTGATCACTTATTAATCAAATTCCCAACCTTATTCCTGAGGGGACCCTTTTTCTATCAGTGAGTAAACTGACGAGCCCTGACTACTTACATATTTTATGGATATTTCATATTATATTCAATGCATTCCAATAATAGAACAGAACAACTGATAGACTGTAAAATTAACCCAAATAGTGAACACAATAACTGCAGGAAGTTTTTGTAAAATGAGCAATTTGGATGAATTTGTGTGAATATTGCATCAGAGATGAGTTTTCGTGTTATTTTTAAGGACTTTTAATACAATTCTCTGTATTGTGTATTTTTTTTTTCAATTTTTAACAATCATTCATACTTCATAGGCTTCTTTTTTTTTTTTTTTTACAAATTCAGTGTTTTCTTCTGTGTGTGTTCAGGTCTTCACCGTGCCCTTGTCCTGTGAGATTTTATATTTCAAATAATAATCCAAACTTTCAAATTTCATTTAGTTTTCTTCACAGAAATTAATGAAATGCTCAGATAAAAATCAACTGTATATTTTTCAAAAAGGCCTCGTGACACCCCTGTGAAGCTTTGGTGGCCCCGTAGTGGGGGTCGGGACCCTCAGGTTGGGAACCAGTGAATCAGATCACTGAAGCAAAAAAAAAGAGTTTGGACTTTGCACTCCTCTTATAGTCAAGTCGTCTCCAGACTGTGATAGAAGCCAGCGTCTCTGCGGTGCTCTTGGACCGGCATGCTCCTCCTGGTGTTGCTGACCTTCTCCAGGTCGACCTCCACCAGCACCACGCCTGGCTTCTCCCCTCCGCAGTCGCCCAGCACCTCACCCCACGGGTCCACCGCCAACGCGTGGCCGTGCGACGAGCGCTTCTCGTGGTGCCGGCCGACCTGCGCCGCCGCCAGGACGAAACACTGGGTCTCGATAGCCCGTGCACGGAGCAGCACCTGGGAAATATGAAATGTGATTGATTACTCATGCTTGTGATGAAAGGATAAATGTAAGAAATAATCCAAAGCAAACGCAGTCTGTTGTCTGTTATCGTGACTCATCCCACCTCCCAGTGAGCGGCTCCTGTTGCTACAGTGAAGGCTGATGGGTATGTCAGAATCTCAGCGCCGTTCCTCTGCAGAGCCAGCGATAACTCAGGGAATCTCAGATCATAGCAGATGCCCAGGCCAACCTGTGGCAACAAAATAAAAAGGTTCAAAACAAAGACACAGAACACAAACAGATCTTTACGTTCGAGGAAGCCCAAAGTGGATCTAAAACATGCCTGAACATTTTCTCGTTTTAATGTAGCTTCTATTGTGTATTTATGTAAATGTGTTTTAATGTGTCCTGTCTGGATGTGATATATTGTGTTTTTTAATAGCAGATTTTGCACATGCAAACCAAAGACACATTTCTGCCTTTTGCATGCATAAAGTAGACAATAAATTATTTCTATTCTATTTGAGCAACACAAATGTACCATTTTGTTTCTCTAAATTTAAAAAAAAAAATCTCCTACTGTATCTTAGAGAACAAAGACAAACAGTTCAACAAAGGTTTAAATTCCTCAGCTGTTGTAGTTTTCTGTCACCTAATAAGAAGAATTCATGAGCATTAACAGGTCTACTCTGTGATGATTATTATCTCATTAAATGACACCTTGCCGATGGGAGTTTGGACCGGAGGAACGAGGGAGGGTCCAGGGATGGTGAAGGCACTTTCTTTAAGGGACACGCCTTTTTCTGGCAGTTCCACATCAAACAAATGGGACTTCCTGTAGATTGAAATGATGTCACCTGTAGGTGGATTTATAACACAAGACAAAACGAGAGCATCATTGCAAAACGAAATGTGGCACAATAATCGTTTTATCTCGATTATCTTGTTTTCTTAATCTTTGGAAGCCAAAATGGTAATGAAAATAAAATTTGATGAATCACCCAGCCCTAATGTGTCAGTATGTATGTGTGTGTACCATAAGGAATCATCAAGTGGAAAACAAAGCATTTATTAAGTCAGTTTGGATCATTGGTGAGAATGTAAAGAGAGATTGTTCAACGGGCAGCACTACCTTTATCATTAATTATGACGTGACTGTTGTAGATTCGTCTGTCAGAATCCCAGTCATGTCCTCGTTCATGAAATCCTCCAAGAGACAGCCACACTTCCAACTTCCTGGAAGAAGGAGAGGTTAAAACACCTGTAGGAATCCTAAACAAGTGGCAATTATTCCCAATAGTACAGCTGCCTGCTGATGGATTCAGAGTTTTACCAACCAATCTTGATTGTCTACCAAATACATATTTACACTACGTTATAATAAACGTACTGAACCCAGACTGGTTCAACAGTAGGCATGGGACGATATGAAAATTTCATGTCACGATTATCCTGGCCAAAATAATTGCGATTTGCGATATTATCCCGATAATCATCATGCTTAAAACTCTTAAAATGGCACTACAACATTACATATTGCTGTTGCATCACAGATAGGACACATCTTTTTTTGTGGAAATCAAATGGTTTTAAATAAGGTAATCATAAATCATAAGGTCCCCCTGCATAAATAAAGGATAACATTGTGTGAGTCTGTTCTTTCTAGTAAATAAGAATGTGTTCTTAATTGAATTGCCTGGTTAAATAAAACTTAAATAAAATAAAATAAACCCCTTACATGATAATTCCTTTATTTTTTAAAATCAGTCTCTATTTTTCACTTCTCCACATGATGGCGAGCTACACGGCTTTTTCACGTCACTCGAGATGAAATTCACGATTATGCAGATAACAGAAATTCAACACGATCAACTTATTGTGAACGTTTTTTATCCCGATCTGCAATAAAATCCTATATGGTCCCATCCCTAGCCAACAGTACATTTTGCCTCAAGAAAAGGTGAAGAAGCAGGAAGCAAAACACTGTTGGCTCTGCATCTTTTTATCTCATGTACAAACAATTGTTTTGCTTGGACAGAGCCAAGATTTGTGGAATAGTCTAACTTTAGAAGAGTAGTTTAACCTGCTCTCAGCCAGCAGCCTACTGGAAAATATCTTCCAGCGGTGCAGGACTGAACAGAAGGGTAAAATACCTCAAACAAAGCCAAGAAGTGGGGCCTGTGTCGATGTTCCCTGTGAACAGAAATAAAAAGAACAGTTTGTCTACCTGGCCAGCTGAGTGTATTGTGAGATTGTGTCTCCCGTCAGGCTCTCGGACAGCGACAGCGTCTCCTCTCGACTGGATCCGATGTAGTCGAAGCACTCGGGCAGGAAGACCATGCTGGCCCCTCGCTCCTTGGCTTCCTCCACCAGCTGTTTACAGGCAGAGAAGTTGGCCTTTTTGTCCGGAGTGGCTGTCATCTGACACACAGCAGCCACAGGGCGAGGTGAGGTCGACATCCTTAACGGGGGAGACAGGTTGTTATTATACAACACAGTGCACAGAAGCTGCCCAACCATGGTTGACCATTAACTGCACTAGTTATTCTGTTATATATTTATTGCAGAATAGTGTACAGCTCTGGTGATCTTAGCAGGATATAGAGACATTTAAATAAATCTCACTCAAATGCTGAAATAAGAAATCTACACTCTCTATTCATGCTCTGATTTCCAGTTTAGTCATTTATGTTTACAGATATCAACTTTTCTGTCCAAACATATTTACATAACACAATACAAATGTAGTCTATATCATAGATTTCTTGTTTAGAGGGCAAGCTGTTACATATCAAAACATGTCAGAATAATAAACATACCTGTTTTGCAGCTTGATCTGTTGTGTCTGAGCTGGGAGAGATGCCAAATACTTTGCAGATGTTCCCAAAATGCACCTGACTGTGAACATTGGTCCAAGTGACCCGGACAGAGCTTCACCTTCCCTGTTTAGTCCATGTTAGTTAGTAGCACATTTGTGAGTTCAGTGTGTTCAGTGTACAGCAGGAAGGACCAGCCGAGCTACTTTCTTATTCTCTGTTGTTTATCAGAGGATAGAAACCAACATTAAGGCACAACATCTCCACCTGCTGGACAGGGTTTGCTTTTGTCTAACAACGTGTATAACACTGGAGTGATGAGTGAGATTGACTTTTTTATTGTTTGAAAAAAACCAACACTTAGATGATTATCTTGAACAATTTACATTAAGAGTGTGTTTTTAAGGCTTTGCGGTTGGTAGAGTGCTGAATTGTTTGGGTGCACTTCAGTGTATTTTTGAGGATTTTAAACTTAGGTTTTCTATCATAAAATGCACTTTTATGGATATAAACTGTTGCCAAAATGACAAAACGCATTATAAAAACCAAACAGCACATTTGTATAGTAGTGAAAAAAAAAATCCTGCACTTGATATGTCTTCATATATATGTTGTTTTGATAATATAGGTTCTAAATTGCAATGTATTTGTTTCAAAAGCCTGCCTAGTTTACATTTCAAGAGAACTGGTAGGTTACTTTGAACAATCAGAACATGAAGTGTCAGAATTATCAAAACAAAAAAAATTAAATGATATATGTACTTGTATATATTTACCATACACCAATATTTCCTTTATTATTATTATTATTATACTGTATATTATTGTAAATACACTATTATTTTTATTTTTATTTTTACTTTATTTTATTATGTTATTCTTTGCTACTTAACCTACTGTTTCTTTTCTTAATGGAGCTTCCCAGCAAAAAGTATTTCACACGATTGTACCTGTATAACCGGCGTGACAATAAACATCTTGAATCTTGAATCATTTCTACACAGGCACTCGCATGAACCGGCTCTATACATTCTGCCCGGGGTCCTTCTCGGCTACACCCTTCCAAAGATGGCAGCCAACAGTAGCAGCACGGGTAGCAAAGCCAGCATCGGAGCCGTCGGGAAACCGTCCGGCCCGTCGGCCGAACAGGTACCGTCTCCTCCACCTGGGCCCGCTTCACTCGGTACTCTCGGTGCCGGTTCGGCTCGGTCGGGTCCGGTGGAGCTAAAGCCGCTAACGTGACTCCCAGCTAGCCGAGAGCTAACGTTAGCTTCCCCATCGCTTCATCATTCTGCTTTATCACCACTAAAGAGTGAAGCCACGCAGAGTATTTACATTCATAAAGTCACTGATTTGTGCTTCTAACAAACTGTTTAATAGAGTTTAGGTGCATTTAAATAAGCAGAGGCCTATAGTGATGTGGTGAATAGGTGTTGCCCAATTACAGACAGTGTGAGAAGCTATTTTTATCACTGAAGACCAATCAAACCGTGTTTTACTAACGTCAAGTATTCACACTACTGTGTAATACTCTGATACAAAAAGTCCTGCTCTCAAAACGCTACTTTGTTAAAAGTACAGAATCGGCGAAATATACTGAAAGTAGGTCTGCAACTAACGATTATTTATATTTTAATTAGGGCAATATGACGATATACTGTATATCGTAATATTGCAAAGTCTTAGTTTGAAACCAAATCTGACAGCACAGTATGGCTGCGACTAAATATTTTAATACCTTTCTACCTATCCATACATTTACAGAAGGTAGCTAACAACTTATATAGATAGATAGATACTTTATTGATCCCGAAGGAAATTTAGGCATCCAGTAGCATAGACAACAAGTCCCAACACCAATACACCTTAAAAAGAGATACAATCAAATAGAATAAAGTGAAATAAAATAAAAATAAGATAACATAAGTACAGCAGTGAAGTGACAGTGTGCCAATGGTGCAAATAGTAGTGCAAATATAGAAGAGTATATTAATATATAGCAGAGTATATTATAATGTATGATATAGTATAATGTATGATATAGTATAATGTATGATATAGTAGTGCAGAGTTGATTAGTCTGACCATAAATCTAAAGGTACTTAATGAAGTATAAATAATTAACTTGTTTAATTGTTGTTTAAATGTTGCTGACATAGGGTGTATTTTTGTGTGACAGGTGGTGGCAACATTTCAGAGGATGCGTCAGTCGCAGCGCAGTATGGCCTCTAAGTCTGCAGAGTTGGAGATGGAGATCAACGAGCACAGGTTGTTACCAGAAAATTGATCCGCTGATTGGATCTTTTGGGTGTCATTATAGTATATTAACATCACGTTTGTTTTTTTGCCATCCAGCTTAGTAATTGACACCCTGAGGGAAGTGGACCCTTCGAGGAAATGCTTTCGTCTAGTAGGAGGGGTGTTGGTGGAGAGGACGGTAAAAGAAGTACTACCAGCCTTGGAAACCAACAAAGAACAGGTGATGGATGAGAAAAGAAAAACAAATGAACTATTACATTATCTTTCGAAATGAGGGTCCGGATTGTTTAACTATGTATTTCAATTTCATACTTGCAAAGTCAACACTTTCCTCTAATACCTGCATACATGAAGCCTTTTAATCCACTAATAATTACCTTCTTTCATTATGTATTAATTATTAAAGGAACAGTGTGTAGCATTTCAGGGATCTATTAGCAGAAATGGAATATAATATTTATGTTTTCGTTCATGTATGATCACCTGAAACTAAGAATGTGTAAAACCATGGTACCAACAGCCGCCGTCTAACTTCCCTTGCTCTTAAAGTAGTGTTATTATGGTAAGGATACAGCGTTACCACGGTTTTGCACTAAGGGGCTCACGTTACCGAAGTCTTGGAAAGAGGAGTGCGCGGAGGGGTACTCAGTTGGTTGCAATTTGCAACCACACCACTAGATGCAACCAAATCCTACACACTGTACCATTAACATAATTTAAAACTAGTCAGGAGATAACTTTAGGCATGAATCCAAAATTTAATTTAGTAGAAAAGGTCTCACTCTCTTCCTCTTTTTTTTCTCCACAGATCTCCAAAATAATGGAGTCCCTCAACACACAGATGCAGTCGAAAGGACGGGAGCTCACAGAGTACAGGGAACGCTACAACATCCGGCTGGTGGGCGAGGGCGAAAGTGAGGCACAAGGCCAGTCGGCAGCGTCTTCCAGGGACAGCGAAGGAGGCGGATCTAAAAGCGGAGCCGGCGTTTTAGTGTCGTAGTTTCATAATAATAGAGGGCGACCGTAGGGCCTTATGATTTCTGCAGTGCTGAGAATATGGTTGGAGTCACGAAATCTAGGTTTCAAAAATTGAACTTTTCACAGGATAACTTTTTTTTTCTTTTTGGTTAAATTTCTGCCAGACGTACTGCACTTGGTATCGAAGTACTTTCCAACAGACACAAACTCACTATACATAGTGTTCTGCTTACATATTTGAATGCTAGTGCGCATAAAAATTAAGGGTGTTTGTCTTACATCTGCCTTTCAGTTAAGCTGACTTTTTTTTATTTCTTAAATATTGTGGCATAAATTAAACAATTAAATTCTGAGTACTTGTTTTAGTCTTACTCATTTACACATGAGCAAATACATCACTCTCAGATTACAGAAAATATTTTTCCCCCATGTTAAAGATATAATTCCCAAAGGTGCTGGGTTTATAAAGTAAAAACATATATATATATTGGTTAATAAATAAAAATGAGATCACAGTGCATTTTTAAGTAAACACGCTTTTGAATTTTGTCAACTCATGATTTTGGAGTAACAACTTAAAAATTTGGAAAAATAAAAGCTGATTTCATAGGGCCCTAAAGTAGGTTGACCTTTGCAAAAAGTCACTCATGCCAAGACAGTACAGGTCCTGGGAGGCATTTTAACAACATGTGTTATGAGCATGAACAAGATATTATATTGTAAACATGTCACTATAGATCAAAATTAATCTGTCAGCTTTCTCTATCAAACATTTATCATAAAATTGTCTCCACATGTAAGCCATGCACAGAGTGGCCGCTGGTTTGTATTCATAATGCAAGGTCAGTTTTTGTTCAGTGGTTACTAAAGCGCACGTTATGGTTTGACCAGTGAGCGAGAAGAAGTCAGTGCTACCACCACAACCTTAATAATAAACATTTAAAACACAAAAGTTGTAATATTATTTCTGATCTGTATTACATGCTTGAGCTTGGTTAAATTAATTTGTTAAATGCCGCCTAGGACCGGATGTGTGCTGTCTGCACTGTTCATGTAGTTGTAAAGACAAAAATGTTTTTGTTAATGGTCAAGAATTAAAGAATGTCACAATTGTGCTTTTTTTGTGTGGTGTCTTAAATCTGTTTCTTAAAATTATCCAGTGTTTACAACTTAACATCATCGCTGTAACTACTTTCAGGAAGTTAAACCCATTCAAGCAGTACTCCATGCATGCGTGTGGTAAATTTCATATTGAGATTGCAAAAAGATAACAATGTGACCTGTGGATTGCAAAAAATGCAGTCCAATTAAATTGGGGTTGTCTGTCTACACTGATTGAGGGAAATTAAGGTCTAATAGATATTTTCATACAACCACAGCCTTTGCGTACATTATTTATATTAGGCATAATTCACATTCATGGTGTTTTCAGGGGAATTAAGGCAATTAAATTTAAAAAAAAAAAAATATCGCCTCTATTTTTGACCTGGGTTTTGGAAAACATATTTTTTCAATTCAAATTAAAGATAGAAACTGCATGAATAACCTAATGTATTTATGTAAATTATAGGGGAGAGCTCCCCCTCTATTCACAAGTGTAGTAATTATACCATGAGCAAGGCTATTTATTAAGACAGACCCTCTGTTTAGATCTATTCCTTGTGATGGTAATATGTGTGTAAAAAAGCTTTGCATTTAAAGGTGTGGCTGTAAGATAGTGACTTGCAATGTTGCCTTTTTGTTGGTTTCCGGAAAATTTTATACAATTTTAGATTGTTTTTCTATATTAGTAAATGGTGGAACACTAGACAAATACAGTAATTTACAATATAAAAAAAAAAAAATTTCGACGAGGATGGGATTCGAACCCACGCGTGCAGAGCACAATGGATTAGCAGTCCATCGCCTTAACCACTCGGCCACCTCGTCTTATGGACTCCTTCACGCCATCAATATGCTATTTATAGAGGATACACATCGTACTAATGCTCACAATCATTTTGTTGTGTCTTTAACACCATCGCTCTCACATAAACCGACGAGTTAGTGACAGTAGCCCTTTATTCTCGAGCGTTACAGTGCAGCTAACAGCTAACTGTGCAACAGGACCATATTCGGTGGCGCCTTTACTCTCGACATTACGGTTATTACGTATCTATATGCGCCGCTGTCGCAGCAACAGCAGCAGCAGGAATGGTAACAACTGTGTTGTTATTTGATGGAGATCACGGAAACTGGATTAGATCCGTCGTTTTATTCGTGTTGTCGAGGTTCCGTGTGGAAAATCTGGGGCAGCTATGCCACTAACCAGCAGAATATGCAAGTGTTGGTTTTGCATTTCCAGTCCGACAGGCAGCAGCGTTAGCATTGTGAGAGCAATGCTAGCTGGGACGCTTGGACAGAAATAGCCAGCACCTCAAAGGGAAACCTGCTTTGTGTACACTAGTGGGCCAGTTTGCAGTGTCTCTGGGAATGCATCTCTCCAAGAAATGTTCCGTCTTCAAAGTGGTGCTGAGTGCTCTGCTGATCGTGGCGCTCCTGCAGCTCATATACCTGTCCTTCTTGTCCCAGTTTCATGGTAAGCAGCAGCGGTACCGGTACTCGGAGCTCTTCGGAGGCTCCGGGGGCAAAAGAAATGGGCACGCCGAGAAGAACTCTCGGAAGGAGCGTCTGAGGTACTCCCTGTCCACTGGTGGGATCTTTGACAACAGCGGGCAGTACAGGGTGTACAAGAACTTGATCAAAAGTGACTTCACCACCAATCTGAAACCAGGATCCGACCCAGGATCCGACCCAGGCTCCAACGTCCTGGCTCTGGCCACGCACACGACCATCAACAACCTGCATCACCTGGAGTCTCTCGTGGAAAGGTGGCACAACCCTCTCTCTGTGGCCATATTCGCGCACGGGCAAGATGTCAAGTTTGCCACGGCTCTGGTCTACGCGCTCAGCTTCTTCTGCCCTCAGATCCAGTCTCTGGTGGACTTCCACTTGGTCTGCCTCTCCGGGGAGATGGCCAGTTTCCCCGAGCAGGACCGCGAGCATTTTGCAGGGCTCGAGGACTGTGCGTCCGTGTTCTCCAGACTGGAGACCCACAGGGATAAATACAAGAACTATGCCATCAGTGGCAACGTCTCCTACCCCAACAACCTTCTTCGCAACGTTGCAAGAGGCGGCACGGAGTCCGCCTATGTCCTGGTCATCGACATCGACATGATGCCCAGCGCTGACCTCCACCAGCAGTTCCTGGCCATGATCATGAGCCGCGAGCAAGTGAGGGAAGAGGTGTTTGTGTTGCCCGCCTTCGAGATCCGCCACTCCCGGAAGATGCCCGCCAACAAGGCCGAGTTGGTCCAGCTCTACCAGGTCGGCGAGGTCCGGCCCTTTTACGAAGAGCTGTGTCCTCGCTGTCAAGCCCCCACCAACTACTCCCAGTGGGTCAACAGCCACGTCAGAGAGACAGGCAACCTGGAAGTTGCCCACACGCTCACCTGGGTGGACCCCTGGGAGCCTTTCTACATCGGGCCCCATACTGTGCCCCTGTACGACGAGAACTTCAAGCAATATGGCTTCAATCGTATCAGCCAGGTTTGCGCAATTTCAACATTTGACTTTGGAAATCCTAGTTGATTTAAAAAAAAAAAAAAGAAATCAGAACTCCAGGTTCACATACTAGCTGAAGAAGACTGAAATTCAGTTGAAAGCTCTGTAAAAAGCTAGTAAATGGACCAAGAGTTACGATTTTCTTGTCCAGTGTGGAATGAAGATGCAAAAGAAAAAGCAACATTTCTGTCAAAACTGCCTTCTTTTGCAGAGATGAGACAACAACAGACGGTATTTTACCCCAAAATAAACAGTCGTATCGTCTCTCCTTTCCCTAATGGCAGTCCAAACGTGAAAGGCAGAACCAATAAGTCAGTATTTTTACCTCTGCCAAGGCCGAAGGCTTAGGAAGGAGGTTGTGTTTTCACCGGCGTTGGTTTGTTAGTTTGTTTGTTTGTTTGTTTGTCCGTTAGCAGGATTACTCCAAAAGTCCGCGATGGATTTGAATGAAATTTTTTGGAGGGGTGAGGTGTGGCACAATGAACGATCCATGGACGATTGACAGCCCTGATATTTACTTATCTTCTTGACTCAGAGAGGATTTTTCTCCTTCTGTATTACTTGTTTTGTCCAACCAACTGTTACTATGAAAACAAACAAATATTCACACCTGAGAAGCTGCAACCAGTGAATTTTGGGTATTTCTGCTGTAAAAAACGACTGGTTTAATGGGACAATACGCAAAGTTTACACATGAAGGTCACTGTACTTGGCACAATGAGTACTACTGTACTACTCAGCCTGTAAAAACTGTGATATCATATCTGAGCTCTCTGAAGTCTGGGAAAATAACCCGAATCATATCATCAGGGTGAGGTTTTTCAGCAGGAAGCCTGTGTTACAAAATGGGGGGTGTGGAGTTCGAAAGACACGGGCCTTTACCAAGCAGGGAAGGTCTAATGAAAGACACTATTGAGTTGCATTATGGGAAGTGTAAGATCCAGTGTTTTTGGAAGTCAAAGTCAGGATATCTCGGCCTCTGCTGCTTCGGTTTTGACCTCTTGCAAGTCCCCCAACGTTCCCCCTTCACCGCGTCTTTCTGAATGCTGTCCATACCATTACGTCTCTTTGACCTTGCTTCTACCCATCTTCCTCATGCCGTACTTCCTTCACCTCTTCCTCCTTGTTTCCAGTCTGTCCTTCTAGCTGTCACCCTTCTTCTCACCTCCTCTGTCCTCTGCTTAACCCCGTCTCGTCCGTCATCCTCACCTCCTCTCGTCACTTCCCACTTCCACGTCTCCCTCCTCACAGCGTCTTTCTGTCTTCCCCCCCTCCAGGCCTGCGAGCTCCACGTGGCCGGATTCAAGTTCTCGGTGCTGAGCTCAGCCTTCGTGGTGCACCGGGGCTTCAAGATCCAGGGGGAGTTCCACGCCAGGAAAGACGAGGAGAACAAACGCAACCGGGTTCGGTTTCGCAGCTTCAAAGAGGGCCTAAAAACCAAATACCCATCCTCCAGCCGACGGTGCTGAAACGAGATGAGGACTACACATCCTGCCTCTACAGGTTTTCTTATTTTAGAAGAGAATAGAATATATCTTTATTGTCATTGTACAAGTACAACGAAATTAAAATGCAATCCTTAAAAAGGATTGCATTTTAATGTTAGAAGATCTCTGCCCAACACGTCCTAGTTTTTCTTTGATTTTTTTTTTGTGATGACGGCACAGCAGGAGTTTCAAACTAATGCAACGCTTGGGTTTATTTCAAGTCCCTCTGAAAGTGAGCAGCAGGGAAATGTTCTCTGGGGATCTCTGAGAAGTTAAGAAATGATCATTCAAGACTGGAAAACTGGCTAGCGGCTTTTTTGAATCGAATACAAATCCAACATCTTGATGGCCATTTGATCGACATTAATGTTGAAGCAAATGAGGTACATTTTTCTATTTTAAAACATTTTTCAGCCTGTCCAGATACAAAAATAGACACAAATGTGACTGCAAGCCACCGAGTCTCTACATATTCACTCAGAGAGAGAAATCCTGTGAAACACGAAGTTAAAGGTTCGACATTTCATGACAGCTGATCAAAGATCGTCTCGTTCCTCAAAGTCCAACTGAAATCACATTTAGTCATCCCCTCTTTACTGTCAAAAGTCATTTATAGTTGAGGTTTTTATTAAGAAAAGGAAGGGAAAAAAAGTGTCTTTCTATCCCAAAGAGAGAACTGTGATGTTACTGCTACTACAATATGACTGGTGGCTATATGAAAACAAGTTTCCCGCACACATATTAAAAAAAAAAAAACTTACTGGTTAACGCAAATATAGGGGGCACAATCCTGAAGAATTACCTGTATATATTTTTTTTGGTTTCATGATTGTGCCCCCTATATTTTCTATTTTAAGTGTACATAGAAAATAAACGTGTGTGTGTGTGTGTGTATATATATATATATATATATATATATATATATATATATATATATATATATATATATATATATGTATATATATATATATATATATATATATATATATATATATATATATATATATATATGCACATGTATATTGTATATGCGTATGTATGTTTCAATTTCAGTTGGACTTTAAATTTGGGTAGGGGGTCCACAAAACTCTAGCCTGGTTCCAGACATTTTTATCAGATATTTTCAGCTATTCCATAATAATAATAATGAAGTGAAATTCTGATTATCAGGTTAACTAAAAAACCCAATTTTCCCACAAATGTATCACTATATTTTCAGTTTGAATGTCGTGCCGATCAACGATGTGGTCCGACCACCAGGTGGCAGCAGGCACTCGAGTGTTAAGTTGCAGTGTTGCAGTGAATATTTTAGCCTGAAGTGAGTGTTTAAACACTTACAACAGAAACACAGGGAGATTACACAACGCCAGTGTTGTTTGGCGCTCAGGGGGATGTAAATTTACGCCGCGCCACAACTATCAGCACGTGTCAGACGTTCTCATCGCAGACTGTCTGAAGAGATCACCCACAAAGTCACGAGGACAACGAAGCACTGGGAAACTTTACATAGAACATTGTACGACACAATGATTTCACCAACACTGTGGGGGAACTACTGTATTATGTATGCACAATCAAAATTTTAACCACGAACAAAAGAGGCCTGTGTTGCCGAAATGTTTATCTCAACACCACTAGAAAATATCTCATATTATTCTGTATCTTACAGCACATACAGTATTAAACCTTGACTACCACTCTTCTTATATAAACAGCATATGTACTGTATGCATATACAAAACATGTTTAGTTACTTTTAAGTGTTAAGTTGTAATTGTTGATTTTTGGTGAATACTTGTAGTGTTTACTATATATTTATTGTGAAAATGTTTTTCCTTCAAATGGAATTAGTTGAACCATCTTTTTAAAATGACCCCAAGCAGGAAAACTGTAGCATGAAATTGTGTTTGGTGCGATCATTTTTTTGTTTTGGTACCACTACAAACTCATTTTAATTTGGTATTTCTTAGAGTGAGATCAATTTTATCTTGTGCGATGATGTGATGTGGTGTTTCATTTCTCATGTGTCTTTTCCTTACTTGAAAATCCTTTTTTTTTTTTTTTGTATTTCTTTTTTCTTTTGTGTTCACAAAATATAAACGCCTGATTTGTGTTGTTGGGACTTCTATTAAACCTACTGGATGACTTTTATTAGACCCATAACTGTCACTCATTGTACTTGTAGTTATTATACAAGATACAGTCGGTTGTAGGGCTGCTCGATTATGGCAAAAATCATGATTATTTCGGTCAATATTGAGATCACGATTATTTAACACGATTACTCATTTACTTTTGAGACATCATGCATTTAAAAAGAAGATTTTGTAGCCTAAAATTAAGGGGAGACACTACAGGCAAAAACATTGTTTGCTTCCATCACATGTCTTCTTTCAGACTAGTGGAAAGAAAACATCCAAAATACACATTTAGCTGTTTATTTTACTACACGTCGTCTATATGTGTCGGTAGATTTCTCCTAAATTCACCAAAAGTTACCATTAGATAATACCTCATTTGCATATTTAAACATTTCAAACTTGTTATACAAAAAAATAACTGTCTTCTAAACGAGGGCGTCATTGCGAAACAGAATCAAGCACAATAATTGTCGATTATCTTGTTTTAATAATCGTTGGAAGGCAAATACGTAATTGAAATTTGATTAATTGCACAGCTGTAGTCAGTTGTTACAACTACTGAACAACATCCTCAGTCATCAGAAAGCTTTTTGAAATGCACAAATTCAATCGATTAACTTCACAAGAGGTATTTGTAATGACAAGTAATATCAACAGTGTTTCTGGAAGTATCACTTAAATAGGAGGTGAAGAAACTGAGGGCAGGACGGACCATGAACTACAGAGCTTAATGTCAAGAAACATGATCCCAACAAACATAATACAGCAGATTTCAATCATTTGAGCAAGTGAATAGGGCAAAAAATATTTAACTAATAGATATCATCATGAAAGTTCCCTAGTTGATTACTGACATTAAGACAATTATTTTTGTATTACAAGTTTTATGAAAATGTATGTTTAAATATGCAAATGAGGCATTGTCTTACTAAATATGTGCTAATTTGCATAAATCCAGAACAGAAATGTGAACATTGGATAAGGCCAGGTTCAAAAGTCTTGTTTCATTTTGTTGACATATTAGAGTCAAAGGTTTTTACAGAGGGGATTTTAGATGTCTCTTTTTATTAATCCATAAATCACAAAATACTGTCAACAGCCATAAAAAAAAATATATACATTTTCGCCATTCTTTTTAGGAATAAAATGTTCTATAAATCAGGCTATGAATGATATATGAACAAACCCCTCTGTAAAAACCTTCAGAATATAGAGAGGAATGAAATTGGAACATTTGGTGGATGTAAGTGCTACTGAAGTGGAGATTTCTGGCTCAGAGTCTGAGAGAAAAAAACAATTTTGAGAAAACAGCCTTTAAAGATATGGATTATAAAATTCCATACATTTTGAAGGCACCCCACGTGAATATGGTAAAAATGTTTAACTAATAAATATCACCATGAAACTTCCCCAGTTGATTACTGACATTAAGACATGTATTTTTTATATTAGAAGTTTTATGAAAATGTTATGTTTAAATGAGGCAAATGAGACATTATCTTATTAAATATGTGCTAATTTGCATACATTTCCAGAACAGAATTCTGAACATTGGACAAAGCCAGGTTCAAAAGTCGTGTTTCATTTTGTTGACATAGAGTCAAAGTTTTTTGCAGACGAAATATCTATTTATCACTCAATAAATCAGAAAATACTGTCAACAGCCATAAAAAAATCAATTTTCGGCATGTTTTTAGGAATAAAATGTTCTATAAATCAGGCTATGAATGATACATGAACAAACCCCTCAGTAAAAACCTTCAGAATATAGAGAGGAATAAAACTGGAATGTTTGGTGTATGTAAGTGCTACTGAAGTGGAGATTTCTGGCTCAGAGTATGAAAAAAATGGCCTTCTTAGATTGTAAAATTCCATACATTTTGGAAAAATGTTAACTGATAGATATCACCATGAAACTTCCCTAGTTGATTACTTACATTAAGACAATTCTTTTTTGTATTATTTACAAGTTTTGTGAAATGTTATGTTTAAATATGCAAATGAGGCATTAACTAATACTAACTTTTGGTGAATTTAGGAGAAATCTACAGACACAAATAGACAAAGTAGTAAAATAAACACCTAAATGTGTATTTCGGATGATTTCTTTCCACCAATCTGAAAGAAGGCATGTTATGGAAGCAAAATACCCCAAAATCTCAAAATTGATCAGTGTATGAAAAACTATGTTTTTATGGGGTGTCTCCCCTCAAATAGTGTCTGTAGGGATTTGTAGTTTTGTCTTCGCGGTGGGTCATTCACAGCGAGACAAACTACAAGATATCAGTAGGAGTATCGTTCACCAAGCGCTTGACACAGTTGACATTAACCTGTGGTGTAACATGGCTTAAGATGGGGGTTTAAAGGCATCCCTGCTCCAGTAGCGTGTGGTGGGTGATTAGAGGGCGAGTCAGGCCAGCAGCATCCAATTAAAAGCTCCTATTTAGTAATTAAGATCTGTATTAAAGTGGACTTTAAGGAGTTCCCGGTAAGGCTCCTACAGACACCTACACCACCTGAGTGACCAGCTAATATTTCTGAACGTTTAATAATTGTTTAATATCTCTGTATGACAAAAGTTTTAGAAAGTTTACGCAGAAAATAAACAACACCTGTGTTCGAGTAGTTTGCCCGAGTGTTGATCGGAGAACCGGCCATCTGTTGGTAAAGTATAGAGCACGTGTGACATTCGGCGCTTGACGACCGTCCGAGGCACTGCGGCATTTCGTGGCTAAGCCTGCATTACCGGGCTCCATAATGAGCCAGGCATGCGAGGGTTGGTCGCACGCAACTTGGCTTTAGACGGGCTTTCATTGAGCACAACTAATCACCGCGTCCACCTTATCGAGTTGTCTGTAGATATCTGGCAACTTTTGCTTTCTGGTCAATTTATCACGCCTTCCTCTTCCAATATGCGCTCTTACTCCGACGTACGAGCATGTACTGAGCAACTTTTTATACATTTTTGAGGAAGATTATTCAAGCTATGTTCTGTATTGTTATCCACGTTTTTTTCCACTCTCCTTCGAGCTACATGGAGACTTTTTCTTACAAGGTTCATGTAATGATACATACATTCAAAATATCACTTAAAGTTCTCCTTGAATAACCTGTTGGTATTCACACTACTCATGTTTCTTCTCCCCATCTCCCCCTTGTCCCGGGTGTTAATAATGTGGCAGAAGGTGCAGAAATGTTGGGAGGGGGGGGTGGCTTGTGTGGCTCAGGAGAGGCAGGTTTGGTGAGGTAAAGTGGGGTTATATCGACAGCTTTGGGGAGTGGAGGCTTATCTGGGTCAGAGAGCTTTACGACATAAGCAATTAGGGCTGCCCTCTCTTGTTGTAGGCTAGCAGGAGGGAGGCCTCCCGCCATCTAGATTAGCCGCCCCGCTAAGGCCAGGAGAGCCACGCGGCTTCTGGACGGTGGAGGGAACCAGCTGGAGGGCGAGATGAGCAGGCGGTAGGGGTGGGGGGGTGGCGGGGGGGCTCCTCAACGAGAGCAAGGGGTCAACATGCAGGCGTGGTAGACATACGGGTCCTTGTGGGTCAGTGAATGGGTGAGAAATGAAGGAGTCAATGACCCATGGCGATGAAAGGAATTCGCTAAATGAAACGTGGGTACAAAACGAATCGGTTTTGTTCGTCCACCGCAGTACGTTTAACAGAAGAGAAAAGGACTATCGAGGATGTTTATGCCACTCAGCTTAGCATCGGTGATTTCATCTAATGAGCCACTTGACTGGAAGGATTTGCGAGTGATTAGGCCGCACGGTTTAGAGAAATGGTGCTAGAGGTCTTTCCACTTGTTGAATGAATATGTTAACTGAAGTCTCAAAGGGGATTTAGAATATATTATATCAGAATGCTGACTTACAAATGGATTACAATTACATAATTTGTGTATTTGCCACACTGTCTCTCACCCAAAAATACGAATATGAGGGAAATTTAACAAGTGGCCAAAAAGTTTAGCCAATAATGTGTAGTTAAAAATCAACATTTTAATGCTACTCCCTAAATTGTCCTGATGGCGAGCCGGTTGGCGAAGTTATGAAAAACTTACTGCAACTAACGATTATTTTCATTGTCGATTAAACTGTCCATTATTTCTCAAATAGTTGTTTGGTCTATAAAATGTCAGAAAATGGTGAAAAATGTCGATCAGTTTTTTTCCCAAAGCCCAAGATGACATCCTTAAATGTCTTGTTTTGTCCAAAGATATTCAGTTTACTGAGGAAAGAAATCAGAAAATATTCACATTTAAGAAGCTGGAATCAGAGAAATTTGACTTATATTTTCTTAAAACATTACACAAACCGATTAATCGATCATCAAAATAGTTGGCGATGGTTTTAATAGTTGAGAGCTAATCGATTAATTGATTACTTGTTGCCGCTCTAGTCTTTATTATTTTTTGATTAATCAATAAAACACTCTATTGAATGTCAGAAAACAGTGAAAAATGTCTGTCACAACTCCCTAGGTTCCAAGATTTCTCCTAACTGATTATATTGTCTAAACCAACCATCTACAAATTTACATGTACATAACTATTTTATATTTAGTTGTGTTTATATTTAAGCCCAATATTTTAACTGCACTATTTTACGCCTTAGATTATCATTTTGCATATTTTATGAGCATTTTTGAAGGAACCTGAGACCAAAGATTTTCATTGCCAATGACTGCTTTCCTTGAATTGACAAATAAAGAACCCTGAACCTTGAAAAGCCAAACATGTTATAATATTACACGTTATAATGATAAAAAAAAGAGATAAGTAGCAGCAAATAGTCACATTTGAGAAGAATGATTGAATAAATTAAATTAATTATCTGTCACTGACTAATTGTTTCAGCATTAGAGAAGTTGTTTTTATGCTCCATATATCTGGAACAAACTCTCACTTCTTTTAAATCAAGGCTGAAGACTTTTCTGTTTGCCGCTGCCTTTTAATATGTCAAATAATTATTCATTTCTTTCATTGCACTGTAAGTTTTATTCTAATATTTTATACCAGTCTTATTTTAATTCTATTCTCTTGCTCTTAAAAGTGGTTAAATGTGTTATTGTTATTATTATTATTATTATTATTATTATTATTATTCAGTTGGTTTTATTTTCCATCTTATGTTATTCTATTCTATCTTTTTTTTAATCTTTTATAATGTGTTTCTTGATGCTTTTAATGTTTTTTGTAAAGTGCTTTGAATTGCCTTGTTGCTAAAATGTGCTATATAAATAAACGTTTAAATAAATCACTTTTAAAATGTGAGAACTGTAGCTTCTCATGTTACTGAAACTGTGGGTTGACGCACCAGTTAAGAGCTGCAAGAAACGATTATTTCGACTATTGATTTATTATTATTATTACTATTCAGTGAGTTTTATTTTCCATCTCATGTTATGCATTCTATTTCATCTCATTTTATCTTTTATAATGTGTTTCTCTGTGTTTTTAATGTTTTATGTAAAGCCCTTTGCATTGCCTTGTTGCTGAAATGTGCCATATAAATAAACTCCATCCTCTCTGTTCTTTTCATCTCAATAAAATAACTTTTAAATGTGAGAACTGTAGTTTCTTCTTTTACTGAAACTGTGGGTTGAAGTTCCAGCTAAGAGCTTAACGATTATGATCACTATTGATCAATCAGTAAAAAAAAAAAATGCCTTTCACAATTTTAAATGTCTTGTTGTGGCCAATAAATAGTCAAATTAAAAGATGTTGAATTTATAATGCTGTAAAACAGAGTGGAGCAGTAAATACTCACGTTGGAGAAGCTGGAACCACATAATGTTTGGCATTTAACTTGAACAATTTATTTTATTTTAATAAATTATATTTTTTATTGACACTTGGCAACAAACATATCTCCATGGAATTAGTTACAGACCCTGTATACATACATCACCCACCTATGTCTGTTTAAAGCGCCGCAATTTAAGATTTGTTATACATAGGAAAACAAAACAAATAGGGAGTTATCTCTTCATTACTGTACAATCATAGATTTGCAAAAATAAAATCTGGCCTGTGGGGTGTTACATAGTTAACCAAGTTTTCCCTGAGTGACACAAATAATTCCAATCTATGTTTAACATATGTTATTATTCTCTCCATTTTGTAAATGTCCATCCATGCATATAGAGTTGGGCCTTCCTGTGATAACCACTTCCTCGTAGGAGACCTTTTTACCAGCTACCAGCGATATATTTTATAAATATTTGTCTCTTTTCAACCATTCTTGAGGCATAAGCCCAAAAAAGAATAACTCTCCAGGGGTACATGCCATCTGAAAACATCTTGTAAGGCATTATGAATCCCTCTCTAAAAATGTTGAATGACGGTACAATCCCAGAAAACATGGTAATGATGTGCATTTAGATTTCCACAAATTTGAGTTACCAACTTGAAAAATGTCTACTCCATATCAACAATTTCCAGCTCTAATGTGGTGACACTGCCTCTATGTATAAAACATCTCACCCTCAATATTCTCCAGTGCCCTCTTCTAGTAACACCTTTATAACCTCCCCTCTTCTCCTCCTCATACATGTCAAGAGTTACAATAAGTGTTAATTAGATGCACGTGAACGCGGACACAGTCTTTCTTGATTGTAACCGCTTCTCTCTCTCTCTCTCTGAGATGCAGCCATCCGTTTCACTTAAACAAGTGGAGGCTTAACCGCCATCAATAACAGCTTTGGGAGAAGTTTACCTGTCTGCTTACAGGAGAAAAAAGCCTCTCAGGCAAAGGGCACGCATATCACTCTGCCTCTAAACCTGCTGCTCTTGGACGCCCGGGCTGCCCGCACTTTAAATGTATCCCCGCTAAAGCCAGACTATCCGGGCTGGAGGACAGAAGTAATGAGACGTGACACTGCCCGGGGGAGAGAAAAGGAGGCCTAACGGATATAGGTAATCCTTCTCACCAAGCTCTTAGCCTCCCACCCCTGCTGTCACATGAACCCCAGCGGGAAAACACACAACAGACATGTACACAGGAATACACACACAGGTGAGTAATCATTTAAAAGTCATCATGTTTGCATATGGCGCTGCAGAAAATTCACACACAAAGTGAAGCACTAAAACGTACGTTCTCTGCCACGCACTCATTTTACGGCGGGCGCCGAGAGTTAATTCTGCGTCGATCGATCGAATGCCATTCGGTAACAGATGATGGAAGCTATGATACAATTACCCCCCCCATGTTTGCACAACACAACCCGGGTGTGTGCCAACAACGTCTCAAAGATTGCCCGAAGGACTGCAGTGATATCATCATGCCTTTGCTACTGATATTAAAGAGAACAACATTTTCAAAAATCTCTATCAAAAGCAGCACTAAAGATTCTCCCATGATTTTACTCTAAAGATCAACCGCCAACCTGGCTGACCACTTAGTCTAACACGGGAGATTAAGTGGGATTTATATGACAGATTAAATTTTACTTGAGCGATCAGCCCCTTGTATCAAAGGATCACACAACATGACAAAATCAATATAAGCTAGTAGTGAGGGTGACTGTATTTGCTTTCTAATTTTGTAAGGCCTGTCCTCGAACGAAAAAAATTCTTAGTCGACTAATCGATTAGTTGACTCAATGAGTTTCTCCACAAAGAATCACTCAAAAGCACCACTTTAAATCTTGTGTTGACCAGAGGTGTGCTCATAAGTCATTCAGCATGAAAAACGACTAATCGACTAAACAGATCTTAGTCGACTGCGACCAGAACGACAGATTAGTCGACTAATCGACTGAGAGCCCTGCTGCTTTGTGAATGTTCTTGCTGTCATGATGTCAGAGCTTCTTTGCATCTAAAACGCCGCAGCTGGTGTTATCGAGGTGGTCAAAGGGAGAATTGGTGAATAATAGCTAAATATTAATAACAACAGCATGAGAGTTTATCTATATCCAGCAGGCAAATTTAACTATTAAGGTCCCGACGCACCAAGCCGACGGTCGGCTGTCGGTGAGCGTCTGTCGGCCTAGTTTTTGCGGTGTGTCCCGCAACGTCGGCTCTAGTCTGCCCGTGTTGGAGCTTTTTGGGCCGATTCAGTGTGTTGAATCGGCGGCGGCGCCCGTCGGTGAGAGAAATCACTCTGATTGACTGTTCAGCTTAAACAAATCAGTGCATAAGAAGAGAAACGGAAGTGAGGAAAGCAAGCCAACAAGTACAACACTAGACCTGTGTCTTTGTTCTAAATGACAGACTAATTCAAGTTGGTTTTGAGTATGTGTGTTAAAAGCAACAAAAGTATGTATATTTTAAGGCCCTGATCAGACAGAGTGTGTTTTAGCAGCCTGGGGCAGCTTTTTGTAATTTTTTTCAATGACTGTGAAGCGTTTTGCGCGCTGCTTTTGTGTTGCAGAGCGCCTCATGTTTTTCCGCTCTATGCGCCTCATATTTTTACAGGAGCGCCTTGAACGCCTCGAGTTGTAAAAAATTCAACTCAGAGCAGAAAAGCGAGTCATTAGTGTTTTTTTCTAATTTATTCTGGATACCTGGAACTTTATGACTTTACCAACTGTTGTTATCATGATCTGAACAGAAAACAGCAGGAGGCAAATAAGTGCGGTGCTTGAGATTTCAGGTAAGTTGTTTTCATTTATTTAAACTGTACTATTAACTATTAGTGTGTTAAGCTAAAATTTGCATAAATTCTTCAATTAAAAAAAGGCAGCGCGGTGCGCCTTGCGTTTTTAACCTGCAAAATACGCTCTGTCTGATCGGGGCCTAAGGAGTCAGTATACAGACTGAACTTGATTTTGGAGTATATTGTCCCAGAATGTAAGGCACAAAGTAAATGGAGGAGCTGCGTAAAGCTGCACAAAAGTAAAAGAAATGTCTAAAGTTCGCAGTATCACTTGCTGTTAGTACAAAAATACAGAAAAGTTTGTTTAAATCTTATCGTACAGTAACTGTAAAAAGGGTATAATATGAAAAGTAGCAGCAAAAATGCTTCATTACCATTAGACAACCTACTGTAAATTTCACACAAAACCGATTTGCTTGTGCGATCCAGCTTTGACTAAATATTTACCAGCCTACTTTGGGCATTGGGATTGGAAAGTTTACACACGCATGCAAAACTTAAATATTAAATGCACAAGACTCAGTCAAAATATGAGATATGAGAGAGAACGCTGTTGAGCATTATGGCAGAAGACTAGAGCTGCAACGATTAATCAATTAGTTGTCAACTATTAAATAAATTGTCAACTATTTTGATAATTGATTAATTGATTTTTGATAATTAATTAATTTTGAGTAATTATTTAAGAAAAAAAAGTAAAAATTCTCTGATTCCAGCTTCTTAAATGTGAATATTTTCTGGTTTCTTTACTCCTCTGTGACAGTAAACTGAATATCTTTGAGTTGTGGACAAAACAAGACAATTGAGGACATCATCTTGGACTTTGGGAAACTTTTTTCACCATTTTCTGACATTTTATAGACCAAACAACTAATCAGTTAATGGAGAACATAATTGGCAGATTAATCGGCAATGAAAATAATCGTTAGTTGCAGAAGTCCTACAGAAGACACTAGAGACAACTCTCATTAAATGTATCATTTGCGTGTGAGGATTGGTGGAAGAAGTTTGACAAAAATGAAATACAAATTAATTTAAAAAAATAATAATTCATTTTTAATTAATTTGAAAATGAAATAAAGGCAGTACCCAGTAAACAAAAACAAAAAATAATAAGTATTTACAATTATTCTGTCGAGTGCAGTCAAGTATCTGACGTCCGACCACAGTGTTTTCATGTTTTGGTCCCTGTGAGAGATGATCCTCTCATTAGTTGGTGGAGTGACACATGTTGACAGATGTCACTATAAACAGGGGGCTCCATCCCCCCCCATGTTTTCAGACATGAGCCTATAGAAAACATACAAAGTGACCACCATGGGGGTAATGTGTCTTAGCCCACCCCCTCCTAACACAAAGGTCACCAACAGGCACAGTTTTATCTGTGTCCAGACATGATCCAATGGTTTTCAAAAATCCTGTAGCTCATAATTATACAGCAGAACAACTTTACTTTACTTTTGTTTTACTGTAACTCGCTGACAATAGAGTGCTGCAGGGATGACACATTTTTATTGGCCGACCAGGAAGTTAACATCGCTCCGGTTCCCTCGACAAAAAGCCAATGGGATTTTTCCATTTTGGATTATTGCATAAAATAAGCTCTGTGGCAAACACACGTTTATGATACTTACACGTTTTGTACAGCAAGATAATCTCCACAAATGAACACCACTTTTACGATTTTTCAAGTGTAAATGCAATCGCCAGAAGTAGCTAACGTTAGGATATAAATGAACTACACCACGTCGCATGACTTCACCGCCACTAAACTAAAGGCGGACTAGTGTTTGGTGTGATGATGTTTAGTAGTCTCATTTAGCCACTTGTTAGCAACCGCCTTATTTAAGACACGTGAAAGCCTCAAAATGTTAAATGTTAACGTTAAAATCTCTTCAGCTGGTGTTAACCACAGACCTTATTTCAGGCATCTAACTAAAAACCCCTTCAAAAACGAGGGAACCGGAAGTGCTAAAATGCTGACTCATTTCTGGGTTTTAGGACTCATTCCTGTAGCACTCTATATATTTATAATGTTCAAATGTTTGATTCCCTTCATTTATACAGCAAGACTGGCACTATCTATATTTGCTTTTCAAAATAAAAGACAACTTTGTTTCCCAGCAGTGCCGAAAACATACTGAGTCGTGACCCCAAAATAATAGTGTGCATCGAACCATGAATTTTTTGCACCTTTCCACTTCTACTGAATTATTTATTCCTTTTTTGTGGAACTCTTACAGGTTTTTGTAATTGTAGAAATATAGGGCTGCAACTAACGATTATTTTCATTGTCGATTAATCTGTAAATTATTTTCTCGATTAATTGATTAATTGTTTGGTCTATAAAATGTCAGAAAAAGGTGAAAAATGTCGATCAAAGCCCAAGATGACGTCCTCAGATGTCTTGTTTTGTCCACAACTCAAGTATATTCAATTTACTGTCACAGAGGAGTAAAGAAACCAGAAAATATTCACATTTAAGAAGCTGGAATCAGAGAATTTTGACTTTTTTTTATAAAAAAATTCTCAAACCGATTAATCGATTAATACTTGGCGATTAATTTAGTAAATGACAACTATTCAATTAATCAATCAATCGTTGCAGCGCTATAGAAATTCACAAATTATTTTCAATTAAGCACACAGGCCCAAATTTACTGCATTGACTCAATTAACAGAAAGAGTAAAAGAGCCTGAGTTCAGCCACAAAACAGGAGAACTAGTACAAACTGTGTCATGCTTCAACAGGGTGAACGCTTGTGATCATGAGGTTTGAACCAAGGACTTCCAGTTGAAGGAATACATGCAAGAAGATAATGCTCTATAACAATTCTTCCCCCGCCCTAACTAAAGAAACTATTGTTTTGGACACAGTACGCCCCACCAGATACTCGGGGGGGAAACACCACTCTGAGCTTGGTGGGTCATGACTACACTGTCCATAGTGGCACGCCCATGCAGACCCCTATCTTACAATCCCGTGTTCCCGCCTTCCTCTACAATTTCCCTCTAAAAGACAAATCATCCTTCCAATGCTTCTTCCCGCCTGACAGCTGAGCAGCACAGAGGGCGAGGCCGGGCGAGGCCGGGCCGGGCTGGGCCGGGCCGACCAGAGAGGATCAGGGGGACGTAAGTCACCAAAGCAGGAATTAATGAGCATTATAGTATTAGGTAAGAATAAGTCCCATCTTAAATCCTTCAGGATTCCTAAACAACTCCAGTAACACCTGTTACATATGATGATGGCGGGAAGCAGAGGGAGAGGAGGAGGGCTTTATGACGAAGCATGAGAGAGGGCTGGATACGAATATTAGGAAATATGCAAGTAAAACACAGTTTGTACTACATTTGTCTTACATAAAATTAAAACAATGTAAAACTGCAACAAATTTGCACATGTATATAGTATGTTATCCAATGTTTATATTTTCTATTTTAGTTGTAGTATTTTGGTATATTTACAGTGTATTCTAATATATTCTTTATATTGTATTGTGTATAGTGTTGATATGTATATTTACTGTGTATTTAATGTTCCTACTGCTGCTGTAACACAATAATTTTCCAATTTAAAAAAAATCCTCAATTTCATCAGAGCTGTATAGACAAAAATACTGCTGACTTGATTGCAAACTCATGCATAGTTTGCAATCAAAAGTATCTACTGTATGTACAGTACAAGCTGCTCTGGTTGTGTTGTTTGGTGCCAGAAACTCAGTTTAACTAAAAATAGTAATAAGAACAATTATCAAAACTTTACTGAATAAATAAATGTACCCATAAGACCAGCCGAAACCAATAAAAGTGAGTAATCAGAGGGTTTGTGGAACTCATTTTCATACTCCTGGTAGAGCTTTAACAAAGACTACACAGGATTAACTCTACAGTGCCAGCAATCAAAATAAATATTAATTTTTAGTTACTCTACAGTATTAAACACATAGACAATACATAGACAATAACCTCTTAACAATCTGACAGCCGGTATTCTGTTTTTTTCTCAGAGGCTGTAGCGGGCTCAGTCTTAAAGCTAGAGTGAAGATATTCGTATCATAAAACTAAAAAAATCGAAGGAATCGATTGGTACCAACCATGTCATGTTAGCTTGCTCCAAGTTAAAGTGCAAAAATTTGGCGAGGAAAAACTGTCATGGCCATTTTCAAATGGGTTCTATGGGTACCCACGAGTCTCCCCTTTACAGACATGCCCTCTTTATGATAATCACATGCAGTTTTGGGCAAGTCATAGTCAAGAGTTGAGTTTGCCATGTTGTGATTTGCATATTTTTATGCTAAATGCAGTACCTGTGAGGTACTTGTTTTGTGTTGTTAATTGATTTCCAATAATAAATATATACATACATTTGCATAAAGCAGCATATTTGTCCACTCCCATGTTGATAAGAGTATTAAATACTTGACAAATCTCCCTTTAAGGTACATTTTGAACTGATAAAAAATGTGTGACTAATTTGCGATTAATCCCGATTAACTGTGGACAATCATGCGATTAATCCCGATTAAATATTTTAATTAATTGACAGCCCTACTATACTATATATAAATGTGTGTGTGCAGCAGTCCCTGCACACGCTCCTTGTTTACTTTAAATTCACGAACATCATTGTTTTACTTAAAAATAAAATTTTACAAACAGAAAAAGCAGTTTAAGAGGATGAAAATTGTAAAGTCACTTGGGCCAAAATATTTTTTCTAAAAATCACAACAACTAAACAGTAACGACACATTTCCATAATTTCCCTCGTTTGATTCTTTCAAACAAACTTAACAACAATCAAAGTGTCTCTGAGTCTGAAAAAAGGTCCCATTTTTCCTCCTAGCCTGTTACATGTGTCACCCAGACAGTCAGCTCTCAGTATTCGAAGCCCCGTGACCGCAATCAGACCAGAAAACAAATAATCCAGTGCGAGCAGTGATTTGCCGGGCTATTTTTTTAAAGGCTTAAATTAGAGTTTGCCAGCTAAACGTGAGCTTGTGGTAAGCTGATCCTTCAACAGCGAACATGATACTGTCTTGGGGTTGGTTCACTGTGCTGGAGGGAACGACAACCCGATCCACATGGTTAACGATACCTGGAAAGAACAACTCATTACACAAATAATCTCCAGACAGCTTTTAACACCTTGTGTAAGTGTAAAGGAGCTTGTGGCTCTGACTCACTTATTGATTCATGCAGAGGGGATTTCCCCTGGATATGCTATAATGTCACGAAACCAGGCACAGTGACGCAGCACTACATACGAGAAGTGAATCAAGTCACATGCCACAAGATCAGAAGAAAGAAGACTTCTTGAATATGCTTGACATGGCGTCATTATTACCTGATCTACTTCTCTTTTAATCTATAGGATTTTTTTTAAAGAAATCCTGGATGGAAAGCTCTCGGGGTTAGATGATGTATGAAGAAGGGTCTGTTATCTCCTTATAGCTACACATATTGAATTTTTATAGAAACCGGACCAGACTCATTTCAGGTACATGGCCTTTAATTGACTTTTTAAAAACATATTAACGATGTATTCCCTTGAACATAAACATAACAACATGATATCCACAGTAGGGCTGGTCAATATGATGATATATATACTCAAAATGATATTAAAACTGTCATTTTGCACTCAAGTTTTTAAAATGAGAAAATACTCTTCATCATAAATACTTTTCATTTGTCATGTATTTAATTCACACAGGAGTATACAAACATAGGCTTTACCAAGTGGTTGTTTCATATAGACTATTTATTTATTTATTAAATAACCAGAAAAAATGCTATATTGTGATATATATACTTATAAAGATATGAAATGACCTACATCGTGATAGAAGATTTTGGCCATATCACCCAGCCCTGATCCACAGTCTTATTTCTGACATAACTACCACTGCTGATTTGTTCCACAGCTACGAATTTACCATGACAGTAATTTGGTAATTGTTTACAGGGCTCAACAATAAGGATTGCCCGCTTGCCCGGGGCAAGTAAAAATAGCCTCGTCGGGCTGGTAAATGTAGTGTCGGTCAAGTGGTAAAAAAAAAATTAAACACATTGTTTTTTCCGGAGCTGATGATGGAAGTAGCTAAGGAGTATGGAGGACGGAAGTTGCCAAAATAAAAAATAAATAAACAAATTACTTGATAAATAAATAAATATGTCATTAACTATAGCAAAAATAATATTAAAAATAAATGTAGCCATTAATTAATTGATAAAATTTGACATAAATTGATTTTTCTGTTTTAATTTGTTTCTTTACTTATTTATCTTTGTATTAATTCCCCTGTTGATTTACTCTTCTGTTAATTTTTCCCTTTTATTTATTTATGTATTTATTTTTATTATTTTTTAAATGTATTGATATATTTTTGCATTTATTCTTTATTTATTTTATAGTTATTTTTAAATGTATGTATTTATTTATGTATTTATGCATTTATTTATTTCTGCACGATTTTCCCTTTTTCACCGCATTTCACCCCTGTCATCTTTGTCATTTAAAAAGCAGCAACATACCTCATGTATAGGTTGTTTAGCCTAACAATAAAGCGTATTTATATAGCATTAAAATCAGGATAAATAAAGCAATTTGCAAAAAAAAAAATAAGTTGCAATAATACTGCGCTGTTGAGCCAATCATTATCACCGCAGGGGAAATTCCTTCACTGCGACAGCCCTACTTGAGTGTTACAGTTGGACAAAATGAATCATTATATAATAAATTACAAGCCAAAAACTGCACAACAGAGATTGTATATGCTCACAAGCTTTGCGTTGCCTTTCTCCCATAACATCACAAACTCTCTGAAATAATATACCTCTAAAGCCTTTTAGATATTCACACTGGCACAATGTGCGTCTGTTTCCTTAATTTATATTCATACTTTATATATATTCAAATACATCCATCAATTTTAGCTGGAGATGTAATTTAAACCTCTATTTGGCTTTAATGAAATCCCCCATCAGTATGTGCTGAAAACACAGCCCACCTTTACTTTATATCACCTGTGTCTATTGAATCAAGAGATCTTTCTCTCTCTCTCTCCTCCTCTCACCACACAACGATGGACGGGGAAGTAATTTTTGTCGTTTGTTTGGCGAGTGCCCCCGGCGTGGGCTGAGAGGTAAAGCTAACACACAGTATGCTGAGGACGAGGAGAGGGGAGTGGGGGGGGGGGGGACGCACAGGGATAGACCTGTCTGAGAGGATACTGCTATTGAGTTGCAAATGAGCTTGTAATTAGCCCTTACACATTTGCCTGGAGGGAATTAGTGTGTGTGTGTGTGTGTGTGTGTGTGTGTGTGTGTGTGTGTTTGTGTGTGTGTGTGTGTGTGTCATTGTGTGTTTTTCAACCCATTTTCCTCCGAATAGGGGTCGACGGTGATAAGCAGATAATACTAATTACTTCTCCTCCCAATTGCTTGTTAATTGTGCTTGGTGTGGATTTATACAGCGTGGTAATACCCCCCATTCCACACACACACACACACACACACACACACACACACACACATAGATGCATGCCCCCCCCCCCGATTTGCCTGTTGGCAAAATCAACAGGTCATTTCTTTAAGCAGGAGGCTTCTGTTTAAGCCTCTAATTAATTATGCCAAGTGGGGCTCCACCATCTCTGGGTCCAGCCAATGAGGTAGTGTGTGTGTGTGTGTGTGTGTGTGTGTGTGTGTGTGTGTGTGTGTGTGTGTGTGTGTGTGTGTGTGTTTGTGTTTGTGTGTGTGTGTGTGTGTCCATTAATTTGTAGTTGCATATTCTTGAATTAAAACACAATACAGAAATCCACAGAACTACAGGTTTGAATCTAAGAAAAAATGTCTATCTGACACGTTAAGTAGTACAGACAACACTCTTTATAGTTAACATTACATTATGGTGAAACAGGAAGTTTGGTTCTATCATCATTTGTCGCCACAGAGCAACATATGCAGCTATTTTCTTTACTCGTTTACCCTGAAGCTAAAACCAAAGCCGGTACGTATTGGGTACACTCTTAAGCTGTAGGGCTGCTCGATTATGGCATAATCACGATTGTATTAGTCAATATTGAGATCAGAGAGAGGGCACAGCGAGCACTAAGCGCCATGGTTCGGGCGAGGGGGTGCTGTAAAGCATCACCTTCACCCCGGGCCTTTCCAAGCCGACTTAGAGCCGGTCGTGGCGCACCACTACGGAGGAAATATGCACGGCGAGGGCCAGCCAGCAAACACAGGAGTTTCTCGTACTTTACTTAGTTTATGTACCTGAATAAACCTAATCTCACCGCGGCATCACTACCCCTTTTAATATACTATGTCACGATGGAGTCTAATCGCCAAAGACTTTGCACTATTCATTTTGTCATGCACCATGTAATGAATTGTTCATTCGATATGGAGTCTCTCCTGATTGAAGTGGTTTTGATGCCTAAACCTAAGTGAGTGGTTTTGTAGCACCTTCATACACACGTTTAAGATTCACGCCTCGGTTAGGCAAAACGTGACACTGACAAGCTATCCTCTGGTGGACAGGCGGGTCTATTACACGCGTGGTGTGATATCACGTTGATCAGGCCGACGAGGCTTGTCCCGTGTCAAATGCTTCTACAAAGCCAGTAGAGAACTTCCACCTTCTTTTACCTGAATTTGGAGCACACAACTGCTGCACTTTTAGCAACCTCCAGTGTCATATAATCCGCTGTGTGCATCAACTGATTCTCGTAAACTCATAAAGTTAAAGAAATATCACATGAACATGTTGTATTTACCATGTTTTTTTCATCAGGTGGTCTGCAATCACTAGTAAACATGAGCTACACATAAAAAAGAAGCCTCTGAAGGGTATAAATAATGGAAGCTAAGGGAATAATCTCCACTGTTGTACGGATATTTAGATTCAGTCAACTTCCTGGTAGTAAACATGAAGAGTCTTTTACCTGATGAGTTGATGAGGAGCTCCTGAAGGCACCAGTAGTTTTGGTCTCTATGGCGTCGGCTCAGTCTGGCCTCCAGATCTGGTGTTCCGTGTCCTTTGGATGTTTCACCACCTGAATTAGGACACAGCAAAAGACACACAATCACTGTCACATCTACGGGCAATCTGTGCTTTCCAGTTCAACAATCCTGCATGTGTTTGCACTGTTTGAGGGATGGAACCCGAACACTTGAAGGTAACCTTGGAGAACACAGAAATGCTCCTGTCGGCCAGGTGGGGTTCAAACCTTTCTGTGCAGTAACAGTGAATATTTAAATGTTTGGTTTTGCTGCTGAGGGTTTACCTAAGGATGCATTCACACCTAATCGGGCGTTGTGGTGAAAATGCCAGTGCTCCCATTCATTTGAATGTCGGTAGTGCGTTTAATCTGCGGCGGGTCACAGGGGGTGCTGGAAAAAACGCAGCGTCGAAAAGTTGAAACAGAATCAACTTTTAGAGAAACGCAACACGACTGCGGTGGCCGATCACGTAACCGGCGATCCAGAGCCGGACAACCGTGCCATGATGGAACAAATGACGTTAATCTTCGTGCAGTCGCTTAGTGTTGAAGGGCCATTAAGTGACACTCTCACAACGCTGCAGAAGAACTATTATATGTAGAGATAAAGTTGAAAAAATTCCCCTTAAGAATTCCTCTCAGCTGATAGTTTAATGCATCATGACAACCTGACCAAAACTTTTGTGGCAGCTATTTTACATTCATTTAAATTAGGGCTGTCAATCGATTCAAATATTTATTTGCATTTAATCGCATTATTGTTCAAAGTTAATCACAATCACACATTTTTTTATCTGTTCAAAATGTACCTTAAAGGGAGATTTGTCAAGTATTTAATACTCTTATCAACATGGGAGTGGACAAATATGCTGCTTTATGCAAATGTATGTATATATTTATTACTGGAAATCAATTAACAACACAAAACAATGACAAATATTTTCCAGAAACCCTCACAGGTACTGCATTTAGCATAAAAAAATATGCTCAAATCATAACATGGCAAACTGAAGCCCAACAGGCAACAACAGCGTGTCAGTGTGTCAGTGTGCTGACTTGACTATGACTTGCCCAAAACGGCATGTGATTATCATAAAGTCGGCGTGTCTGTAAAGGGGAGACTCGTGGGTACCCATAGAACCCATTTTCATTCACATATCTTGAGGTCAGAGGCAAAGGGACCCCTTTGAAAATGGCCATGCCAGTTTGTCCTCGCCAACATTTAGCACAAGTTCAGAGCGTTATTTAACCTCCTTCTCGACAACCTTAGATTTTCTAGTCTCATATGATTTCAGTATCTTCACTCTAGCTTTAAAACTGAGCCCGCTGCAACCTAAAAATCACGAGTTGTGTTAATGCGTTAAAGAAATTAGTGGCGTTAAAACGAATGTGCCCTAATTTAAATACATCTCTGTTTGAAACTTACTGTAATTCTTCTTGTCATTTGAAAGTACAACGGTGCAACAATTTTTTGGTATCAATTTCAAAATAAAAGTTTGCCCGAAATTGTTGCAGATGAGAATCGTTACAGTAGCAGTGAGAGGTAGTGCTATGCTGACAAAACAATATGGCCAAGATGTGACATACAGGAAAATATATATCATTTAAATGGCCTCACTAAAGCGGGGGGGTAAATGATCAATAATAATACCTTTGAGGGTGACAAAAGCATGATCGAGGTGTCAAGATATTCTATTTCACAAAGACATAAAGTACAGGTTATGATATAAACGACCCCCCCCCCCCACCCTTCTACAAACACATACATAATCTGTTCATCCCATCACCATCTTATCATTCATCCTGTTCTAACGGCTTGGGAGCGCTTAAGCAGATTTTGGTTCAGTCTGCTCTCAAAGTGTTAAACAGATTGGGTGCGGGGAGGATTTCTTGTAATGAAGGTGAGTGTGTGTGTGTGTGTGTGTGTGTGTGTGTGTGTGTGTGTGTGTGTGTGTGTGTGTGTGTGTGTGTGTGTGGTAGTCAGGGGCGCGAAGTGTCTGAAACCTGGAGGGGTTAGATTAACTGTGAGCATGATCTTCACTGAGCTCATTTCTCCCCTTCTGTGCCAAAGAGTGTGGCTGACACACACACACACACAATCACACCTACCACCCCCCCCCCCTTTGCATTAGCCCACCAATCCCACCTGGTATTTTAATCTAGATTTAGGATCTAACACGTATCAAATGATTGCCTACTGCTAATAAAGTAATTCTATACGCTTTCTATAGCCTAAACTCCACTGAACAGCATCTCAGGAACAGATTTGGAAAGCGTCCTCCGTGACTGGTGCTGGACGGATTAGTCTACTAGCCGACTGAAAATTAACTTGTGTCAATTCTGATAACTGATTGTTTGTCTTAGGTCATTTATCTAGAACATATTTGCTCATTTCAGCTGCTCAGATGTGAGAATTTTCTGCATTTCTCTGTCTTATATTATTGAAAATTGAATATCTTGTGGTAGATTGTACATTGTACGTTACTCAGTTTTAAAGCAAGAAGATACTGTCATCATATGAAACAAAAAGCCTGAGAAATCCATTGGTACCAACCATGTCATACTAGCTCATCAGGAAGGAAGTTAAATAACGCTACAAATTTACGCAAAATTTTGGTGAGGAAAAACTGGCATGGCAGTTTTCAAAGGGGTCCCTTGACCTCTGACCTCAAGATATATGAATGAAAATGGCTTCTATGGGTACCCACGAGTCTCCCCTTTACAGACATGCCCACTTTATGATAATCACATGCAGTTTGGGGCAAGTCATAGTCAAGTCAGCACACTGACACACTGACAGCTGTTGTTGCCTGTTGGGCTGCAGTTTGCCATGTTATGATTTGAGCATATTTTTTATGCTAATTGCAGTACCTGTGAAGGTTTTTGGACAATATTTGTCATTGTTTTGTGTTGTTAATTGATTTCCAATAATAAATGTATACATACATTTGCACAAAGCAGCATATTTGCCCACACCCAAGAGTATTAAATACTTGACAAAAAATGACTTTAACAAATGTGTGATTAATTTGCGATTACCTAATATTTCAATCGATTGACAGCCCTGATATATATATATATATATCTATATCTATATATATATAGATATATATATATATATTTATGATTGACAAAAGTGGTGATTAGGGCCTCAGCAATAATTATATTGTTGAGAAAAAAAATTCAAGCTTAAAACTATTTGGGGGTAAAACTTGCTTCACGAAACCGATTAAATATTTTTATTATCTTAAATAATTAAAACAATTTGAAATATTTCATTGCACGCGCTTTATATCCATTCAGGATAAAACTTACATCTTCCTGTGTTTCATCAGTAAATATTTAAAAAAAAAAAAAATCAGAAAACATTTTATCTTGACAAACACAACAGGTGTGTGAGTGAAGCTCTTAAGATGACTCCTAACTCGATGCTCATATGGACTTTACATTTTAATACCATTTTACTAAGTAAAGGAACAAAATTGATCAGATTCATATAGTTCACGGTTCAAAAGTTCATTTCGATTTGAACTGAATTTTCTGCAATTTTTATGTGTTTATTAGCGCTGAAAAAGTATGTTAAATAAGACACAAACAGAGTTTATTGTTGTTTTTGTTGGACCTAACTACAACCTATTTGCAAACACATACTGGGACTCCTGATGTTCACAGATCAGCGCTCGGCGTCTG
Source organism: Sebastolobus alascanus (assembly GCA_916701645.2). Classification (NCBI taxonomy): domain Eukaryota; kingdom Metazoa; phylum Chordata; class Actinopteri; order Perciformes; family Sebastidae; genus Sebastolobus; species Sebastolobus alascanus. The sequence goes on from CAKAOJ020000124.1 coordinate 1,621,540, forward strand.
GCAGGCTCATATCTGTATTCTAGACAGATTTTAAGCCACTTCACCTCATTTTAAACCAGATGATCCTTCACCTGACTGCAACCTTTATGCAAAGCCTCATATTCACTCCAGGGATTAATCTATGTCTGGCTTCAGGGGCGTTTATTGAAGGCTTTAAGTGAAATGTAATATCTATAATTTAACATTCTGTATTCAGATTTCCTCTGAGCTGTGAAGTGCAAATGAAGTGTAACATGTTTGCATTATAGTTGACAGATGCTTACAGGATCCTTAACCTGATTAATAAGAAAATTATCCTAAGACTGGTTAATGAGCTACTGAGATCAGAGAAGGATTGAACCGGGCAGCAGATCTTTAATTCCCTGTCCTGGAGTTGCTCCGCCATACATCGACGTCTAGGGGCGTTTTCATTATGTCTTGTCCTGGCAAGAGGTCGCTGAGGATGACCTATAGGTGCAACCATGTCTGTTTTAATTACATGGGTATTAGCTGCTCGGGGATCGCCACAGATTTGTGTCAAGACGTGTCCTCTCGGCCAAATGTCGAGGCACATGTGATACAGATTTTCATGACCTATGTGCCATCCAAGTGTGTGGCAGAGTAACTGATGACTCTTTAAAGTTTACACAAAGTATAAATGGCATCATTTCTTGGGTTTTGCCTGCACTCCACATCTCATTCCCCTCCTCCTGAGGCTCCCTCTCCACTAGATCCGTCCTATCAAATAACCTATCCTCGCTTGTTTGCTCACTGCAGTCATCCTGGCAGTCAATGTATCCTCAGGCTATAAGCCAAACAAGCTGATCAGCCAGTCACCTCTGTACACACTACCCCCCACTAAGAAGCTAATGGCCTGGGACGTATAATCCTTCTCAAAACAACTACAGAGATGCTAATTGTATCTAGCTATAAATACAGGTTGACTCCTTGTCCTCTTTCTTTATTTGGCTCCACTCTGGAAACCTGGAGCCGCCACCGTGCGCACCGGCTTCTCTGAAACATTCGCCCAAATACCAGGAAAGACTCAGCTACATAAGAAGGGGGGGGCAGCAGTACATAGATGCTGCAAGTGTCAGTAATCTCGCCATCATCTCCAAAAACAAAAATACGCAGCGAGCGCACGGAGCGTTACGCACGGTTGGATACATCACTCCATGCGCCTTTGCGCACGTTTCACAGCTTTCTTCAGGTGAGAAGCGACTAGCCGAGATGTTCCCGCTGCCGATGTTCACGCCGGATCAAGTCGCCCGGGTGTGCGAGAACCTGGAGGAGACCGGGGACATCGAGCGCCTCGGGAGGTTCCTCTGGTCCCTGCCCGCCGCCGTGCCGGGCTCCGCCGGGGAGGCGCTCAACCGACACGAGTCCGTGATGCGAGCGAGGGCGCTGGTCGCCTTCCACGGGGGGAACTTCGAAGGTCTTTACCAGATCCTCCAGAGCCACCGGTTTACGCGCGAGTCACACGCCAAGCTGCAGGACCTGTGGCTGGACGCGCACTACCGAGAGGCGGAGAGGCTCCGGGGGCGGCCGCTGGGCCCGGTGGAGAAGTACCGGATCCGCAAGAAGTTCCCCCTGCCCCGCACCATCTGGGACGGAGAGCAGAAGACGCACTGCTTTAAGGTAAACACGGGCTGCTGGAGACAGGGAGATGTAGTGGAACCCGGTACAACCCACGTGTTCCCTGGAACATTTAACTGATCAGGCGCTGATCCGGACCCCATGCATGATATTACAACATGCGTTTAAACTATGATGAAACTGCATCTTAACATTGGAAACTTGCCCACCAGTTGCTCTCTTGTAAAGGTGCTTTTTAACCTGCTGCATCAAAGCAGCCTGCTCTTTGAGCTCTTAAGATGATCAGAGCTGTGGTTATCCTTCTGCCTTCTGCCACGAAGTCTGCTTTAGACTTGTTGCAAGATCACAGATCTGGTACAAATCTGGACAATATTTTCTTACCAGGTTGTTCACGCTGTGATTGTTAAAAACAAAGTCAGACAAACCGATTGTGGCTTATAAAGATGCCAAAACGAGTAGTTTTAGCACTGATTATAGTGCAACTTGTCGATACACAAGTGATCATGTTCATTTTCTTGATTTATGTTGTCTCATATAGCTTATAATAACTTTATATGATGTCACACTCATTTTATTTACATCCGACACGTTAGATTTGTCACTTCAGCATCATTTTCTTATTATTATTTTTATTGACTTTGTTATTACATTTACTGTGAGCAGCTGCAAAGAAAGGTCAGGTTCCCCCACAGGGTCCATCAGAGTTTATTCTTTAATCAGTAGCTACTTCTTTCAAATATGAACTCCACTTTAACCCTGCAGGAGCCTAAATGAGCCATCTGCTATCTAGGAGCCTTTATAGAGCCATGTTTAAAGAGCAAAAATTTTCAGTGCATCACCTGCGGACTGCTGGTGCATCTTGAGCACCATCGTGTATACAAATATCATTTAGTGGTTCTTTTGGAAGCATATAAATTCTATGTTTTCACTTACAATTATGACACCGGTAATTTGTTAAATTTCACATAAGAGAGGAACGAGCTTACAAGGTTCAAAGTTAATAAAATAGTGTATGTTAGACAGCAAAGGAGCATGCACCTTGCCTCCTGGCTGTGTGTGTTTGTGTGTGTGATCTCCCTCATGTGGCCGGGTGAAGTATTGTTCATAGTTAATCTTTAATTCCAAACCTCAGGAGGGATAGCCTCTCCAACTGCCTATTAAGCCCCTTAACATGATCCAATTTAGTGGCTATAAATTGTTATGTATACTTGTAATGTAGACTGTAATCATCTACTGAATTCATAAATCCAGTCTAATACGATTATACTGAGCATCATATGAGAGTGGTACGATTATTGTGCTTTAATAGGATGATATCAAAACACCATATGGTGTCTTTTCAACGTGCTAATAAGGTGCACTTTGTCTCCGGAGATATATGCATTAAGATAAATGAATGGCAGCCCTTAATGTTCCATATGTTTCTGTGCGTTCTCCAGGAAAGAACTCGCAGTTTGTTGAGAGAGTGGTACCTCCAAGACCCGTACCCCAACCCGTCCAGGAAACGCCACTTGGCCCAGGCCACGGGACTCACACCCACGCAGGTCGGCAACTGGTTCAAGAACCGCCGGCAAAGAGACCGCGCTGCATCCGCAAAGAACAGGTATGTCAAGAATTACATAGGATTATGCTGATTGTTAGGGCATCAGAATTTCACAACATGATCATCGTGGGCAAAAGAAATTAATCACGATAACAATATTATCGCGATATCTACAGAAAATTAAAAGAATAATAATGCTATCAAATTGACTTTGTTTATTGTGCGTTTTGTCCCTTTTTTTGGCAAATGAATTACACTCAAAAATACGATATGTAGGGAGGTGGAGAGAGTCTGTAACCATAACTGTACATATAAAATGATTTAAGAGGCGCTGGATTATTTATACGATATTATACGAGATCACGGTTATTGTCAAACCGGCATTTCGCGACACCCCGACTGAATAAAAAGGAGAAAAGAGGAGGAAAATTGGACTCATGCCGACTCAAAGTTAGCTGTTTAGTCGAGTCATAGATTCAGTTTGTTTTGTACATACATTTCCTGAGAAGCAGACTCAATTGGCCTTCGGTAAAATAGGTTAAAACGACTGATATTATGAGGCAAAGTATTGAGGAACAACTGTATGTGATAAATGCCTGAAGAGCAGCTCCACCACGTGCACTGTCAAACCTACCCTCGTCTCTCCCTCTACCCAGAATGCAGCAGGATCCGTCCCACCTGCCCTCGGGGAGCTCATCCGACGGCTCCCTTCAGGACCGCCGCCATCACCACCCCCACTTGTTGCCTCCCTCCCCTCGCCACCTGGGCAGCCCCGAGGCCAGCGACTGTAGCACGGACGAGCGCAGAGGAACAGGAGCCTCCACCCCAGAGATCTCCGTCAGCAGCGACAGCGAGTTTGAGTCTTGAGACGATCACGACTCTCTGTCTATCAGACTCAGATAAAGACACTTGAACTGGCTGCGGACACACTGGAGGTGTTCACAGTGAGGCCACTTGATGTGGCTGTGAGTGGACGTTGCTAGGCAATGATATGCAAAAACAACATGCACTTAAAAAAAGCACCATGGCACATGACCTCAACTGTTATATGAATTAGTTTACTGCTGACCACGGTCTTTAGATAATGCGAGTATTAATATTTCAAGTTTTGATACTGGTTTCAGCAATTATTTTTGGATAGATCACTTTCTAATAGTCATTATCTAAGCTACATAATTAATTTGTATGGAAATTGTGAGGACACAATGAACAATGCCTTGAGTAGGCTATTACTACATTTACATGCACATTAATAACTTGATTATCTTCAGCTTACAGCAAACTGTGGAAAGTATCATGCAAACTATTTGAATGGCTTATTTGAAATGAATTATCGGCATAAGCTAGATTTGTGCTCAGCCATTCAATTTATTTGATAAAAAATGTGGGTGTTCATGAAGTTGAAGCGTATTTAAACATTTAAAATTGCAGGATTATTACCTCAATCTTGTTTTTTCAGAGTGATCAGGATGTAATGTGCATGTAAACATAGTGACTGACCAATTAAACACATTTCACTGCCTTAAAAAGGAACTAAGGGCATCACTCTTTTACAATGCAAAAACAAATAATAACATGAGTTTAGACAGACTTTACATAATGCACCCAATGATGCTGCTGAAAATACAAAGCATTTTGTTACCAGCTGTGTTTTACCTGTTCACTTGTCTATTGGATACTGTTTGAAATATGTAGGGCTTTTTGTAAACACTCCTGAGCTGCTCTGACCGTGAATTCCTGCAGGAGCTGAAACAGAGAAGATGAGACAGCGAGAATGTGAAGCATTAATCGGTCTTAACTCAATGTGCCTATTACATTTGAGAACAGTGAGACCGAGTCGGATATGATTGTGTCCTCATGTCAGAACGACACACTCAAAGGCCTGCCGTTTGCCGTCTTTCTTACAACCGTCATTTCTCATAACGCATGACTGCATTTCAATGAAAAGATGTATTTTGTAAATGTTTTATGTAAATAAATGAACCTATTTTTATCCAAGGTTATACTGACTCGCTGTATTTATAAGTTCAAAACTGTATTAATGCGGTATAGCAATGAAGTGTGATAGGACTCAAGTCAAGAGCCACGTACAGTCTTTACAGTACAGTGATGTTGGCTCGATGAACATAGGGTCCACAGGGAAGAAAACACAATCGTGCAACATTAAAGGGGACCTATTATGCTTTTGTGCTTTTTGCCTTGTCCTTTAGTGCGTAGTAGTTTTTTTTTTGCATGTAAAAGGTCTGCAAAGTTACAACACGCCAAAGAGAGTTACTCTGCACCACAGAATCACTGCCCCTGAACTGCCTGAAACACCTCGCTTGAAGTCCCGCCTTTTTTTCCGTAACATGGTGATGTAACTAAGGAACACATTTTGCCTAGCGGCTAGTTTGACACGCCCTAAAACAAAGCTAGTTAGTGGGGAGCTTGAGCGGAGTCCGAAGAGTTTGGATCAGTCGACCAATCACAACAGAGTGGGCCAGCTGACCAATCGGAGCAGACTGAGCTTTTCGAGAGGGGGGGGGGGGCAGGAGCTCAAACAGAGCGTTTCAGACAGAGGTGGGATTGGCAATAAAAAATTATTCAAATGTTATGTTACTGTATAATGTTTATATATGTAGAAAGTTACATACAGTCCCGTTAACACACACAAACATGTTCTAATAGAGACCCCAAATGCATGTATGAACCTGAAAATAAGCATAATAGGTCCTCTTTAATTTATCCAACAGTCCCATTTTCAGGACTCAACACTCAACAGAAATGTTTCATATGTTATCAATATAAGCTAATTGGGGTGCATCAACTGCTAAACAAAATTGTAAGTATTTTTGTAGGTCATTCTCGTTGAAAAATCCTTTAATTGCTTTACATCTCGAAGTAAAAATTATTTTTTATTTAGGTTCTGAGGTTAATTAATTCTTACATCGAACGTACAGTATTAAGTTGCAATGGGTCTTGTGTTTTTTTTTTGTCAATTACATTTCCTTGCTGAAAACCAAAAGGATTTTGTATAAAATGTTGTCACCAAGTCCACTGAAGGTAAAGGGCAACAACAAGGGAACACAACAATTACAAGCACAATAACCATCATTTTTCATATAGGCTGCATATCTTTCATAGCCTCATAAAATTCTATTTAATCTGATTATCTAATAGTAGCTAGTAATAGTACCCTCCATATGGCTATGAAGATTTGTTGTACAATGTAGCCACAGACAAATGCCACCAAATCAAATAGTCACTGCCACCGTGAATTGCTCCATATGCTGACAAGCATTTACATTAATAACACAAACAGAGACGAAAGCAGAGCTACAGTTACAGTGATGGCACACCTGAGCTGAAACTGAGCACACATGAAACTATACTGTACATACAAACTGTACTTTAGTCTTTCTCTAGCTAACTGCATCAGAAATCCCTTGCACATTTGGTTCTGTGCAAAACAAGCTAAAACATTCACATATTAGCATGCTAGCAAACGGTGTACACATGTAGCAGACACAGAGCAACGTTAGCATTCAGTTGTTGACCCCCTAATGAATGGAAGTCCAACATTCACCCTCCTTTTAGCTCTTTTGTTAGCTTCCTGGGTAAAATATCGGGCTCTTTAGCTGTTAAATGTTCCAATATGTTCACCGGCCAGCATGATTTAGCTGTCAAATGCTCCAACATGTTCACCGGCTAGCATGATTTAGCTGTCAAATGCTCCAACATGTTCACCGGCTAGCATGATTTAGCTGCCAAATGCTCCAACATGTTCACCGGCTAACATGATTTAGCTGCTAAATGCTCCAACATGTTCACCGGCTTGCATGATTTAGCTGCTAAATGCCCCAATATGTTCACCGGCTAGCATGATTTAGCTGATAAATGCTCCAATATGTTCACCAGCTAGCATGATTTAGCTGCTAAATGCTCCAACATGTTCACCGGCTAGCATGATTTACCTGCTAAATGCTCCAATATGTTCACCAGCTGGCATGATTTAGCTGCTAGCTGACTTTGTCTGTTGTAGGGTTGGGTAGAGTACAGTGGTTTTATCAGAGCTTTTCACTGTTTATTCCTTGTGTATTCATAGTTTTCACATTTAAAACGTTTGCACTGATGATCTGCATAACATACAAGCCAAACTTTAAAAAACAACAACAACAACACACACTTACCAATGTTTTGAGGAAATTTCCAGGTTCCCACAATATTCTTCTACCCAGCTTGAACGAACAATATGTTCTGCTGCACAATGGAGAAGGTTTTTAACACTTTTCACAAGTTGCAACTGTTTCCTAAAGCAAACAAACATGGCGACCGGAAGTGACATACCTTCCTTCTCGTTTTGTAGCCCAACCTGAGCCAAAGAGTACAGAAGCAAAGAGGCCAAACTCTGGTGCTATTTTGACAATGGCCACTAGATGGCGCTGCGGTAGCTGAAAATGCCAATGAGTTCATAGACATGAATGTATAAAGAGACGTCTGTAAATCAGAGGATAATTTTTTTTTGTTGCAGAAAATCAACTTCCCAGTACGAACACTTAAACAGCCCTCATTTAAATCATTATGTCCTTAAAGTTGTAAAATTAACTAACAGCTGAATCCAGTTATTTTCCTCGGCATAATGAACGTGCATCAGGACCACGGGACTGCACCGCCCTGCACGCTCATATGACATATCCGGTTCTTCCAGCTTCCTGTTAGCTGTATGCGGCTGTAATAATGGATATATTGGCTGTAATTCATCACTTTTATTATCTTATAATACACCCATGGCCTGTATGCTGTAAGCCTGTACCGTGGTGGATGTTTTAACGTCTCTGTTCCCAAACAACCGGCTATCGGCCAGTAGCTAGTAGCGCTACTAGCATGACATAAAGAGAATTTAATGTAGTTGTAGGCTATTTACTAACACGCAGGGCAAAAGCACAGGACACATCCTCTTATACATCCATGGTCTGTGGTCTAATCTAAATCTAATCGATTTTGGAGGTCCTTGATATGGAAGAGTTTGAGATTGCTCTCAAAATCTGTGTGCTGGATTTTTCTAACTTCCAATTATGTCCATCGCTCACTTTATGCTCCTCTGGGAAGCAAAAAAGTTTGATAAATATATAAGTAAGTAAAGAAATAGTTATAATAGTATGTATGCATATTTGTAATACTTTTCTGATCAACACAGGCCATTTCGGCAGAGACATTAAAATTATGACAATAGAATAGAAATAATTTTGTTTTACCTTTGTACGGCACTTTGTAGGCGGATGTTTAACTGGTGTCATTATGGTAGTCGACTCGATTACAGTCCAAAATGGCGGAGGCGTAGGTCTGCTGCTGGGCGCTGGCGTTGCAATGGAACGTATAATTGAATTTCTCATATGGTGCCTTCAAAACTTGTGAGCTCATGTTTGCAACACGGGAAGACGTGTACACGATATGCTTGGAGTTCAACTGGTTAAGTCGTGAGAACACTGCTGCTAAGCAACAGGCTTAGAATATTATACCTATGTATAATAAGAAAAATTCTACATCTATGGTCTCGGGGCTGTTATTCGAAACATTTTTCAGTGACATTTTAAACGTTACAGAGTAAGCTAATACAAAAACAAAACAAAAAGCTACCGACTGCTGCATTAGCATTTGTTCAAACTTGTGTGTAGCAACATGCACGTATCTTGTTCATTCCACAAGAATATTTGGTACTCTTTAGTGAACTACGACTTTTACTACATGCTTTTTGTTACTGCTGAGATAATCATTTTGCATAAAAATAAACAAACAAATAAGCAGCGGTGGAAGGAGAATTTATATTAAGTAGGAATACCACAGTGTGATTCACAGTGCTTTCAAAGTGTTAATTAAGAGAAGAAGAACTAGCAAAACATGTTTAAAGTCAGAAAAATCATTATGCACAGTGGCGCTGTCAGTGCCACAAAATTATATAATAATCAAATGTTTTGGGGTAAAAGGTGGTGAAGAATTACAATACTCCTACATGTAAACAATCATTTCATTACAAAAGTGATGCTATTTTCTTTAAAAAAAAATTACATATTATGAAATAAAAATAATATACAATAAAGTCATGTTATGTTAGCAAAAGAATCTTTTCCCACAGGTCGTACAAAGTTACGGCATCTCACCAGTGTGAGTTCTAATATGACTCTTGAATGTTTTTTTGTAAGCGAATCTTTTCCCACATGTTTTGCAAGAATATGGCTTCACAGCTGTATGGTTTCTCATGTGGAGTTTAAATTGTCTATTACGGATGAAATCTTTTCCACATGTTTTACATGTAAATAGCTTCTCACCTGAGTGGGTTCTTATATGAATCTTCAATGATGATGTCTGTCTGAATCTTTTCCCACATGTTTTACAAGATTATGGCCTCTCGCCTGTGTGGGTTCTCATGTGGACTGTCAATTCACACTTACGTACGAAACCTTTCCCACATATTTTGGAAGTAAACGGCTTCTCACCTGTGTGGGTTCTCATATGATAATTCAATGCTGATGTCACACTGAAACTTTTCCCACATGTTTTACAAGAATATGGCCTCTCGCCTGTGTGGGTTCTCATGTGGACTGTCAAGGGATGACTTCGTATGAAAGTTTTCCCACATGTTTTACAAGTAAACAGCTTCTCACCTGTGTGCCCTCTCATGTGGACTGTCAATACACTGTTACGTACGAAACCTTTCCCACATATTTTGCAAGTAAAAGGCCTCTCACCTGTGTGGATTCTCATGTGGAATTTCAAGTAATTACTCTGTCTGAAAGCTTTCCCACATGTTTTACAAGAATATGGCTTCTCACCTGTGTGGGTTCTCATGTGGAGTGCCAATTGTGTATTTACTCTGAAAGCTTTCCCACATGTTTTACAGGTATACGGCTTCTCACCTGTGTGGACTCTTAGATGGATTGTCAACTGTCTATTCACTCTGAAAGCTTTCCCACATGTTATACAAGTAAACGGCTTCTCACCTGTGTGGATTCTCATGTGTATCTGCAAACATGACTTATAATTAAAATCTTTTCCACATGTGTCACATTTGAAACACTGTTTACCTGTGTGAGTGTTACGGTGAATCTCTAACAAGTTAGAGTTGTTTACATTGTTACTGTGGCTTCTGCTTTTGTGATGTCTTTTCTGTGATTTTGACTCTGCATTTCTAGTTGATCCTGAGTCTCCATGCTCGCCTCCTTTCTGATCTTGGCTCTCAGCTTCATGAGAGATGTGATCACTGTTTGGTACCGAAACCACAGAGCTTATAACTGGCATGTTGACAACAGACTCTTTCTCTGCAGCATTCGAGTAGAGAGTCTGATCTTCACTGTGGTCACTTTCCTCATGAGTAGGAGTCAGCATAAAGGTATCAGTCTCCTGCTTCAGTACCAGCTGCTCTCCCTCCTGACTGGTGCAGAGTACCTCCTGTTCCTCTTTAATCTGTGGAGGATCTGGGTCCTCTTGGTCCAGACTGGAGTTCCTCTCCTGAATACAGAGCTGCTGGTCAACGGGAACCTCCTCCTCCTTACAGACATGTTGCTGTGGGAGCTCTGGAGGGAAAGAGAACAAAAGCAATGTGATACTAACGTTACTGTGATGAGATATCAAACGGACATCTGAGCAGAAAGAATACAACAAGCAGCCTATGTATCCATTAAGAGTCACATTGCCCATTTTTAAAGAGCATTGAAGTATTACACACCTATCCTGTGTAACTTTATATCAGGTTTCAACACGATATCCAACAGTCTGCGCTGACGATCGATCTCTTCATCGCGCTCGAAGATAGTTTTTTCTAAAACTCTGAATATTTCTTCAACAGCAGCAGTTAGTCGCTCGTTAACAAACTCTCTCAAATACTCAACTGAACACATTGTTGTTTTATCATAAACTGAATAGTTATCCGCACTAAAACTACAACACCGTCTTCCAGCTAACTGAACAAGAGCATGCTATAACACAAGCTATCGAGCTAACGCTACTAGCGCTTGTGTTGTTTACTTCCGCTGGGTGTCACACTGTTAAGTTCCCGACAGCGGAAGTGCGGGAGCTTTTCTTTCCGCTTTCATACCTTGTAGCCATAAATTATTATTATTAACTGTTATTATTATTATTATTTTTTTACATGAAATACAAAATACATACGCTATACATAGAAATAAGTAAATAAACAAAACAAGATGAAATATTTTAACTTTAAACATTTTTTTTTAAAACATAGAAAATAAACATATACATTTGTACATTTATACACATAATGGACCAAATATTGTTCTTTTTTATTGCAAAATGAGCAACTTCTAGAAATTATTAATACATCATGTTATAGAGTAGGCTAATACAACAAAACACATAGGCTACCAATGCTGCCGTGGTATTTATTCAAACCTGTGTGTTTAACATCAGTAGTAAGGATGTACATGTATCATTCTGCAAGGAAATTTGGTATGTTTTAGTAAACTACAACTGTTTTTTTGTTACTTCGCAGACAATGATTTAGCATTAAGAAACAAAAAACAAATAAGCAGCGATCGAAGAAGAATTCAAATTATTTAATTGTCATTTCTTAATGAAACATGCCCCAAAAATGTGGCCAGACATATAAGTGAGGTTTTGTATACAAATAGCTAAAAAAGACATGTGAACATTTAATAGGATTTATTATATGGTAATATAAAACAGTGAGATCAGTCACTCTCAAAATATAAAATCTGACTTCTTGCAGAGATGTGTAAGACGCTTCATACAGAACTATCAAATACTACTTGAGGTACATGGATTTTAAGCTTTAATCTTTAAACTAAAAGTGATTCTGAGATATTTTGTGAGTGAACATTTTGTCAAAACCAACAACCATCAAGATCACATCATTAACAGCCACTACTGCCAACTCACTGTGAAACTAACACTTTTCCTTGATTTGGGAGATCAAGATTGTTTCAAAGAAATACTGTTTCTAACAGAAATATAAGTTATACAGTCAAATGAAGGGAAACTTTATACTAACATGTTGACATCTCAATTTTTTGGAAAAAAATTTACATTCAGTTACAAAGATGAAGCTTTTGCAAAAGTGTATTTCATTCAGTTAGTGAACACCTCTCCACAGGAGTTTTACCTTGATGGTTTCTCCTGTGTATATTGTCCCTCAGGTGTTTTTTCAAGAATGTGATTTGAGAAAATCTTTTTCCACAAGTGTTGCAATTATGTGGCTCCTGATTAGTGTGGGTTCAAATAGAAAACCACTTGTCTGTATTCACTCGTATTTGCCTTTTCAATTCAAGCACTCCAAAGAATCTTTTCCCACAGGTCTTACAAAGTTACGGCTTCTAGCCAGTGTGGAATCTTCCCATGTGGACAAACAAGTTACTATTACATGCAAAACCTTTCCCACATGTTTTACGAATAAACGGCTTCTCACCTGTGTGGGTTCTTATGTGGACTGTCAATTGACCATTCAGTCTGAAAGCTCTCCAACATGTTTTACAAGTAAACGGCTTCTCAGCTGTGTGGAATCTTATATGGTTCGTCAACTGTGTTTTCAGACTGAAAGCATTTCCACATGTTTTACAAGAATACGGCTTCTCAGCTGTGTGGACTCTTCTCATGTGGACCAACAAATTACTATTACATATGAATCCTTTCCCACATGTTACACAAGTAAACGGCTTCTCACCTGTGTGGACTCTCATGTGGACCAACAAGCTACTATTACGTCCGAAATCTTTTCCACATGTTCTGCAAGAATATGGCTTCTCACAAGTGTGAGTCCTTATATGACTCTTCAATGTTGATTTCTGAATGAATTTTTTCCGACATGTTATGCAAGAATATGGCTTCTCACCTGTGTGGATTCGTATGTGCTCTGTCAATTCTCCACTTTGTCTGAAAGCTCTCCCACATCTTCTACAAGTAAACGGCTTCTCACCAGTGTGGGTTCTCATGTGGACCAACAAGTTACTATTCCGTCCGAAAGCTTTCCCACATGCTTTACAAGAATATGGCTTCTAAACTGTGTGGATTCATATATGGACTGTCAAGTCACGACTTCGTATGAAAGCTTTCCCACTTCTTTTACAAGTAAACGGCTACTCACCAGTGTGGGTTCTCATGTGGGAAAACAAGTTACTATTCTGTCTGAAATCTTTCCCACATGTTTTACAAGAATATGGCTTCTCACCTGTGTGGACTCTCATGTGGACCAACAAGCTACTATTCCATCCGAAAGCTTTTCCACATGTTTTACAAGAATATGGCTTCTCACCTGTGTGGATTCTTATATGACTCTTCAATGTTGATGTCAAACTGAATTTTTTCCCACATCTTTCGCAAGAATATGGCTTCTCGCCTGTGTGGGTTCTCATGTGGACTGTCAATTCAATACTTTGAATGAAAGTTTTCCCACATATTTCGCAAGTAAACGTCTTCTCACCTGTGTGGGTTCTCATGTGGAGTATAAATTGTCTATTACGGATGAAATCTTTTCCACATGTTTTACATGTAAATGGCTTCTCACCAGTGTGGGTACTTATATGACTCTTCAATGTTGATGTCTTACTGAATCCTTTCCCACATGTTTTACAAGAAAATGCCTTCTCGCCTGTGTGGGTTCTCATGTGGTCTGTCAATTCACTACTTTGTATGAAAGTTTTCCCACATGTTTTACAAGTAAACCGCTTCTCACCTGTGTGCCGTCTCATGTGGACTGTCAATTCACTGTTATGTACGAAAAGGTTTCCACATATTTCGCAAGTAAACGGCATCTCACCTGTGTGCCGTCTCATGTGACTCTTCAATGTTGATGTGTGACTGACTTTTTTCCCGCATGTTTTACACGAATATGGCTTCTCACCTGTGTGGGTTCTCACGTGGCCTGTCAAGTCACGACTTCGTATGTAAGCTTTCCCACATGTTTTACAAATAAACGGCTTCTCACCTGTGTGGGTTCTGATGTGATTCTTAAATGTTGATGTGTGACGGAATTTTTTCCCGCATGTTTTACACGAATATGGCTTCTCACCTGTGTGGGTTCTCATGTGTACCTGCAAACCTGACTTATACATAAAATCTTTTCCACATGTGTCACATTTGAAACACCTTTTACCTGTGTGAGTGTTACGGTGAATCTCTAACAAGTTAGAGTTGTTTACATTGTTACTGTGACTTCTGCTTTTGTGATGTCTTTTCTGTGATTTTGACTCTGCATTTCCAGTCGATCCTGAGTCTCCATGCTCGCCTCCTTTCTGATCTTGGCTCTCAGCTTCATGAGAGATGTGATCACTGTTTGGTACCGAAACCACAGAACTTATAACTGGCATGTTGACAACAGACTGTTTCTCTGCAGCATTCGAGTAGAGAGTCTGATCTTCACTGTGGTCACTTTCCTCATGAGTAGGAGTCAACATAAAGGTATCAGTCTCCTGCTTCAGTACCAGCTGCTCTCCCTCCTGACTGGTGCAGAGTACCTCCTGTTCCTCTTTAATCTGTGGAGGATCTGGGTCCTCTTGGTCCAGACTGGAGTTCCTCTCCTGAATACAGAGCTGCTGGTCAACGGGAACCTCCTCCTCCTTACAGACATGTTGCTGTGGGAGCTCTGGAGGGACAGAGAACAAAAGCAATATGATACTAACGTTACTGTGACGAGAGATTAAACGGACATCTGAGCAGAAAGAATACAACAAGTAGCCTATGTATCCATTAAGAGTCACATTGCCCATTTTTAAAGAGCATTGAAGTATTACACACCTATCCTGTGTAACTTTATATCAGGTTTCAACACGATATCCAACAGTCTGCGCTGACGATCGATCTCTTCATCGCGCTCGACGATAGTTTTTTCTAAAACTCTGAATATTTCTTCAACAGCAGCAGTTAGTCGCTCGTCAACAAACTCTCTCAAATACTCAACTGAACACATTGTTGTTTTATCATAAACTGAATAGTTATCCGCACTAAAACTACAACACCGTCTTCCAGCTAACTGAACAAGAGCATGAAGCTATCGAGCTAACGCTACTAGCGCTTGTGTTGTTTACTTCCGCTGGGTGTCACACTGTTAAGTTCCGACAGTGGAAGTGCGGGAGCTTCTCTTTCCGCTTTCATACCTTGTAGCCTATAAATTATATTTGCTGTTATTATTATTATTTTTTTTTACATGAAATTCAAAATACATACGCTATACATAGAAATAAGTAAATAAACAAAACAAGATGAAATATTTTAACTTTAAACATTTTTTTTTTAAATATAGAAAATAAACATATACATTTGTACATTTATACACATAAATGGACCAAATATTGTTCTTTTTTGTTGCAAAATGAGCAACTTCTAGAAATTATTGATACATCATGTTATAGAGTAGGCTAATACAACAAAACACATAGGCTACCAATGCTGCCGTGGTATTTATTCAAACCTGTGTGTTTAACATCAGTAGTAAGGATGTACATGTATCATTCTGCAAGGAAATTTGGTACGTTTTAGTAAACTACAACTGTTTTTTTGTTACTTCGCAGACAATGATTTAGCATTAAGAAACAAAAAACAAATAAGCAGCGAAGGAAGAAGAATTCAAATTATTTAATTGTCATTTATTAATAAAAAATGCCCCCAAAATGTGGCCAGACATATAAGTGAGGTTTTGTATACAAATAGCTAAAAAAGACATGTGAACATTTAATAGGATTTATTATATGGTAATATAAAACAGTGAGATCAGTCACTCTCAAAATATAAAATCTGACTTCTTGCAGAGATGTGTAAGACGCTTCATACAGAACTATCAAATACTACTTGAGGTACATGGATTTTAAGCTTTAATCTTTAAACTAAAAGTGATTCTGAGATATTTTGTGAGTGAACATTTTGTCAAAACAGACAACCATCAAGATCACATCATTAACAGCCACTACTGCCAACTCACTGTGAAACTAACACTTTTCCTTGATTTGGGAGATCAAGATTGTTTCAAAGAAATACTGTTTCTAACAGAAATATAAGTTATACAGTCAAATGAAGGGAAACTTTATACTAACATGTTGACATCTCAATTTTTTGGAAAAAAATTTACATTCAGTTACAAAGATGAAGCTTTTGCAAAAGTGTATTTCATTCAGTTAGTGAACACCTCTCCACAGGAGTTTTACCTTGATGGTTTCTCCTGTGTATATTGTCCCTCAGGTGTTTTTTCAAGAATGTGATTTGAGAAAATCTTTTTCCACAAGTGTTGCAATTATGTGGCTCCTGATTTGTGTGGGTTCAAATAGAAAACCACTTGTCTGTATTCACTCGTATTTGCCTTTTCAATTCAAGCACTCCAAAGAATCTTTTCCCACAGGTCTTACAAAGTTACGGCTTCTAGCCAGTGTGGAATCTTCCCATGTGGACAAACAAGTTACTATTACATGCAAAACCTTTCCCACATGTTTTACGAATAAACGGCTTCTCACCTGTGTGGGTTCTTATGTGGACTGTCAATTGACCATTCAGTCTGAAAGCTCTCCAACATGTTTTACAAGTAAACGGCTTCTCAGCTGTGTGGAATCTTATATGGTTCGTCAACTGTGTTTTCAGACTGAAAGCATTTCCACATGTTTTACAAGAATACGGCTTCTCAGCTGTGTGGACTCTTCTCATGTGGACCAACAAATTACTATTACATATGAATCCTTTCCCACATGTTACACAAGTAAACGGCTTCTCACCTGTGTGGACTCTCATGTGGACCAACAAGCTACTATTACGTCCGAAATCTTTTCCACATGTTCTGCAAGAATATGGCTTCTCACAAGTGTGAGTCCTTATATGACTCTTCAATGTTGATTTCCGAATGAATTTTTTCCGACATGTTTTGCAAGAATATGGCATCTCGCCTGTGTGGATTCGTATGTGCTCTGTCAATTCTCCACTTTGTCTGAAAGCTCTCCCACATCTTCTACAAGTAAACGGCTTCTCACCTGTGTGGGTTCTCATGTGGACTGTCAAGTCACGACTTCGTATGAAAGCTTTCCCACATGTTTTACAAGAATATGGCTTCTCACCTGTGTGGACTCTCATGTGGACCAACAAGCTACTATTCCATCCGAAAGCTTTTCCACATGTTTTACAAGAATAGGGCTTCTCACCTGTGTGGATTCTTATATGACTCTTCAATGTTGATGTCAAACTGAATTTTTTCCCACATCTTTCGCAAGAATATGGCTTCTCGCCTGTGTGGGTTCTCATGTGGACTGTCAATTCAATACTTTGAATGAAAGTTTTCCCACATATTTCGCAAGTAAACGTCTTCTCACCTGTGTGGGTTCTCATGTGGAGTATAAATTGTCTATTACGGATGAAATCTTTTCCACATGTTTTACATGTAAATGGCTTCTCACCAGTGTGGGTTCTTATATGACTCTTCAATGTTGATGTCTTACTGAATCCTTTCCCACATGTTTTACAAGAAAATGCCTTCTCGCCTGTGTGCCGTCTCATGTGGACTGTCAATTCACTGTTATGTACGAAAAGGTTCCCACATATTTCGCAAGTAAACGGCATCTCACCTGTGTGCCGTCTCATGTGACTCTTCAATGTTGATGTCCGACTGACTTTTTTCCCGCATGTTTTACACGAATATGGCTTCTCACCTGTGTGGGTTCTCACGTGGCCTGTCAAGTCACGACTTCGTATGTAAGCTTTCCCACGTTTTACAAATAAACGGCTTCTCACCTGTGTGGGTTCTGATGTGATTCTTCAATGTTGATGTGTGACTGAATTTTTTCTCGCATGTTTTACACGAATATGGCTTCTCACCTGTGTGGGTTCTCATGTGTACCTGCAAACCTGACTTATACATAAAATCTTTTCCACATGTGTCACATTTGAAACACCTTTTACCTGTGTGAGTGTTACGGTGAATCTCTAACAAGTTAGAGTTGTTTACATTGTTACTGTGACTTCTGCTTTTGTGATGTCTGTTCTGTGATTTTGACTCTGCATTTCCAGTTGATCCTGAGTCTCCACGCTCGCCTCCTTTCTGATCTTGGCTCTCAGCTTCATGAGAGATGTGATCACTGTTTGGTACCGACACCACAGAGCTTATAACTGGCATGTTGACAACAGACTCTTTCTCTGCAGCATTCGAGTAGAGAGTCTGATCTTCACTGTGGTCACTTTCCTCATGAGTAGGAGTCAGCATAAAGGTATCAGTCTCCTGCTTCAGTACCAGCTGCTCTCCCTCCTGACTGGTGCAGAGTACCTCCTGTTCCTCTTTAATCTGTGGAGGATCTGGGTCCTCTTGGTCCAGACTGGAGTTCCTCTCCTGAATACAGAGCTGCTGGTCAACGGGAACCTCCTCCTCCTTACAGACATGTTGCTGTGGGAGCTCTGGAGGGACAGAGAACAAAAGCAATATGATACTAACGTTACTGTGACGAGAGATTAAACGGACGTCTGAGCAGAAAGAATACAACAAGCAGCCTATGTATCCATTAAGAGACACATTGCCCATGTTTAAAGAGCATTGAAGTATTACACACCTATCCTGTGTAACTTTATATCAGGTTTCAACAAGATATCCAACAGTCTGCGCTGACGATCGATCTCTTCATCGCGCTCGAAGATAGTTTTTTCTAAAACTCTGAATATTTCTTCAACAGCAGCAGTTAGTCGCTCGTTAACAAACTCTCTCAAATACTTAACTGAACACATTGTTGTTTTATCACAAACTTAATAGTTATCCGCACTAAAAACTACAACACCGTCTTCCAGCTAACTGAACAAGAGCATGAAGCTAACGAGCTAACGCTACTAGCGCTTGTGTTGTTTACTTCCGCTGGGTGTCACACTGTTACCTTCCGACAGTGGAAGTGAGGGAGCTTCTCTTTCCGCTTTCATACCTTGTAGCCTATAAATTATATTTACTGTTATTATTATTATTTTTTTTACATGAAATACAAAATACATACGCTATACATAGAAATAAGTAAATAAACAAAACAAGATGAAATATTTTAACTTTAAAACCTTTTTTTTTTAAATATAGAAAATAAACATACATTTGTACATTTATACACAATAAATGTACCAAATATTGTTCTTTTTTGTTGCAAAATGAGCAACTTCTAGAAATTATTAATAAATGCCTCATTGACAGTTTGGTAGCCTACATTTCAGATTGATTTAGTAACCGTTTTCATCTTTTTATTAATACATCATGTTATAGAGTAGGCTAATACAACAAAACATAGGCTACCAATTGCTGCTGTGGTATTTATTCAAACCTGTGTGTTTAACATCAGTAGTAAGGATGTACATGTATCGTTCTGCAAGGAAATTTGGTACGTTTTAGTAAACTACAACAGTTTTTTTGTTACTTCGCAGACAATGATTTAGCATTAAAAAACAAAACAAAAAATAAGCAGCGAAGGAAGAAGAATTCAAGTTATTTAATTGTCATTTATTAATGAAAAATTCCCAAAAAATGTGGCCAGACATATAAGTGAGGTTTTTCATACAAATAGCTAAAAAAGACACGTGAACATTTAATAGGATTTATTATATGGTAATATAAAACAGTGAGATCAGTCACTCTCAAATATAAAATCTGACTTCTTGCAGAGATGTGTAAGAGGCTTCATACAGAACTATCAAATACTACTTGAGGTACATGGATTTTAAGCTTTAATCTTTAACCTAAAAGTGATTCTGAGATATTTTGTTTGTGAACATTTTGTCAAAAGCAACAACCATCAAGATCACATCATTAACAGCCACTACTGCCAACTCACTGTGAAACTAACACTTTTCCTTGATTTGGGAGATCAAGATTGTTTCAAAGAAACACTGTTTCATTTTTGTGGAACATTTTTTACATTCAGTTACAAAGATAAAGCTATTGCAAAAGTGTATTTCATTCAGTTAGTGAACACCTCTCCACAGGAGTTTCACCTCAATGGTTTCTCCTGTGTATATTGACCCTCAGGTGTTTTTTCAAGAATGTGATCTGAGAAAATCTCTTTCCACAAGTGTTGCAATTATGTGGCTCCTGACTTGTGTGGGTTCAAATAGAAAACCACTTGTCTGTATTCACTCACATATGCCTTTTCAATTCAAGCTCTCCAAAGAATCTTTTCCCACAGGTCTTACAAAGTTACGGCTTCTCCCCAGTGTGTAATCTTCTCATGTGGACCAACAAGTTACTATTACATCCGAAATCTTTTCCACATGTTTTACAAGTAAACGGCTTCTCACCTGTGTGGACTCTCATGTGGACCAACAAGTTACTATTGCATACAAATCCTTTCCCACATGTTTTACAAGTAAACGGCTTCTCACCTGTGTGGGATCTCATGTGGATCAACAAGTTAGTATTACATCCGAAACCTTTACCACATGTTTTGCAAGAATATGGCTTCTCACCTGTGTGGACTCTCATGTGGACCAACAAGCTACTATTACGTCCGAAATCTTTTCCACATGTTCTGCAAGAATATGGCTTCTCACCAGTGTGGGTCCTTATATGACTCTTCAATGTTGATTTCCGAATGAATTTTTTCCCACATGTTTTGCAAGAATATGGCATCTCCCCTGTATGGGTTCTCATGTGGACTGTCAATTCAACATTACGCATGAAATCTTTTCCACATGTTATGCAAGAATATGGCTTCTCACCTGTGTGGGTTCTCATATGGACTGTCAAGTCAACACTTTGTATGAAAGCTTTCCCACATGTTTTACAAGGAAACGGCTTCTCACCTGTGTGGGTTCTCATGTGGACCAACAAGTTACCGTTACGTCTGAAATCTTTTCCGCATGTTTTGCAAGAATATGGCTTCTCACCAGTGTGGATTCTTATATGACTCTTCAATGATGAAGTCTGACTGAATTTTTTCCCACATGTTTTGCAAGAATATGGCTTCTCACCTGTGTGGGTTCTCATGTGGACTGTCAATTCTCTGTTACGGATGAAATCTTTTCCACATGTTATGCAAGAATATGGCTTCTCGCCTGTGTGGGTTCTCATGTGGACTGTCAATTCAATACTTTGAATGAAAGCTTTCCCACATGTTTTACAAGTAAACGGCTTCTCACCTGTGTGCATTCTCATGTGGACTGTCAATTGAAATTTCAGTCTGAAAGCTCTCCCACATGTTTTACATGTAAATGGCTTCTCACCTGTGTGGGTTCTTATATGAGCCTTCAATATTGATGTCCGACTGAATTTTTTCCCACATGTTTTGCAAGCATATGGCTTCTCGCCTGTGTGGGTTCTCATGTGGACTGTCAATTCACTACTTTGAATGAAAGCTTTCCCACATGTTTTACAAGTAAACGGCTTCTCACCTGTGTGCGTTCTCATGTGGACTGTCAATACACCTTTACGCATGAAATCTTTTCCACATGTTTTGCAAGAATATGGCTTCTCGTCTGTGTGGATTCTAATATGAATCTTCAATGATGTTTTGTGACTGAATCTTTTCCCACATGTTTTGCAATCGTACAGCTTCTCACCTGTGTGGGTTCTCATGTGTCTCTGCAAATTTGACTTAAACTTATAATCGTTTCCACATGTGTCACATTTGAAACACTTTTTACCTGTGTGAGTGTTACAGTGAATCTCTAACAAGTTAGAGTTGTTCACATTGTTACTGTGACTTCTTCTTTTGTGATGTCTTTTCTGTGATTTTGACTCTGCATTTCCAGTTGATCCTGAGTCTCCATGCTCGCCTCCTTTCTGCTCTTGGCTCTCAGCTTCATGAGAGATGTGATCACTGTTTGGTACCGATACCACAGAGCTTATAACTGGCATGTTGACAACAGACTCTTTCTCTGCAGCATTCGAGTAGAGAGTCTGATCTTCACTGTGGTCACTTTCCTCATGAGTAGGAGTCAATATAAAGGTATCAGTCTCCTGCTTCAGTACCAGCTGCTCTCCCTCCTGACTGGTGCAGAGTACCTCCTGTTCCTCTTTAATCTGTGGAGGATCTGGGTCCTCTTGGTCCAGACTGGAGTTCCTCTCCTGAATACAGAGCTGCTGGTCAACGGGAACCTCCTCCTCCTTACAGACATGTTGCTGTGGGAGCTCTGGAGGGACAGAGAACAAAAGCAATATGATACTAACGTTACTGTGACGAGAGATTAAACGGACATTTGAGCAGAAAGAATACAACAAGTAGACTATGTATCCATTAAGAGTCACATTGCCCATTTTTAAAGAGCATTGAAGTATTACACACCTATCCTGTGTAACTTTATATCAGGTTTCAACAAGATATCCAACAGTCTGCGCTGACGATCGATCTCTTCATCGCGCTCGACGATAGTTTTTTCTAAAACTCTGAATATTTCTTCAACAGCAGCAGTTAGTCGCTCGTTAACAAACTCTCTCAAATACTCAACTGAACTCATTGTTGTTTTATCACAAACTGAATAGTTATCCGCACTAAAAACTACAACACCGTCTTCCAGCTAACTGAACAAGAGCATGAAGCTAACGAGCTAACGCTACTAGCGCTTGTGTTGTTTACTTCCGCTGGGTGTCACACTGTTAAGTTCCGACAGTGGAAGTGCGGGAGCTTTTCTTTCCGCTTTCATACCTTGTAGCCATAAATTATATTTACTGTTATTATTATTATTATTTTTTACATGAAATACAAAATACATACGCTCGACATAGAAATAAGTAAATAAACAAAACAAGATGAAATATTTTAACTTTAAACATTTTTTTTTTAAATATAGAAAATAAACATATACATTTGTATATTTATACACAATAAATGGACCAAATATTGTTCTTTTTTGTTAAAAATTAGCAACTTCTAAAAATTATTAATAAATGCCTCATTGACATTTTGGTTGCCTACATTTCAGATTGATTTAGCAACCGTTTTCATCTTTTTATTAATACATCATGTTATCGAGTAGGCTAATACAACAAAACACATAGGCTACCAATGCTGCCGTGGTATTTATTCAAACCTGTGTGTTTAACATCAGTAGTAAGGATGTACATGTATCATTCTGCAAGGAAATTTGGTATGTTTTAGTAAACTACAACTGTTTTTTTGTTACTTCGCAGACAATGATTTAGCATTAAGAAACAAAAAACAAATAAGCAGCGATCGAAGAAGAATTCAAATTATTTAATTGTCATTTCTTAATGAAACATGCCCCAAAAATGTGGCCAGACATATAAGTGAGGTTTTGTATACAAATAGCTAAAAAAGACATGTGAACATTTAATAGGATTTATTATATGGTAATATAAAACAGTGAGATCAGTCACTCTCAAAATATAAAATCTGACTTCTTGCAGAGATGTGTAAGACGCTTCATACAGAACTATCAAATACTACTTGAGGTACATGGATTTTAAGCTTTAATCTTTAAAAAAAAAAGTGATTCTGAGATATTTTGTGAGTGAACATTTTGTCAAAACCAACAACCATCAAGATCACATCATTAACAGCCACTACTGCCAACTCACTGTGAAACTAACACTTTTCCTTGATTTGGGAGATCAAGATTGTTTCAAAGAAATACTGTTTCTAACAGAAATATAAGTAATACAGTCAAATGAAAGGAAACTTTAAAAAAAAATTACATTCAGTTACAAAGATGAAGCTTTTGCAAAAGTGTATTTCATTCAGTTAGTGAACACCTCTCCACAGGAGTTTTACCTTGATGGTTTCTCCTGTGTATATTGACCCGCAGGTGTTTTTTCAAGAATGTGATTTGAGAAAATCTTTTTCCACAAGTGTTGCAATTATGTGGCTCCTGATTTGTGTGGGTTCAAATAGAAAA
Source organism: Sebastolobus alascanus (assembly GCA_916701645.2). Classification (NCBI taxonomy): domain Eukaryota; kingdom Metazoa; phylum Chordata; class Actinopteri; order Perciformes; family Sebastidae; genus Sebastolobus; species Sebastolobus alascanus. The sequence goes on from CAKAOJ020000124.1 coordinate 1,645,448, forward strand.
CCACTTGTCTGTATTCACTCGTATTTGCCTTTTCAATTCAAGCACTCCAAAGAATCTTTTCCCACAGGTCTTACAAAGTTACGGCTTCTCCCCAGTGTGGACTCTTCTCATGTGGACAAACAAGTTACTATTACATGCAAAACCTTTCCCACATGTTTTACGAATAAACGGCTTCTCAGCTGTGTGGACTCTCATGTGGACCAACAAGCTACTATTCCGTCCGAAAGCTTTCCCACATGCTTTACAAGAATATGGCTTCTCACCTGTGTGGATTCTTATATGAGTGTTCAATGTTGATGTCAAACTGAATTTTTTCCCACATGTTTCGCAAGAATATGACTTCTCGCCTGTGTGGGTTCTCATGTGGACTGTCAAGTCATGACTTCGTATGAAAGCTTTCCCACATGTTTTACAAGTAAACGGCTTCTCACCAGTGTGGGTTCTCATGTGGACCAACAAGTTACTATTCTGTCTGAAATCTTTCCCACATGTTTTACAAGAATATGGCTTCTCACCTGTGTGGATTCTTATATGCCTCTTCAATGTTGATGTCAAACTGAATTTTTTCCCACATCTTTCGCAAGAATATGGCTTCTCGCCTGTGTGGGTTCTCATGTGGACTGTCAAGTCACGACTTCGTATGAATCTTTTCCCACATGTTTTACAAGTAAACGGCTTCTCGCCTGTGTGGGTTCTCATGTGGACTGTCAAGGGATGACTTTGTAAGAAAGTTTTCCCACATGTTTTACAAGTAAACAGCTTCTCACCTGTGTGCCCTCTCATGTGGACTGTCAATACACTGTTACGTACGAAACCTTTCCCACATATTTTGCAAGTAAACGGCCTCTCACCTGTGTGTGTTCTCATGTGTATCTGCAAACATGACTTATACTTAAAATCGTTTCCACATGTGTCACATTTGAAACACTGTTTACCTGTGTGAGTGTTACGGTGAATCTCTAACAAGTTAGAGTTGTTTACATTGTTACTGTGGCTTCTGCTTTTGTGATGTCTTTTCTGTGATTTTGACTCTGCATTTCCAGTTGATCCTGAGTCTCCACGCTCGCCTCCTTTCTGATCTTGGCTCTCAGCTTCATGAGAGATGTGATCACTGTTTGGTACCGACACCACAGAGCTTATAACTGGCATGTTGACAACAGACTCTTTCTCTGCAGCATTCAAGTAGAGAGTCCGATCTTCACTGTGGTCACTTTCCTCATGAGTAGGAGTCAACATAAAGGTATTAGTCTCCTGCTTCAGTAGCAGCTGCTCTCCCTCCTGACTGGTGCAGAGTACCTCCTGTTCCTCTTTAATCTGTGGAGGATCTGGGTCCTCTTGGTCCAGACTGGAGTTCCTCTCCTGAATACAGAGCTGCTGGTCAACGGGAACCTCCTCCTCCTTACAGACATGTTGCTGTGGGAGCTCTGGAGGGACAGAGAACAAAAGCAATGTGATACTAACGTTACTGTGATGAGAGATTAAACGGACATCTGAGCAGAAAGAATACAACAAGTAGCCTATGTATCCATTAAGATCCTTTATGAGTCGTTTTGCCCCGTTAGTTTTTTTCAAGAGCATTGAAGTATTACACACCTATCCTGTGTAACTTTATTTTGGGCTTCAACAAGATATCCAACAGTCTGCGCTGACGATCGATCTCTTCCTCGCGCTCGACGATAGTTTTTTCTAAAACTCTGAATATTTCTTCAACAGCAGCAGTTAGTCGCTCGTTAACAAACTCTCTCAAATACTCAAATGAAGACATTGTTGTTTTATCTTAAATTGAATAATTATTAATTCATGTCGAAAATTAGTGTGGAACTATCCAAAAAGGTGCAAGAGTTTGATGGTATAATTTACTAAGTAGGCTATTATCATTTCCAGTGTTATTCACAGTGAACATAAGTATAGAAATGTTTCACCATAACTGGGCAGAGTAGGGACATTTATATAATAAATAGACCAAATATTCTTATTGTTTGTTGCAAAATCAGCAACTTTTAGAAATTATTCATAAATGCCTCATTCAAAGTTTGGTAGCCTAAATTTCCGATTGATTTAGCAACCATTTCCATCTTTTTATTAATACATCACGTTATAGGGTAGGCTAATATAAAAAAAAAAAAACAGGTTACCAATTGCTGCTGTGGAATTTATTCAAACGTGTGTGTTTGACAACAGTAGCAAGGATGTACATGTATTTCGCTTCATTCCACAAAGAAATTTGGTACTTTATAGTAAACTACGACTGTTTTGTTACTTCGCAGATAATGACTTTTTACTGTGATGAGAGATCAAACGGACATCTGAGCAGAAAGAATACAAAAAGTAGCCTATGTATCCATTAAGAGTCACATTGCCAATTTTTAAAGAGCATTGAAGTATTACACACCTATCCTGTGTAACTTTATATCAGGTTTCAACACGATATCCAACAGTCTGCGCTGACGATCGATCTCTTCATCGCGCTCGACGATATTTTTTTCTAAAACTCTGAATATTTCTTCAACAACAGCAGTTAGTCGCTCGTCAACAAACTCTCTCAAATACTCAACTGAACACATTGTTGTTTTATCATAAACTGAATAGTTATCCGCACTAAAAACTACAACACCGTCTTCCAGCTAACTGAACAAGAGCATGAAGCTAACAAGCTAACGTTACTAGCGCTTGTGTTGTTTACTTCCGCTGGGTGTCACACTGTTAAGTTCCCGACAGCGGAAGTGCGGGAGCTTTTCTTTCCGCTTTCATACCTTGTAGCCATAAATTATTATTATTAACTGTTATTATTATTATTTTTTTTTTACATGAAATACAAAATACATACGCTATACATAGAAATAAGTAAATAAACAAAACAAGATGAAATATTTTAACTTTAAACATTTTTTTTTTAAATATAGAAAATAAACATATACATTTGTACATTTATACACATAATGGACCAAATATTGTTCTTTTTTATTGCAAAATGAGCAACTTCTAGAAATTATTAATACATCATGTTATAGAGTAGGCTAATACAACAAAACACATAGGCTACCAATGCTGCCGTGGTATTTATTCAAACCTGTGTGTTTAACATCAGTAGTAAGGATGTACATGTATCATTCTGCAAGGAAATTTGGTACGTTTTAGTAAACTACAACTGTTTTTTTGTTACTTCGCAGACAATGATTTAGCATTAAGAAACAAAAAACAAATAAGCAGTGAAGGAAGAAGAATTCAAATTATTTAATTGTCATTTATTAATAAAAAATGCCCCAAAAATGTGGCCAGACATATAAGTGAGGTTTTGTATACAAATAGCTAAAAAAGACATGTGAACATTTAATAGGATTTATTATATGGTAATATAAAACAGTGAGATCAGTCACTCTCAAAATATAAAATCTGACTTCTTGCAAAGATGTGTAAGACGCTTCATACAGAACTATCAAATACTATTTGAGGTACATGGATTTTAAGCTTTAATCTTTAAACTAAAAGTGATTCTGAGATATTTTGTGAGTGAACATTTTGTCAAAACCAACAACCATCAAGATCACATCATTAACAGCCACTACTGCCAACTCACTGTGAAACTAACACTTTTCCTTGATTTGGGAGATCAAGATTGTTTCAAAGAAATACTGTTTCTAACAGAAATATAAGTAATACAGTCAAATGAAGAGAAAATTTATACTAACATGTTTACATCTCAATTTTTTGGAAAAATTTTACATTCAGTTACAAAGATGAAGTTTTTGCAAAAGTGTATTTCATTCAGTTAGTGAACACCTCTCCACAGGAGTTTTACCTTGATGGTTTCTCCTGTGTATATTGACCCGCAGGTGTTTTTTCAAGAATGTGATTTGAGAAAATCTTTTTCCACAAGTGTTGCAATTATGTGGCTCCTGATTTGTGTGGGTTCAAATAGAAAACCACTTGTCTGTATTCACTCGTATTTGCCTTTTCAATTCAAGCACGCCAAAGAATCTTTTCCCACAGGTCTTACAAAGTTACGGCTTCTAGCCAGTGTGGAATCTTCCCATGTGGACAAACAAGTTACTATTACATGCAAAACCTTTCCCACATGTTTTACGAATAAACGGCTTCTCACCTGTGTGGGTTCTTATATGACTCTGCAATGTTGATGTCTGACTGAATCCTTTCCCACATGTTTTACAAGAATATGGCTTCTCGCCTGTGTGGGTTCTCATGTGGACTGTCAATTCACTACTTTGTATGAAAGCTTTCCCACATGTTTTACAAGTAAACGGCTTCTCACCTGTATGCGTTCTCATGTGGACTGTCAATACACCTTTACGCATGAAATCTTTTCCACATGTTTTGCAAGAATATGGCTTCTCGCCTGTGTGGATTCTAATATGAATCTTCAATGATGTTTTGTGATTGAATCTTTTCCTACATGTTTTGCAAACGTGCTGCTTCTCACCTGTGTGTGTTCTCATGTGTATCTGCAAACATGACTTATACTTAAAATCGTTTCCACATGTGTCACATCTGAAAGACTGTTTACCTGTGTTAGTGTTACGGTGAATCTCTAACAAGTTAGAGTTGTTTACATTGTTACCGTGACTTCTTCTTTTGTGATGTCTTTTCTGTGATTTTGACTCTGCATTTCTAGTTGATCCTGTGTCTCCATGCTCGCCTCCTTTCTGATCTTGGCTCTCAGCTTCATGAGAGATTTGGTCACTGTTTGGTACCGACACCACAGAGCTTATAACTGGCATGTTGACAACAGACTCTTTCTCTGCAGCATTCAAGTAGAGAGTCCGATCTTCACTGTGGTCACTTTCCTCACGAGTAGGAGTCAACATAAAGGTATCAGTCTCCTGCTTCAGTACCAGCTGCTCTCCCTCCTGACTGGTGCAGAGTACCTCCTGTTCCTCTTTAATCTGTGGAGGATCTGGGTCCTCTTGGTCCAGACTGGAGTTCCTCTCCGGAATACAGAGCTGCTGGTCAAAGGGAACCTCCTCCTCCTTACAGATATGTTGCTGTGGGAGTTCTGGAGGGACAGAGAACAAAACCAATATGATACTAACGTTACTGTGATGAGAGATTAAACGGACATCTGAGCAGAAAGAATACAACAAGTAGCCTATGTATCCATTAAGATCCTTTATGAGTCGTTTTGCCCCGTTAGTTTTTTTCAAGAGCATTGAAGTACTACACACCTATCCTGTGTAACTTTATTTTGGGCTTCAACACGATATCCAACAGTCTGCGCTGATGATCGATTTCTTCCTCGCGCTTGACGATAGTTTTTTCTAAAACTCTGAATATTTCTTCAACAGCAGCAGTTAGTCGCTCGTTAACAAACTATCTCAAATACTCAAATGAAGACATTGTTGTTTTATCTTAAATTGAATAATTATTAATTCACGTCGAAAATTAGTGTGGAACTATCCAAAAAGGTGCAAGAGTTTGATGGTATAATTTACTAAGTAGGTTATTATCATTTCCAGTGTTATTCACAGTGAACATAAGTAGAGAAATGTTTCACCAGAACTGGGCAGAGTAGGGACATTTATATAATGAATAGACCAAATATTCTTATTTTTTGTTGCAAAATCATTAACTTTTAGAAATTATTCATAAATGCCTCATTCAAAGTTTGGTAGCCTAAATTTCCGATTGATTTAGCAACCATTTCCATCTTTTTATTAATACATCATGTTATAGGGTAGGCTAATATAAAAAAAAAAAACAGGTTACCAATTGCTGCTGTGGCATTTATTCAAACGTGTGTGTTTGACAACAGTAGCAAGGATGTACATGTATTTCGCTTCATTCCACAAAGAAATTTGGTACTTTATAGTAAACTACGACTGTTTTGTTACTTCGCAGATAATGACTTTGCATAAAAAAAAATAAATAAGGAGTTGTGGAAGAAGAATTCAGATTGTTTGAATAAAAATACCACAGTGTAATTCACGGTGCATACAAAATGTGAAGTAAGAACGGGAGTACTAGCAAATACGTTTAAACTAGAATTGCACTCGGAGAGCGCAGACCTCCCTTAACGCGTGACTGTAAAAACAGATCACAGCTCACAGCTGGCAGTACCGTGAGGTGGTCGGCTTATTATTAACACGGTGTTATTAACGTATCCGCGGATGCCTCTCACATTCAACAGCCTTGTTATGTCTGTATAACGTTACACTACGTTGTCTGTCATCCCGTCATCTACAGCTTTGATCTTTCTCACCGCGGACAACCAGCAGCTTCCACACACACATCCACACACGTCTCTCTCTAATCTCAGAAGGAGGCGGGGTCACGCGTCATCAACACGTCATCAGCTACACTGTGCATGTGCTATACCCTGAGGTTTTAATGCTCAGGATGATCGGAATACTTAAAAATATTGGCTTCTTGCCTTTATGTGTCTACACCAGAAACTTGTGCTGCGGTGATACAGCTTTCCACCTCAGCCACCCTCCGGAGTTTCCCCCCATACCTTCATCATTCCCTCCTGCCAACCTGCGGACATCCTTCCCCCAGCTCCGCCTTCCACCTCAGAAATAAATCCATTCTCTTTAAACCCTAACTCCCTGTGTCAATGTCTGCGCGTGGGTCCCCATTCACTGGTTGTTAACAGAACGATCTGGCCAACACGGACCCAGCGGACACGGACCCACAGCCCCTCATTCCAACCCCAGTGGACACACGTGGTGGGTCGCCTTCCCCCCAGAGGGTTTAAGGGTGCACTCTACCACGGGTATCGCTTCGTCGATGGTTTTGTTCAGGGAATTTCTCGGGAGAGGGGAGAGGACATCTGCCTAGCTGCCTCCTGGTCCTCTACCTCCACCTGTGTGCAGTCGTATCTCAGGGAAATGACTGCGGGCTCAGTGTCAAATTCAGTGCTTGGTGCACCATCTGGGGCGACCTCGTCTGGAGCAGACTGAGGTGCCCTTGGTGTGCGGGTTTGGACTGTTTTTTGGTTCAGGCCCAGCTAGTGAGAATAGTAACATAATTCAATACTTTTCATATCGAAACATCATAAATAAATAGCTGGTTGGGGCCCTTTTAGGTAGGGGCCCGTGCAGTTGCCTACCATGCCTGGCCCACCAAGGCTTATTGTTCAGAAGGTCACTATTCTTCAGCAGTTTAAACCACCAGCATCCCCTCATCAGCCCATGCACTATTCACATGCACAGTTCTAGCGTCTGGGGCTCGGCGCATGGATTTCACATGATCAGAGAGTGCTGGGATTCAATTCACCAATCACGGGCCTCATCTGACCTCCAGCTCAGCTCGGCGTCAGTGTTGCAGCTTTTGGCCCGAACATCTCCGCTGCAGTTCTGGACTCTATTTCCTTTTGTTGTTCATATGGTTTTATATCCTGTGCGTCCATGAGAATGTGAGTATTTATTATAGTAGTTTTTGTTCAGTGTCTGCATCGCTATAGTAATTACAAAGTCACATGTATAATGCTCGTGCATGGCATAGCGCTCGTGTTTCTGTAACAGTTTGACGGACTTGTCACGCCAATTTACACATCGTTGATTTATGCACATGTTAGTTCTTGTACTGTATATGATTCCCGACGATGTTGTTTATGTTAATTAGTTGTGTAATTTCTGTATCAGTAATCGTTTGAGTTATAGTAGCGCAGTGAACGCGCATACACGGCCGCCATTAAGGGACCGTTGTACAATTCATCAGCTCACCCTCTGTGTGCACTATGCCCATTGTACTGAATGAGAGCCTGAGTTTGCCCTTTGTTGACACTCCCTTACAGTTATGAAGGCTGTGTTCTCCTTATTTTATTCATGTTTACACTGTTTAGCTTTGCATTGAAGTATGCTGGCATGTGTATTTCATACCATACTATTTGTTTATTAGTACTACATATTACTAATGCCTGCATATGTTTTCTGTTTATTTTCTGTATTTAAGTAACCACATCATATTCATACATCTTCACATGAGGATTTTTCAAACCATCTACAATAAATGAGTGGCATCTCAATGAGAGTGTGTGTGACCTGGATTAATTGAATCATCATCATCTATCTGTTCTTACCGGACAACCTGTGGAGATTACAAATAACATTAATAGAGCCATCATCTAAGGGTTCATTCATTCAGCATCACTGAGGTCTCAAGTTTGGTATCCAGTAAACCAATACCTATTTTACATGGTCCTTCGAGCCGGAGTTGCAGTTTCCACAGCATGATGATGGCATTCCCAGATGGTATCGCCCGTCCTCGCCGTGATGTTCGTCCGCCTCGATATCTCGACGACTTCATGGTGAGTCTTCCAGGACGACGGCTATCTCAGTCACAAAACTCTATGACCACTCCGCCGAGGGAGATAGCAGATATCACGATGCAAATAAAGTCACTTCTGATGGACAGACTCCCCAGAGCCTCATTCCAGAAGTGGTCCTGACAGAACTGAGAGGAATGAGGGAGGACAACAACCAGCTCAGGCGAGATATGCAATCCCTCCTAAGTGTTCTCACGCCGCGAACATTAGCTCCCCCTCAATCTTCCACTTCATTCTATGATGCTCCCAGTCAAAGGCATCTCCCCAAGTTTGAAGACATTGGCGCCTATGTCACACAGGACCCTGCTCCATACTTTGCATCCACCCCACTGCAGCCTACTAGACAGCCTTTAAATCAATCAGGAGATGACCTGCGATATGTGCCGTGGCCTGAGCCATCTCCTCCACTGTATGTAGATCCAGTTGTTGAGTCATTCCCTCCGCCACCACCGCCAGTGTCATATCTACCCCCTCAACCGCATCCTCGACCTCAGTTTGTTAACGAGCTGACCGAGCATCTCAGGAGCATTACATGAAGCCTGACTACGCCGCAGGTTTACACTCGATCAGAGAACCCACAACAGAATACGCAGAACCTTAAACTCTTCCTCGCGGACCACCTGCTGAATCAAGGGAATGGAGAAGCTACAGTCAGCCACACTCTCCACCTCGTCAGGAGACAACGTATCGTGGACTGATGCCTCACATTCCATACTTCACTGATGATGACCCTCGTCAGTTTGCCCGCTTGAAGATAGCACTTGACAACATCCTGCCTAACGACGCTACTGAACGCTTCAAATTCCAGATCCTTGTCGATCATCTTAAGCTGGAAGATGCCCTTCTGATTGCCAACTCCTACAGTAACAGCAGGGAACCTTACAGCAAGACCATGGCCTCTCTGATAGAGCTGTATGGCCAGCCTCACAAATTTGGCCCTGCAGCGCATCACTGAGGTCCTGGCTGAGCCTGCAGTCAAAAGCGGTGACAACAGAGGATTTTGCCTGTTTGCACTGAAGGTGAGGGCCCTAGTTGGAATGCTTGACCAGCTGGGGAAGGAAGGGAGAACGGAATTGGAGTGCGGGTCGCACATCGCACGCCTGCTGTCAAAGCTGCCACAGGACCTGAGAGCACAATTCAAGCGCTACATCAATCCCCTTCGCACACCCATCCCGACTTTGCTGCACTTTTCTGAGTGGTTAGAGCACGAAGTCCGTATTCAAGAAGATGATGTAGAGAACCACCACTCACGGCCACCACAACAAGGACGACCAGACCGTCAGAGAGGTATCAAGGCTAAGCAGAAGCCTGCAGCACGCTCCACCACCATCCTGCTTGGATATGACCCCGCTAAAAAGGAATCAGAGCCTCCTGCACAAGTACGGTCCCAGGTTAACAAACCAGAGAAGCCCAAGAAGTATTGTCCCTTCTGTGACAATGTCCAGCATTACTTCAACCAGTGCTCAGAAATCAAGAAGCTCACAAAAGAACAGAAAGTAGCCTGGATCAAAACCGGTAAACGGTGTTGGAGATGTGGAAGGGATCACCAAGCAGCCCAGTGCTACCTCAAGGCCAAATGTCAGCAGTGCAACTAGACTCACCTGGAAGTACTACATGATGTCAACTCATCAACATATGTAAGACCAGAGTTGCCAGCCCCAGAAACGATTCAGCCAGTGACGTACTACCTAGATCCCGCTTGGCGAAGCAGCTGCGTGCTTCTGAAGATGGTTAAGGTGTGCCTCTACAATGGCAAAAGGAGGATTGAAACATATGCCATCCTGGACGACGGGTCTGAGCGCACAATCCTCCTCCACAGTGCTGCCCAAGAGCTGGGACTTCAGGGACAGCATGAGGATTTGGCACTCAGAACCATCTGTCAAGACATCAGGACTGTGTCACGAAGGTCAGTCTCCTTCTCCGTGTCCTCCGCCGCTCACCCCCAAAAACGGTTCCGTATCCACCAAGCATTCACCGCAACAGAGCTCGGTCTCTCCAAGCATTCTCATCCCATCGATGCCCTACAGAAGACTTACCGTCACCTCAGAGGCCTGCCTCTCCACTCATTCAGTCAGGCACAACCGCTGCTGCTCATTGCTTCAGACTATCCTCATCTCGTCATTCCAGTCGAGCCTGTGCATTTAGGGCCTCCAGGTGGACCGGTAGCACTCAAGACACGACTTGGTTGGACACTTCAAGGTCCTGCCAAAGTCCTTCTGCACCAGTCCTCCACTCCTCAGTGCCTGCTCAGCAACACCCTGAGTCCATCTGCCGAACTTCTCGGTCATGTGACAAAACTCTGGCAGATGGATGTCCTACCTTACCGGAATGAATAGCTCATCACACGGTCAAAACAAGACAAGGCAGCGGTCAGGATGCTAGAAGAGAAGACCATCAGAGTGGACGTGGATGGCATTGAGAGGTATGCTACACCCCTACTATGGAACGAAGACGTTACCCCTCTCCATTCGCCTAAGGAGTCAGTGCTGGGACACCTACGTGGGACTGAAAAACGCCTCACCAAGGACCCCGCTAGAGCAGATACCTACAACCGCGAGATAAAGAAGCTGTTGGATGCAGGCTACGTCAAAAAACTCACCCCTGCTGAAGCACAAGCCAGCATCAACTCATGGTACCTACCTCACCTTATGGTCCAACACAATGGTAAGGATCGCGTTGTGTTCAATTGTTCATTCACATGTCAAGGTGCCAGCCTGAATGAACACCTCCTTCCAGGACCCACATCGGGATCCACTCTACTTGGCGTGCTGCTCCGCTTCAGGGAGTATCCCATTGCAGTGAACAGCGATATAAAGGGGATGTTCCACCAGGTCCACCTCTTGCCTGAGGACAAGCCCTTCCTCCGATTCCTCTGGAGAGACATGGATCCAAGCACATCACCCGACATATATGAATTGCAGGTGCTGCCATTTGGCACAACGTGCAGTCCGTGTTGTGCCACCTTTGCTCTCCAAAGGCATGTCCTGGATCACAGTAGCCCAGGTGAAGATACCCGCCACTCAATGGAGCACTGCTTCTATGTTGACAATCTCCTTCAGAGCTTCCCCTCATTACCAGAAGCCAAACAACTTGTCAACAAGCTACAGCAGCTACTCCTCTCAGGTGGGTTCGAACTGCGCCAGTGGGCTACCTGAGGTCTGACTCTGTCGCAGCTCCTTGGCCACAACCGCTGGAGCCACGGACCTCCATTCTTGCGGAAAAATGAATCATCCTGGCCTGCATCTCCAGACATCTCCTCACCTGATGATCCAGTTGAAATGCGTAAAGTCAACTTCTGTGGCCATCTCTCTGTGACGCCTGATCCATGTGCACTTGATGCCAGTACCTTCAACAGCTTCAATGAACTGCTTGAAGCTTCTGTCCAAGCATGTCATGGAGCGGCCACTGCCTCAGATCCAACGGCCGATGACTACAAGCAAGCTGAACTGGCCCTCTTCAGACAGGTACAAAGAGACTCTTTCCTGGAAGAATTCACCCTCCTGTCATCCCAGAAACCAGTACCAACAAGCAGCAGACTTCTCACCTTGGATCCTGAATATGATCAAGAAGCCCTGTTGATCCGTGTGGGGGGGCGGCTCCGTAGATGTGAGAACCTCTGCCAAGATACTCTGCATCCAATCGTACTGGACCCCCATCATCACATCACCAAACTCATCATCCAGGACTTTGATGGCCGGCTTGCCCACCCAGGATCTGAGAGAGTCTTTGCTGAGCTACGAAGACGATTCTGGATCCTTCGTGGGAGAGAGGCTATCCGCAAACATCAGTACAACTGTCCTGAATGCCGAAAATGGCGGAGTAAGCCAGTCATCCCCAAAATGGCCGACCTTCCACCATCCAGCTTACGGCTCCACTGCCCAGCATTCTATTCGACGGGCATGGACTGTTTTGGGCCTTACCTCAACAAGATTGGACGGCCCACAGAGAAACGATGGGGCATAGTATTCAAGCGCATAACAACCCATGCCGTGCACATTGATCTGCTAGCCAGTATGGATACGGACTCTTTTCTGATGGCACTCCGTCGCTTCATCGCCAGACGAGGAAATCCCTTCGAGCTGCTATCTGACCAAGGCATGAACTTCAAAGGCGGTAGCTCTGAACTCAAAGAAGCTTTCGATTCACTTACCCAATCTCTGCAGTCACAACTCGCCAGTCAGCAGATCCACTTCCGGTTCAACCCCCCATATGCACCACATTTTGGCGGTTCCTGGTAGCGTAAGATCCGCTCCATTAAATCCGCTCTACACACCACCCTGGGATCTCAGACGGTCACGGAGGAGGTCTTGAGAACAATTCTCATCGAAGCCGAGAGTATCGTCAACTCCAAGCCCCTCGGCTACACCTCATCGGATGTCGCAGACCCAGATCCAATCACTCCCAATATGCTGCTGATGGGGCGGCTTAATCCATCAACACCACAGGTCATTTACCCAGACACAGAGCTCCTCAGCCGTCGTAGATGGAAGCAGTGTCAAGCCTTAAGCGATCAATTCTGGATCCACTTCATCCGGAACTATCTGCTGTCCCTCCAGACCCGCTTCAAATGGCAACAGGAAAAGGATGATCTTACTGTTGGTACAATCATCCTAGTCATTGACCAGCAGCTTCCGCGTGCACTGTGGCCAGTCGGAAAGGTTACAGCAGTCATTCCTGGTGCTGATGGCAGAGTGCGGTCTGCCCAGATCCAAGTCAGAGACAAGACATATACACGACCTGTTGCTCGACTTATCAGACTCCCAGCACTCCCACAAGACATTCCTGGCTGACCTTCAACTGATTCAACTTTGCTCCACAAAGTTGTGGGCGGCTGTTCAGAAGGTCACTATTCTTCAGCAGTTTAACCCACCAGCATCCCCTCATCAGCCCATGCACTATTCACATGCACAGTTCTAGCGTCTGGGGCTCGGCGCATGGATTTCACATGATCAGAGAGTGCTGTGATTCAATTCACCAATCACGGGCCTCATCTGACCTCCAGCTCAGCTCGGCGTCAGTGTTGCAGCTTTTGGCCCGAACTAGAGAGGTCTTCATCTCCGCTGCAGTTCTGGACTCTATTTCCTTTTGTTGTTGATATGGTTTTATGTCCTGTGCGTCCATGAGAATGTGAGTATTTATTATAGTAGTTTTTGTTCAGTGTCTGCATCGCTATAGTAATTACAAAGTCACATGTATAATGCTCGTGCATGGCATAGCGCTCGTGTTTCTGTAACAGTTTGATGGACATGTCACGCCAATTTACACATCGTTGATTTATGCACGTTAGTTCTTGATGTTGTTTATGTTAATTAGTTGTGTAATTTCTGTATCAGTAATCGTTTGAGTTATAGTAGCGCAGTGAACGCGCATACACGGCCGCCATTAAGGGACCGTCGTACAATTCATCAGCTCACCCTCTGTGTGCACTATGCCCATTGTACTGAATGAGAGCCTGAGTTTGCCCTTTGTTGACACTCCCTTACAGTTATGAAGGCTGTGTTCTCCTTATTTTATTCATGTTTACACTGTTTAGCTTTGCATTGAAGTATGCTGGCATGTGTATTTCATACCATACTATTTGTTTATTAGTACCACATATTACTAATGCCTGTATATGTTTTCTATTTATTTTCTGTATTTCAGTAACCACATCATATTCATACATCTTCACATGAGGATTTTTAAAACAATCTACAATAAATGAGTGGCATCTCAATGAGAGTGTGTGTGACCTGGATTAATTGAATCATCACCATCTATCTGTTCCGGACAACCTGTGGAGTTACCGGACAACCTGTGGAGATTACAAATAACATTAAAAGAGCCATCATCTAAGGGTTCATTCATTCAGCATCACTGAGGTCTCAAGTTTGGTATCCAGTAAACCAACACCTATTTTACACTTATATTTAATGTGCCTCTAATCTATAGATATACATCAGCGGTACTCAAATACATTTAGTATTTAGACTAGATAAAGAGGCATGTTCACTTTTAATATGATTTATTATATGGTTATATAAAACAGTGAGATCAAATATAAAATCTAACTTCTTGCAAAGTTGTGTAGGAGGCTTCATGTAGAACTAGCAAAAAAAAAAAAAAGTGATTCTGAGATACATCATAAATGGACATTTGGGAAAACCAACAACCATCAAGATCTAATCATTAACAGCCACTGCTGCCCACTCACTGTAAAACTAACACTTTTCCTTGATTTGGGAGATTAAGATTGTTTCAAAGAAATAGTGTTGGTAACAGAAATATAAGTAATACAGTCATATTACACTTTATACTAACATGTTGACATCTCAACTTTGTGGAAACATTTCACATTCAGTTACAGAGATGGGTTCAAATAGAAAACCACTTGTCTGTATTCACTCGTATATGCCTTTTCAATTCAAGCACTCCAAAGGATGTTTTCCCCACAGGTCTCACAAAGTCACGGCTTCTCACCAGCGTGGAATCTTCTCATGTGGACCAACAAGTTACTACTACGTGCAAAACCTTTCCCACATGTTTTACAAGTATACAGCTTCTCACCAGTGTGGACCATCATGTGGACTGTCAATTCACATCTCCGTATGAAATCTTTACCGCATGTTTTGCAAGAATACGGCTTCTCACCTGTGTGGATTCTCATATGATTCTTCAATGACGATGTCTGACCAAAACCTTTCCCGCATGTTTTGCAAGAATACGGCTTCTCGCCCGTGTGGGATCTCACGTGGACTGTCAATTCTCTATTTTGTTTGAAATCTTTTCCACATGTTTTGCAAGAATACGGCTTCTCGCCTGTGTGGCTTCTCATGTGGACCGTCAAGTTATGACTCAGTCTGAAAGCTGTCCCGCATGTTTTGCAAGAATACGGCTTCTCACCTGTGTGGCTTCTCATGTGGACCGTCAAATTATTACTCGCTCTGAAAGCTTTTCCGCATGTTTTACAAGAATACGGCTTCTCACCTGTGTGGTTTCTCATGTGGACCGTCAAGTGATGACCCAGTCTGAAAGCTTTCCCGCATGTTTTACAAGAATACGGCTTCTCACCTGTGTGGATTCTTATGTGCTCTGTCAATTCTCCACTTTGTCTGAAAGCTCTCCCACATGTTCTACAAGTGAACGGCTTCTCACCTGTGTGCATTCTCATGTGGCTTCTCAATGTTGAAGACTGACTGAATCTTTTCCCGCATGTTTTGCAAGAATACGGCTTCTCGCCCGTGTGGGTTCTCGTGTGGACTGTCAATTCACTCTTTTGTATGAAAGCTTTCCCACATGTTTTACAAAGAAACGGCTTCTCACCTGTGTGGCCTCTAATATGAAGCTTCAATGATAATGTGTGAGTGAATCTTTCCCCACATGTTTTGCAAACGAACGGCTTCTCACCTGTGTGGGTCCTGATATGAATCTTCAAATATGACATGCTAGTGAATCTTCTCCCACATGTATTGCAAATGTATGGCTTCTCCCCTGTGTGGGTTTTCATATGAGTCTTCAAATTTGACGTGCGAGAGAATGTTTTCCCACATGTGTCACATTTGTTTACATTGTTACTGTGGCTTCTGCTTTTGTGATGTCTTTTCTGTGATTTTGACTCTGCATTTCCAGTTGATCCTGAGTCTCCACGCTCGCCTCCTTTCTGATCTTGGCTCTCAGCTTCATGAGAGATGTGATCACTGTTTGGTACCGATACCACAGAGCTTATAACTGGCATGTTGACAACAGACTCTTTCTCTGCAGCATTCAAGTAGAGAGTCTGATCTTCACTGTGGTCACTTTCCTCATGAGTAGGAGTCAACATAAAGGTATCAGTCTCCTGCTTCAGTACCAGCTGCTCTCCCTCCTGACTGGTGCAGAGTACCTCCTGTTCCTCTTTAATCTGTGGAGGATCTGGGTCCTCTTGGTCCAGACTGGAGTTCCTCTCCTGAATACAGAGCTGCTGGTCAACGGGAACCTCCTCCTCCTTACAGACATGTTGCTGTGGGAGCTCTGGAGGGACAGAGAACAAAAGCAATATGATACTAACGTTACTGTGACGAGAGATTAAACGGACATCTGAGCAGAAAGAATACAACAAGTAGCCTATGTATCCATTAAGAGTCACGTTGCCCATTTTTAAAGAGCATTGAAGTATTACACACCTATCCTGTGTAACTTTATATCAGGTTTCAACACGATATCCAACAGTCTGCGCTGACGATCGATCTCTTCATCGCGCTCGACGATAGTTTTTTCTAAAACTCTGAATATTTCTTCAACAGCAGCAGTTAGTCGCTCGTTAACAAACTCTCTCAAATACTCAACTGAAGACATTGTTGTTTTATGATAAACTGAATAGTTATCCGCACTAAAACTACAACACCGTCTTCCAGCTAACTGAACAAGAGCATGAAGCTAACGAGCTAACGCTACTAGCGCTTGCGTTGTTTACTTCCGCTGGGTGTCACACTGTTAAGTTCCCGACAGCGGAAGTGCGGGAGCTTTTCTTTCCGCTTTCATACCTTGTAGCCTATAAATTATATTTACTGCTATTTTTTTATTTTTTACATGAAATACAAAATACATACGTTATACATAGAAATAAGTAAATAAACGAAAGAAGATGAAATATTTTAACTTTAAAAATATTTTTTTTTAATATAGAAAATAAACATATACATTTGTAGTACATACAGTATAATTTTGATGCTTTTCTACTATGTAGGCTACATTCCTCAAGGAATTGAGAAAACTTTTAGAAGTCAAAAACAGTCTGCAGTATTGCTAGGAATTTATTCTTCTTGATATTTAAATATGGAACTTTCCAAAAAGGTAAACAAGTTTGATGGTAAAATTTACTAATTAGGCTATTATCATTTCCAGTGAACATAAGTAAAGACATGTCTCACCAGAACTGGGCAGAGTAGAGATATTTATGTAAGGAATTGACCTAATATTATTTTTTGTTGCAAAATGAGCAACTGCTAGAAATGATTAATAAATGCCTCATTCAAAGTTTTGTAGCCTACATTTCAGATTGATTTAGTAACCGTTTTCATCTTTTTATTAATACATCATGTTATAGAGTAGGCTAATACAACAAAACATAGGCTACCAATTGCTGCTGTGGTATTTATTCAAACCTGTGTGTTTAACATCAGTAGTAAGGATGTACATGTATCATTCTACAAGGAAATTTGGTACGTTTTAGTAAACTACAACTGTTTTTTTGTTACTTCGCAGACAATGATTTAGCATTAAAAACAAAAAAAAACTAATAAGCAGAGAAGGAAGAAGAATTCAAATTATTTATTTGTCATTTATTAATGAAAAATGCCAAAAACATTTGGCCAGACATATGAGTGAGGTTTTGTATACAAATAGCTAAAAAAAAAGACATGTGAACATTTAATAGGATTTATTATATGGTAATATAAAACAGTGAGATCAGTCACTCTCAAATATAAAATCTGACTTCTTGCAGAGATATGTAAGAGGCTTCATACAGAACTATCAAATACTACTTGAGGTACATGGATTTTAAGCTTTAATCTTTCAACTAAAAGTGATTCTGAGATACTTTGTGAGTGAACATTTTGTCAAAACCAATAACTATCAAGATCACATCATTAACAGCCACTACCGCCCACTCACTGTGAAACTAACACTTTTCCTTGATTTGGGAGATCAAGATTGTTTCAAAGAAATACTGTTTCATTTTTGTGGAACATTTTTTACATTCAGTTACAAAGATAAAGCTATTGCAAAAGTGTATTTCATTCAGTTAGTGAACACCTCTCCACAGGAGTTTCACCTCAATGGTTTCTCCTGTGTATATTGACCCTCAGGTGTTTTTTCGAGAATGTGATTTGAGAAAATCTTTTCCACAAGTGTTGCAATTATGTGGCTCCTGACTTGTGTGGGTTCAAATAGAAAACCACTTGTCTGTATTCACTCGTATTTGCCTTTTCAATTCAAGCACTCCAAAGAATCTTTTCCCACAGGTCTTACAAAGTTACGGCTTCTCGCCAGTGTGGAATCTTCTCATGTGTACCAACAAGTTACTATTACATGCGAAAGCTTTCCCACATGTTTTGCAAGACTAAGGCTTCTCACCTGTGTGGACTCTCATGTGGAGTGTCAAATGACTATTCACTCCGAAAGCTCTCCCACATGTTTTACAAGTAAACGGCTTCTCACCTGTGTGGTTTCTAATGTGGAGTGTCAATTGACTATTCACTCTGAAAGCTTTCCCACATGTTTTACAAGAATATGGCTTCTCACCT
Source organism: Sebastolobus alascanus (assembly GCA_916701645.2). Lineage (NCBI taxonomy): Eukaryota > Metazoa > Chordata > Actinopteri > Perciformes > Sebastidae > Sebastolobus > Sebastolobus alascanus. The sequence continues at coordinate 1,663,994 of CAKAOJ020000124.1, forward strand.
GTGTGGGTTCTCATGTGGGATGTCAAATCATGACTTTGTATGAAAGCTTTCCCACATGTTTTACAAGTAAACGGCTTCTCACCTGTGTGGACTCTCATGTGGTAAAAAAACAAGCTACTATAATGTCCGAAATCTTTTCCACATGTTCTGCAAGAATAAGGCTTCTCACCAGTGTGGGTCCTTACATGACTCTTCAATGATGATTTCCAATTGTATTTTTTCCCACATGTTTTGCAAGAATGTGGCATCTCGCCTGTGTGGGTTCTCATGTGAACTGTCAATTGACCATTCTGTCCGAAAGCTTTCCCACATGTTTTACAAGAATATGGCTTCTCACCTGTGTGGATTCTTATATGATTCTTCAATGTTGATGTCAAACTGAATTTTTTCCCACATGTTTTGCAATAATATGGCTTCTCACCTGTGTGGATTCTTATATGATTCTTCAATGTTGATGTCAAACTGAATTTTTTCCCACATGTTTTGCAAGAATATGGCTTCTCACCTGTGTGGGTTCTCATGTGGACTGTCAAGTCACGACTTCCTATGAAAGCTCTACCACATGTATTGCAAGAATATGGCTTCTCGACTGTGTGGATTCTCATGTGGACTGTCAATTCATAACTTTGCATGAACGTTTTCCCACATGTTTTACAAGTAAACGGCTTCTCACCTGTGTGGGTTCTCATGTGTCTCTGCAAATTTGACTTAAACGTAAAATCTTTTCCACATGTGTCACATTTGAAAGACTGGTTACCTGAGTGAGTGTTATGGTGAATCTTTAACAAGTTAGAGTTGTTTACATTGTTACTGTGACTTCTGCTTTTGTGAGGTCTTTTCTGTGATTTTGATTCTGCATTTCTAGTTGATCCTGAGGCTCCACGCTCACCTCCTTTCTGATCTTGGCTCTCAGCTTCATGAGAGATGTGATCACTGTTTGGTACCGATACCACAGAGCTTATAACTGGCATGTTGACAACAGACTCTTTCTCTGCAGCATTCAAGTAGAGAGTCTGATCTTCACTGTGGTCACTTTCCTCATGAGTAGGAGTCAACATAAAGGTATCAGTCTCCTGCTTCAGTACCAGCTGCTCTCCCTCCTGACTGGTGCAGAGTACCTCCTGTTCCTCTTTAATCTGTGGAGGATCTGGGTCCTCTTGGTCCAGACTGGAGTTCCTCTCCTGAATACAGAGCTGCTGGTCAACGGGAACCTCCTCCTCCTTACAGACATGTTGCTGTGGGAGCTCTGGAGGGACAGAGAACAAAAGCAATATGATACTAACGTTACTGTGATAATAATAATAATAAATTTTATTTGTAACGCACTTTTCATTTGAAACAAATCTCAAAGTGCTACAAAGTAAAAGCAGGAAAATCAACAATATAAGAAACAGATAAGAAGCTAACATCATAAAAAACAGCGTAAAAACAGCAACCAGCAAGGTTCATTTAAAAGTCGTAGCTTCTGCAAAAAAAGGAAGGTTTCAAGTCCCTTTTGAAAGCTGTCGATAGTTTGTGGAGCCCTCAGATGGTCAGGGAGGGACCTCCATAAACGGGGGGCCGCGGAACAGAAAGCCCGACCACCCATGGTGCCGAGCCCAGATCTGGGGGGGACGAGGCGGTTTGAATTTTTAGAGCGGAGGGATCGTGTTGATCAGACCGATCAGACCGGGAAAAAACAAACTTTCTGCGGCAACCTCTGTGAATGCAACGGGGCCGGCGAAGGAGTCCAAGCCGTTCAACCACCGATATGCACGATGGAGTGGTGTTGAATTCCATCAGTTGAGCGGCGGAGCAATTCAGCATCATGCCAGTGGTGGAGAGCAGCCCGTTGCCAGCCGGACGTGCTGCGCCGAGGAAAGCCATCAAAACGTAGAAAGTGTTCAAAGTGTTCAAAGTGTTCAAATCAACAGCCGCTCCGGATGAAAACCTCACGGTGGCCGCGATGAACAGAAACGGGAGCATCCGAGCGATGGCAAACCGACAGCAACAGGTAGGTAGACAGTTGTCAAAGCCGGTAGAATCCGTACAAAAACAGATACAAAAAATAAATAAATAAAAGAAGGTTTACCGGCAGGCGACGACAATAGTATCCTTTACGTTATATACTATTGCAAGCTGTTAAACCGTTAAACTGTTGAGTTGTATGGAGAAGCGGCGAACAGATAACGCCAGCGTCCTCTCCTTCCGGTTGCCCAGCAACAACTCCTGAACAACTGATGAGAGATTAAACGGTCATCTGAGCAGAAAGAATACAACAAGCAGCCTATGTATCCATTAAGAGTCACATTGCCCATTTTTAAAGAGCATTGAAGTATTACACACCTATCCTGTGTAACTTTATATCAGGTTTCAACACGATATCCAACAGTCTGCGCTGACGATCGATCTCTTCATCGCGCTCGACGATAGTTTTTTCTAAAACTCTGAATATTTCTTCAACAGCAGCAGTTAGTCGCTCGTTAACAAACTCTCTCAAATACTCAACTGAACACATTGTTGTTTTATCATAAACTGAATAGTTATCCGCACTAAAACTACAACACCGTCTTCCAGCTAACTGAACAAGAGCATGAAGCTAGCGAGCTAACGCTACTAGCGCTTGTGTTGTTTACTTCCGCTGGGTGTCACACTGTTAAGTTCCGACAGTGGAAGTGAGGGAGCTTCTCTTTCCGCTTTCATACCTTGTAGCCTATAAATTATATTTGCTGTTATTTTTCTTTTTACATTAAATACAAAATACATACGTTATACATAGCAATAAGTAAATAAACGAAAAACGATGAAATATTTTAATTTTAAAAATATTTTTTTTAAAATATAGAAAATAAACATATACATTTGTACATTTATACACAATAAATGGACCAAATATTGTTCTTTTTTGTTGCAATATGAGCAACTGCTAGAAATTATTAATAAATGCCTCATTCAAAGTTGTGTAGCCTACATTTCAGATTGATTTAGTAACCGTTTTCATCTTTTTATTAATACATCATGTTATAGAGTAGGCTAACACAACAAAACACATAAGCTACCAATTGCTGCTGTGGTATTTATTCAAACTTGTGTGTTTAACATCAGTAGAAAAGATGTACATGTATCATTCTACAAGGAAATTTGGTACGTTTTAGTAAACTACAACTGTTTTTTTTGTTACTTCGCAGACAATGATTTAGCATTAAAAGACAAAACACAAATAAGCAGCGAAGGAAGAAGAATTCAAATTATTTAATTGTCATTTATTAATGAAAAATGCCCCAAAAATGTGGCCAGACATATAAGTGAGGTTTTGTATACAAATAGCTAAAAAAAAAGACATGTGAACATTTAATAGGATTTATTATATGGTAATATAAAACAGTGAGATCAGTCACTCTCAAATATAAAATCTGACTTCTTGCAGAGATGTGTAAGACGCTTCATACAGAACTATCAAATACTACTTGAGGTACATGGATTTTAAGCTTTAATCTTTAAACTAAAAGTGATTCTGAGATATTTTGTGAGTGAACATTTTGTCAAAACCAAGAACCATCAAGATCACATCATTAACAGCCACTACTGCCAACTCACTTTGAAACTAACACTTTTCCTTGATTTGGGAGATCAAAATTGTTTCAAAAAAATACTGTTTCTAACCGAAATATAAGTAATACAGTCAAATGAAGGGAAACTTTATACTAACATGTTGACATATCATTTTTTTGGAAAACATTTTACATTCAGTTACAAAGATGAAGCTTTTGCAAAAGTGTATTTCATTCAGTTAGTGAACACCTCTCCACAGGAGTTTCACCTCAATGGTTTCTCCTGTGTATATTGACCCTCAGGTGTTTTTTCAAGAATGTGATTTGAGTAACTCTTTTTCCACAAGTGTTGCAATTATGTTGCTCCTGACTTGTGTGGGTTCAAATAGAAAACCACTTGTCTGTATTCACTCGTATTTGCCTTTTCAATTCAAGCACTCCAAAGAATCTTTTCCCACAGGTCTCACAAAGTTACGGCTTCTCGCCAGTGTGGAATCTTCCTATGTGGACAAACAAGTTACTATTACATGCGAAACCTTTCCCACATGTTTTACAAATAAACGGCTTCTCACCTGTGTGGGTTCTTATGTGGATTGTCAATTGACTATTCACTCTGAAACCTTTCCCACATGTTTTACAAGTAAACGGCTTCTCACCTGTGTGGGTTCTCATGTGGACTGTCAACTGTGTTTTCCGACTGAAAGCTTTTCCACATGATTTACAAGAATACGGCTTCTCAGCTGTGTGGACTTGTCTCATGTGGAAAAACAAGTTACTATTACATACGAATCCTTTCCCACATGTTTCACAAGTAAACGGCTTCTCACCTGTGTGGGATCTCATGTGGATCAACAAGTTAGTATTACATCCGAAACCTTTACCACATGTTTTGCAAGTAAATGGCTTCTCACCTGTGTGGACTCTCATGTGGACCAACAAGCTACTATTGTGTCCGAAATCTTTTCCACATATTCTGCAAGAATATGGCTTCTCACCTGTGTGGACTCTCATGTGGACCAACAAGCTACTATTACGTCCGAAATCTTTTCCACATGTTCTACAAGTAAACGGCTTCTCACCAGTGTGGGTTCTCATGTGGACAAACAAGTTACTATTCCATCCGAAAGCTTTCCCACATGTTTTACAAGAATATGGCTTCTCACCTGTGTGGATTCTTATATGACTCTTCAATGTTGATGTCAAACTGAATTTTTTCCCACATGTTTCGCAAGAATATGGCTTCTCGCCTGTGTGGGTTCTCATGTGGACTGTCAATTCTCTGTTACAGATGAAATCTTTTCCACATGTTATGCAAGAACATGGCTTCTTGCCTGTGTGGGTTCTCATGTGGACTGTCAAGTCACGACTTCGTATGAAAGCTTTCCCACATGTTTTACAAGTAAATGGGTTCTCACCTGTGTGGGTTCTCATGTGGGCCAACAAGTAACTATTCCGTCCGAAAGCTTTCCCACATGTTTTACAAGAATATGGCTTCTCACCTGTGTGGATTCTTATATGACTCTTCAATGTTGATGTCAAACGGAATTTTTTCCCACATGTCTCACAAGAATATGGCTTCTCGCCTGTGTGGATTCTCATGTGGACTGTCAATTCTCCGTTACTGATCAAATCTTTTCCACATGTTATGCAAGAATATGGCTTCTCGCCTGTGTGGGTTCTCATGTGGACTTTCAAGTAACTACTTTGTACGAAAGCTTTACCACATGTATTGCAAGAATTTGGCTTCTCGCCTGTGTGGATTCTCATGTGGACTGTCAATTGAAACTTCAGTCTGAAAGCTTTACCACATGTTTTACAAGAATATGGCTTCTCGCCTGTGTGGATTCTCATGTGGACTCTCAATTGAATACTTTGTATGAAAGCTTTCCCACATGTTTTACAAGTAAACGGCTTCTCACCTGTGTGGGTTCTCATGTGGACCAACAAGCTACTACTCCAGCCGAAAGCTTTCCCACATGTTTTACAAGAATATGGCTTCTCGCCTGTGTGGATTCTCATGTGGAGTGTCAAATCATAACTTTCCTTGAAAGTTTTCCCACATGTTTTACAAGTAAACGGCTTCTCACCTGTGTGGGTTCTCATGTGTCTCTGCAAATTTGACTTAAACGTAAAATCTTTTCCACATGTGTCACATTTGAAACACTGTTTACCTGTGTGAGTGTTACGGTGAATCTCTAACAAGTTAGAGTTGTTGACATTGTTACTGTGACTTCTGCTTTTGTGATGTCTTTTCTGTGATTTTGACTCTGCATTTCCAGTTGATCCTGAGTCTCCATGCTCGCCTCCTTTCTGCTCTTGGCTCTCAGCTTCATGAGAGATGTGAGAGAGGAGCTGGTGGTCACTGTTTGGTACCGACACCACAGAGCTTATAACTGGCATGTTGACAACAGACTCTTTCTCTGCAGCATTCAAGTAGAGAGTCTGATCTTCACTGTGGTCACTTTCCTCACGAGTAGGAGTCAACATAAAGGTATCAGTCTCCTGCTTCAGTACCAGCTGCTCTCCCTCCTGACTGGTGCAGAGTACCTCCTGTTCCTCTTTAATCTGTGGAGGATCTGGGTCCTCTTGGTCCAGACTGGAGTTCCTCTCCTGAATACAGAGCTGCTGGTCAACGGGAACCCTGAATATTTCTTAAACAGCAGCAGTTAGTCGCTCGTTAACAAACTCTCTCAAATACTCAAATGAAGACATTGTTGTTTTATCTTAAATTGAATAATTATTAATTCATGTCGAACATTAGTGTGGAACTATCCAAAAAGGTGCAAGAGTTTGATGGTATAATTTACTAAGTAGTCTATTATCATTTCCAGTGTTATTCACAGTGAACATAAGTATAGAAATGTTTCACCATGGCCAGAGTAGGGACATTTACATAATAAATAGACCAAATATTCTTATTGTTTGTTGCAAAATCAGCAACTTTTAGAAATTATTCATAAATGCCTCATTCAAAGTTTGGTAGCCTAAATTTCCGATTGATTTAGCAACCATTTCCATCTTTTTATTAATACATCACGTTATAGGGTAGGCTAATATAAAAAAAAAAAACAGGTTACCAATTGCTGCTGTGGCATTTATTCAAACGTGTGTGTTTGACAACAGTAGCAAGGATGTATATGTATTTCAAGTAGCCTATGTGTCCATTAAGAGTCACATTGCCCATTTTTAAAGAGCATTGAAGTATTACACACCTATCCTGTGTAACTTTATATCAGGTTTCAACACAATATCCAACAGTCCGCGCTGACGATCGATCTCTTCCTCAAACTCGACGATAGTTTTTTCTAAAACTCTGAATATTTCTTCAACAGCAGCAGTTAGTCGCTCGTTAACAAACTCTCTCAAATACTCAACTGAACACATTGTTGTTTTATCATAAACTGAATAGTTATCCGCACTAAAATTACAACACCGTCTTCCAGCCAACTGAACAAGAGCATGAAGCTAACGAGCTAACGCTGCTAGCGCTTGTGTTGTTTACTTCCGCTTGGTGTTACACTGTTAAGTTCCGACAGTGGAAGTGCGGGAGCTTCTCTTTCCGCTTTCATACCTCGTAGCTAAAGATACCTTGTAGCCTATTATATTTACTGATATTTTTATTCATATATAAAATACAACATATACAAATGTAAGTGTATATAGATAATTATACACATTTTAAATAACAATGTCAAATGAAAATAAGAAATGAATAACTCTATAGGCTATACATAGAAATAAGTACATAAACAAAACAAGATAAAATATTTTACTTTTACATTTTTAAAAATATATTATAGTTATTATTTTAATTAGTTTTATGATTTCATTACATCAAAATGATAGAAAATAAACATAAACATTTGTTCTATATTACACATAATGTAAGCTACATTCCTCAAGGAATTGAGAAAACTTGTTAAGGTCAAAAACAGTCTGCATTATGGCTATGAATATATTTATCTTATGGGACTTTCCAAAAAGGCACGCAAGTTCAATGGTATAATCTACTAAGTAAGCTAAGGAGGGTACAAAAAATATTAAGCACAACTATCCAGTAAACATTTCAGTTACCAAGGGTTTTTGACGGCACCTCTATGACACAAAATCTCCCGTGAAGCGTGTTGAAATGACGTGTAGGTTGGACCTAAACCACAGAACAACAGGACTTGCCAAAATTTTAAATGTTATTAAGTATAAGTTCATACACTAACAGTGTTACAGAGTACTTTTATATGCAACTGGAAAGTTCTGTTTGCATAATAAGCACAACCAGCTATCAGCCAGCAGCTAGTAGTGCTAGTAGCATGACATAAACAGAATTTAATGTAGTTGTAGGGTATTTACTGACACGCAGGGCAAAAGCACAGGACACAACCTCTTCCATTGTCTGTGGTCTATTGTATATATTTTTTTGGAGGTCCTTGACATGAAGAAGTTTGAGATTTACTCACTTTATGCTCCTCTGGGAAGCAAAAAAGTCTAATAAATAAATAAATAAATAAATAAGTTAGTAAGTAAATAGTTATAATTGTATGCATATTTATAATATTTGTATCGTTCAACACAGGACATTTCGGTAGTCGTTTTCAGTCCAAAATGGCGGAGGGGTAGCTCTGCTGCTGGGAGCTGATGTTGCGATGGAACGAACAATTGACTTTCACTTCTTAGCAATATGCGTTCTTTGCTAACAAGACACTCAAAACAATAAATTCAATAATGCTCATTCAGTGCTAATGTACATTTCATCACTGCTATTAATAATTACAATTTCCCCTCTCTGGGGATAAATGTGGAGTGAAAAATGTGTGAAAATGTTTGCCACATTTAGCGGGGCCAGAGGGCCCTAGAACCACGCCTGTATTGTCGCGCTGAACATAAGTAGAGAAAGGTCTCACCAGAAGTGGGCAAAGTAGGGACATTTACATAATAAATGGACAAATTATTCTTCCGTTTTGTTGCAAAATGAGCAGTCAAAGGACATGTCAACTTTTAAAAATGATTTCTAAATGCCTCATTCAAAAGAGCACTACCTGTTTCCCTCAAAAAGTAGGTCCTCCCCCTCTTCCCTGCCACAGAAAATGGGCGTCCACACATTCAGTAATCCCGCCCACGCTGGAAGGAGTAGCAAGAAGACTTCTGCTTCCCTGTCACTGCTAAATTCATGCATAATAATCTTGAATTGATCATTTGCTAGTCTGACCCCTGTCCTGACAGGAGGGAGCATCTTGAGCTTTATTTGTTTAAGCATGGACAGCAAGGGGAGAAAAGTGGTGGTCTGTGACAATGGGACAGGGGTAAGTCAAATAGTGTCTATATAGTGCTATGCAGTAGCTCGACAGTCTATTGAACAGCACTTGTTATTCTCTTTCTTCTTTTCTAGTAGCTTGTATCCGTGTGTTAACTTCAACCCGTCACACTGTGTCTCATGCAAACCTGCACCAGCTGTGTTAAACATCTGTTTAATTTTAAAGCGGTTGCTCTAAGAAGATAAAAGTTTGCTTCTTCTCTAACACCTGAAGGGTGTGAATCGGTGTGCATACTGCAGCCTGATTCCACATCTGTCTGGACTTGTCACTCTGCCTCTAATGTGCAGCCATAAATGGTTGTGATGCTTTGAACTGAGCAACAATTGGGTGAAAGGCAGGAAGACAGATTTGAGATACTAAAACGTCAGGAGTGGCTCTTCGGTATTGTATTGTGGCATGTAAATGTTGATATATGTTAGGACAAACATGAGTTATGAGCCCGTACCTGAAGTCAGAAACTGGCTGTATTGTATTTTGTGCCTCTGCTTGGAATGTATTGCATCCCTCCAGGCTAAGGAATGTGTCTATGGCCACAAAGACAAGTTGAGACACTACAGTATGAGGTGTGTAGCCATGACAGGCAGAGAAGCAGCAGTGAATTGCAGGCCATTTAAAAGCAAGATGTATTTCCCTGCGTTTGCCAAATAAATTATTTCACATGCTTTCACAACATGTAATGAAATTGCAATTGCATTGTCTGATAAATAATCTGGTAAATTCATGACGATAATACACTCTGGGACAGTTTCCTGGATACAGATTAAGCTTTGTGCCGGATTAAATTGAATGGAAATGATCCATTACAAAAGGCTTTAGTGCAGGAGTACCATTAACGTGCAGTATCGATTCGGGGCTTTACAAACAAACGAGTCGTGAGTGTTGACATACTAAAACTTTATTCACACACGTTTCATTTTCACATCCCTCCCCAGTTTGTCAAATGTGGATTTGCTGGATCCAACTTCCCCGACCACATCTTCCCTGCCATGGTGGGTCGACCAATCATACGATCAACCACCAAAGTGGGCAACATTGAGATAAAGGTGAGATTACTTTAAATCAGAGGTTAGTTTTTTGGGGCCAGGGACCTCTTACAGGGGAGAACATTTTCCAAGGAGCCCCTTATAATCGTAACACCAATTAAGTATGCTTACTACCATTTGAGGCCATTGGAACTAACAAACACTCATTCCTGTGGCACTCTTTTTATACAAAGATAAATTGACTGACCCTACAGGAAGGTCAGCTCGTATGTCTTTGCTGAACTCCTCCTGTTCTCCCCCACCAGGACCTGATGGTGGGTGATGAGGCTAGCCAATGCCGCTCCATGCTGGAGGTCTCCTACCCCATGGAGAACGGTATGGTGCGCAGCTGGGACGACATGCTCCACCTGTGGGACTACACCTTCGGTCCCGACCGCCTGGACCTCAACCCATCAGAATGCAAGGTAGAGCGCAGCTGGCCAGATGTTGTACTAAATGCATCTTTAACGAGACAAGTTGCAGGAGTTTCTTTGCAAAATAGTTGTGCTGCTAAATGTTGTGTTCATGAAGTAACAAAACAAACTAAATCTGTATGTTGTGTATTACAGCATTGTCCTCTTTTGCTGTAACGTGCAAGAATAAACAAATATAAACATTTCAAACTTTACATAATAAGCTGTTAAAGCATTCACTCTTACTTCTTCAAGATCCTGTTGACTGAGCCGCCCATGAACCCCATCAAGAACCGGGAGAAGATCACGGAGGTCATGTTTGAGAAGTACCAGTTCCATGGCATTTATGTGGCAATTCAGGCTGTGCTCACTTTGTATGCTCAGGGTAAGACATCAAATCCAGGGGCAGATTAATGTGTAATGGATTTAATCCTTTGTTCCTTTTAACTTTTTGATCTTGAGGTGTTGTTACTGAGATCAAACTGTAATAATGGTGGGCTTGAAATCAAATTTCTAACTTCTCTTTCCTGTTCAGTCTGACCTCCAGGATTATTGGAAATGTTTCTTAAAATATTCTTTTGGGAATCGGTCCTGTCTACAGGTTTGTTGACCGGCGTGGTCCTCGATTCGGGGGATGGCGTCACCCACATCTGTCCAGTGTATGAGGGCTTTTCTTTACCCCACCTCACACGCAGGCTGGACATCGCAGGACGGGACATCACACGGTACCTCATTAAGGTGAGCCAGGAGACGCACAGTTCAGTTTCTGGGATGTAGAGTCTCAAGCTGCACCTGATTTGACTGTTATCAGGCCATTAATAGGTGTTATCAGTCGCTATAAGCACCATAGATGTGGGTCATTAGGGGCCTACTACACCTACTACGTTGTAAAAGTGAAAGTGAATCTGAAAAGCAACACATTCTAACATGTTGTAATACTGAATGAAATGTCACTTTTTGAACACAAACAAAATGACTTCTTTAGGTTTAGGCAACAAAACTACAACTTCTTTAGGTTTACGCAATAAAACTACAGCTTCTTTAGGTTTAGGCAACAAAACTAAAACTTATTTAGGCTTAGGCAACAAAACTACAACTTTTTTCAGGTTTAGGCGAAAAAACCTCACTTAGTTACGTTTAGGGAAAAACATCGTGTTTTGGGTTAAAATAACTACACACTATCTGTAGTACAGCGCCTGACTTCCACTTCTGCTCCTGTCATAATTAGTACGGTCGCTAGAGGTCGCTGTCGTGTTCTTTTATACCTTCTTTTGGTGATCTACCATGTGAATAGATGATATAACCTACTAGTGGGTGTAGTAGGCCCCTATTGACCCACATCTATGGGGCTTATTGCGACTGATAATGCCTTTTTAATACCCTGACAACAGTCTTATCGGCTGATGTTGCATATGAAGAAATGAGGAAAATGAGACAAACTGAGAAAACACAACTGTAGTAAAATTTGTTGGTAAAGACGCATGAAAGAAAAATGACTAATAAAAACACTCACCTTTTATCTTCCCGCCATCAGCTCCTGCTTCTCCGTGGTTACGCCTTCAACCACACGGCCGACTTTGAGACTGTGCGTATGATGAAGGAGAAGTTCTGCTATGTGGGATACAACATTGAGCAGGAGCAGCGCCTGGCCGAAGAGACCACCTACCTGGTGGAGTCGTACACGGTACGTTGAAGAACAAAATCCCAGGAAAGCATTTTTAGTATTAGTCTACTTAAAGGAATGGTTCAGCATTTTGGGAAATATGTCTATTTGCTGGTTTGCCCAGAGTTAGATGAGAAGATTGATACCACTCTTGCCTGTGCTGTTAATATGAAGCTAAAGCCAACAGCCAGTTAGCTTAGCTTAGCATAAAGCCTGGAAACAGGGGGAAACGGCTAGCCTGGCACCAAAGGTAAAAAAATACACATACCAGCACCTCTGATGCTCAAATACTAACATATATAGTTAGCTATATCTTGTTTGTTTAAGCCGCACAAAAACTGAAGCGTAAAAACAACAATCTGTGGAGTTACAGGTTGTTACGTGGTTTAAGGTAAGCTAAGTTAGCTCAAGCATAATATTTAATTAGCGTACAAACATGAGCGGTATCAGTTTTCTGAAATTAGTGTTTTTCCCTAAACATCACACAATTCCTCTAAAGGTGCTAAATGCAAGATTGGGAGCATTTTTATTTTCTCCGCACGGCTCTCAACATGGCCACGGTTGAGTCGGCGGCTCGCAGCTAACAGTGCTAACAGTGCCAACAGCGCTAACAGTGAAAACACCAGCAACAGTGCTAAAAAGTGTAAACCTGGGGGGAACCGGCAAGGAGGGTGAAAAGAGGAGATGTCATGCGTCATCAATGCGTCATATCTTTGGGATACAACACATGCGCATCAAAATCTGATCTGCACTCACTGAAATTGAGCCAATAGCAAAGAAGAACCGCAGCTCGTGTTACGCTGCGCATTTGTCATACCCCAGAGCTCAAAACCGTGTCCCAGCCTTTTTCAATAGGCCTTGGGAACCGGAGGGTGGGTGCTACGCTTCCCCAACGGCGCCACCAGTCGGGACGGCGTTATCAGCTGTAACCATGGCCATGAGTTAGCCAGTGGGGCAAGCTCACATGCACGAACACGCACTAAAAGGCACGCGCGGCCGGCCCGGCGATGTTAACAAAGCACGGAGAAGCTCGGATGACAACACGCACAGAGGGAGAGTGACTTCCTCTGTGCGTGTCTGCTCAGGTAGACATTACTCCTCGATATCTTTACATAGACAATAGTTGTTGCTGATGTTGCTGTCCGATTTTGGTGCGTCCCACTTGCTGTATAAGAAAAGACATGGCACACTGCTGCCATGTTGTTTTCTACAAACCTATAATTGGTTCCTTCTTGTGGTGCAGCTCCCTGACGGCCGGCAGGTGAAGGTGGGTGGCGAGAGGTTCGGGGCCCCTGAGGCTCTGTTCCAGCCTCATCTCATCAACGTGGAGGGAGCAGGAGTGGCTGAGCTGCTGTTTGGCACCATCCAGGCTGCAGACATCGACCTCAGGTCTGAGGCTTCACACTTCTGTCTGCACTAACGCCCTGCAGAAGACAAACAAAGTCATTTTCCCATCTACCACCTGTTTCTGTTTCTGTGCAGGGCAGACTTCTATAAGCACATTGTTCTGTCCGGAGGGTCCACCATGTACCCCGGACTTCCATCCAGACTAGAGAGGGAGATCAAGCAGCTCTACCTGGAGAGGGTGCTGGACGGAGACACTAAGAAACTATCAGTAAGAACTTACTAACAATATTTCTGCTTCACTGGAGAATGATGCAGTGGGGTTTAAAATGTTAATAATCAGATTTTTTAAAAGACAGCCTCAGCACGATATTAGATAAGGTGTTATACAACTGGTTGATCCTCTATAATACCTTTTCTGAAATATGACAATCCATCAAGGTTAACAACAATGTTAACATAACACATTTTCCATTCATTTAATAAATGTTACTTAGAATTGACATAATAGCTCTTTTTGTAATAATAATTGCAAGCTCAGCCCGAGGTCCACCTACTCGCTTGTTCTGGAGCTTTCGACCATATCACATGGTCATAAAGACAAAGACTGAAAGTAAGAGGACCTTGAGCTGAAATTGTTATGTTTCTGGTGATTCCAAAGGCAAGAATAAACTGGCAAACCGTGATTTTTCCTACATTTGGACTATTATATTGTGAATTATTACAATTTTATAACCAGGAACATTTGACTTTTTTGTTATTGTAATCCAAACCAAATATTATACTGTAATATTTGTTGCAAAAAAAGTTTATATTGACATGTATTTTGTTAACCCGCTGAAACCCGTCGACTTTAATATCTTTCAGAGGCTGTAGGTTCAGAAAACCTAAGGAATGCATTGGTAACAACCATGTCATACTGGCTTCTCTGGAAGGAGGCTAAATAATGCTACAAAATTTGGCTAAATTTTGGCAAGGAAAAACTGTCATGGCCATTTTGAAAGGGATCCCTTGACCTCTGACCTCAAGATATGTGACTGAAAATAGGTTCTATGGGTACCCACGAGTCTCGCCTTTACAGACATGCCCACTTTATGATAATCACATGCAGTTTGGGGCAAAAACCATGCAGTTTTTTTTAATGCAGTAAAAATGTGTTATTTTCGCCTATTCTAAAATGGCGTGTTTGAATATTTCTGCATACTGGGGACCCTAAACAGTCTTGGAATTAAATAAATTGTATATCACTGTAAAGTTGAGACTCTTGTGGATCCAATGAGCCCAATTGTATTCATGTGTGCTGATGTTAGTCCCCATAGTAGCCATTTCATTGTATTGATTATTGATCATTTTTATCAATTCTCGAGTGGTGAAAAATGGTTAAATTTAGCAGCAAATCTATGTAACAAATGGTATCAACCTAAAAACTGCTGAAACAACTTATGAGAAATAATTGAGCATGAGGATGACCATCATATACTTCCATTATAATGTTCTAAACCCTTATACACTTTCACAATTTATTTTAATAAATAAATAAATAAATTAACGAATTAATTCATGCTTATTTCTGATTTAGGACTAGAACAAGTCTATCGTGGGTCTCAGAGGGTTAAAGGGATTATTGAGATGGTTCTTTCAAAAGAAGTTTTCCTACTGCAGTTGTAGGAGCAGTTTTAACTAACAGAGAGGAAGACACACGGAAAGAGGGCATGTATGTACATGCATGTTTCAATAACCTCTCCTCTCCCTTTTTCCTCACCCGTGTAGAAGTTCAAGATCCGCATAGAGGACCCTCCCCGGCGTAAACACATGGTGTTCCTGGGCGGCGCCGTGCTGGCCAACATCATGAAAGACAAGGACTCCTTCTGGCTGAGCAGGGCGGAGTACGAGGAAAAAGGCCTGGCAGTGCTGCAGAAACTGGGAGGTGGAGTCAGATAAGAAAATAAAACTGGTGAAAGGGAAACAACATCAGCCAGATATTTCAAATTTTACACCAACTGCTCACCTCTCATAGCCTGGCATGCTGGATGAAAAAGCTTGTACTCGTGGCGCTCCTTCATTCCCGCTAGTGCCGGAACAATATTTCGATTAATCAGTTAGTCGACTGACAAAAAATTGGCAACAATTTTGCTAATCGGTTGTCATTTATTAAGCTTTTCTCTGTTTCTATTATTGTTAAGTGAACATATTTGCCATCTGACATTTTATAGACTAAACAATTATTTAATTAATCGCAAAAATTTTTGAAAGATTAATTGGTATAAATAATTTTGTAGTTGCAGCCTTAATCCCTGCTGAGGTGAAGTTTTATAACTATATTAGATTGCCGCCCCCCCCAAAACCTCTCTTGTTCGGTTTCATTGCTACTTATGATAGTATTCATCTTGCATTATTTTACCATGAATATGTTTGGGGCACACTGAACAGACACAGTACATGGATATCTCAAACTTTTATACACTGTGACTACTAAATCAGCAATTTGAGGGCATTGTTTCTCTGTCCTTTTGTCCATAAATGTCCAGCCGAAATGATGATATTTTGTTATATCCAATGAAACAGTCTAACCCCATGTTGTGCTTTGTAAAAAGGAAAGAATGAGAAATATAAATGATATATGCTAGAAAAAACACCACTGACTGATGTAGAAAATGTTTAAAATGGTGAACAATCACAAACCTGTGTCGGTCTGGATATTTCCTTTGCAAATTTTAAATAAAAACATGCTTATTAAGTCATGTGTAAAAAGTGAGCGGTGCTTTCTCTGATATGTTAATAGCTGAAATAAAGAGCAAAAGTATCAAATCTGTCAGGATGTCAACATTAGAAACCACAAATCTTGAATAAATAATTAGGGCTGTCAAAGTTAATGAGATAATAACATGTTAACGCAAATTCATTTTAACGCCACTCATTTCTTTAACGCATTAACGCAATTTTTAGGTTGTAGCGGGCTCAGATTTAAAGTTAGAGTAACGGCATCGTATGAGAGAACCTAAAGAATCCATTGGTACCAACCATGTCATATTAGCTTGTCGAGAAGGAGGCTAAATAACGCCCCAAACTTGCACTAAATATTGGCAAAAAACTGTCATGGCCATTTTCAAAGGGGTCCCTTGACCTCTGACCTCAAGATATGTGAATGAAAATGGGTTCTATGGGTACCCACGAGTCTCCCCTTTACAGACATGCTCACTTTATGATAATCACATGCAATTTGGGGCAAGTCATAGTCAAGTCAGCACACTGACACACTGACAGCTGTTTTTGCATGTTGGGCTGCAGTTTGCCATGTTATGATTTGAGCATATTGTTTATGCTAAATGCAGTACCTGTGAGGGTTTCTGGACAGTATCTGTCATTGTTTTGTGTTGTTAATTGATTTCCATTAATAAACATACATTTGCATTGGTAGCATTATATTTGCCCACTCCCATGTTGATAAGAGTATTAAATACTTGACAAATCTCCCTTTAAGGTACATTTTGAATAGATAAAAAATGCATGATTAATATGAGATAAATCACAACTAATATTTGAATCGATTGACAGCCCTATAAATAATACATTTGAGGGTGCTGGTAGTTTAAAGGCAGGAGTAAAATGGTGTAATTTGCTGCCCTCTGCTGGTTGAGTTTGTTCAACACATCGAATCACAACATTCACAATCCCCACTACAACAACAAAACCGGATGTAACAACATTGTGAACAGATATTGCAACTTTTATTGCGATACTGAGTTACCTGACAAAATACAGTAATGTGTTTTCACACTGAAAAAAAAGAAAAAAAAGAAATAGTGAGCTCCCACAACGAACACATGCTTCACGCGCACCACATTCGCAAAACCTTCACGTTAAATGAAGAAACAAAAGCATGCAATAATGTTCAAAACACATCATCGTTCTCAAAATGAACCTCCTCAGCTGATTTAAAAACGCCAGATATGTCGAAAATCCATACTTAGGTTTGATATCTACCCAACAAATTGAACAATTAAAAGTTAGTTTAAAATACACAATATGATTAATCGATAATGACACTGAGTTGAACAGTCAGTTTGATAGTGATGACTTGCAGCAGGAGCCACCAGAAGCTGGTGACTTTTACATTTACATTCTACCAGTCACCGAGAGGTCCTGGTTTATTGGTCGGACTGTCCGCTCAGTCCGGGTGGTAACGCGGTGTTTTATTTTACAGTATGGTCAAGAGACACGGTAGAACTGAAAAGCAGTGAATTGTAACGTGAAATGAATGCGGTTGTGAAAGGATTAAAGATTTTAATACATTCGCAAGTCATTCAGTGAATCTGTTGCAGGTTGTCTAGGGTGGTGTTTTTTTTTTTGTTTTTCCTCACATGGTTTAAAAACAGAGAGCTGATGCTTTTCTATCACCTCCCTCCTACTCGCCTATTACTCCACCTGCCAAAAACACTTAATAGAATACGCGCTTTTTCTCAAAAAAAGCAAAAATAAAATTGTCTCTGTGGGTGATTCTAAAAATAAACAGCTGATTTAAAGCTTCCCTCCAGCTTGTAAACCTGATTTCCTTCAAAGTAAACACCTGTTGTATCACAAAATGGCCTCTCTTTATCTGTTGTTGTTTTTTGTCACTTTGGTATTGAGGTTTGGTCTTGGCTATAACACATCTCACCTTTTTTTTGTCAAACTGTATTCCAGGGGGCACAGAAAAACCCTTTAACAACGCGGCTCCATCCAACATAAAAGTGAAGTAATAAAACATCCAAGTGTCTTTTAGATTTTTTTTGCCCAGAACTATACCGTGAAAGGGGTTACATTACCACGGCGGACAATTTGCCTTCTCGTGTGCGTACAGGAAGTGCTTTTTCGTTTCCAGGCAACAGTAGTCTCACAGAATTTGTCTTTGGATTTGAGCCTCCTCACGTTTGAATGATGTAATCCCTTCATGGTATAACTCTGGGTTCATGTTTCAAATAACAAACCAAATTCCATTTATTACACATTTTTCCATGTCACACAAATAGTAGCACACTCCTTTACACCAGCAGCCACACTGAGTGGTACAACTTTTTGGCAACAGTCCCTATTGTTGGTCCTGCTGTGCTCTGCGTGTTGGTCCGTTTAGGAAAAAGAGTTTACCGTTAAAGGTCTGCTCCTGGTCTGGAGGAGGGGGCTGCGGTTTTTTCACGACAAGTCCTGAACCCACGACGAGACACGACACACCGCCGGAGAGAAAGAGACAGAACAAGAGAAAGAGAGAGAAAGCCAGAGCAAAACCCATCCATCTCCTCCCTCCTCCCTCCTCCCTCCTTCCTCCATCCCCTCCCACTCACTCCTCACACACCGACTCGCTCAGGTCCACGGCGCCACCTCTGGTGAGCCGCCGCATCTTGCTGAAGTCGTGGTCGGTCCTCAGGTAGGAGAGCGAGGGCCCCCCCTCGCTGTGGCTGGCCAGGTCCTGGGGCTGGGCCTGAGGCGGCAGGGGGCGCATCTCGCCGCCGCTGCGCCAGTACAGGGTGTATTGCTGTGGCTCGGACACTCCGAAGGTGGCGGCGCACAGCTGCGCCAGGGCCTGGCTGGTCTCCCCGGCTCTCCACTGCAACGTCCGCACGGCGCTCCGCTCCCCGTCCTGGAACAGTATCCGAACGCACCTCTGGAGGGAGTGAGGGGGGGGAGGGAGGGAGGAGGAGGAGGAGGAGAGGAAAAAAAGGACAGTGAATACATACTGTATTCATGTAAAACAGAGGTCAAGAGGCTTATGGAGTGAGGGCAAAAGAGGGGGAGGAGAGAGAGCTGGAGCCAGAGGAGGAGTGAGAGCTGTGCAGGCTGATAATCCACTATAATAAATGAGCCACAATGATGCTCAGGAAAGACATTCTCTCTAAAAACAAAAGCTTCTACTTCCCACACACACACATAACCAGCAGGTTCCAACAGCTTTACATGAAAAAACATGAAAATTGCTCTTTTCTCTGCCGTCATTGACAAACTCCCCAACATGAATCCACTAGAGAACTGTCCAAACTCCAAACCAAATGTAATCCAGTAAACTCGCTCTCATCTCGGTGTTCTGGTGAAGTTTTCCCTTCTGCACTTTTAATCCAAACTTTTTTCACATTTTTCTAACGGGTCTGTCTCAACAATCGCCACTCTTCAAAACACTTAACCAGCCATTGTGCTATACTGTACCTAAGCTATTATATAATGTCAGATTCAACCACCTACAGACGCCCTCACAACTCTCTTTAAAGCACACACACACACACACACACACACACACACACACACACACACACAAACACACACAAACACACACACACACACACACACACACACACACACACACACACACACACACACACACAATGAAAACATTCTAATCCTTTTACCGAACCTTGAGAAACCAGTGAATCCTCTCCTCAGCCACACACACCTGCACACACAACAACAATACTCCCCCCTCCTCCCCCCCAACACACACACACACACACACACACACACACAAGTGGCCAAATATGCTCTAAAAAAGAAGAAGAAAAACACACACCGGCAAATACAATCAACAGGTCTGCCACGATCAAAACTTACAGAGTCACTGAGCTCCTCGCTGTCCGTGTGCATATTGTGTTTGCCTGCTTCGATGGGTAGATGCAGCTCAATAAATTTCATGTTATCTGACCGCCCACTTCTTCATAGCACTTGGCTCACTGATCCCGCCTGTGTCAGTGGAAAATCTGGCTGCCGGGTGAGTTAGATCGGCTATTTGAAGCCAGGAGAGGCACCACGTGACGAGACAGAAGCGTTGTGGATGACAATGCCTTTTTTTTTTTTTTCTTCCATGGCATCTGGCGCACCGTTTCACCAATCTGGGGCCGGGGAGAGTGATAACGGGAGAGTGTAGGTACAAGTCGGCGTATTAGCGCATGCCCCGTCGTAAGCCGGCGGCCCCAGTTCAGCGGATTACCTCTAAATTGTCTAAAAACTAATCCCCTAAAATTAATTTGTTTGCACGCCAGAGAAGGGGAACCCAGGTGCATTGTTTTGATTTTTTGACGGATGACCTACTGTCCCACTGAAATTCTTCACCGCTTGCACGACCTCTAGAAAATTGGAGTGCTGCCTTTGACTTCCCCAGCAGCAGCAGCAGCAGCAATAATACCCGCTTTGAATCAAATACGGGTCGCTGCTAGCCCACCTGTGGCTGTCACAGATGTAGGGTAATCTGATGTCGCTCGGCGTGCATCGCCATCAGTGTAATTAATGTAAAGTCTGACCTCTTTGGGCAGATTCTCGCCTGTTTTTTTGTTGCCGTTCGTTCCATTTCAAAGACATAAAACAGGTGCGTGTTTGAATTGTGAAACGTGGGAAACAGTCTGTCGGTGATTCTTAGTGTCTGTTTGAAGCCGCTTCCAGTATTGGAAGCTGGGAGTTTAGAGCCAGGGTATCAGGACAGGTCACTTCAGACAGGCTGTCAGTTACAGACAAGTACTAATACCCAAGACTCATCACACATTTATAAACCAAATTTCACAGATTACTCTAACTAGTTGCTAACTAGCTAAAACTGTAGGTTCAGATTAGATTTGTCCACATTTCAGCTGCAAAAATCACACGTTTCTTACATTTGACCAACCCCAATTTCGCTCTGTGCTCCATAAACACTTGAGCAATCTTAGAACCTCGGTCGACTTTCCTCCTTTCCTGTTGGGTTATACACATACTATATGCTACTTCTGTTCAAAGGTAACACATTACATTGGTGTCACAATATTCACTACATTGTATATAGTCACAGTTACCATGAGGAACTCTCATTTGGTGTTGATTTTCGCGGTCCCTGTGGACAAAAGCGGCAGTGTTTCCGAGCACCAGACTCCCTTTAGAAAACTTCTCATTTTACAGCAGCAGGGTCTGGGTCAGGGTTCTGGTTCTCCCGTGATTTCATTCCTTTATGTCATCTCTGCTTCGTGCTGCCCCGAAGTATGTTGACGTTTCTTTTTGTCAAGCTCGTCCGACCTAGCAACAGTAACTAAGGGGGGGCGGGACTTAGGATCGGTCAATTGTAACCTTGATTGGTCCATCAGAAGATGAGAGATGAGACACTACTTTATAAAGTCTCAACCAATGTTGACCTGACCTTTTACTTTCCTATCTGCACAGACTTCTAACAATGTTGAAAATCAGTCATATCACACTAACCCGAATCGCAGATATGATCGGCCTCTACATCATGTAGTGTCTTCCTAGTTTGCGTTGATTTGTTATTTTTAAAGATTTAAGGTGACAGACTGAACTTTGTGGTTTGAATTGCTCGAGCACGCAACAACCCCAGGACCCCAGCTGTTGTTGTTGTTGTTAATAAACAACAACATAGGCCCTGTTCAGACCAGAGGCCTGTACTACGAAGCGAGTTCAACATACCCAGGGTATCTTCTCGTTATCTGGCTTAACCAACCCTAACAAACGAGATCACGCTAAGCGGTCCTACGACGGTGGTTATCAACTCGGTAAATCAACCCAGGGTTTCTCAATCTGGCTGTGAGCGCGTTCACATGAACGGGGCGGTGTTTGCAGTATCTGACCAATCACAGACATGGACAAGTCTACTGACGTGCAGACAGACAGACAGAGCGTCACATTTTACAGAGGAAGAGTAAACTATATTAGACAAATACGAAGAAGTTAAACACTTAATCCAGACTAAAAGTAACACAGTTGAAGCTGCCAAATGCAGGAAGGACAGCTGGCAAAAGAAAAAAACTCCCGATGTGTGAATGCGTAAATTAACTTATTATTTATAAGACTTATTCATTTAACGGAACACTCAAAAGTCGGATAAAGTCGTCTTGATATAAATAGCTTTAAGAAATGTGATGGATGGATGGGTTACACCTCATTATACTCATAAATATGTGGCGTGTGTGACTATTTCAAACTTCTTTCAGCTGCGTCCCCGTCTCCGCCGGTGTGAAACGGACTCAAGACCAAGTAAAAACACAAGTATAAAAATGTAATTCAAAGCGGTAAACACCCACAGCATAAATCCAGCAGTCCTTCCTGCATTTGTCAGTTTAAACTGTGTTGCTTTTAGTCTGGATTATGACTTAAACTTCTTCCTATTTGTGTAATATTACCATACGATCCGCGCACTGAGCTCTGATTGGTCAGTAGGCGGTGCTTTTATACGAGTTGATCTCTTATCTGGAACATAACCTGCTACGGAGCAGGTTAGCTGTTCAGCTTAAGTTACCATGGCGATTTACCCCGGTAAGAAGTGATCCACCTTCGTAGGACGGGAAACCCAGAGTTAACCCTGAAGTTACCTCGCTAACGGCAAATCCATCTTCGTAGTCCGGGCCTCTGGTATTAACATGCGTCCTGAGTGATCCGATCACAAGTGGACAGCTCTAAGTACAGGTGTGAACGCACTCAAGACGCATTGAGGACGCATTGAGATCCGATCTTTCAGACCACATTAAGAGGTGGTCTGGGCCACATATGGTCACATTCTTTTAGCAGTGTGTACGCGAATGTGTCCTGGGCCACATTAAGGACCGCCTACTCAACTGACGCCCCGCTGGGATCCGCGGGGTCTCACTGCGCCCCTCATGTGAATAGACAGGCAGACACGAGTGCTTATCTGCCTCGCAGCATGGAAACGGCTTCTGCGCTCTACCGTTGCCTGGCAAAGGCGGCGGCACGGAGGTCCCCGGGGACCGCCAGTAGACCTTTTATTTTATGTTAAATAAATGTACCTGAATACACGAATATGTAGGATATCACTACTGACATTCCTGTAATACTATGTCACAACATCTGCTGTATTAGCCGTGTGTCTACTTACTACGTGTTTATTTGCATATAGAGCGGGGAAGTGAGATCGGATCACAAGTGGTCACTCAAGACGCTGATGTGGAGACGCATTCTAATGCCAGGTGTGAACAGACGTACTTAGAGCTGTCCACTTGCGATCGGATCACCCAAGACGCATTCTACTGCCAGGTCTGAACAGGGCCTATGGCTCAGGTATTTGGAAACACTATTTGGAACCAGCTCTGTCTGAGATATTTTATTGCCTGTGTAACATCTGCAATAAAGAAGCGTAAGGAGCCCCTGCTGTCAATCAAACGCATTTTGGGTTCCAGTCTATATTTTAGGAAGCTCTGTATCGCTCCAACCTTTCAGCATCACTTAGCACGGGACTATTTTTCTTTTCTGTAAACGCTCTCAGAAGCATCTACAGTTATCCAAAGTACTCAGATGATTGAGAAAGTAAATAACAAAAATACATACAGTTATTTTCACTAACAGCATTCTAACACGCCTTTATGTCGCTCACATGGTACAGTGGAGAATATCCCATAGACTTGTTCCACTGCATAATAAGCAGGAGTTCCTACACTCCGCTGCACATCAATCAGCACTTCACACAGGGCAGCTATGTGTGACAGCTATATAAAGTAGATTACAGTGCAAACCCACACATACTGTAACACTAACAGTGTTTCTGTGATGTGTTACTACACATTTAAACCATCTGGTACTGTACTTACCTGGCTCTGCTGGTTCTCCTTCTGTCTCTGGGCCTCTCGGCTCCGTCTGCAGCTCCACTCCTTCAGCGCCTCCTGGGCCTCCGGGGTCAGGCAGCCGGAGAACGGCTGCTCCCGGTCCAGGCTCTGGATCAGACACAGGCTGGCGTACACACTGGTCAGGTAGTACCCACCTGGAACCAAAGAGAGAGTATACAGCTGAGCTTCTAGTAGCTATAAATAAGAGCTAAATAGTAAATAAAATGTAGAACAGGACCTAGTGATTAATGAGCAGGCACTAGTTACGACTACTACAAGAAGTAGCAGTCCTACCTAATGTATATAGTAGTTAAAAACTGGCTTGTTGAATGTGAAAGTGCAAAAATACAGATGAAGTTATTGATAGTAAAAGATGTACTAACCAAAATCTAATTAGTCACAAGTAATCAACATCTAGAGTTGAACAAATTAATTGGTTAATTGACTTGACTCGATGGCAGGAAAATTAATCGGCAACTATTTAGATAATAAATTAATCTGTTTTTGTTTTTTTTAGGGAAAATTTATTATTTTCTGATTTTCTTAGTCTTCTATGATAGAAAATTATATATATTTAAATATGTTAGGTTTTTGGGCTGTTGTATTGATTAAACAAGCAATTTAAATATAAGTCAACTTGGGTTTTGTGAAATTTGTGGGCATTTGTCACTATTTTCTAACACTTAACCAAATGATTAATCAATGAATCGAAAACAAAATTTGCAGATTTATTGATAATGAAAATAATCTTGAGTTGCAGCCAAGTTACTGGCAGTATGAGTAAGAAATAAGTGGGTAAATATTGGTAATTATAATGCATTTTGACCAAACATCGGGCCATACAACTCCTAAACTCTGGGTTCGGAGTTCTAACCAAGTCATGATGCATTTGTCGCTTAATTTAGCATCACTTTAAAACGTAAACACCAATAGAGTAAAAGTTCGTGATACAATATATAAAGTACAAACATGAATGTCTATACCACAGACTGTATATAAAGATGGACGACATGACAGCTCCACTAAACAGTCAAAGTACACGTCAAATAAATTTTTCCCAAAGATGGTTTCTGTCATTTTAGGTAGTTCTTATCACGCTGATGTATGTTTAAGTATTAATTTTGTTAATAAGTTTGGTTTTAATTAGTTATTTGATGCTATAAAAAGGGGGTGAGATGTCATGATTGACAGCTGTGAGTCTCTCTGGCTGACAAGCTGCGGCCGTGCTCGGCTCGCGATTGATTCGGAAGGGTGACCTCGATACCGCGGTTCCACCGCCCCGATCAATACTGCGCAGACTCTGGCTCCAAATGACGTCAAAATCTCAAGATGGCAGCTCCTGTATCCGGGATATTTTGGCTTCACTTCTGTACAGTGGGAGGAAGTGGACACCCGTTGTCCATGTTTATATAGAGTCTATGGTCTGTCCTATCTCTGAATATGTTGCCGGCTCCATCCAGGAATCCTTTCAAGTCAAAAGAATCAAGTCGAAGTGAAGTCCTGAGTCAGTGGAGTACAAGTGTAGGAAATCTTCTTTGACCTTTTTTAAGCTGAGACCAAAGTCTTCAAACTCATGGCTGGAGTCTGACTCAAGTTTAAGTCATGTATCTCAAGTTGACACTTGTTTATTTACCTGCTCACTAAGGGCGGTATATCCTATTTACTTGTACAAAGGTTGTCACATCTTTTAAGAAAATCTACGTTATGAATGCCGGCACAAGTACAAGAAATAGCACTGCTGTACGGACAGACAGACAGACGATACGATCTGTTATTGTTTTAACAAATTAAAAGCACAGCACAGCCTTTTGGGGGCTACAGGTGGCATTTAGAGTTCAGGTCGTACCTTCTCCTCCGAGCCAGGACGGCTCCAGCAGCTCCATCATGTACTCCACCTCTATCAGGATGTGAGGCCTGTTACACTCCACAATCACGTAGGACAACGACGGCAGGAAGTCCTCCCAGCTCACTTCCTGTCCTGGAAAGAAAAGAACACAAGGACAGAATAAAAGTAAGTAAGCTATCATTGATGTTTTTTTGACAATTTGAATTGAATTATTTATATATCGTAGCAATGCATGGAGAAAAGATAAGAAAAAAAGTTGTCTTTTTTGTTCAAATCTGTGTTTCATTCATCTTAAATTTAGTCTATTGTCCACTTCTGCAAATGTCTGCTTAGTACAAATATAAAATAAGTAACTATGCACCAATTCAAATGCTCGATTGTACGGACAAGATGATGAATTCATTACCAGCAGGTTTTGCTGAAAAGCAGACAGGTCGTGAAGCGGATACAGTATTTCTGAATGCGGAGCTTTTGAAAATGACAAGACACCCGCCTTTGCAAAGACTGTTGACCTTCATTCCTTTTACAGCTTTCAAGCAGCAAACTTAGTATGTTTAAATGCCTTAAAATCCAATCCAATCCAATAACAATGTAATTGGTCTCACCGTGCAAGGACCCCATGGCCTTGTGGACGCACTTGCACACCTGCAGCAGCAGCAGCACCTTGTCGATGGGCGAGTGCGTCCTCTGCATCAGGAGCAGCTTCTGCTTCACCCGCTCCACCTCGCGGCTGTCGGGGACGCCCGTCCGCACGCCCAGCCGCTCCATGGCGGCGTCCCCCTTCAGGCGGATCATGTTCTGGGTGAGGCGCTGGCTGGTGCCGTCCTGAACGTGCGACGCGACCAGAGCCTTTTCGAGGTGGGACCTCAGGGGCCGGAGCACGCAGGAGAACATGGCCCGCTCCAGCGCCAGGTCTGAGGACAGAGGGAGAGAGGGAGGGGCTCACTGTTTGGCCGAGACTGAAACATGTTTGTACGACTGTGAGGCTGTTTTTCTGTAGACAGAGTTGCTTGTGCGTTTTATTTATTTGGTCATTTGCAGGTAGAGAAATGTGTCTACATATCTAGAGGCACTGGCAGGAGGCCCAGAAAGCTATAATGTTGCTATCGCTATTGAATTATTAGGGTCAACAATGAAAATTGAGTTGTTCTTCCACTTGTAGAAAATGTTTAAATAAATACCAAGGATATTTTCCAGCTGTGCAGGGGACTTCTGATTTTCTTATTGACCGCATATGTGATTAAAATACATTTTTACCAACACAGAACATACAGTATACAAACACAGGAAAAATATTCAACACAAACATCTTGTGTTCATGTGATTTCTAAAATTGACTGTTAAGACTGCAACCACTTCAAAACCCCATTTCCATTATCACTTCTATACCCTGGAAATCTTACTGAATACCAGTACTCTTGCATAAGTATTACAACCAATAAAGCCCGTTTATATTATGTGTGATCCTGTCAAACGTTATGTCTTTTCATTTCTGGAAGACATCAACATTCACACAACATGGAATTTGTCGAATCGACTTACTCTAAACATGTGAAATGGTTGTGTAAGTTTCTCAAGAAAAGAATAAATAAATAAATACAAATAAAACTCAAACGGCAAAATAAAACACAAGTTAAGGCCTCAAAAAGTTGATTCAACACTTTTAAAACAAATTTATATAACCTATAACTATGTAACCGTTCTAACTTTTCCAAAAGGTACAATTCAATTCTGTGCTGCTGTATTGGATTGCATCCGGCGTTCATGTTTTTTTGTCCCAATCTGGGAATATCACAAAGAATGAAAATCTTACAGGACTCTTTATACTCGGTGACTCTTCACCACAGAAAGGCCTACGAGCCCCAGGGAAAAATTAGTTGCTAGGCCCCTGTTAACCCTGTGCAGTGTTTCTCTATGCTGGCATGATACCTGCTTCTAGTTTTACTCTGTGATAATTTGATTAAACGTATTAATATAGGAATAAGCAACATGTAAGCACACTATCAGCAGAAGTAATAAAGGTCTTAAAGCTAGATTTTGACACAGGGACTCTCCTCAAGACAAGACCTCTAGATTAGGTAATAAAGTAGGATCTCATCATGTCAGTTGATTTTGTTTTCATTTGAATTAGCACAAACCAGTTGACAGACTGCTGAAGTCCTGCTCACACCAGAGAGTGAGATAACAAAACGAATCCTTGCCATGCTAGAAGCTCTGTGACGAGGCGACTACTCACAAAACTTGGTACACGGTAGCCAGTCGGGAACATGCATAGACTGTACACAAGAAGTGGACGTAGTCACCCTGACGTCACCCATTGGTTTGTGGGCTACGGTTTTGAAGCCTCGAGTTCGGCATTTTGGTTGTCGCCATCTTGGTTTTTTGCAACCAGAAGTGACACAAGAAGGTTGAGCTAAGTACAACCGAACGCTGAATAAGACATTTTTAGGCGATCAAAATGTTAATATTAACTTTCATTCACTTACAACGCCGTGGTAGCGACCTGTCAATCATAGGTAGCAACGCCCTAATGCATACCCTGTTTATGGTCTATTTGACTCTAAATGGGACCATGATTTACTAAATGAACATCATGCTGTATTGAAGAAGACTTGAAACTAGTGATTGAGACCGTAAACTCATGTTTACAATGTTTACTGAGGTAATTAATCAGGAGAGAAGTAGGCTCATTTTCTCATAGACTTCTATACAATCAGACTTCTTTTTGCAACCAGAGGAGTCGCCCCCTGCTGGCTGTTAGAAAGAATGCAAGTTTAAGGCACTTCAGCATTGGCTTCACTTTTCAGATCCGGAGGTAGCCCACTGGGAACATGCTAACAGACAACAGCTTTGTGTCTGGCTGTCTAATTGTCAGTTCAAAGTTAGCTAGCTGTCTGCCAAGAAATAGTTACTGTGTATATGTAACTCCCTGTGAAATTACAAATTGTTGTTTTTACATTTCTGTTTGTGAACTTCAAGGAGATAAAACTTGTTAATAGTGATCTTTAGAGGTGCTAGTATGCATATTTTTAAACTCTGGACAGAGCCAGGCCAGGCTGTTTGCAGTCTTTATATGCTAAACTAAGCTAATCGTCTCCTGGCTCTTCACACACAAGTAAGAGATCGGTATCAATCATCTCACTCTCAGAAAGAAAGCGAATAAGCGTATGTCCCAAAATGTTAAACCACTCCTTTAAAAGGTCATCAAGCTAAAACAAGCCTATTTTTCTTAGCACCTGAAAAGCTAACACTCTGGAGAAGATACGGTCTTATTTTTGGCCTGACAACAGTGAGATGTAATACACAAGCTCGTGGATATGATGTTACACATGCATGCTCTCACACGTGGAAACACACACACACACACACACACACACACACACACACTCAGTGATTCTCCCGCAGTCAGTGGGCAGTCCTGACTAAAGTGGGTAACAATTCTCCAGCGCACACTGTTTTCCACTCATCATCAATATCCTCTTCTCCCTCCTGTTTAATCCCCTAACATCTCCCCCCCCCCATCTACCTTACTATATCATTCCCCCTTGTGATTAATCATTCACGCCCTCCACGCTCTGTTTCTCTACCTCCCTCTCAGCATCCCTCTCTCTTTTACCAGCTCCAGAGAGTAACAGATTACATGTAATGCGATTACAGCCTTGTTAGATGCTGAGAAAAAACTCATCTTACTCATAGGTGTGTAACCGATTACATTTTCAAAGTATCCAGCCTATTTCCATCCCTCCCTCCCTCCCTCCCTCCCCTGAATCGTGCTGCTCTTCAAGTGAGCGTGGGACTGTGATATCTTTTTATGATAAACGAGGGGGAGAAAAAAAAAAAATGCAAATGCCTCCCACCGACGCAATGCGAGATAAATCAGAATCAGAGCGCAGGAAGGAAGGATGGGAGGAAGGAAGGAAGGCAGCGGCCGACCGCTCTCCCCTGAAGCCTCTGCACTGCCAGGCAACCATCCATCATCACACATTTACGCACACAACGCACCTGCGAACGCGCACAAAAGGAGTCCAAAAAAGACAAACCTACGCACAGGACTGTGTCAAAAGATCTGACTAGAATTCTTCCAGTAGCACCCTGCGATGTCTTTACAATAACGGGAAGAATCACACTTTGAATGTGATGGATGTGAGTGCAGGCGCGTCGGGCAGGGCTTTCCTAATGCTGTTTTCTAAATACCAGAGACAATATGAGCTCCAGTGAATGAGGCTCTACCCCCCCCACGCAAACTACTTTGTGTTGACAGTGCCTTTCACTGGAGCCTGGGCAGCCCACCATTTATGAGAAAAGGCTGTCTGTTTCCATAGACCTGCGTCCTCTGGCACTGTGCTCTATTGAATCAGTGTTTTCTAATAGTACAGTTTTTTTTTTCGTTTTTTTTCACATTTCTCTCCCTCCTCCGGTCCCCCGCTGCACTAACCGTCTCCTCGTTTTGATGTGACAAACTAATCATGAGAAATTCACAAGGTTGAGAAGATGGAGCTCAAAATGTAATCCAGCACAGTCAGCTGAATTCAATTAAATCACTCACTCGGTGATTTACTTAGAGTTTATCTGCCGATAAAATCTAAATTAAATGTTTTTATTTAAATAGTGTAAAATTACTTTTACATGTATAGCTCATTTTTTTGCCTCCACGCCGGTGATAGCCGTGATCGGAGTCATTATATTTTTGGGTTGTCCGTCCGTCCATCCGTGTATTCTCGTGAAAGCAATTTGTGAGGAAAGCCTTGAGCGAATTTTTCAAATTTGGCCATAACTCAAGAATTCATATTAATTATGACAATTTCACATAATTGTCTAATAGGATAAAATGATGAAGTGATGAAGCAGTTGTAGTCCTCCGCCAATCAGTAAACTGCAGTTTATATCCATGTCTGTCCAAAATGTCATCACTTCATCATTTTATCCTTTTAGACATTTGTGTGAAATTGTCATTAATTAAAATGTAAATTTTACTGTCACAGATTGTACATAACACAGCACATCACATCGTGAAATTTAGTCTCTGCATTTAACCGTCCCTAGTATATTAGGAGCAGTGGGCAACTACTATACAGCGCCCAGGGAGGAGTTTTTTTAAGGGGGTCAGTGCCTTGCTCAAGGTAACCTCGGCAGTGCCCAGGAGGCAAACTGGAACCTCTCCAGCTACAAGTCCAAACTCCGTACTTGGTCCGGCAACCCTCCGGTTCCAAAACCAAGTGCCCACGGACTGAGCTACTGCCGCCCTCGCCGGCATATGAACATAAATTCTTGAGTTATGGCCAAAAACCTGTTTTGTGAGGTCACAGTGACCTTTGACCACCAAATTCTAATCAGTTCATCCTTGAGTCCAAGTGGACGTTTGTGCCAAATTTGAAAAAATTCCTTCTGGGCGTTCCTGAGATAACACGTTCACGAGAATGGGCCAGGGACAGGCGGACAACCCAAAAACATAATTTCACGCTATGATTCAAATAAAACGTGTTTTACTTTGATGTATCGACACATTTACCAGTTTTGTGTTTGTTTACCTTTCTCGTTCTCTGGCACCAGCGTTTCAATGGGAGGCTCCAGCTCTCCGCTGTCCAGCAGGCAGCACTTTGCCTGGGACAGAAAGAGGCGCAGACCCTGCAGCAGCTGCACGGAGGTCACGCGTGACGAGGAAGAGGACGAAGAGGAGGAAGCCAGGGATTTGAGCACCTCTCTCTGCTCCAGGAGGAAGTCCTGAACCATGCCCCCGAAGATGGAGCGCCTGTCTCTGGACAGCTCCTCCACCAGCCGCGTGAGCCGCTTGTCCGGAGCAAAGAAGCACACAAACGCCTCGCTCATCCGGTGCAGCCCGCCGCGGCCTCGAGAGCGCACGAGCGGCGGCCGCTGGTAGAAGTGAGTTTGGTCCTGGGCCGCGCTCTCTGGATCCGAATCAGAGTCGTCGTCCTCGTCCATGCTGCTGAAGGAGCTGCTGCTGTCGAGCTCGGCCAGGGACGGAGCCGGGCGGCGCTCCAGGGCCAGAACGGCCACCTCGATGCCTTGCTCGTCTGCTCGGGCGGACTGCTGGCGCTGTGGAGGCTGCTCCACCTGGGCAGAAGTCTTGACCGGGACAGAAGGGATCATTTTTACAGCATGGTAATTGAGATATTGTGGTGGGTAATTTCTTAATATTTGCATGAATTGCCTGAAGTACCAGATGAGTGGAGTGTACAAAATAAGAAATCACGCTAAATTTGAGACATATATGGTTGTTAATAAACATTAATGTGACTGTAAAGATGATTTTCTAAACTTCCTAATATCCACAGTCCCACATAGAAGTGAAGACGTGATCTGACGTATTACTTGTGGGACGTGGACAGTCACCATGTCCTCTTCCTCTGCAGAACCCGGCGATACAGCGGGGGTTCTCCTCAGGACCCCTGCCCCGGGGTGAACTCTTCTCTGCGGGTTACTGCCGGCCTTCTGCAGCCTCTCCAAGCCGCCGGGCTGCTCCAGCGACGAGGGAGGCGAGTAGGAGCCGACCCCCTCCAGGGACAGATTCATGGAGGACTCGGAGAGCCGGAGCCGCATGCTGCGCTTGAAGCGGTGCCGTTTATTGGAGGCACTGTGGTGGATGAGTTGCGGCTGCTGTTGAAAAGAAAAAAAGTGGATTCAAGTCCATCATCTAACAAGAGCCAGCGGCTTTTTGAACTGTTTATTTTTCAAAGGGTATAAAGTGAAGTGCAAGGAGAAGAGTGTTATATCAGCAGTCATTTCGGAGGATGGATTTAGACCTTGTAATGGACTTAACTTGGAAAAAAAAAGTTTCAGGAACTACACAAAATGTGACTTTTCTATGAAGACTTTTATTCTATTAACCACTTGAAGTTTGAATTAAGGTGAAGTGCTAGAAAATCACCAACAGTGGAGTCCATTAAATGGTCTCAGAGAAACCTTCACTACTAACCATGCCGAGCTCCAGCTGTAGGAAGAGTGGATTGATGAAGCAGATTTTGCCTGGTCTACCTCGGGTCAGCAGGGCATATCGCTCCTGGGCCACCGACGTCTGACCCTGGCTGCCGCTGGTTGATGCGACCGGGTCCAGCGGTCCGTTTTGGATCTCTGAAGCAGTCGCTGTGCTCCAGAAGTCTAGTCCAGAAAGAAGAGGAAAGTTTGGATACCAACATTTTTCAGTTACACATTCAATAACAGGGTATCTGCAGGTTTCAACAAGTCAAATTTAAGACTTTTTAAGACCTTTTTAAGACCACTATGAATGCAATTTAAGACCTACTTCCCAGTCCAAATGGAAAGCAGCACCAGTAAGTTTAGTTTGAAAAGGATGAGAGGTCTTCGATCACTGTACCTTGTCCCATGTGTGAGATGGCCTCCAGCTGCCTGTGTGTTGTGGCTTTAACGATGGCCTCTGGTAGCTGAAGCGGGAAGGGCAACACATCTCTGCAGACGAGAATAAAAATGGACACAAAAAGAAATTAAATGAAACCCCGAGCATGCGTGTGGCCATGGGATTTCCAGAAGATCTTGGCTGAATGACATCAGGTGCACTGCACGGTCAAAAGTATGTGGACACCCGCATGTGATCGTTTTGAGATTTGCTCCCATTCAGCCGCAAGAGCATCAGTGAGGTTGACTGCTGATGTTGGGCGATAAGGCTAACAGGCTCTGTGTAGGCCAGTTAATTTCTTCCGAACCAAACTGGTTAAACAATTCCTTTATGTACCTGAATTTGTGCATAGGGGTATTGTCATGTTGTAACGGGAAAGAACCCTCTCTAAATCATAAAGTTGAAAGCACACTATTGTGTAATATATCATCGTGTGCTGTAGCATCAGGGTTTCTCTTCATTGGAACTAATGAAAGGTTGGTTGGAAGGTTGAAAACCATGAAAAACAGCCCCGACTGTCCACATACTTTTGGCCATGCTGTGTTTCAGTTAAAACAATACATCACCTGCTGATACAGTAGAAGGCCACCAGTCGACACAGGTCAGGGAAGGTGAGCGCTGAGCTGTCCAAGGCGAACGCTGGTTATAGAAGAGACACTGTTTGATTGACAGATGTGGAGGCGGTGGGAGACTTGTTCACATCTAACAGGAAATATAATCTGGAGGACCCCATCCTCTCTGTCCCACAATACTTTACCCTGTTAAGTGTTTGAACTGCACTGCACCAGCAAGAGAAATATGTCGCAGGTGGATAATAATGCTAATCTAGCTTGTTTTATACTCACTGGAGTCCTCCTCACAGATGAAGCACTCCTTAACGGACGAGGCACTTTTGTCCGCCGTCACTCTCAAACACAACACCTTCCTCAGGCTGGAGCTGCATTTACGCACCAAAAAGGTCTGGAAGCACGTAACAAACCGGCACAGAAACAAGAATAAAGCACAGGGATGTTGTGGAGGAGGCACAGATGGTGCAAACAGCAATGTAAAGCACAAAATAATAGCAAGATAAACAATGACAAATTTGTTAGCATTCAGCAACTTTGGGGGAAATTAAAGCAAATGTAGTAAAATCTTAAATACCACAGTGTGTTCTTTATATTTATCAGTATATTCTTGTATTCTTTTAACTGATAAGGTCACATGATTGGAATAACTGACGAGTCCGTACCCCAACCGGCTCTCTGAGCAGGCTATAGAGGGCAGAGTCCTGGTTGAACGACAGCTGCAGCCACACAGGATGTGTGAGCAGCAGACGATCCAGGACGCTGAAGACCCGCTGAGAGCCTCGATGGGTGCTGCCCGTCTCCTGCATCTGGAACACATGAACAAGTTTATCACTCAACATCCATCAGATGAGTTATTCCTCATTGTCTATGTCTGTTTGAACATCTATTTCCACAAAAATTCCTATTATTTATTGCGATGTCTGTATTTGTCGACTTGTCTGTACTAGCTAGTTGTCCACAAGGTCTTTGGGCTACAATGAATCAAATATATATGATGATATTTAGTATCTGAGTGCAGTTTGCCCAGATTTTCCTTTAGAGTTGTGCCCAGACTGTGCCCCCTACAGTCTGGGAAGTACAGGTTTAAATCGTCAAATCATATTTTAGTTGTCTTTTGTGAGTTGATATAAAAGTAAATTAAATAAAAAGTTAAATTGAATTGAATCGAATCGAAATTGTATTGTAGCAGATTTTGTGATATCAGCAAATATTCTATTGTTGTCCAAAGAATCAATATAATATGTATCGTGATGAAACTTGTGAGCACCCTTAAATAACAGTAGGCACAATAATATGCTAATTCCACTACGGGAGAGACTTGATGTTCGCTGCAACTAGGTGGAAATAAAAATATGTGAGTATATCGGTATGGGCCAAAATCCAATACGGTGCATCCTTAGTCATATCCCTCTCTCTCTCCATGTTTCCTGGTTTAATGAAATCCAATCAGACTGTGACCGCATTACCACAAATCTGATTTGTGTATGATTCAGGTTGCTAAGCAAAAAGATGTCAGTTTTTCAGTTAAAAAAAAGCAGATATTTTGTTTCATTTCTTCAAAATTATTATCCTTTTTTAGGATGTTTTATGCCTTATAGATAGCTTTAGATGACAGGAAGGGAGTGAGAGAAAGAGAGATGCAACAAGGGTTCCCGGCTGGATTCGAACCGAGGACTCGCAATCACAGTTTTGGCCTCCCGCAATTAAATGAACATGATCGACTGCGATATTGACGTTTAAAACGCTCCGCTCATAGAAAACTTTGCTGTATATCAAATCAAGCGCTTCCTAAACTAACAGCCAGCCACCAGGGGGGCGATCCAGATGTTTTGGCCTCACTTTTGGGAAGCTGTCACGCCACTGCGCGAGCCCTACAGCGGCAGCACGTGAGAAACTTTCCTGAATGTTGCGGCTGCAGTCCAGAGTAGAAGAGTAATAAACTGTATATTACTCGTTTTAACAGACTGCAGACAAGCAAAACGAAAATGCACTGAATTCAGGTGAAGAAGAACCTTATTTTAAGTATTATTTTGACGCAGAAATTTGTGAATTAGCAGGACAAGCTGAAAGCACAACGTGAAAGTGAAAGCAGTGCTCGGTTGATTTAATTTTGGGTATAAAAGTTTTATTTTCTTCTAGGAGATGCACTGTGAATTAGGGTTGTAAGAAAATATCGATACACATGAGTATCGCGATATTATATTGTGCGATACTGTATCGATTCTCCAAAACACTGTATCGATTTTTAATTAACCTCATAAAAATCCAGCGGCCCGCCGTAGGGCCCGGCCGCTATTTGATCTTTCGGAGGTTAAAGAATCCATTGGTACCAACCATGTCATACAGAAGCAAAGGAAGCTAAATAACGCTCCAAAGTTATACACAAAATTTTGTCAAGGAAAAACTGGCATGGCGATTTTCAAAGGGGTCCCTTGACCTCTGACCTCAAGATGTGTGAATGAAAATGGGTT
Source organism: Sebastolobus alascanus (assembly GCA_916701645.2). Classification (NCBI taxonomy): domain Eukaryota; kingdom Metazoa; phylum Chordata; class Actinopteri; order Perciformes; family Sebastidae; genus Sebastolobus; species Sebastolobus alascanus. Next base: position 1,700,086 of record CAKAOJ020000124.1, read on the forward strand.
CTATGGGTACCCACGAGTCTCCCCTTTACAGACATGCCAACTTTATGATAATCACATGCAGTTTGGACAAAAGACATGCAGTTTTTGCATGCAGTATAAATATGTTATTTTTGCCTACTCTAAAATTGTGTATTTCTGGTATATTTATACTATGACAGTTTTCCTAAAATTAAATTTTAAAAAATCGCAATATATTGAAGCGTTACCCCAGTGTAGTGATACGCATTGTATCGCAAGATTCTTGCCAATACACAGCCCTACTGTGAATACGGACCATTCTTATTTTGATACAAAGATTTGTACACTAGCAGTAATGTAGCACAACATGGGAGTGAAAGCAGAATATAAAATAAAAATATTTTGTCCCTAAAATCAATGAATAATCATGATAAGTAACTGTGATCTCCATATTGAAATAAACGTAATCATTTTGGTCATAATCGTGCAGCCCTACGAGGACGTTGTCCTTCATGGTCTGCCAATTTTTGACCTGCTGTCTGAAAGTGGCGTTAACTAACTTATCCTTCACCAAACTTCAGTTCAAAGTTACTCAACATTTTAAAGCAGCTTTACATCCTTCTGTTCAATCTATAATCAAAGTGTTGTTGTGGGCTTCAGTGTGCTGTACTGTATACCTCTCCTCCTTCTGTCTTCACTATAACAACAGAAAACTCCACATATTTCAAAAGAATCACTGTTTGAACTTCTGGCATAAAAATGCACTTTTACATGTGCTTCAATCATTCAGCCTGAACTGTGTGTGTTTTCCTTATTTTTGGCCCTTTAGTGTTCAATCACAGATTTACTCTCTCTCTCTCTCTCTCTCTCTCAGATGGGCTTGCTGCTGGATGTCACACTGTGTGGGCTGCCGGCGAACGCTTGTGAGCGTAGCAGCAGATGGTTGCCATAGCAACCTGGGCCTACACATCCTACCAGGCATTCCCACTCAGTGAAACACCCTTCCTCTGACAAGTTGGAGATGCGCGTGCACATGCAAACACACACATTCGTACAGTATAACAGCGCACACACGCACAGTATCTTAAAACAGTGACAGGTTTTTCCGGAGTGCAGAGGTGTTTTATTTCTAGGAAGCTTCTTTTATTTTTTTTCCCCCATCGGCATCAATAAATTTGAGTTGCTTCCTCCCTCACGTCAGAGCACCAAAGTTAATTTCTGAGCAATGACTCAACTGCTCCGAAAATCAGATGCAGCCGCCTGTTTCGGTCGTATTAGAGGAAGCATTAATATTGTCTTCATTCAATAACACATTTGAATTTTTCACATTTTTCATCCCCTCCTGCGACTTGTTACATAACTCTCCCCTCCTCTCGGGGAAACCAGTTATACGCGCGCCAATCTGCACTCTGTAGGACCATTAGCAGTTAACGGTAAATAGCGCTAGAGGGGTTAGGAATCAAGCAAAGAGGACATCAATCAAAGGACGGGGTCGCTGTTATATAATAATCACAGGTTTGTTCTGGCAGCTGGAAGGCTTTAGAGGAAACTGTTGCAGAACTTTTTGATCTTGTTTAAATATAAGAAGAATTGAAACCCCAAAAGAGTAATTGTCTGATAATAGTTTAAGCAACTGTAACTAGACGGGGCAGGCGTGCCAAGCTTTGGATATCTCCACATTCAGAAACGGTGTACATGGGGCTATTGTGAGAGCCACACTCGGTTAACAAAGAGCTTAAAACCAAAAAATACAAGAGCAAATATCAGTAGGCTAATGAGGAAGTGCCTTAAACTTGCATTCGTTCTAATAGCCAGCAGGGGGCGACTCCTCTGGTTGCAAAAAGAAGTCTGATTGTATAGAAGTCTATGAGAAAATGACCCTACTTCTCACTTGATTTATTACCTCAGTAAACATTGTAAACATGAGTTTATGGTCTCAATCGCTAGTTTCAAGTCTTCTTCAATACAACATGATGTTCATTTAGTAAATTATGGTCCCATTTAGAGTCAAATAGACCATAAAGTAGGGTATGCTTTAGGGCATGGCTACCTTGTGAATGACAGGTCGCTAACACGATGTTGTGTGGTCTGGGTGTTGTCCGTGTTTTCGTCCCACAACTTTAACCTTCATGAAAGTTAATTGTAACTTCACAAATACCAAACTCGAGCCTTCAAAACGGCAGTCCACAAACCAATGGGTGACGTAACGGTGACTACATCCATATACAGTCTACGGTAAATATATAAGGAATGGATGGTGAGTTTGTCTGCTCTAATGTAAGCTGCAAACGTTAGCATGCCCAGCGGCTATTTAACTTACTACCTACAGTAGTACCTTGCCCCAGTTTGTGCCTCTCATATATTTGCATACATCTGGGTTTTTCAAACATCGCCACTTAATTATCTGTTAGAGAAACTGAGAAACTGCTAATACATACAGTCTATGCACGAGAGGCACAAACTTGTTATCATGATACATACATGATAATATAAGCAGTCTCAGTGTATATTTTAGGTCACATTCACAAGCCATAGTCTGCTTGTCAATTGACACTTTTGGTTTGTTTTCTATTTAGTCTGGTTCGGTTTCACGGCACACAAATTAAAGCCAAATAAAAAAAAAAAGTTGCTGAGGGGCGTGTACGAAGGAGCAAATTGATTTTTTTTTTATCTCGAGAGCTGCCACTTCTATGCAGGGAATCGCGTACTTTGATGCTGTCCAAGTGTTTTCACTTTGACTCGGCACTGATCTACTGCGCACGAATCCCTTCTCCTCCAGTTCACGGACTTCATAAACGTAACTATTTTTGTTGACATTATTTAGAATATTCTGTATGTTCTCTTTGGCCAAGATGTCAAGCAAACATCAGACTTTTGCAAAAGTCCAGGTCAGTCCTCTCCCACTCATGTTAACCTGTCGTTTACCTGTGTAGCATCTCAACAAATGCTCACACAGGCAGCCTGCGTTTTGGTTCGCTTGGAAAACGGTCCGAGACCACCTCTCGCAAGCGGTCTCGGACCGGTTGTTTTGGTCCGCAAGTACGCAGAGTACGATTACTGCATTCACAACCGCCAAAACGGACCGCACCAGGGGTTGAACCACACCAGAGTTTGGTTAAAGTGGACTAAATGTTGGCTTGTGAAAGCGCCCCAAGACGTCTTTATAGGTTTTTGTTTTAAAATGAGTCAGCTGGAAACATGAAAAAGTCACCTGGAGACTTAACCAAATCATGATTTTGCATTAGCCTTCGCTTATACTAGTTAGCTACAGTTGATAAAATCTGCAAGCGACAACATTTCAGCCAACAAAATCAAAGATCGGCGGCTAGAAATGAGAAGCCCGCTTTTATTTACCAGGCATAGCAACAGTAACTAAGGGGGGCAGGGCTAAGCGAACTGTCAAATGCAAATAAGTAAAGAGGAGACTGTTTTATCTGTCAGATGGTGCCTTCAAATGAAACTTGTAAGCTCGTGTTTACAACATGGGAAGTCGTGTACACGATGAGCTTGGCGTTCAAGTGGTTAAGTCGTGAGAACACCGCTTCTAAGCAACTGCAATATTGGCGTTACTGTCGGCGTCTAGAAGCCACAGAGGCTAACGATTTAGCAAAAAATTAACCTCCATGGCCTCCGCCATTTCTGACAACGTCAAAAAACACAACTCGTAAATTCAGAGCTTTAAGAAATTTTCCACGTACGAAGTCCTGAATACCACAAGAGGGGGGGGGCGTTCCTATGGACTCTTCTCGTGAACACGGTAAACACGACCAGATGGGAAGGCACCAAGAGATACACTTCGGACATTCCTCACTTCAAAACTGACACACTTCACATGAGCACTACAAGTCAACAACCATCATCATCTTCATACTAGGAGTCAAATATTTTGTATTCAAGGTGTGCTTTAAAAAATATGCTGTGAGTGTGAGTGGGCCTGCGGAGTCACCCCCATTGTGTAGCCAACCTCCACGCAGATCCACAGTCCGATGACCCAACCGCACACACACACAACCACACAAGGCTGTAAGAGGGAAAGAAACAGAGAGCAAGACCCTTGTGTTTCGCTAGCCATTTCCAGGTCCGCCTTACATAAAAATGCAACGCTGCCCACACACACACACACACACACACACACACACACACACACACATACACACACAGAGACTTATGTAATTCCCTCAGAGAAAGAGAGCCACACAGAGAGGGAGAAACAGAAGATAAAAGATAAAATGATGAAAAGCAGCGAGTGAAAATTAAAGCCGGGTAAGGAAATCACAGCTTCAGTGGGCCTGCAGCGCTCAAGTTCACGCTGGCAGACTGGAAGTGTAATAAGCTGAAGGAGACGTACACTGTATATCTAACAAGGTGTTTTTGCACCTGAGGGCATCAGCAGCAGCAGCAGCAGCAGCAGCAGCAGCAGCAGCGGCAGCCGGGAACCCAGCGGGATAGACCAGAAAGTCTGCTGAGGACTTAACAAGTAGAAGAAAAGACAGTTAGGGCAAGACTTGTCTGAAGGAGGATGAAGGAAGCAGAGGGAGGAAAAGGAGTGCTGAGCCCAGTAGTGGGAGTCTGTAGGGAGTTGTAGAGGAAAGTGGAGTTTCGGAAAACCCTAAATTACGCTCCCTCTTCTGGGAGACATGCTCAGTAGAGGGGGAATTGGCTCGTACAAGGCAAATCTGGAGTGAGAGTTTATAGTGCCAAAAAATCAGCGTGCGGCTAATAGGTATTTTGGAAAGGGAACATCAGATTTTATTGTGCAAATGTTGGCTGACTGTTACCGAAAACCTGACTAGTTTACACCTTTTTTTTGCAGAAGAGATTTGGAAAGAGATGCAAAAGCGGACAGAAGGACTGACCGACGGTGCTGGCTGAGCGAGCGATGACGGATTGATGGAGTGACTCAAACACTTCTGAGAAAACACAGCCGGTGCTATAGGTATCAGTGTTGAATTGCATTTTCCTGTAGATTTTCAAGGTGTTCTTGCAGAACTAAGAATAAGTATGATTTACGCTGAAGACATCACCAGCCGTCACTCATCAAACCACAGTGTCACGCATCTGTTAGTCCGATATATACACAATCTTTTTGTGATGAGTTCTTGAGTAGAAAGGATTCAAGATAAGAAAAGAAGGCTTTCAGGGCTGGAGGTGAAGCGGAAGTTAAATTGACCTGAATGAAGCTGAAGAGGAGGATGATAAAAACACAAGGAGAACAGTGTAGGATGGAAGAAATCACTGACAGTGAGCTGCACAATGAGGGAGCTCAGCCTGGTGCAGATGGACAACATCATGGCGTCCAGATTTGTCCACCTCCGGACCAGTGCCCGATCTGGTTACACGGTGGCGCCCCCAAGGAGATCGACCTTATTTGAAGAATCTCAACACCTCCAGATGTTCTCTGATGACAGCCTTGTCATGCGAAGCAGAGGAAGAGGAGGACGTGAGTCTGGTGAGGAGGTGTTGCAAAGGAGAACCACCTACGGCTCAGCGTCTGCAAGGTGAAGGAGCAACAAAATAAAGTGGAACCATCCAGAGTGAGGTGGTGAATGAAGTGGAGGCTTCTCATGTAGCTTCACATACTTGCAAAGTGCACGGAGCAAGAAAATCACTCTTAAAGGGTCTCAATTGGTTTAATTACAAGCGGCAAAAGCGATGCAAGGGGGTAGTAAGTGGGGAAGGGGTCATTGGTACCCGCCGTCTTACACTCCTGAGGGAGCGTCAGCGACAGAATCAGCTTGATTGTTTTCTATTGGAGTGTCCTAAACGCCCTACATGGACGACGAACGGCTGATTAGTTTAGATAAAATGAGCCGTCAGTGCCGCTGATGGCAATTTATTAACTTTATTAATTGTGGTTATGAAGACATCAGTCAGACTGTTAGATTAATCTCTTGTTTAACTCGTATCTCGGCTCCTGTCTGTGTCACTGCCTGTGGTGTTGTCGCATCTTGTCCCTGGCACGAGCAAAATGCACGGCGGGCTATATTGTGTGTTACTTCCAGTAAATATCGCAATATAAAACGTGTGTTTCCTGTTTAAAAAGTACAAACGTAGATAGCAAGTACCACTAACCCATCTTTTAAGTGGTTACGTCCAGTTACGTCTCCAGTCTGATGTGGAGCACACAGCTGATATGTACGTGGTTTGTTTACATGACGTAACAAAAGTGCATATTTAACGTATTCAGTGTGGACAGAGAGCGTCCGATGCTACTGTACGTTATACAGCGCGATAGTCGGACGCTTCAGTTAGGACACGGTGTAAAAATCAGCTTGTAGAAATGTGACACCTGCCTGAGGCCTAGTCCGTACCTACACAGATATTTTTGTAAACAGCGTTTTTCCTCCTTCGTTCTCAAAAAAAAATTCCCGTCTGCACAAGCACGGTTTAAAAATAAAATCTCTGTCCAGATGATAATGCAAAAACACAATTGAAGCGCTGTCAAGACCACACACACACACACACACACACACACACACACACACACACACCGGCGACGTTGGCGGCGGGATCAGTGTCGTGGGAGTGTTGCGTTGGATAAGTAGCAGTGACCTCCATAGCGCATTCTGACGCCTCTGTTACTCAATATAGTGGAAGAGTAGCTGTACATTTATGTGTAAACATGCAAAAAAGTCCTGTCAGCAAGGTTATTTGGCCAAGTCCGCCGTTCATGGATGTATTTATGCTGCCGTTGCACGACATGTCGCCTCATTAGTGACGCCTCACAAAGGAGATGACGGCGCACACTCTGATGTTACAAGCCAAAAACTCAATTTTCCCTGATCTACATGTCAACACTGAAAACAGAGTTTCTGAAAAGCTCTGTTTTCAGTGACCTAAAACGCTGTTTGGGTGTGGACGAAAGGCTAAAACATATAGAAAGAGCTACAAAAATACCTGTGTACGTGTGTACAAGGCCTGAGATAGGTAATCAAAGAAAACATTTAACCTTCTTACTTTTTCACTACATCATTACATGGCGGTGCTGTAACGAAAACAAGCAAGTTTACACAATCTTCCATTCATGTTTACTTATTTGTTGAAGGTTTGATTTCTTATCATCATATTATAGCATCAGAAATCAGCTTTTGTTGCAGCTGACTCTCAAATCTTGACACCCTGCTCTACTTGTTCTCCGGTGCAATACAACATACAAAACAAAGTGTCATCTTTCTTTGACTAAAATAAATAAATGTAACATAAATTTACACTGCAATGGACAATCTCACTTAACTGAAGCCAATGGCTGCCTGAGAGGTAAAAAAAATGATCGTCAAGTAATACAAAATATAAACTTGACTTCAAGTTAAAGGATAAAAATATGCAAATATGGAAATGGTCCCTTAAAGGAAGAATTTAAGATTTTCCCTTCGCCTTCAACCTGCCTCCTCTACTCCAGTTAGTGATTTCCTACATTTCCCAGAATGACTTTCAGCAGCCTCCACATGCACATGAACGTGTATTCAGCTAAGTATTTTGTGTAGGTGGATGTAGCCATAATGATAGAGATAGTAAGAGCAAAAGAGCGCGGGGTTCCAGTGAAGAAGAACCGCCCTCTACACTTAACACATCTTCTCGCTGCATTGCATTCTGGTCTCTTGAGGATACAACCGGAGGAGAAATTAATATCTCTTCTTCTTCTTCTAAGATTATTTCTGATCAATGCTGCTGATGTTCACGGTTGATGTATACTCATAAACTCAATTTGAGCTGCAGTGGAAAATATCTCGGTGATAAATCATCCGTGCCGTTCATTACATTTCATCCACAGCAACACAAAACATAACTAAATAAGTCCAGAGACAGTTAGAGACTCCTGAGACAGCAGCAGAGGGAGGATGAGGAGGAAACCGAATCCTCCACATCTCCCACCCCCTCGGCACCATCACCAGCCTCTGCTTCATCATCCGAGGTGCAACACAGAGAGAACATCCTTCTCCTGAGCTCGAGCCAACAAACATGTACTGTAATGGTAGTGATACTGGAAACAGACAGCGATGTCACGCACTTTGCTCGTTGTCACATCCTACATACGGTATTTCCATCTGGAGATTTTGATAAGCAGGCAGCCAGCACAGCAGCACATATCCGACCACTGGAAATTCACACATTTGTTTTTTGATTTTCTTAGATGCTTTTTTTTCATAGCTCTTGCTGATGCTAGGGCTGCACGATTATGGCCAAAATGATATTTATTTTGATCAATATTGAGATCACAATTATTATCACGATTATTTATAGATAAGGCAAAACATATTTTCATTGCAATTTCACATTTAAATAATCAAACGCTGCTTTCACTTCCATGTTGTGCTACATTCCAACTGTCAAAAACTCTGAATGTTTTCCTTTTACTCTGTTACTGTCATTTATAGCGGTTATTTGCATAAAAACACACAATTCAAATGATTAGGAAATAAAAGATGTTTTTTTTTTATTTGAATATTTTCTTTGATTAAAAAAAATATTGGCATTAATAGTTCTAATTATATATTATAAGATGCTTAGAGCTAGTTAAACAGGTCATAATTCCCTCTCTATTATCTAATTCATATTGGTGTGAAAACTCATCTCATTCAAACTACTTCAATATATTCAAGTTTTTGACCAAAAACTACATTTAGACTGAATTTGAACGCATCACCATCATGTGGCGGCTGCATACATGTGTGTGACTGGCAGAAACTCAAATATATATAAATATATATACGAGACTGCTGAAAACCGTCCGGATTTAATTGGCTGCTGACTGATGGTTCATCTCTAAATTGTTAGTTTAGGAAGCGCTTGATTTATGCATAGTTTTCTGCGTCAATATCGCAGTTGATCATGATCATTTAATTGTGGGAAGCCAAAATCGTGATCGCAATTAATATTGGATTAATTGTGCAGCCCTACATGATGCTTGAATGATGATTTAAAGTACTGTTTACCTCAGACAAATCAACAATCACACCACTTTACAACAGCTTTTACTTTACTGTCAGGGTGTATTTTCCCTATTTTGCTTTTGTGCATCAAATACAGGAAGCTGCAAACTTAATTTAGTTGTAACTTGCTCATACATTTACACTGAAGGAAATATTTAATTCATATTAAAACTGTCTGTCAAAAACCATAAATCTAAAACACACACACACACACACACACACACACACACACACACACACACACACACACACACACACACACACACACACACAGACGTTTCATCTCTAATTATGACAGAAAGGAACAACAGACAAGTGTTGTCAAAAATGAATATTTGAAACGGTTTCAATACTCATTTTCCACAGTATCGATACTCGGGTACCAGCTGTGCTTTCTGCTCTCTCTTCTCTCCAACAGTGAGTTGACAAACACTCTGCTATATATCTTTTAATAAAAATCTAAAATGTTATGCCCTAAATGTAAATTTTACCCTGTTGTATTGAAAATGGTATCAATATTTTTCAAGGTATTGTATTTTAAGTTCCAGTATCGTGACAACACAACAGACACTTCCAGTGAGAAGTAAACCCCTTACTTTACTAAAAAACTTGCAGTCCAGTCACAAAATAAAGTGTCCATACACACTGTCAACGCTGGAGTCTGTAACTTTATACAAACTGTCACTCTCTCTCTCTCTGCAGAGGCAGCTGTGATCATTTTTGAACTCTATAGCAAAGATGCAGAGTTGGTGTAGAAGCTCGATGTTCAAATCAGCAATTAAAAACTTGAGTTTATGCATTTTCAGCCATGACAGGTGCACCAACAAGCCTCAGTAGTGGGTATGGAGACTCTCCAACTACAGTAGCTGTGCCAGGTTTTGTGTTTTACAATATCCACCATAAAGAGCCAAAGTCCTGCTGCCTCTCCTGACTACACTCGGTTCAACTAGCTTCTGTAACCTGATGGGTTTCCTCAAAGAAGGTTTCTTTAGCGCTTTTATGCATGCAATCTGTTACAGCAGTAGCCTTTTGGTATTCTAACGCCGTAATGGCTCTATTAAAAAATGACAGGATCCCAATAAAGCTCGAGAAATAAATTGTAAAATGCGTTTGTATGACAATTTGCTGATGTTATCTGTACTGTTTGTAGAAAAGAAACTGAATCACTCACTCAGCTTTTTTCAATTTGATTCAATTTGAATGTAAAGACCATACGATTGATTTTATTAGAACTGTGATGATTCAGAAATTTCAAAAAAATTACCAATATTTTCTCTTTTCCTTCATGATTTGACATATTTTATAAACTCTCTGAAATGTACATTACATTTTTGAAAAAAAAACAACTTGATATGAATAATTCAATCTGCCTTTTTTCTTTTTCCTTTTATAACTGTACTATTAGAGCTGCAACGGCTAAGTGATTCATCGATTAGTTGTCAACTATTAAATTAATCGCCAATATTTCGATAATCTATTAATCGGATTGAGTAATTGTTTAAGAAAAAAAAAGTCCACATTAGTTATTAGTTAACATGCTACTGTAACTTGTATCTTGTCAGAAATTTGTGATTTCACTGGGAGTTATATTCTATAACTGTACCAAACAACAGCTGAGCGCAGTAACTTCTAGGGCTGCACAATATGAGAAAATATGTGACAACGTTGTTGAATATTGTGAAAACGATATTACCTGCGATATATGAAGAGATATTAAAGTGTACTCAGATACTTTCTGCTTTCAGTATACTGCTAAAATTCAACAAATTGCTTGTTGATTTAAAAAAAATGAAAAGAAATTTTATCTTTATCTTTTATCACAAATTGAACATTGAACTGAACACAAAAGGCACCAATAAAGAAGGATAGTTACATTTTAATGTGCCGTTTTCAACTGATTCTCTCTTTCAACTAACTCAAAATTTGGAGTGCAATATCGCAGTCTTTTGCGATGTGTTTATTGCGCAAGTTGACATCTTCCTGGAGTTTTGTTGTAGCTGTGAGGTTGCTCGGCAACCAGCAGAGATGCCACGCAGTACTGGGCAGATGGATAATGGACAAAAATAAATTAATAAATGACTCATTAATAAATATGTCATTAGATGTAGCAAAAATAATAAATAAAAAATCAAAAAAGGTTACATAAATGAATATTGCTGTTTTAGTTTGGTTCTTTAATTATTTATCTTTTAAAAAAATAATTGCAAAAATAAATAAATAGATTTAAAAATTAATAAAAATAAATACATAAATAAATAAAAGGGGACATTAAACAGAAGAGTAAATAAATAAGGGAATTAATACAAAGATAAATAAATAAAGAAGCAAATTAAAACAGAAATATCAATTTATGTCGCATTTTATCTATTAATTTTTAATTTTAGTAATATTTTTAATATTACTTTTGCTATATTTAATGACATTTATTTATTTATTGAGTCATTTATTTATTTATTTGTTCATTTATTTAAGTATGTAAGATACCAGCTTTAACCTTATGAGTTCCTCTCACATAACAAACATGAGCAGTGGATGTTTCCTCACAAACAAGCTGCAAACTTTGTCCAGAACACAACAAAACAATGTTCTGTGTAATTATAATTCATCTCTATTCGTCGTGTTTGACGCCAACCACAAGCATCAGACTGTAAATCTCTCATTTTGCACAAGAGTGACCATGACGTTGGCTAAGTATAGCCAGCAGCCCATCAGTGCATGCGTAGGATGACTAATGGAACAACATAATTGCAGTGGGCTATAAGTATCCACAGGGGGCAACAGTGGGTACGGGGGCCTGCTGACTGATGACAGGTGTCCGTTTTGATGCCTGCTGCAAAAGCGCCGTAGCGATGGCTCTCGGGGCCAGTGACAAGGAAGTGAGAGCTGTGTGTTACTGAGTGTGTGTGACGAGGTTGTACAAAGGCATTAGCGTGAGTCAGAAGTAACACTGGGGTTGCAGGAGAGAAGACGGCCTGTTAGCATAACTGTGAATATTCATAATTTTAGAAGCATATCTGGTGCGGTGATTCAGAAGGGGCATTATCACAAATAAGTCTGTCAGACCAGTGGTGTGTGTGTGTAAAAGACAGAGAGAGGAGCTATAGCGTATACATCATGACGTCATAAAATCTTTAAACTGTCTCATAGTTCTACAGAGTCCGAACCCTCTGAACTCATAAAAACATTCAGGTCCTATGGCCTCCGGGGGCCCACATAAAACGAGCAAATTACAAGTGTGAGGCCCTCAGTTAGTGCTGGGTGATATGATTTTGATATAAACTGTACCACAATACGGAAAGGATGTACAAAATCATATATGAAATAATCAAACTGATGTTCAAAGCAAGCATCTGTGTTCCACTGTTATGTGAATATCGAGTTATCGCACAGCCCTACCCTCAGTTCATCTTTATCTCATTATTTTTAAACTTTGCTTCCAAACACTGCACAGCTCTTTTGACTTTAATAAATGATATAATTCACACACTTTTGTCATATATTTTTCATTGTAAATTTCTATTTTCTATTTATTATTATTGACTCTTTGCAGTGCTCGTTTTTCGCTATGCACCAAAAAACCAAGACAAATTCCTTGTACTGTATGTAAAAACCTACTTGGCAATAAACCTGTTTCTGATTCTATGTACATTCTATTTTAATTCTATATATGAATGAAACTACAGTATATTGACCGGATGGTGAAGCCACTGTGTGTATAATTTAATCACCCCCCCCCCCAACATAAAAAATAGAATACTATGATACGATCATATCACCGTTATATGATTTTGTTGAAATTTGATGAACAATAATACATTTTTTTTCTCATATTATTATTAAACTTTGCTTTTTAACACGGCACAGAGCTCTTTTTTTCAAAAAAAAAAACTTAATGGATTTAATTTAAACAAATATAATAAGTAAACTATAAAACAATAAACCTGTTTCTGATTATTTGTACATTCTTTCTATTTTATATGTTTATTTTACCAATGGATCTAATGACTAGCTAATGAGGGAAGGGGTCTCTCATAGTGACAAACCCACATAGACTTATCACCCTATGCAGTTAGCTAGCTAACTCAGCTCTACAGTGTGTTTTAGCATCTTTTAAAATGCTTTTAGCTCACAGGCTATTTTTCCAGCCAATACCTTCACTATTTAGGGTCACTCTTACCACCCTTAACGGCGGTTGTTATTAGCAAAAAGCTCTGTGAGCTACGTTTTCAGCACCAGACGGCAAAGTTAGCAACAAGCTAGCGAACACAGTGTAGAATTTAAGCTAGCGGTTAAAGAGCTTTCCCTCAGGAGTTGGTAGAGACCAAACACAGAGGTAAAAGAGAGTAAACATTGGACTTTCATTCGCCAGGTGGCCACAAACACGACTCCACATGAATGATAATGTTGCTCCATAACGTTAACAGCTGGGCGTGTCGCTAAATCATAGATATAAAATGGTGTAAATACTGTAAGCAAGTGTTAGCTAACACGTTAGTCACATCAACTCAGTGTAGTATTTACTGTAGTGTTTACAGCTGCTGCCCCCAGGTGGTCAAATTATGTTATTGCATGTAATAAAATACATAGTTTTGATATGAAAGAAACTATTAAATTGAGTATCAAATAGATATTTAGTTTTATAAGGATAATTTATTTTATTTTAGTGGGATTTTAATTTTAAAATAGTTTTAATAGTAAAACTTGGGACATTAAAATGGGAAAGGGTGGGTGGGAGAGAGGATAAATACATGTTTTGGTCAGCCCTGGTTTTCATTAGTGGGATCATTTATAAGTATTTAAATTGTAATTGATGACAAAGTTGTAAAGGCCCTGCACACCCACACATGTGATTTCAATCATTCTGGCTAATTAGACCTCTGCTCAGGGTGAAGCTGAATGCAGCTATACTGGGAATTACATATCATATCACCAAAGTCTTAAGAAGAGGTCTAATCAACACTAAGTATACTTGGCTCATACTGACAAATATACTTAAAAGTCTAAGTATACTTGGCTCATACTGACAAATATACTTAAAAGTCTAAGTATACTTGGCTTATACTGACAAGTATACAGAAAAATCTAAGTATACGTGGCTTATACTGACAAGTACAGAAAAGGCTAAGTGTACTTGGGTATACTTGGCTCATACTAACAAGTATACTTAAAAGTCTAAGTATACTTGGCTCATACTGACAAGTATACAGAAAAGTCTAAGTGTACTTGGCTAATAGGCCTACTTAATCTTTTGATCAAGATATACTTAAGAAAAGTATAATTAAGTATCCTTGCCTTATAGGCCTACAGAAAAGAATACTTGGCTTGTGGTTGTGCTTACGTTTTGATAGAGTAGATTATTACAGTGTGTGAGAGTTTGTAAAAGGATGTTTTGATATGAATTTACTTCAATTCATCAAGTTTTTGGATTATCCGTTCACCGTAGAGGCATGCGAGAACAACACATTTCATTAATTTTTTAAAATCTCATCACAAATCATCAAGTCAAATAGCTAAAGGGGCAAGTTTCTTTATGTAATACATAAATCATTGGCTATGTACTATAAGTTAAAGTATACAAAGTATACTTTTATGAACTAAAAAGCAGAGATGCTCACAAGTAATTTTTTGCAAGTCCACGTCAAGTCTTGCAATGCCAAATCCGTCCATCTGAACAGGTCATCCAATCTAGCATTGAGTTTTGAAATTGAATTTTTCTCACAATAAGCCAGGTAAACTTGCCAGAATAACAATCTAGTTCCAATCTATCCACTTGTCTCCTGTGAAAACTGAGAAAAACAACTTTTTTCCAAGATGCTGTCACTTGTTACTGTCACTTCTCAAAAGACAAAACAACTGCAACAGTCTCACCATGCAGTCAGAGTTTTCACACTTATTTTAATACTGAATACAAGCCTGAATTGCTTGGAAAAACATTCACATTTTTAAGAAATAAATTGACAGAGGAATGTAAATATTTCTTAGGATTTGAGTAAAAGCTTAGAAATAATTAATTAATGCACTTAAAAAGGTTTTCTAACGTCACATATCCTGCCGTTCCTGATCTGTTTTGACCCCTGGATGTGATTCACAGTGTGACTAATGATGGGTCGGCATGAGGAGCACTTCGTATAAAATGTTATTTTTGTAAAGGGCTGTTGGGTAATGTCAGAGGTTTTCCATAAGTGAGTGTGAATAATACCTCGTGCTTTTTGAAGTTTTGTTGGGGATGTTTTAAGTAGATATTTTACAAAATCAAGGGCAGCACAGGTGTCCAAGACATTGTGTTAATTTCCAGTTTAACTGCCTTTCGAGACCCAGTTTAATATCTTTGGGGTCAAGGATTTAATTTCTATAAATCAGATAAGACCACTTAAAAACCAAAGATGTTTTTTCCAAAGACAAACCATGATGACAACATGTGACAGGACAATGGGTAAACAGACAAACATTTAGCAATTTGCATATTTTGCCCATAAGATTTTAACCATTTTATGCATCTTTCTAAGCGCCTTACATTTGGACTTGATTTCATTTTCCATGCCTCTCAAGGCTTTCTACACCCTCGTATGAATCTCCTGAGCGTAGTCTTGACAATGACAATGAGGGATCACTTTCATCATCCATTTTCAGATTGTGTTAGAGTGACCACAAGAGGACAAAAGCCTGAATTAATATTGTACTCTCTCTGAAGCGGCCGGGGAGGGAGGAAGGGAGGGAGTGAGGGAGGAAGGGACGGACGGTGTCAAGTCAGACCTCTTCTTTTTCATGTTCTGCTCTTTTATCAACTCTTTTTAATGTTTCTCAAATCTTTTCAGAAAGAAATATTGGAGCATTTGTCCACCAGACTTGCCTAAAAAAAACACGAAAATAAGCCTCAGCAAAATACCACTCTGATAGAGAAACATACCTCCATAAAACAAGTGTTTTAAGTAAATTTGGACAAGAAAGACACACCTGATTTAGTCACAGTACCCAAACGTGTTGATGTTTGGAAAGTAAAAAGTGAATTCTGTTAAGCTACAAAACATCAGCAGTGAGCTGGGGAGGAAATGTGGGGATGCTAATGGGTACAAAATCAGAGGGTGTATTTTTTTCTCCAACCTAAACTAACATTCTCATTGTATCACTTCACTATCACTTTATCGGTGGTGTGGCTGGGATAAAATCTATAGTAGTGATGTCATTTCTTATGTGTGTTGAAGTTTAGTTGTTGATGTTTTACATTTATGCTGTGGTAGGTGTGTGATAAGGGATGGTGGAAAGGAGGTTCAAAAAACAAACGTTATGCTTTAATTTACAGGTTTACAGGTTAATTCTTCCTGGAAGTTTTCCTTTCGAGTATGTAACTTTGAATTATTAGGACATTTTTCATTCAACCTTTATTCATGGAGGGTGATCCAATGAGTGCTCTCTTTTGCGTGGGCACGCTGTGTACACAGGGCATTAAATGTAACAGTTAGACAAACATAAAACTTACATGACTGTAAATGAAGGATGAGGTTAACATTGAAAAAAGGGGCATTAATTATAATCTGAATACAACAATATGGCATAAAAGACAAGTTAACCTTAAACGTCCCAATTTCCCAGATGTCATTTGATACAAATTAGGACAATGGAAATAAAATGTTTAGTTTGTGTAAGTGTCCACTCATTACTTGGGTTTATAAGCAGCAAATTCTCAACAATTGAGATTCTTAACAATTCTTTACCAAGGAAATATTATTTTGTAACTTATGTGATAATCTCAAAGATTTTCATTTAAATAAATGTCTGTTATCTATAGCTAAATGAGGTTACACAATGGTGGTTGAGCCTATGGCCCACTGATGAAAGTGATGCAATATTTATATTTGCCGTATTATGAAATGGGTGTCTGTGACGTTCCCGGAAAAAAATGGTGTTGCATTCACACAAAAAGTGGAACTATGCACACAGTTCTGAAACCTTGAAGCTCGTGTACACAGAAATACATTTTTTTCTATTCTATTTCTAAGCTCATGTGTCAACAAAAAGACTCCAGACTGCAAAACTCTGAGCACATTTCCATTGTTTTAAATCAAATCAACCAGGACTGAAATCTGAAGAATTACCACTTTAAGTTTATGCTTCACAATTGCTTATCTGTAACTCACAAACGCACAGAAAACTTAAAAGTCTGTCAAAGTTTACATTAGCATTTCACTTGGTTGCAATCCGCAACCTCGCCTCCAGATGCCACCAAATTCTACACACAGTACCTTTTAAGTCAATTTTAATTTTAGGTTGACAGAGTGCTCTTTACTCTTCTTGAGACGGTCTATGATATGCAGTTTTCAGTAATAAGATAATGTAATATTACTTGAAGCAGCAGTGGGTAGAATTGGAGCAAACATGATTAAAAAAAGTTATTTTTATAAAACGGTCAGTATATCCTGACAGTAGTGCATGAGACAGGTACTCTGAAAAAATCATGTGCCTCTGTGTCCTCCGGTGTCCTCCGGTGCTCCTAACGGCATCTGCTAGAGTTCAGAGACCGGAGGAAAACAACCAATCAGAGCCGAGCTGGAGCCTTGCCGTCTCTGAGCAGCTGTCAATAACTCGCGAACTGCAATTAAACGATCAAACTAGGCAGCGCTGATGAAATATGAATCAATATTCTGTTACTGTAATGCCTATTTCTCACCTCAAATGTCTTCAGAAACATCTTGTAGTGTACTGTTTAGCTGTAGAATGAGAAAGTTTGTGACCCGGCAGCCATGTTGAGATCAGTTGAGGAAATACCAAGCACCGCCCACCAGCAGGATTTTACAGCTAAACAGTACACTACAAGATGTTTCTGAAAACATTTGAGGTGACAAAATAGGCATTACAGTAACATAATATTGATTCATATTGATCAGCGCTGCCTAGTTTGACCGTTTGATCGGAGTTTGTGAGTGATTGACAGCTGCCTCCGTTGAATGAACAGCCAATAGGAACGCTCTCTCTCTCTGAAATGACCTGTGATTGGCCAAAGTCTCCCGTCACGGGCTAGATTTTTTAAAGCCTGAAAACAGAGCCATGAGGAGGAGCAGAAGTCTAGTTATCTCTCAGAACACTTGAATTACAATATGCTGAAAGATTATTATGGAGTTTTTGCCCAATGATGCCAAAAACATTCTGCCTACTGCAAGTTTACATATTGAAACTATCTATGTGACTGGTCAGTGTTTATAATAATAGAGCAGTTATCATCTACGGTGTTTTTTTTTTAATCGCCTTTAACTGAAAAATAACTGAAACACTTCAGAGTTTTTCTTGCATGCCAGCCATCATTTTACATGCCAGATTTTTCAAAATGGTGGACATTTGCTTCATTTCCATCGCTGGTTCCCGTGCGTTGTGTTGCATGATGATGACACAATCCCTAGCAGCGATGGGGGAAGCCTGCCATATTATACATGAGTCAGGCTACTGTAACGTGTCTGTCTGCGCACCACTTCCAGCACGGAGGACAGACTGCTCAGCGAAGGACTGAACTCTGTCCAACAGCTCTGAGCGTCATGCTCGGGCACACTGCGATCGCACCCCTCCTACACAACACAGGGCAGAATGCAGCCCCCCTGCACGCACACATAAATACACACACTCACACACACACACATTTGGTCATGCCACCTTCAAAATTAACATTCAACAATCACAGACTTCATGTAGGTAGGCTACATAATCACAGCAATCAGTCCTGCTTCAGGGCCTCATCTGCATAAAAAAAAACCCACCCCAAAATCAGCAGTCATGTTAAGTCACAAAACGCCACTTACAGTAATGTGCCTCTCCGAATTAACGAGCAAAACAACAGCGAGGAAGTGGGAACATCACATCCACTCCTACGCAGGCAGGATGGCACTTCAGTTTTTTAAAGTTATGTAACAGTCCAATGGTGTGAGATTACATTCACTTTGCCCTCAGAGGGGAGACAGGAGATCAGGACACTCCAAAATAAAAAGTCTGAGTGGCTGATTGGGCATTGTTCTGGCTGGTAGATGGTGCAGTTCGGCTAAAATACAGGTGATTTTAGTGCTTACGGGTGCTGGATTCAGGTTGAAACATCAGCTGTGGGTAAGACTAACTGAACTTCTGCAAGCTTGGCCAAAAAACGTGCATAAATGACATTAGTTCGCTGTAAAAAAAAAAAAGAAGCAGATTTTATTTGTCATGGGTGCTGGATTCAGGTTGAAACATCAGCTGCAGGTAAAACTTCTGCTGAAGCGTGCAAAGAATCAAACTTTGAGGCTTCAGATGTTTCCAAAAATCATCACTAAATTGAAAAGAAAGCTCATTGTTTTGAGAACAACAGGACAACCTGAGCACAAACCTGCAGCTGGCAGAATTTCTTCAATGCCAGTCTGAAACAATTAGAAAACTTGTAATTAAATGCAGTTTTGGCTGCACTGAGCCTGACTGGCATCACCATTACAATGGATCCCTAATTGATTAATTGGCACTGCAGAGCTTCGATGCCAACGGGACACATAATGCATGAATCACCAAGCAGCATTGTTTACCAAGACGTCCCCTGCCGACCGGAAACTACGTTAAACAACACACGCCAACGCGCTTTGAACTTGAGAATTGAAAGAGACCTTCATAGGGAGGAGAAAATATTAATACAGATACAGATCGCCTGCAGCACAGCCTGCGTGTGCCAACTCTCCAGGAACTCCCGCTTCATGGATTTCTTTTTTTTTTTTTTTTTTTTTTAAAGCATGACAACCTCTCTCCAAAAATCAGAAATAACTTACCTTCTCTGTGAAGGTGGGAACAGGTGCTGCGCGGCGCTGCGGTGCGTGTTGGTCTGCTGCGTTAATTAGGCGTCCGGGGGAGACTTTTAATGGTTATGTATGAAGACTCGAGCCACGGAGTCCGAGCACCATGCTGTGGGAACACGGGCTCGTCAAGGAAATGCGCACAACACTGGTGACAAGGCGGAGGAGCGCATTTTTAATTCTGTCTGAGCATCTGAAGTGATACACAGTCACAGCAGAGACACTGTGTGTGTCTGTGTCTGTGTCTGTGTGTGTGTGTGTGTCCCCCTCCTCCCTACCGCCTCCTTGACTCTGACACACACACACACCAAATCATATTATACCACTGAAAAATAATTTTGAAAAAAACCCCACTTTTGTCAATAAGGAAAAATAATAAAATAGGGTGTTTCCGGTATATCAATCCTTAATTCCCTTAAGGAATATTAGTGATAAAGTATAAAAAAAACTCCATAATGGACGATGCCATCAAGAGGAACTCTAACAAAATCAATATGATTATGAATGTATTAAATAAATATTATAAAAACAACATACACCAATCTTTAAGCCACAATAAACTCTAATACCAACATGTTAATATAATATCAAATCATATAAACATGATAAAGATACAATAGAAATTATTCCAAAGCCACAAAATCAGTCCAAATATCCTCTATTACATAAAATACACATATGCAACACTCTGGAGAAAACAATCATAAAATGCTAATTGAATAATTTTGTATTCATGTGGTGAGGCATATTAATTATAAATATCACAATCATCTCACACTGTGGTCATGAGAAAGCTGTTAGACGCGTCATATATAACCGGAACTGGACTTTGACGCACGGTGCACATTTTTTTATTGGGCTATTTCTGGATTTCTGCTGCTGCATCCATCATTTTCTTTTAACAGGTGAGGATTTGTAGTTCCGCTTCTGCCCGCTGGAGGGCGCCACAGGCCGCGTTTAGTTCCTCATACAGGGCACCATGATAACTGATGAAACATTATGGCTCAATATAAAGGACAGAAGGTTTAATAGAGGGAGGTTTAGGAGCTGCTGCAGTTCTATTTCATTATGTGTGTGGACAAATCACTGATTTTGAACAAACTTTTTTCATAAGGTCTCATTTATACAAAACAGAAGCAGCGCTTTTGCAACGAAAACATACCAGAAAACACTACCATAAGCACAAAAATATACAATAACACCAACTCTGTCTCCAAGAAATTATGTTTATATAGGCTTACTAGGCTAATAATTTGACTAGCCTACCTGAATAACAATTTTTAAATTAATCTCATCTGCCAGGTTACAGTCTGTCACAGTCCCTTTTTATAGTATTTTTCAGTTCATTCAGACAGGCCTCTTTCACAATATTTTGGCACGTCATAGGACAAGCAAATATAGCTGTAAAAATAAAAATAAATAAATAAAAATTAAATAATAATAATAATAATAATAATAATAATAATAATAATAATAATAATAATAATAATAATAATATACTTCTGGACAGAATATCAATCTGATACAGTTTGGTTTATTTTTTAAAATGTATTTATAAATTGTCACATTTCATAACATCAAATAATACAATTTTTCTAAATGATCAATCTCATCCTTTTTGCACCATGCTTATATGGCCTAAAAGCACGCACACAAAACATACTTTAAGCCTGTTTTTTGTGTTGTAAACTCTTAGTTCCAATGAAGAGAAATCTTCTATAAATAAAACCTTGCTGTTCCACAGTCTAGACTGGAGAGTAAGGGGGGAGGCGGGGGGGTACACACCTTTACTGTTGTGGCTCCTTTAGATTATTATGGGGTGCCCCCACTACTGAAAGTCCTGCCTCAAAAGACATTTCTATTCTGCGGCATTTGGACCTGAATAACTTTCCCTATGTATGTGTGTTTCTTGTTATTGCACAGCTGGCTGTTGTGGCTGAAGGGGAGCAAATTTCTGCAGCCAGAATTATAAATCGTGTGTAAATCCTGTTGCAGCAGCAGCTTAAAGGCCGTGGTTTTGGTTCAACACTCAAAAATGGGTGCATTGTTTGGGTGTCCACATACTTTTGGCCATATAGTTATTGTTATTCTCGATTTTTACTTTCAGTTCTTAGGCTAATCTCATGACACATTATCTCATTTCTGATCAGATTAAGTTGAAACGTGATAATGTCCCTACTTACGTACAATCCTCATTATTTTTTTTTCTAATTGCCGTGTTCGTTGGTGCTCCGCCAGCTCCAGATGTTGTTTGGTGTCTGGCTCATTATTCTCTGGGCCTCTGCCATGCATCTTATGACCACAATCGTCCCTCTTTAATTTAATCGGGTTTGTTGTTTTTTTGTTCCCAGTGAGACTTGTTTTCTTGTCATTTTCATGCCCTTCTGGACTCATCCTTGCAGATGAGTGTAACTGTGAAATCCTGACATTTTGAAAATGATGACAATGACACTTACAAACTGCAGAGGGCTGGCATGAGTGACTGAGTGAGTTTACACTTCTCATGTTTTCCTCTATCATTTTAGTCAATTTCTGCTCTTTGTTTTTCTTTATCTGCATTTGCTTTGGTCACAGACCCTAAGATTAACATTTTCTGAATTTAGTAATGATGTCAGTCATAGTTCATTAACTGCTCAATTATATTTTCTACAAGTTTATTTAGTTGTAGGCTAGTATTTAAATTGAGCAGTTCTGTCGGAGAAATTCCTCTGGCGATCAACCACTAAACACAAGTAACTAAACTTATACAAAATAAGGGATTTGTGTCTATTTTCTCTGCAGTGCTGTCGTACCAGATTACATAATAATTTCCAGGAACTTTCTAGGAAGGTACAGCCCCACAAAATGAAGCGTGAAATGCTGATTAAAGACAAAATAGAGCGTGAGATTCACACAAAACAAAAAGCTGTTCAGTGGACCTTGTGTTTAGGTTATTTACTCACACATAAGTGTAAATGCTGTTTCAAAGTCCTGTCCGTGCTGCCAGGAATAACATTCTGGTGGAGAAATATGGAGCCAGTCATCTGTTTATTCATTATTATTCAAAAGTACGAGAATAAGACAACATACTAACTGTATAATGTCAATTTTGGGGGTTGCTAATATTTGGTTATAAAACAAAGTATTGGACACAATTAATTTGGTGATGGTGCTAGAGGAGTCAGAGGATCACCAAAGTCAGTAGGATTCATCCTCTGGGGAGCATGAATGTCTGAAGATTTCCAACCCAGTCTCGGGTACGTAAACTACGTAAACTACGTAAACTACGTAAACAAAAACACTGATCTCCTGGTTAAAAGTCGTGTGTTTGTAATCAGTCTTTCTCTCTTTTTATTCTTCGTCACTAGCTCTGAGCGTAGCACATTTACGCAGATGCGTTTACATTGCAGTCAGTACAGACTACATGGCATACAAATGACACGCCAAAAACAAAGAACAGTGTTCTTATTGCACGCTAAATGTCTTTATCGTGTCATTCATACACCTTTTCGTGTGAACGGGCTGAGATTTCATAGCAATCCATCTGATAGTAGTTGTGCTATTTCAGCCAGGACCAAAGTGTTGATACGACCAGCAGGCAGACAGACATTGCCGTCCCTCGGGCCCAAAATACAGACGTGACCTCAGTGTCCCCCGGTGTGGAGGCTACAGCCCTGCTAATATTGACTCTTGTCTGTATTTTGTGGCTAAAATACACAATTGCAGGCTCATAATAACAGTGTGCAGCCCAGTCTGCAATGAGAGAAATTCTGATACCTCAAATAGCAAAACTAATAGACTGCGACCTTTCAGCCGATTAGACTGATATCAGGTCATTAATTGGGTGTTATCAGTGGTTATAAGTCTCATAGATGAGGGTCAGTAGGGCCCTGCTACACCCACTAGTAGGTTTTGTCATCCATTCACATGGCGATCACCGAAAGAAGGAATAAAAGAAGACGACAGCGACTTCTAGCGACCGTAGTAATTATGATAGGAGCAGAAGCAGAAGAAACTCTGTATGGGGTGGAGGTCGGGGGCGGTGATAGGTACACAAAACACAGCACTTTTCAAATCCGTGTGAAACCAACACTGTGTAGTTGTCTTTGTGCTCACAAGCGTTTGTGTTTCACTTTTGGTTTTGAAAAGCGGTTATTGTAAGCCAAAAGACAATGTTTTTCCCTAAACCTAACGTAACGTAACTTAGCATAACATGGCGTGGCGTGGTGTGGCGTGGCGTGGCTTGGCTTGGCTTGGCTTGGCTTGACTTGACTTAAGTGGTTTTGTTGCCTAAACCAGAAGCTGTTTTGTAACGTAAAAAACGTAACGTTTCATACAGTTTTACAACGTGTTAGAACGTGTTGCTTTTAAGTTTCACTTTCACTTTTACAACATAGTAAGCGTAGTAGGCCCCTACTGACCCACATCTACAATGCTTATAGCGACCGATAACGCCCATTTAATGGCCTGATAACAGTCGACTTTTCCATTATCCGTAGTGCACTTCAAGAAAACTATTTTCAAAATATAGATAGCTACATTTCATGTGTCTTTCTAATAACTCATGTCTGACCAAACCGGCATAAGAAGCTGTATCACTCCAAGGTCAAGATGTGTGATGTGCTTTTTTAACGTCCCATTTTCTTAAGCTGCGGTCCGCTGAACGCCTTCAGGGGAGGAAAACTCGGCTTCAGATGTTGTGTGTGCGGTTCTCAGTGTGTTTCATTCCTGGGTGTTTGCCACGTTAGGACAGCTCCTCCTCTCTAGCATCTTTAACATGCCAGATCACTGTGGGCTAGTTCCTCCCGTCCACTGAGTGGAAAAACCACTAGTGTGGCAATCTGCAGCCACTCGGAAACCAACAGCGCCGAGCTAATGCTAATTAATTGGAACGCACACACATCTCCTTTCCTGCCCTCTTGCACTCTCTGTGTGCACACACAGACACACACACTCAGGCCGCCCACAGCCTTTCAGAGTGTGAACTAAAATGGAAGTGATGTGTTGTGGTCTCAACGCTGTGCAAAGCATCTCTGACTCACAGAGAGAGAAATGAGCAGAGACACGGACACTGCTCATGTAAGATACTGTCAGTGTGTGTGTGTGTGGAGGGTGTCATCATGTCAGAAACTGTATGTAGGCTCATATCATATGCTGCGGGGTGGTCATAGAGACAGGCGAGTGTGTTGCTGTTCAGACCTCTCCGTGTCAGCTCAGTCAAGGTGAGATGATGGATGGACGACAGGTTGCTGCAGTTTCTACAGCACAGTCTTCAGGAGATACTGTATGAGAGTGTGCTCTTCTATTTTTAACTTCCACCATCATTACAGTCGAGGATCCACTCAAATATGTGTTTTGCTAATTGTGACTTCCGTTGGGTGTTTGAGCCGCAGAATGACGTGTGCTGACATTTCATCAACTCATCCGAAGTCAAGAATGAATCTTAATTAAAACGCTTCTTCTGTGTGCATGCAAATTCACATTTTTCTTGCTACAAAACCACAGGGGACACACACAATCATTTCCATCATTTCTATGCAAATATGTCTAATTTATTCTGCAGCAGTATGTTTGCTGCATGATGGAACTTTCAAGCTCTCACTGACCCTCTGATGAGTCAGGCGATACGAGCTCAAACTGTTCTGCCAAACAATGTTCAAAGCCACAGAACTTTATTTTGAAAGTTCCCAAAGACGCCAATTAAGTCAGACTGGATTTTGGAGGAATGTGTAAAACATGATGCTTAATCTAGATCTAGAATATTTAAATTTGAGAAAATGGTGCAGTCATGAAAAGATACTGTCAAATTATATTTACTGTTTTTCAATCGTACGCAATGTTATTGACTTTGAATCTTGTTAGTATAATGTTGGTTTTATGCTAGCGTTATGCTTATCAAGGTTTCTTGAAAATCTTGATATTGATTTGGGGACAGTTATGGCTGGATAGTCTTTTTGTTAAACATAAGCCTACTGTCAAATTATATTTACTGTTTCTCAACTGTACGCAATGTTATTGACTTTGAATCTCGAATCTCTAGCATCATTTTAACTTTATGCTAGCGTTATGCTAATCAAGATTTTGTTAAAATCTTGATATTGATTTGGGGACAATGCCATGGCTGGATAGTCTTTGTTGTTAAACATACTGTCTAATTATATTTACTGTTTTCCAATCACACGCAATGTTATTGACTTTGAATCTTGCTAGCATAACGTTAGCTTTATGCTAATCAAGATTTCGTGGAAATGTTGATATTGATTTGGGGACAATGACATGGCTGGATAGCTAGCTAGTCCTGTTGTTACTCTCAAATTATATGTAGACGACTGTTTTTCAACCGTATGCAATGTTATTGACTTTGAATCTTGCTAGAAAAAACGTTAGCTTTTTGGTTCATAGCTGAACCAAAGGGTTCTATGGGCTGAGCAGACTAGAAATATCTCTGGTTGCCAAGAAGCTAAGGTTTGTTCTATTTACTGAAGCAGTGAACGACGTTTTCATTGGATAAGAACCTTATGGGATGGTAATGATTGTTCCAGGTATTAGCAAACCCTCAGTGTAACTCAGGTGTTGTTGTAAATAGATTGTGAGAAACTTTAGAGCGACCACTGCATAAGTGAGATAATGCTGAGATAATGAGACATAAGGGATAATGCCCGGTGAGGTGTCCATAATCAGGAATTATTGGACTTCGCGGAGGCGATCGTTCTGACCTCCCAGTCGTCCATTAATTCCTGATAATGGACACCTCGTCAGGCATTATCCCGTAGCCTACATATGATATGACTGCAACAGTGTGGAATAAGATGATCTTTCCAAACTTAATGCAAACTACTGGGAAATAAAAGGGGGAGAACTGGGTGTTAAGGGGTTAAAAAAGAAAGTCAATTTGACAACCATCTTTTGACACCCTTCAAGTGCTCAAACAATGAAAAGAAGTCAGAGTATGAGGCTGTATCCAGGCACGTACAATGCCAAACACACGTGCCAGCACTCTCACATGCACATTTCCCACGATGCCCCGGGGGCCGAGCTGCATATGACAACAGGCAGAAGAGCTGACTTGGTCGCCCATGTCCCCTGCACCCTGTTTATTCCTCTGTCTGTCTGTTTGCCTCCCTTCATCACAGATCAGTCCTCCGCAGCACGGCTCGGTGACGCAGTCGAGTTGACACCTTGTTCACATCTCCTGGACTCAGAAAGTGACAGCTGAGTCACAGAGTCAGGCCTAAACAAGCGCACGCAGGAATACAGTAGTTTGTATGCCGGACCAGAGAGGGCTGAAAGAGTTACACCAGGCTGAATATGAAGACAGTACTAATCCTCAGTCTAGTCAGAAAGCAGCATGCGACTGCTGTTCAGGGTGAGAAGCGAGGGTGTTTGCCAAGTGGACAGGATACACAAGGAATGTGACCTGGCTAATTAGACTGTGATAATTTATTGTTCATCAGGGTAGAAAACTGTGTTTATCTCAGCAAGACATGCTCATATGTTTCTGGTCCAGTCCTTCCTCCGTTAACGATTACTTGTGATTAGACGTCAAAGCATCTGACTACCAGAGAAACACTGCATAGTTTTCTGGCTTGCTGATTAACACATAGGAATAAATTCATTTAAAGTGAATAGATGAAGAGCTGTTCCTACTACAACTGGAGAGAAAACAGAATATACATTGCAAGGATCGGCCGATAACTATATAAACGCATGGACGTCATTTATTGACAAGCTGACTGACCATTGATACTGATACTTACAAGTGTATATAAGTATATATATATATAAGAAGTGCTCTGCAAGATACAAACCCATATAATATACAGAGGAACAAGTAATAGTAACAGAGCACCAACAAAAAAACTAACCCAGTATCACAGGAAGACGTATAAATACCATGATATTACACGGACATTCCGAGTGTCATGAGTACGCATTTTAGCATTTTCTTGTGTCATTTGTACGCCACCCAAATACAGTTAGGTTTAGGCAAAAAAAAACACTAACTTAGGTTCAGGCAAGAAGACCACGTAGTTAAGATTAAGGGGTGTTGTGGTTAAACTGAAAATAAGTAAGTAAAATACGTACGAAAACAACTGTGGAAAACACGTCACAAATGTCAACAAAAACATGTGATTATCGCAACGTGAAAACGTGAAAAACGTCACGAACGTAACTAAAAAAACAAAACACCGGTCAACACCAGTCTCGAACACAGGTCTCCTGGTCAAGTCTGGGGATTGTTGGTCCCATCCACTTCCCCATCTGTCCACCATAAGTGGTCTTTCTTGCTTTTTACTCTATGTCACAACCTCTTACCGTAGCATTTATATGCGGATGTGTTTACATTGCAGTCAGTACAGGGCCATTAAAAAGACATGCGGAAATCAAGAAAGGCGTATTTATTGCAGACTAATCGCCTTGCGCATTATCGTGGCATTTATACGCCTTTTCGTGCAAATGGGCTGTTATTGGAATATAATATTAATAAGTATGATTTCTTTAGTGTATAATCAAATGAAAATAAGAATCGTTGTGTTTTCGTTAGCTTAGAATGAGCCGTTTATATCTACATACGGACCGGGTCCTCTTCACGGAGCGACCGCCATGTTTCTACAGTAGCCCAGAACGGACAAACCAAACACTGGTTCTAGAGAGGGCCATTCGCGTTTTCACGTTGCCCACCGTAGTTCTCCTACACGGCAAACAGGAGAAATTCCACTTGTTGCAATCTGCAACCTCCCCACTAAATGGCGACAAATCCTACACACTGCACCTTTAATCCTCTTGCTACAAGAGATTATAAAAGAACAGGTGATAATGAGTTTCTCACAGTTCAAAGCCCCAAATTGAGTGAATAAAGGAACCATACTTAATCAGGATATATGCATACATAGCTTTAGTTGTAGTCACGTATCATATAAAATCATATTTAACTCATTCAGCTTCATCTATTTCACTGTCACAAACTTTTCTAACAAGCTTATATCTGAGTCTAAAGTTCAAGTGATGTTCACGATGTTAGATTAGATATTAGTGCACTCTCAGTTGAAGATCTGTACACCATTTAGTCCATTAACTATAAATACTGTATACTTAACATCACTGCAAACTGTGTCAAAGCATACCATAAGTTTAGTTTAGATTGATTTCCTTCGTTCCATTTGTTTCAGTTCATGTAAGAAGAGCGTGAAAAACGGGTTATGACATCCACCTCTAATACGTCGAAAGTTCTTCTTCTAAATTAGTCCGTAAAACTGCAATCAAATCACACTTTCTTCACATTTAATTTATTCATTTTGTTCAATTTGGCCAATTATAGTATGCTTCTATTAAAAAAGCCACCAACCCAAAAGTAAAGTTATTAATCAATGCTGTTTGATGCTTCCAGATGGTCTTAAAAGTGCAGTTTCAGAGGCTTTTTAAGAGCAAAACAGAGCAAGAAACTGAATACATTTATATTTTGGGCATGCAAATGCTCATCATTATCGTTAATAATTAAAAGTTTAGTTTTATTTAAACGCCAATAGGCGGCAACCTGCTGTAGAGTGTTTGTTCTGTGTGTGTGTGTGTGTGTGTGTGTGTGTGTGCGTGTGTGTGTGTGTGTGTCGTGTTAAAGAAAGACAGAAGGAGAACGAGCAGAAAGGGACAGGGAGAACTCCCAGATCAGAGCCCATCTACCGGAACAGACACTTCATAAAAATGTTTTGACACCAACATCTGTTCGAGACGCCGCACGTCAGCTGACGTCTCCAAATCTCCCGCAGCTGTCGTCTCACTCGCCACACTGTCATCACAGAGTTAGAGACACTGCGAGTGAGGTGAAATCACACAATCCAAACTCCCTGCACCTGAAAATCTGTTCAGGTGTCAGAGCTGTTGTCCCTCAACTCTAGCAGTATAAGAATAAAATAAAATAAAATAAAATAAAATAAAATAAAATAAAATAAATAAAATAAAATAAAATAAAATAAAATAAAATAAAACAACGATAATAACTAAAAAATAGTATTGTGTATGAAAAACAAATACAATTAAATAAGATAAAATAAAACAAAATTAAATTACATTAAATTAAATTAAATTAAATTAAATTAAATTAAATTAAATTAAATTAAATTAGAAATTAAAATAGAAATAGGAATAGAATAAGATAAGATAAAATAAAAAAAAACAAAACAAAAATAAATAAAATAAAATAAAATAAAATAAATTAAAATTGAAATAGAAATAAAATTTAAATTGAATAAAATAAAATAAAATAAAATAAAATAAAATAAAATAAAACAAAACAAAACAAAACAAAATAAAACAATAATAATAAATAAAATAAAGTATTGTGTATGCATGTGAATATACCCTGTCAAGAATAAAAAGGCAAATGACTCGACTTACTTATCTTTATAATGTGACGTAACATGAAAGACCCTTTTAGAGTCCCTTTGTATGAAAAGATGCATTATTTAATGCATTCTTTCTGGTGTTAATGAGACATTTTCATATTTAAATATAATCTAGCTAAATGTGCTGAGTATGAAATAAATGTAAAAATGGTGAAACCACACAATTTTACAGAAAGGAGCCATCACAAATAAAAAATGTATTAATTAGTTTATTGAATGGACTTACTGGATAGAGGGGGAAAAGGGTTTCGGTGAAGTGAGACAAATGGGCACGCTTGAAATATTTTTGCATATTAGAGCAGTGAAATGACACAGCAAAGTGTGCTGTTCACTTTTTTTCCAGACTCGTGTAGTTGTCAGTCACATTTCATTTCTCAGCCCAGAGAAGAAACTGATATGAAAATTATCCACAGCTGTTCTCTCATATATTAACATCCCACGCACAGTGAATAAAAACCCTTTTTCTTCCATACATACACGCACATAAACACTCCACCTCCACTCCTCTCCTTTTTGTCTGTGAATTATATAAGCATGTCACTGCTGCCAGCACCACCGGGTCACCTTACAGAAACCCTTCTAGACAGAGACGCAGGTAGAGGGACGAAATGAGCGAGAGTGTGAAAGTGATGGGGATGTGTGTGTGTGTGTGGAGGCGAGAATGTGATGGAGAATATGGTTAAGTGTCATCTTTATTGAGGGTGGGGGGGGGGGGGGGGGCAGAAGCGAGGGATGTGTAAAGTGAGGGATGACAGGCGTGACGATCACACCTCTGTCTGACTAATCCGTCCTCCGCCATCGGCAAATGAATCTGTTAAACGATGAGAGGTCTGGATGATTGACAGATGGATGGATGGATGGATGCAGGAAATGGAAGAGCAAACAGAACTAAAATGCATATAAATATATTATTTAGTCATTATTCAATTCCTCACTACTGGAATACGTTTGTATGCTCAAAAAGACATCTGACGAAATAGAGAAAGTAAAAACCAAAGAAGACTGGAAGATATTTTAAGTGCAAATCAAAAAAAATTTTGTAGTATAATCAGCCATCCCTAATATATGCACCAACCAACAGTATAACTGTGGTTCCCCGCAGCACTTAAAAAAAGATCCAGACCCATTTTGCAAAGTGTTTATAATTTTGATTTACACATTATTCAGAGGAGAACGGGCTGTATGAGAAATTGCTATCAGTGTCCCATCCAATTTATGCTATTTTGATGCATTGATCAACTGTATATGGTAGTAATATGTCAGTTTACAGCTTGTTGTGCTGCCTCCAAGTGGCCAAAAAATTAATACAGCTTTAAAGGAGTACTTCACCCTTAAAATGACTAAGCCATAAACACAACACTGACATATTACTACCATATACAGTTGATGAAATGAACGTTTCAATATATCAGTTCATCAATAGATCATAAATTTCAATGAACCGACAAGAAAACGATGGACTTGTATTTTTTGAGACTTTGGTATTCCCCCCCCCCCATATTTCAACCAGAAATACAGAAGTTGGAGATCATGGAGATAAAGCAGAACTTTATTTCCCATCATACCGTTTTTAAACACTGCTTTATAATCAGTGGGAATAAAAACAGCATTTTGATAGATGCATCAAGGCAGACAAAGCTTGTCGTGAAGGAGGTTAAATAACGCTGCAGACGTGTGCTACATTTTGGTGAGGAGAAACTGTCATGGCCATTTTCAAAGGGGTCCCTTGACCTCTGACCTCAAGACATGTGAATGTAAATGGGTTCTATGGGTACCCATGAGTCTCCCCTTTACAGACATGCCCACTTTATGATAATCACATGCAGTTTGGGGCAAGTCATAGTCAAGTCAGCACACTGACACACTGACAGCTGTTGTTGCCTGTTGGGCTTCAGTTTTTATGATTTGAGGATATTTTTTATGCTAAATGCAGTACCTGTGAGGGTTTTTGGACAATATGTGTCATTGTTTTATGTTGTTAATTGATTACCAATAATAAATATATACATACATTTGCATTAAGAAAGCATATTTGCCCACTCCCATGTTGATAAAAGTATTAAATACTTGACAAATCTCCCTATAAGGTACATTTTGAACAGATATGAAATGATGAAAAATGTGTGATTAATCACGATTAACTATGGACAATCATGCGATTAATGGTGATTAAATATCTTAATCGATTGACAGCCCTATTACACATACTTTCTTCATATACTGTACGATGTTGAGTAAATAAAATGTTGTTTGGCATCTATTGGCAACTGCACTACACGGAGGCCTGCCAATCGAAGGAATTCCTGTCTCCTGTTTGGAGATTGAACCCCAATATTTTCAGCAGGAAACAGCTGGTCTGGATTTTACATGACCAGAAATACGCTTGTGTAGTGTTTGTGTTCCTTCGCGGCCACCGCTTGTGGTTTGGGTGGAAGATAATTGTGGTTTTGCTGAAGTGGTTCTTCCCATTTTACTCACTTGTGCTTGAATATTTTATGGTAATTATTCTGAGGCATTTATCAGCGAGAAGCAACAGCCTGCAGCAGATAACAAGACACCAGATCTCTTTCCCCGAGCTCCCACTGAGCTCACCTGCATGTGTGTGTGGTGTGAGTGTGTGTGTGTAGGTGTGTGAATGAGTGCTCAGGGTGTCCCCATAGACAGTATGAAGCTTTGTCTCCGAACCCCCCCCTACCTCCCAGAAAAGAATAGGGTCAGATTGAGATTCAAGTTCACCGCCATCAAGGACACATCCGCAGCTGGGATCACTACACACACACACACACACACACACACACACACACACACACACACACACACAGCATGGGGCGCTCTTTCAATCCGCATTCAAAGAGGGAGTCTTTGGGGAGAGACAATAGCAGCACATGCATATATTTGGACATGTAATGAGGGCACATCCCACCAATTAAGGAGGGCTGGTGTGTGTGTGTGTGGGTGTGTGTGTGTGTGTGTGTGTGTGTGTGTGTGTGTGTGTGTGTGTGTGTGTGTGTGTGTGTGTGTGTGTGTGTGTGTGTAGACCACTAGTCCCGGCAGGGGATGGAGACGAAACCCAGCGGAGGGGAACCGACCCCATTCAGAGCTGGTAATCCAATTCTGAAAGCTGTCTTTCAGGGAGTGAGGAGTGTGTGTGTGTGTGTGTGTGTGTGTGTGTGTGTGTGTGTGTTCAGACTGGGTGGGTGGGGTTGTGGGGGGGGGTAGAAGTAGCCGAGAGTAGTTCTTTAATGTGAATGCAAAGCAAGGGAGGGGTCCGATTACTCCCCCCCTTCTCCCTCCTCTTGTAACCGTTCATTTGTTTTTTAAATCCATGACCCCCGCTCTCGGGGGCCACGGCGGACAGTTAAGACACCGCCTCACGCCGCCCCCCCCCATCACCACCACAAGCTCCCTGTCCCTCTGTTCGATAACCCAATAACCAAGTGCTTTTATCTGAGGATCAAGTTTCATGCTTTCGCTCTTTGGGATCCTGAAGATGACAAAGAAAAAGACACAAAAGAGGAAAAACACTGTTTATTTATTTATTCATCGGGCATCAACCAGACAGTGTTTATTAAAAAAAAAAAAATCTGTGTTTATATTTGAAAATGACTTACACAGGAAAAAAGCAAAATACACCAACAAACGCTGTGTTGCTGCTCTGCCTTTAATAAATAATTTAGTAATACTTTATAGATCAGCTATAAGCGGTTAATAAGAACCACTTCTGGGTTGCCAGGTTGTGAAAAATCTCCCGCTTGGTGAGTCATTAAAAGTTGACTTTCTAACTGTCCAAGTCTGCAGATATAAATGTTAACAAGTCATTAATAAAGGGTGATAAAATAGTGCATTTTGCAGTAAAACATGTTAATAAAGGGTGATGGGTTAAAAAATTTGCACATCGGCATTGGTTAAGTGCATGCAGTTCTAAATGTTAATAAGTCACTGATAAAAAGTTGTTACAATAATCTTTCAAGTCTGCAGTTGTAAATGTTAATAAATGGATTTTTGTCCTGATGCCCGGCAGCTCTTTTCTAGAAGGTCAGAGGTCAAAACCCAAAAGTTATTCTCAATACCAGTTTAAACCTTCAACCTTTATTCAACCAGGATGTCCCTTGAGATTAAAATCTCTTTTTTGAGGGAAACCTGGCCAAGATAGCACGCCATTACAATGTTCCAAAAATTATAAAATAAAGCATGTCAAGAACGGACAAGGGACACCAGATATAAAATCCAGTTTAGGAATAGCAATTGCACTCTTCAGTTAGACAGTTTATTATCAGAGCTTTGAACCCTCCCAGGGAGACAAAAATCATTAAGCTGTAGGAAGGAAATGATTTACGATTACTAAATCTAAATTAGTTACAGAGGTGGCAACAACTTTTCTTTTTATCTTAATCTGCAGCTCATTTGCACTTTCTGTTACAAGATTTTCTGAGCTGTGCTTGTTACGAGAGGACCTTATTTAGCCTTACATGGACAGATTATATAATGATGGGCACAGACGCCCAAAAGGCCCCTCATGCTACCTAGCCCCAGCCCCAGAGTGAAGACCATCTTTCTTTGGGGTTCCCTGAAGCCTTTGGTCCGTACCAACCCGTTCTCTAACTCCCAACTCGTCAAATACCACCCTTTTGATAAGTGCCCCTCGGCATCGGAAACCGACGCTCGGAGGCCCCCTTTAGCAACAGTATGTGACGAACCGGGCTTTCAACTAACTCCAATGTAAACCCACCAGTGGCGTTATTTGACGGTCGGAGCAAGTGACGTAGTACTAATAGCGTGAGAGTCCACCAAGGGTGTGAGGGAGGGGTGGAGGATGGATCACACCAACCACGACCGTTTCCTAACCCTAAGTGGTTGTGTTGCCTAAACCTAACTTCCTGTGAAAACGGAAGTTTATTTTGAAAGGACACTATGCATGTAACAAAAGGTATATTGACACGCCATCCCCGGTCCACCCCAAAAGTAACGCAAGAGGGGTACCCCGTGCATCGGTCTCCGATGCCGAGGGGCACTGACCAAGCGGCGGTATTTGACAAGTTGGGAGTGAGAATGTGTTGCCCCTACATCTGTGCCTGGTAGGCCCATTTCATGACACATGCTTGCTTACTTTAAACCACAGTGATGAGCATCTTCTTAAGATTAGATGAGATAAGATATTCCTTTATTAGTCCCACAGTGGGGAAATTTGCAGTGCACAGCAGCAAAGGGGGATAATGCAAAAAACAAGAAGCATCAGCTAACACAGTAAAAAAAAAGGGCTAAACAAAGTTAAACAAAAGATGAACCACTTAAATAGAAGGAAGTATAAAATTGGAACAGCATATACAGTGTTGACAATAAACAGACTATTAAAAAATTGTGGAAAATTATATTGCACAGTGAGAATGAAACCACAAATAACTTTGAGATGCTAGAGGACATAATATCAAAGCGAAAATGGTTTTAAAGGATCTGAAATCAGAGTGTCTTTCAGTGAAAATCAGTAGGAAACAAAAGCAGAGTTTATCGTGGCGAGTTCTGCAGGAGAGAGTTCAGGAAGTAAAAGAGTTGAGTCCTTTGAATGATGTATGGACGCTTTAGACTGCTGCATTATTGAAACAAGGCCACAGAAGAGCGTTGCCCCCTGCTCCATGAAAGATGCAGCCCGTCAACACATCTTTCTGTTTCGAAACACAACATGAATCATAATTTTAAAGTCGGAGGTGTGAAAGAAATCCATGAGAGATGGTGCGAGGGAAAAAAAAAGGTGCTGTATTTACACTTTGATCTTTGCTGGTGTCGCCCTTTGATGGTTTTCTTTTGCCAACATTATGTTTTTTTAATAGTTTTTGAGCATCTTTGGCAACAAATTCCGTCAGAGGATTCAAGAGAAGAAGGAGAGTGTGGGTGTGAGAAAACAAGTGGGATGGAGAAGAGGAATGAGACAGAGGAAATGATATTGTGTTGAGTGTGTGAGAGATTGAAATAAGAGAGAAGAAGAGGGGCTGATAATGAGCGGGGCGAGGGGTCCCCTGTAAGGCCCACCAGGTCTCTGCAGAGAATGAGCGCTGCAACAGAGCGGCCGTTATTTTCTTTGTGAGCTCAGGGAAACCGGAGATGCTCCTCCGCTCGGCTACTGAGTGACATCAACCGCTTGGGGAGAAGACACACAGACGAAAAAAAAAAAAAAAACTTCCATTAAAACACACAAACCCACACATACAGATGCACACAAGCCTAATCACCACACACCACTTCCACACACACACACACACACACACACAAACATCCCCGAATCCTCTAAATGGCTAAATATTTGCATCTACTGTTCCAATTATCCTCCCGTCTTCCTCTTCTGCTCTTTTATCTGCGGGTGAAGACAGGTCCGTGTGAGGTTTAATGAACGTGAGACAGGCTGTGTCATCTCTCTGACACTGCCTGCTGTCTCTTTCTCATTACCCTATTATAGCAAAAAGGAAGGAAAACAAAAGGTCTTCTGCCACGATGTAGGCGTAGTGTGAGGAATCTATCAAAGTAGAACATACAAAGACTGTACAAAAACATATATTATGCTACATTAAACATTTTGTCATCATACACATGTGGAGGAATTTAGTGAGCAGCTACGTGCTCTGTGTTTGAAAAGTAAGATAAATCAGACTGTTCTCATACATCGTTCGTAGCTATACCTACGAAAAGTAGTGCACTGGAATTTTTATATATCCCACAAAATGAATTTGTATGTAATCCACGTAATTGTGAACCAGGAAGTATTAAGAGCGACAAACGGCATGTATGGAGGTCACCAAAGTCATTAGGATACATTGCGTGGAAGTCATTACATTTTTTGCCAATCCCACAATACAACATGTGACATGTTTTACAAGATAAGTCAAAACTTGCTGGTAGTAGTGGACCATGGACTGGATTGTTGGCCGATAATACAAAGCCAAATTGCTTTCATTGACTTTACAAGAACGGCATCTATACACTTCTATAAAACAGGTTGCGGTATGCGGCTTTAAAGTCGGTTCGTGATCCACCAATAAACACAGAGAAGAACAAGAACAAGCGCAGCACGGTGGTTAGAGAGCCAAACATATCGTCGCCGGTGTGGATGTTTTTCAGTTTCAGAGGAAGGCAACACGATTGCAATTTGCTATCATAGACTGTATATAAGAAGAGGACGTAGTCACCATGACGTCACCCATTGGTTTGTGGTTTTGAAGCCTCAAGTTTGGCATTTTGGCCGTCGCCATCTTGTTTTATTGGAACCAGAAGTGACACGAGAGGGTGGAGCTAAGTACAACTGAATGCTGAATAAGACATTTTTAGGTTACAGTATATTTCCTTTCCTAAAAATATGAGCATTCAAATTTCAGTTATACTTTTATTTTATTGGATCTATGCTAGAAATCATCATCAGACTGACCGCTCTAATTAAGAGGGATGAAGGTATACTTTGTCTCACTCCTAACCAGGTGTAACAGAGCTAACATGTGAGTCAATCAGCCACAGTGTGTTCACACTTCCAGAAGAGGTCTCATCAAGCGAGGTAAGTGGAAACACCTGCGTGGGAGGCCGACGGGTTTGTCGGCACTTCAGACCTGGAAAATGTAACATCCTGCCCCCCGGGGGCCGTATCTGAGCTAAGAGCTGACTGTCTGTTATGCAACAATCAATGTCACCTGCTGACCTAATGAGAAAACACACAACACGGTTCGTGGCGTGCCGCTGGTGTTGCTTAGCGAGGGAAAGTTGCAGGGAAGAGAAAGTTTTCAGACACAGCAGGAACTCCTCGGAAATATGTAGATTTCTGCTGCGGTTGCTTGACTCATTACCGAATTTCACTGCTCAAAAGTAAAGAGCTGAGCAGCTTGAATCTCATTCATCCATGTTTAAAGAGACCCTTAATTACCCCGGAGTAGAAAATCGGTCCAATTTAAAGGGAAAACCAGCTCGCTCGCGACAGACAAACGTAGACATCAAGGGAGAGACATCCTGGTTTATTTGTGAGATCGACACCAAATTAAAGTTAATCGCTGTCAGACCAACTCCGGACTGTTTCTGTCTTTCCGCCCCCGTCTCCTTAATTACACTTACATCTGTTATACCTGTTCATTTTACATTAAATGACATCTAATGAACCAGCAACGTGGCAAATCACATGCCACTAACAATCTTCCTGCCTGGTGCTTTAGACGATTGAAAAGAAGTTCTCTTCCCGTCTTCTGTCTGCGGCATTTCTTATGCTCTTTGTAGCTCTGCACACCTACACAGTCGGTTCGTAGCCGTACGTGGTCTCGCTCTCTTGCTTGATGTTTTGGAGCTGATGAATGTTAATGGTGGTGTTTCCACAACCAGCCAATGATAAGGACACAAACCTGACAGCTCGCTAGACAAACTCAGACACACACACGCACGTAAAGACACAAGATTCACCTCGACACTACGGAGAAAAAGAAGCACATACAGTACAGGAATGTATATACGTGTTCAGAAATACACACACATTACTGCTCAGTTCGCTGCTTTCAAGCCACCATATACATTCACTAATTTCATCAGCATGCAAACACATTTGCTACGCATGCTTTGAGTCTCTGACACACCCCCACATGCGTCTCCAAAAGAAACACGCATTTCCCTGGGAGGTTTCCACTCCTTTCCCTCTCTCTCTCTCCTTCTCGATATCGAGCGGGCTTCACTCTGCAGAGAACAAAGCGTTTGTTTGTTTTATTTTAGATCACAGCTCCTGTGTGGGCAACGGGGTCAGAGCGTGGTGCACTGCAGAGGGAAGTATGAGGCGTGCTTTGAACTGCGGTCACGGGAGTCTTAGTAAACAACGGGGCCCGTAGGTGGAGGCGTTGGGTCTGCAGTCGATTCAGCCGCCGGAGCTGCTGCGGGATGATAAAGACGAGGGGTTGTGTGTTTTTTATGTGTTTTCTGGCATATAAGTGTGTGAATGTGGGATGCAACGGCTGCATCAAAGTGTCTCCATCTATACAGTTAACAAGGCACCCAATTCGAATGTTATTTAGTTGATTGAATCAGTTGATTATCAGTGGTTATCGCTACCGTTCTAATGCTTCAGATGGGCCAAACTGGGTGCCATGCCATTGTTCTGACATCCCATTATTCCGAAACCCCAAATGTCCCGACAACCCGCTATCCCGAACAGAAGAGCATGGCTAATTATTATGCAAAATTACGTCATTGGTCGCAATACTTCACTACATGACACGCCCCCAGAGATAACTTCTGGGATTAATGTACTTATTTCAATCCAAATCATGATCTTTTCCTAAACCTAACCACACTACGACCGTTTCGAGGGCGTGTCATGTAGTAGGCGTGTCCTGTAGTACTGTGCGCATGCAGACTTTGTCGCTCTTTATGATACGTCACCTGACTTCCTCCTTTGCTCCTGTCATAATTACTACGGCCACTAGAGGTCGGCGTCGTCTTCTTGTATTTGTATCGGTGAATAGATGATAACAGCCTTCTGAACCTACTAGAATGGTTAGCAGGCCCCTTTTAACCCATATCTATGAGGCTGACAACGCCCATTCAATCGGCTGATAACATTCAAAGCGGTTGAAAAAGGAGAGGATGTGTGTGCTGTTCACAGTGGGGGTGTGTGATCAGCAATCAGCAGAGGCATTCGGCACACGACACACAACTGACTTGATAGCACATGATTTTCTTTTTATGTGTTTCCTCTCATTTCTGATCTTTTCCCTGCAACTCATCATCCATAAGCATCAATTTCCTTCATTTTCATCGTTTTTTCAACCCTTTTCAACTTGTAAAGCTTTGATGTAATGGTGCTCCCTGCGTTTCCGTCACAAACTTGAACGCATCATGACAGTTGGTGGTCCAGAAAGCCCTCCAGTGCCTCAGTGCTGTTTGCTTTGCTGCTTGCATTGTTGGTTCTTGATCCTTTTAGAGGAGTATTTTGGGACCTTTTGGGAAATATAATCGGAAACTCATCAGTTACTTCGGATGGATGGATGGATGGATGGATGGATGCAGAAGTAAATGGAGGTTATTGTAATATATTGTCCTTGTGTTCCTGTGACGACACATTTGTTTGACCAAGATTGAAAGTTGTCTGAAAGTACCTTGAAGTTTGAATTTAATATCACCTTCAGAGAAGGTCAAAATTTTGTTTTCCATCAACTCCCCTCCTCCTCCTCACTCCCTTCAGGCTTCCTCTCTATATCGTTTCCAGCCTGTTGGCCTTTTTCCATTTGCATACATCCCACAAACCCCCCTGTGATGTTGTTTAATTAAGGCGTATGTAAACCTGCATGTCTTTTCGTGTCACTTTGCGAGTCAAAGCTATGTTTTCCCTTCGATGGCTTTACGAGTGTGTGCTTGTGGTGAAGTATTTGTTTATTTCATGTTTATGCAGAGCCGATTTACTTCTTCTCTTTCTCCCTCAGGCATGCCTATACATCCCAAACACGTACACTAGAGAGAGGGAGGGACGGGGACTAATTAAGTCGGTCACAAAAAATGAGACCTAACCTCCATTCCCTCACTGGCTCGTGTGAACAGAAACAACAACAAAAAAATGGTTGATTGCCGTCCATCCGTCTGTCCCCGCGGTTAAAACTTGATCACAGTCCCGGCCGTCTGCTGCGGGTGATCAGAGCTGACAGAAGTCTGAGTCAGGCTTTCCACTAATCCCCTCTCATCACTTCATCACTTCATTCATTCATCTGTCCACATCTCTCTCTGTGTGAAAGGCTGCATTACGAGGCCACAATGGTGAAATTATCATCTTGATGGGGGAAAAAGAAATACAAATAAGACAAATTACTTAGCAGTTAGATTAAACTTTTAGTTTTACAAACATTTTTCCGGGCAGCTCTGGAGACAGAAATTACTGCATGGTGTCATAAAAATTGAGAGGTTCATAAACTTTGAAACGCAGATGGAGTTTTGTGGGCAGGAATTATGTGAATTTATCTTTTTCTCCACGGCAAAATGTTACATGATAGAAATGTTTTCTGCTTCTAAAGGACTCTTTTTTACTTGATTACATTTAGAAAAAGCACATATAAGATAAGATAAGATAAGATAAGATAAGATAAGATAAGATAATCCTTTATTGGTCACACAGTGGGGAAATTAACAGTGTTACAGCAGCAAAGGGAAAGTTCAAACAACAAGAGGCATCAGTAAAACAAAGAACAAGATATAATAAATAGCAAGTAATCATTAAAGATATAATAATAGATAAAGCAAAATATACAAAAAAATATATACAGATATAGTAGTAAAAATATACTAGTAGACAGACATTATTGCACATGAAATATGAAATGTTGATATTGTACAGGATATGGATATTGCACAGTGGTATACATTAATATTGCACATGAATGAATGAATGAATGAATGGTCAGTTTTTGGTGTGTGCAGTGTGTTGGGAGAAGTTTTGATTGTAAACCCAAATGGCCCAATTTGGCTTTTCATCAGGTAAATTATCGATACCTCTGTACCTGATGAAATGCCAATTTGGACTCAAAACATTGTACGTTGGAGCAGAAATCTGGACAAGACAGATGTGCATTTGTTTTGCAAACTTGGATGTTAGAAATTTTACCGACAACTATCTGCCCTATATCGCCAGACAAGACGTCCATATTGAACAATCCTGAAATCCCCCAAATTAGGTTCATTAATCAAATCAAATGAATTAAAGTTGCAGTATGCAGAATGTTTTTGGCATCATTGGACAAAAATTCCATAATAACCTTTCAGCATATTGTAATTCAAGTGTTCTGAAAGAAAACTAAACTTCTGCACCTCCTCATGGCTCTGTTTTCAGGCTTTAAGAAATCCAGCCCGTTACGGGAGACTTTGACCAATCACAGGTCATTTCAGAGAGAGAGCGTTCCTATTGGCTGTTCATTCAACGGAGGCAGCTGTCAATCACTCGCAAACTCCGACCAAACGGTCAAACTAGGCAGCGCTGATCAAATATGAATCAATATTCTGTTACTGTAATGCCTATTTCTCTCCTCAAATATTTTTGGTGGGCGGTGCTTGGTATTTCCTCAACTGACCTCAACATGGCTGCCGGGTCACACACTTTCTCATTTTACAGCTAAACAGTACACTACAAGATGTTTCTGAAAACAATTGAGAAATAGACATTACAGTAACAGAATATTGATTCATATTTGATCAGCGCTGCCTAGTTTGACCGTTGATCGTAGTTAACGAGTTTTTGAAAGCTGCCCAGAGACGGCAAGGCTCCAGCTCGGCTCTGATTGGTTGTTTTCCTTCGGTCTATGAAATCTTGCGAATGCCATTAGGAGCACCGGAGGACACCGGAGGACACAGAGGCACGTGATTTTTTTCAGATTACCTGTCTCATGCACTATCGTCAGGATATAGTGACCGTTTTATAAAAATAACTTTTTTAAATAATATTTGCTCCAATTCTACCTACTGCTGCTTTAATGTCCAACTCCCACATTGTAAAATGTCTTGCTTTCTATAATATCTACGGATCCCCTGAAGGGTCATACAGTGGGAAGTGTTTGCGTTCCTTCGCAATACTTTTGCATCCCCTCAGTTAGTGTGTTGGTCCAGTCCAGTTAGAATACACTGCCAGTTTAGGGAAATGCTCTGCAGATGGTACAGAGAGGAAAGATGATGCGACACTTTACATTTATTGCTCATTATCCCTTTCAAAAGGACGAGAGTGTGGATATGGTTATTGCTTGGACAACATTTGTGGTTGAATCTATGATGCTATGGCAGCAGTAGCTGTCCTGTGACAACTCTTTACTGCTCCTATTAACATTAGCCAAGAAGCCACACGGGAGTAGCTTCAATACAACGCCATGATGTGCACACATATAACCCCGGCTTGTAGTTAGCGTTACACCCATTATAAACTAATGAGTCACAGCCACAATCACAGAGAAAGCAACAGCCAAAGCTACATCTTCCCATGGGCTGTAGTCCTCATCACAGCTACAGCCTGTCTCAATTAGTGTCACACCCACCTGCACACCTGTTACCAATTCCCTCAACAGCTCCCCAGCATATATACAAGTCTTTAAACCATTGTTCCTGGCCAAATTGTTTGTCATGACATCCAAAGTTGTATAGTTTTAGCTTTCTTGTCCTCTTATCCTGTCTTTTGCCT
Source organism: Sebastolobus alascanus (assembly GCA_916701645.2). Lineage (NCBI taxonomy): Eukaryota > Metazoa > Chordata > Actinopteri > Perciformes > Sebastidae > Sebastolobus > Sebastolobus alascanus. The sequence goes on from CAKAOJ020000124.1 coordinate 1,743,296, forward strand.
ACTTCCTTATTCTGTTTTAAACATGATTGCCTGATCTGTTGCTGTCCTCTGCCTTTTCTTTTTTTGTTTGACCAAGTAAACCTTGCTTTTATCTCACCTGTTCTGTCTTAGAGAAATGCTTATGAGTCCACACTGTCTTACAAAGACTGATGTTTAAGCAAGTAAAACTATGGTTGAGAAAAATGAAAGCTAAGTCAATTACAGGTTATGGTTAGTGTATGTTTCATTGAGAAACTAAAGTGTTTTACCCAGTTGCACAATTTTACCTAATTGACACAAAAATGTCAAGGAAACAGGTACTGCTGCAACGATTAATCGATTAGTCGTCAACTATTAAATTCGATTAATTTGTTTGAGTATTTATTTATTTTTTTAGTAGAAATTCTCTGATTCCAGCTTCTTAAATGTAAATATTTTATGGTTTCTATGCTCCTCTGTGACAGTAAACTGAATGTCTTTGAGTTGAGGACAAAACAAGACATTTGAGGACGTTGTCTTGGGCTTTGGGAAACACTGATTGACATTTTTCACCATTTTCTGACATTTTATAGACCAAACAACTTATCGATTAATCGAGAAAATGATCTTACAAACAACATACTATACTATGTCTTTTTTTCAACATACTATGGCTTGTAAATGGACTTTAAATAGTCCAATCTGCCCCAAATTTGACATGTTTTATAAGAGTCTTTAGCGCTGTTGCGTGCAGTGTCCGGCTTTCATAGAAATGCACGGCAGTGGGTACCCCCGACGTGTGCAAAGGGGCGAGGGCCCTTTCAACGCTGCTTGCAGCTTTAATTGATTTTTTATTTTTTTTACGACTTGCCCGATTGGACAATTTAGTTGCTAGATTTACTAACCCAACTTGGCATTTTATTTGGCCCGGGCAAGTGAGCCGTCCTTATTGTTGAGCCTTGCCTGAGGAACCTGCTCAATAGAATCATGTTTTACTCAAATCAAACCATGTCACTAATCTTTCTGACTAACAGTAATGTATTCAACACCGTAGAGTGTGAATAATTCACATCAAAACCAATAGATATCACAGACAATAAGTTTGTCTTTACAGCCTCTTTTCCCACGAGTGACAATGGGACACACCCAAACTCTGACGCTCACGTAAATTAGATCGCTCACCAAGTGACGTTGTTTTTCGCTCTTAAGTTTGTCACCAGTAGCTCCAGTTTTGACTTCATGAATGTAATGGGGGACCAGATGACATATTGATATGCTTTTAGTCATGATTATAGGTGATGACTGTACAATATCTGAAATAACAGGGACCAGAAGCTAGAAGATGAAGTTGGTAGATGGAGATTTGTGACCTCGTGAATTCCCATTCAACCTGAGCAGAGGTCTAATCAGCCAGAATAACTGAAAACACCTGTGAGGGTGTTCAGAGGACAAACAGGTTCAGCTTGTAAAGAGTTTGAACAAAGTGTTCAGATGTACAACAAAAAACAACAAATGAGTAAACATCTTCCAGTCCCTTAGAGTTGGTACTAAATGTGATTACTACCAATCAGCCCCAAACTTGACATGTTTTATAAGAGTCTTTAGCGCCACGCGCTCCACGCAGAAAATACCCTCTAACTGTTGCGTGCAGTGTCCGACTTTCATGGAAATGCACGGCAGCGGGTACCCCCGACGTGCGCATAGGGGAGAGGGCCCTTTGAACGCTGCTTGCAGCTTTAATTTTTTTTTCTTTTTCGGCATAGTATACTATGACTTTTTTTTATATTTGTCGACAAACTATACTATGACTTTTTTTCGACATACTATACTTTTTTTTTTTTTTTCGGTATACAATGCTATTGACTTTTTTTTCGACATACTATACTATGACTTTTTTAAAAAAAAAAATTTCAACGTACTAAGATTAGATCGACAATGAAAATAATTGTTAGTTGCAGCCCTAGAACCAGGAGCAATAATCTAAATTGTAGAGAAAATGTTCACATGAATGGCAAAGAAGAAGGTGGTCAAATGTATGGCTCGGCTGAAGTTGGACAGTCATTAGCATAAGCTAACGATAAGTTCAGGTACCTCCTCTTAATTCAGCCTGGAACAACTGCGGTTCTTTGGCTTCACCAGTCGAGCTTTAACTCACTCAATTATATAATTTCCGCCTCAGAGAAACACATGTAAAACTATAAATTCCTCCTCTGTAGACAAGAGGGCGAAAGCAAGAACAAATGGTAGATCCGATGTCGTTGTGGCACCTCTGAACCCAGCGGAGCAGGTTATTCAGAGACGGGATGAGGGCACATTATCAGGGATAAGCTGCTCTAACAGCCCACCCAGCCAGCCTCCTGCGCTCCTGCAGTGTTCCAACACTCTCTGACTCACAATAGGCAAAAATACATCGAAACCTCGGTGCTGCTGCTGTGCCTCCTTGCTCTCTGTGACTCACAAAGCTGGACTACATTTAGCCGGCAACATCCGTCGCCAACACAGCCTGACGAAAGAGCTGGAGAGCTTTCTCCTGCTGAAATGTTAAAGCAGTGGTTGGTAAGAGGTAGGAATTAAAATATTATGAAAAGACACATGACATTATGAAGAGACACCTTAGGAATTTGACACTTATAAAAAAGGATCAGTGGGCTTGGTTTGATTTCAGTTTATGAGATTGATCGTCTGTATTTTAACTGTATTTTGAACGCATGTCAGAAAATTATTGTGTAAGGCCTTTGCACAACAAGTCTGGTGTATTTCTTTTGTGATGCGTGATTCTCTTTGTTGCGAAAATTCGCAATACAAGACAAAACTGAATTAATTACGTGGGTGCAATGGATAGCACTAGTACCAAACGAGTCCACAGTTCTGCTTGGTTGATATTGATCATCACAGAGAGCAGTTGAACAAACACATTTCCACACATTGTTACGGCCCTCGGCGTCTGATACCGACGCACAAGCGTCTATATGAGACGCACCAGGCTTTCAAGCAACTCCAATGTAATGTAATCCAATATTAGATGCTCAGAGCAACTGCTCCAGAAGTCAGGTGACGTAGTATAAAGAACGACAGAGTCTGTGTAGGGAGGAGGACGGCGTGGATGGATGGGCCAACAAACAGGGCTTTTACCCAGGAGACAGCTGTTTGTGCCCCGTGTGAAACCAAAAGTCTTCGTTGACTTATTTTAAGTTACCTAAGTATGTTATGTAAAGTACTTAATTTACGTCACATACGTAGGCTATGTATCTCAAATTACGTAACAAACATACTTACAGTATTATAACCCAAACCGCGACCTTTTACTAAACCTATAGTAAGTAAGTTGCCTAAAAGTAAATGACGTCAAGGAGAACCCAGTACGTTAAAAAGTGCACTCTTTTTTCGTACACTGTTCATAGCTATACCTATGAAAAGTAATGCACTGTAATTCGTATATACAGTATATCACAAAATCATTTTGTATGTAATTGTCACCCAGGAAGTATAAAGAGCAACAAACGCTGTGTAGGGTGGATGGTTGGGTGAAAAAACACCAGACTTTCGCCCAGGAGACTGGTGTTTGTACTCCTTGTGAAACCAGAAGTCAACGTTGATTTATTTGTCTCAGGACTTCCGTACTTAAGTTACGCCAGTTCCGTTTATTTTTAACCCACGATCTTTTCCTAAACCTAACTGAGTACTTTTGTTGCCTAAACCTAACCAAGTTGTTTCCTGTGAAGACGGAAGTTTATTTTGAAAAGACTGTATGCATGAAGTGTAAATTGACACGTGTTGCTGGACATTTGTAGGTAAACGCACAAAAAATGAGGAATCATTTTTCGGAAGATATCATACGAACCGTTGTATGACCCAGGAGACCGCTGTTTGAATCCCATGTGAAACCAAAAGTCTACATTGACTTATTTTAAGAAACGTAAGTACGCTACATAAAGTACTTTACTCACGTCACGTCACGAATTTATGTAACAAACAAACTTACAGTATTTTAACCCAAAGTGATCTTTTACTAAACCTAACATTAAGTAAGTTGCCTAAACGTAAGAAACATAAAGGGGAATCCAGTACCTTAAAAAGTGCAGGCTGTTCTCATACACCATTCGTAGCTATACCTACAAAAAGTAAAGCACTGTAATTTGTATATATCCCACAAAATAATTTTTTTTTATTTAATCCACGTAATCAGGAAGTATAAAGAGAAACAAACGATTTGTAGGAAGGAAATCGGGATGGATGGGTGGTTAAAAAAACACCAGACATTTCACCCAGGAGACCATAAGTAGTTTTGTTGCCTAAACCTAACCAAGTTGTTTCCTGTTAAGACGGAAGAAATTGACATCGTAAAAGGCACGAAAAATGAGGATTAACTTTTCATAAGATGTCATACGAACCGTAGTATGAGGATACGTTGTTAAAGTAACTTATGTCACGTACATAGGCTACATAACTTAAGTTAGGTAACTAACAAATTACTCATAACTTACTTATTTCCACCCAAACCACGATATTTTACTAAACCTTACTCAGTGTTGTTGCCTAAAATTAAGTGATGCCAAGCGTCCGTGACGAGTTGGGAATGAGTACGTGTTGGCATTTCAAGTAACAAGTGATGTCCTCGACAAAAAACTAACGTCCAGAAGCAACACATCAACAAACCATTTCTTTGTGAAAGTTTTATTTTCTTTTGAACTTTGTTATAATTCTGTTTAGTGTCTCAAAAGTTATTCAGTGGTCAAATTCACTCTGTGGCTGTTAGAATTGATGTTAACATATCTGACCCCGGTGCCGTGATTTCTTCCTGTGATTACAGCAACGTGAGTCACAGAGCTGGAATACATAACGGCTGGAAATGCACTTTCTCCTCTATGATGAAAAGGTGCTTGACATTTTAGGCCCAATCACAGTGCAATCAAGGCAAAGCACTTGAGTTAAGCTATGGCAATTTACCCAGAGTTCCACTTGGGCACTATCAAACGAATAATCCTATAAATTGCTGCACAGAACAACATGTCCACCGCACATAAATACGTGGTTATGGAATTAATGAAATCCATTGTAGTGGTGTGTTTGTTGCGTTGTTTGTGTTTGAGGTCTCATTTTGGTTTTGCATCACGAGGGAATTTGTTTGTTTGTATCTGAAAGGCCCTTATGTGCATGTGTAAAAGCCTATTTATACATTAACAAGAGATTTAATGCGTTTGAGTGCTTGATGCACAGTGGTGTGTTTGTTTATTTGTTATTAGGGAGTTCAATGTGATCCTGTGAGTGCATGTAGCCTGATACCCCAATGAGTGGCCATTTTGCTGCCCACCCTATTATTCTCTCTGACAATCTTGTTAGCTGTTTTCTGTGTAGGGAGGGTTTACACATTCATGTGATACAGGGTGGACAGCAACTTGCACCTGTCCACACCACAAAACAACTCCAGTGTAACAAGTGTAATTTACACACATTACCTAAATACTTTCTGTTGTGCTACATTTGTATAATATGCATATAGTTTGTTATAAAAAGTGTTCATTTCTGAATTCTGATTTAATTAGGGTTTACTTATCTTGAATAAAGAACTTTGTTAGTTGCTTTTCAGACCTATAGGCTATGTAGCGCCAAGTCTGATATGTCAGAATGGCAAAATACCAGATTTCCAGTTGTAATTGCGCAGTTTGTGTTTTACAAGCATATTGAATACCTGCTTGTACGCAGAACCCCATTTTATCTTTATAATATAGCTATATTTCCTGAAAAGTGGATAGTAGTAGAAGGGAAACCATAGCATTCCCTCTCTTGCTTCTCAGACTTCAGAGAAGTTACATAAACTACTAGTTTTGCTATATAATTTTTGCTAGTTCTGCTTCTGCTATATGTCTGTAAACAAGATTAAAGCTTGGTTACTTTCCGCAAGGACGGTCGCATGGACACGAGCTGACGTGGAATCGTTTCTCCGCCCGTCTGCGTCTGCGTACTTAGAAAAATGTGGATGTGCACGGACCGTGGATGTATCAAGAGAACTGGATACAGCGTTGTAGGCTGGCTCCCGTTCATTGCTATGAGAGTTGCTCTGTGGCGCATGAAGCAAAAATGGCTCGACCGCCGAGCGATAAAGTACCCCGATCATCCGGCGATCTGCTGCATCCATTGGGTTCATGGAGCAGGTGCAGTAGCGTTTTCTTTAACTCCGCCTCCCAGCCCTTGCTCCAGCCTCGGTCTGGGTCTCATTCACATGAACGGAGGAAGGGAAATAACTCTGGATTCAGCTATTAGTGCCTTTTACAACCTTTAGGACCTAATGATTTAAATAAGGGCTATTTAAGTGTTCGTACTGGGAAGTTGATTTAACTCAAAAAAGAATTATCCGCTGAGTTACAGACATCTTTTTCCCAGTGTAAGTCTATGGGGAAAAGTCTTTTTGGATCCCAATGGCATCACGTGACGGACACGGAAGTTCTAGTACCGCCGTTTGGCCACTACGAAAATTTGCAGAACCCCCGCGAAGGGTTGAATCTGATGGTATGACGTCACTTAGGCCATGCGTACACTTGCGACCATCGCGGATTCGGCAAGCGTAAATCACGCTTAAGAGTTTGCAGCCATGTTAGCGGCAGACAGACCTACATCGCCATCCCTAGAGCCAAGGCACTAACGGGTCTAAAAAGTAAATACCTAATGAAATGATTCATTAAATATTAAATTCATTGTCAACAATTGTCAAGTTCAGACATTTATTCACATTCTTATGTCTGTAGTTCAGTCCGTAGGGACTTGACTTGGGAACCGGGGGGTCGCCGATTCAAGTCCCCCAAAGCATGGAGTGTGGACTGGTAGCTGGAGAGTTCACCAGTTCACCTCCTGGGCACTGCTGGGGTGCCCTTGAGCAAGGCACCGGACCCCAAAAACTGCTCCCCGGGCGATATATAGTAGCTGCCCACTGCTCCTATTACTAGGATGGGTTAAATGCAGAGAGTAAACTTCACTGTCTGCTATGCTGTGTACAAAAAAAACAACAATGCATGTATATTTACAAGTGAATTTCACATGTCAGAGATGCTCAGGAAAGTAGAAATATCAGCGTGGAGGAAAGCGTCAACAGCGGAACCAAGCGTCATATGGTTTATTTTTAATTTTCTCTACATTGTTGTTTAGTATCTGCCTTGTAGTGTTGTTAAAAGTGTCTCTGCACAGCTCCTGACACACAGACGCAAGTTTGTTTCAGTAGAAACAGGAAATAAAGTAAAGAAAACTTCAAGTGTTAATTGTCTTACTCTCCAGTTGCTATCAGTTACTGTAATGATGCTTATGATTAGAACTATGATTATACGAAAGATGAGAGCAACCAAAAGCAGCAAAGATGTGAGAGGAAAAACAGAAAAAGGTGCCAAGGCAGCCGGTCCGGAGGGCCATCTCACTGCAGGCGGCCGCCATGGCAACAGCAGGCCATAATGACAGACAGACAGAGGGGGGACACAGCATCATGATTGCTTCAATCACAGTCATATCAAACACACTGCTTTGCATTTTGTTTTTGTCCCTGTGAGAAGCAATTTGTTCATTCATTTAGGGCGGGCGTGTTGGATGGAGGTAATTTCAAACGACTGATTGCAGGCTGAAAAGTCTGGTTTTGGTCTTCAGGGAAATAGAAACCATTTACAAACTGAATCTTAATTGAGCAACTGTCGCTGTGTGTTATGTATCGCCGCTGATGAAGAGCGCGTGTGTGCGCATTGCTCTAATATTCTGAATAATTCAAGTCGGCGCATATCTGAATAAATCTGCATTGAGGAGAGAAGTGAATGGCAGAGACAAAAAACGTGTCCACTCGCAGATGAATTGAAATCATTCAAACTTTATTTGTCACGTTCACCCTCCATCATTTCAAAACTTTGGGGCCCCTAGCTCTGATTGTCATTAGCCGTTTGTTCAGAGCCCCGTCACCCACCCAACCTCTTCCTAACAATCACCAAAATGGGAAAAACCTGTCTCTTTCTTCACAGTTCACAGATAAGTCCACAAACAGAGGATGGAAATAAAAGATGAGCAAAATACAAGTCAGAGTACCATCGCCGCTTTCACCCGACGTCAATGAACATTCTCTTTTACTTCCCTGCAACATGAAGGCTCAGCAGAGACCAAAAAAAAATGTATCCGACACCACAGGAATTTCATTTTCTAGCAAAACGAAAATAAAAAAACAACAGCTTTGTGACGTCGCTCTCAACAAAATGAAGAAGGGGCAAGTAATGTGAAAATGATGAGATTTTAGCACGCCGTTATTCACAAACCCCTCTGGCATTTTCAAAAGAAGAATAGCCGACACTTTAGACACGACAGAATGACCATTACTGAAACTCTCCCACAAGAAGCAGAACAACCGGGCGAACGACTCGTACAATCAAAACAGCACTTAGAGAGACTCACAGCCACGGAGAGATGGATCATAAATGAACACTTCAGGGGAAATAAAAACATATTCTTCATTTTGCTTCCAGTCAGACACAGACATGGGAGGAAACGTATTTTCAAATACCCATTTTGATCGTACCTTTTAGTTTATTTGCCTTTGGCAGACAGTTCATTTTACCACAGGAATGCACCGACAGTACCTGAACTCCATACTAACCTTAAAAGTCAAGTTTTGTGCCATTGCTTATGGAGACCTAAAGTGTACAAAATTAAATGAATATATAAGAAATTCTGAAATAAATTATCATATGAACAATTTAACACTTTGGGTCTCCGTAAACGCTTAATTAGTGACAAACACATAAATTCTGTGTTTTCTTTTTATTTTACAGCAGCAGGTTGAAGCATTTCAGGAGTTTCATTCGAAGCCAAAATGCTTTCTTTTAGATGTACTAATTAAAATATAGTTTAGGATCAGCATCGTCAGCAAAGTGATTCAATGTACAAGGCTGGTGATATTCTAAATTTATCCTATTGTCAACAGATCCCATGAAACGACCAAAAACTGCAATGAATTGATACCAAAATCCCCCAAAAACCTTTTATAAACCATAGACTGTAAATAAAACATGGACGTAGTCTCCGTGACGTCACTACCTAGATCTCTGAAGAGCTGCTGTGAAGCTCAAAGAGGTTGGCTCTGGCCGTTGTCATCTTGGCAGCGACGACCCAGCCTAACTGTTGAGGCGGGCCCGTGTGATGCAACAGAGCAGACAGCTAGCAGCTAGCGACCTGGTACGACACAAACCTGTCACTCCAAGCGACCACGCCCTCATTATGCCCAACTTTAAGCCTAAGTATAATTTAAACGGGTGAGTTATATAAAAATTCCCCCCCCCCGGTACAGTCATAAAAGGAGTAATTAGCTATAGAGACCAAAACCGTTTATTGTACCAGGCTGTAAACATGTTTATTTCTGCTGTAAAGTTGGGCATTTTAACATGGGGGTCTATGGGGATTGACTCGGTTTTGGAGCCTCAAGTGGCCATTCAAGGAACTGCAGTTTTTGTCACTTCTGTGTTTGCTTCACTGCTCAGCACTGGAGGTCGCCGCTTGTTAAAAAACACATCAATGTGTCAGGCTGGTGCACTGGGTGACATGTTCCATCATTACAAAAAAACAGGGGCACTGTAGTTTATTTTGAATCCTACATACACCGTCCTGCTGCTAGAAATAGTCACTATTAAATGTGTATTCATCCACAGCTGAAAGTAGTCCCAAACAAATGCACCGTTTCTTCTGTCTGAGTGATGACGCTATAAAAACGACAGTGCCCAGCTGTTTTAGAGAATTGCTGAGCCTTTTTAAAAAATAAATCCATATATTTATGACCCGTTTTTTAAGGATTTACAGCAGGAACCAATGCGCTTGAAGCTGTGTGCCACAGACAGGGCGGGAAAGTTGGCAGACAGACTTAGACATTGTCGGTTTTGGTCTTTTTGTGGGATTTGTTTACTGTAAGAAAAATGTAGAAAAAGACCAGCCTTATCCTTTAAAGTGAGTTTTTACAGTGTTTGTACCTAGAAGAAATATTACAAATATCTAAACACATTTCAAAAACCTGTAAATAAATAAAAACCGCTGTGCATCTCGTGCTTTCAAAGCTGAGGTTCCCCGGTACGTTCGGATAAGCACACTTTGAATTAAAATATTCACAGCCACTTCATAAAACTGTTTATCCTCTACTCATGTCTGTTTTCCACCCGCTCCACTGTTTATTCCTGTCAGAGCAGCGGTGGTTTGTGTGTTTTTCATTATTGTAACCTACAGTGCGACAGACTCCAACCACAAAAGCTTTGTGTGGTTGAGCACTTAAGCACTGCATAATGAAAGATTCATTTTAAAGCGACTACACTTGTTTCAATGTGCGGTTTTCAGAAGTGGTCTTTGTAGTTTTGCATTATGTAGAACATGTATAGAATTAATTTTTAATATCATTTCCACATGCCTTGTTCCACCTCAGTGGTACGCTGAACATATGAAGGAATTTATCCAGTGATTCATGAAAAATAACAGTTAAAAATACAGTAAAAGGACTCCCCCCCACTTTAAATCCCGATAATAAATAATACATAGTTTCAATAAATCTCACACACATTATTTCCTTTTGTTGCCATGCCAACATGACTGGCCTTGGGGAAAAAAAATACAACATGAAGCAGAGAGAGCCGCTTCCTGGCTCACACACACTCACACAAATACACACAGACATCCTTCCACCGCCCCCCCAGTTACTTAGCAGTGTCCTGCTAATCACTGGAGGAATACAAGAACATAAATGACACATTAAATATGAGCAGAATGGATTAAAAATGGATCACAGCTGAGATAAGTGATGACATTTTAAGATCACAGCCAAACCGGCCGGCCCACCAGCCTAACAAGCCTTTAAGCATCCCACATCGATGCTCTCGCTTTGTCCTCCCGCGTTTCCCGAGTGCAGAATGAGCTGCTTTCGCCCGGTCCTTGTATTCCTAATGAAAATGTACGGCCGTGTAACCCAAGAATGTGGGCCATAGGAAGGCCGCGAGAGGAGACGATTAAATATTCAAACACTGCGACCCACAGGCCTCAAGTCTTTGTCCAAGTTGTTTTACGTTTTTGTTTGTGCCAGTGTGTGCGGTGTGGGGTTGCTGGTAGGTTATTAAATCCATGCCTTTCACATAGGCGATCTTATTGCAATAAGATTACAAAACGAAACCCCACATCCAGAAACCTAGAAAAGTTTCTACAATGCACGATCTCAGCCGGTGGTTCGAGGTTGACTGCGATCAGAGGTGAACCGGGGTTGAAGAAAACAAGATGTCAGCGCTGCTCTTTGGGTTGAGAGCGCGACCAGAGGGTAGCAGCAGGGATGAGGGGATGGAGGATGGAGAGGAGGAAGCCAAAGAGGTCGAAAGCTGAAGAGACACAGGCTTGATTTGTGTGTTCGGTCTCTGTGTGAGTCATAGCGATAATAGGTGGCCATACTGAGCATCCAGTCTTTAGGCTCTGTATAAGGTCTCTCTCTCTTTATCTGTCTGGCTTTTTAACCCCCCCTCCCTCCACTGCTTTAGGCTCTAGAGTTTGTAAGAGCAGCAGCAGAAGAAGAAGAAGAAGAAGAAGAAGAAGAGAAGTTGATTGTGCTGTTGTATTAATGGTCGGAGGTGATCTCAATGTCTGTCTGGCCTCTTAGGAGGCTCTTTGGACGCCTGACAGCTGATCCCTTTATGTCATTATGTCTCTCTCAAGGACTTTAAGTGGCATATGTTAGGGAGAGAGAGAGCCAGAGAGAGGGCTCGAGAAACAGGGAATGAAAGCAAGTAACATGATACTATACCAGTGTGATACACACAATGCCTACTCTGTGCCTCACAATAGGCCCGATATCGCCACTTCCCCATTGAGTCCCAGTCGCACATAACAGATTTGCTTCAAAGAACCACTTTCACCTAAAGCCCTCTCCCATCCGCTGTTGCCGGGTGTGCAGAGGCGTGCAACTGAGCCGAGTCCCAGTGTAGATTTCTCCCGCCCTTGTGTCTGCCAACCCTGATACTGTTTCACAGACCAGAGAGGGGAGAGATTCAAGTTCAGCTCCAGATATGTCTAACATACCTTTTTGTTCCTCATTTATTTTTATCCCAAACTCTGTCTAGAAGGGACAGTAGAGACATTGATTCAAGAACAACCCAGACTTTTTTCCCAAGGACACCCTTATTTCCAACACCGACTTCTTTTTCCCAACACCCCACCAACAACCACCATTGTCTCAAGGGTCAGGGTAGGACTGCAGTCTTTTGGGCACTCAGATTATAGTCCAGTCTCTTTTTTTTCAGTCTGTGAGGATTAAGGCGCTAACTTTGTGGTCCGACCTTGAGTTCCTGCAGCAGGCTTTGAGGTGGTGGTGGACCCTGTCCCTGATGCAGGGCCTGGGGCTGCAGGGGGCATTTGGCTGCGTTGCACTTGAGGATGCCGAGGCAGGGTTATGCGTACGGGCTGTTGGAGGGGATGCGACTGCTGTGGCGGCCGGAGCTGGTATCTTCGGCGGTAATGCAGCGATTGGGAACGCAGGAGCACCCGTGTGTACTGGACCTCTGGCATGATGAGCTTGAGGCAGAGCTCCTGGGCCTGGCTCGAGAACCCACGGCTGAGATTCGCCGGGAGGTCGTAGCCCACAATGTCGACTTTTCCACTAGGCTGCCAGGGGCGGAGATCCTTGTTTTGGATCTGCGCGGCCGATCGGAGAAGCGGCATCCGCCCACTGAAGCAGCTTTTCATTAACCTTTCCTGGGCTCGCCGAAGGAGCCGCACCTCCCTCGCTACACAGGCCGGACCCAGAGCTGACAGTTGGCGCCACAAGGAGGCGTTGAAGTGGTCGTAAAGACGTGCGTCTAAGGAGTTCCAGGCGCGGATTTTTGAAGAAAGGCCCGGTGTCAGGCTCCGCTTTGAGCTTGACGTCCGCATGTTGAGTTTAACGTACAGAATGTCATCCAGATCCCAAGAGAGGAGATGGCGAAGGAGAACCAGCGACTCATCAAAGTACTCGGAAATCATCACCAGGGGGAAAACTCGCTCCACCTCAGCCACAAAGGCCCGTGCATACGCCACATCTGTCGCTGGGCGATCCTTGTCTCCGCCCAAGTCGAAGGTCAAGGTGTTATGTGCATACATGGAGTCCTTCTCCTCTGCTCGGTAGTAGTGCCAGGGCTCCGCAAAAAACGCCTCCAGGGAGCCGTTGGGGACCCTCTTGAAGCTCTGACAGTACTGGTTGTAGTAACTGAACAAGGATTCAAACATGGAGCCCGGCTCTCTCAGGATCGTGATATACACTGTGTCGTTGGGCATCAGGCGCCGCACCTCCGCCTTGTTGAAGCGCATGTGGCTGGTGATGATGTCCGGCGGTAGCGTGTGCGGATGGACAAATTGAGAGATGAAGGAGCGCGGGTAGCAGAACTGGTGGCCGCAGGCCTGCACGGGCAACGCCACCGTAAGGTTGTTGCGTTCCGCAAAGCGGAAAAGCAGGTTCTGCATGGTGCTGCTGGCCGTCTTGTGGGTCTTGAGGAAGGCCACATTGGTGTGCTTCGGTTTCAGGCCCGGGGCAGGGTGGGAACGAAGGGCAGGACAACTGAGGTGCAAGGCCTCCATGGTCCTGGAGAAAAAAAGAAAGTGTAATCATTTATTTGAAGCTCCATTAGCTCCAGAAAAAAAAGGAGCAGCTACTCCAAATAATTTGGTGGCATTAGAGACATAATTGCACAGACACTGAACAGATAATGGAGGAGACTGAGGTGTAGGACAGGACAGAGGAACGACAGCCAAGTATAAATCAGTGTACATGTGGGGGATTGAAATGATAGGAGACAGAGAAAAGAGGGCAGACGTAGGATAAAGCCACCAGAGCACAGAGTATCAGAAACTGAGAGTTCAAGATAATTATGTGGTGTGTCTGCATTGTTTGTAGTGCATACTATGGCTGGGTGATAAATCAATATTGTAATTTATTGACTTTCAGTGTGAGTGATGAACATAATGTGTTATCCTTTTTAAAAATGTGCAATGTTTTGATCTGTCATTTATATTTCTCTCCTTATTGTGAAAGTGTATACATTGTTATTGGGAAAATACTCCGACTCGGAGTAACTGTCTGCAAAGCTGCAATGTCAATCATTCAACCTGTGTTTTTCATCAGATAAATAGTTCGCGAGTGATTGACAGCCGGCTCTCATAGACAGCAGCTGGACAACAGACCTCAGATCAGCTCTTACTGCTTGTTTTCCTCTGGTCTGTAAAATCTTGCAGATGCCGTTAGGAGCAACGGAGGACACCGGAGGACACAGTAGGACACAGAGGAACATGATTTTGTACTATTGTCACGATATAGCGACCGTTTTATAAAAATAACTTTTTTTAATCATATTTGCTCTGATCTCGCCTACTTCAGCTTTAAGACTAAGACTAAATCTAAAAGAGCTTCCAAAATTAACACAGCTTTTACATGCACGAAAAACTATATAACACACTGAAGTAAAGGAGAGAAGCACAAAAGCATCATAGGCCCTCTTTAATTCTTTGCATCCTCTTATTTCCCAAAAAGAGGATAAGCAATGAAACTGGATGCATCTTCAGGAGTATCAGTTTCGCTAAATTCTAATTAAGATGAATATTCATGTTACAATTCACCATAGCAAAAAGAGCTAAATATAAAATTGCGGAAAAGTCCAATCACACGTTCATATTGTGTGCACACACACTGAACGCTGCTGCAGTATTACAGCATGTAGTCTTCACTGCAGACTGAACTAGGGGGTCAGATATTTAAAAGGTGTGGAAACAGTGTGTGAAAAGCAGAGAGACGAAGGGCAGAGCAATAACAGAGACGGTAAAGACAAGAATGTGGAAAAGGTTTTATGAGCAAAACGTTAAGTTGAAAAGGGTACGAGTACATGGCTGTCAAAGATCTACGATCCCTCTGCTTTTATAATTGGTCCCTCGGCCAATTTGGCAGTGCATCTGCACTCAAAGTCTCCACATATCTGAGTATTATAATAAGCCAGCCCTGCTATTAATTTGACTTGAAAAGAAAAAAAGATCTTCATAGTAATTAGCACCATATGAACTTATAGAGAGATAGGGGGTATATCGTGTGTTTGCATACGTGTGGGCGTGTTTCAATCACTCACCAGCTCAAGTGGCCCCCATGGTGCAGCAGAAGACTGACAGTACTGATGGCGAGGAAGACCAGGAATATCTTCCTCTGCGACATCTCTCTCTCTCTCTGCTTCACTGGGACTGCGGGAGAAGAAGAGTGAAAAGAGAACATAAGTATAGGTAGAGCAGGAAAGAACGAGGGCAGGTGGAGGTGTAATGAGGATGAGCTGGAACGAGAACGGCGGGGAATTAGGGAAAACGAGAGAGGGGAGAAAAGAAATGAGGAGTGAAATGAGAGGAAGAAAAGGGGAGAGAGCGAAAGAGCGAACAAGAGGAAGAAACGAACACGGCGAGGAGGATTTACTCAGCAAATAATGGTCGGGATCCATTAGCGGCAGAGGGTAGCGAGGCTTGGCTTTTTGTCACTCTGCAGTATTACAGTGAATGATACCTTCATTAACTTCCACAGCTGTAATAGCAACACTCACTGGCTCAAACAGGGACAGATGGCCCTGTACATTAGGGTCAGTAATGAGGGACATGCATATGTGAAAAACCAACAGTGAGAGTGCTCGGTGGCAGAAACCGCCCGTGTCACTTGACCCCCGCGAAAACGCCACGACGGCAATGGAACCTGGGAAGGAGTCCAAGCCTCTCTCAGCGGCATCTCACTTGCATAACAATGGCCGACGTCTCTCTCCTTGATTACACCGTCCTGTTAGCGTCCACGCACATGCCAACGGTCACGAAAAAAGCCAGCTCACGTTACTCAAAGCAGCGGCTTTTCACACCGCGTACGCCATTTGGTGGATGCTTTTATCTGAATCATGGTTGAGGAGCATGAGTGCATCAATTTTAAGCATGGGTGGCCCCTGGGGGATATTACTGACCACGGCAGTGTTACTGCCGCCCACTCAAGTAAATGGGATCATTACAGCACACAGGGATTTTGGTGTAGGAGTAAAATAAGCCTTAAATCTGGCCAAACATACTGGTGTTTTGATTTAGATTCATGCAACCTTTATTTTTTTAGAGCAGCAACTAATTATCATCTACGTATCATAATCGACTTTTCCTCTATAAAATGTCCAAAAATATTGAAAAATGCCTGTCACAGTTACCGAGAGCCTAACATGACGTCTTGAAATTGCTTGTTGTCTTTCACCAAGGGCCCAAAACCCCAAAATATTCACTTCATAATGATATAAAACAGAGGAAAAAAAAGCACATGCTCAAATTTTAGAAGCTGGAACCAGCAAATGTTTTGGCAATTTTTTGCTTTATAATGACTTGAATTGACCTCATTTCAGCACAATTTTAATTTATTTTAATTCTAAACTAACTGTCAATAAACAACACAACAAAGAGTCGCCCTTCAGTGCAAATTACAGAGCTCATAAATACGGATGAGATGGGACATCATTTCGTGGTTGAGAAAAGTGAGACCAAGGTTCTAAGTAAAATCGAGATATGTTTCCCAAATAGTAATTAAGCATTCAGCGAAGAATTGACAGCCGACCTTGTGTCGAGTTGTGGGGGCAGCTGGGATTGTGCTGCTTCGGTGGTTGGGCTCAGCAGGAATGTGCGTAAACACATATGTGCAGGCACAAAACCACTAAGCCTTCTCTACTAAACAGGCACTCATGCTCTCCCTCTAATTGATGCACAGATTGTTTGGTTGTTTTTTGGCAAATTAATCTTTTGTCGATGTCAATACAGCATGTCCTCTGCCCTGGCCCAATAATCTGACCACAGCTGCAGCTTATAGTTTTCCTTTTTTCACATTTTTTTTTTTTCAACAAAACTCAGATGAGTTGATATCGACCACATTGATGAAACACTGAGGGATGCAAAGACTCCAGAAGGGCAACAGTACAATGATGCAGAATCTAGCTAAGTAGAATCCATTTAATTATTTTCATTGTATCCAAATTGTCCAAAACTTAAAGATATTTAATCTGCAATGACAAATAAAGCAAAGAACACCAGCCACTCTTCACATTTGAGAAGCTGAAACCAGATATTTTTGATTTAATATTTTTGCTTGTTAAATCACTTAAACCATTAGTCAATTGTCAGGAAAATAACAATTGATTAGTCCTTTAAGTATTCTTAAAGAGGTGCTTTCCCTCTTTCCTTTAGTGTTTTATAGTTTTTTGTGCATGCAAAAGGTCTGCAGAGTTACCAAGGTCAAAGTCCACGCCAAAGGGAGAAACACTGCTCCTGAACTGCCTGAAACGCCTTGCTTAAAGTCCTGCCTTTTCTTCCGTAACGTGGTGATGTCACCAAGTAACACATTTGCATAATACCTGCCTAGCGGCTAGTTTGACACGCCCTCAAACAAAGCTAATTAGAGCGGAGCGGGCCAGCTGACCAATCAGAGCAGACTGGGCTTTTCGGGAGAGGGGGGTGGAGCTCAAACAGAGCGTTTCAGACAGAGGATGAAAAGAGGTGCTGATACACAGCCGGTATGAGAAAAGTAAAGTGATTTTTGAACATTAAAGCACGTAAACATGTTGTAGTAGAAACCCAAAATACAAGAATGCGCCTGAAAATAAGCATAATAGGTCCTCTTTAAGTCATTATTTTGAATCATAATTGTTACCAGGGAAACTGGAAACACCAGTGACAAAACATCGGCCCATGAAACAGGAAATTCAGACTGCTCCAGGAGGCAATATAACCACTTGTCCATCACATTTCAAACTAATTTCGGCAAGCCCTTGAAAAGTACAGTTTGGCTCTAAGTGCAGCGCTTAGTTCTTCTACCAATGTTTCCTTTTATATGTAGCATGCCGAAATTGTTTCTGCTACGAGTACTCGTCGGCTTTTAGGGACAGTTCTGGCAAGATTCAGCACAAAACAACTCACAGCACTTTGAAGGTCGGGAAAAGGGTCCTTCGTACTCTTTAATAAATAAAATGTTCTTTTTAAAAACAGGTTTCCTCTCCCCTTTACATTGTTCCGGTTTTGTCTGAACTCAGCCTGAGTAGTTGGTGATGTTTGTGTTTTCCTCCCTTCAGAAGAAGCCATTACATGTTGTACAGCATGAAAAACAACCTCCGGTGACTTGGAAATTGCCCGAGCTGGATAATCCATCGCATTAAACATGACGTTTTGATGTGGGTCTGCCACAGTTTCTGTTTTATTTCTTTCTCACCGTGCCCGAGTCGAGTGTTTTCATATCTGTGCCCTCATCACATCATCCTCTCCTTATTGTTAATCACCTGACACAGACAGGAGGAGATTAAAAGCCTCTGCAGCAGGATGTACTCTCTGAGAAACATTTCACCTCAGCAACTTTATTGTCAGAGCTCTTTGCATTTAGCAAGACACGGTGCATCAGTTTGGATTTTAGAAACAAAAAAAAAAGCTCTACAGGTGGGTTCAGACTGAAGTTAATATTAGAGATGGCCTGATTGTGTACAAACAAAATGAAATTCACTCATGGCCCAAATCTGTGTGAGAATTGCACTCATCCAGTCAAATTTTCCTGAACAAGGCAAGGCGAAAACAAGACTAATACCCCTTTTTCACCAAAATTAGCACTTATTTGCAGTTTTTTTAAAACACGGGACAAAAATAGGCAATAGACTCCTTTCCCATTGCCAGATGACGATTAGCCTTTCTGTTTTTTTCTGCTGTGTCACGTTCAACGTCACAAACGTGCCGGTAAACAGGGTTAGTAAACAGTGAAAATGTTACGGTGGTTACGTCTTGTTTTATATCTGTTATATATATTTCTGCTACTTATTGTTAAGTTTAAGAAAAAAGTTTAGTGTTAAGTTCAAGAAAACGGACTAATACAGGAAGTTCAGGTTAATATGTTGTGCTGTTATTTTGGGGAACTCCTCTAAGAACTCTCTCTTTGAGGCCTACTTCCTGGGGAGTGTTTTCAGGGAGCACACCTGAAACTTCAGCCACAGGTCTCCAGCTGATTTTAGCTTGTTAGGCTGAACCAAGTGCCAGGGAACAGAGAGGGGAGTGGGGTAGAGGAGTTTGTTTGTCAAGTTGGCTTTCGTTTGATATTTCTTCCATTTATAATGCATATTATTTAATCTATATTATGTAATATTAATTTGTATGTTATATGTGTAAATATCAAGGTTATATTGTACATTAAGTTAAATTGATTGTGGGAGTGGGTATGCGCCTTTCATTGTTGGTATGGACCACAGGTATATATGCCAGGTGGGAAAAGCAGTGGTGTGTGAGAGAGAGGGGGGGGATCAGGTCTTGTGTCACCTCAATCCTGGACTCTGCTACACGTGTTGTTTTGTTGTCCATCTGCCTGCTAACCAATGGGGAGAGTTTTGTGATTTTTATAACTTGTCTATAGTCACAAGTAAAAACCTGAGCTCTGGAAAAAAACTGGTTAGTCTGTTGCTGCTCACTTTTCCACTGCGCTCGCTGTGCACCTCAATAATATAATATATAGATATATAAGATAATGCGTTAACACAATTTCAGCACTAATTTCTCTAACACATTGATGCAATCAATCTTCCGGAGGTTGTAGCGGGATCAATTTAAAGCTAGAGTGATGATACTGATATCATATGAAACTAGAACCTAAGGAATCCATTGGTATCAACCATGTCATACTAGCTTGTCATGAAGGAGGCTAACTAACGCTCCAAACTTACGCTAAATTTTGGTGAGGACAAACTGGCATGGCCATTTTCAAAGGGGTCTCTTGACCTCTGACCTCAAGATATGTGAATGAAAATGGGTTCTATGGGTACCAACGAGTCTCCCCTTTACAGACATGCCCACTTTATGATAATCACATGCAGTTTGGGGCAAGTTATAGTCAAGTCGGCACTGTTGGGCTTGAGTTATGATATGAGCATATTCTTTTATGCTAAATGCAGTACCTGTGAGGGTTTCTGGACAATAGTTGTCATTGTTTTGTGTTGTTAATTGATTTCCAATAATAAATATATACATATATTTGCATAAAGCAGCATATTTGCCCACTCACATACTGATAAGAGTATTAAATAATTGCCAAATCTCCCTTTAAGGTACATTTTGAACAGATAAAAAATGTGTGATTAATATACAATTAATCACAATTAACTATGGACAATCCTGCGATTAATCGCGATTAAATATTTAAATCGATTGACAGCCCTATGACCGACATTTTGAAGGCTATTTCTTTCGATTTACCTTCAACAAGTCCTCCAAATTATTATTATTTTTGGTGACTACAATATTGTATCGATATAGGCTACATATATGATGTCTAAAACTATGAAAAACTCCGTATAGTCCTTCAAAACACTTGCATGAAGTGGGACAGGATTACCTTTTCATTACTATCCTAAGAAATGTCACCTTTTCCAGGTCGGTCAATTACATTTAGTTACACTGGCCTCCTCGACTCGAGGTTAGGTCCCATTTGCATAGGGAAATGTCACTGTAATCCCTGTTCTGAAGCTTTAACGAAACGAAGCACAGACTGATCCACCCTGATTCGGAGAGTAGTGGGATGGAGCCATGCAGCAGAGATGCAGGGGGGCTGCTTCTTGTGGTAAGAGGAGCTGGTTTGTAGCCCTGAGAGAGTGTGTGTGTGTGTGTGTGTGTGAGGGGACGGAGGTAGATCATGTGTCGCAGAGACTTAATAAGAAAGGGATTTAAGTGGCTTTCAGCAGACAGACTCGGCCTCTCCCCTTCATCCAGCCTCATCTGCTGCCATCGTCTTTTCCCTTCACCTCCTCCTTCCCCACCAACACTCCGGCCTCTTTAATTAAAAGGGTCTGATTAGGTTTCTCTTACGATCGCTGCAGATATGAAAGCGCAGCGAGAGGGGACACCTGATCCCTCTTAGCGGACAACGATTCCGACAAAGGAGATAGACAGGAGAAAAGATACCTTATCTTATTTGTGTATTGATTTAATGATTAAATGGGGGATAATCCACAAGGAGGTGTGTGTTGTAAAGGATTTCAACACATGACGTGAAGGTAAAGGGACAAGAACTAATCCCTTAACGCGGATCTCAGAGTGGATTAGCCGTTTTACGTCGCAGTCACTTGCCAGAGATTTTAAATATGAGCATTTTTCTTGAATGTTTTGGACTCAGAGGTGAAAGGTTAGAAGGCAAAAGTTAGTCACCCCCATATGGTTGGCAACATAGTGTAGGATGGGGATTAAAACTGAGCCAGAGCACATGTGCATTTAAGAGTTTTAAGACCAACCAATACTGTTTTTTTTAGGCTGATACTGATGAAGCATCAGCAGATATTTGTGTTTAACATAAAAACGTGACAAATAATTTATGGATCTACGTGGATTTTGGTGAATTTAAGCTTGAAAGTTCATTATTGACCTCAAAATTAGCAGTTTGACAATAAACATTATTATAGCGAGGACCAATCTGACGAGTTGTAAAAAAAGAGGATATTTTGAAGTTAAAATCACATAACTTTTGCCAGTAACTGGCAGTTTATTTCAATTTGCGTTACAATTCCTCAGCATGTTCGCACAAAAAAAGCGTATGAATGCCACAATAACGCTTTTCTTGCGTTTGCCGTGTCATTTGTACACCATGTGGTCTGTACTGACTGTAATGTAAACGATCCGCGTAAATATGCTAACGCTCAGAGCTAATGATGTAGAATAAAAAGCGAGAAAGACTGCTTATGGTGGGCGGGAGGGGTCCAACAAACACAGGACTTTTAACCAGCAGAAAATCAGGGCTAAAGTTGTGTAGTGTGAACTAGGCACAAGTGGTTTTGTTGCCTAAACCTATCTGCAGACGTTACCGTAGTTTTGTTGCGTGGCGTACAAATGACCTTGTGACACGCGTGTAATTTCATGCTATTTTTACGCCTTTCTGTGAGATCAGGTTGGCATTCCTATACATGAATAAGTGAACATTTTTATTGTTTGTGTGACAATTTGGATAAGAGTTTATTTCAGAGCACTGGATCTATTTGTTGTGACTGCGTGGCAGTTTTTTTGCTAGTCTGTGTGGCTTTGCCTGCTCACAAACACAATGTGACTTCAGATGGAGGATGTGTGAAGGAATTATTCTCCCTTAAATTCTCCCCGCAGGTGATTCAAACTTTATTTCCCCTCTTTCCCCCCTTGCACTTATTTTCCTTCTGTCTCTTCTATCTTTCTGTCAGGTTGCCTCCATCTCTCCCGGGGGTCTTTATTTATTTATTTTTTTACGTCGCTGCTGCTGCTGCCTCCGTGTGAAAATGTGGTATCTCCAAAATATCTGCTGTTATGAATCAATGGAAGAAGTTTTGAAAGAGTTCAGTCTGCTAGGTTTGAACTCAGGGTGAGTGTCACAGTGGCTCTGCAGAAACACAGCAGCGAGACAAACAAATAGAGAAGTACAATTTAAAGATATGTAATACACACACACACAGACAGACAAGCAATGGAGGCAACCCCGACATGCACTACATGATACAGGAACAAAAATAACAAGTCTAGTCCTCGCACACACAGATGTTCCCCACACACACACTTTCCCTCCCAGACACCCACACACACACACACACACACACACACACACACACACACACACAGCCGAACCTAATGAGCGTATGAAGGTAGCTTCATGCTCAGTCCTCCGGGGGCAACAGCAGCTGCTTCGCTCTATGATCTTGTCATCTGTACTGATCTCATATGATAACCTTTGACCTCTCCTAAGGGACTTTTATACCCCAAATGATCTGTAATGCTTCTCAAAAAATAACACACAGTATTTTTCCTACTTTGTTATCATACAGCCCGGTCGCACGAAAAGGCGTATGAATGACACGATAATGCGCAAGGCAGAAGTGTGCAATAAGAACAAATGACACGCAAAAAGCCGTGTAAAAATGACACGCGAAAAGGCTAAAATGCGTCCTCATGACACGGGGAATGTCCTTGTAATGTCATGCTAGTGTTCAAGACTGGTGTTTTATTTTGTAAGTTACGCTAGTGACGTATTTTCTGTGCTAATGTTACGTTGTTTCCGTATGTATTTTACTTAGTTTATGTACTTATTTTAAGCCCAACCATGACTTTTCCCCTAAACCTAAGTTGTTTTGTTGCCTAAACCTAACTGTGGACGTTAGTTTGTTGCTTGGCGTACAAATGACACGCGGAATGTCCCTGTAATGTCGTGCCGCTGTTCGAGACTTGTGATTTGTTTTCTAAGTTACGTTAGTGGCGTGTTTTCCGTACTTATGTTACGTTGTTTCCGTACATAGTTTACTTAGTTTAAGTACTTATTTTTAGCACAACCATGACTAAAACTAAGTGGTTTTGTTGCCTCCTGCTGGTAGACTACTGCACCTTCATACGCGCGTGTAATATTCACGCTTCGGCAAGGCAAAACATGACACTGACACACTATCCTCTGGTGGACAGGTGGGTCTATTACATGCTTTGGTGTGATATCGGGTTGTATCAAATGGTGTCTTTGTGCGTCCAAACCAGCCAAAACACCAAGCCATGACAAATTATAGTACATATGTCAACTTGTCCCCCCTTTTTCTTCTTAAACACACACACACACACACACACACACACACACACACACATGCACAGCTGTTCAGGGCCCAGCCACCATGCAGGGAGCTGACCCATAGTCCGGCCATCAGTAACAAGATGACTGTTGCAGCGGGAAACCAAGGGCAAAGCCCGATGTACCATCTAACACTGTGAATAGACACACACACACACACACACACACACACACACACACACACACACACACACACACACACACACACACACACACACACACACACACACACACACACACAAACACAAACACACACACACACACAGACCTGAGGGGGACATTAGCATTAGTGCTGCCCTTCAACAGCAATGTTGAAGATGCTAGTTTCTGTTATGCTAGCAAGCGAGTGATACTGGGTTAACTATGTAAGCTATGTAAGCAAAAACATGCTCCAACAGCATTTGAGGCTCCATTTCCAATATCGATGAGAGCTGCTGTAACAGTGTCACGCACAGGTTAAAGGGTCAGTTCACACAAACTACTACTGATGGTAAGTAGCCGTGCAGATGGTTATGGTTTTTGTGGCGAGGTTTTGAGACCTCCATCACCACCACAGGTTAAAAGCACTGAAATATTACATTTAAAGAGTGCTAGTTCATCCAATACATTTGGAAAAATATGAGGTCCGTTCTTCTAGTTTGTTAAGAGGATAAACTTCCCTCTCATTCCTGATTGAAGCAACTTTTGTAGTTTGATATCCTGCTTTACTGATTATTAGTGTCTATTACGGATATGGTTTACTATTAGCTGACTGATGGATTTTTTTTGTTTGTTTTTTTGTTTCTGTTGTGTTATGCAATATGCCAATTGTCACTTTTTATAATGTCTTTGTATAAAGGGAATGTATACCTTTTCACTTTTTATAAATGCTCCGATGATGCAATTGTATGTTCATGCAAAACCCAAGACATTTTTATTTATTTTTTTTAAAGAGTTGTAGTGACATTTAGTATTACATTTCCATAAAGCTGGGGGACTTTTGAGAAACAGGTTTTAAAAAAGAATGGTGAAACTTGTTGCAGCAGAGGCCGAGATATCCTGAAATTTATTTAGTCCCCTTTTAGTCAAGCTCCAAGTGCCCTGGATCCTACACTTCCCATAATGCAATATGATAGCATCATTCATGTGACTTCTGGACAAATTTTCTCAAGCTTTACAAAGTGACTCCAGAGCCGCAGAAGTCATTATACAACAGTTTTCCCAGCTGAGTGAGTACTCCCTGTGACTAGTAAATTGACTTTGAGTGCTCCTTTAAAAAATTCAACATCAAGGTGCCTTTTACAGAAACAATGAGTGCACCTCAATGAGTGCACCTCAAAACCCAAGTAAACAAACTACTACTATTACACTCACGCTCCTGTATGAATCCAAATGAAACAGTGCTGTGCCAGCCCAGTTGCACAGAAGTCCGTGAAATAGTCACAAAATTGAATGTATTGATTCGTGTACATAGACACGAATTTAAAAAAAATGTCATGCTGGTCTGCACGAAATCAAATCGTATGTAATCCACGTAATTGTGAAGCAGGAAGTATAAAGAGCGGCAAACGCCGCGTAGGGAGGATGTTGGGGTGGATGGGTGGGTCAAAAAACACCGGGCATTCGCCCAGGAGGCAGGTGTTCGTGTCTCGTGTGAAACCACGTCAGCGTTGATTTATTTGTTACATAACTTATGTACTTAAGTTGCAGCACTTCCGGAGTTATTTTAACCCAAACCACGATCTTTTCCTAAAGCTATCTAAGTAGTTTTTTTCAAGTAACTTCCGTACTTAAGTTACGCCACTTCCGACGTTATTTAAACCCAAACCACGATGTTGTCCTAAACTAACTAGTTTGTTGCCTAAACCTAACCAAGTCGATCTTTTCCTAAACCTAACAAACTAGTTTAATTTGAAAAGACTGGAGCGTAAATTGACACATGCATCAGGTGTTGCTGAACATTCGTAGGAAAACTCACTGAAAATACGTTGTTGAAGGTCGTGCTGAGCGTCACGAAAAAACGGGAAATTCGTGTCTATGTACACGAATCAAATATGTTAAATTTCGTGACTATTTCATGAAGTGCCGTGAGACTGTGTCGGCTGTGCTGTCTCTGCCAGACCTGCATGGCTGGATACAGTAAAGCTAGAGGTAAGTTTTAAAGCCCCTGTGGTAGCGATCGAGCACCCACCCAGCTGAAAAGTCCTTGAGCAAGACACTGGCTCCCTCACAGCTCGAGGGCTGCTGACCCTGAGGTACTAACCGGCAGGGATCAATAGGTATCACATCTGATTATTACTATTTACAAGGTGCAGCGACTCTGGCTTGAGTTTCTTTTAAAAGCGTAGAATTTCACGGGTTGACCTTGTTGGAGAAAAAAAGGAAACAACAACTGGACAGGCGGTCGAGTCGAGGCTGTGTTGGTAACAGCTGCAGTCCAGTGCGGAAATTTAACATCTGCAGCTGCCAATGTGTTATAGCTCAAGGACAGAGACTTTATTTTCTTAATGATTTGAGGATTTACTCAAGAGTGGGGACAGAGAAAGGCTAAGACCTTTTTTAAACTATGAGACCCACTGTGGAGAGCTACTGTATGAGGGGTGTGTAGGGGGGTGGGGGGGGGGGGGGGGAATAAAAAAGCGTGGTTTAAGTTCTGAGAAATCCTCAAAGGCTGCTCTGGGCGATCTAAGAAATCCGTTCATTTTCCAGGAAGGCTGTTTGCTTACGTATGAGGCGTTATCTCTGAAATCCTCAAAATCAATCTGAGATATGAGGCTTGAAATTATTTTCGACAGTTGTGCCTCCTCGCGTGAACCTCCGCTGCCCCACCCTTCCTTCCACTTTATGCCATTTGGTGAAGCCCCGAAGAGCAGAGATATTTTTTAAAGTCATTTCATACCAGGGGATAGATGGGTACATCAAGGCAATATCGGGAAGTCGTGTCATCCACGGGCCAACAAGACGGAGGTTAAAACGAGTCTATATAAGCTGCAGTGATGAGTGTATCATGGAGTTAAAAACCTGTTTTTAAAGGAATCTTACATCAACACACTGTTATGTCTGTGCTCTACTCACAGGTTTGAGGAGGGTTTGTGAGTCACAAATGTTTAATGATTTAGAGATGCCATAGAAAACTTAAGACTTTTTTTGAAATGTTATAAAGAGCAGTTTAAGGTCTCAGTATGCTTCAAACGAACATATGAGTCATCCAATCACGTATAAAGGCAAAAGTGTTTGCTACAGCTGCTTCAAGAAGAAGCCCCCTCATTCATTTCAATGAGACGCTGCGTCGGCACAGCAGGGGTCCTGACAGTGACGGCTCTGATAAAAAAAAAAAAAAAAGCAGAGTTGAACTTGGCTCAAATTTTGCAGAACTGGAAAAAAAGGCTACTTCAAAAATAAGTTTTAAAAAAGTATTTAGGCCTTTCAAGAAAAAAAAAAGAGAGCTTGAAATTAGCTGGGAAAACTCATTTAGATATGATATGATGATATGATATGGTTTGGTGAAATCTCTACCGTATTTTGATTTTCTTGCCATCCAGAACGATTAATCGATTAGTTGTCAACTCTTAAATTAATCGCCAACTATTTCGATAATCTAATTGAGTAATTTTTTAAGAAAAAAAAGTCAAAATTCTCTGATTCCAGCTTCTTAAATGTGAATATTTTCTAGTTTCTTTACTCCTCTATGACAGTAAACTGAATATCTTTGAGTTGTGGATAAAACAAGACATTTGAGGACGTCATCTTGGGCTTTGGGAAACACTGATCGACATTTTTAACCATTTTCTGACATTTTATAGACCAAAAAACTAATCGATTAATTGAGAAAATAATCAACAGATTAATCAACAATGAAAATAATCGTTAGTTGCAGCCCTACATCCTTGTCTTTGCCTTCTTGAGCAGTGAACCCCCATCATTAGCATTCATCGTGTTTCAAAACTTTTTCTGTCTCTGCAGCACAAAGCAGCTGCCTAATTTTAAACCACAATATGAATTTTGTCACATGGTCGATTTTGTTGTTATTTATGACCAAAAGCAAAAGAGTGCTGCAGGAATGAGTCCTAACACCCGGAAATGAGTTAGCATTTTAACACGTCCGGTTCCCTCGTCTGGAAGTCAATGGGTTTTTAGTTAGATGCCTGAAATAAGGTCTGTGGTTAACACAAGCTGAAGAGATTTTAACATTTTGTTCTACGATATATAATACATCAATAAATACCCCACTTGAGAATTTTGAAGCCTTTACGTGTCTTAAAAAGAGGCGGTTGCTAACAAGTGGCTAAAAAAGACTACTAAACGTCATCACACCAAATACTAGTCCGCCTTTAGTTTAGCGGTGAAATCATGCAACCGTGGCGTAGTTCGTTTATAGCCTAACGTTAGCTTTTTACTTCTGGCGATTGCAGTTACGCTTCAAAAGTCCTCAAAGTGGTGTTCGTTTGTGGAGATTATCTCGCTGAACAAAACGTGGAAGTATTTATTCGCCACAGAGTTTATTTTCTGCAATAATACAAAATCCAGTGGAAGAATCCCATTGGCTTTTTATCGAGGGAACCAGGGCGATGCTAACTTCCTGGTTGGCCTGTCCCTGCAGCGCTCTATTGGGTGTGCGATAAGCACAGTTTACGACTTGGAGGTTGGAGCTCAATACGAGCAGCCGGTGATCACGGTGCTGCATCAGTATGAATCAAACACTTCTTATTTTGTAGGAGCCTTGAGCCGAAGAACATCACAGACTCTTTCTCTTATCGCTCTCTCCCCACAGTCTCCCTGAAATCCTCATTACTTTAATCTGAACTGCACCTCACTGACTCCCCCCTCCTCCTCCTCCTCCTCCTCCTCCTCCTCCTCTTCTCCACTGGGCTTTTCCTCTCTCCATCAGTCTATCTTCCAGCCCTTTATCCTTACAGTAAAGGTAGTCAGGGCTCTTTGGCCAGTGTCCCTACGGTGCTTTTTAAGCATCTGCCCCACCCTGTTCCTGGATCTGTTAGAGACGTAGAGATGTAGAGAAAGAGAGAATCAAATCGTATTCACTCGAACATGTATGTTGCCTTGGCTCGCATGTGTGTGTGTGTGTGTGTGTGTGTGTGTGTGTGTGTGTGTGTGTGTGTGTGTGTGTGTTTGTGCATGAGTGCGCCCGAGAGTGTGTCTGGATCATTACTTGTCTGCAGGGTAGACTCCCCGTGGACCCACAGATACAGGCTTTATCTCGCCCTAAATGACCCCCCGGAGAGAGTGATGAGAGAGCGGCGGAGAGGGGGAGAACAGAGGGAGAAAATGGGAGTGAGGGAAGGACAGGGTGAGAGGAGGGTGAACAGAGAGAAAGATGAGATTTAACGAATGACGAGCAAAGAACAAGAAGGAGAAAATGAAAGAGGCCCGAGAGTGATTGAGCGGGCCGAATCAACATCTGGCCTTGTACTTGTGTGCTTATTGATGAAAGCTTTTTAGATCATTTCTTACCGGCAAGCGCCTTAAGCCAAATCCAGGGAGAGAACAAGAGGCTGAGACAGAAAACATCAGCGAGACAATGTTCCCTTTGGCGAAGTCAAATGACAAGCACGTCTTCTGTTCTTTTCTCTTTGCATATAAACACACAGCACGTCGTCTACAGCTTAATACCCTCACTGGGACGTGTTGTTTTGCCTCGACAACATTTTCGTGATAATATCTGAATGATAACAGTGGCTAAGGGTGAAGGAGAGCTAGTCACTGCCCTAAAAGAGTATATATATCAGACAGAGTATATCTTTTAACAAGATCAGGAGTGCTTGTAGAATGGTCAAACAGCTTCAGGAACCCCAAAGTTCAGGCTGTTCTCATACACCGTTCGTAGCTATACCTACAAAAAGTAATGCACTGTAATTCATATATATATATATATATATATCCCATGAAATAAATGTAATCCATGTTAACGTGAACCAGGAAGTATAAAGCGAGACAAACGCCACATAGGTAGGAGGTCGGGTCGGGGTGGATGGTTGGGTCGAAAACATCGGACTTTCATCCAGGAGACCGAGGTTGCTGTCTCGTGTGAAACCACATGTCAACATTGATTTATTTTGTCACATAACTTCTGTACTTAAGTTACGCCACTTCTGGTGATATTTTATCCCAAACCACGATGTTTTCCTTGACCTAAGTAGTTTTGTTGCCTAAACCTACCCAAGTCGATATTTTCCTCGACCTAAGTAGTTTTGTTGCCTAAACCTAACCAAGTCAATATTTTCCTAATAAAACCTACCTAAGTTGATATTTTCCCTAACCTAACTAAATAGTTTTGTTGCCTAAACCTAACCAAGTTGATATTTTCCCTAACCTAACTAAGCAGTTTTGTTGCCTAAACATAACCAAATTGATATTTTCCTAGACCTAACTAAGTAGTTTTGTTGCCTAAACCTAACCAAGTTTTTTCCTGTGAAGAAAATTTGATTTAATTTGAAAAGACTGGAGTGGAAATTGACACATGCGTCACATGTTGCTAGACATTTGTATGAAAACGCACAAAAAATTAGTAATAACTTTTCATAAGATATCATACAGACTGAGAGAATGAGAATAAGTTGCAAAGTTACAGTTAATTGTGTCGGGAAAATGAATGACTGTACACAATTTCAAGGCAATCCTTCCCATTATTTGTTGAGATATTTCAATAAAAAACAAACTAAAGGTGGTGCAGGAGGAAAAGTCAAGGTATAACCAAAACCAGTAGGGTGTATCCTCTGGGAGAATTGCATATCTGTGGCAAATTTCATGGCAATCCATGAAATAGTTGGAGAGATAGTTCACTCTGAACCACAAATGTCAACCTCATGATGGTACAGGAGGAAAAGTCAGAGGGTCACCAAAGTCAGTAGGTTTGATTCTCTGGGGACCATGAATGTCTGTGCAAAATTTCAAGGCAATTCTTCCCATTAGTTGCTCAGATATTTCAATAAAACACAAAACCTCATGATGGTACAGAAGGAAGAGTCACCAAAGCCAGTAGGTTTTATACTTTTGGGACCATGAATGTCTGTACAAAATGTCATAGCAATCCATCCAATAACTAAAACTACACTAACCTTTGCAGTACCTGAACTCAATCTTTTGTTGTGGAAATGATGAAGGCTTCATCATTTCGGCAAGAGAAAATCAATTCCAAATAGAAGTACCTTAATAATTTTTAAACAACAGAGGCGTACACTTTCTCCGGGCCTCGGCCAGAAATGAACAATCAAGAGGTTTGTACTTATTCTAGCAGGCCTCTACGCTTTGTCACTCATGCGAGCGACTGCAGAACGCCGTTAAAAAAAAAAAAAGCAATTTGGATCATAAGCACTCTGTTGCGCTGCTTTCGTTTGGGGCGAGCGGTTGGTGGGTGTTGTGTTTATGTGTACAGTTCAATCCAGCGGGGGGCATTCGTATTCTGCTCAGGGAACTCGATGTGCTTTTGCAACTCAGCTGTTCATTTACATAAGACGCAGGCTTCCTCCGCGCCAAATTAATTTGATGCTCCCGAGGCGAAGCTCCAAAGCACCTCCACCAGACGAAGTCACAGCTTCCTGCCAGTCCGCCTGTCCCCGACCTGCAGAGTTCACATCAGCTGAGCTAACCAGGGTGCCGCACACGCTCTGCTTTTGTTGCTCCTGTTAGAGAAATTGCAGGTTTTTTTCACAAAGCCCTCTGTGCTGCTGCTCTGTGCTTAAGCTCGCCGCCAATTGCTAGCGCAGAGCCGAGGGAGCCGAGCCATCCAGCAGCTTCATTTGGACCGCAGCCTATTTTGTGTTCCTGCTTTTATTGGATGGTTTATTCTGCCGCTTCGCTAAAGATAAAAGAGAAGGCCCCCCCACTTCATCAGCATGACAAAGAGTTATTAATCGAAACACGCCAGACTTACTGTATGTTTTCAGCAGTAAACCCTTACCAAACCCCCCCCCCCCCCCCACCGGGAGAATCTCAACCCGGAGAGCTTTGATTCTGCCAGCACCAGAGCAGAAAACCAAAAGAGCTGCCCGCACGCTGCAATTAGGCAGAGAGTAGACCCTGTCACGATTGGAGACAGACGGAGCATTAAAGGCTCCTCAGCAGAATGCATACAAGCTTGTGTAAAAAGCTTGTCGGCTTTCATCAGCGAGTTGCGAATGCTGCTGAGGTGGACGGACAGACAGACAGACAGGGTGGTCTGTGGTGATTAAAAGACTTACAGAATGGATGCAGAGGCACGCGAGGCAAGCACTCCATCAGGGACACGGAGTCATTAAGGACGCACTAATCACCCGAATGTCATGTCATCAAATAAAATCAATCACAGCTGGCCTGCCCATGCGTAAATACATATAGATTTTTTCTACTTATTGATCGCATCTGGGCCCCATATATATGCAGCCCCTTTCCCAATTTAATACCTCCATTGTCACGCCTGTACAAATAACTGAATCAGTCAATCAAGTAAACACATGCATCTGTGGTTCAGGCTGTTCTCGTTCACTGTTTGTACTTGAAAAGTGATGCATTGTAATTAATATATAACCCATTTAATTGTGAGCCAGGACGTGCAGAGCTGTAAGGAAGTCAGGTGACGTAGTATAATGAGCAACAAAGTCCGCGTAGGGAGGAGGTTGGGGTGGATGGACGGGTCATAAAAACACAGGACTTTCCCCCAGGAGACCACTGTTTGTGTCCCAAGTCAACGTTGACTTATTTTACCTTACTTTTGTTATGTAACAGTTGTTAACTTACGTACTTAACTAACGCCACGTACGTCAGTTACGTACCAAACCACGATCTTTTCCTAAACCTAACCAAGCAGTTTTGTTGCCTAATAACAGGTTCTGCACCGCAAGTGCACTGATTGCTCGTGTTGTTGAACATTCATAAGAGACCGCACGGCAAATGAAAAATAACTTTTCGTAAAATGAATGAACCGTTGTATGAGGATATCAAACGTTGTGTGGTTATATTATCAATCAATAATGAAGTGTTAAGAAAGTCTCCACAATCTGATGCCCCTGATGAAGGCCACAAGCCGAAACGCGTTGGTCTTTCAATAAAGTTGTTCTATATACTACAAGCGTAGCTGGTGTTTTGTGTCTTCAATCTTAATCACATGATTGTCCACGATTGATCGCGATAAACTGCAAATTAATCGTACATTTTTTTATCTGTTCAATACCTTAAAGGGAAGTTTGTCAAGTATTTACTACTCTTATCAACACGGGAGTGGACAAATATACTTGTTTTATGCAAATGTATGTATATATCTGTTACTGGAAATCAATTAACAACACAAAACAATGAAAAATATTGTCCAGAAACCCTCACAGGTACTGCATTTAGCATAAAAAATATGCTCAAATCATAACATGGCAAACTGCAGCCCAACAGGCAACAACAGCTGTCAGTGTGTCAGTGTGGTGACTTGACTATGACTTGCCCCAAACTGCATGTGATTATCAGAAAGTAGGTATGTGTGTAAAGGGGAGACTCGTGGGTACCCATAGAACCCATTTTCATTCATGTCTCTTGAGGTCAGAGGTCAAGGGACCCCTTTGAAAACGGCAATAACAGTTTTTCCTCGCACAAATGTAGCGCAAGTTTGGAGAGTTATTTAGCCTCCTTCTCAACAAGCTAGTATGACATTGTTGGTACCAATGGATTCATTAGAGTATCCCGTTTAATCTACTGCCAATATCTTCACCCTAGCTTTAAAACTGAGCCTGCTACAACCTCCGAAAGATAGACTACGTTAAAGAAATTAGCGTATATTTATCATAACAAAAGTAGAAAGCCATCTTTCTCTGGGCCCTACACTGAGAAAAGATTTCTTTATTACAGTTATATATAAGTGCTAGCCCCGTCTGAAGTTGCAGGATATAACTTTAGACACTTAAAACACAAGATTAGAAGCTGTTAGTTAGGACATTCATATACCTGGTACTGTAGCAGCCATACGGTGAAGGAAACCAATAAACCCGGAGCGGAAACCAACAGTGCCAGACTTTAATTAGTGCTTCTATGCAAAAATGATTGCGTTCACGGTATGTTGATGGAAAACAATATCGACCACAATGGCAGGGAAACAACATATAGACAAGATGTGATCTTGAAAACGGATACCATTACCCCTGACGCTGAACCCTAACCCTCGCTGGCTTTACACCCACATTGCCGCATTTCCAACCACAACACAGTCTAATGAGCTGATAAACCCCCATGGAAGCAGCAATAAGCAAAATCAATTCACACTAGATCAATATAACATCGCTCCGATAGTGAAAATCCTGCAAGCAATTAGATAGCGCTGGAGAAGGCGGCGTCCTCGTTCATACCCAATTATGATTGGGTCAAACGGGCTTAATTGGGTGTCTAGTTTGTTGATTATCGTTGAGGCAAGTGAATCACCCCGTTTATCATACTGATAGAGGAGAGGACCCTGGTTAATTCTGGTTGCGTCTGCGGTGATAATTGGGAAATTAAAAAGCAAATAAGCCATAATATTGCGGCCGGTGTTTCAGGATAACTTCCGGAGTAATTAGTGAGAGGAATAGAGGATGTCCAGTTCTGATTAGACCTGGCAAATTGAGGTGTTTCACTGTGGACTGGCAGTGAATATTAATCAAAGACAAAACATTTAAGTAGGGAATAAGAGATTTGAAGGCAATTTGAGCTGAACTGAATTTCAATACTATTTACAATTTTAACATGCAAAGTAGCACACACTTTATGTTTTTGTAGTGATATTTTAAGCCGTCTCTGGTAATAATATGTTTGTTAAAAAAAAAAAAAAAGTGTGTATTGCACAAAGACTGTATATAAGAAGTGGACGTAGTCACTGTGACGTCACCCATTGGTTTGTGGACTGCCGTTTTGAAGCCTCGAGTTCGGCATTTTGACCTTCGCCATCTTGGTTTTTTGCAACCAAAAGTGACGCTGAATAAGACATTTTAGGCGACCAAAATGTTACAATTAACTTTCATGAACTGAAAACACACTGTGAAAGGGTTAAAGTTGTAAGACGAAAACACGGACAACACCCAGACCGGACAACTCCGTGGTAGAGACCTGTCAATCACAAGGTAGCCACGCCCTAAAGCATACCCTACTTTATGGTCTATTTGACTCTAAATGGGACCATAATTTACTAAATGAACATCATGCTGTATTGAAGAAGACTTGAAACTAGCGACTGAGACCATAAACTCATGTTAACAATGTTTACTGAGGTAATAAATCAAGTGAGAAGTAGGCTCATTTTCTCATAGACTTCTATACAACTTCTTTTTGCAACCAGAGGAGTCGTCCCCTGCTGGCTATTAGAGAGAATGCAAGTTTAAGGTACTTCAGCATTGGCTTCACTTTTCAGACCCGGAGGTTGAAATGTGTAAAAAGTAATTTATTTGCTCATTTCAAATGTTTAAAAATAATTTATTAAGCTTTCTGACTCTGAATTAAGCTTTGTGGCTGGTGGAGCACCACTTGTTCACTGACAAAGAGTCCCTCTGCTATGAATACAACAGGCAAGATGGTTTGTTGTGAATATGTTACTCACACCCATGTGGCTGCACTGGCGTTGAGCTCTGGCACTCAGTGCAGCGGAGAGGTCAAAGGATAACTGCTGGACTGGACAATAGGAGCGTCTCATTTCGGTTTCGACTCCAACTGTCACTTCCGGATCGGAGCAGAATGGAATGGGAACGATGGATTCCAAATTCCAGATTCTTCACAGAGCGTCAGTCCTGCTTTGTGTCGCGACGAAGCCTCCAGAGAACCGACCGCTCCGAACGGAGAGCCAGAGAGTCGGAGTCTGAATAATTAACCACAATGGAATAATAAACACGCTGTTCTCACAAGTTCTCCTCATTCTAAAAATGTCAAAAGCAGATGGCACGCAGCCTGCGGCGAAACTTTGGTATAGAGCGAAGAGAGAAGCGAGAATGGAGAGACGGAAAAAAGGAAAGGAAGGCGAGATAAAAAAATATATGTCAACGAGTTGTTGTTGTTTTTTTGGGGGGGGGGGCAGGATCAGGAAGAATGATGACTGACCCACATTTTATTTGTGACTCCTTAAAATGTATGAAAAAATGAATTGATGTAAAAGAGGTGAAACTGAGTTACGTAAAGATAGAATATAAATCTGCAAAGAGAATATTACTGTCTTTGATTCTATTTACAGTTATAGATCATGCTGGAGGTGATAGTAGGCTATGTTTTATTGTATCCTTGAATCACTGCAGACAGGAAATAATGCAGTGATACAGTCTATGGGTGGAAGCAACAAAGCAGGTAGAAAAACAGAGATATTGAGATGGCAGATGATCACGCAGATGAGAGAAAAGGAGAGAAAATGTGCTGAACTGAGAAAATAGGTTGTTAAAAGTTGCAGTGACAGTCCACATGGTTTACATTCTCTCCCCTGTTTGACAGCAAAGAAGCCTACTTCTGTGACGGGTGATCTCGTGTCTATCCATTTATGACCATGGCTAAACGTCTACTACATATAGGTTGGAGTAATTTGCTCGCCCTCGTCAGTGACTGGACAAATGTGGAAACAGTGTAATGCTTTGTAGTAACTCAGTGAGGTTTAAATAGAGCTATGTTGCTCAGACCGTGACCAAGGAATTGTGGCATTTTCTATTAATAATCTGAATATGCAAAGTAACTAGTTACTAAAGCTGTCAAATAAATGTAGTGGAGTAAAAAGTACAGTATTTGCTTTCAAAATGGAGTGGAGTAAAAGTATGAAGCAACATAACATGTAAAGTATACTCACAATTGTACTTAAAGATGGGGTCTGCGATTTATCCAGTATACACTTTTTGTTATATTGGTTGAAATGGTCTTTACACCCCGACAGCAATCCGTTTCTTATGAGCACTGAAAATAGACCGGAAAAGATCCGTCATCTGTAGCTGCTGTAATCCTGTAAAAACGTTTACCAGTCAGTAAAAATGGTCCCGGTTGTAAGGAACCAATCAGATGCCTCCCTGCCTCCCTGCTCGTACTCTAGCCTCAGCGTGCACCAGCGTGAACTCAAAGCGCGTGTCCGCCGCACGTTCACTGGAGAGAGGAAGAGAAAACTCAGCTCTTAAAACACCGGACAACGAGAACGAACTCGTACCACTATTACCATATTATCGAAAAATACAACTTTGATTTAGTTGTTTATGTTCTGTTAGTTTACTTTATAAAATACTGCAGATTTAAACTATTTATTCTAACAGCTCAAAGTGAAGTCAGACAAACAGGATTATCAACGAGGGGAGACGGCGGATAGAAAACATTGCCGAACTAAATTTACGTTACTCAAACTGCTTTTTCAGTTACAGAAACAAACGAGTGGACTGATCTCCCTCCAGATATTAGAGTAATGTTAAAAAGGGTCGTGTTGTCTCAGCAGGTATCTCTCTCTGTCCCTCCCCTCTCTGCTGCTCTGTGGCCGGCTCTCCAGCGAGCTGCTGCCCCCCCCCCCCTTCCCCTCCGTCAACAAGGAAATAAAAGCCCCTCGTCTACGAGACCGGGGTCTTGAGAGAGCTCCAGCCAGCTCATAGCGGGGTCTGTGTGAGTGAATGCCCGGGTGGAGAGGTGGCGATCCCGGCAGGAGCTAGCTAGCTGTGCCGGCAGTTTGTGGAGCTTCTAAACTCCGACAACAGTTGAGAAAATGTTTGATTCGCCATCTAACATCGTAAAACTGTCAATATTCTAAATCTACACCGTTGATTTCTCGCCTCAACATTTTTCAGAAGTGAATTTAGTGATGAAATAGCTACGAAAAATGTGAAGTAGTTAAGATGCGGCGGTGCTCGTGCATGTGTGTGGGGGGCGTTGCCTTATAAGGAGTTTCGAGGGGAGGGGGGGGTTTAGACGGAGCTCCTGAGGCGATGCGACTTTCAAATTATGCTAGTTTTCCAAGATCGCAGACCCCAGCTTTAAGTACAGCACTTGAGTAAATGTACTTACTTACATTCATGTAATATTACGTCACAACGGCTGCTGTATTAGCCGTGTGTTTACTACGTGTTTGTTTGCATATAGAGCGGGGAAGTGAGATCCGATCACAAGTGGTCACTCAAGACGCATTCTAATGCCAGGTGTGAACAGACGTACTTAAAGCTGTCCACTTGTGATCCGATCACTCAGGAAGCATGTTAATGCCAGGTGTGAAAGGGCCATAGGCTACAAGTACGATGAATACAGAAGGTCAAAGTTGAAACAAGTAGGAAGTCAGCCCCTAACTGTGATAAATGTTTACAACAGATAATTGGTCGTGTCTAGAAGGTAACCCGCAAATTGCGAAAACTTGCAAAAATGCCAAGACTCACTGCCCAACGACCTATCCTAACCGTAACTATTGGAGGTCGGTGCCTAACCTCAACCATCTCGCAAGAGTTTTGCAATTTGTGTATTACCTTCTAGACATGACCCAGACAATTTAGGTAATAATTTTACATTACGCCTCTTCAAAATATGTTTTGTTTTGTTTTTTTCAACCTGTTTGATCGTCTTTTGTCTTGCCAAAGACTCAAGTTGTGTGAAACAGGTTTAGGGCTCGGGAATGCATTGAGTGTCCTCACAAGTGTAGAAGTACAACCGTGTGTTTCCGAGTGTGTGTACCTGTGCTGTGCTCTCTGGGATCGTGCTGTTAGGACGCAGCCAGGCTCGCTGTAATGGCCTGATAACAGAGACCCTCCGGCCAGAAAACGGATTAATTAAGGGGCCAGACTGGAACCCCCCAGGGGAGGGTGCCCTCTGCACCTCCCCTCCACCAAACACACACATACACACAGACACCGGTGTGAATAAATAAAGCACATGTGCACACGCATAGCCAAGCAGACCTCATAAACTCACAATCGCAAACTTTCACACAGGTAAGCACGCCCCTGGAACACACACAGACACACACACACTCAGCAGGTTGAAAACATTCCCGTCTGCCCCGGCGGGTTTAAATCCTCCTCTAACTAACACTGGCAGGGTTCGAACGACTCAAGAGGAAACACCTTTAGCACTTAACGGAGGCTTTTATTCGCCTGCCTGGGCAGCTAAACACACTCATTAAGTTCCTCCTGTTTATTAGACCAAACACGTGGTTTCAGGGTGAGAAAGTGTACGGGGCAAACTGAGGAAATGAATCAAAAGGGAGACAGAACAAAAATCTAATTCAAATACATGAGTCAATTGTGTTTGTGCAGCCCTTTATCATAGATATAGTCCTTACCTTTTTTTTACCACTATACAGTCACGTTAATCCTAAATCTATATACTCTACTTTGACAAACAGTTTGCACCTCTGTGTGTGTATTTATACTATATATTCATTATATTCATTTTAACACCACTAATTTCTTTAACGCATTGACGCAATCGATCTGTCGGAGGTTGTAGTGGGCTCAGTTTTAAAGCAAGAGTGATCATATGAAGGCATCATATGAAACTAGAAAACCTCAGTAATTGGTACCAACCATGTCATGCTAGCTTATCAAGGAAGGAGGATAAAAAATAACGCTTCTAACGTACGCTAAATTTTGCAGAGCAAAAACTGGCGTAGCGATTTTCAAAGGGGTCCCTTGACCTCTGACCTCAAGATATGTGAATGAAAATGGGTTCTATGGGTACCCACGAGTCTCCCCTTTACAGACATGCCCACTTTATGATAATCACATGCAGTTTTGGGGCAAATCATAGTCAAGTCAGCACACTGACACACTGACAGCTGTTGTTGCCTGTTGGGCTGCAGTTTGCCATGTTATGATATGAGCATATTCTTTATGCTAAATGCAGAACCTGTGAGGGTTTCTGGACAATATGTGTCATTGTTTTGTGTTGATAATTGATTTCCGATAATAAATATATACATACATTTGTATAAAGCAAGCATATTTGCCCACTCCCATGTTGATAAGAGTATTAAATACTTGACGAATCTCCCTTTAAGGTACATTTTGAACAGATAACAAATGTGTGATTACTCCTCATAATGCATAAACTTGAAATACTGCTATTTTAACTTGCACTGTTTTATGTCTTTGATTATCATTTTGCTTTTAATTGTGTGACTTTCCTTTTTATATTTATATATTTATACATTTTTAATGAGCATTGTTGAAGGGGACCTGAGACCCAAGATTTTCATTGCTAACGACTGCTTCGTTGTAATTGTTGTGCATATGACGAATAAACAACCTTGATTGAACTTGATAAATGATTAATGTATGATTCAGGTATCTTAACCATAAGCTATATTCTGATGTATTGCTCTTCAGGTAAAATAAACAACACAAAGGATGGATTATTGGATGAACAAATCTTATTAGCTTCGACTTTGCCCCTAAAATAAATCAGTTTTCTGAAATCCTGAGAAAGGAATAGTAAAAATTGGATATGTCTGTATTAAAGATTACAATGTCCAATAAAAATAGCAATGCATTTGTCAGCACTGTTCAGCCCTTGAAGGTGTCCCGTATAAATCCTTGTCCAAGTGTTTCCGCTCTCACCTTGTCGGCTATTGAATGAGAAGTAATATGATCTGTTGAAGTAAAAAGGAAGCTCAGTTTGAAGACTTGCTTGCCAACAGTCGTAAAGTTACAATGACAGAGTTCCTTATCATATGCTGCACTTGTTTTTAAAAGTCAGTGGTGGCGTGCATTTGTCAGATCTTTCTGATGAAGCCCCTCATTGAACACAGGCGCTGAAAAGTGATATTCAGTTCGTAGTATCTGGTGTCTAGATTATTCTGTGCCACGGATTCTATAGATAACGTATCGAATGGCTCGTTGTTGCAGATTGGAGTTGCTAGCCAACACAGTCTGTCCTTACTGAGTCCGGTATGCTTTGTTTAATGTGGCTTTCTTTGTGTACGCCTTGTCCTTCTCTTCTCAGAGGGGTTTGTGTTTCCTCAGGGTTCATGGGAACAGCACCACAAGGTGAGCAACGCTGGGACATATAAACAACGCCCAACTTTTTCAATCACATCTGTGATCAACACCAGGATACGCCAACTGTACCTGCCCTTATTCCACTGCAGGTTTTGGGCGGGACTCGGTCAGAAAAGGAACCGGTTGAGTTGCGCCTATATTTATGAAACAACAACACGGAGGCTCCGTAGTCTGAACCAAGACAGCAAACTTTATTACTCCTTTCAGCTTTGACAAGGGCAGCACAGACCAGATCCACTCCTTCCGTTCTTACCTTTCACAATAAAAGTCCTAAACATATAATATTCGCAGGTGAGTATTTCGCATTTTCGGCACACCCCCGGTGGGTAAAGGCCTTTAGTCATCGTTTGTATTTTCCTACATAACATCTTATCCCCTTTTTTTTCATCTAGATGTGGTTGTGTCTAAAAAAAAGTTTTATTTTGCCCTGGGTCTTGCCTTTCAGGCTACATACAGGCTGCTTTCCTTATTGCTGGAGGTTTTTGGGGCAGTACAGTATGCAGTCTGAAAGAAATACTTGCAAAAACTACACTCTAGAGAGAGCCTTTCATGTTTTTATGTTACCTGAAGGCCACCGTAGTTCTCTGACATGCCTGACTTTCGTTGCTCCTAAAGTAGTGTTATTATGGTAACGATGGCCTCTGAGCGAAGCGAACAGCCACGGTTTTGCGCTCGGTGGCTCACGTTACCGCAGTCTTGGAAAGGGAGGAGTGAGTGGACGGGTATTCAGTTGGTTGCAATCTTCAACCACACCATTAGATGCCGCCAAATCCTACACACTGTACCTTTAATATTGTCCTAAAAAGATGCTTTAACTGAACCTCAGTCAAACATTAGACAAAAAAGCAGAGTTCTCTACATAGTAAATCAATCATCTGGTATCTATAAAGGAAACTAAAAATTATTTCAGAGTACCACATGTATGATAACACACTTCTAGGCTTTGGTTTATTAAAACACTGAAGATCAGATAATCCCAGTCTTAAAAAAATCAAGCTTTGAATTTTGTCTGTTCGCCAGACAGAAGTTTGTCCAACCATAACAACAACAACCAAACTGAGAAGCTCTCAGTATTAATAATAAATAATGCATTTCGTGTTGTGCAGAACAGCAGGGCCATCCAGATACAGGACTTTGCTCCCATAATCGTCCTGTCCAGACCGTTTTAATCCCGGGTCTGCTGGAATCTGTCCGTCGGACATCTACAAGTAGATGAAAACCTTCGGAACCAAGGGCAGCTCCCTGGAGCCGGGCCCAGACCCTGACAAAACCCTCGTCCATCTGTCTTCATCTGGCACCAGCGGCCACAGTCAGAACCACGACTAACAAGCACTACCATAAAAGCCTTTTTAATTTTCGACCAGGGATAAAGAGCGCTTTAGAATGAAATTTTCAAAATTTGAAAACATTTTTGAAGCCTTTGCCTCCCTGTTAATATTTAAGAACAAGTCTCGCTGATGTCTCTTATTCAGTCGGGGCTCTCTATTGGATCGAACTGACTCGATAATAAGCGACAGCAAGGGTGATGAGAGGTCATTCTCAACTTCACACTCTGCCTCTCTACATCACCTCCAATCTGAAATACAGTAGCATTTGCGCGTGTGCATGCACGAGCACGCCCGCACATCAAAATCAATTTGGTCCCGAGCCACGATGAGACGAAAATGCACCTTTGCACTAATGCATCAAAGTGGTTGAAAGTTGGCCAGTGCTCAATGTTTGTTTGTGTGTGTGTGTGAATCTGCACTGGCCAGCATGAACCCAGCAGGGGATGAAGTGGATGGTGTGTGTGTGAATGTGTGTGTGTTTGCAGGCTAGCCAGGGTCAAACCAAGCGGTTTGTTAACATGGAGCATTAATCTAGCTTGGGCTCGCATCCACACGTTGCAAAATAAATGGAAACACACACAAACACACACACACACACACACACACACACACACACACACATTCCCTAAGTTCTCTGCGGCGAGCTGAGATGCCCGCAAGTAAATTTTTAATCACAAGCGCTCTAATCACTCAGGTCCATCTTAAACACCAGCCCCGACCTCCACTAATACACATCAAGAAGACTCACAAGTCACAAACATCGTATCCTCCTGCACCCCAAAACGCGTGAAGAGAAGGAGAAAAACGACAATCTTTATCTGTGCTCCTGTATGATTTTCTGGTTGCTGTTTGTTGTTTCTCGGCATGCAAGTTCTCATGAAAGTCTGAGCTCTGTGCTACTTTACTGTTCCTTTATTTCAAAGCTCCACTGCTGCTGCTGCTGCTGCTGTGTTTTCTGTTGCCTCTTTTCTATACACCAGATAACCATCAGGAGGGATTTTGCCTCTTGTCATCACAAGTAAGAATGTCATCTTAGATGGCTCAGTGGGTTAAATAAAGGTCAAATAATGTATCAAGGTGAATTAATTGACTCTGATTCTACCGCAAATACAACATTTTATTATATAGTATACCGTATATATCAATTCTATCCCGCAAAATGTAAAAAGCAACGACTAAAGTAAAAGATAAAAGCTTCTTACTTGACCTTTAGGGCTGAAACTATTAATTGACTACTTGATTAGTTGACTGACAGACAATATAGTGATAGTCTATTAAACATTTAAGTCAATTCTCATAGTATACCTGTCCTGTGCAGGTGAATCACCGTGGGGCCGGGACCACAGCTATATAAGTAGGTGCGTGTGTGAATTTATTTTATTAATTTATTTATGTATATTTCTTTATTATTATTATTTTTTCCCCAAATTCTTTATTTATTTATTTATTTATTTATTTATTTATTTATTTATTTATTTATTTTCATTGCATTTCTTTCCTCCTACCTTGTTTATTAATACTCTGTTTTTTCAATTTACAGTTACTATCTGCTACCATATGTACACATCACTTTATTTGCTATGGTTTAGGTTGTTGCACTGTAGTCATTTTTCTTGGGGAAACGATAAAAAGCATGAATGAAAAGAACAATTTAAGTCATTTATCTAGCAAACATTCTCTCAGTCTCATTTCAGACCCTCAATGTGAGGATTGGACCGCTCATCTCCTTGGGCTCTTATGATTGGCACTTTACACTACTTTTTTGTCATTTTATAAACTAAACATTCAATTACTGGCAAGTTTAGGTGTTATATAAAAAAGGGTTAATTGCAGCCCTACTGGCCTGACTAACAGCCAAAACAAAATATTTGATTTATGATGTGAAACAGAGAAACGTAAGCAGCCCTTTCTGGCTTCTGTTCTTCAAACATCCAACTTAAAGCCGACATCTGCAAGCAGCCCGACAGTGACTGGGAACAAATGGAGGAATTTATGTTACATACCAACATTTCTGAGTCTTTTTGCTTCCGGGGGAAGCTGTAAACAGTACCGCTTTTTTGTCTCGGGGCCTGGCCATCTTCGGGGACACTGCACTGTGCAGCGAGCGGCCACAGAGCCGTATGTCATAGTCTACATTGTATAAATAAACTCTTCTTCTCCCAGAGCGTCGGCCTTTAAAGGGCAACCTCAGTCTAAAAAGACTCTTCTGATGAGCTTTAACACAACAATGCGGTGAATCTTAGTCAGCACAACACACTCTATCATATTGACTTTTTTTCCAAGATGCTTGTGTGTGTGTGAGTGAGCCTCTATTTACAGGAGGTGTGTCACTGTTCTAACCCCCCCCCCCTCGCCTGCATTGTTATTCCCTGCATTGCTATCCTCCAAACAGAGCACACATTCATCACTCGGTC
Source organism: Sebastolobus alascanus (assembly GCA_916701645.2). Lineage (NCBI taxonomy): Eukaryota > Metazoa > Chordata > Actinopteri > Perciformes > Sebastidae > Sebastolobus > Sebastolobus alascanus. Next base: position 1,787,523 of record CAKAOJ020000124.1, read on the forward strand.
TTGTGCCTTTCTTGCGGACATGCCAGGAGGAAAAAAGGAACCTTTTCAGGTCTGTGCTTGTAAATGACCTGCCGCAAAAGGGTTTATTAAGTCACCTCCCTTCTCCTAACCTACTTCCTGAAGCCACAGAGGAGGAGAAGGACAGACTCAAAGAGAGGACGCAGACAGACAGACGGACAGGACATGAGCGGGAATGGAGCACGTTTGTCTTTAGTCCAGGCTCAAATAGAGCTACGACTGATGATTTTTTTTTTCTGTGTAAAATGTAACAGAACAGTAAAAAAAAGTGGTCTTCCTCAGGTCCACCCATCTGTGGTCAAAACATCATCATCACCACGTAAAACAAAAGAATAACCGGGGAATGAGATACGTCCAGCCAACGCATTCTCATCCCAACTCGTCACATACTGACGCTTTGTCAGACCCCTCGGCGTCACTTTTCGGTTGCAGTAATGATGTGAAGTAAACAAAAACACGTGTTTAAGTTCAGACAATAAAACATATGTTTAGGTTTTACAAAAAAAAAAAAACATGGTTAGGCTTTAAACTGCTACGTTTGTACAGTGAAACGAACGAACAGATGATTATAACGTGACGCGAACAGCTGGATGAAAGCCTCGTGTTTGCAGTAAAACAGAGAAAAGGAGCAAATTCTCTCACATTTGAGAAGCTGAAACTTTAAACTTAATTCAGTCCAAAGGGGCTTATTGGCATACTAAACATACATTTACATTACCAAAGCAACTGTGAACTAAAAACAAAAAATCTGGTCCTCTCTCTCTAGGTCCCATGGTGGACAGGAGGTCGTGTTCCTCAGGCTCTATCTATTTGGCGATGCCTGGAAGCTGCTCCTGGATCCATCTCTTCATATAGGTTTCACGTTATATGCATCATTTTTATTTTGTCATATGGATCGCCTATGTTGTATTTTCATTATGTTGTTACTCTGTACACACATCGATTGCACGTCTGTCTGTCCTGGAATTGGGATTTCTCCTCTGTTGCTCTTCCTGAAGTTTCTTCCATTGTTTCCCTGTTAAAAGGGTTTTTGGGTCAAGTTTTTTGTGTCATATTCTGTACAGATTATAAAGCCCCCCCGAGGCATATTTGTGATATTGGGCTATACAAATGCAATTGATTTGGCTTGCTTTTTTTCTGTTTGTTTGATAAATGTCTCATCAATCAATTATGGCATATTTTGTGTTGTCTGTGTGAGCTGGAAGAAGGACCCATCCTCTGTTGCTCTTCCTGGCATTAAAGGGTTTTTGTGGGGGGGGGGGGAGTTTCTCTTTATCCAAACTGAGTGTCGAAAGATATCCTGGATGCAGATGAAAATTGTGATTTTGAGCCATATAAATCAAACTGACTTGGCTTGATCAAAATTTTCTGTCAATTGTCAAATCATTTGCCTTATTATGTATTAGCATTATGCTCAATGCAGGTTTCATCAAACACTGGTTTTGTAGCTCTTCGTTATCAATGACTTCCTGCCGTCTGCTGCAAATGCAAACCTGTTTGACATATTGACAAAATATCTAATTGATGCTGTAACACCCATACAGACTGCAGATGGAAAATAACTTCAGGCAACTTGCACCCAACACTAAAAAAACAATCAACTAACGGAGAGGAAAAATCAAATCTGCGTTATGGAAAACATTGAGCACACATGCAACAATTGGGGCCACTACAGTGCAGATATAAATAGTTTGTCATTAATTGTTTGCAACCCCCCCCCCCCCCCCCCCCCCTCCCTCTCCTCCTCTCCTCCTCTGGCTGCACAGACAGGGTTCATTCTGATAATCTGGCAGCGGTTAATCTCTGCGTGCGGTTTTAATTAATTTGCGCGGGTATAGGTGTTCACACACACTCCCTAATCTGACCTGAACAGGCGAAATCAATCATCCAGACAAGCCTCAAGGCGCTCAAGGAGACGATCACGATAAACACCCCCCCCTCCTCCCTCCTCCCTCCTCTTCCCTCTTCCCTCATCATCCTCCTCAACACACACAGACATACGACGCTTGTAACAGGACATAAACAACAACAACAAAAAAATCCTCCTCAAAAGGTCTCACACCAGATATCAGATTAGATTTTGGGGAATGAAATCACTCCGCCGGTCTCCAAATACGCACACATGTCGGGGCTGCGGATGCGTCTTCCTGAAGTGTCATCCATTCATCCATAAATCCGTTTTTTCATTTAAAACGGCGCGGCTGTCGGTGCGTAACTGTCCCCGCCACCACGGCACGGCACGGAGCGAGGAGCGCATGAAAACAAACATAAACGCCTCTAAATGCTCCACACCGGCCCCGATTTCTTTTTCTTTAACACCACATCAGACATGTCTACTACTATACTCCACTACGGGGGGATTAGAGGAAGCGTCATGTAGGACAGGGATGCTGATATTACACAATGGGAAACACACACACACCGTCCGTCACCCACCTTTGTCATCTCGGGGAGCTGTGATGATGTGATGTGACGGTCGTATAGCGGTGATTTCTCTCCCCCCCCCCCCCCTTGACTGGCTCCGTGTCCCCGGCCAGCCGGCTGACTGACTGCCCCTCCGCTGTCCCTCCTCTCCTCCTCTTCTTCCTTTTCCTCTTCTTCTCCTTCTTTAATTTTTTTTGTATGAAAGCCTCCGTTCCTCCTCTCCTCGCCTACAGCTGGCTCTCCTTCATCTGTTCGCCGTCTCCGCTGTTTGCTGGTTGTTCAGGTGTCGCATGCAGCGGATCCGCTGTCTGTCTGTCATCAGAGGCTCCGAGCGACTCCACTCCTAGTGCAACAAAACGGGAGACGTCTCTCTCTCTCTCTTTCTCTCTCTCTCTCTCTCTCTCTGTCTCTCTCTCTCTCTCTCTCTCTCTCTGTCTCTCTCTCTCTCTCTGTGTCTCTCTCTCTCTCTCTCTCTCTCTGTCTCTCTCTCTCTCTCTCTCTCTCTGTCTCTCTCTCTCTCGCTCTCTCTCTCTCTGTCTCTCTCCCTCTCCCTCTCTCTCTCTCTCTCTCCAGCCAATGCGCGCGCGTTTGTGCCTGTGATGCGGGGATGAGTGCCGCTGGGCTGGCGGTTGGCACGCGCTCACGCACGCACACTGCAAGCACATATGGTCCTCTCTCACACACACACACACACACACACACACACGCACACACACACACACACACACACACACACACACACACACACACACACACACACACACACACACACACACACACACACACACACACACACACACACACACACACACACATACACACACACACAGCAGCACATTAAGGTGCATGGACATTCCTAACAGATACTCGCATAACTGTGCCTATAAATATACTTCTATTATATATACCTGGAGTGACTCGGGGTGTGATCCAGGTGATCTCCAGTGATATGCTGTTCCAGCCCGTTCTCATTCCCAGGGCGTCAAATACCGACGCTTTGTCACGGCCGTTGGCGTTAGATCCGACGCTTAATGCCCCACAGGGGGTGTTCTTTATCGGAGGAATTGCCTCGCCTCCCAGCATTGGATGCTTGATGGGCTGCCACTAGGCACTTGGCACTATAGGCACCTGATTGGACGAACGCTTTCCCTCGTGGGCTGCTGCTCCCAGCGTTCAAATCGGAACCAACATGGCGGCTCGTTTGGAAGCTTTCTTCTCTTATATTACAAAAATAGTTCACCAAAATGTGTTTCTGGAAACATTTTATGTGAGAAATGAGCCATGTAGTTGCTGAATCTGTCTTCATTTTAGATCGACAACGGTTAGTTCAAAAGTTAAGGGAGCTTCAAGAGGCGGCGAGTCGCGCCAGACGCCCCTGATTTGCATAAAGTAGCCTAGACCTCAACTTTATGCAAATGAGAAGTGGCCAACGTGACGCCCCGTCTCTCGAAACGCAGCGCCACACTACCAGAATGCATTGCACGGCTGCTTACATAGACAATGAATGGGAAGCGTGGAAAGTACGGTGGCTGTGGACATGTACCATAAGGCACCCTTTAGCGTCGGTATGAGACGCACGAGGCTTTCCTTTAACTACAAATGTAAACCCACGTCAAAGAGCAAAAAGATACACACTGGCGGGTCGGAGGGGAGGTGGATGGATCCAACAAACATAAGGCTTTCATCCATGTTACAATCAGCTGTTCGTTCGTGTCCCGTGTTCACAATGTTCAGTTCAATTTTTACTGTACAAAAGTAGTAATTTAAAGCCCAACCATGTTGTTTTTTCCAAAAACCTAACATTAAGCACCGAAAAGTGACGCCAAGGGGTCTGACAAAGCGTCAGTATATGACGAGTTTGGATGAGAACGCGTTGGTTGTTCCTATAATAACGCTTGATTTATACTGCTTGTGTCCCATGTTCATTATAGATGTGTCTTGCTATTGAGCTTTGATATGAAAGCATCTGTCGTGCAAATAAAGTTAATTTGAATCTGAACTGGAACTTGATAGCTGACTGATATGTAAATTTGGAGCAGCCCAGGGGCTCATTCAGTGATTAGTGGGCCCGAGGTAAAACCAGGAATGGGGCCCCCCCCCTCATGCATTATTCTCCCCCTTTTCCTAACAGAGAATGTTATTGTTATTACTGACTAGACACTGATTGTTATGTATGCAAGCATTTACCTCGGTTATACACGCAAAACTGTTCCCATTGCACCAAGTGTTTCTGGATTGTTGACCTCTAAAGATAACTGATAACATTGATAACATTCAACCACTAGATGTCGCATTCTCCCTCCCCCGTTCCACTGCATTTACTTCACAACAAGTCGTTGCCAGGCAATTACTTCATTTATTTGTTTTTTCCACACTGACGAACCAGAGATACCACCACCGTCGTTTTACTATTGGCTCAAAAGCCTTGTTAGAAGTGGGAACCAAATGTCAGATGTCTTCCACAGAGATAAACAAAACATTCATTTTGGACCCGTCAACATTTTTTAAATGATTAATTCACAATCAGAATTTTTTTCAGGAAAAGCGTTGTTATATTAAAATGTCATATTGAGAATAATAATATATTATGTCAATGTTATATTATGACTGATGCATTAATGTGTTCATCACTTTAATGTTCAGCTGATAAAGGAGGAGTTTTTTTTTTTTTTTTTACTATTTACTGGCGGGTAGCTTGTGAATTTCACCAAGGGATCAATAATGTTTCATCTTAACCTATAATAATACATGATACATTATTTATTGATTATATGTTGTATTATTAATCTGAATCTGAATCTTCAAAGTAACTTAAGTTATCACATAAATGTAGTGCCGTACATTATATATAACCTCTATTGATCAAAACATGTAGTTTTGTTGCTAATGAGTTGTTTGTTTTCAGCTGCTTGTATAAATAACTGAGTTATGTGCTTGATAATATCTTCAGGAAAGCTTCAGGAGCCTCTCCCACCAGTTCCGAGTGGGAGTATCAACAATTCGGCAATTCGTTCCCGAAGGAATGTGTGATATCTGCTTTCTTGTTAAGTACACATTGAATGACTTTTGAGACCTTTTTAATACTTCTAAAAGAAAAAGATAATATTGTTACTCCTATAAAAATGCGAGGCGCGCAGAGCGGAAAAACGTGAGAGCTCTCAGCAACGCAAAAGCAGCACACAAAAAACTTAAATCTCACTGAAAACAATTACAAAAAGCCGCCCAAGGCTGCTAAAATGCATTCTGTCTGATCGGGGGCCTAAATGATCCTTGAAAGATGCTTTTCGTTGCATTATGGGAAATGTAGGATCCAGTGTTTTTTTGGAGCTCAACCAATAGAGTGCTGCAGGAATGAGTCCTAAAACTCTAATGAGTTAGCATTTTAGCACTTCTGGTTCCCTCATCTGGAAGTCAATGGGTTTATTGAAGGGGTTTTTAGTTAGATGCCTGAAATAAGGTCTGTGGTTAACGCAAGTTGAAGAGATTTTAACGTTTTATTCTACGACATAAAATACATCAATAAATATCGCACGTGAATTTTGAAGCCTTTATGTGTCTTAAAAAGGGCGGTTGCTAACAAGTGGCTAAATGAGTTTACTAAACGTCATCACGCAGACTCGTCCGCCGTTACAGCCTCGTTGTGTATACTCGCGCTCATGTGACCGTGTCATAGTTGGTCCATAGCCTAACGTTAGCTTTTTACTTCTGGCGATTGCATTCACACTTCAAAATTCATAAAAGTGGTGTTCATTTGTGGAGATTATCTTGCTGAACAAAGCGTCATAAACGTGTGTTCGCCACAAAGCTTATTTTCTGCAATAATCCAAAACCCAGTGGAAAAGTCCCATTGGCTTTTCGTTGAGCGAACCCAAGGCGACGCTGACTTCCTGGTTTGCCTACAAAAATACGTCATCCCTGGAGCACTCTATATCTAGGAAGAAGAAGTCGAGATATCGCTGCCTCTCCTGCTGAGTTTTGAATGTTCTTTTATAAAAAAAAATGTGTTTCTTGTGAGTCCTCCAACTTTATGGTAATGGTATGCTAATTTGCTCGAGTGCCCCTTTAATGGTCTCCTGCAGGGGTATCCTGGTGGCTTAGGGGTTTAAGACGCTTCCCTGATCCAAGCCGGGCTGAAGATCTTTGTTGCATGTCATTCCCGATCTCTTTCCCCCTCATTTACAGTCAGCCCTCTACTGCACACTATCTAATAAAAGGCAAAAAAATACTTTTAAAAAGGCTCATTTTTTGTGAGGCACTCGTTATTTTTTTGATGCTCACTCCCAGTTTTATGACATTAGGGCCCAAACTATGTCTGTGCAGCTACACCCATTTCTGCTACAGTATTATTTGAAACTCATCTACATGTATTTTACTGTATAGATTAATTTGACCCCTTTTATATGTCTTTCTGCATATCATTCCAAAAGTGAGTTAAAACATTTTATTATAGTGGTTTTATTATCATAGCTTTTTTACACAGTTCCAGTAAAGATTTATAATGAGTCACTGGTAGCCTACTTAAAAGACAATGTATTGCTGGTGACCTTGTTGTGAATTCTTTCTTTTACCTCCTATTATATCTACTTTTTGATGTTATATTTCTGCCAGTTGTTTAGCAGATCCTCGCTGGATCGTGCCATTGTTTGGAGTAATGATCTGGACTCCAGGGGTGTAATGATTAAATGAGGTATTGTGTTTGGTATAGCCACACTGCAGCATATTGCGTCCTCCATACGGGTCATTATTCCAGGGAGGAACGGGAGACTTTGATTAGGCAACGCTGTCTCTCCTTCCTATTGATCCTCTCTGTGATGAGCTGGAGAGTTTGTCCACAGCTTGTTAAACATCCCAGTGGCATTATAATTCATTGTTTTTCAGCTCGTTTGTGGGTCAGCAATAATGCACGACACCGCTGTGCTGAATGGACAATATTTGTGTAAGGGGCTGTTTTCTGATTGATTGGATGGATTCTTTTGTTTCCTCTCCTGCTTTTTTTTCATGGCCTGTGAGTGATGTAAATTGGAAATGCAGGAAGAGATGTTTCCTAAAATGAAGAATATGATTTAGTTTTTTTGTCGATCTAATGCGTTTACTGTATAGTTTTAAAGAAAGCTCTTAATAAGTCACTCCCTGCGCTTGAAAACCAACTTCCTATAATTACTTTTATTGACTTCATCCACACAGGAATCAGGCAAAAATGACATGAGGGGAAGTGTAGAAGCGACTGCACGCGATCTAGAAACACGATAAACTGCGTTTGTTATGGTTGCTTTCAGTCATGTGTCTTATCCTGAGGTGTACATGAGCTATCTGCCAAAGGAGTTTCATTATCTTTAGAAGCATTTTATGATCATTTTTATATACTTGCACTCTGGGACTGACAAAATACCTCGTTCCATTTCTCTACAATATAACAAAAGTCCATCTTTTTTTTCCCAGTGAATGCATGTTTCAGACATGTCTTCTGTATTTTGTCTAAAGTTGAAAGAGAAGTGAAACCAGGACAAAGTCACAGACCATGCATTTTTACAAACATGGCCCCCTGCTCCCCGTACGCCTGCAGAAGAAGGCGGGGGGCTCCGCTGCTAGACGCCGTCCCCCGGACACGCTTGGCTTCATCCTCCATTCGAGCTGTCAGGGTGCAATCAGCAGACATGGAGAGCACTCTGGTTGGGCTGCGACATTACTCTGACCTCTGCGGGGTCCCTCACACCACTAACAGGCCCCGCCGCCCCTCCTCTCCCATCGGGAGCTGAATAATTCAGCGTCATGAGGTTGTGGACGGTGGAAGGTAAATGGTTTGATTCCCTTTGGGATCAGTGAAGCTATAAACAATTTGCACTTGTGGGGTTGTGAGGCACACTGGACATCAGTGCTCTCTATGTATTTATAACTATTTCTATCACTGAATTTGATTGCCCCTTCTGCAATCTGTCAGGCTCCAGCGAAGAAATGTTTATTCAATTTCATTTTTATTTCATACACTACTTCGACTTTTTAGAATATTCTTGAAAAAGAAACTTTTTCATGTTTTGTAATTCTTGATGGATCAAACAAGTTAAAGCTGGAGTAGGCAGATTGGAGCAAATATGATTTAAAAACATGTAATTTTTATAAAACGGTCACTCTATCCTGACAGTAGTGCATGAGACAGGTAATCTGAAAAAAAAATCATGTGACTCTGTGTCCTCTGGTGGCCTCCAGTGCTCCTAATGGCATCTGCAAGATTTCACAGACCGGAGGAAATCAACCAATCAGAGCTGATCTAGAGTCTGCCGTCTCTGAGCAGCTGTCAATCACTAGCGAACTCCGATCAAATGATCAAACTAGGCAACGTTGATCAAATAGGAATCAATATTCTGTTACTGTAATGCCTATTTCTCGCCTCAAATGATTTCAGAATCATCTTGTAGTGTACTGTTTAGCTTCAAAATGAGAAAGTTAATGACCTGGCAGCCATGTTGGGATCAGTTGAGGAAATACCAAGCACCGCCCACCCGCTGGAACTTGTTTTAGTTTTATAATTGATTACACATGGCCTATTTCTCTGACCTGCAAATCCAATATAATACTGTAGGTCATCTGTGGTTACACCAAAGGTTAAATCAAATGTTGGTAAAGCTGCCTTTTGATTTTCATGGTCCTACAGTACAGCTGTTTGTTATCAATTTATGTCACAATTTATCAATTAATTAATGCCTACATGTATTTTTAATATGGTTTTTGCTTCATTTAATGACATATTTATTTATTCATCAAGTCATTTATTTATTTATTTATTTTGGCAGGTTCCGTCCTCCATAGTTTGTAGACTCTGTCAACATTAACAGAGTAATATAATAATAATTACACCTCTGTCTTGTTGTTATGTACAAAACGTGTGCATTTCAATTCTTTTTGGCTTCTGTGTGAAGGACACCGTATCGTCCCCGCTCTAAAAATAAAGTTTTGCTTGCTTTGCCTCCTTGCATTAGTTGCTGAAACAAGAGCCGCCTCACCTTCTTGAAGTTTTTAATAAGACAAATAGAACAGACTCCAGGTCCCTGTGCTGATGGGGTGGAGGTGGAGGAGGAGGAGGAGGAGGATAGTGCCTCATTTAGTACAGATAAAACCTCTACTGTTCCAAACAGGGCTGTCAACGCTTCCTGTCAACACTGCTGCACACCGCCCTCCGAAAACACACACACACACACACACACACACTTCTCTTTGTCCACTTCTTTCTTCTGCTTCCTCATACTTCATCTTCCTCTCCATCCCTACTTTCTCCTCTTTTCCTCCTTTCTGTCCTCTCTCTGAATCTGCTGAGGACAATGTTCGTGTAGTGATTAGGTTTCGCTCTGCTTTCCAGTTCTCTTGTGTGTGTGTGTGTGTTTCTGTACGTATGTGTGTGTTAGTGAAATCCCCCTCCCATGGGCTCAGGTGTCACCGCAGCTCTCCCTCCAACTCCTTTGAACGGAGAGCTCAGCGTCGAGGATCAACATGAGGGCGAAAGGTTTTAGACAGTTTCCCATGTAGCGAATAAATTAAATGCTGCTGCTGTGGAGAGAAAAAGACTGCTCAGCACACACACACACACACAAGGCAGTGTTTTGAGCTCGGCGTACACCGGCTCAGCTCTCTTAAAGCCTGCGGTCATATTACTGAGCGCGAGGTCAAAGGTCAAAGCCAATGAGCCGCCACACAGAAGGAGCTGTGTTCTAACTGAGTTGCCACTCTGGCTTTCTTCGGTGTAAAACATGGTGTTGTTTTGACGCGAATGACGGACGCGTTTCTGGATCAGCACCCGCTGCAGATGAGCGCACGTGCAAGGCGGCGAATGTGTGTCACTCTCTAAAAACTCATCATCCCAATTTTAGTTGGAAGAGGTTTGATTTTAGACTTGCGACCCAGATTTTTTTTCTTTTTTTTTTTCTTACGCCACACATCACGGTCATCTGCTACCTCCTGTGGCTTATCTCCGCTATCAAAGAAGATGATATGATACACACACTGGTCTCCTCTGAGAAGCAGTCATCAGCTTAGTGGCGATCTCTCCCATACCGAACGCATGAGCTTTAATCTGCGGATCGACTTTGTAACAATAATCTATACACATTATGAAATTGAATTGGAGGCCACCACATACCGTAGGAAGCAATCGCTATAACTGCTTACAACCTTCACGGTGGTTTATCCATGCGCTGCAATCTTCTGATAACCTCCTCCTCCTCCTCCTCCTCCTCTGACCCTGATAAAGAAACATCACGTACTGTTACTGCACTGTTCCCATGTGCACATACACTTCTTGCAGTATCATTATATTAGTACTTTGAATGATTTATCCCATTTATAAGTCTACTTTTCAGTACTTGAGTGTGTTATCCCAACCTGAAGGCAGCCGTTGGTTTCTATTCATGTCAGTGTGGTATGAAAATCAGCTTTCAGAGATTTGAAACGTGGGTGCCCTGGGCCGTCCTCGACCAAAGAAATCTTTAGTCGAATAACACTTAAACGATTTTTTTCGACTAATATATTGGTTGATTTAATCGACAGATGAGTTTCTCCACAAAGAATCACTCAACGCATCACTTAAAGAGAGATGTGCTCATAAGTTTCTTAGAAATAAGTCATTCAGCATGAAAAAAAGCATAAAAAACGACTAATCAACTAAATAAATCTTACTAACAACTGATTAGTCGACTAAGGCAGCCCTCAAGGGTGCTATATGATATATATATATATACCATAAGATGATAGAAATGTGTCAGCCATCAGAGGACTGCTTTGTTTTTAAAGGGGACCGTTGACTTCTGACCTCAAGATATGTGAATGAAAATGGGTTCTATGGGTACCCACGAGTCTCCCCTTTAGAGACATGCCCACTTTCTGATAATCACATGCAGTTTGGGGCAAGTCATAGTCAAGTCAGCACACTGACACACTGACAGCTGTTGTTGTCTGTTGGGCTGCAGTTTGCCATGTTATGATCTGAAAATATTTTTTATGCTAAATGCAGTACCTGTGAGGGTTTCTGGACAATTTTTGTCATTGTTTTGTGTTGTTAATTGATTTCCAATAATAGGTATATACATATGTTTTCCCTGGACAGGATCAAATTGGTGTAGGCTTACCACTATATTATTAGCTATAATAATATTGCTGCTATAAGCAAGTACATTTACGGAACTACCGTATTTAAGTACAATTTTGAGATTACTGTACTTTATTTGAGTAGTTCCAATTGATACCACTTTAAACTTCTACTCCACTATATTTCAGGAGTGAATATTACTCCACTACATTTATTCATTTGCTATATTTACCAGTTACTTTGGAGATTAAGATTTTCTCACTAGACTGCAACCAACCTGTCCACATTCATTATTCATTACATTATTATTATTATTTACTTTTTAAAGTAAATTATTTATTTACTTATTTATTTATTTATTTTTGATTTTCGCGGGTTCTGTCCTCCATAGTTTGTAGACTCTGTCAACATTAACAGAGTAATATATCCAATATAATACTGTAGGTCATCTGTGGTTACAACAGGGGTTAAATCAAACATTGGTGAAACTGCTTTTTCTTTTTTTTAAGGTCCTATAGTATAGCTGAAGTATGTTATCAATTAATGCCACATTTTATTAATTAATTAATGCCTACATTTATTTTTAATGTTATTTTTGGACCATTTAATGGCATATTAATTAATTAATTAATTTTATTATACTTTACAGACAGCATTTAGAGTGAAAATTAGCTCTGAAATGTAGAGCTATAGAGCTGTTTTATTTATTTTTATTTTATTTTGTTATGATTTCAACTAATGAATTCGAAGAAAAATGCATTAGTCTTTTTATTAATTCTTTAATTTCTTATTTTATTTTATTTATTTATTATTATTTCTTTTTTTATTATTATTATTATTATTATTATTATTATTATTATTATTTTTGTTTATTTTATTTATTTATTTTTTATTAATTTAATTTAATTTAATTTAATTTTATTTAATTTAATTTAATTTTATTCTATTTTATTTTATTTTATTTTATTTTATTTTATTTTATTTTATTTTATTTTATTCTATTTTATTTTATTTTATTTTATTTCATTTTATATTATTTTTTTTTATTTTATTTTTTGTCTTCTCCACGAGACAAAAAATGATAATTGCAGTTGCAGCTAGTCAACACGTGGCGGCGGTAACGTGCGGCAGCGTAACTATGACCCTACCAACATGGCGGCGCCCGTCAGCAGCAGCTACAGCCGGCTCGTTTCCGCTTCTAGAAAAGTGGGAAGTTATCTCTTTAACTCAGCTCTCATCGCCCAGACGGCGACGTGCGGGAACAAAATGGACTCAGCGGGGCCAACCAAGGTTTGACAGGAACTCTAGTCATGTTTTACCTTCGTATTGTTGCTGTGTCACGACATAATAACAACAATAATAAAACAAAAAGATGCCTCATTCAGCTGTTTTGTACGTGGTCCTACAGTTTAAAATTATAACGCCGGTGTTTGCTGCGCAGTTAGATAACGGGGAGTTCACAAGCTGCACTTACAGATATGAAGACGTCTTTACATTTTTATATAGTTCTCATGTTTTGTTTTATTCCTCCACAGCTGGAGTTTGCGGTGCAGATGACCTGTGAGAGCTGTGCAGTTCAAGTCAGAGCTGCTCTGGAGGGGAAACCGGGTGAGAAATGGAGCTTTTTACTTGTGTTTACATGTGTTCACATCCTGAAACAGCTCCGTGTACAGTTCTGCTGTCTGTCACCTGTAACCGGCAGCTCTTTGCACGGTGAGTGGATTAGCAGCAGTGTAACGACGGCTCGAGTTGAGTTGACACAGCTGAGAACCAACACAGCAGAAAAAGTCAGCCAGTTTTTATCTGTCATGCTTACGGTTGACCTTTCTTCATGCATTCCAGTACAATGTGAAGCATGTCATGTTACTCTGCAAGGCAAGCACAGTTTATTTATGTAGTGCTTAACATTAAAATGCATAAAACAACAAAATGTAATATGTACAGTCTGGAAATACCTAATACTTTACTAGGAAGTTTTCTCAAAAGAACTATTTAAAGTGGCAGTAGGCAACAATTTTTTGGCATAATTTGTCAAAAATTCCATAATAACCTTTCAGCATATTGTAATTCAAGTGGTCTGAGAGAAAACTAGACTTCTGCTCCTCCTCATGTCTCTGTTTTCAGGCTTTAGAAAAATCTAGCCCGTGACGGCAGATTTTGACCAATCACAGGTCATTTCAGAGAGAGAGAGCGTTCCTTTTGGCTGTGCTCCGGTCATGTGACCAGAACTTGGCTTCCTTCAACAGATTTTACAATGGCGGCCGGGTCACAAACTTTCTCATTTTACAGCTAAACAGTAACTCCAAGATGATTCTGAAAACATTTGAGGCGAGAAATAGTCATTACAGTAACAGAATATTGATTCATATTTGATCAGCGCTGCCTAGTTTGACCGTTTGGTCGGAGATCGCGAGTGATTGACAGCCGGCTCTCATAGACGGCAGCTGGACAGCGGACCTTGTTTTCCTCCGGTAAGTGAAATCCTTCAGATGTCGTTAGGAGCACCGGAGGACACAGTAGGACACAGAGGAACATGTTTTTTTTCAGGTTTCCTCTTTCATGTACTACTGTCACGATATAGCGGCCGTTTTCTAAAAAATAACTTTTTGTATCATATTTGCGCCAATATCGCGCACTGCAGCTTTAAAATGCATAACAACAACATGTAATATGTACAGGCTTTTAAGGGTCTGGAAATACCTAATACTTTACTAGGAAGTTTTCTCAAAAGAACTATTTAATTTGGCACAATTTGTAAGCTAAATAGAGACAACTTTCAGTTGGTACACTACCAATTAATTAATTAATCCAAATTGAATGACTGTAGCCTAGAGACTTTAAGTCTAGTCTAATCTAAGGATAAAAACACAGAATAAGTCGATCGGTGAATTTCTGTTATCTGAATAATCGTGATTATCATCACCTGAGTGTCTTCAAAAAAGCCGTCTAGCTCACTATCATGGTAGAGAAGTGGAAAATAGTCTGATTCTTAAAAAAAAAAAAAAAAAAAAATACAGGAATTATCATGTAAGAAAGAACAGACTTACACAATGTTGCTATTTTTTGTTTTAATCTTTCATTTATGCTTACCTTATGATTACCTTTAGAGCTGCAACGCTTAATCAATTAGTTGTCAACCATTAAATTAATCAACTATTTTGATATTCGATTAATCGGTTTAAGTCATTTCTTTAAAGAAAAAAAAAGTCAAAATTCTCTGATTGCAGCTTCTTAAATGTGAATATTTTTTCTGGTTTCTTTACTCCTGTATGACAGTAAACTGAATATCTTTGAGTTGTGGACAAAACAAGACATTTGAGGACGTCATGTCTGGCTTTTTCACCATTTTATGACATTTTATAGACCAAACAACTAATCGATTAGTCGAGGAAATAATCAACAGATTAATTGACAATGAAAATACTCGTTAGTTACAGCCCTGATTACCGCATTTAGGCTTGTTAGTTTTTCGCTAAAACAGAGTTTTAAGCATGGTGATTATCAGCATGATATCACGAATCGCAATTATTTTGGCCAGGATGATCGTGACGTGAATATTTCATATCGTCTCAACATTGTCTCTCTTTCCTCCTGTAACTAGTGCCAAATTTCACAGTTCTTTCCAGGAAACTTGTATGAAATTATTGAAAAAGAAATCACTGAAATCAAAACACCCACCTAAAGAATCCCATATTCATTCCTCAGACACAGACAGGCCCTCAGAAGCGTAAGAAAATAGAAAAGTGACACTATACAATTTAGAGTGTTAAAACAGAAAAGCAGCAAATCCTCATATTTGAGAAGACGGAAGCAGATAACGTTTGTTACTGGCTTAAATCATTAATTTGTGTAATTTCTCTGTCCGTTTGTGTATCTATCACATGATCATTTCCGTCGCTGTTGACGTGTCTGCAGGAGTGACGTCTGTCAGCGTCGACGTCGGTAAGGAGGAGGTGCTGGTGGAGTCGGCTCTGACCAGCGCGGAGGTGCAGGCTCTGATAGAGAGCACTGGACGCAGGGCCGTGCTGAAAGGCATCGGAGGACCGGAGCAAGGTGAGAAACCGCAGGACCAGAGTATCGAACCTCAATGCTCTCCGGTACCGACCGAGAAGCGTCTGTAGCATCGGATATTGAAAATGTTCATGTAACAAAAATCTGGTCCGATTTGTAATCTTGTTTACCTTTTCTTGAATCAAATATTTACTCTTTTAAATCAATTGTAGACTGTTTTATAAGACTACGTGTGCTTCTTTTGTTAAATGAAAAAAATAAATAAAGATAGATAAATTGGTGGAAAAAGTCTACTAGAAACACTGGCTACTAAAACTTATTATTAATGGTGCTGTCATTGATCTCCCTGCAGAGCAAAGACGCTTATTAATTTAGACTTAAATGCTGCTCCAATTGTTGAGACTCTGCTGCTGCTTACACATATCAATAAAACGCGCCCTGGATAAACACATCACACGTAGAAAGCTCTAAATAGAAGTGTGATTTGCACATATGTAGTGTGCACTGTGATCTGATCACTCTGATGTGGTCTCGGTGGTACATATGTGACCTGATATGTTGTGTAGTGTGAATGCAAATGCATCTCTGACCACATTGGGGGAGTGCCAAATCAACTTAAGCACGGCTAACGTCTCGAACGCAGTTGGTTATGGTCGACAACATATCGCAGCACAAGGAGGTTAAGACATAGTTTCCCTCCGATAAAATCAGATGTGGGCTGAGAAACGTAATCGGATCACTTGAGACGCATTTGTGACGCATTCTTATTCCACATATGTGAACTTCAGCAACATGTGAACACATGTGTGGGATGTGTCCAGATGTGTGAACGAGATCACAGACATGTTAAACATTTAGGACGTCTTGTGTTTTTATGACAGACCTGGGTTCAGCTGTGGCCATGCTGGCAGGTGTGGGGAAGATCCAGGGGGTGGTGCGCTTCCTGCAGCTGTCAGAGGAGCGTTGCGTGATAGATGGGACCATCGATGGGCTGGAGCCGGGACCCCACGGCCTCCATGTCCACACCCTCGGGGACCTGACGCTGGACTGCCTCAGGTAGGACCGCAGAGCTGCATCAGGCACAAGCGTGAACGGGAAAGACAGGCTGGTCAAGTTAAAGGCTAACTTAAGTATTTTTGTGGGAAAATAGGGTCCCGGTTGAAAAATACCGAAGTTATCCTTTAACACAAGCATTTTCAATAAAAGTGTGTGACAGGCAGTCAGAGCTACAAAGTCTAAGGCAGCGTTTCCTGGCTTTCATGCTGTATTTTTTGGGAAACACTGATGGACATTTTATAGACCAAAGAATGTATCGATTTATCAATTTTATAATCAACAGATTAATCGGCAATGAAAACAATCGTTAGTTGCAGCCCTGGTGTCCTGACCTTGTTAATAGTGGACAGCAACATCACCCACAGTTAAACGTACACTGCTTTCAAACTTCCTTTTTTTTTTTTACTTATATTTAATTAAATTGAATTACTTTTTTTTTTTACAGTTGTGGAGATCACTATAACCCCTTTGGAAGACGACACGGCGGTCCTGGGGACTCTGAAAGGGTACAGTCATACCTGGTCCTTGTAACACTATAGAGCATTTCACAGTTACGTAAACATAAACATTCTTAATGTGTCCCAGTTTATTTCCTGTTGCAGTGTATGTGAATGAGCTGACAGGAAGTAAACACGGACCCAAGCCGTTGCCTAGCAATGCAATCCCCGTTAAAAATAACTTACCATTATATACATTTTTATAATTTTTGGAGACTCCGTGCTGTAGATCACTGGTGCCAGAACATTTAGATATAAAAGGAGTTCGTAAATAATGGATCCTCTTCTCTGACAAAATCACTTCTGAGATTTGATAACATTTCAACGTGAGCCAACTGTAAGACGTATATGCCAAATACGTCCCACTGGAGCCATTTTGAGCAGTTCTGCTTCAGGTGCTACATTTTCAATAAAAGTGTGTGACAGCTACAAAGTCTAAGGCAGCGTTTCCTGGCTTTCATGCTGTATACTCTTGTGTATTTACGTCTTTGGTTCACTGTTATTTATTCACTGTGTGTTGTTGTCTTACAGCATGTAGGTGATCTTGGAAATATAGTCGCTGGACCAGATGGCAGAGCCTCATTTAGACAAGAGGACAGTCAGCTAAAGGTAACACACACACACACACACACACACACACACACACAAAAAGACATATTTGGCACAGGTAGAAAGGCAGGTAACTACAAAGATGTCGTATATAAACATAATATAATTTCCAAAACAACACCAGATGCTCTTCTCGTTTGTCAGTTTTGTGCCCCCTCTCGTCTCCTCGCTCCTCTGGATTGTTACCCGGAAATCAATCAATCTCGGTGCTCCATCTTAAAGGACACCGCATATCCTAACATGCATCTCGTGGAGCGACGAGTCTCGCCGGAGGAGCTATGAACGAGGATACACCGGTGTGTCCTTTTTCGGAAGTCTTTTCGGCAACCGTGACGCATAAAAGAGTCGCTTTAAAATGACCGCTTCGAGGCAAAGGTGTCTCATTTTGTTAAATGCCTTGACTCCTCCGCTCGCATCTCCGGTGGGCGGGACTTAAGACGCGAGGAGAGGAGGCGAGGAAAGGAATTGAGGATGTACAAACTGAGAAATGAGAAAGGCCCACGAATGACAGGTTTTTTCTTCGTTGATACCTCGGTGCCCTCGCTGCAGGTATGGGATGTGATTGGCCGATCGCTGGTGGTGGATGCAGGCGAGGACGACCTGGGTCGAGGCGATCTCCCTCTCTCCAAACAGACTGGGAACTCTGGGGAAAGGTGGGTCAACAGCACTGGTTTAAGATGGGTAGAAAGTTCATGTATGCATTCAATGTCAAAAGGGGTGTACAAAAAAAATAGGAACAACTTTAGCACCAGTAGCACAGGTCCCTGAGAGGCGGAGATCCAACTTGATGGGCATTTTTGAATCTTTAGTGATGTTATCGTAAGGTGTTTCTATTAATTTGTCTACTGCCTGTTTATTATATATACAGATAAGTTTGTCACTGTGAAAACTTCAATGTGTTTATAATGCTGTATTGTAATATTGTGATGGATCTTTCTTCTGTCTTAATTATGGGTTGTTTAAAAACTCACATAGAGGAATGAACAAATGTTAGGAAACAATATCACAAAACAGTCTCACCTCAAGGTTGTTTTGGTGCACTGTAACGACTCATCGTCAACATTGGCTTAAAAGTTTCCTTAAAATGTTCCTAATTGTTTCGTTTGATGTCACACTTAAAGGGTAACTTTGGTATTTTTCAACCTGGACCCTATTTTCCCACGTTTTTGTGTCTAAGTGACTAATGGGGACAACACTCTTTTAAATTGGTCCAGTATTGAGGGACAATGCTGCAGACGCCAGCTGCTAAACAAGCTGTAATGTAATCCTTTGGGGCAAGCTGGTACCGTCAGTTTACGTCCACTAAAAGTGCTTGTTTTTGCCACTGACAGGCTCAGATTGTTATTATAAGTGTCTTACAATATTATGGAAAGGACCCTACAGAGAAATAATACGTTCTTCATACCCTTTCGCTTGATGCTGTCTGTTTGTTATTGCGTCATGTGACTTGTTGCCGGAAGACAACGGTGGAAAAGTGAGTGAGAGTTTGGAGACAGAGGAGTGGGACACGGGACACTGGTTGTTGTCAGAGTTTGTTGTGTTGGGAGTACAGAAAGCGTAGCTTAGTGTTATCTAAAAGATCTTCGATGATTTCGATAACGTCGGTGCAACGCGAGGTTTTCAGAGCGAGGCTTCTCTGATCGGGACAAACAATAACAAACAGGCCAAATCAAGCGAAAGGTAAGAAAAAGTTTTTATTTCTCTGTAGGGTCCTTTCCATAATGTTGTCAGACACTTTTAATAATAATCTGAGCCTGTCAGCGGCAAAAACAAGCACTTTTACAGCTCGTTTAGCGGCTGGCGGCTGCAGCGTTCTCCCTCAATAACAGACCAATTCCAAAAAGTGTTGTCCCCATTAGTCACTTAGACACAAAAACGTGGGAAAATAGGATCCAGGTTGAAAAAATACCAGAGTTATCCTTTAATATTATTATGAATCTATATGTATTTTAAATGTATTTAAAAATCAGTATTAAGTTATCGCGATAGTGATTTCGAGGACATTCTATCGGCACCTATTCTGTGTCAGTAATGCATTAGGTTTTTGTTAATGTATGATTGAGTGAGTAAATAATTTATTTCCAAGACACACGTAGTCAAGATGTGCATGGCTAAAAACTATAATTAAAATTGAACAAAACAATCTAAGGGTTGGGATTGTTGTCAAACCACTAGCTCCAAAGTTGAGAGTTAATAATCAATTATTACATGAGCACTTTAAAACGTAATTGTCAAGTAACGAGATCTGACCTTTTTTGAAGCGGATTTTCTTCATTGTTTCAAAGGCTGTCTCTTTTCCTCTCCTCTATAGACTGGCCTGTGGGATCATCGCCCGATCCGCAGGTCTCTTCCAAAACGCCAAACAGATTTGTGCCTGTGACGGGGTCACGCTGTGGGAGGAGAGAGACCGGCCGATAGCTGGGAAAGGTCGAAGCAAGGCCAACAACACAGAGACACCGGCGGCAAACCTCTGAACTGCGTCGGGCAGGTTGAACAGAAAAGGGCACATTGGAGAGAAATGCAGTTTGTCAACAGAGGGTCACAGCACTGAGGAGTATGTTTGCACACAGCAGGCCAGATGACCAAAGAAAAATAACCTTCTTGAATTTTTTTTCTCTGTGATAAAATCAAATCCTCTTTCAGTCACAGTTACTGTCCTCTGAGGATTTTAGAAGCACTAAAGCAGATTAAAACCAGCCTGGGACTTTGTGAAAGTCACCTTTGATTAGCTAGATGTCCGTTAATGCTGTTATGTGTTTGTATAACCAGTCGCCTCTGACACAATTGCCCCATCACTGCCTAAATTGATGTACTGGCTGGTTGGGATGAATGCACTTCAGTTTGGCACTAAAGTAACTAAGTTAATTATGCAAGCCACCTATAAACAGTATTATACTAATATATATATATTTACGTTTTTGAGGAGTGGTGTGATGCTAATATTTAGGATATTTACTGTCACAAAGCCTTCCAGACTGCACCTGATCTGTCTCAACCTAAGTCAGTAGTAACTTACCTTCAAGCCCCCAGGAAGAGCGCCGGGCTTCGAAGCAAATTTTCGTAGTGGCCAAACGGCGGTACTACAACTTCCGTGTCCGTCACGTGATGCCATTGGGCCCAAAAAGACTTTTTCCCCATAGTCTTACATTGGGAAAGAGACGTCTGTAACTCAGCGGATCTTTTTTTTTTTTAGGTAAATCAACTTCCCAGTACGAACACTTGAATATCCTTTATTTAAACCATTAGGTCCTAAAAGTTGTAAAATGCACTAATAGCCGAATCCAGAGTTATTTCCCTTCCTCCGTTCATGTGATTGAGACCCAGACCGCGGCTGGAGCGAGGGCTGGGAGTCAGGGTTAAAAGAAACGTTACTGTGCCTGCTCTATGGGCCCAATAGATGCGGAAGATCGCCGGATGATCCGGGTATTTTTTTACCCGGAAATCAAGCTTTTTTTGCTTCATGCGCCTTTGAGCAACTTTCATGGGAATGAACGGGGCCACGCCTTCGATGTTGTATCTAGTTCTCTTTATACATCCATGCTTACCTTGCACGGCAGCTGGATTCTCGCGATGTCACGAGATCACGCAACAATCGCGGGATCACATGTGTACACGAAAATCCATCTTGTCAGCTTCAAGTAATGCGTTTGTGTCGCAGCACGGACCAATCAGCGTCATATGAAGAGCTACTTGCAGCTACGGGAGAGAGGCGACTGTTCGTTCTAAACGACAATGGCGGCTCCCGAAGATGTTAGCGTAGCTGCAATAGCATCAGTTATATCCAAACTAGAGAGTATTTCTTCATTGAAAGAAGAGCAAAGAACGGCACTGAAGGTTTCGCTTTCGCTCTTCTCCCGACTGGCTTCGGCCAGAGTTTGAATGACAGATGGTTCATCCAATCACCTGCCAAGTATTTTTTTGAAAGTGCCCGCCCTTTTCCAAACAGTTTCCAATGACGACTTCTCAGATGGTTCTGTGTAACAAACCATCTGGCGGGTCAGATTAAGTTGTAAAACCAAGTGCTGTGATTAAGAATGCGTAAAAACTAGCTAAAAAGGCAGCAGAAAAGTCCAAATAGATAGCTAAAAGTAAGGGATATGTGGCTGAAAGGTGCAGCCTCAGCCATTCCGGGTGGTAGTAGTCGCCTAAACATTGACAATTCCAGAATCAGGGATTCGCGTGTGCAGCGTGGATCCACCACGACTTGTTATCTTGAAAAATTCCGTCTATTAAAGGGGATCAACGCGAGGGCGCTGGGAATCACTGGGCTAACTCAGGACATGCAGAGGGAATCTGTGCCACTGTTATCTGCAGTGTGTTCATTTTAAATCCATAAGGTGGTGTGAGTGACTTGAGTACAGCGCTTAGAGGAGCGAGAGAGTCAAATTCTGTCCAGAGTGAAAGGCCAAGGCGGGGGTTCCTTAAGGATTGAGTGCTCAGCTGTTTTTTTTTTTCAACATGGAGTTTGAGTCCTTCATCGTTTGCAGCAGCCAAACTTTAGAGCCACACAGGAAACTGACAATTTTCTGCTTCAAACCCTCCGTTGTCGTCCCTCGTCACAAATCGTATGTGATGATTGAAGTATAATATAATAATGTACAACACTTCTACCTGCTGACATTTTTCCTCTTGATGAAGACATCGATATCGGGACAGTGTGCGCGCACTATTGGCCATATTATGAGAGTGTAGCAAGTTTTGCATTGATTTTGCAAATTGAGCATCTGTCTTGTCCCGGTGACGCCTGAATAAGCTTATTGAATTTTCCCCCAAATGTTCAGCCGGTGTCCTTTTCCATTTGTTTGTGAGGGCTGTGAACGCAACTTGAATGTAGGGCTGCAACCAGTGTTTGTTTATATCATCGATTGATGTGTGGATTATAGTCTATTTAGTCAGAAAATTGTGATAACGTCCTTGTTTCCCAGACTTCAAAGTAATGTCTATAAAAAGCTATTTTTATGTCCGACCATTAATCCAAATATATGTTAATTTGCAGTGATATAAATCAGTGAAAAGCTTATTGAATTTTCCTTCAAATGTTCAGTCCGTGTCATTTTCAACTTGTGTGTGAGGGCTGTAACCAGTGTTTGTTTATACGAGTGATGTGTGGATTCTTTTTCATTATTATGAAGAATTAAATCTATAAAATGTCAGAAAATAGTGAAAATGTTTTTATTCACCAGAGCCCATAGCGATGTCTATAAATAGCCCTTTTTATGCCTGACCATTAATCCAAATCTATATTAATTTGCGGTGACATTAATGAGTGAAAGCTTATTGAATTTTCCCCCAGATATTCAGTCGAAGTCATTTTCCACTTGTGTGTGAGGGCTGTGAGCGCAACTTGAATGCAGGGCTGCTACCAGTGTTTGTTTATATTATCGATTGATGGGTGGATTGTTTTTTAATTAATAATTTAGTTTATAAAATGTCAGAAAACAGTAAAAAAGTCCTTATTTACCAGAGCCCAAAGTAATTTCTATAAATAGCTCTTTTTTTTTATGTCCGAGCATTAATCCAAATATATATTAATTTGCAGTGATATTAATCAGTGAAAAGCTTATTGAATTTTCCCCAAAATTTTCAGTCGGTGTCATTTTCCATTTGTGTGTGAGGGCTGTGAACGCAACTTGAATGTAGAGCTGCAACCAATGTTTGTTTTTGTTTTGTTTTTTATTAATAATTTAGTAGTAGTAGTAGTTTAATAGTTTTTTTTAATTAATAATTTAGTCTATAAAATGTCAGAAAATAGTGAAAATGTTTTTATTTACCAGAGCCCAAATTAATATCTTTAAATAGCTTCTTTTTTTTTTATGTCCGACCATTAATCCAAATATTTATTAATTTGCAGTGATATTAATCAGCGATAAGCTTATTGAATTTTCAGCAATGCTCACTCTGTGTCATTTCCCATTTGTGTGTGAGGGCTGTGAACACAACTTCAATTCAGGGCTGCAACCAATGTTTTTTTTTTTTTTTTTTTAATGAATAATTTAGTAGTTGTAGTAGTAGTAGTTTAAAAAGAATTTAGTTTAATTTTTAATTATTAATTTAGTTTATAAAATGTCAGAAAAAAATTGTGAAAATATTTTATTTACCAGAGCCCAAATTAATATCTTTAAATAGCTTTTTTTGTCCAACCATTAATAATAAAAAAAAAAATTAATATAAATCTGAAAAACTGGAACCAGAAAATGTGGAGTGTTTGCTTGACAAATCAACTTTTTTTTTTTGCTGATTAATTTTCTGTCTGAATCTTTTGTCATACTAAAGCATGCACCGGCAGTAATTCTGCACTTGATCTGTCCTCTGTGATTAAAAGCAAAAAATGTGACATAATGAGCTCTTTAATTGAACTCACTGACTTTGGTTCCTGTCCCTTTGGAGCAGAACCCCTGTGGCTCTGAGGCAGCCTTTTTATTCTTCTAGTAGTGGCTCTGATAAATCAAACCGGGGCTTTGTGTGCTTGTACAGTGTGTGCTTGGGAGTCATATTTGTGAGGAATCAGCATCCTCAGGGTGCAGCACCACCACCACCTCCACCAGCACCCTCCCCCCCCCCTCTGCAGCCTCTCCAGCAGAATGCCCGACATGCAAACGGAAGCAGGCGCTACCATTTTGAAACACAGCACCGCCTAGGTAAGATGGTAGATCCTTTTTATTTAATCGCGCTTTTTTCCCTGCAGTATTATTCTCATCCGAGCCGTACGGGAGGTAATTAAAATCCTATCCGTCTTTTACGCGCGACTGTTTTTTGACGGCTGTACTTAAGCGACGACGACTATAAAAACCGTGTTGTTTAGCACGGAAATCACTCGGTGTTACACTGTATTCATTCCTGTGCGGGGAAAAAAAATGTGCCTGCTTGTTACAATGTATCGATCTCCTATCGAGAGCCAGTTATTGTATCAGTGTTATGTGTTTAACATTATTATTATTGCGTAAATGCGTAAAACAAGTGTTTTTATTGTTTTCTCCAAGCCTGTTTTCGCCTTTATAGTGTTTGTTTGCTTTGGACACCCCCCCACCCCCCCGAGTGAAACCCCATAATAAGCATCCCGCCTCGCCGTTCACATTTGTTTTTATTTGGTTAATAGCTGTCCAACGTGTCTAAACAACTTAACGTGTTTCTTTTTCGCTTTCAAATGAGCCGAGCTGTGAAAATGTGTCGACTCAGCGTCGCGCTGCGTCATCAGAAAACCAGCTTCCCCCCCCATTATTATGCCTCACATGAACCCAGTGTTAATGCAGCAGCCATATGGAACACAGGGGTACACTCATATATATATATTTATATGAAGTATAGAAACACTGAAGCTCTCAAGCAGCAGTACAAGAGGTGTAGTCCAGTCAGTAAGCAGCTGCCTCTGGAGCCCAAAACCAAAAAATAGAAATGTCACTCTCTGGTGGTGTCATGTTCCACTTTGCCCCTTTGATTTACAGCCAGACGTGAAGGTTGTTTCGGAGGAGAAGGTGTTCCACCAAACCTGTAGAAACACTCCTCGGTTTCGACGTGATTTAGAAGCGAGCGAGCGAACGAGGAGGGACAGTTAAAAGAAATATGCTTATTTTCAAGTGCATACATGTCATTTTTGCCAACCTTGAGACTTAAAAAAAAAAAGGGAGGATTTCGAAACCAAAGCCGAGGGTCTGAGACTTTGTTTCTTGCAATCTGGTGACTTCTTTTGAAGAATGAAAATAACCAAATAATAAGTAGGCTACACTGCAACCGCATTTTTTGTTAAATAGGCCTACTTTTACTTTTAATTCTCAGGAAAGAAAACTGAATAATTCGCCCCTCTGGCCTGAACTTATGTGAATCTCTCATATAAACTAATATTCATTAGTTTTCATTCATTCATTCATTCATTTTTTTGCCCTTGCTTGAGTTTTTCTTTCTCTTAGTACTCTCCATTTCCCTCTGCGGGAAGCGTAGCTCAAACCGTGCCATGATGTTGCAAGCACCTCTCCTCCGCCGGGGAAAGACATTAGCTCTATTGCCATCCGTGTGGGAACAGTTGGGCTTATCCCCGCTGTACAGTGCCAGAAACAGGTTGAGATAACTAAAATGAAAAATAGGTGTGAAAAATTGCCATAAATCAGGGGATATGTGAGCCCGGGTGGAAACCGGGAGAGGGCAACGAAAAACAGGAGTCTCTCGGGAAGATCGGGTGGGTTGGCAAGTATGATACTTGTATTTTGGGTTTCTACCAGAACGTGTTGCGATTGGTCAACCGAACCAAACTTTTCGGACTCCGCTCCAGCTCCACTCTAACTAGCTTTGCTTAAGGGCGTGCCAAACTGGCCACTAGGCCAACGCGTTCTCACTCCCAACTCGTCAAAAAAACGTTGTTTGGTAAGTGTCCCTCGGCATCGGGAACCGACGCACGGAGGCGCCCTTTAGCGACAGTATGCGACCAGCCGGGCTTTCAACTGACTCCAATGTAAACCTGACCGCATTATTCGACGGTCGGAGCAAGTGGCGTAGTATTAATAGCAGGAGGGGTGGTGGATGGGTCAAACAAACAAACACAAGACTTTCAACCAGGAGACCGGTGTTCGTGTCCCCTTTGAAACTAAAAGTAACGTTGACTTATCTTGTCACGTCAGTCTTTAGTCACGGGACTCGTCGATATCGTCAGTCCCGTGAGTCACGAAAGTCACTAGTCAGTGAAGTTAACGTCAACCACGAAAGTTTCCTAACCTTCAGTGGTTGTGTTGCCTAAACCTTACTTCCTGTGAAAACAGAAGTTTATTTTGAAAGGACACTGCAACGTAACAAGCGCATGTTAACACGCAGTCCTTGGTTCGTCCAAACATAACGCAAGAGGGGTACCTCGTGTGTCGGCCTATGATGCCGAGGGGCACCGACCAAGCGGTGGTATTTGACGAGTTGGGAGCGAGAATGTGTTGACTAGGCAGGCATTATGCAAATGTGTTACTTGGTGACATCACCACATTACGAAAGAAAAGGCGGAACTTCAAGCGAGGCGTTTCAGGTATTTCAGGAGCAGTGTTTCTGCGGGGGAGAGTAACTCCCTTTGGGCTTTGTAACTTTGCAGACCTTTAACATGCACAAAAAACTATATAACACACTAAAGGAAAGGGAAAAAGGACAAAATCATATATGTCCTCTTTAAGGCAGCTTTTTCAACACAAAGAGGCCTTTCTGCCATGTCACTGATACGCACGCAGTGCTCTCACTTAAAGGTATTGGTGTAAAATGCTCCTTTTCCCTGGCTGTCTCCTGTGTATGACAGCCGTACGGGTAATTACAGCCTCCTCTCAAGTGAGAGTGAGATCTTTAATGAGATCCTCCTTCAAACTGCCTTTGCTCCACGATATGTAGGCTATTGAAATTATTTAGCTGTGATGTGTTTCCTCGGTTCCTGTAGGGAATCCCTGCTCTGTTTTACATTATCTGAGTTCTCACAGGCAAATGTGAGGTCTGATATTTGAATGCAAATCTGGCTGCTCATTCATGCGCTGAGGGTTTTTCTTTTTTATCATTTCCTCCAAATAAATGAGTTTGTTACACGTTCTTTTTGTGCTTAATCTCTGTACCTTTTAGACTTTTATTTGCCTTATCTCTGGATAATAAGCAGAAGTTTCATGTTAGAGAGTCTTGGAAGTCTTGTTTTTTTTTTTTAATTCAGAGTCAGCAGCACCCCCTTCCTCACAGATGTTTTGAAGCCCTGAAAAGAACCTGAATAGCTAGGTCAGCTGTGTCCCAGTGTACGGCAGTCCACCCCTGTGTTCAGATAATTGCACTCCAGTACTTCTCTCTCCTCGCCAGACTTCCGTAGAGCCAAAGGTGTGGCTTTGTGCTCGCCCAGTAAATGTTACGTCTGTGTAGTTAATCCCCCTCCTCGTCTCTAACCACAGTCACTACTCTGTTCCCTCCGCAGCGCCATGGACAAGAGCAACACAGTGAAGCTCTTCGTGGGCAACCTGGCGTTGGACACAACCCAGGAGGAGCTGTCGGCCATCTTCGAGCCCTACGGCCAGGTGGTCAGCTGCAGCGTGCTGCGACAGTTCGCGTTCGTGCACCTGCAGGGCGAGGGCTCCGCCGAGCGGGCCATCCGGGAGCTCAACGGACGGGAGTTTCGCGGGCGGAATTTGGTGGTGGAGGAGTCGAGGGGAAGGCCGCTGCACTCCACCAAGGTGTTTGTGGGTAATCTGAGTGGGATGTGCACCACCGAGGACCTCCAGCAGCTGTTCCAGACATTTGGGAAAGTTCTCGAGTGTGATAAAGTCAAAGGTGAGCAAAGACCCTCGTAACATTTCAATTGTTTTAGAACGCTCCCTGTAACATCTCTCAAGTAAAATTATGGAGCTAGTGTGTGAGTGATGGGGCAATTGTGTCAGTGGCGACTGGTTATACAAACATATGACAGCATTAACGGACATCTAGCTAATCAAGGGTGACTTTCACAAAGTCCCAGGCTGGTTTTAATCTGACAGTTGCTGAGAGATTTAGTGCATAAATTAGAGTCTGACCATGTGATGTGTTGTGTATGATACACCGGTGCAAAGTTCTCAGTGTGCAACACAGGAAACGGCCGCATCCTTGTACAGATAGACGAGGTGGTCTCCTTTAGCGCAGTTCGTACGTTTTCATAGAAGTACTAAGTAAGTGCCCGTGGCGATGCCACTGTGATCCTAACTGTTGTCCCTGCGCTCAATGACAGCCAGGCATTCCTCTTCCGCAGGCTATGCCTTTGTCCACATGGAAAACAAGGAAGACGCGCTCCAGGCCATCGAGGCCCTTCACGGCACCTCGTTCAAGGGCCGCCCGCTGTCCGTAGAGCTGTCCAAGGTCCAGCCCAGCAAGCAGGCGCCTACGGGAAAAATCCCCTGCGTCAACTGTGGAAAGCAGGGCCACTATGCCGGAGAATGCCCCGTGGGGAAGCCTTCTCTGGAGCAGTACCAGAGTCAGGCGGCGGTCCTGGCTGCCGCCGCCGCCGCGGCCGCCGGCCTGCCACTACAGGTCCAACAGAGCGTGCACAATTCAGTCTACAACACCTCCACCTTCGACCCCACATATGCGGCTCTCACCGGGATCACCACGGGCACGCGCACTGACGGGAATCCGGTGAATCCGGCTGTTTACGGTGCCCTTGCCAGCCAGGTGTACGGTGCCAACGTTGCCAGTCAGCTGTATGGAACGGTGGCCAATCAGGCAGCTCTTACACAAGGCGCCACCCAAATGTACAGCTCCATGGCCCCCAACATCTACGGCCAGATGGCTGCGAGTCAGGCGAATGCTGCTGCCGCCGCCGCCGCTGCCTACTCGCCTCAAGTTTACACCCCAGCTATGGCCAACTCCCACGTCTACCTGACCGCCGCTCATGGATTAGATATGCAAACAGCAGCGGCTGCGGTCAACCCCGCCTACGCTGTATCTCCAGCGATTTATGGTGCTGCCACACCAGCCTACGCTCATATAAGCGCCATGGGAGGAGCGGACCCTACGGCCATCTTTGAGGCGGCCAGGCAGGCGCATTACTTTGCCCAGGGCCAGCAGGTCGTGGCCGACCAGCAGCAGGTGGCTGCCGCCGCGGCAGCAGCGGCTGCGGCGAAGTCCGGCGAGAGGGACCGCAGCCCCCTACGGAGGTCGGTACCTCTGCTGCCAGACCCCGTGATGAAGCCGTTCATGTACCAGAGAGCCAAGCCGCGCCGACCCCTGCTCCCTACGCCGGCTGGCCGAGCAGCAGAAGAGGCAGCGGAGGCCGCAGAGGACCCCATGGCCAGGTATGACACGGCCCCTAAAACCTTTTTACCGCCAGCTATGCGGCGACACTGAAACATTCCCAGTTTTGAACAGTCTTGTTTCTCACGGTTGATTAATGCTTTGTTGCATTTTCCACGCTTCTTTTTTCGCTTTACCACTCTCTTGTTACTCCCACTGTGTCGCCCATCCTTTCCCTCTCCCTACCTCAACCCGTCCCTCTTTCTCCCCCCCCTCCTCCCTTCTCTTAGGTACTATGCGGAGTACTACCAGCAGCTGCAGCAGTACCCCCAGTTCCAGTACGCCTACCCGCCGCCGAGCGCAGTGGCGGCCATCCCCGGCATGCAGGGAGTGTCGGCCGTGTCGGCGGTCCCTACTGTTTCCGCGATGTCCGCCCAGTCGGTCGCCGCGCTGGAATCCCTCAGGCCAGTGGTTCCCTCCGCCGCGGCAGTAGCAGCCGCCATGGCTGCGCCAAGGGTGTATGAGCCGCCGTTGCCGCCGCCCACGCGCAAGGAGGCCATCCTCCGCCGCCCCGAACTCTCCCTTCACACGCCTGAGCCCCCCTTCCGATAGTCGCACACAACTCTCTGCCCCCCCCTCCACCCTGAACCCCATCCCCCCCCCCCCCCATCTCCTCTTCCACCCCAAACTTGACCACCTTACAGCAGCTGTATGTGAGAGAGTGCGTGTGCGCCTGGGGTTTGAAACTGGGGGTTTATTAACCTGCTTTTCAAGGGACTCGGCCCGCTAACCTTGGTCCTGTTTGCACGCACACAGTGCAGCCATGAAAGGGAGGCTCTCATCTGTTGTACGGGCATTCTTTGTGCTTCTCAGTTTTACTTTTTTTTTATCGTGCCAGTCTCACACTTGTGCCAGTATTAGACTGACCCCGTCAGTCGTTTCATATGCCTTTATTTCCGCAAACCCAGTTATGATTTTTCTACGGCCAAATCTACGATAAAAAGTTCTTTATCAGCCATCCTCCTTGGGGCCTAGATGATCAGTTAGGGCAGCTAATTTGAAACCTTTTTTGCCTTACGTTGGACAGTTTACATTTGTAATGTAATCAGATGGGATGTCAGATAAACACATATTGTGTACAGGCTGCATTGCATTGTGTCCAACAGAACCAAGGTTGTTTTGGGGGGGGGGAAGGGGTGTTTGTCTTGAATGCGATGTGGATGTAGTGAAGTGTGAAAGAGAGAGCGTAGATGTGTGGGCTCCTGACCTTGCAGCGCACAAACGCAGCAGCTTAGACTGCGCCTTGCAGAAAAAAAGCACACATAACACGTACTGTAACGTATGTTTGGATCTCTCCTCGACCCTTTTCCCCCCCACCTGTACTCTAACTACAACACTGGAAGACACTGCTTCACCTCTCTCTCTCTCTCTCTCTCTCTCTCTCTCTCTCTCTCTCTCTCTCTCTCTCTCTCTCTCTCTCTCTCTCTCTCTCTCTCTCTCAATACAGCTGCCTACCTCTGACAGTAAACTTCAGTCTATTCTATTCTACTCCACGCTTTTCACCCAGTCAGCAGTTTAGTTCCTGTTCTCCGTAAAGGTACAGGGTCAGCGCTTTAGGGTGGGAGGAGCTGGATTTTTGTACATATTCTGTATTAAGTCCTCCAACATGTCTAGAGGCCTTTAAAAATAGTGTTTGTTTTAATGTAGTTTACATGTAATACAAGTCAACCTGGGGGTGTAATGAATTGTAAATGGAGAAAAAAAAAAAAAATCCATGTGTGACTACTGAACGAGCTGTTTACAAAGGATCTTTACGCAGCATCCTATTGGGAATCATGATATGTGACGAGCTCAATTATGTGCCTATAAGCTTTGAGTGAAGTGCATTACGTGGAGGGATCTCCCATTTCAAGTGCTTTTTAATCATTTCAATGGGGGGGGTAAACAGGAGCCCTCCAGAGCTTAGTATCCACCTCGTGGACTTGCACTCCTGTACAAGATTTGTTTCATATCATAGGTTTTTTTTTTTAAAAAGCCACAAACTGAGCCTCACGGGTTCATAATTAGCCGCTGTTTTTAAACAGGAACGACAGTGATATAGCACCAATGAAGTGAGAGGCGGGGAAGTGTCTTCCAGTCGCCCCAACTATCCTACTTTTTCCAAATACCAGACCTGCTTCAGATTGTAATTGCAAAACTAGTGTCTGTTTTAATGCGGTTATTGGATCTGGTAGGTGGGGTTTGCTGCACCAGGAAAACAATCAGCCACCTTTTTCAAAACTCCAGCCATTTGGTTCTACAGTCACTTAAAACAGTCACTTGGAGTTATTTTTCTGCAACTACTATTTGACAGCGGTCTGTTGCACACACACATACCCTCCGAAATCACCTTACTGCCTCGCTGTCCCCCCCCCCCCCCCTCCCCTCCCCTCTCCCCCCTGTGGTTTTTAGTGGTTAAGTGCATCTCACAGTGTAATCTTTCTGTGTCGTATATACAAACACACACCAGTTGCATCCTTTGTAGAATTATGTGGTTTGCGAAATGTCTTGTTTGCCATGTTTGAGACCGTATTTTTTAGAGAAGTACTTTAATTTTGCCTTCTTTTTTTTTTTTAAAGAAAAGATAACAAAAAAAAAAAATTTAAAAAATTGGCATGCTTTTTATTGAGAATATGTATACTATAATCATTATTATAATAAAGAATGTTTGGCTCACTACTGTGGTAAAAGAAAGCAAAGGGTTTGGACATTTCCCCTTCTTGTTTATGTTCTCCACTATCTGTTTCTCTTGTGTAAAAAACGACCACACAGGTGTAGATGCTGGCCCAGCTTTGCTTTCTTTGGTCAGGGTAAGTGCGGGTTGGTGCTCCTTTCTCTCTCCAGCCTCTCAAACTGGGTGCAAACCTAAATTTACACGAAGGGGTTTGCACTCCAAATGCACTTCAGTATTATATTCTGGCAAGAAAAAGGCTGGGTACGGTCCTTAAATTGATTTTCTACACACGCTGTGGCATCATGTTGAGAGCTGGGGAGAGGCACACAGATAGAATGGCCTGGGTGCATTTTGATCTGTGGAGCAGTTCCTGTTTCTGGGGGTTGATGGGTGTGCGTCTGGTCTGGTCTCTCCCTGCTGCACCAAATTCTCCCCCCTTCCGTGTGTCTCTGTGTCGACTCTCAGACCTGCATGTGTGATAATCTGTAACTCTGCCGCAAAAAAAAAAAAAAAAAAAAAAAAGCCCAGTCCAAGACAGTCCAGCTCTGAACTAACTATCTCAACTGAATTAGGTCACCGGGCCACCTGGGACGGCCAGCGTGCAGCCGTGCGTGAGCGTGGCGGCGTGAGCCATGGGGACGACTTTTAAGCGCGACGCCACCGCAGTGGGAACTTGTTCTCTCTCTCCTTCACCACCAAGGTAAATGAAAAAAAACGAAACAAAAACAAAAGCACTGACCTCTCCTCTCCCCCCCACCTGCCGCCCCCTCCTTTGACTGTGCCTTGACCAAACACTCCTCCCCATCCCTACCCCCCTCCTCTCCTCCGCCATCACCACTTCCCCCTCCCTCTCCCCGCTCCGTAACACCTCCTCTGCTGCAGTGGCAGTGCCATCGGTGGGGGTGGCGGGTGGGGTGGGGTGAGGCGGGGCTAGGACCCCTTCCACAAGAGTCCTGTCTTCGCTTTAGCATACAAGACTGTGCCCTCTTTGTCCCGCTGGTGTCTGAGCTAGTGAATAAAGGGGAAGTGTGATAGTGTGTGTGTTTAAAGAAAGAGCGCATGGATGTCTGAGGAACTTTTTTGGGTGGTGTTACTCCTGGTTGGTGAGGCTTGGCACAAGCGGACACACCCTTGCCCCTCCCCTGCCCGCTAGTCAACTCCTCTCCACCGCCGTATTCGCCGCCCTCACCCCCCACCTCCCCTCCCCTCCCTCCTTCCACCCCTACCTCTTACCTCCTCCTTCTCAATCCCACCCCGACTGTCCCTGTGCGCCTCTCCTCTCCGCCGTTCACACATACACACACAGCGCTTTTTTTTCCGCCGCCACCGCCGTCGCCACCTTGGATCTGGGTTCGTGGCTCTGGCTCGGACTCAACTTCCCAGAACCACCCACCTGACCCCCAACCTCCCCACCCTCCTTTGTTACCATAGAGGCCTGGGCGTGCCAATGGACAGTGTACTGTATGTGTGGTGGCCCGCCGCCGGGACTCAGTAACATGACACACAGAGAGACTTCACTGTTGGACAAGTCGCTTTGCTAAACACTGTTGAATGCTGGGTTTTGCTCCACATGGCTGTGGGAGGGATCTTAACTCCCGTTTCCCAAAAGCTCCATTACATCTTAAGTGATAACCTAAAACAATTTTCTTACTTTTTGGGGTCCCTCACAGCCTGTGCGCCAATCAGAAACGTCCTATAAGATGGGCCTATAGGTATGAGGCCAGTCTGACCTGTAGATTCTCAATCTCAGGGTTCCTATAGGACTTTTCTGGTACGGCAGCTCTATTCCTCTTAATACTGGGATCAGCTGGACTGGCTGGGTATGTGCTCTGAGTGACTTGTATGTGTTTTTTTTTTGTTTTTTTTTTACCTGTTAAGATTGTCTATGTGCTGAAATAGAGAGCTTAACCCTCACACACGACCTCCGCACTCAGTATGTCAAATGAGCTGTCCGGCTGTTTGCTCTGACAGCTGCAAGATGGAGTCAGGAGGGCGTTGCCTTCTGTCTTCTCGCCTAACAAACAAAGGAGAGGGAAGAAGGAGGAGGAGGAGAGGGATGAATAGATGAGTTGATTATAAGGTGAGTTGGTAGTGGAAGGATCCTCTGTCCAAAGCTGCTCCCTAACCTCACCTTCCTGATCTTGGAGGACCCTATTGTAAGATCTACTGGCCAGAATCTTATTCTGAAAAGGGCCCTTAACGCTGGACATTTCCAGCCGATTAGACTGTTGTCAGGCTATTAAATAGGCGTTATCAGTCGCTATAAGCCCTATAGATGTGGGTCAGTAGGGGCCTACTACAACCGCTAGTAGGTTTTGACATCTATTCACATGGTAGATCAACAAAAGAATGTATAAAAGAACACAATAGCGACCACAGTAATTTTTCACCCAGGAGACCAGAGTTGGTATCCTGTGTGAAACCAACAAAGTGTAGTTGTCTTTGTGTTCGGAGTTATTTTAAAGACCCTGACGCACAATGCCGATGGTTGACCGTCGGACAGTTTGGGGCCGTCGGTGAGCGTCCGTCGGCCTAGTTTTTGAGGTGTGTCCCACGCCGTCGGCTCTAGTCTGCCAGTGTTGAATCGGCGGCGGCGCCCATCGGTGAGAGAAATCACTCTGATTGGCGGTTCAGATTAAACGAATCATATGCACGTGAAGAGAAACGGAAGTGAGGAAAGCAAGCAAATGAGTAAAGTCAAGAGGGCAAACAGAAGGCTCTTCTCATGTTTCATTTTCATTTCATCTGATCATTCCAATACACGGATATTTTCACAGCGACATGGCCGTCTGGAGTGAAGCTAAGTGGTGAGTGAGAGTGGTGTGAAAATGGTCGGCAAACGCCGCTTTGTTTCATGTACGTATCATAACAACAGCTTGTATATTCGCAGTCCACGGCCTTCCGATTTCCCTTTTTGAATGACGAATACAGCCTAAAGAAGCCTTTTTGTTTGTGTTCAAAAGGTGACGTTTCATTCAGTTTTACAACATGTTAGAATGTGTTGCTTTTGAGTTTCATGTAGTAGGCGTAGTAGGCCCCTAATGACCCACATCTATGGCGCTTATAGCCACTGATAACGCCTATTTAATGGCCCGATAACAGTCGAATCGGGTGCCATTTTAGTGTATCCTGATAATGCAGCTTTGACTCTGAGGTGTCCATTTCTTGGATGCAACTGATTTTGCATTTACAGACATTGTATTCACCCAAGATACAAGAAAATCTTTTCACAGTATCAAATTACTGTACTTTTAGTCAGGAAAACAATGCAACCCCAAGCCAATTTCTTTTATTAGAATTACCCTGCAGCTTTAGAACGAGTAGACAAATGGCTGACTCCCTTCCCGGCCTCCATGATCAGGGCGCGTGGTGCTCCTTTTTTTCCCCCTCCGATCACCTCATCCTCCCCACTCTCCCAACTCCTCACTAAAAGGCTTGTTCGGGTGCTTGCGAGTCTGGGCTTCCCGTGCTTGGGTGAATGCAGCCACGCATCTCTTAAACCCTCCCCCCCCCCCACCTCACGCTGTACTGACAGCCTCAGCTCGCTGCAGCCTCCTCCCTTACTTCCACTTCCTCACCCACCACCCCCCCCTTCCGCCTTCTGTGGTTTTGGACAGCTGAAGAATCGTAGATGCTCTTCATGTACACATCTCTGTACATCTGTACTCCAGCAGCAGGTATCAGCCGAGAAGTGTGTGTGCATCTGGAACACACTCCAGTTAGGTTTGAGCACACAACCCCATAGACCATATTGCCTTTTGAGTTTGCAAGTTGAGATTCAGTAGGTTTAGCCAATGTGTTTAGCCAATGTGAACATTCTAGCTCTTCTAGCACAGATGTGAATTACAGGTATCAGACTCTACTGCTGCTCATCCTGACTTCAGATAAACACAATAACGGTAGAGTCATACCTCAGCCATTACCTCATCTACAGGGGGTTGACACAACATCAACACCTGCAGAATGTAATGCGGATAATACAATATCCCTGCATTTATTAAGAAGCTCAATAGGTTTATTTTGAGGATTGGTATTGGCTTGCATTACATTGTAAGGTGTTCATGTTATTTTGTCCACCCCCTGTCCATTTTTTTTTTTTTTTATCCGTGGTCCATATTATTATTAAAACTCACATAGTTGCATTATGTTTACAGTTCCCTCAGCTCCGTAGTAGCACAGTAACGGTAACCACAAATAGTCACACAGTAGCTAAGCCTCTTCAAGTAGGTTAATGGACCAAGCAGAGTGTAGTTACATTTAAATGCCTGATTAATTATAATATACATCATTCTAGTTTCCAAAGAAACACGAAGGGTGACTGGATAACGTGTCACCTCGAGAGGATAGCAGTCTGGATCGGCTCATTTCAAGGAAATTAGTTCCAGCACAAAGTCGAATGGGATGGGGTGGGGGGCATTTTAGTTGATGAATGTTAGATGAAATCTTTGCGTCAACATGTTTACTGTGAATGACAAATCCTGATATAAACACAAATTCTATTGTAAAGGTTGTGTATGCATATATATGCCTTTTGATCTGTATTTCTTATAAAATGTTCTGAGGCATTTTTCAGTCTGCATGCAAATCATGAATAAATTCTTGTTTTTTTTCTCACAACAGTGCCTGAATCTCTTTTATTCTTATTGAATTTATGTGTTATTTAAACAGGTAAAAGTCTTATTGAGATTAAAATCTCTGTCTTTCAAGATCGATCTGGCAAAATGTGTTGTGTTTTAGTTAGTTATGTAGTTAAGTACTTAGACATGCAATACAGAATGCCAAGAATATAGTATAATATAGTACTTGTAGTATAGTTTATGATAGAAAATAAACACCCCCTTCGTCAACATCCCTGATGAAGGACATGATGTTGTTCCTTTAACTGGAACCAAAATTAATTTTCCATTGGCAGACCAGCCCATAAGTTTTACTACATGGCAGCCCCTTTTATCTTATTTTGACCGACTGACCGTGCTTCCGTATGATTAAGACCACTTGTATTTTTTATAGTATATGTTTTAATTTTATTTGGACATAGTTTATTTGGGCAGACTAATGGACTTATGGCATATGAGATTTATTTCTCTCCCTCAGCTAAATTGTATGACATCATAAAGTTTGATTTATGTAAACAGAAATTACCACTAACAGTTACATAGTCCATTTGTACATGGTAAAGTTTATCAGCCTATTTTATCTTTAGGTTGGGATTTATCCTATATTTATCATTACTGTCAATTTGTACTTTATTTTATTTTTATTTTTTTAATTTAATTTAACTTTGTTTTTTTTTCTTCTTTATCCTTTTTGCATCGGCAATGGGTGAGGGCTGGGTGGGAGGGGGCTTTGGGGGAAAAATACCAAAATATGGAGGGACAATCATTTACATTTGTGCTCTATTTGTATGTTTCTGTACACCTGATGTCACTCCCAATAAATTATTACGGGGAAAAGAAAGGAAATAAAGAGTACAAGTTATGCATTTACCTGCAGCCTGAGTCAGTCTTTGCAGGCCCAGGGCTACTTTACCTGGAGTGTCCAAGTGACTTTTTAGTAATGATAACTTTTTTTTTTTAGATTCAGTTCTTTGATCCTGTTTTGTGGGAGAGGTAGGCTGAAACTACAGAAGCCTGGGTTTGCATTGAGGGTCACTAACAGCAACAGGTGCATGGCACAGGCCATAAAAACCTCTCTGGTGCGAGGGGGCGTAAGTGACATCCCTCCGCACCACTCTCAAGCCAGTAAAACCCTGCCCGCAGGAGTCCACCCCGCCTTTTAAACCATTTTAGGGTCAGAACCTGATACCCAAGCTGTCGGTTCCCATACTTATTGGGGTGCGGTCACGTGGGCCACTTTTGACCAGGAAAGGAGCACCGGGTTAGCAGGGTTTTCTGGTAGTGGGAGCACCACCTACGCACAGGCACCTCGCACCAGTGGAGTCTGGTCTCTGCAGCCCCCTTTAACTATCTCTCCCCCCTCGACAGCGAGACCCCATCGTCTCAAGGTGGTTCTTGCCCTCACGGCGTCGTCCATTGCTGGTTAATTTTATTTCTTTCTATAAAACTGAGGAGGACGTGAAGTCCTAACAAGAGGCGGCATGATGACAGCTGTCGAAACCCAAATGACATACAGCAACTCTTACACGATCACCCAAGAAGAGATGTACATGAACCAAGAAGACGACTGGGACAGGGACCTGCTGCTGGACCCTGCCTGGGAGAAGCAGCAGAGAAAGGTAGGTTTTGGATTTGGAGGCTCTTTACCGCTTGTGCCGCCGTGCGTAATTACGCACAGATTGACCCATGCCCCCTCACACTATTAATGAGTGACTTTTTATGCATTTTTAACACGACTAATGGTTTGGTTTCGGAATCACTGGCCTCAGCCTAATTTTGTAAAGTCTAAAACAGCCCGACATGAAACTGGGCATCTGCTGTCCTCGCACCTGGCACTTCAGTCCTGCTGGAAGCTGTGTGGGCAGATATTTTAGGCCTTGGAACTTTCTCAGTGTTGTCTTTCAGTTACCCCCGATTGCCTTGCGAAGACTGTCTAAATATAATACCACCCTCCCCAGTCTTTCGCCTGCATTTGAATTATATATAAATGCGCCTACGTTTATTAGGGTTTTAAGTTTAAAGCACTTAATGGGGGGTGAAGTGAAGGGAGAAACATTTAATCATTTTGTCAGTTTTCCAGCTATTTGACACCGAGTTAACTTGGTCTAATTACGTGTAATTTAAATTAATAATATACACAAAAATATATTTCTTTCACTTTACTGATACTTCATTTGATAAGTTAATTATTTA
Source organism: Sebastolobus alascanus (assembly GCA_916701645.2). NCBI lineage: Eukaryota > Metazoa > Chordata > Actinopteri > Perciformes > Sebastidae > Sebastolobus > Sebastolobus alascanus. Next base: position 1,826,424 of record CAKAOJ020000124.1, read on the forward strand.
GTTAGTTTTATAAATACAATTCAAAACAAATATTCGTGAAAATCTACTTTTTTTTTAACCGGAAGTTGTCGGCCATACTAAACTGGCCGTTGCCTAGGCGACCAGCTGGCCCTGCTGCACGGAGTACGAGCTTGACAGGTGCGTTTAATTACCTGTCTGAGCCCAAAAGTCCACTGACGTCTGCCGCCGCAAAACAAGGACAGAAACAACACCCGCTAAAGGTTAATACAGTTTATCATTTGTGTAAATGTTCTCCCCCGACACACAAATTGTCCTGCCACCGCAAAGTTTCGGTTAAGTGGAAAGATATTAGCATCCCTGGTTTGCTTGCTTCAACATAGTTGAATTGTTTGTTTCGCCATGGTCGCCATTTTTGCAAAGAAGTGCTCAGAGCTGGCGTCCTCCTCCTCCGCCAAAGAAACCCTGGAGCTCGAGCTGAAAATAGCTGTCAGGTAGATCCCTTTTCTGTTGTTTAGAAGTACTATTAAGTTATAACTTTTTTCTCAGTACCAAACTCTGATATTAAGGTTGGTACATGTAGTATTTCAGGCCCGGATATTGTGCAGGAAAGCTGCAACTCTACTCTACACAATTCATTGTTTGTTGAACTGTTTGCTATTTCTGAATCATCCCAGTCCAAGTTTACACTTTATGTGATCACCATTTTAGACCTTTACACTGATGTTTAGCTGGCTAACATTACATCCAAATCACAGAGCAAAGTAAATCAAAGCTCATCAGGTCGTTTGATGGCATTTTGCCATTATTTTGTAGACTTTTAATATATTTTAAAGGCTCTGGATGGAACAAAAAAGTATTCAGTCTGTGGTACAATAAAAATAGAAGTTGCCACTGTGACTTTAACCAAACACAGATGGCACAAACTCATCTTGTGCAATAACACTATTCAAATATTAACATTTAAATTGTATATTAAATTAAAAACAAGCTTTTATAAAACTGCGTATATTTACAAAGTATGAATTCAGATTCATATTATTGTAATTTACCCCTCTAGAAACAGCCACTTCCTGTTACGTCACCATCTTTTGTTGCCTGAATAAGAGTCGCAACTTGAAAGACAGGTTAAAAATTGTGAAACAGATGTAATATTTTTTTGTCTATTTTGAGTTTTTCAGAAATGTCTCCAGAACAGCTGTGAGTGTTGTCAAAAGACATGTACTTCAAACTACTTGCTTTTATATGACTGCACTAATGTTTCTTTTAATGTTGTCAGATAATACAGACACCAATTTGTATTTTGTACAGCCGCTGAGCAAGTAAAGAAACATAAATTAAGCTGTTTGGCTTTATAAAATGCTGCATTTCTTTGTCATGTTGTTAGTTTATTATAATTTACATGCTCCTTATCAAAAAGGGCAATTTTGTCAAATGTCAGCAGTAAAAATAATCAGTGATATTATATTCAAAGTTCAAAAGTATGCTGATATATTAATGCATCTGTCATCTATACCAATTTATATCCTTTTTTTTGTTGCTGTATTCTATTCATGTCCTTCTGGCACAGTTTCCCCGTCGGGATTATCTCCTCTAATCTAACCTAATCTAATCTAATCTAATCTCATTTTATCTAACCTAATCTAATCTAATAACGCCTAATCTGCACTATTGTGGTGCATTACAGCGCAACGGCGGCATTTTCAACAGGCGTGCTCAGATGTTACTTTACAGTGAATCTGCAAACGTCCCCCACCTATAGAGCCCGAGCGCTGTGACAGGCTGAGAGACCTCAACAGATGGTAACAGAGAGAGAGAGATGGCAAGGCTGGTAGATATACACCCCGGGTTGGTTTCACAGACCTACAAATAAACATCTTCCTAAAAATACTCTTCAACTTGCTCGGCTCCTACTTCCCTCCCTCCCTCCCTGCCTTCATTTCTTGCTTTCAGTCTTTTCTCCAGTCAGGTCGAAACACTTCCTCTTGCCACCATTCTTGAAATATCCCTTTGCACCTTTTCCGTGGCACACGTCATCTCATTTTTCTTACTTTTTGTCTATTAGAAAAGTCACTCTTTTTTTTTTTTTTGTCCCCTGCACCTGTCAATCATTTGAATGTAAGACGATATAATAGGCCTTGAAAAACCCTCGCACGGCCAAGCACGCCGCTCCCTTTAGTCTTCACCTCTCAACCTCCTGGGGGAGTAGGTCATCGTACCCCTTTGCTCTTCTCGGCATGTAAAATCTAGCTTAAGGAGGTGATATCAGCCCATAAATATAGCCAGTGCATCATTTTGCAGTGTAATGAATATGAAGGGAAGTCTTCGCACCACCTGTTGTCTCTTCTATCCTTGAAATTTCAGTGGAAAAAGCTGCTCACCACTTGACGCCGCTGTAAAGTGTTTGTCAACACACAGTGATGCCGAATGTGATACTTGATATTAGAAATAGTGTGTGCTTGTGTCTGAACTGTACATCTTGATACATTGGTTTATATTTATCTAGCTAGGCTAAATGATTCATGGCTTGGTTTGGATTTTTATTTAATAGGAGTTGGCAAAAATCGTGTTAGATATTGCATCCAGCGAATGGAGTCAGATGGAACGAGATACGAAAGGACACAGTGATGTGATTTGGCTGCAGCTTGTCTCGGCGATATTCTTCCTTCAAAGCAACTGCAATCCTAGAAATACGAAGGGCTGGGTTGTCGGTTTAAGTCAGCGAACGCAGGCCAGTTCGGGAGAGAAGTAGATGTTTCCATGAAGGCTTACTGATGTTGGTGCTGACGGCTTAGAGAGGTCTTACTCGAGCACGTCTCCAAAAACTAGCGATCTTTACAAGGCGGATCAATAGCTGTTTAAAGATTAACTCTCACTTCAGAGGCCTGCACTCACAAGACCATCTGTAACGCTGAACATGTGGCTATTAATTAGAAAGAGGAGTACTGGGTTATAGTCGACACTTCATGAAATAACTTGCATCCATATGTTGTAGTTTGGCTACTTTTTTGTGTAATGCATTGAAGTATTAAGTAAATATAGTCCAACAAAAAGTTCACCTCTGTGACTGAAGTCATCTTCTGTTTCACATAGTTTAAGAGTTCAGCTGCTAACTGACTAAGTGAATGACTGGCTGCCTAGCCAAGCTTATGCTTGCAATAACCTATAAATACACATTACATAGGGTTATCAACGGGCTCATGGGCTCAGCTGACCTATTAGCCTCATTGTGAATGCTTGGTGTATGTACATAACCTCAAATATAAAGAGGAAATCTCACGTTTTCTCCCTTTATCTTCTTCTCCCATATTCAAATTGACGTTTGTCTTATGGAAATTTATAAATAGTCGCCCAGTTTTTTTTGCCCGTTGTTCCTACATTGTTGGTTTTACATTCAACTTTGTAAAGATGGGTGACAACATTGATATGTGATTATATTTACTAAAGCAGTCAAGATCACATGGTTAAAAGTTAAACATCCATTTTATTAAACTTCTTTTGTAGTGTTTGATTAAAGAAAATCCTGCCATTTTCAAAAAATTTACTGTGACATAGAGATGTTACGATACCATTTTTTTCCTTCCCGATACCGATTCCGATATCCGAACTTGCGGTATCAGCCGATATGGAGTACTGTTCCGATACCAGCGTGATAAAAAAATATATGGTAATTATTATTATTATTTAACAGCTTCTAACTACTGACTATGTATGGATCTGATAGGATTTCTATCTTTGTTGTATGGCCTGGCTCAGGTTAAACCCTTTGTAACATGAACAAATAACAAAGAAGAACAATTGATTTCCAGTTAAACAAGTTGATTTTTTTTCTAGGTTAATAAATTATGGTATCGGTATACTGTAATGTGTTAAATTGATATTAGAATCTTATCACAATACATGCGAATGCTGACCTCAAATATTGAATTATCACCTGCAGTCTCATGTGCAAGTGTCATGTAAATTTAATGATCACGCTAATAAATGTGACGGATGCATCAGTCCTTTTTGCACGAGGCCTAATTATGAACATTTTTTTCCCAGGATTAACAGTAATCCTCCTGCATCCCATATCCCACAGGGTGTAAAATGAATGAAGTGGCCAAAAGACCGATCGTCGTCGGATTCGAGCGTTATGAAGTTACATTCAGTAATGGGATATTTATCCACTCAACCTAATGTAATGCCCCTCTGTGCGGGCGAGGGGAGATCTTAGGGCGCTGCGTAATCAAATCTATTCTCGTCTAATCTCGTTCTGCACTTTTAACAGCTCAGCCAGTATAGTGCAGCAGCCAGACGGGGTCATTGATCCTCACCTATACCTGATGTTTCCTGAGACATAAATACTAAAACACTGGCTCTCTTTCGGGGGAATACATGGGCAGTGATTTGCATTGAGGGTAGCTCTTTCCTCACTGGATGATGGCTATATTTAAACGTAGCCTGTGGACTTTTCTTGTAAATGTCATATTAGGAAACATCTGTCCAAACAACAGATTTCAAATCCTTCCTAGTGCGAGACATTTTTAGGCCTTTAGGCCTAAGTTGATGTCCTCAGCTAAACATTGGTGTGTTTTTAAAATGTGCCCGAGCTACAATCTATCAGTTAACTTGAAAATGGTGAAATCACGTTACCATTGATGATGAATTTGCCCTGTGTTCCCTTCACAGTGGGACATGCTGTTGCATAGTAATGTAGCATATAAGCTGATCTCTTATCTGAGATGGGATGTATTCATCCAAGTCTCTTTTTAGAGGATGAAAGTACACGATTTTAATGTAAGTCGATGAAAGAAATGATTGATCTCAAAGAGTGTAAGGGACACCTCAGAGACGTCGTCTTAATTTGCACCATTAGTGAAGAAATCGCAGAACTGATCTGTAATTCACCGCATTAGACCTGCTCTGCTGATTTATGCTCACTGTGCTCGGGCTGCGGTACCCAATCCCGAGATGCAACTTGGCATCTTACATGGATTCCCTCCCATGTCTCACTCTGTCAGGGTCATGTGATCCCAGCGCAGGAACGGTTACCCTGTCGAGCTGATCTCTGAAGACCTCTCAGCATATTTTCATTCACCAGACCGGTGGAGCACACAGAGACTTCTCTGGGGGGCTCAAATGGGACCACCAAGCAAGAAATGTGATGATTTCAATATTTCATATGTTTCACATTTGTAAACAAACAAACAAAAAGACAGGACTCCCAGGGAACACTGGGCTGGAAGGACACAAAAAGTGAGAAGACAATGGGTGAAAAAAATTCACCTTGGACCCTCCTGCCTCATAAGAACATATGCAACACATCTGACAAAAGTCCCCCAAAGTTTATTCCAGGTGAATTGTGTCAAAATAATAGCATTAATCAGTGCAGTGCGCTGTATCTGTGTTGCGCGGTGCATGTAGAGAGTAGGTGTACGAGGGTTAAACGTAAGTGGAGAGGTGAGAGAACTTGCAGTCAGATCAAATAGCAGTTGCTATTCCAGAAGCCGTGTCCATGTAGGGAGGCTTCTATAAACTGCTTTAGTGCAGGCGCAGGAGCTCTGGGAGGCCGTAGGAAGGGACTGAAGAGTGTGTGCATGCAAGTGTGTGACATATTCTTCTGTATTTTATTAGCACGAAAGTGTGTTACCGTTGAGTTTTGTGGGTGAGTTCTTGTGAGGATTGGGACACAATTTGAAGACAGAAACGAGTGTTTTCCTGGCGAAAGCAGACACACGATACGACCGCGGTGTCAGAATCCACCGGGCGAAAGTAGAAATGACGATTGATGGGGCTGCGACGGCGGCCATCTTGATCTGATCAGAGCCATCCTGTGGGTCTGTAAATAGAATAAAAGGTTGGAGAAAGTTGCGCATTTGACAGTGGCGTTACTATTCGATTACAGTTATGTCTGCAGTAACGCAATCTGCGTTGTCGACAAATGAAGTTTGAGTTTGTGCCGTACAAAGTTGCAACCATCCCGGTTTTAGTTATTATTATTCTTTAGGCTCAGCGCTGGTGTTGAAAGTTGAGTCTCGTTTATGAGGAAACAGAAAGCCACGAGCTGCCAAGTCTGTGACCTCGCTAACAAATGACGCACAGAGGATACATTGCCAAACACCGACAAAATGTCACCTCGGGTCCTAATGGTGTCAGACTCAAATGCTGCATTTATGTCGACCGGCCAGAGACAAACTGAACACTGAACCCGTCTTTATGGGAAAATCAATTGGGTCCGAATGCTGGCTGCCATGCGATGGATATTTATAGATAGGTGGTAGCAGAAGTTACAGTCGTCAGTCTGCTGAGATGATGGGTCTCTTATAATAGGACTGAGGTCATGAAGATATCTTTATGTGCTTTATAATGGCTGAAAAAGTGCCATGACTTTATCTAACCTTGACGTGTAACTTCATGTATTTCGTGCCGTCGATGAACGACGGAAGCCATCGTTGTAGTCCGAGCGGTTTCGTGCGGAGTGAAAGATGTTTATTAGCTGTTGCCTCAGACACGCTTTAGGTGTTAACAGCTTTGAGCTAGCGGCTAAACGAGGACTTCCTGAATGACGAGGCGCACAGTCACGTGTGGTCGATCCGGAGTCACTTCAGTTTCACAAAATAAAATGAAATCTGAGTTGTAGGATCATCTGACTAGAGCATTAAATGACCTTTTTGTGGTTCTCTAACGGAGGCAGGAGTAGAATTGCAAGGTCGGCAGTGACTTGCTCTTTTGGCGAAATGAATGCTGGGAAATGTAGCCGGGTTGCTATAGACAACCTTACATCAGTGTCACACGTAAGTCCTCATGATCGAGGTTCCCGTTGAGATGGAATCTGACCCCAGATCTGCGTCTTATTTCAGAGAAAGAACTTGCCTTCTGAAATTAGACACAACCATCCTCCTCCTCCTCCTCCTCCTCCTCCTTCCACCCCCCCCAACCCGTCCTCTTTCTCAGGCCAGCCGCACCGTCATAAATCCTCCGCAACCACTTACACCAATTCATGTCTCTCGTGTCAGTCTCTGCAGTCCAGAGCTCATTAAACAACAAAAGACTCATCGCATGCTGCTGCCGTCAACCGTGAACCTGTACACTCACCTTTATTCTCCGCCATCAATCACGCAGTCGGTCAATTCATCTGTTGACTCGCGTAACAAGAAAAGAGGGTGATGGCAGTGTTAGAGTGAACAATGACAGATAAAGATGCCGTGTGTGCGATTGTGCGTGTGCAGCGCAAGCAGAAAATCAGGGTTATTACATACGACCTCACTGACTGAATGAAAGTCACAGTGGCATGAAATATTACTTTTGTTCTTGTTGGTTAGTTTTATCATCATACATAACAGCATACCAACAATTACAAAAACAGTATGTTCTTGTTTTTTTTCCATCAAAAACAATAGATTTTCCTTTTAATGAAGATGGCATATCTTTTATCCAAGCTAGCAGAGTGGCTTTAGGGATGACAGTGCCATGAAATTTTGTACAGACATTCATGGTGCCCAGTGGATGAATCCTGCAGACTTTGGTGATCCCCTGACTTATCCTCTGGTGCCACCACGTGTTTGACATTTTTTAGTTTTGGAGTGAAATGTCTCAACAAACATTGGATGGATTGTCATGAAATCAGGTACAGACAATCTTGCCCACGTCAGGATGAATTGTAATAACTTTGATAATCTTTGACTTTTCATCTAGCCCCACCATCAGCTCAAAATTTCAATGTGTTTAGCACTGGTTTATGACCAAATACCTGCTAAACTAATGGCATTCCCATCAGCCTCAGCTGTACTTAGTGTTTAGTGCTAATTAGCAATGGAAAATTCCCATTGGCTTTTTGTCGAGGGAACCAGAGCGATGCTAACTTCCTGGTTGGCCTACAAAAATACGTCATCCCTGGAGCGCTCTTATTACTTCATGGTGCACCAGTAGCTTGCATAAAAACTGGAATCACAAATGTTTGAAAAATTATCCCTCCAATCATGTGCAACTGCAATCTCTCCGATCCATCAACACTACCAGAAAATCTTAAATCATCCGCCCCCTAATTAGGCTCCACAACATCCTTAGTGAGCTGAAATGACATCAAATCAAGGAAAGAAAATGCCACTTCATTCATTTTGATACCAACAAATGGGTAGATGTCTTCCCTAAATAATTGCCAACACCTTGACTTTTTACCATCATAACACCCGAAAAATTTGAAAGATGTGCCACTGCGATCCTGCTCTTCGATTGCTGTCAGCATTTCTGGCGCTTTCTGACAAGTGAACACCTGCACACGGAGACAGTGCCAGAGGAGCACATTGTTAAGATTTGGCTCGCGTTTCTGGCTGGCATCATCAATCTGGTATAGCACAGCAACCTGGAACCGTGTGGCAGCGGAACACAATGTGAGGCGGCATAATGGAGCAGAGCGGGACACAATGTTTCCCCGCGCTGAGCCGAAGCAATTAATATGACGACGGAGACAGATGGTTCTGTCAGAACAGGTGATTGACTGAACCAGGTTAACCATCCGTTCCCACGAGTTGTTCAGCCGCGGACAGAAAAATAAATGGAGTGCCTGGCTTGTAGATAATGCGGTGCGGGATTGTCAGGCGCAGTACCTGTGTATCCAAGTCGTTTTGTTTTTGTCATAACCTTACATCTTCGAGCACAGCGATACTCCTGTCCTGTGTGTGTTTGTGTATCTCTGCTCACTTGTCGGATGTCTTCATAGTCACATTAAAATGCCGCAGGTGATGTTGTTGTCGCACGGGGATATCTGATGTGTAAACACAGCCTGGCGTTGTGGATATACATTTCAGAAAGGAGCCTAATATTATATTCTGTTTGTACAAAACTGAAAAGCATTAGCATTGTTCTCACTGTGTTTGTGGGTGGAGGACTGTTGTCTTTCATCACCTGCTCCACCTGTTCTCTAACCAGCTGAAATCCCCTTGTGCCTACAGTGTATCTCACTGGCATCTGGCACCGGGTTGATACACACATACACACCCGCTTTGACTAGAAGAGGTGTCCTAGGCCTTTTATCCTCTAAACAAGGATATAAATCCATGGGTTTGGACTCGGGCCTCGCATTAGAGGCCAGTGTTGCGGCCGTTGTTGTCAGAGGGGTCTCTGGGATATTAGCCCGTTAATCCTTCATAGAGAAGAGGTGCAAAGGAAAGCTGATGAATTGATGTTGGGGATTTATTCAATTACAGTTTAACCTGCTGAAAATGTAACTGTACACGTAATATTCACAAAGATTTAGGTAAGAGATAGCTTCGTTCTGTATTATCTGAATTGACCTGTTGATATTCAATAATATGGAAGCCCTCAACCGACATGATTCAAAAATGAAATGATTTTTTAATGTCGTTATCTCGAGTAAATCATCTTGTTATTTTGAGATAATAAAGCTTGTTTTCTTGAGTTAATGACATAATTAACTTGTGATCTCGAGATAGTCAATCAGGTTTGATGCTATGCTTGTGCAGTGTTGTATTTTTAATGAAGCCGATGACCTTTGCATACGGTTCCTTCTGTTAATAGCGAAGAGTATCCTTTTCAGTGCAGCAATTTCTAAGAATAAGTTTGTCACCAAGCTTACCCAAGTTTTTGCACCATAATCTTCAGTCTCATCTGCCAGTTTTTCCACATATAGACACACGCAAATCATATTTGTAGGTTTCATTCTAAGACACTACAAAATCCTCTTTGTAAAACTTTTGAAATAAATCTTAATGCCAGTTTTTTTTTTTTTTTTTTTGGCAATGGCTAACGTGGCTGGAACAAACCCCATAAAATTTTCCGACTTGTTATACTGGAACGCGGTCAACTAGGGTGTGACGTCATTCCCAGCTCCGACTTCCGATTTCCCATGAAAATGGAACGCAGCACACGTCAGTAGCTCCCAACGGTTTCACCTTGTAACGCTTTAAAGCAAAGTAGTATCTACTCTCAACCCCTTGTTTGTATATTTAGAAGTTGCGAGTACAAAAACTGATTTTACCTTCTTAGATTACCTTGAATAGTTTATAGGTGCATGAAGAGGTGAAACTATGCAGTATTTTTCAATAAAAAAAACATTTTGCATAGCACTGAAAGTTTATTTTTCCCATCTTTTCTATCTTTGTAATCATCTCGCACAAGATTTAGTGGTTGGAAACCACTGACCTTAGTTGACTCAGAGTTTTAGTATATAGAAAACCACAATGTGCTTACGTCAACAATCTTAAGATAATGTTTGTTTTCACAGATGTGGGCCTTAAAATATCTAGTAGAGATTTGGGTTTTAAGACCTCATATTTAGTCTATTGTTCCATTTGAAAATGATGAATAGCAATAAAACCTGCAGCAACAGATGTGACGTCACTACATCTATTTCTAGAGTATAAGAGGAGGTTTTATGCGTAATAGTTGTTTAGACGTTATGGTGGGGGGATTAGAGGTGAGTCCACGGGGCAGGAGAGTTCAGGTTGGCCCATTAGAGGTGTGTGTTGGGGTGGGTGGGGGGTATTTAAAGGCCACAAGGGGAAGAAGAGGAGGAGGCGGGGGGGAGAGAGAGAGAGGGAGGGGGCTCCACCTGTTGTGTGTTGTAACTCATCTCTCCCTTCACGACGGTCCTGTCACTTTATCGGCTGTTGAAACTCGGTGGAGGAATTTAGGCCGATTGCTGTTTACGAGAGACCTCTGACGTATGAAAGTGATGTCAGAGTAGTGACAAGTACTGAGAGCTGCCATCAAATGCTTGGCCAAGTAATCTTGTTCACATATAATTCTTTTATCAGATGGATCCCGATTTTATATTTTTTAAATTTGCCCAATTTAGACTTTTTTGTTTTCAGGCATTTAACATTTGATAACTTTTCTTTCTTTACTTTTTCTTGTTTTATAGAAGAACTTCTTCTTTCTTGAAGTAAGGTATATACTGTATATTTAAACAAGTGTCGTATCAGTACAGAAACTCAGGCAATGTATCCACACTAGTGCCAAAAGATTTCATTGTATATTTTTATTTTAATGGGTTTCAACTCCTTTATTCGGTCTTATCATAGATATCGCCTTTTGAGGTGCATAGAAAAACGTCCAGTTTAAGTCCAACATCATAAAATTCAGCACCACACTGCGTTTTCAAATTTCTACTTAGCTGTAGATTTGGTTTGGGAGCATCAGTCCTCATCACAAGTAGAGGCTGTAATCGTCCAAAAAGTCACATTTACAGCAAACTTTCCATGTTTCCTGCTGCTTTTTTTGTTCGACACTTGCTCTGAGATGAAAAGTGTTGATGGGAGTGTTTGTCTGTCCACTCAGAGCTAATGCGGCTTTACGGCGGCTTTTTGAATCTGTCACAATTGTTACGGTTGAGGAATACATAAGTGCTGTCACAGTGTTGGTTTTCCACAGTTTTGACGTGTGCAAATCTAGAAAAATGTCAACAGCTCTTCAAAGCGTTCTTTTGTAACCGTTATTGGCATTTTGTCTGAATATTGTTGACACCCTCTTTTTGTGGAGGCCTCCGATGGATCGATGTTTTTATATGTTTGATTTTTTTTTTTACTGGTATTACAGTTGAAGAGTAGAGCTCAGCAGTGAAGCAGTTTCGCTCCATCAGCCTTGACAGATGAGCAAATTATGCTCTTTTCCTCCACTCTGTCATCTGCTGACAGATGAACAGAGCCTGTTACATTTCTTACTGTCTCTTAGCTTTGTTCGGTTCGCGGCGCCCCGCTGAGACTTTGAGTGGCCAATGACAACGGGAAGTTGCATGTCAGCCAACAATGTGAATGACACTAAATGAGTGAGATAATTTGCAGCATTTTATATAAATTTGAAAAGAAAGAACATACTTGAAGTTTGTCTTCTAGTAGAGGATGGCCTTGAGTCTTACATTATTTACAGTATAACCTATATCCTGCTAACTTTTATTTGTATAGCACTTTTTTAATCACAAGTTATAAATTGCTTTATTCCTAAAAGAACCAATACCATTATAAAACATAAAAAAAAATATATAATGGTGCAAAAGAGTGTTAGCTTCTTTCAAAGCCTTGATGAAATGGAGCCTTATTGCTTAAAGAAATCCAATAACTGAGCAGGCATAACAGTACTGGGGAGCTGAAGGCCTTTGTGTCTTGCGTCAGTGTTTTTAATAACTACCTGTGACCTGTGGTGTGTTGACATTAGGAGCTGCAGTTTCTTTCATTGTGGGGGAAGGGTGCATATTTCCTTCTCTGTGCACACACTTATTGCTGTCAGACAGGTGGACTGAAGTGGCCGTGGTCCAAAATCAGGGAACTATTATTACAATGTAGGGGTGGGAATCCAGAGGCCCCACAATACGATATTATCACGTTACTTAAGTCACAATATGATCTTATTGCGTTAAAATGATGAAAAAAGATGTATTGGGAAATATTGTGATTTATTTTTAACTCCAAATTATGCAGTTTATAAACATCTGTTTCATCTAATAATATACGGTTTTCATCTCAGAGTTTTCATTCACATATCTTGAGGTCAGAGGTCAAGGGACCCCTTTGAAATAGCCATGCCAGTTTTTCCTCACCAAAATTGAGCGCAACTTTGGAGCGTTATTTAGCGTTCTTCCCGACAAGCTAACATGGTTGGTACCAATCAATAGCTTAGGTTTTCTAGTTTCATATAGCATGTAGAAAGACAGAATAGCCGCCGGATTGTTAAGAGGTTAATAGTTTAAATAATAAAAGATCAATACTTGATGTCCGTGTATCGATGAAATATTGCCACGCAAAATATCGCGATACTATGCTGTATCGATTTTTTTTTTTTCCCCCACCCCTATTACAATGTGGCTTCAGGTTTTGGCTGAAAGCTGGTACTTACATTGTATAAGTTTAGGAGATTTGTGTGTATAGTACGTGTTGAAAGTAGGTTTTGGTATTTCTTCAGATCCCAGTTACAGTACACCTTTGTGATAAGCGAAAATCTAAAATTATACAACTTTATTTTTCATTATCACTATTACAATTTATAGCTCTACTTTTGAAAACATTTGTCTGTGCGTTTATATTTGTGGTCTTACTTGGTTAAATTGCGTGTGTCCTCATGCATCAAACATAGTGACCTTATAAACAAAAGAGCGCAGTGTTTTTATGTGCTGCTATTATTGTGTAGACTCGCTGCATGTGAATGGGCTGCGATTTGTTTCTGTGACATACGTGGATGTGTGACTTCTGAACAGGTGTGTTACAAAGGTAGCTGTAGTGAACAGGTGTGAGTGGAGTCAACCATGTCAACCTTGGCAGGCCGACTATTTTTACACTTGAGATATAAATACCTGTGTTATATTGAGATAAGGCACATATACTGTGTATATACCGGCTGTATGTTATCTTAAACCCTTTCAGATATGCAGTTCTCAGCTCATTCAAAGTGGCACGTTACACAACAGTAGATTACTATCAGATTTTCTGCTGCTTATGCTCTGGAAAATTTCATTTTTCTTCTGATATTTTTCTATTTAGTATTTCGACTGTTAAATTAAATAGGCTTAAAAGACTGAGTTTATGGGCTCAAACACAAAAAAAGGCAAAACAACAGAAGAGGGAGTAGAGGAGAGTAAAACAGAATACCTCTCTGTGCATCTTTAGTGCTACGTCAGGACTTTTATTTAAACTAACTTGAAAGAAGGAGGTCATTACGGGCTTAATGTTTAAAGCTGCAATAAAAGTGTCCTGTCTTAGTCCATCATGGGCTCTCTAAGACCCAAAGGACCCAAAAGATTTTTTTTAAAGTGCATTTATGCCCTTTAAAAAGCTTTATTGCTCTCTGCATCATAGGCCTCATATTTTCACTCACTACAGTAGCTTTTTGTCTAAAAAAAAATGCATCAAATCTCGAAACACTTGAGCAGAAAGCTATGCAGAGATAATGGGGAACTGTAGATGGATACGTGCAGGCAGTGTTCCCTGTAAGCCAGATGAGATCAGCATGCAAGTTTTCATTCCAGACGAACACTACACCGTCATATTTCCCTAATTAGACCGTCCGTCCCTGATTTGAAGGTGCTAATTAGGGAAATCAGCTACTGAAGACTTGTGTAATTACATCTGCACACTCCTCTTTGGCAAAAGACTGGACACCAGTGAGGGAGAATCGCAAAGAGGTTAGGTGTAAATTAAGACCGTCATGCAGGTTTATAATTATCCACCTAATTAGCTGAAATGTAAAGTCTGATGTGTTTTTTTTTTTTTCAAAGGATGGTCTGAGACAGAGTAACTGAGCTCTGTGAGTGTAAAGAGCACCTTAACATAGCAGGAGTAACACTCACTCTGGGCTAATCATCACGTCAGCCACAGCTGAAGAGTGTGTGTTAACTGTGTGTGTGTGTGTGTGTAATGTGTTGGACTGGCACCAGAGAGGGCGGGAGGTTCATACCTGTAACATAGCAGCGACACGGGAAGATGGTCAACTACAGGAAGCCATTTTGTGTCTACACGCTGTGGTTAACGTTATGTCACAGCAGTAAACACAATCTTATCAGAATTGACAGCAAATAGGACCAATTTTTAATTAGAAAAATAAAATGTTTCTGGTAGGTATTTTAGTTTATGTTTATAAGGCTACGTGTTCGTCCTACAGTTGGTAGTAGCTCTAACTCTCTCTTCCTTAATTCCCCCCAGATCATCTATGAACATAATCATGATTCCAAAGCAATAACAACAATTGAGTAGAAAATGTAATTTTTTGTCAGCACATAGGTTAAATAATTATTATAGAACAAAAACACCTTTAACATAGCCATGACCAAAGAATAGGGCTTAAGGCCTTTACACATCGTGGGTGTTTTTTTTGTGTGCGATTAAGTCACAATATATTTTTGTCATGAATATTTTCTCTCTGAACGCGAATATTACACGCGGCAAAACAATGACAATTTTTTTATCCGAACAAGGTTGATTTTTCTGAGCTTTAGTACCGCGAATAAAGGCATCAACCAATCAAGTTGTGCGGAAAGGACATATTCAAAACGACACTATAGTGTACAACAACAAAGAGGCTCCGTAGGCCGAAATAAGACGGCAAACTTTAATATTCACGAAGGCAGCGCAGACCAGATCCACTCCTTCTGTTCTTACCTGTCACAATAAAAGCCCTAGACATATATACTTTGTAACTGTTTACCGGAGAAAATAATAGCTTACACTAGTTTAGGCTATACAACAGTTTAGCTCAGACAGACTGCCAGACGCTGCTCTGGGTCTCTCTCTGATTGCTCTCCTGGTAGTTGGTCCTCTGCCTGCACAAATCCATTCAAACTTTTTATTGAAAAAGTGTTGCAACTGTCGCAAATTCGTATCACTGCCAGTATAGTTTTGATGCGTAATATTCGCAGGCGAGTTTTTTGCATTTTCGCCTTTTTAAAGTAGCACAAAAATATTGTACTTACAACATTGAAGTCTTCCATTTATATTCTTTCTAATATTGAAAATGTGATAAAAGTCCCTTAAAATCAGATCACAAGGCAAAATTTTGGAAAAACTCCTTGTTGAATAATAATACCATCTTCCACCTTAGTTTCTACTCTAACCAGACTACCCCGGACCTTTGCTGAGATCAAATATGAAGTGCAGATATTGAACAGGTCTGTTCAGAAACTGTATCTTGCTCACGGCTTCCCCTCTGAGGCCGGCAGCGGTAACTCCAGGCAGCGCCGCGGTTGCATCAGCTCTTTGACGGACAGCCGAGCAAGCTGACATTATTAAGAGCTCCGAGCCTGTTCAGATGGGAAGAGGGATGTGTGTGTGTGTGTTTCTGTGTGGGAACATGTGCGTGTCAGCTGTATTGAGGGTCAGCAGCCCTGATTCCCCTTGGGGGGGGCGTAGTTATGACAGGCATTCAGCTGGGCCACCGTGACCTCATTTTACAAGAAGGACCTGTAAAAAGGCCCCGCTCAAGCTGAGCCAGGCCAGACCGACAGGTGTGGACAGACAGAGGAGAGAGGAGAGGAGGGAGGGGGGGGTGATGCCAGGATGGAGGGTGACTTCATGCCGGTGGACTCCGTAGACCACCACAGGCATTAAAATAAACCCAAGGGATGAGATAATAGAGCATTACATGCAGAGGACTGGAAATAATAGCTTTAGCTATCCTAGGTATGGCAGATAATTGTTTTTTCTTTTATCCTGCGGTGTTCTGTCAAGTAGTGGATTTAATGAGTCCTGGATTATGTTTGTATCTGCAGCTTTATTAGGTTAATAAGTGAATCCTTGATTTCAATTACCGCCAGTTTAGTTTCTAACAGTCCTCCTTTGATGTTGGCGAGGTCTTACCGCTCTCATCTTACCCACACTTTCTCCAGTTATTATTTTATCCGTCGTCGTATTCTTCAATCCGTTCCTTCCTCCTCTTCTCTCTCTCCGTCTTGGACTCTTACAGTTCACCTCAGGAATCCTGCCTTCTCAGCTGTCCGGTGGTGTCCCATAGCAACCCGATTTAGCCTCCGCCGACCCCCTCCTCCACCACCCCCCCTTTACTTTTCAGTCTTTTCCCCTCCTCCCCCCTCTTCTACCTAATTTAGCCCCCCCCTCCTCCCAGCTCCTTCGGCTCCCTACCTCCTTCCTCCTTCCTACACCTCCTCGTCTCCTCTCCGGCTTGGCCTTGTGGCCTTGTGTGCGCTGGATTAGGAGCCTGTCTAAATTTGGTCATGCATGGCAAAGGAGACAAGCACCTGCTGGGACCCCGGCTGGTTGGACAGGCGGCCTCTTCTCCTCTCCAGACCCTTACATCAAATTACACCAGGGCCTGGGCATTCCTGTCACTCCTCTCTCTTCTCCACTTCACTGCCTCTCTCTTTCTCTTTCTACAAGTGTCTTTCTTTTGCCTTCAGATTCAGAAATTCAGGTTGAATCGAGAAATGTTTTGCAGACGGGACAATGTATTTTTCTGTCCAAATGTTGTGCAAATTTTGAGAGAAGTTTGTGGAAGAAAATGCAACTCGGCATGTTCCCATCAGCCACTGCCAGTAGTAAAAGAAGTATTCAGATCCTACTAAAGTAAAAGTACCAATACTACAATATAAAGATGCTTCTTTACAAGAAAAAGTCCTGCATTCACAAGTGTTGTTAGCAAAATGTACTTGAGCATTAAAAGTTTTATTTTATATATATATAATACATCATTGGAATATTATGGTATTTTTGTTGCATTAATATGTAAAAATCATTTTAATATTGTGGCTGGTTAAAGTGGAGTTAATTGTCACTAGTTTATATACATTTAGGTAGTTTAATTTATAATAAGACCTCTTATTTTATAAGATGATCAAATATGTGTCTATATAAAATGCTGCAAACTAACTACAGGTGTCAAATAAAGATAGTGGAATAAAAAGTACAATATTTCCCATAAAGCATAAAATGGATATACTCAAGCAAAGTACAAGTACCTCAGAATTGTATTTATTGTACTCCACCGTAGGGATGTCCCAAGAGCCAAGTTCAGTACCAAGTCGATACCAAAATTCTGAAAATGTGACGATACTCGTTTTTCTACAGTACAGGGCACGAGACTAACGTCGTCCCGGGGACGATAAAAAATATCCTTGGGACACGGTAAATTCACTATCGACGTGCCCAGGGGACACACCCTATTTTTCCCTGATAATTCTTCATTGTAAACAACAAATCTGTGTTGAAATCGGCAGGATGAGAGCTAGTTAACGTTAGCGGTTAGCTCTGTACAGGACTGTGGTTCTTACCGGCTGCTAACAGCTAAAGCTAACTAGCTCTTGTCCTGCTGATTTCAACACGGGAGGTGCCAGTGATATACAGTATGATGCGTTCAGGCTCTATTCAGTAAAATGAATATTTGGCGATGGTAAAGTATAACGCTATCATGATGTGTTCAAATGTAATCTTGTAAAATGTAGTTTTTGGTGAGAAACTTGAATAAATCCAGTTATTTGAAGGAAATGTTTTCACAGCAATATAAAATAGAAAATAGAGAGGGAATTATGACCTGTTTAACTTCCTAACAAAAACCAGTATACAAACGGTAATAAAGGAGTGCATGTTGAAGTACCTGGGATTTATTGTTTTACTTTTGTTTTTTACCGTGGTATGGAATTGGTATCGAGACTGGTTGAATTTCACTGGTGCTGGTATCAACTACTAAATTTCTGGATTCGTGACATCACTAGTTTATATACATTTAGATATTTTAATCTACAATAAGACATCTTATTTTATGAAATGTTCATATAATTATGTGTTTATTAAATACTTACTTGCAAAGTCACAACAGGTGTCAAATAAATGTAGTGGAATAAAAAGTACTATATTTCCCATAAAACATAAAATGGATGTACTCAGGCAAAGTACAAGTATCCCAAAATTGTATTTATTGTATTCCACCGCTGGCCACTGCTCTGCAAATGTTAATAGAAAGAGGGCGAGTCAAGATTACATAATAAAGAGATCACCTTTAGCTCTTCTGTAACCCTAGATACTTACAGTAACAGCGTTTCTTTGCTGTTTCCACAAATATGATATACTGTATATGCTACTTTCAACACATTTGTGTTTTTCATGTTTCACTGTACCATGTAGATTTTATAAAGCGCACATTCAAAATTTCTAGGGATGCCCCCTCTTAGTCGATTAGTCAACTAATCAGTCGTTTTGGTCTTAGTCGACTAAGATTACTGTCGTCGATTAGTCGTTTTTTATGCTTTTTCATGCTGAGCATTAATTAATTAGTCGCCAAATCATATGAGTGTTAGTGGACTAAGAATTTCTTGGGTCGAGGACAGCCCTAAAAAATTTACAATCGTTGTGTCAAATGTCAAAGTAGAGCTCAAGGTGATAATTTGCTTGTTTTGTCCAACTAACAGTCCAAACCCCAAAGATATTTAGTTTACTATCGCATAAGACAAAGAAAAGTAGAAAATCAGCAGAATTGAGAAACTGGTAATGGTAATGTTTGGGGCCTATTCATTTTCTGTCAATCAACTAATTGTTTCAGCTCTAGAGTGCGTACAGAGATGCATATCGTATAGGTGTTGTTATTATATATATGTATAGTGTCTCCTTACATTGTGCATGTCTTTATGTCTCTACGTTCTCTCTTCTCCCACTCAGTCACTAGTGTGGTTTCTCTCTGTCAAAAAACACCAGTTTCTCTCCCTGTCACCATCTCTTCCCTGTCTGTCTCTGCTGCTTTGCTTCTCTGTCCACCCATGTAGATCTACAGTCACACTCGAGTGCAGGCGATAGACATGGAAGCACACACAGATGTAACCATACACCCACATACTGTACAAGGACATATACATTGTGATTTCCAGAGTGTTAAATGTTCTCCGCTGTAACGGAAAATGTATGCTCTCACCTACTGAGCACAAACCGTGGTTCGTTGCAAATTTATACATCTCTCTCTCTCTCTGCTCAGTCTCGCTCTCCTCACTCCACCCACACCATCATCTTTAGTTAGTTATTCAGCTCATGTACTTATTCTGCTTCTGCACCCACACATCCTCCAAACGCTGGCAAAGTTTTGGCTCTACAGTAGCAGCCCTCACACACACTCGCACTCTTGAATGTGAACACACATCCCATATTCACATTTGAGGCTAAACACCATGAAAGCCTCTCAAAATACCATTCAGAGATTGATTGAATGGCCTGATGGAACCAATTGAATTGTCCCCGACGTGCACGGCCGACGCCATTAGGCAATTTTCCAGACAGACCGAAAGCAAGCACTCAGCGGCTGAGAGCCATTTACATCACCGTCTGCATTCTGCCCATTACGCACAGCGGCATTCACCTAAATGAACAGTTTGGTTTCTAAAATGAGAGAATCTGGCTTTTGAAAGACGCAGCACCTGCTCTTGCAAAATGCTCGACACAGCACAGAATTAGGACCAAATACAGGATTTTATAGCAGGTAACTTCCTGGTTTAGAGCTATTACACTAATAGACTCATCACAGCATACTTGAATGACGAACTCCAGCATAGGCGGCACCATGACCTGTTGTTTGTCTGTCGAACAGTTAAATAGTACAATGGCAATAGAAATAAATAATGGAAAAATAGTTCATGATCGCATCAATCAACGCTTTTACATCCTTAAGTCTACTGTATCTTGTGTTGCATTCAAAAAGAAAACATGCAAAAACGCTAATGTTGGATTATCGAGCCCCAGTAATCTGGTGTCTCCTGCATAAACAGTAGGGGTGGGAATCACCCATGATAGAATATTAGCACGATACTTAAGTTACGATACAATCTTATTGCGATTTTAAACATTTTGCGATATGCTGAGTATTGCGATAAGATATATTTCGATATATTGTGATTTATTACCTTTTTTCAACTGCAAATTATGCAGTTTGTCAACATCTGTTTTATCTAATAAGATACAGTTTTCACTCTGCTCATCTCAGAGTTTTCATTCAAATATCTTGAGGTCAGAGGTCAAGGAACCCCTTTGAAAAGGGCCATGCCAGTTTTTCCTCACCAAAATTTAACGTAACATTTGGAGCGTTATTTAGCGTTCTTACCGACAAGCTAACACGACACGGTTGGTACCAATCGATTCCTTAGGTTTTCTAGTTTCATATGATATCAGTATCTTCGCTCTAGCTTTAAGCTTTTTTCAGCACTCTACAACCTCTGAAAGACAGAATAGCAGCAGGCGGGCTTGTTAAGAGGTTAATAGTTTGCATAATAAATGATTGATACTTGACGTCCATGTATCGATACAGTATTGACACGCAAAATATCGCGATACTATGCTGTATCGATATTTTTCCACACCCCTAATAAACAGACCGAGCACCGAATTATAACTGACCAGTCTAAAGTGTGCAGAGATACAGTATGTGTGGTCACGTGTACATGATTTACTTAAGGTAAACACGGTGGACGGCCATGCGTAACGGCACTGCGCTCTGTCCTCTCAAATCGGAGGCTGCAGATTAGCACATCTGTTGATGAAGTTAGTGAACTGACAGAAAAGCTTTTCATACAGTATAAAGCAGCTGTTGACAACAGTTACTGTAAGTAATGAGACCGATGCACACCGCTTTACCGGCATTCCTGCTTTAACCACATTAAAAGTTATTTTTGTTGCAGATTTAAACACGTCTACTGGCTGGAAATTGTTTATTTACTGGTGACGTTGCACCAGAAACGGAAGTAACAGACTTTGTTATTGCCTTGTTTGTTTTTTATTCATATATTCACGTAATAATATTCTTGTGTGCTCATTTTTTTAAGATTGTCTGATTTACTTTGATACCAAAACATAAAATCCGATAAAAAATATTGTAAAAAAAAATTATTCATTAATTTTCTGGCAATCAAGTAATAATTTTTCAAGTAACAGATGTTTAATGTGAATGTTGTTGTTATCTTGTAAAACAAAATACCGCACTTCACATTTATAATGTTTACATGCACAACATATTCCAGTTTTTGCCCTTATTCCGAAAAAGATAATATTCCTACTAAGTTGTTTACATGGCTAATGAAAATGAATATTCCACTAATATTCCTGTTTAAATGCAGCCGTGCGGTTAACGTAAACGGTGGCGGACTTGCTGGAACGTGCGAACACAGCTTCCCTCTTTCATTCCTTCAACCATCTTCTTGAAATGGTCGGCATTGCGATATTTGCACATATCCAAAAACCTCTTAATAATTAGGTCTTAAGTAGGTGTGTTTCTCGTTCCACACAGAATTGTGGGCTTTTCTTTCGGGCATGCATCTCTGCAAACTGTCGGCTAGTTGGTTTGTGTACAACACACAGAGCTGTAAACAGGCAAGATGCCGTGTGTCGCAAACTGACGTAAAACCCCCAATTGAGATGCATATTCTGAATGCGCTGTGTACATGTCCAAAGGATGCTCCTAAAACCTTGAATAATATTGGGCACATCCCACACATCGGAAAATGCTCCATTCAGAATAAGGCCTAATACGGAAAATAAGCTGTTTACATGACCCGTATCCAATTCGGAATATTGTCATATTCGGAACAATAGTGTAATATTAGTGTGCATGTAAACGTAGTCAGTGTTTTTGTATTCATCTAGTGATTTGCCACAGGCATAGGATGGTTTCCCCAAAAGAAGACAAACAAACTAAATAATGATAATATAAACCAGAAGTCAGTTTCAGCTTGTTCAGGACTGTTGAGTCAACAGTCAAACTGACGTAAATGTCACCTGTGCGCTCTCACCGTCAGCAGCCACAGCGATAAAAAGGTCACAAATTGAAGTGGACAGTTGAAGCCTTGCTAAGCAGTTCTGACCCCGCTGTCGAAAGGGAAACATCAAGCTGTGTGTGCATATGTGTGTGTGTTTGTTACAGGCTTTATTCTTGTGTGTGTAGCAGGTATAGTCATAGTGCGTGCTGTCAGTGTGAATGTATTTGCCATCCAGTCATATAGGTGACAGTGTGACCCTCTCTCTTCTCTCTTCTCTCTTCTCTCCTCTCTCCTCTCTCAGACCTTCACAGCTTGGTGTAACTCCCACTTGAGGAAGGCCGGGACACAGATTGAGAACATTGAAGAGGATTTCAGGAATGGCCTCAAACTCATGCTGCTGCTGGAGGTCATATCAGGTGGATCTCATCAACACACACACACACACGCACACGCACACACACACACACACACACACACACACACACACACACACACCTGTTATCTACTTACTGAGTCATGGTGGATGCTATTCATCCATGATATATAGTGCTGTCTGGAACTCTTCAGATCAGATTTTTGCTGCTTTTTGTCAAATCCTTTTTAAGAAGAGACATTTTCATCAGTTTATACTCTTAGATGATCATTTTAGATATAATAACCGATGCATATGATCTCTTAAATGCTGAAGACATAATTAAAGTGGAAAATGTCTGTTTTTTAAAACCTATGTCTTTTTTCATAGTTTTAGCCGTCATCATTTTAACCATAATTCTTCTCAGTTATGGTAACATTTTACTCATTATAGTAATTTCAGAGATACAGGTTGACCCCTCTAACACAGGTGCTATTCAGTCAATTTTAATCCAGTTATTGCAAACAAACACCTATTACACCTACTATTATATAGGGGTGTAAGAAAATATTGAGTATCGCGATATTATATTTAGTGATACTGTATCGATTCTCAAAAACACTATCGATTTTAATTTATAGTTTACATGCAAAGATTAACTCAGTCAATACTTAATTTAATTTATAAAGATACGCGCCCTCTCAGTGTATGTGTCCTCTCAATTCAGTGATATGATGTTGGATGTTAACAGGTAGTGTAATAAATGCAAATGCAGATCCCACTGTTCTGATTACATAAAAATGTTCACTTTTTTTACTCCGATTTTATGCAAATGATGGTGTGTTCTTTATACAACAGTTTTCCTAAAATTAGGTTAAAAAAATTGCAATACATCACCTTGTTTACAGTATCGCAATATATCGCGATGTATTGAATCATAACCCCTGTATCATGATACTTATCGTATCGCCAGATTCTTGCCAATACACAGCCCTACTATTATATCACCCACAGGATTGATAGCCAAAAGACATAAATATTTTGTAGGTTGTTTTACGAAAAGCTGTTTTTCTGGAAGCCTGATCTTAAACAACATACTCCGTTCAGTACATCACTGAAAGTCAAACCCTGATGATCATTTTCTCGTTTAATCGATTCGTTGTTTGGCCTATAAAATGTCAGAAAATTGTAGAAAATGTCCAGCACTATTATTCAGAGCCGAATGTGACAGCTTCATATGTTTTACCTTGACCAACAGCCCAAGAACCAGCAAATCCTCACATTTTAGAAACTGTAGCTAGCTGTAGTAAATTCTTTTTTCTTTACTTCCAGGCGAGAGGCTGCCCAAACCCGACAAAGGCAAGATGCGTTTCCACAAGATCGCCAACGTGAATAAAGCTCTGGACTTCATCTGCAGCAAGGGGGTCAAGCTGGTGTCTATCGGTGCTGAGGGTGAGAGTCCCGCTTTGACTAACAACGTTCCCTTTTATTATTTCCCTCCCTCTGCCACCTATTTTCGTCTCTTTTAATTAATATACCAAGGTCACACCGTATTTGCATTTCTTGGACCTATTGTTTGAGCACCAGATGGCTGGTGAAGTTCACAGCATCATGAGAATTCAGATGAGATTAGTCAGTGACAGGAAAGTAAACTACAGATCACCAAGCATGTGTATTTATTTATTCTAAAATATTTTAATTTACTCTACATATTTGAAGCTATCCTGGATCAAATCGCAGCACTTTTTCTGCTATTTGACTTGAACATTTTGTTAGATATATAATTCAAATGAAAAATGAAAAATAAATAAAACATTTATTATTGAATAAGATTAAAGAGAACTAGAGGAAAACTGCTGCAAATTAGATATACTAAAGACAGTAGAGAGATACTGTAGGGTGAGAACTGAAGAGATAAAAATAGTAGTAACAGTAACTGAACTGAAGTATGTTTCAAGCAGTGAAAATGTTCCACATTGTCATTTAAATAAAATGTTAATGTTCAGATTTTGTCTGTTAGCCCTTTAAATCGGCTCGAACAGTTTTTACCCCGCTGAGTTTAGTCAGTCTAACCTCAAACATTCACATCACAGCACTTCAAGAGCAGTTAGTAAATGTCCATGTGACTTTATTTTACTTACATTTTCTTCACTCTAATTGCAGTCAGGATTCCTTTTGAGCCTTCAGGCCGCGTGAAATTCAATTTGTCTCAACAGCAACAGCCTCAAAAGGCGTACAATTAAACTTGTTTCAATAGCAGACTCAGAATGTCTATGACTGAGAGGCTTTTTATATTTTGTCTATTGCCATGATTAATAATGTGTGTGTGTGTGTTTTTTTAAATTATTTTTTATTCCAGAAATTGTTGACGGTAACGGGAAGATGACCCTTGGTATGATCTGGACCATCATCCTGCGCTTTGCCATCCAGGACATCTCTGTGGAAGGTGTGTATGTGTGTGTGGTTACATAAACTAACATTGACTTTTGTAATAAGAATGTGTTAAATGGTTTTAACCCTGGGCGGCCACCAGAGATCGTTGTTTGTATGATCCTGTTTATATTGACCTAAAATAAAAGCCATAATAGCTAGAGCATTCATTTCTTTTTGCAGCAGAACGCTAAGGCTTCTGTCTTTCGTATCATCACGTTGTACGCTCGTGATGACGTCATTACGTTACGTGCGGAACGTAACGAAACTATTAAAACGCCTTTGCACTCGATCTCAAAAACAAAAAAATGTGCATAGTTCAAATGACTTATGGAGTGTTACGAAATATTTCGTTCATGTTTCTACATTCAGAAATATTTTGGATCAATATGTTTTGTGTGTTTATTTAGTAACATTAAAAAAAAAATAATCAGATTTTTGTATTTTTTGAATTTATGACAATTTCAATACTTTTGTCAGTTATTATGGTTGATTGCCTTGTAACCTTTTAGCTTAGGTTGTACAGATTTTAGGGATATGAAGCATTTGAAAGTACTCAAGAGGTGCTCGTAGATGGATTTAGTTACTTTTGACAGATCCAGGCTAGCTGTTTCCCCTTGTTTCCAGTCTTTATGCTAAGCTACGCTAACCTGGTTGTAGCTTCACACGTACAGTAACAGACCGATATGAGAGTGGTGTCGATCTTCTCATCTAACTGCTGGAAAGAAAGCAAATGAGCCCAAAATGTGAAACTATTCCTTTAAATGTTAAAATGAGTCCAAATGAGAGCAATTGTAACACTTAGATTATTACATCAGGCGATTTTTGACACGATTGAAGCACACTGACTATAATCACCATGTTTGTCATATGAGCACAACATACAGACCCAGTTTTACATTCGTCTTTGTTGTGTCAATCACGATCTCACGCTCTAATAAAGTGGAACAAAATCAGTTTTTCACTCGCTGTTTTTACAAAACACACACTGAATACATCTTCAGTTTTGAAGTGGCATAAAAGTCAAGAAATTTCACACGTCAAACATCACAAGAACACATTCAAATTATACACACTTTGCTTATTTACATGTAGAGTTTCACACATGAGTCACGTGTGTGAACGAAGTCTCGGGTCAGCATGCTCTGCATCATCTCAGATTTACTGCTCTGTGCAATTTGTTGCATACTTGTGTGCAGTAAATCAGATTCTATTATTCAGTCCGTAACACATTTCCCTGAACTTCATCTGCACCTACCTTCATGTTGTCGGGCAGGTCAGCTCACAATAAATTCTTGTTTATAAGGACTCAGACCTTGTTCACCCTGTCCTTCCTCACACACCTCTGACCCTCACCCTCATCTTCTTAAGCTCTCCTTTTATTGCTACTGCTCCTCAATATCTTCTGCTCTCATATCCTCCTTTGCCATCAACCTCCTTCTAACCTCTCATAACGCCTCTTCTCTCCACTAGAGCAGGAAACATCTGCACTAGATTGACTTTTTAAAGTAAAGTTTGTTTACCGTAAACAGACAAATATACCAGCTACAGACGAACTGATAATACCAGATCTCGATCCTAACCATCTAGGCTTCTTTACATCATTTATTCACTTTTCACCATTCAATCCACCTCTCTGAAAAGACCCTGTATTCCATCCTTTTTAAAAAAATAATAACGCTTGAATAAAATACAGTTTTTTTTCTTTCATCTGTGCTACAATGCTGACCATCTCCCTCCCTTTACCTTTCCCAGAGACCTCTGCTAAGGAGGGTCTGCTGCTGTGGTGCCAGAGGAAGACTGCCCCCTACAGGAACGTCAACGTGCAGAACTTCCACATCAGGTAGGTCTAGAACGCCGAACTGTGGCAATAACAGGGAAGTGCAACCATCTTTTTGTTTATTTACTCTTTGTGTTCCCACGTAACATCCTCCTCCCTACCTTTAACACCCGTCCTTATCTTGTTTTGTTATCTACCTCTTTCCTTCCTCATCCTCGTTCGTCTCATGAATCTTCTCTGAAACTTCCTTTTTCCCACTTGTCATTCATGTGGTCCTCCTCCTCCTCCTCCTCCTCCTCCTCTTCTCGTGGCTCAGTTGGAAGGACGGCCTGGCTCTGTGCGCCCTCATCCACAGACACAGACCTGACCTCATTGACTACTCCAAACTGAGAAAGGTGCCCTGTCCTTCTTTCCTTTTTTTTTATCCTTTCTTCCTCTTCTGATTTGCTTTATTTTCTCTCTGCATACTGAATTAAGATGTTTGATACTCAGCATCACAATCAGTCCTTTTGAATCTGTTCATAGAACTTTTATGTTATATTATATCTTATTATATTTCAGTACTCAGTTTCTTTGCATGTCAAGTGATATTCTGTGAAAATGTTCTGTACTATGAACAGTGTGTCTGCAAGATATGCAGTCTAGTATGTGATGACCCAGTGCAAACATATTGTTGCAATTAGGGCTGTCAATTGATTAGAATATTTAATCGTGATTAATCGCACATTTTTTATCTGTTCAAAATGTACCTTAAATGGAGATTTGTCAAGTATTTAATACTCTTATCAACATGGGAGTGGACAAATATGCTGCTTTATGCAAATGTATGTATATATTTATTATTAGAAATCAATTAACAACACAAAACAATGACAAATATTGTCCAGAAACCCTCACAGGTACTGCATTTAGCATTAGAAATATGCTCAAATCATAACATGGCAAACTGCAGCCCAACAGGCAACAACAGCTGTCAGTGTGTCAGTGTGCTGACTTGACTATGACCTGCCCCAAACTGCAATGTGATTATCATAAAGTGGGCATGTCTGTAAAGGGGTGACTCGTGGGTACCCATAGAACCCATTTTCATTCACATATCCTGAGGTCAGAGGTCAAGGGACCCCTTTGAAAATGGCCATGACAGTTTTTCCTCGCCAAAATTTAGCGCACGTTTAGAGTGTTATTTAGCCTCCTTCTTGACAAGCTAGTGTGACATGGTTGTCACCAATTAACTCCTTAGGTTGCCTAGTTTCATATGATGCCAGTATCTTCACACTAACTTTAAAACTGAGCCCTCTACAAGCTAAAAATTGCGAATTGCGTTAATGCGTTAAAGAAATTAGTGTTGAAACGAATGCGTTAACGCGTTATTATCGCGTTAACTTTTACAGCCCTAGTTTCAATGTCAAATTTTTTGTAGATGTGATCCAAAAGATTTGGTATCCTACATGTATAAATTCACAGCCTTATACATGAGCCAGTGGCTCATATGTGCAGTGCTACTAAGTCATATACTAGTGTATGGTTGGACCGGTATGGGATTATAGAAGTAGATGTCAATACCAGTACGTTTGGATTATAGCTGTCTGATATTCTGTGCTGAAAATGTGAATATTTCAATTTGAACATGAACAAAATAGAAGAAAAGTAGTTTGTGTCCTTCAGAGCTGTGTTTCTTTTCACTGTGGTCAAATAAGAAAAGCTAAAAATGTTTTGACAGGTGTTTGAAACAACAGAATAACGAAAACAAAAATGAGATCCACACACTTGTTTGCTTGCAAAATACTGCCGAAAATCCTCTCAGATTTAAACATTGTTTGATTGATTTAATACAGGGTATAAATCCCATTTCTGTTCCCTTTCTCTCCGTGTGGATCATGACAGTGGCCGTTATTATGATTTGTGTCTAATTGGTAGTGCAGTGCAGTCCTACAGTACATGTGCGTGTCTGACAGTAATTGTGTCTGCCTGTAGGATGACCCTATTGGTAACCTGAACACTGCTTTCGAGGTGGCTGAGAAGTTCCTGGACATCCCCAAGATGCTTGACGCTGAAGGTGAGGCTGTGAAACTGTGAAACTAAATCCTGAAACAACAATCGGATCGACAAACCTCTGCAGAAACTTGTGTCTGACACCTCCACAGCAGCAAAGTACACTACATGTTTGCAGATGGTACAAGGACGAGAAGTCCTTTGCACTTAAAATTCAACCAACAGCATTCAAAGAAATTATGCATAAATCACTTTAAAAGCATCTTTTGAAGTACTGATGGTTCTGACCTCAGAAATATGAGTTTTCTTTGCAGGCTAAAATGGCTCAAATGACTCATACATACAACAGTAAATCATAATGTTCTTTCATTTATGCTGGTAATCATTTTGTCATTTTTATTTTCACATTTTAAATTGGAAAAAAAGGATAGATATCATACTTTTTATTTTTTCATAACACTTTTTACAATCCAACCAACAGAGCTGCTTTACAAAATATGAAGGTGACACAATAAATGACACATTAGGTATAATAATTTGACTTAATGTGTGTTTTTTTTCCCTCACTATGGGATGGCTGTTAAAAACCTAATATTATAATACGATAATTTTTCCCTCTCTCAGATATTGTGAACACACCCAAACCTGATGAGAAGGCCATCATGACCTACGTGTCCTGCTTCTACCACGCCTTCGCTGGTGCTGAGCAGGTCACATGATATTTTATTTTCATGTTATACTGTAGCAATATGTTCTATAGTTTAATATTTTGAAAGGCTCTTTTTTTGCTTTGTATATAACAGTGGAACCGTTTCATCAAATCATTAATTGATAAGAACCATAACATGATATAGCAGCAATCCTAATGACTAAATGTGAGGGTTATAGTAATCTTGGTTGTTGTGATACGTTTTAAATGTATATTAATTATTACTCTCTCTCCCCCCCCTCAGGCTGAGACAGCTGCCAACCGTATCTGCAAGGTGCTGGCCGTCAACCAGGAGAATGAGAAACTGATGGAGGAGTACGAGAAGCTGGCCAGCGAGGTGAGAAACCGCTGCAACCAAACACTCCCACTCTTCAGTCTGTCCTGCACATCCTCCTCTGCAACACTTTCATGTTCCACCAGTTGAAACACGCTGCTTTTCTCTAAAGTTTCTGATCCTCGTCCTGACTCTCATGACACGGCTCGAAAATCACTGCAGGCAAATCAATAGTGTGAAGATACGTGAAGGTGTTACAGTCACAGAAACGTTAGAAGAGCAGCCGAGAACACTATACAGAAATGCCGACAATATAGACAAATACACAATAATGTGAGCACAGATTATCATATATATATATATATATATATATATATAACCTGATATCAATTAAACATAATTTGCTATTGATTTGCAAATAAAAGGCAAGGTAAGTTTATTTGTAAAGTGCCTTCCAACAACAAAGTAATTCAGTGTTGCATCCTAAAATCCTGGATCTGGATATGAAAGCCAAGTTTGGGGCCAAGAAGCTGTTCAGCTATTGAAAAAAAGCGTGCAAGCAAATGATTATATTCATTTTTGATTATTCTATTGAGAATTGTTTTAATTAATTTTATTTTCCAATCAATAATAATGACAAATGGGCATCACAAGTTTCCACAGACACATTATTATGTCATTAAACTTGTGTGTATTTGTGAAGCTGTTTTTTTTTTTATCCACAAATAACTAGAACAGTGAAGATAAGAGGGATTAAGAGTTCAACAGCCAACTGAGATAGAAAATAACTTTTTTTTGTAAATGGTAAAGAAACAGATATACATGGGGAATAGCTGACATTTTACAAATCTAATATCCAAAGTCAAACACAACTTGTTCTTTGTAGTGTAGGCTTGCTGTGGTAGTCGGTGTTACCAGTGTTAGACAAGGTAATACAGTTATAGGACAGCAGAAATAATATATACAGGATATAAAACCTAATTATACAAACAAGACTAATCTTCACATTTCTTCCATTGTGTAGCTGCTGGAGTGGATCCGCCGCACCATCCCCTGGCTGGAGAACCGCGCGGCGGAGCAGACCATGCGCGCCATGCAGCAGAAGCTGGAGGATTTCCGTGACTACCGTCGCATCCACAAGCCGCCCCGCGTGCAGGAAAAATGTCAGCTGGAGATCAACTTCAACACCCTGCAGACCAAGCTGAGGCTGAGCAACAGGCCCGCCTTCATGCCGTCCGAGGGCAAGATGGTGTCGGTGAGCAGCAGAGATTTTTACCTTAGTATATCATTATATTGTATCGTATTGTTGTGTAGAAAAGCATTGTATTGTGGAAAGGATGGGGCGAAAAAGCACAAGACAGAAAGGAACACTTGAATTGCTCCGAACCTGCTGAGCTGGGTTAGATAGCTCATGTTTAAGTCAGCTGAAATGCAAATAGAATCTGTCCTTCATTTCAAATAATGGAGTATTCATTTCTGAAATTTACATAGATATTTAAGTGTTCTCAGTGCATACATTTCTTTATTCACAACACTCAATTCCCTCAAGTGTCAAAAGAACAATTAGAAATCCTTGTCCTCAACATACAGAGATGATAAAGCCTCTCTCTCTCCTCCAGGATATTGCCAATGCCTGGAAGGGTCTGGAAGGGGTGGAGAAGGGCTATGAGGAGTGGCTGCTGACCGAGATCCGCCGCCTGGAGAGACTCGATCACCTGGCTGAGAAGTTCAAGCAGAAGTGCTCTATGCATGAGTCCTGGACTGGAGGTACGGACGACAGAAAGGTGTGATAACATAATTTCTAGGAAAATCGAATCATGTGCGTACATATGTGTTAAAAATTAGGCAAGAGGGTCAAAGTTCAAGGCGCAATGTTATGAAGAAGTAGTATGTCCCAATTGCATATAATATACAACAGTACTTTGTAAGGGCAGCTGCAGTACAAACTAAAAGTAAAAAAGAAAAAGTATGCGATTTGGAATATAGCCATTAAATAGTCCGAAAAAGTCATAGTAGAGTATACCATAAAAATGTAGAAAATGTAAGTGTGTCATAAAACGTCATTAAAAAGGCGTAGTATAGTATGCCATAAAAAAGTCATAGTATTGTATGCCATGAAATGTAAAAAAAAAAATAATCATAGTATAATATGTAGTAGTATAGTATGTCAAAAAATGTCATGAAAAAGTCATAGTAGAGTGTGCCATAAAATTGTCATAGAAAAAGTTATACTACAGTATAATCGCCATAAAAATGTCATAAAAAGCCATATTATAGTATGCCATGAAAATGTTCAAAAATAGTCACACTATAGTATACCAAAAAATGTCATAAAAAAAGTCAGTATATTATGTCATAAAAACTGTCATAGTATAGTATGTCTAAAAATGTCATGGAAAAGTCATAGTATAGTATGCCAGAAAAAAAAGATTTAGTATGTCCCAATAAATAGTATGTCAAAACAAATACCAGGATGTCCTACTACATCCGGTCCCATTTTGCAGTATGCAAGCCAACATGCTTTTCTGGTTATTCTGAACCATAATCCTCTGCAAAGCCGATATATAAGCTTTTTTTTTTCAACTTTTTTTATTTTTTTCTACATACTATACTATAACTTTTAAAAAAAAAATTCGACATATTGTACTATGACTTTTTTATTTTTTCGACATACTATACTATGACTTTTTTTTAATTTTTTTGACATACTATACTATGACTTTTTTATATTTTTAAGAAATACTATACCATGACTTTTTTTCTACATACTGTACTATTAGTATTTCTCGACATACAATACTATTACTTACTTACTGTGACTTTGCATTTGAAAAAAAGTCATATTATAGTATGTCGAAAAAAAGTCATAATAATCATTTTATGGTATGTCGAAAAAAAGTCAAAGTATAGTATGTCTAAAAATAAAAAAAGTCATAGTATAGTATGTCAGAAAAATGTCATAGTATGTCGAAAAAAAGTCATACTATAGTATGCGGAAAAAAGTTAAAAAACTTCATAGAATACTATAAAAATGCAAAAAAATCTTATTATGGTATGTTGGAAAAAAGTCAGAGTATGTCGAAAAAATGCAAAAAAAGTGAAAGTTTAGTATATCACAGAACATTCGTCGTATATTATATAGAAAAAAAGTCTTAGTATAGTATGTCAAAAAAAAAGTCATTGTATAGTATGTAAAAAAAAAAGTCATAGTATAGTATGTCGAAAAAGATGTAAAAAATTCATAGCATAGTATGTCGAAAAAAGTCATAGTATAGTATGTCGAAAAAAGTCAAAGTATATTATGTTGGAAAAAAATGCAAAAAAGTCATAGTATAGTATGTCGGAAAAAAAGGTAAAAAAATAATAGTATAGTATGTCGAAAAAAGTCATAGTATAGTATGTCGAAAAAAGTTATAGTATAGTGTGTCAAACAAAATGTAAAAAGTCATAGTATAGTATGTCGAAAAAAGTCACAGTATAGTATGTCAAAAAAAAATGCAAAAAAAGTCATAGTATAGTATGTCGAAAAAAATGCAAAAAAGTTATAGTATAGTATGTCGAAAAAAATTATAAAAATTCATAGTATAGTATTTCGAAAAAAGTCATAGTATAGTATGTCGAAAAAAATAAAAAAACTCAAAGTATATTATGTTGGAAAAAAATGCAAAAAAAGTCATAGTATAGTATATCGAACAAAATGCAAGAAGTCATAGTATAGTATGTCGAAAAAAATTCATAGTATAGTATGTCGAAAAAAAATCAAAAAAGTCATAGTATAGTATGTCGAAAAAATTCATAGCATAGTATGTTGAAAAAAATGCAAAAAATGTCATAGTATAGTATGTCGAAAAAAAGTCATAGTATAGTATGTTGAAAAAAATGCAAAAAAAAGTCATAGTATAGTATGTCGGAAAAAAAGCAAAAAAGTCATAGTATAGTACGTCGAAAAAAGTCATAGTATAGTATGTCGAAAAAAGTCATAGTATAGTATGTCGAAAAAAGTCATAGTATAGTATGTCGAAAAAAATGCAAAAAAGTCATAGTATAGTTTGTCGAAAAAAAGTCATAGTATAGTATGTCGAAAAAAGTCACAGTATAGTATGTCAAAAAAAAATGCAAAAACAAGTCATAGTATAGTATGTCGGAAAAAAGTCATAGCATAGTATGTCGAAAAAAATGCAAAAAGAGTCATAGTATAATATGTCGAGAAAAAGTCATAGTATAGTATGTTGAAAAAAATGCAAAAAAAGTCATAGTATAGTATGTCAAAAAAAAGTCATAGTATAGTAGGTTGAAAAAAATGAAAAAAAAAGTCATAGTATAGTATGTCGAAAAAAGTCATAGTATAGTAGGTTGAAAAAAATGCAAAAAAAAATCATAGTATAGTATGTCGGAAAAATGCAAAAAAGTCAGTATAGTATGTAAAAAAAAATGCAAAAAAGTCATAGTATAGTATGTCGAAAAAAGTCATAGTATAGTATGTCGAAAAAAGTTATAGTATAGTATGTCAAACAAAATGTAAAAAGTCATAGTATAGTATGTCGAAAAAAGTCACAGTATAGTATGTCAAAAAAAAATGCAAAAAAAGTCATAGTATAGTATGTCGAAAAAAATGCAAAAAAGTTATAGTATAGTATGTCGAAAAAAGTCATAGTATAGTATGTCGAAGAAAGTCATCGCATAGTATGTTGAAAAAAAATCAAAAAAAGTCATAGTATAGTATGTCGAAAAAAGTCCCAGTATAGTATGTCAAAAAAAAAAAATGCAAAAAAAAGTCATAGTATAGTATGTCGCAAAAAAGTCATAGTATAGTATGTCGAAAAGTCATAGTATAGTATGTCGAAAAAAAGTCATAGTATAGTATGTCGAAAAAAGTCATAGTATAGTATGTCGAAAAAAGTTATAGTATGGTATGTCAAACAAAATGTAAAAAGTCATAGTATAGTATGTCGAAAAAAGTCACAGTATAGTATGTCAAAAAAAAATGCAAAAAAAAGTCATAGTATAGTATGTCGGAAAAATGCAAAAAAGTCATAGTATAGTATGTCAAAAAAAATGCAAAAAAGTCATAGTATAGTATGTCGAAAAAAGTCATAGTATAGTATGTCGAAAAAAGTTATAGTATAGTATGTCAAACAAAATGTAAAAAGTCATAGCATAGTATGTCGAAAAAAGTCACAGTATAGTATGTCAAAAAAAATGCAAAAAAAAGTCATAGTATAGTATGTCGAAAAAAATGCAAAAAAGTTATAGTATAGTATGTCGAAAAAAGTCATAGTATAGTATGTCGAAGAAAGTCATAGCATAGTATGTTGAAAAAAAATCAAAAAAAGTCATAGTATAGTATGTCGAAAAAAGTCCCAGTATAGTATGTCAAAAAAAAAAAAATGCAAAAAAAAGTCATAGTATAGCATGTCGTAAAAAAGTCATAGTATAGTATGTCGAAAAAAGTCATAGTATAGTATGTCGAAAAAAAGTCATCGTATAGTATGTCGAAAAAAAGTCATAGTATAGTATGTCGAAAAAATTAAAAAAAGTCAAAGTATATTATGTTGGAAAAAAATGCAAAAAAAGTCATAGTATAGTATGTTGAAAAAAATGTAAAAAAAAAGTCATAGTATAGTATGTCGGAAAAAATGCAAAAAAGTCATAGTATAGTTTGTCGAAAAAAATTCATAGTATAGTATGTTGAAAAAAATGTAAAAAAGTCATTGTATAGCATGTCGAAAAAATGTAAAAAATTCATAGTATAGTATGTCGAAAAAAGTCATAGTATAGTATGTTGAAAAAAGTCAAAGTATATTATGTTGGAAAAAAATGCAAAAAAGTCATAGTATAGTATGTCGGAAAAAATGCAAAAAGAGTCATAGTATAGTATGTCAAAAAAAAGCCATAGTATAGTAGGTTGAAAAAAATGCAAAAAAAAGTCATAGTATAGTATGTCGGAAAAATGCAAAAAAGTCATAGTATAGTATGTCAAAAAAAATGCAAAAAAAGTCATAGTATAGTATGTCGAAAAAAGTCATAGTATAGTATGTCGAAAAAAGTTATAGTATAGTATGTCAAACAAAATGTAAAAAGTCATAGTATAGTATGTCAAAAAAAGTCACAGTATAGTATGTCAAAAATAAATGCAAAAAAAAGTCATAGTATAGTATGTCGAAAAAAATGCAAAATAGTTATAGTATAGTATGTCGAAAAAAATTATAAAAAGTCATAGTATAGTATTTCGAAAAAAGTCATAGTATAGTATGTCGAAAAAATTAAAAAAACTCAAATTATATTATGTTGGAAAAAAATGCAAAAAAAGTCATAGTATAGTATGTCGAACAAAATGCAAGAAGTCATAGTATAGTATGTCGAAAAAAATTCATAGTATGTCGAAAAATTCATAGCATAGTATGTTGAAAAAAATGCAAAAAAAGTCATAGTATAGTATGTCGAAAAAAAGTCATAGTATAGTATGTTGAAAAAAATGCAAAAAATAGTCATAGTATAGTATGTCAGAAAAAATGCAAAAAAGTCATAGTATTATGTCGAAAAAAGTCATAGTATAGTATGTCGAAAAAAGTCATAGTATAGTATGTCGAAAAAGGTCGTAGTATAGTATGTCGAAAAAAATGCAAAAAAGTCATAGTATGTCGAAAAAAATTCAAAAGTCATAGTATAGTATGTCAAAAAAAGTCACAGTATAGTATGTCGAAAAAAGTCATAGTATGTCAAAAAAAATGTAAAAAGTCATAGTATAGTATGTCGAAAAAAATGCAAAAAAGTCATAGTATAGTATGTTGAAAAAAGTCATAGTATAGTATGTCGAAAAAAATGATAAAAAGTCATAGTATAGTATGTCGAAAAAAGTCATAGTATAGTATGTCGAAAAAATTAAAAAAAGTCATAGTATAGTAAAAAAAGTCATATAGTATGTCGAAAAAAGTCATAGCATAGTATGTTGAAAAAAATGCAAAAAGTCATAGTATAGTATGTCGAAAAAAAGTCATAGTATAGTATGTTGAAAAAAATGCAAAAAAAGTCATAGTATAGTATGTCGAAAAAAGTCATAGTATAGTATGTCGAAAAAAGTCATAGTATAGTATGTCGAAAAAAATGCAAAAAAGTCATAGTATAGTATGTCGAAAAAAGTCACAGTATAGTACGTCAAAAAAAAATGCAAAAAAAAGTCATAGTATAGTATGTCGGAAAAAAATGCAAAAAAGTCATAGTACAGTATGTCGAAAAAAGTCATAATATAGTATGTTGAAAAAAAGTCATAGTATAGTATGTCAAAAAAAATGTGAAAAAGTCATAGTATAGTATGTCGAAAAAAAAAAAAACATTCATAGTATAGTATGTCGAAAAAAGTCATAGTATAGTATGTCGAGAAAAGTCATAGTATAGTATGTCGAAAAAAGTCAAAGTATATTATGTTGGAAAAAAATTCAAAAAAGTCATAGTATAGTATGTCGAACAAAATGCAGGAAGTCATACTATAGTATGTAAAAAAAAAGTCATAGTATAGTATGTCGAAAAAAATTCAAGTCATAGTATAGTATGTCAAAAAAAGTCACAGTATAGTATGTCGAAAAAAGTCATAGTATGTCAAAAAAAATGTAAAAAGTCATAGTATAGTATGTCGAAAAAAATGCAAAAAAGTCATAGTATAGTATGTTGAAAAAAGTCATAGTATAGTATGTCGAAAAAAATGATAAAAAGTCATAGTATAGTATGTCGAAAAAAGTCATAGTATAGTATGTCGAAAAAATTAAAAAAAGTCATAGTATAGTAAAAAAAGTCATATAGTATGTCGAAAAAAGTCATAGCATAGTATGTTGAAAAAAATGCAAAAAGTCATAGTATAGTATGTCGAAAAAAAGTCATAGTATAGTATGTTGAAAAAAATGCAAAAAAAGTCATAGTATAGTATGTCGAAAAAAGTCATAGTATAGTATGTCGAAAAAAGTCATAGTATAGTATGTCGAAAAAAATGCAAAAAAGTCATAGTATAGTATTTCGAAAAAAGTCACAGTATAGTACGTCAAAAAAAAATGCAAAAAAAAGTCATAGTATAGTATGTCGGAAAAAAATGCAAAAAAGTCATAGTACAGTATGTCGAAAAAAGTCATAATATAGTATGTTGAAAAAAAGTCATAGTATAGTATGTCAAAAAAAATGTGAAAAAGTCATAGTATAGTATGTCGAAAAAAAAAAAACATTCATAGTATAGTATGTCGAAAAAAGTCATAGTATAGTATGTCGAAAAAAGTCATAGTATAGTATGTCGAAAAAAGTCAAAGTATATTATGTTGGAAAAAAATGCAAAAAAAGTCATAGTATAGTATGTCGAACAAAATGCAGGAAGTCATAGTATAGTATGTAAAAAAAAAGTCATAGTATAGTATGTCGAAAAAAAATCAAAAGTCATAGTATAGTATGTCGAAAAAAAGTCATAGTATAGTATGTCGAAAAAAGTCATAGCATAGTATGTTGAAAAAAATGCAAAAAAAAGTCATAGTATAGTATGTCGAAAAAATAAAAAAAATTCATCGTATAGTATGTCGAAAAAAGTCATAGTGTAGTATTTCGAAAAAAGTCAAAGTATATTATGTTGGAAAAAAATGCAAAAAAGTCATAGTATATTATGTCGGAAAAAAATGCAAAAAAAGTCATAGTATAGTATGTCGGAAAAAGTCATAGTATAGTATGTCGAAAAAAGTCATAGTATAGTATGTCGAAAAAAATGCAAAAAAGTCATAGTATAGTATGTCGAAAAAAATTAAAAAAATTCATAGTATAGTATATCGAAAAAAAAGTCCTAGTATAGTATGTTAAAAAAGTCAAAGTATATTATGTTGGAAAAAAATGCAAAAAAAGTCATAGTATAGTATATCGAACAAAATGCAAGAAGTCATAGTATAGTATGTCGAAAAAAATGCAAAAAAGTCATAGTATAGTATGTCGAAAAAAATGCAAAAAAGTCATAGTATAGTATGTCGAAAAAAGTCATAGTATAGTATGTCGAAGAAAGTCATAGCATAGTATGTTGAAAAAAATTCAAAAAAAGTCATAGTATAGTATGTTGGAAAAAAATGCAAAAAAAGTCATAGTATAGTATGTTGAAAAAAATGCAAAAAAAAGTCATAGTATAGTATGTCGGAAAAAATGCAAAAAAGTCATAGTATAGTATGTCGAAGAAAGTCATAGCATAGTATGTTGAAAAAAATTTAAAAAAAGTCATAGTATAGTATGTCGAAAAAAATTCATAGTATAGTATGTCGAAAAAAATTCAAAAAAGTCATAGTATAGTATGTCGAAAAAAAGTCATAGTATAGTATGTCGAAAAAATTCATAGCATAGTATGTTGAAAAAAATGCAAAAAAAGTCATAGTATAGTATGTCGAAAATATGTCATAGTATAGTATGTCGAAAAAAGTCATAGTATAGTGTGTCGAAAAAAATGCAAAAAAGTCATAGTATAGTATGTCGAAAAAAATGCAAAAAAGTCATAGTATAGTATGTCGAAAAAAAGTCATAGTATAGTATGTCGAAAAAGTCATAGCATAGTATGTTGAAAAAAATGCAAAAAAGTCATAGTATAGTATGTCGAAAAAAATGCAAAAAAGTCATAGTATAGTAAGTCGAAAAAAATGCAAAAAAGTCATAGTATAGTATGTCGAAAAAAAGTCATATTATAGTATGTCGAAAAAGTCATAGCATAGTATGTTGAAAAAAATGCAAAAAAGTCATAGTATAGTATGTCGAAAAAAATAAAAAAAATTCATCGTATAGTATGTCGAAAAAAGTCATAGTGTAGTATTTCGAAAAAAGTCAAAGTATATTATGTTGGAAAAAAAATGCAAAAAAGTCATAGTATATTATGTTGGAAAAAAATGCAAAAAAAGTCATAGTATAGTATGTCGGAAAAAGTCATAGTATAGTATGTCGAAAAAAGTCATAGTATAGTATGTCGAAAAAAATGCAAAAAAGTCATAGTATAGTATGTCGAAAAAAATTAAAAAAATTCATAGTATAGTATATCGAAAAAAAAGTCCTAGTATAGTATGTTAAAAAAGTCAAAGTATATTATGTTGAAAAAAATGCAAAAAAAGTCATAGTATAGTATATCGAACAAAATGCAAGAAGTCATAGTATAGTATGTCGAAAAAAATGCAAAAAAGTCATAGTATAGTATGTCGAAAAAAAGTCATAGTATAGTATGTCGAAAAAAGTCATAGTATAGTATGTCGAAAAAAGTCAAACAAAGTATATCGAAAAAAAAAAGAAAAAACATAGTATAGTATGTTGGAAAAAAGTCATGGTATAGTATGTCAAAAAAAAAAAAAGCTCATAGTATAGTATGTCAAAAAAATAAAAAGTCATAGTCTAGTATGTTGAAAAAAGTCATAGTATAGTATGTCTAAAAAAATTAAAAAAAGTCATAGTATAGTATGTCGAAAAAAAGTCATAGTATAGTATGTTGAAAAAAATGTAAAAAAGTCATTTTATAGCATGTCGAAAAAATGTAAAAAATTCATAGTATAGTATGTCGAAAAAAGTCATAGTATAGTATGTTGAAAAAAGTGCAAAAAAAAGTCAAAGTATAGTATGTCGGAAAAATGCAAAAAAGTCATAGTATAGTATGTCAAAAGAAATGCAAAAAAAGTCGTAGTATAGTATGTCGAAAAAAATCATAGTATAGTATGTCGAAAACAGTCATAGTATAGTATGTCAAAAAAAATGTAAAAAGTCATAGTATAGTATGTTGAAAAAAGTCACAGTATAGTATGTCGAAAAAAATGCAAAAAAGTTATAGTATGTCGAAAAAAATGCAAAAAAAGTCATAGTATAGTATGTCGAAAAATGTCATAGTATAGTATGTTGAAAAAAATGCAAAAAAAAGTCATTGTATAGTATGTCGGAAAAAGACATAGTATAGTATGTCGAAAAAAATGCAAAAAAGTCATAGTATGTCGAAAAAAATTCAAAAGTCATAGTATAGTATGTCAAAAAAAGTCACAGTATAGTATGTCGAAAAAAGTCATAGTATGTCAAAAAAAATGTAAAAAGTCATAGTATAGTATGTCGAAAAAAATGCAAAAAAGTCATAGTATAGTATGTTGAAAAAAGTCATAGTATAGTATGTCGAAAAAAATGATAAAAAGTCATAGTATAGTATGTCGAAAAAAGTCATAGTATAGTATGTCGAAAAAATTAAAAAAAGTCATAGTATAGTAAAAAAAGTCATATAGTATGTCGAAAAAAGTCATAGCATAGTATGTTGAAAAAAATGCAAAAAGTCATAGTATAGTATGTCGAAAAAAAGTCATAGTATAGTATGTTGAAAAAAATGCAAAAAAAGTCATAGTATAGTATGTCGAAAAAAGTCATAGTATAGTATGTCGAAAAAAGTCATAGTATAGTATGTCGAAAAAAATGCAAAAAAGTCATAGTATAGTATGTCGAAAAAAGTCACAGTATAGTACGTCAAAAAAAAAATGCAAAAAAAGTCATAGTATAGTATGTCGGAAAAAAATGCAAAAAAGTCATAGTACAGTATGTCGAAAAAAGTCATAATATAGTATGTTGAAAAAAAAGTCATAGTATAGTATGTCAAAAAAAATGTGAAAAAGTCATAGTATAGTATGTCGAAAAAAAAAAAAACATTCATAGTATAGTATGTCGAAAAAAGTCATAGTATAGTATGTCGAGAAAAGTCATAGTATAGTATGTCGAAAAAAGTCAAAGTATATTATGTTGGAAAAAAATGCAAAAAAAGTCATAGTATAGTATGTCGAACAAAATGCAGGAAGTCATACTATAGTATGTAAAAAAAAAGTCATAGTATAGTATGTCGAAAAAAATTCAAGTCATAGTATAGTATGTCAAAAAAAGTCACAGTATAGTATGTCGAAAAAAGTCATAGTATGTCAAAAAAAATGTAAAAAGTCATAGTATAGTATGTCGAAAAAAATGCAAAAAAGTCATAGTATAGTATGTTGAAAAAAGTCATAGTATAGTATGTCGAAAAAAATGATAAAAAGTCATAGTATAGTATGTCGAAAAAAGTCATAGTATAGTATGTCGAAAAAATTAAAAAAAGTCATAGTATAGTAAAAAAAGTCATATAGTATGTCGAAAAAAGTCATAGCATAGTATGTTGAAAAAAATGCAAAAAGTCATAGTATAGTATGTCGAAAAAAAGTCATAGTATAGTATGTTGAAAAAAATGCAAAAAAAGTCATAGTATAGTATGTCGAAAAAAGTCATAGTATAGTATGTCGAAAAAAGTCATAGTATAGTATGTCGAAAAAAATGCAAAAAAGTCATAGTATAGTATTTCGAAAAAAGTCACAGTATAGTACGTCAAAAAAAAATGCAAAAAAAAGTCATAGTATAGTATGTCGGAAAAAAATGCAAAAAAGTCATAGTACAGTATGTCGAAAAAAGTCATAATATAGTATGTTGAAAAAAAGTCATAGTATAGTATGTCAAAAAAAATGTGAAAAAGTCATAGTATAGTATGTCGAAAAAAAAAAAACATTCATAGTATAGTATGTCGAAAAAAGTCATAGTATAGTATGTCGAAAAAAGTCATAGTATAGTATGTCGAAAAAAGTCAAAGTATATTATGTTGGAAAAAAATGCAAAAAAAGTCATAGTATAGTATGTCGAACAAAATGCAGGAAGTCATAGTATAGTATGTAAAAAAAAAGTCATAGTATAGTATGTCGAAAAAAAATCAAAAGTCATAGTATAGTATGTCGAAAAAAAGTCATAGTATAGTATGTCGAAAAAAGTCATAGCATAGTATGTTGAAAAAAATGCAAAAAAAAGTCATAGTATAGTATGTCGAAAAAAATAAAAAAAATTCATCGTATAGTATGTCGAAAAAAGTCATAGTGTAGTATTTCGAAAAAAGTCAAAGTATATTATGTTGGAAAAAATGCAAAAAAGTCATAGTATATTATGTTGGAAAAAAATGCAAAAAAAGTCATAGTATAGTATGTCGGAAAAAGTCATAGTATAGTATGTCGAAAAAAGTCATAGTATAGTATGTCGAAAAAAATGCAAAAAAGTCATAGTATAGTATGTCGAAAAAAATTAAAAAAATTCATAGTATAGTATATCGAAAAAAAAGTCCTAGTATAGTATGTTAAAAAAGTCAAAGTATATTATGTTGGAAAAAAATGCAAAAAAAGTCATAGTATAGTATATCGAACAAAATGCAAGAAGTCATAGTATAGTATGTCGAAAAAAATGCAAAAAAGTCATAGTATAGTATGTCGAAAAAAATGCAAAAAAGTCATAGTATAGTATGTCGAAAAAAGTCATAGTATAGTATGTCGAAGAAAGTCATAGCATAGTATGTTGAAAAAAATTCAAAAAAAGTCATAGTATAGTATGTTGGAAAAAAATGCAAAAAAAGTCATAGTATAGTATGTTGAAAAAAATGCAAAAAAAAGTCATAGTATAGTATGTCGGAAAAAATGCAAAGTATATTATGTTGGAAAAAAATGCAAAAAAAGTCATAGTATAGTAGTCGAACAAAATGCAGGAAGTCATAGTATAGTATGTAAAAAAAAAGTCATAGTATAGTATGTCGAAAAAAAATCAAAGTCATAGTATAGTATGTCGAAAAAAAGTCATAGTATAGTATGTCGAAAAAAGTCATAGCATAGTAGTTGAAAAAAATGCAAAAAAAAGTCATAGTATAGTATGTCGAAAAAAAATAAAAAAAATTCTTCGTATAGTATGTCGAAAAAAGTCATAGTGTAGTATTTCGAAAAAAGTCAAAGTATATTATGTGGAAAAAATGCAAAAAAGTCATAGTATATTATGTTGGAAAAAAATGCAAAAAAAGTCATAGTATAGTATGTCGGAAAAAGTCATGTATAGTATGTCGAAAAAAGTCATAGTATAGTATGTCGAAAAAAATGCAAAAAAGTCATAGTATAGTATGTCGAAAAA
The DNA here is from genome assembly GCA_916701645.2 of Sebastolobus alascanus. Lineage (NCBI taxonomy): Eukaryota > Metazoa > Chordata > Actinopteri > Perciformes > Sebastidae > Sebastolobus > Sebastolobus alascanus. Next base: position 1,870,043 of record CAKAOJ020000124.1, read on the forward strand.
AATTAAAAAAATTCATAGTATAGTATATCGAAAAAAAAGTCCTAGTATAGTATGTTAAAAAAGTCAAAGTATATTATGTTGGAAAAAAATGCAAAAAAAGTCATAGTATAGTATATCGAACAAAATGCAAGAAGTCATAGTATAGTATGTCGAAAAAAATGCAAAAAAGTCATAGTATAGTATGTCGAAAAAAATGCAAAAAAGTCATAGTATAGTATGTCGAAAAAAGTCATAGTATAGTATGTCGAAGAAAGTCATAGCATAGTATGTTGAAAAAAATTCAAAAAAAGTCATAGTATAGTATGTTGGAAAAAAATGCAAAAAAAGTCATAGTATAGTATGTTGAAAAAAATGCAAAAAAAAGTCATAGTATAGTATGTCGAAAAAAATGCAAAAAAGTCATAGTATAGTATGTCGAAGAAAGTCATAGCATAGTATGTTGAAAAAAATTTAAAAAAAGTCATAGTATAGTATGTCGAAAAAAATTCATAGTATAGTATGTCGAAAAAAATTCAAAAAAGTCATAGTATAGTATGTCGAAAAAAAGTCATAGTATAGTATGTCGAAAAAATTCATAGCATAGTATGTTGAAAAAAATGCAAAAAAAGTCATAGTATAGTATGTCGAAAATATGTCATAGTATAGTATGTCGAAAAAAGTCATAGTATAGTATGTCGAAAAAAATGCAAAAAAGTCATAGTATAGTATGTCGAAAAAAATGCAAAAAAGTCATAGTATAGTATGTCGAAAAAAAGTCATAGTATAGTATGTCAAAAAAGTCATAGCATAGTATGTTGAAAAAAATGCAAAAAAGTCATAGTATAGTATGTCGAAAAAAATGCAAAAAAGTCATAGTATAGTAAGTCGAAAAAAATGCAAAAAAGTCATAGTATAGTATGTCGAAAAAAAGTCATATTATAGTATGTCGAAAAAGTCATAGCATAGTATGTTGAAAAAAATGCAAAAAAGTCATAGTATAGTATGTCGAAAAAAATAAAAAAAATTCATCGTATAGTATGTCGAAAAAAGTCATAGTGTAGTATTTCGAAAAAAGTCAAAGTATATTATGTTGGAAAAAAATGCAAAAAAGTCATAGTATATTATGTTGGAAAAAAATGCAAAAAAAGTCATAGTATAGTATGTCGGAAAAAGTCATAGTATAGTATGTCGAAAAAAGTCATAGTATAGTATGTCGAAAAAAATGCAAAAAAGTCATAGTATAGTATGTCGAAAAAAATTAAAAAAATTCATAGTATAGTATATCGAAAAAAAAGTCCTAGTATAGTATGTTAAAAAAGTCAAAGTATATTATGTTGGAAAAAAATGCAAAAAAAGTCATAGTATAGTATATCGAACAAAATGCAAGAAGTCATAGTATAGTATGTCGAAAAAAATGCAAAAAAGTCATAGTATAGTATGTCGAAAAAAATGCAAAAAAGTCATAGTATAGTATGTCGAAAAAAGTCATAGTATAGTATGTCGAAGAAAGTCATAGCATAGTATGTTGAAAAAAATTCAAAAAAAGTCATAGTATAGTATGTTGGAAAAAAATGCAAAAAAAGTCATAGTATAGTATGTTGAAAAAAATGCAAAAAAAATTCATAGTATAGTATGTCGGAAAAAATGCAAAAAAGTCATAGTATAGTATGTCGAAGAAAGTCATAGCATAGTATGTTGAAAAAAATTAAAAAAAAGTCATAGTATAGTATGTCGAAAAAAATTCATAGTATAGTATGTCGAAAAAAATTCAAAAAAGTCATAGTATAGTATGTCGAAAAAAAGTCATAGTATAGTATGTCGAAAAAATTCATAGCATAGTATGTTGAAAAAAATGCAAAAAAAGTCATAGTATAGTATGTCGAAAAAAAGTCATAGTATAGTATGTCGAAAAAAGTCATAGTATAGTGTGTCGAAAAAAATGCAAAAAAGTCATAGTATAGTATGTCGAAAAAAATGCAAAAAAGTCATAGTATAGTATGTCGAAAAAAAGTCATAGTATAGTATGTCGAAAAAGTCATAGCATAGTATGTTGAAAAAAATGCAAAAAAGTCATAGTATAGTATGTCGAAAAAAATGCAAAAAAGTCATAGTATAGTAAGTCGAAAAAAATGCAAAAAAGTCATAGTATAGTATGTCGAAAAAAAGTCATATTATAGTATGTCGAAAAAGTCATAGCATAGTATGTTGAAAAAAATGCAAAAAAGTCATAGTATAGTATGTCGAAAAAAATAAAAAAAATTCATCGTATAGTATGTCGAAAAAAGTCATAGTGTAGTATTTCGAAAAAAGTCAAAGTATATTATGTTGGAAAAAAATGCAAAAAAGTCATAGTATATTATGTTGGAAAAAAATGCAAAAAAAGTCATAGTATAGTATGTCGGAAAAAGTCATAGTATAGTATGTCGAAAAAAGTCATAGCATAGTATGTCGAAAAAAATGCAAAAAAGTCATAGTATAGTATGTCGAAAAAAATTAAAAAAATTCATAGTATAGTATATCGAAAAAAAAGTCCTAGTATAGTATGTTAAAAAAGTCAAAGTATATTATGTTGGAAAAAAATGCAAAAAAAGTCATAGTATAGTATATCGAACAAAATGCAAGAAGTCATAGTATAGTATGTCGAAAAAAATGCAAAAAAGTCATAGTATAGTATGTCGAAAAAAATGCAAAAAAGTCATAGTATAGTATGTCGAAAAAAGTCATAGTATAGTGTGTCGAAGAAAGTCATAGCATAGTATGTTGAAAAAAATTCAAAAAAAGTCATAGTATAGTATGTTGGAAAAAAATGCAAAAAAAGTCATAGTATAGTATGTTGAAAAAAATGCAAAAAAAAGTCATAGTATAGTATGTCGGAAAAAATGCAAAAAAGTCATAGTATAGTATGTCGAAGAAAGTCATAGCATAGTATGTTGAAAAAAATTTAAAAAAAGTCATAGTATAGTATGTCGAAAAAAATTCATAGTATAGTATGTCGAAAAAAATTCAAAAAAGTCATAGTATAGTATGTCGAAAAAAAGTCATAGTATAGTATGTCGAAAAAATTCATAGCATAGTATGTTGAAAAAAATGCAAAAAAAGTCATAGTATAGTATGTCGAAAAAAAGTCATAGTATAGTATGTCGAAAAAAGTCATAGTATAGTGTGTCGAAAAAAATGCAAAAAAGTCATAGTATAGTATGTCGAAAAAAATGCAAAAAAGTCATAGTATAGTATGTCGAAAAAAAGTCATAGTATAGTATGTCGAAAAAGTCATAGCATAGTATGTTGAAAAAAATGCAAAAAAGTCATAGTATAGTATGTCGAAAAAAATGCAAAAAAGTCATAGTATAGTAAGTCGAAAAAAATGCAAAAAAGTCATAGTATAGTATGTCGAAAAAAAGTCATATTATAGTATGTCGAAAAAGTCATAGCATAGTATGTTGAAAAAAATGCAAAAAAGTCATAGTATAGTATGTCGAAAAAAAGTCATAGTATAGTATGTTGAAAAAAATGTAAAAAAGTCATTTTATAGCATGTCGAAAAAATGTAAAAAATTCATAGTATAGTATGTCGAAAAAAGTCATAGTATAGTATGTTGAAAAAAGTGCAAAAAAAAGTCAAAGTATAGTATGTCGGAAAAATGCAAAAAAGTCATAGTATAGTATGTCAAAAGAAATGCAAAAAAAGTCGTAGTATAGTATGTCGAAAAAAATCATAGTATAGTATGTCGAAAACAGTCATAGTATAGTATGTCAAAAAAAATGTAAAAAGTCATAGTATAGTATGTTGAAAAAAGTCACAGTATAGTATGTCGAAAAAAATGCAAAAAAGTTATAGTATGTCGAAAAAAATGCAAAAAAAGTCATAGTATAGTATGTCGAAAAATGTCATAGTATAGTATGTTGAAAAAAATGCAAAAAAAAGTCATTGTATAGTATGTCGGAAAAAGACATAGTATAGTATGTCGAAAAAAATGCAAAAAAGTCATAGTATAGTGTGTCGGAAAAAGTCACAGTATGGTATGTCAAAAAAAAATGCAAAAATAAGTCATAGTATAGTATTTCGAAAAAAATGCTAAAAAGTCATAGTATAGTATGTTGAAAAAAGTCATAGTATAGTATGTCGAAAAAAGTCATAGTATAGTATGTTGAAAAAAATGCAAAAAAAGTCATAGTATAGTATGTCGGAAAAATGCAAAAAAGTCATAGTATGGTATATCAAAAAAAATGCAACAAAAGTCATAGTATAGTATGTCGAAAAAAATGCAAAAAAGTCATAGTATAGTATGTCGAAAAAAGTCATAGTATAGTATGTCGAAAAAAGTCATAGTATAGTATGTCGAAAAAAGACATAGTATAGTATGTCGAAAAAAATGCAAAAAATACATAGTATAGTATGTTGAAAAAAATGCAAAAAAGTCACAGTATGGTATGTCAAAAAAAAATGCAAAAATAAGTCATAGTATAGTATTTAGAAAAAAATGCTAAAAAGTCATAGTATAGTATGTTGAAAAAAGTCATAGTATAGTATGTCGAAAAAAGTCATAGTATAGTATGTTGAAAAAAATGCAAAAAAAGTCATAGTATAGTATGTCGGAAAAATGCAAAAAAGTCATAGTATGGTATATCAAAAAAAATGCAACAAAAGTCATAGTATATTATGTCGAAAAAAATGCAAAAAAGTCATAGTATAGTATGTCGAAAAAAGTCATAGTATAGTATGTCGAAAAAAAGTCATAGTATAGTATGTCGAAAAAAGTCATAGTATAGTATGTCGAAAAAAAAGTCATAATATAGTATGTCGAAAAAAATGCAAAAAAGTCATAGTATAGTATGTCGAAAAAAATGTAAGAGTCATAGTATAGTATGTCGAAAAAAATTAAAAAATTCATAGTATAGTATGTCGAAAAAAAAGTCATAGTATAGTATGTTAAAAAAGTCAAAGTATATTATGTTGGAAAAAAATGCAAAAAAAGTCATAGTATAGTATATCGAACAAAATGCAAGAAGTCATAGTATAGTATGTCGAAAAAAATGCAAAAAAGTCATAGTATAGTATGTCGAAAAAAATGCAAAAAAGTCATAGTATAGTATGTCGAAAAAAGTCATAGTATAGTGTGTCGAAGAAAGTCATAGCATAGTATGTTGAAAAAAATTCAAAAAAAGTCATAGTATAGTATGTTGGAAAAAAATGCAAAAAAAGTCATAGTATAGTATGTTGAAAAAAATGCAAAAAAAAGTCATAGTATAGTATGTCGGAAAAAATGCAAAAAAGTCATAGTATAGTATGTCGAAGAAAGTCATAGCATAGTATGTTGAAAAAAATTTAAAAAAAGTCATAGTATAGTATGTCGAAAAAAATTCATAGTATAGTATGTCGAAAAAAATTCAAAAAAGTCATAGTATAGTATGTCGAAAAAAAGTCATAGTATAGTATGTCGAAAAAATTCATAGCATAGTATGTTGAAAAAAATGCAAAAAAAGTCATAGTATAGTATGTCGAAAAAAAGTCATAGTATAGTATGTCGAAAAAAGTCATAGTATAGTGTGTCGAAAAAAATGCAAAAAAGTCATAGTATAGTATGTCGAAAAAAATGCAAAAAAGTCATAGTATAGTATGTCGAAAAAAAGTCATAGTATAGTATGTCGAAAAAGTCATAGCATAGTATGTTGAAAAAAATGCAAAAAAGTCATAGTATAGTATGTCGAAAAAAATGCAAAAAAGTCATAGTATAGTAAGTCGAAAAAAATGCAAAAAAGTCATAGTATAGTATGTCGAAAAAAAGTCATATTATAGTATGTCGAAAAAGTCATAGCATAGTATGTTGAAAAAAATGCAAAAAAGTCATAGTATAGTATGTCGAAAAAAAGTCATAGTATAGTATGTTGAAAAAAATGTAAAAAAGTCATTTTATAGCATGTCGAAAAAATGTAAAAAATTCATAGTATAGTATGTCGAAAAAAGTCATAGTATAGTATGTTGAAAAAAGTGCAAAAAAAAGTCAAAGTATAGTATGTCGGAAAAATGCAAAAAAGTCATAGTATAGTATGTCAAAAGAAATGCAAAAAAAGTCGTAGTATAGTATGTCGAAAAAAATCATAGTATAGTATGTCGAAAACAGTCATAGTATAGTATGTCAAAAAAAATGTAAAAAGTCATAGTATAGTATGTTGAAAAAAGTCACAGTATAGTATGTCGAAAAAAATGCAAAAAAGTTATAGTATGTCGAAAAAAATGCAAAAAAAGTCATAGTATAGTATGTCGAAAAATGTCATAGTATAGTATGTTGAAAAAAATGCAAAAAAAAGTCATTGTATAGTATGTCGGAAAAAGACATAGTATAGTATGTCGAAAAAAATGCAAAAAAGTCATAGTATAGTGTGTCGGAAAAAGTCACAGTATGGTATGTCAAAAAAAAATGCAAAAATAAGTCATAGTATAGTATTTCGAAAAAAATGCTAAAAAGTCATAGTATAGTATGTTGAAAAAAGTCATAGTATAGTATGTCGAAAAAAGTCATAGTATAGTATGTTGAAAAAAATGCAAAAAAAGTCATAGTATAGTATGTCGGAAAAATGCAAAAAAGTCATAGTATGGTATATCAAAAAAAATGCAACAAAAGTCATAGTATAGTATGTCGAAAAAAATGCAAAAAAGTCATAGTATAGTATGTCGAAAAAAGTCATAGTATAGTATGTCGAAAAAAGTCATAGTATAGTATGTCGAAAAAAGACATAGTATAGTATGTCGAAAAAAATGCAAAAAATACATAGTATAGTATGTTGAAAAAAATGCAAAAAAGTCACAGTATGGTATGTCAAAAAAAAATGCAAAAATAAGTCATAGTATAGTATTTAGAAAAAAATGCTAAAAAGTCATAGTATAGTATGTTGAAAAAAGTCATAGTATAGTATGTCGAAAAAAGTCATAGTATAGTATGTTGAAAAAAATGCAAAAAAAGTCATAGTATAGTATGTCGGAAAAATGCAAAAAAGTCATAGTATGGTATATCAAAAAAAATGCAACAAAAGTCATAGTATATTATGTCGAAAAAAATGCAAAAAAGTCATAGTATAGTATGTCGAAAAAAGTCATAGTATAGTATGTCGAAAAAAAGTCATAGTATAGTATGTCGAAAAAAGTCATAGTATAGTATGTCGAAAAAAAAGTCATAATATAGTATGTCGAAAAAAATGCAAAAAAGTCATAGTATAGTATGTCGAAAAAAATGTAAGAGTCATAGTATAGTATGTCGAAAAAAATTAAAAAAATTCATAGTATAGTATGTCGAAAAAAAAGTCATAGTATAGTATGTTAAAAAAGTCAAAGTATATTATGTTGGAAAAAAATGCAAAAAAAGTCATAGTATAGTATGTTGAACAAAATGCAAGAAGTGATAGTATAGTATGTCGAAAAAAATGCAAAAAAGTCATAGTATAGTATGTCGAAAAAAAGTCATAGTATAGTAAGTCGAAAAAGTCATAGCATAGTATGTTGAAAAAAATGCAAAAAAAGTCATAGTATAGTATGTCGAAAAAGTCATAGTATAGTATGTTGAAAAAAATGCAAAAAAAGTCATTGTATAGTATGTCGGAAAAAATGCAAAAACGTCATAGTATAGTATGTCGAAAAAAGTCATAGTATAGTTTGTCGAAAAAAGTCATAGTATAGTATGTTGAAAAAAATGCAAAAAAGTCATAGTATAGTATGTCGAAAAAAGTCCCAGTATAGTATGTCAAAAAAAAAAAAATGCAAAAAAAATCATAGTATAGTATGTCGCAAAAAAGTCATAGTATAGTATGTCGAAAAAAGTCATAGTATAGTATGTCGAAAAAAGTCATAGTATAGTATGTCGAAAAAAGTCACAGTATAGTGTGTCAAAAAAAAAAAAATGCAAAAAAAATCTTAGTCTAGTATGTCGAAAAAAATGCAAAAAAAGTCATAGTATAGTATGTCGAAAAAAATGCAAAAAAGTCATAGTATAGTTTGTCGAAAAAAGTCATAATATAGTATGTCGAAAAAAAGTTATAGTATTGTATGTCGAAAAAAATGTAAAAAAGTCATAGTATAGTATGTCGAAAAAAATAAAAAAAATTCATAGTATAGTATGTCGAAAAAAGTCATAGTATAGTATGTCGAAAAAAGTCAAAGTATATTATGTTGGAAAAAAATGCAAAAAAGTCATAGTATATTATGTTGGAAAAAAATGCAAAAAAAGTCATAGTATAGTATGTCGGAAAAAGTCATAGTATAGTATGTCGAAAAAAGTCATAGTATAGTATGTCGAAAAAAATGCAAAAAAGTCATAGTATAGTATGTCGAAAAAAATGCAAAAAAGTCATAGTATAGTATGTCGAAAAAAGTCATAGTATAGTATGTCGAAAAAATTTAAAAAAGTCAAAGTATATTATGTTGGAAAAAAATGCAAAAAAAGTCATAGTATAGTATGTCGAACAAAATGCAAGAAGTCATAGTATAGTATGTCGAAAAAAAGTCATAGTATAGTATGCCGAAAAAAATTCAAAAAAGTCATAGTATAGTATGTCGAAAAAAATGCAAAAAATTGTATGTCGAAAAAAGTCATAGCATAGTATGTCGAACAAAATGCAAGAAGTCGTAGTATAGTATGTCGAAAAAAAGTCATAGTATAGTATGCCGAAAAAAATGCAAAAAAAGTCATAGTATAGTATGTCGAAAAAAGTCAAAGTATATTATGTTGGAAAAAAAGTCATAGTATATTATGTTGGAAAAAAATGCAAAAAAAGTCATAGTATAGTATGTCAGAAAAAATGCAGAAAGTTATAGTATGTCGAAAAAAGTCATAGTATAGTATGTCGAAAAAAAGTCATAGTATAGTATGTCAAAAAAAGTCATAGTATGTCAAAAAAAATGCAAAAAAAAAGGTTGCAGTATAGCATGTTGAAAAAGAGTCACAAAGTCATATGTCAAAAGAAATCCAAAAAAAGTCATAGTATAGTACGTCGAAAAAAGAGTCCTAAAAACGTCATAGTACAGTATGTTTAATAAAGAAGTCAAAAAAGTCAGTATAGTATATAAAAAATGTCTTAAAAATGTCAGTATAGTGTGTCATAAAAAAAAAAATCTTACTATAGCTAGCAAGTCGAAAAAAGTCATAGCAAGGTATGATTAAAAGTCATAAAAAAGTCATAATATAGTTTGTCATAAAAATGTCATCAAACTGTGCCCCCACTAACAAGTGTCTGACAGGTTAGGAACATTGCAGAAACTGCGTTCAGTCATCAATGCTAGTGCTGTTAGCTAAACATAGCGATTTTGGTGGACAACTCTGCAGTTTAATTGGGAAGTGAGATCGAAAAGATATTGTTTGTTCATGTGTGCACTCTTTCTGTGTGGCCCTCAATCACATGCTGGCTCCCTTAATTGGCACCAAGTCATTAAAAGTTTGGGAACTCCTGATATAGAATAATGATAAAATGCTACAGTGACTGCAGTAGAGTGAAGACAAAGATCAGAGGTCGAACTAAAGTTAGAGCTGTATGAATTTAAACGCTTGTAGTCTTCGAAGATCATGCAGTAAAATGCAGATCAAACGTGTGTGTTTCAGGTAAGGAGGACCTGCTGTCCCAGAAGGACTACGAGTCGGCCTCTCTGATGGAGATCAGAGCCCTGATGAGGAAGCACGAGGCGTTCGAGAGCGACCTTGCCGCTCACCAGGACAGAGTGGAGCAGATCGCTGCCATCGCCCAGGAGCTGAAGTAAGACGCCAGGGCAGAGAGAGAGAGGCTGGGAGTGAGGGTGAAACTGTATAGATGGGCTGGGAAAATGGAGACAAACAATTTTTGTTCATCTTCTGGGGGCAGTTTAGGGTTTAATTTAGTATTATATCAGTGTAATAGAGGTGTGAATGTGTTGGGGTGGCTTTCTACTTAGATTGAGGGCTTATATGGAAACTGTAGGAAGGACAGGAGAGGAGAAAGTGAGCAACTGAAGTGTTTCAGGACTCTTAATGAATACAGTGAAGAACAAAAGTGGGGAATGAGTGGAAAGCATGTTAATGAGAGAGATAAAAAGATGAAAGGTTCATGAAAGAGCAGAAACCTCTGATCTCACTATTTCCTTATTCCTCACCACTCCTCTGGGCTTTTTTTTTTTCACAGATAGTTTTGATATGATCTCTTTGATGCAATGTTCAGCACCCTAATGCTGAATATGTATGCGTGCCACACATAACTTCTCGTTCATTACTTCTAAAGCAGATATTATATACTCAGAAATGTTCCCAGATGACCCCTCAAATGCAAATCCAGTACATGTAATGGCATTAAATATTCTAATGTAGTATGATTCCAGATATTTGGGAAAATGTGAGTATAACTTTGGGGAATAGTTTGTCAGAGGGCCTTTAAAAAGGTGGCAGGTATCGAAGCCGTATTTTGTTCATAAATCAGCAGTAAATTTCCTTAACTTTCTCTTTTAAAAAAAAAATCTGTTCTGATGTTTAAAAGTCATTTCACAGCAAGTCAAAGTTTGAGTTTACCTTATACTGATGACATAATGTTTTATGATTACAATGAGGTAACTGTAATGGATTACATTTTTCAGTTAACATTCATGCTGATGGATGAAATCAACTAATTTTGGAAAGGAACTGAAATATTATAAGTTTGACCACATTTGTCAGGCTATGTGACATTAAAATGTGTTATGGGTATAGATGATTAATCGTACTATCGTCTCCTCCAGTGAGCTGGACTACCATGATGCTGCCACAGTCAACGGCCGCTGCCAGGGCATCTGTGACCAGTGGGACAACCTGGGCACCCTCACCCAGAAGAGGAGGGACGCACTGGAGGTACACCCTGAAACACTCACAAAACAAAAAAAACAGTATGGCAGCTTATTACACGGCTTTGTTGAATACTCTTTTTCTGATTGGTCAATCACGGTCTGTTATTTCTTTATAACAGACTGTTGCCATGTATAACAGACTGTTGCTATGTATAACAGACTGTTGCTATGGATAACAGACCGTTGCTATGGATGCAGTTCTGATGTCGGAAAATTATTGATTTGAAGTAGCCGTGTAATAAGCGGGATAATGTACAGCTAGAGGGTCATTGTTGTGAAATAAGCCCCTTCAGGGTGATTCAGTTTATTTCACAACAATGACCGGCTTGCTGTACATTATCCCTTCCATAGTAGTTACAGTCGTAAATGGGTTCTTCATATACCCAAATACAATCGGGTGACAGAAGAAATGCCACATGATCACAAATTCCAGTATAAATAACTCTTACCTCTCTGTGTGTCTGTAGCGTGTGGAGAAGCTGTGGGAGACTATTGACCAGCTGTACCTGGAGTTTGCCAAGAGGGCGGCGCCCTTCAACAACTGGATGGATGGAGCCATGGAGGACCTGCAGGACATGTTCATTGTCCACAGCATTGAGGAGATCCAGGTACAGCCAGCGCCATTAAAAGACAGCCACTATATATATTTAATGTATTTTCAGTATGTGTCTTATTTGTAATCTACGACGGAGTATTACGGCCACATTGAGGAAAAATAAATAAATCTCAGATTTCGAGAATAAAGTCATAGGTTTACAAGAAAAAAGTCATAATATTATGAGAATAAAGTCATAAGTTTACGAGAAAAAAAGTCCTATTATGAGAATAAAGTCAGAAGTTTACAAGAAAAAAGTCTTAATATTATGAGAATAAAGTTATAATATTATAAAGTATTAATTTTACGGGAGGGAAAATAGAGCAGCGTGCCGCCTGTGTGAAAATGAGGAATGTGGAGCATCTTGTGAAGTTATACTTTACTTTTCAGAAATAACTAAATACTTAATCTTTTGCCACATCAGCACCATATTATCATAAGGACCTGGAAAGATTGTGCAAGAAGAATTTATTTCGAAGAAAGAACCACACGGACCTAAGGGAAATGCCTATTTTGTGGAGGAGGAAATTACTTTTTTTCTCGTAAAGTTATGAACTTATTCTCGTAAAGTTATGACTTTATTTTTTCTTGAAATAGTATGACTTTATTCTCGTTATATTATGACTTTATTCTCGAAATCTCAATTTTTTTCCCCCCCCTCAATGTGGCCCTAATACTCTGTCGTAGTAATCAGGCCTGTGTCAAATGGTAATTACTTTTTAATGTGCCCTGTAAACAGGACATTAAAATATATTCAGGAAAATATAAATAAATGATTTGGTACAGGCATCACAACTCACTTCAAAACAGAAGATTTTATGCAGTCATTTAATTTTTATAGTGTAAGAGGTGTTAACTCACTCTAAGAGCTCCACATGCAGTCATTCTGCTGGAGAAGTACATTATAAAATATAAAATCCATAAAAAGTATCTATATTTTTCTCTAATTGATAGCTTACTTGAATAAATCTGAATTGTGTCCTGAAAAGCAGAAAAAAAATATAGATTAAAGAAACACAGTTCTCTACTTAAACCTAAATGTCTGCACTGACAGGAATCTCTAAGAGTCAGTAATAACAACAACCGGAAAGAATAAGCAGGAATATATATCAGTATTTCCTCTAGGCAAATATTGTACTTGTATAATAGTACAAATAATGCATTATTTGCTGGGCCGGGCCCCCACGGGTTGGGTTTTGTGCAATACAAGATTGCATTCATGAGCTAACTTCTGCCTTGGGAAGTCATTCAGCTGCACATGAATGCACCCGTTTTGGCAGACTTTTCTGTCCATTCAAAAGGAAGAAGTAGTAGAGTACAGTTTAGACCTGCTCTATATGAAAAGCATCTTGAGATAACTTCTGCTATAGATTCGACGCTATATAAAAATAGATTGAATTGAGTTTTGGGCCACTCAAAATAAATTCTGTACATGGGAAACACTGGTAGGATTCTATGTTAAACTCAGTCCTGATCTAATCTGTCTTTAGAGTCTGATCACCGCTCACGACCAGTTCAAGGCCACTCTGCCCGAGGCCGACAAGGAGCGCATGGCCACCATGGGCATCCACAACGAGATCCTGAAGATCGCCCAGACCTACGGCATCAAGCTGTCCGGAATCAACCCTTACACCAACCTCTCCCCCCAGGACATCAGCACTAAGTGGGACGCTGTGAGTCAAACACACCCATCAATCATCACGTGGGATTGGAGGGAAATAACTGATTATTCATTATTATAGATCATTTATTTCTGGTTTATGGCTTCGTCCAAAATCGCATACTATCGTTCAACATACTTTTGTGTGAATAAATAGTAGTGTGAATCTTTTCGGACGCACTGAGCAGTAATTTACGTCGTCACTTCCTGAGAGCCTCATTGCCGGTTGGAGACGTGTAACCGTGGTAACCGGTGCCAACCTCATTATGACCGAAACAACGGTTTGTGAGAGTCTGAATTCATTTAAAACATGCATTAAACCTAGCAAAGTGAAATCTTATACTTATAGTTAAATTGAAGCGTCATTGATGCGACAGAGCTGTGCGTCAACGTTGGTTATGAATGTTGCCCTCACTACCGCATTGCATTGTGGGATATTTATGCCGCCGTAGTGTCCAGCGTTGCATACTCTAATATTTCACTGGAAATAGCATGCAATTTGCGCACTATTGGTTTCATACATACTAAAATATCTCACATACTGTTTTAGCGTACTAAATAGCATGTTAGTATGCATTTGGCCATCTAGCTAATGATAAGTACAGTGCATCCATAGCGACGGGTCAGAAATAGTACAGTACATTTAGGTTAGAGCAACTCAGGCTGCAGTATTCAGTATAACCGCAGAAAACAATCAGTCAGTGCAGTGGGACACACATCTGACCATCTGTGCTGAAAAAATAGACTTTGTTCCCGTGGGAATCCTGAAATAACTAGTTGGTTAATCACTAAACAAGCCGAGACAATATTCAGCTATCCATTGACTGTAAATTTTGACTAAAATAGTTGTAAATGGGTTTGAGTGCGTCTGTAAAGGTGCAGCACTTTCAAAATGTAAAAGAACAACTCATCTTTTGGTACCTTGGTTACATGTTTTTGGCACGAAAGAGCCGTCATTCACAGCTAAATGTATTGGTCAAATTATTCTCGTGACTGTGCGTTTCATTTATCCACCTGCAGGTGAAGCACCTCGTTCCCCTCAGAGACCAAATGCTCCAGGAGGAGGTGGCCAGACAGCAGGCCAACGAGAGACTGAGGCGCCAGTTTGCTGCCCAGGCCAACATCATCGGACCCTGGATTCAAACCAAGATGGAGGTACTGTGTTACTGAGACACTAAAGAATCTCTGTAGTCGCCAAAATACAATAAAGGCATTTATTTAAGAATTTGACATTTAATAATATAATGACAAGGCATATCAGTATAAAAAGGCAATAAAACAATAAAACAATGTAATACAGTAAAGATGTGCATTATTTACTTTTAGCTCCTGCTCATAGATATCAGTCATGATTACTGATTTACGAATTGAACAGATGACAAAGATCTATATACACATACACCTGTTATACAAGAGGGTTGCATGTAGAACACAAATACATTGTAACGTGCTGCTTATGGCTTTACAGATATAAAAACAAATGTTCACAGACTCCGTCTCAGGACTTGTCGTTCTCATTCTCCTCCCCGTTTCCTGTCTCTGTTCTCCTGCAGGAGATCAGCCATGTGTCTGTGGACATCGCCGGCTCCCTGGAGGAACAGATGAACAGCCTGAAGCAGTACGAGCAGAACATCATCAACTACAAATCCAACATCGACAAGCTGGAGGGAGACCACCAGCTCAGCCAGGAGTCCCTCATCTTCGACAACAAGCACACCAACTACACCATGGAGGTACAGTGGACTTCACTGCAGCCACGACGATAAGCTCCACCCCTTGTTTCGTTGCTTAAAGTGCATTGTCTCTACCTCTATTCCTCCACCGCTGCAGCACGTGCGTGTGGGCTGGGAGCAGCTGCTCACCACCATCGCCAGAACCATCAACGAGGTGGAGAACCAGATCCTGACCCGCGACGCCAAGGGCATCAGCCAGGAACAGCTCAATGAGTTCAGGGCCTCCTTCAACCACTTCGACAGGGTGAGGCGTTCACTGACATTGAAAAGGAATTTTGAACTATATGTGGCCTGGATCTTTGCGTAAATATGTGCATAATGGCAGGATACTGTAGAACTTATGTTTTGAAAACATCAAAATCAATCTGACAGATATGCATGCCTTTTTTGTCTTAAAATTTTCAATATTAAAAAAAAATTCAAGATCACAAGACTTCAGTTAATGCTCGATATTCAAGCACCAGTGAGAAATTAAAACACGGGCATTATACTATGGTTGTAGGAGCTGCATCAGGGATTTTGTCATTGTATATCTAATCTGTTACACAAATGTGTTTTTCCTTTGCAGAAGAGAAACGGCATGATGGACCCAGACGACTTCCGTGCCTGCCTCATCTCCATGGGTTACGATCTGGTTAGTACAACATATACATTTTCAGGACAAACTGCTATAATATTGAGTAAAACTGGACTTGTTAAAGTTGAAAAAAAGTAATAGCATAATATGTTGAAAAAATTCATAAAGTCAGTACAGTATGTCGAAAAAAATGGTCATAAAAAAGTTATAGTATAGTATGTCGCAAAAAGGGTCATAAAAATCATAGTACAGTATGTCGAAAAAAGTCCTTTAAAAAGTCAGTGAATTATGTATAGTATGTTGGAAAAAAAAATCCCCAAAAATGTTGTCCTTAAAAATGTCATAGCATGTATGAGTGTATAAGTATAGCATGTTAGAAAAAAAAGTCCAAAAAAACTAATAATATGGTATGTCGGAACACAGTATGTACTGTATACAGCATACTGCGTTCGTCAGTAGTATCTAGTAGGCGGTTTCGAATACAGCCCTAGTTTAGTAGGTCAAAAAAACGTCGTAGTATAACGGTAAAGTAATCCTTTTCTCTTTGATAGGGTGAGGTGGAGTTCGCTCGCATCATGACCCTGGTGGACCCCAACAACACGGGCGTGGTGACCTTCCAGGCCTTTATCGACTTCATGACCCGCGAGACCGCTGAGACTGACACTGCAGAACAGGTCATGGCCTCCTTCAAGATTCTGGCCTCAGACAAGGTAAGTGCACAAATACAGACATTACCCAATACATTCCTTTATCCAACCTCACCATTAGACCAGACTACATTTACCTAACCTCACCGTTAGACCCGACTACTGTACATTTACCTAACCTCACCATTAGACCCGACTACTGTACATTTACCCAAACTCACCACTAGACCAGACTACATTTACCCAACCTCACCATTGGACCAGACTATATTTACCTAACCTCACTATCAGACCCGACTACTGTACATTTACCTAACCTCACCAGTAGAACCGGCTACTGTACTTTTACCTAACCTCACCATTAGACCCGGCTACTGTACATTTACCCAACCTAACCGTTAGACCCGACTACTGTTCATTTACCCAACCTCACCGCTAGCCCAGACAACATTTACCCAACCTCACCATTGGACCAGACTATATTTACCTAACCTCACTATTAGACCCGACTACTGTACATTTACCTAACCTCACCAGTAGAACCGGCTACTGTACATTTACCTAACCTCACCATTGGACCCGGCTACTGTACATTTACCCAACCTCACCATTAGACCCGACTACTGTACATCTACCCAACCTCACCATTAGACCCGGCTACCGTACATTTACCCATCCTCACCATTAGACCCGGCTACCGTACATTTACCCAACCTCACCGTTAGACCCGGCTACCGTACATTTACCCTTTCTCACCGTTAGACCCGGCTACTGTACATTTACCCAACCTCACCGTTAGACCCGGCTACTGTACATTTACCCAACCTCACCACTAGACCAGACTACATTTACCCAACCTCACCATTGGACCAGACTATATTTACCTAACCTCACTATCAGACCCGACTACTGTACATTTACCCAACCTAACCGTTAGACCAGACTACTGTACTTTACCCAACCTCACCGTAAGACCCCACTACTGCACATTTACCCAACCTCAGCGTTAGACCCGGCAACTGTACATTTACCCAAACTCACCATTGGACCAGACTATATTTACCTAACCTCACCAGTAGAACCGGCTACTGTACATTTACCCAACCTCACCGTTAGACCAGACTACATTTACCCAACCTCAACGTTAGACCAGACTACTGTACATTTACCCAACCTCACCGTTAGACCCGACTACTGTACATTTACCCTACCTCACCGTTAGACCCGACTACTGTACATTTTCCCAAACTCACCACTAGACCAGACTACATTTACCCAACCTCACCATTGGACCAGACTATATTTACCTAACCTCACTATCAGACCCGACTACTGTACATTTACCTAACCTCACCAGTAGAACCGGCTACTGTACTTTTACCTAACCTCACCATTAGACAAGACTATTGTACATTTACCCAACCTCACCATTAGACCAGACTATTGTACATTTTACCCAACCTCACCGTTAGACCCGGCTACCGTACATTTACCCTTTCTCACCGTTAGACCCGGCTACTGTACATTTGTCTAACCTCCCAATTAGAACCGGCTACTGTACATTTACGTAACCTAGACCAGACTACATTTACCCAACCTCACCATTGGACCAGACTACTGTACATTTACCTGACCTCACCGTTGGAGCCAACTACTGTAAATTTACCTTACCTCACCGTTGGACCCGGCTACTGTACATTTATCCAGCCTCACCGTTAGACCAGACTACTGTACATTAACCCAACCTCACCGTTAGACCAGACTACTGTACATTTACCCAACCTCACCATTGGACCCGACTACTGTACATTTACCTAACTTCACCAGTAGAACCGGCTACTGTACATTTACCTAACCTCACCGTTAGACCCGACTACTGTACATTTACCCAACCTCACCGTTAGACCCGACTACTGTACATTTACCCTACCTGTACTGTACATTTACATTTACCCTCACCATTGGACCAGACTATATTTACCTAACATCACTATTAGACCCGACTACTGTACATTTACCTAACCTCACCGGTAGAACCGGCTACTGTACATTTACCCAACCTCACCGTTAGACCCGACTACTGTACATTTATCCAACCTCACCGTTAGACCCGGCAACTGTACATTTTCCCAACCTTACCGTTGGACCAGACTGTATTTACCTAACCTCACTATTAGACCCGACTACTGTACATTTACCCAACCTCACCGTTAGACCCGGCTACTGTACATTACCCAACCTCACCGTTAGACCCGGCTACTGTACATTTACCCAACCTCACCGTTAGACCCGGCTACTGTACATTTACCCAACCTCACCGTTAGACCCGGCTACCGTACATTTACCCAACCTCACCGTTAGACCCGGCTACCGTACATTTACCCAACCTCACCGTTAGACCCGGCTACCGTACATTTACCCTTTCTCACCGTTAGACCCGGCTACTGTACATTTACCCAACCTCACCGTTAGACCCGGCTACTGTACATTTACCCAACCTCACCACTAGACCAGACTACATTTACCCAACCTCACCATTGGACCAGACTATATTTACCTAACCTCACTATCAGACCCGACTACTGTACATTTACCCAACCTAACCGTTAGACCAGACTACTGTACTTTACCCAACCTCACCGTAAGACCCCACTACTGCACATTTACCCAACCTCAGCGTTAGACCCGGCAACTGTACATTTACCCAAACTCACCATTGGACCAGACTATATTTACCTAACCTCACCAGTAGAACCGGCTACTGTACATTTACCCAACCTCACCGTTAGACCAGACTACATTTACCCAACCTCAACGTTAGACCAGACTACTGTACATTTACCCAACCTCACCGTTAGACCCGACTACTGTACATTTACCCTACCTCACCGTTAGACCCGACTACTGTACATTTTCCCAAACTCACCACTAGACCAGACTACATTTACCCAACCTCACCATTGGACCAGACTATATTTACCTAACCTCACTATCAGACCCGACTACTGTACATTTACCTAACCTCACCAGTAGAACCGGCTACTGTACTTTTACCTAACCTCACCATTAGACAAGACTATTGTACATTTACCCAACCTCACCATTAGACCAGACTATTGTACATTTTACCCAACCTCACCGTTAGACCCGGCTACCGTACATTTACCCTTTCTCACCGTTAGACCCGGCTACTGTACATTTGTCTAACCTCCCAATTAGAACCGGCTACTGTACATTTACGTAACCTAGACCAGACTACATTTACCCAACCTCACCATTGGACCAGACTACTGTACATTTACCTGACCTCACCGTTGGAGCCAACTACTGTAAATTTACCTTACCTCACCGTTGGACCCGGCTACTGTACATTTATCCAGCCTCACCGTTAGACCAGACTACTGTACATTAACCCAACCTCACCGTTAGACCAGACTACTGTACATTTACCCAACCTCACCATTGGACCCGACTACTGTACATTTACCTAACTTCACCAGTAGAACCGGCTACTGTACATTTACCTAACCTCACCGTTAGACCCGACTACTGTACATTTACCCAACCTCACCGTTAGACCCGACTACTGTACATTTACCCTACCTGTACTGTACATTTACATTTACCCTCACCATTGGACCAGACTATATTTACCTAACATCACTATTAGACCCGACTACTGTACATTTACCTAACCTCACCGGTAGAACCGGCTACTGTACATTTACCCAACCTCACCGTTAGACCCGACTACTGTACATTTATCCAACCTCACCGTTAGACCCGGCAACTGTACATTTTCCCAACCTTACCGTTGGACCAGACTATATTTACCTAACCTCACTATTAGACCCGACTACTGTACATTTACCCAACCTCACCGTTAGACCCGGCTACTGTACATTACCCAACCTCACCGTTAGACCCGGCTACTGTACATTTACCCAACCTCACCGTTAGACCCGGCTACTGTACATTTACCCAACCTCACCGTTAGACCCGGCTACCGTACATTTACCCAACCTCACCGTTAGACCCGGCTACCGTACATTTACCCAACCTCACCGTTAGACCCGGCTACCGTACATTTACCCTTTCTCACCGTTAGACCCGGCTACTGTACATTTACCCAACCTCACCGTTAGACCAGACTACTGTACATTAACCCAACCTCACCGTTAGACCCGGCTACTGTACATTTACCCAACCTCACCACTAGACCAGACTACATTTACCCAACCTCACCATTGGACCAGACTATATTTACCTAACCTCACTATCAGACCCGACTACTGTACATTTACCCAACCTAACCGTTAGACCAGACTACTGTACTTTACCCAACCTCACCGTAAGACCCCACTACTGCACATTTACCCAACCTCAGCGTTAGACCCGGCAACTGTACATTTACCCAAACTCACCATTGGACCAGACTATATTTACCTAACCTCACCAGTAGAACCGGCTACTGTACATTTACCCAACCTCACCGTTAGACCAGACTACATTTACCCAACCTCAACGTTAGACCAGACTACTGTACATTTACCCAACCTCACCGTTAGACCCGACTACTGTACATTTACCCTACCTCACCGTTAGACCCGACTACTGTACATTTTCCCAAACTCACCACTAGACCAGACTACATTTACCCAACCTCACCATTGGACCAGACTATATTTACCTAACCTCACTATCAGACCCGACTACTGTACATTTACCTAACCTCACCAGTAGAACCGGCTACTGTACTTTTACCTAACCTCACCATTAGACAAGACTATTGTACATTTACCCAACCTCACCATTAGACCAGACTATTGTACATTTTACCCAACCTCACCGTTAGACCCGGCTACCGTACATTTACCCTTTCTCACCGTTAGACCCGGCTACTGTACATTTGTCTAACCTCCCAATTAGAACCGGCTACTGTACATTTACGTAACCTAGACCAGACTACATTTACCCAACCTCACCATTGGACCAGACTACTGTACATTTACCTGACCTCACCGTTGGAGCCAACTACTGTAAATTTACCTTACCTCACCATTGGACCCGGCTACTGTACATTTACCTAACCTCACCACTAGACCAGACTACTGTACATTTACCCAACCTCACCGTTAGACCAGACTACTGTACATTTACCCAACCTCACCATTGGACCCGACTACTGTACATTTACCTAACTTCACCAGTAGAACCGGCTACTGTACATTTACCTTACCTCACCGTTAGACCCGACTACTGTACATTTACCCAACCTCACCGTTAGACCAGACTACTGTACATTTACCCTACCTGTACTGTACATTTACATTTACCCTCACCATTGGACCAGACTATATTTACCTAACATCACTATTAGACCCGACTACTGTACATTTACCTAACCTCACCGTTAGACCCGGCTACTGTACATTTACCCAACCTCACCGTTAGACCCGACTACTGTACATTTATCCAACCTCACCGTTAGACCCGGCAACTGTACATTTTCCCAACCTTACCGTTGGACCAGACTATATTTACCTAACCTCACTATTAGACCCGACTACTGTACATTTACCCAACCTCACCGTTAGACCCGGCTACTGTACATTACCCAACCTCACCGTTAGACCCGGCTACTGTACATTTACCCAACCTCACCGTTAGACCCGGCTACTGTACATTTACCCAACCTCACCGTTAGACCCGGCTACCGTACATTTACCCAACCTCACCGTTAGACCCGGCTACCGTACATTTACCCAACCTCACCGTTAGACCCGGCTACCGTACATTTACCCTTTCTCACCGTTAGACCCGGCTACTGTACATTTACCCAACCTCACCGTTAGACCAGACTACTGTACATTAACCCAACCTCACCGTTAGACCCGGCTACTGTACATTTACCCAACCTAACCGTTAGACCAGACTACTGTACTTTACCCAACCTGATCGTTAGACCCGACTACTGTACATTTTCCCAACTTCACCGTTAGACCCGACTACTGTACATTTACCCAACCTCACCGCTAGACCAGACTACATTTACCCAAACTCACCATTGGACCAGACTATATTTACCTAACCTCACTATTAGACCCGACTACTCTACATTTACCTAACCTCACCAGTAGAACCGGCTACTGTACATTTACCCAATCTCACCGTCAGACCCGACTACTGTACATTTACCTAACCTCACCGTTAGACCCGGCAACTGTACATTTACCCAACCTCACCGCTAGACCAGAATACATTTACCCAACCTCACCATTGGACCAGACTATATTTACCTAACATCACTATTAGACCCGACTACTGTACATTTACCTAACCTCACCGGTAGAACCGGCTACTGTACATTTACCCAACCTCACCGTTAGACCCGACTACTGTACATTTATCCAACCTCACCGTTAGACCCGACTACTGTACATTTACCCTACCTGTACTGTACATTTACATTTACCCTCACCATTGGACCAGACTATATTTACCTAACATCACTATTAGACCCGACTACTGTACATTTACCTAACCTCACCGTTAGACCCGGCAACTGTACATTTTCCCAACCTCACCGTTGGACCAGACTATATTTACCTTACCTCACTATTAGACCCGACTACTGTACATTTACCCAACCTCACCATTAGACCCGGCTACTGTACATTTACCCAACCTCACCATTAGACCAGACTACTGTACATTTACCCAACCTCACCGTTAGATCAGACTACCGTACATTTACCCAACCTCACCGTTAGACCCGGCTACTGTACATTTACCCAACCTCACCGTTAGACCAGACTACCGTACATTTACCCAACCTCACCGTTAGACCAGACTACTGTACATTTACCCAACCTCACCGTTAGACCCGGCTACTGTACATTTACCCAACCTAACCGTTAGACCAGACTACTGTACTTTACCCAACCTGAACGTTAGACCCGACTACTGTACATTTTCCCAACTTCACCGTTAGACCCGACTACTGTACATTTACCCAACCTCACCGCTAGACCAGACTACATTTACCCAACCTCACCATTGGACCAGACTACTGTACATTTGTCTAACCTCCCAATTAGAACCGGCTACTGTACATTTACCTGACCTCACCGCTAGACCAGACTACATTTACCTAACCTCACCATTAGACCCGACTACTGTACATTTACCTAACCTCAACATTAGACCAGACTACAATAACCCAACCTCACTGTTAGACCAGACTACATTTACCCAACCTCAACGTTAGACCAGACTACTGTACATTTACCCAACCTCACCGTTAGACCCGACTACTGTACATTTTCCCAAACTCACCACTAGACCAGACTACATTTACCCAACCTCACCATTGGACCAGACTATATTTACCTAACCTCACCAGTAGAACCGGCTACTGTACTTTTACCTAACCTCACCATTAGACCAGACTATTGTACATTTTACCCAACCTCACCGTTAGACCCGGCTACCGTACATTTACCCTTTCTCACCGTTAGACCCGGCTACTGTACATTTGTCTAACCTCCCAATTAGAACCTGCTACTGTACATTTACGTAACCTAGACCAGACTACATTTACCCAACCTCACCATTGGACCAGACTACTGTACATTTGTCTAACCTCCCAATTAGAACCGGCTACTGTACATTTACGTAACTTCACCATTAGACCCGACTACTGTACATTTACCTAACCTCACCATTGGAACCGACTACTGTACATTTACCTGACCTCACCGTTGGAGCCAACTACTGTAAATTTACCTTACCTCACCGTTGGACCCGGCTACTGTACATTTATCCAGCCTCACCGTTAGACCAGACTACATTTACCCAACCTCACCATTGGACCCGACTACTCTACATTTACCTAACCTCACCGTTAGACCCGGCAACTGTACTTTTACCCAACCTCACCATTGGACCAGACTATATTTACCTAACATCACTATTAGACCCGACTACTGTACATTTACCTAACCTCACCGGTAGAACCGGCTACTGTACATTTACCCAACCTCACCGTTAGACCCGGCAACTGTACATTTTCCCAACCTCACCGCTAGCCCAGACAACATTTACCCAACCTCACCATTGGACCAGACTATATTTACCTAACCTCACTATTAGACCCGACTACTGTACATTTACCTAACCTCACCAGTAGAACCGGCTACTGTACATTTACCCAACCTCACCATTAGACCCGGCTACCGTACATTTACCCAACCTCACCGTTAGACCCGGCTACCGTACATTTACCCAACCTCAACGTTAGACCCGGCTACCGTACATTTACCCAACCTCACCGTTAGACCCGGCTACCGTACATTTACCCTTTCTCACCGTTAGACCCGGCTACTGTACATTTACCCAACCTAACCGTTAGACCAGACTACTGTACTTTACCCAACCTGAACGTTAGACCCGGCTACTGTACATTTACCCAACCTCACCGCTAGACCAGACTACATTTACCCAACCTCACCATTGGACCAGACTACTGTACATTTTTCTAACCTCCCAATTAGAACCGGCTACTGTACATTTACCTAACCTCACCATTAGACCCGACTCCTGTACATTTACCTAACCTCACCATTGGAACCGACTACTGTACATTTACCTGACCTCACCGTTGGAGCCAACTACTGTAAATTTACCTTACCTCACCGTTGGACCCGGCTACTGTACATTTATCCAACCTCACCGTTAGACCCGACTACTGTACATTTACCCTACCTGTACTGTACATTTACATTTATCCTCACCATTGGACCAGACTATATTTACCTAACATCACTATTAGACCCGACTACTGTACATTTACCTAACCTCACCGGTAGAACCGGCTACTGTACATTTACCCAACCTCACCGTTAGACCCGACTACTGTACTTTACCCAACCTGAACGTTAGACCCGACTACTGTACATTTTCCCAACTTCACCGTTAGACCCGACTACTGTACATTTACCCAACCTCACCATTGGACCAGACTACTGTACATTTACGTAACTTCACCATTAGACCCGGCTACTGTACATTTACCTTACCTCACCGCTAGACCAGACTACATTTACCTAACCTCACCATTAGACCCGACTACTGTACATTTACGTAACTTCACCATTAGACCCGGCTACTGTACATTTACCTTACCTCACCGTTGGACCCGGCTACTGTACATTTATCCAACCTCACCGTTAGACCCGGCTACTGTACTTACCCAACCTCACCATTAGACCCAACTACTGTACATTTACCCAACCTCACCATTTCGACCCGACTACTGTACATTTACCTAACCTCACCATTGGACCAGACTATATTTACCTAACATCACTATTAGACCCGACTACTGTACATTTACCCAACCTCACCATTTCGACCCGACTACTGTACATTTGTCTAACCTCCCAATTAGAACCGGCTACTGTACATTTACCTGACCTCACCGCTAGACCAGACTACATTTACCTAACCTCACCATTAGACCCGACTACTGTACATTTACGTAACTTCACCATTAGACCCGGCTACTGTACATTTACCTTACCTCACCGTTGGACCCGGCTACTGTACATTTATCCAACCTCACCGTTAGACCCGGCTACTGTACTTACCCAACCTCACCATTAGACCCAACTACTGTACATTTACCCAACCTCACCATTTCGACCCGACTACTGTACATTTACCTAACCTCACCATTGGACCAGACTATATTTACCTAACATCACTATTAGACCCGACTACTGTACATTTACCTAACCTCACCGTTAGAACCGGCTACTGTACATTTACCCTTTCTCACCGTTAGACCAGACTACTGTACTTACCCAACCTCACCATTAGACCCAACTACTGTACATTTACCCAACCTCACCATTTCGACCCGACTACTGTACATTTACCTAACCTCACCATTAGACCGGACTACTGTACATTTACCTAACCTCACCATTGGACCCGACTACTGTACATTTACCTTACCTCACCGTTGGACCCGGCTACTGTACATTTATCCAACCTCACCGTTAGACCCGGCTACTGTACATTTACCCAACCTCACCGCTAGACCAGACTACATTTACCCAACCTCACCATTGGACCAGACTATATTTACCTAACCTCACCATTAGACCCGACTACTGTACATTTACCTAACCTCACCGTTAGAACCGGCTACTGTACATTTACCCTTTCTCACCATTAGACCAGACTACTGTACATTTACCCAACCTCACCATTAGACCAGACTACTGTACTTACTTAACCTCACCATTAGACCAGACTACTGTACATTTACCCAACCTCACCATTAGACCAGACTACTGTACATTTGTCTAACCTCCCAATTAGACCCGGCTCCTGTACATTTACCTAACCTCACCATTGGACCCGACTACTGTACATTTACCCAACCTCACCATTAGACCAGACTACTGTACATTTACCCAACCTCACCATTTCGACCCGACTACTGTACATTTACCTAACCTCACCATTGGACCCGACTACTGTACATTTACCTAACCTCACCATTGGACCCGACTACTGTACCCAGCCTCACCGTTAGACCAGACTACTGTACTTACCTAACTTCACCATTAGACCCAACTACTGTACATTTACCCAACCTCATCATTGGACCAGACTACTGTACATTTGTCTAACCTCCCAATTAGAACCGGCTACTGTACATTTACCTGACCTCACCGCTAGACCAGACTACATTTACCTAACCTCACCATTAGACCCGACTACTGTACATTTACCTGACCTCACCGTTGGAGCCAACTACTGTAAATTTACCTTATCTCACCATTAGACCCGACTACTGTACATTTACCTAACCTCAACATTAGACCAGACTACATTTACCCAACCTCACCGTTAGACCAGACTACAATAACCCAACCTCACAGTTAGACAAGACTACATTTACCCAACCTCAACGTTAGACCAGACTACTGTACATTTACCCAACCTCACCGTTAGACCCGACTACTGTACATTTACCCTACCTCACCGTTAGACCCGACTACTGTACATTTTCCCAAACTCACCACTAGACCAGACTACATTTACCCAACCTCACCATTGGACCAGACTATATTTACCTAACCTCACTATCAGACCCGACTACTGTACTTTTACCCAACCTCACCATTAGACCAGACTATTGTACATTTTACCCAACCTCACCGTTAGACCCGGCTACCGTACATTTACCCTTTCTCACCGTTAGACCCGGCTACTGTACATTTGTCTAACCTCCCAATTAGAACCGGCTACTGTACATTTACCTAACCTCACCATTAGACCCGACTACTGTACATTTACGTAACCTAGACCAGACTACATTTACCCAACCTCACCCTTGGACCAGACTACTGTACATTTGTCTAACCTTCCAATTAGAACCGGCTACTGTACATTTACGTAACTTCACCATTAGACCCGGCTCCTGTACATTTACCTAACCTCACCATTGGAACCGACTACTGTAAATTTACCTTACCTCACCGTTGGACCCGGCTACTGTACATTTATCCAGCCTCACCGTTAGACCAGACTACTGTACATTAACCCAACCTCACCGCTAGACCAGACTACATTTACCCAACCTCACCATTGGACCCGACTACTGTACATTTACCTAACTTCACCAGTAGAACCGGCTACTGTACATTTACCTAACCTCACCGTTAGACCCGACTACTGTACATTTACCCAACCTCAACGTTAGACCCGACTACTGTACATTTACCCTACCTGTACTGTACATTTACATTTACCCTCACCATTGGACCAGACTATATTTACCTAACATCACTATTAGACCCGACTACTGTACATTTACCTAACCTCACCGGTAGAACCGGCTACTGTACATTTTCCCAACCTTACCGTTGGACCAGACTATATTTACCTAACCTCACTATTAGACCCGACTACTGTACATTTACCCAACCTCACCATTAGACCCGGCTACTGTACATTTACCCAACCTCACCATTAGACCCGGCTACCGTACATTTACCCAACCTCACCATTAGACCCGGCTACCGTACATTTACCCAACCTAACCGTTAGACCAGACTACTGTACTTTACCCAACCTGAACGTTAGACCCGACTACTGTACATTTTCCCAACTTCACAGTTAGACCCGACTACTGTACATTTACCCAACCTCACCGCTAGACCAGACTACATTTACCCAAACTCACCATTGGACCAGACTATATTTACCTAACCTCACTATTAGACCCGACTACTCTACATTTACCTAACCTCACCAGTAGAACCGGCTACTGTACATTTACCCAATCTCACCGTTAGACCCGACTACTGTACATTTATCCAACCTCACCGTTAGACCCGGCAACTGTACATTTTCCCAACCTTACCGTTGGACCAGACTATATTTACCTAACCTCACTATTAGACCCGACTACTGTACATTTACCCAACCTCACCATTAGACCCGGCTACTGTACATTTACCCAACCTCACCATTAGACCCGGCTACCGTACATTTACCCAACCTCACCATTAGACCCGGCTACCGTACATTTACCCAACCTCACCGTTAGACCCGGCTACCGTACATTTACCCTTTCTCACCGTTAGACCAGACTACCGTACATTTACCCAACCTCACCGTTAGACCCGGCTACTGTACATTTACCCAACCTAACCGTTAGACCAGACTACTGTACTTTACCCAACCTGAACGTTAGACCCGACTACTGTACATTTACCCAACCTCACCGCTAGACCAGAATACATTTACCCAACCTCACCATTGGACCAGACTATATTTACCTAACCTCACTATTAGACCCGACTACTGTACATTTACCTAACCTCACCAGTAGAACCGGCTACTGTACATTTACCCAACCTCACCATTAGACCCGGCTACCGTACATTTACCCAACCTCACCGTTAGACCCGGCTACAGTACATTTACCCAACCTCACCGTTAGACCCGGCTACCGTACATTTGCCCAACCTCACCGTTAGACCCGGCTACCGTACATTTACCCTTTCTCACCGTTAGACCCGGCTACTGTACATTTACCCAACCTCACCGTTAGACCAGACTACTGTACATTTACCCAACCTCACCGTTCGACCCGGCTACTGTACATTTACCCAACCTAACCGTTAGACCAGACTACTGTACTTTACCCAACCTGAACGTTAGACCCGGCTACTGTACATTTACCCAACCTCACCGCTAGACCAGACTACATTTACCCAACCTCACCATTGGACCAGACTACTGTACATTTGTCTAACCTCCCAATTAGAACCGGCTACTGTACATTTACCTAACCTCACCATTAGACCCGACTCCTGTACATTTACCTAACCTCACCATTGGAACCGACTCCTGTACATTTACCTGACCTCACCGTTGGAGCCAACTACTGTAAATTTACCTTACCTCACCGTTGGACCCGGCTACTGTACATTTATCCAACCTCACCGTTAGACCCGACTACTGTACATTTACCTAACTTCACCAGTAGAACCGGCTACTGTACATTTACCTAACCTCACCGTTAGACCCGACTACTGTACATTTACCCAACCTCACCGTTAGACCCGACTACTGTACATTTACCCTACCTGTACTGTACATTTACATTTATCCTCACCATTGGACCAGACTATATTTACCTAACATCACTATTAGACCCGACTACTGTACATTTACCTAACCTCACCGTTAGAACCGGCTACTGTACATTTACCCAACCTCACCGTTAGACCCGACTACTGTACTTTACCCAACCTGAACGTTAGACCCGACTACTGTACATTTTCCCAACTTCACCGTTAGACCCGACTACTGTACATTTACCCAACCTCACCGCTAGACCAGACTACATTTACCCAACCTCACCATTGGACCCGACTACTGTACATTTACGTAACTTCACCATTAGACCCGGCTACTGTACATTTACCTGACCTCACCGTTGGAGCCAACTACTGTAAATTTACCTTACCTCACCGTTGGACCCGGCTACTGTACATTTATCCAACCTCACCGCTAGACCAGACTACATTTACCCAACCTCACCATTGGACCAGACTATATTTACCTAACATCACTATTAGACCCGACTACTGTACATTTACCTAACCTCACCGTTAGAACCGGCTACTGTACATTTACCCTTTCTCACCATTAGACCCGACTACTGTACATTTACCCAACCTCACCATTAGACCAGACTACTGTACATTTACCCAACCTCACCATTTCGACCCGACTACTGTACATTTACCTAACCTCACCATTGGACCCGCCTACTGTACATTTACCTAACCTCACCATTGGACCCGACTACTGTACCCAGCCTCACCGTTAGACCAGACTACTGTACATTTACCTTACCTCACCGTTGGACCCGGCTACTTTACATTTATCCAACCTCACCGTTAGACCCGGCTACTGTACATTTACCCAACCTCACCGCTAGACCAGACTACATTTACACAACCTCACCATTGGACCAGACTATATTTACCTAACATCAATATTAGACCCAACTACTGTACATTTACCTAACCTCACCGTTAGAACCGGCTACTGTACATTTACCCAACCTCACCGTTAGACCAGACTATTGTACATTTACCTAACCTCACCATTAGACCAGACTACTGTACTTACCCAACCTCACCATTAGACCAAACTACTGTACATTTACCCAACCTCACCGTTAGACCAGACTACTGTACATTCACCCAACCTCACCATTAGACCAGACTACTGTACATTTACCCAACCTCACCATTTCGACCCGACTACTGTACCCAGCCTCACCGTTAGACCAGACTACTGTACTTACCTAACTTCACCATTAGACCCAACTACTGTACATTTACCTATCCTCACCATTGGACCCGACTACTGTACATTTACCTAACCTCAACATTGGACCCGACTACTGTACTTTACCCAACCTGATCGTTAGACCCGACTACTGTACATTTTCCCAACTTCACCGTTAGACCGGACTACTGTACATTTACCCAACCTCACCGCTAGACCAGACTACATTTACCCAAACTCACCATTGGACCAGACTACTGTACATTTACCTAACCTCACTATTAGACCCGACTACTCTACATTTACCTAACCTCACCGGTAGAACCGGCTACTGTACATTTACCCAACCTCACCGTTAGACCCGACTACTGTACATTTATCCAACCTCACCGTTAGACCCGACTACTGTACATTTACCCTACCTGTACTGTACATTTACATTTACCCTCACCATTGGACCAGACTATATTTACCTAACATCACTATTAGACCCGACTACTGTACATTTACCTAACCTCACCGTTAGACCCGGCAACTGTACATTTTCCCAACCTCACCGTTGGACCAGACTATATTTACCTTACCTCACCATTAGACCCGGCTACTGTACATTTACCCAACCTCACCATTAGACCCGGCTACTGTACATTTACCCAACCTCACCATTAGACCCGGCTACCGTACATTTACCCAACCTCACCGTTAGACCCGGCTACCGTACATTTACCCAACCTCACCGTTAGACCCGGCTACTGTACATTTACCCAACCTCACCGTTAGACCAGACTACTGTACATTTACCCAACCTCACCGTTAGACCCGGCTACTGTACATTTACCCAACCTAACCGTTAGACCAGACTACTGTACTTTACCCAACCTGAACGTTAGACCCGACTACTGTACATTTTCCCAACTTCACCGTTAGACCCGACTACTGTACATTTACCCAACCTCACCGCTAGACCAGACTACATTTACCCAACCTCACCATTGGACCAGACTACTGTACATTTGTCTAACCTCCCAATTAGAACCGGCTACTGTACATTTACCTGACCTCACCGCTAGACCAGACTACATTTACCTAACCTCACCATTAGACCCGACTACTGTACATTTACCTAACCTCAACATTAGACCAGACTACAATAACCCAACCTCACTGTTAGACCAGACTACATTTACCCAACCTCAACGTTAGACCAGACTACTGTACATTTACCCAACCTCACCGTTAGACCCGACTACTGTACATTTTCCCAAACTCACCACTAGACCAGACTACATTTACCCAACCTCACCATTGGACCAGACTATATTTACCTAACCTCACCAGTAGAACCGGCTACTGTACTTTTACCTAACCTCACCATTAGACCAGACTATTGTACATTTTACCCAACCTCACCGTTAGACCCGGCTACCGTACATTTACCCTTTCTCACCGTTAGACCCGGCTACTGTACATTTGTCTAACCTCCCAATTAGAACCTGCTACTGTACATTTACCTAACCTCACCATTAGACCCGACTACTGTACATTTACGTAACCTAGACCAGACTACATTTACCCAACCTCACCATTGGACCAGACTACTGTACATTTGTCTAACCTCCCAATTAGAACCGGCTACTGTACATTTACGTAACTTCACCATTAGACCCGGCTCCTGTACATTTACCTAACCTCACCATTGGAACCGACTACTGTACATTTACCTGACCTCACCGTTGGAGCCAACTACTGTAAATTTACCTTACCTCACCGTTGGACCCGGCTACTGTACATTTATCCAGCCTCACCGTTAGACCAGACTACATTTACCCAACCTCACCATTGGACCCGACTACTCTACATTTACCTAACCTCACCGTTAGACCCGGCAACTGTACATTTACCCAACCTCACCATTGGACCAGACTATATTTACCTAACATCACTATTAGACCCGACTACTGTACATTTACCTAACCTCACCGGTAGAACCGGCTACTGTACATTTACCCAACCTCACCGTTAGACCCGGCAACTGTACATTTTCCCAACCTCACCGCTAGCCCAGACAACATTTACCCAACCTCACCATTGGACCAGACTATATTTACCTAACCTCACTATTAGACCCGACTACTGTACATTTACCTAACCTCACCAGTAGAACCGGCTACTGTACATTTACCCAACCTCACCATTAGACCCGGCTACCGTACATTTACCCAACCTCACCGTTAGACCCGGCTACCGTACATTTACCCAACCTCAACGTTAGACCCGGCTACCGTACATTTACCCAACCTCACCGTTAGACCCGGCTACCGTACATTTACCCAACCTCACCGTTAGACCCGGCTACCGTACATTTACCCTTTCTCACCGTTAGACCCGGCTACTGTACATTTACCCAACCTAACCGTTAGACCAGACTACTGTACTTTACCCAACCTGAACGTTAGACCCGGCTACTGTACATTTACCCAACCTCACCGCTAGACCAGACTACATTTACCCAACCTCACCATTGGACCAGACTACTGTACATTTTTCTAACCTCCCAATTAGAACCGGCTACTGTACATTTACCTAACCTCACCATTAGACCCGACTCCTGTACATTTACCTAACCTCACCATTGGAACCGACTACTGTACATTTACCTGACCTCACCGTTGGAGCCAACTACTGTAAATTTACCTTACCTCACCGTTGGACCCGGCTACTGTACATTTATCCAACCTCACCGTTAGACCCGACTACTGTACATTTACCCTACCTGTACTGTACATTTACATTTATCCTCACCATTGGACCAGACTATATTTACCTAACATCACTATTAGACCCGACTACTGTACATTTACCTAACCTCACCGGTAGAACCGGCTACTGTACATTTACCCAACCTCACCGTTAGACCCGACTACTGTACTTTACCCAACCTGAACGTTAGACCCGACTACTGTACATTTTCCCAACTTCACCGTTAGACCCGACTACTGTACATTTACCCAACCTCACCATTGGACCAGACTACTGTACATTTACGTAACTTCACCATTAGACCCGGCTACTGTACATTTACCTTACCTCACCGCTAGACCAGACTACATTTACCTAACCTCACCATTAGACCCGACTACTGTACATTTACGTAACTTCACCATTAGACCCGGCTACTGTACATTTACCTTACCTCACCGTTGGACCCGGCTACTGTACATTTATCCAACCTCACCGTTAGACCCGGCTACTGTACTTACCCAACCTCACCATTAGACCCAACTACTGTACATTTACCCAACCTCACCATTTCGACCTCACTACTGTACATTTACCTAACCTCACCATTGGACCAGACTATATTTACCTAACATCACTATTAGACCCGACTACTGTACATTTACCCAACCTCACCATTTCGACCCGACTACTGTACATTTACCCAACCTCACCATTGGACCAGACTACTGTACATTTGTCTAACCTCCCAATTAGAACCGGCTACTGTACATTTACCTGACCTCACCGCTAGACCAGACTACATTTACCTAACCTCACCATTAGACCCGACTACTGTACATTTACGTAACTTCACCATTAGACCCGGCTACTGTACATTTACCTTACCTCACCGTTGGACCCGGCTACTGTACATTTATCCAACCTCACCGTTAGACCCGGCTACTGTACTTACCCAACCTCACCATTAGACCCAACTACTGTACATTTACCCAACCTCACCATTTCGACCCGACTACTGTACATTTACCTAACCTCACCATTGGACCAGACTATATTTACCTAACATCACTATTAGACCCGACTACTGTACATTTACCTAACCTCACCGTTAGAACCGGCTACTGTACATTTACCCTTTCTCACCGTTAGACCAGACTACTGTACTTACCCAACCTCACCATTAGACCCAACTACTGTACATTTACCCAACCTCACCATTTCGACCCGACTACTGTACATTTACCTAACCTCACCATTGGACCCGCCTACTGTACATTTACCTAACCTCACCATTGGACCCGACTACTGTACATTTACCTTACCTCACCGTTGGACCCGGCTACTGTACATTTATCCAACCTCACCGTTAGACCCGGCTACTGTACATTTACCCAACCTCACCGCTAGACCAGACTACATTTACCCAACCTCACCATTGGACCAGACTATATTTACCTAACATCACTATTAGACCCGACTACTGTACATTTACCTAACCTCACCGTTAGAACCGGCTACTGTACATTTACCCTTTCTCACCATTAGACCCGACTACTGTACATTTACCCAACCTCACCATTAGACCAGACTACTGTACTTACCTAACCTCACCATTAGACCAGACTACTGTACTTACTTAACCTCACCATTAGACCAGACTACTGTACATTTTACTAACCTCCCAATTAGACCCGACTACTGTACATTTACCTAACCTCACCATTGGACCCGACTACTGTACATTTACCCAACCTCACCATTAGACCAGACTACTGTACATTTACCCAACCTCACCATTTCGACCCGACTACTGTACATTTACCTAACCTCACCATTGGACCCGCCTACTGTACATTTACCTAACCTCACCATTGGACCCGACTACTGTACCCAGCCTCACCGTTAGACCAGACTACTGTACTTACCTAACTTCACCATTAGACCCAACTACTGTACATTTACCCAACCTCATCATTGGACCAGACTACTGTACATTTGTCTAACCTCCCAATTAGAACCGGCTACTGTACATTTACCTGACCTCACCGCTAGACCAGACTACATTTACCTAACCTCACCATTAGACCCGACTACTGTACATTTACCTGACCTCACCGTTGGAGCCAACTACTGTAAATTTACCTTATCTCACCATTAGACCCGACTACTGTACATTTACCTAACCTCAACATTAGACCAGACTACATTTACCCAACCTCACCGTTAGACCAGACTACAATAACCCAACCTCACTGTTAGACCAGACTACATTTACCCAACCTCAACGTTAGACCAGACTACTGTACATTTACCCAACCTCACCGTTAGACCCGACTACTGTACATTTACCCTACCTCACCGTTAGACCCGACTACTGTACATTTTCCCAAACTCACCACTAGACCAGACTACATTTACCCAACCTCACCATTGGACCAGACTATATTTACCTAACCTCACTATCAGACCCGACTACTGTACTTTTACCTAACCTCACCATTAGACCAGACTATTGTACATTTACCCAACCTCACCATTAGACCAGACTATTGTACATTTTACCCAACCTCACCGTTAGACCCGGCTACCGTACATTTACCCTTTCTCACCGTTAGACCCGGCTACTGTACATTTGTCTAACCTCCCAATTAGAACCGGCTACTGTACATTTACCTAACCTCACCATTAGACCCGACTACTGTACATTTACGTAACCTAGACCAGACTACATTTACCCAACCTCACCCTTGGACCAGACTACTGTACATTTGTCTAACCTCCCAATTAGAACCGGCTACTGTACATTTACGTAACTTCACCATTAGACCCGGCTCCTGTACATTTACCTAACCTCACCATTGGAACCGACTACTGTAAATTTACCTTACCTCACCGTTGGACCCGGCTACTGTACATTTATCCAGCCTCACCGTTAGACCAGACTACTGTACATTAACCCAACCTCACCGCTAGACCAGACTACATTTACCCAACCTCACCATTGGACCCGACTACTGTACATTTACCTAACTTCACCAGTAGAACCGGCTACTGTACATTTACCTAACCTCACCGTTAGACCCGACTACTGTACATTTACCTAACCTCACCGGTAGAACCGGCTACTGTACATTTTCCCAACCTTACCGTTGGACCAGACTATATTTACCTAACCTCACTATTAGACCCGACTACTGTACATTTACCCAACCTCACCATTAGACCCGGCTACTGTACATTTACCCAACCTCACCATTAGACCCGGCTACCGTACATTTACCCAACCTCACCATTAGACCCGGCTACCGTACATTTACCCAACCTAACCGTTAGACCAGACTACTGTACTTTACCCAACCTGAACGTTAGACCCGACTACTGTACATTTTCCCAACTTCACAGTTAGACCCGACTACTGTACATTTACCCAACCTCACCGCTAGACCAGACTACATTTACCCAAACTCACCATTGGACCAGACTATATTTACCTAACCTCACTATTAGACCCGACTACTCTACATTTACCTAACCTCACCAGTAGAACCGGCTACTGTACATTTACCCAATCTCACCGTTAGACCCGACTACTGTACATTTATCCAACCTCACCGTTAGACCCGGCAACTGTACATTTTCCCAACCTTACCGTTGGACCAGACTATATTTACCTAACCTCACTATTAGACCCGACTACTGTACATTTACCCAACCTCACCATTAGACCCGGCTACTGTACATTTACCCAACCTCACCATTAGACCCGGCTACCGTACATTTACCCAACCTCACCATTAGACCCGGCTACCGTACATTTACCCAACCTCACCGTTAGACCCGGCTACCGTACATTTAC
The DNA here is from genome assembly GCA_916701645.2 of Sebastolobus alascanus. NCBI lineage: Eukaryota > Metazoa > Chordata > Actinopteri > Perciformes > Sebastidae > Sebastolobus > Sebastolobus alascanus. Next base: position 1,907,551 of record CAKAOJ020000124.1, read on the forward strand.
CCTTTCTCACCGTTAGACCAGACTACCGTACATTTACCCAACCTCACCGTTAGACCCGGCTACTGTACATTTACCCAACCTAACCGTTAGACCAGACTACTGTACTTTACCCAACCTGAACGTTAGACCCGACTACTGTACATTTACCCAACCTCACCGCTAGACCAGAATACATTTACCCAACCTCACCATTGGACCAGACTATATTTACCTAACCTCACTATTAGACCCGACTACTGTACATTTACCTAACCTCACCAGTAGAACCGGCTACTGTACATTTACCCAACCTCACCATTAGACCCGGCTACCGTACATTTACCCAACCTCACCGTTAGACCCGGCTACCGTACATTTACCCAACCTCACCGTTAGACCCGGCTACCGTACATTTGCCCAACCTCACCGTTAGACCCGGCTACCGTACATTTACCCTTTCTCACCGTTAGACCCGGCTACTGTACATTTACCCAACCTCACCGTTAGACCAGACTACTGTACATTTACCCAACCTCACCGTTCGACCCGGCTACTGTACATTTACCCAACCTAACCGTTAGACCAGACTACTGTACTTTACCCAACCTGAACGTTAGACCCGGCTACTGTACATTTACCCAACCTCACCGCTAGACCAGACTACATTTACCCAACCTCACCATTGGACCAGACTACTGTACATTTGTCTAACCTCCCAATTAGAACCGGCTACTGTACATTTACCTAACCTCACCATTAGACCCGACTCCTGTACATTTACCTAACCTCACCATTGGAACCGACTCCTGTACATTTACCTGACCTCACCGTTGGAGCCAACTACTGTAAATTTACCTTACCTCACCGTTGGACCCGGCTACTGTACATTTATCCAACCTCACCGTTAGACCCGACTACTGTACATTTACCTAACTTCACCAGTAGAACCGGCTACTGTACATTTACCTAACCTCACCGTTAGACCCGACTACTGTACATTTACACAACCTCACCGTTAGACCCGACTACTGTACATTTACCCTACCTGTACTGTACATTTACATTTATCCTCACCATTGGACCAGACTATATTTACCTAACATCACTATTAGACCCGACTACTGTACATTTACCTAACCTCACCGGTAGAACCGGCTACTGTACATTTACCCAACCTCACCGTTAGACCCGACTACTGTACTTTACCCAACCTGAACGTTAGACCCGACTACTGTACATTTTCCCAACTTCACCGTTAGACCCGACTACTGTACATTTACCCAACCTCACCGCTAGACCAGACTACATTTACCCAACCTCACCATTGGACCCGACTACTGTACATTTACGTAACTTCACCATTAGACCCGGCTACTGTACATTTACCTGACCTCACCGTTGGAGCCAACTACTGTAAATTTACCTTACCTCACCGTTGGACCCGGCTACTGTACATTTATCCAACCTCACCGCTAGACCAGACTACATTTACCCAACCTCACCATTGGACCAGACTATATTTACCTAACATCACTATTAGACCCGACTACTGTACATTTACCTAACCTCACCGTTAGAACCGGCTACTGTACATTTACCCTTTCTCACCATTAGACCCGACTACTGTACATTTACCCAACCTCACCATTAGACCAGACTACTGTACATTTACTTAACCTCACCATTTCGACCCGACTACTGTACATTTACCTAACCTCACCATTGGACCCGCCTACTGTACATTTACCTAACCTCACCATTGGACCCGACTACTGTACCCAGCCTCACCGTTAGACCAGACTACTGTACATTTACCTAACCTCACCATTGGACCCGGCTACTGTACATTTACCTAACCTCACCATTGGACCCGACTACTGTACATTTACCTTACCTCACCGTTGGACCCGGCTACTTTACATTTATCCAACCTCACCGTTAGACCCGGCTACTGTACATTTACCCAACCTCACCGCTAGACCAGACTACATTTACCCAACCTCACCATTGGACCAGACTATATTTACCTAACATCAATATTAGACCCAACTACTGTACATTTACCTAACCTCACCGTTAGAACCGGCTACTGTACATTTACCCAACCTCACCGTTAGACCAGACTATTGTACATTTACCTAACCTCACCATTAGACCAGACTACTGTACTTACCCAACCTCACCATTAGACCCAACTACTGTACATTTACCCAACCTCACCGTTAGACCAGACTACTGTACATTTACCCAACCTCACCATTAGACCAGACTACTGTACATTTACCCAACCTCACCATTTCGACCCGACTACTGTACATTTACCTAACCTCACCATTGGACCCGCCTACTGTACATTTACCTAACCTCACCATTGGACCCGACTACTGTACCCAGCCTCACCGTTAGACCAGACTACTGTACTTACCTAACTTCACCATTAGACCCAACTACTGTACATTTACCTATCCTCACCATTGGACCCGACTACTGTACATTTACCTAACCTCAACATTGGACCCGACTACTGTACATTTACCTAACCTCACCATTGGACCAGACTACTGTATATTTACCTAACCTCACCGTTAGACCTGGCTACTGTACATTTACCTAACCTCACCGTTACACCCAGCTACTGTACATTAACCTAACCTCACCGTTAGACCAGACTACTGTACATTACCTAACCTCACCATTAGACCCAACTACTGTACATTTACCCAACCTCACCATTAGACCCAACTACTGTACATTTACCCAACCTCACCATTAGACCAGACTACTGTACATTTACCCAACCTCACCATTTCGACCCGACTACTGTACATTTACCTAACCTCACCATTGGACCCGCCTACTGTACATTTACCTAACCTCACCATTGGACCCGACTACTGTACCCAGCCTCACCGTTAGACCAGACTACTGTACATTTACCTAACCTCACCATTGGACCCGGCTACTGTACATTTACCTAACCTCACCATTGGACCCGACTACTGTACATTTACCTTACCTCACCGTTGGACCCGGCTACTTTACATTTATCCAACCTCACCGTTAGACCCGGCTACTGTACATTTACCCAACCTCACCGCTAGACCAGACTACATTTACCCAACCTCACCATTGGACCAGACTATATTTACCTAACATCAATATTAGACCCAACTACTGTACATTTACCCAACCTCACCGTTAGACCAGACTACTGTACATTTACCCAACCTCACCATTAGACCAGACTACTGTACATTTACCCAACCTCACCATTAGACCCGACTACTGTACATTTACCTAACCTCACCATTGGACCCGACTACTGTACATTTACCTAACCTCACCATTGGACCCGACTACTGTACCCAGCCTCACCGTTAGACCAGACTACTGTACTTACCTAACTTCACCATTAGACCCAACTACTGTACATTTACCTATCCTCACCATTGGACCCGACTACTGTACATTTACCTAACCTCAACATTGGACCCGACTACTGTACATTTACCTAACCTCACCGTTAGACCAGACTACTGTACATTACCTAACCTCACCATTAGACCCAACTACTGTACATTTACCCAACCTCACCATTAGACCCAACTACTGTACATTTACCCAACCTCACCATTAGACCAGACTACTGTACATTACCTAACCTCACCGTTACACCCGACTACCGTACATTTACCTAACCTCACCTCTTTCTCCTCCAGAACTACATCACAATGGAGGAGCTGCGCAGGGAGCTGCCGCCCGAGCAAGCCGAGTACTGCATCAGCCGCATGACCAGGTACATCGGATCCGACGGCTCCACCGGCGCCCTGGACTACATCTCCTTCTCCAGCGCCCTCTACGGAGAGAGCGACTTGTAAACAAAGCTGCTTCTCTTCACCTCCTCCTATACCTTCTTCCCAGCTCCTACTATTTCTCCTATGTGGAGAGAGCGATTTAAACCCCTTCCACTGTCCTTCTATACTATCAGTTTTTCCTCTTTCAAATCTTAACTTTCTCCCCTTCCCTCCCAACATGCCCAAAAACACTGCCCAGAGAGGCGGGAGAGGAGAAGGCTTTGCTCAAACCTTAGAAGCTGTGTTTGGACCGGCCCTCAGAGTGCCTTTTTAAAAGCCAGGAATGTGCCAGGTATTGCACTGAATTATGTAAGCAGCATACATATACCATACCTGCCTTTAGGAGACGTTAAACAGAAGGAGGTAATGAGGGTGAGAGTCAGTTAGAAAAAGAAGAAGAGTTGAGCAAAGCCTCCTGCTCTCCCTCCTGTCTCTCAGATGACATATTTTTTTGTAGAAGGGTAATTAAAGAAGAAAACGTGATAAAAAAGCTGGATGGTCAGTTGGCTTGGTTGGTTGTGTATTTGTGCAGATGCATGCTATGTTGAAGTTTAGAAACGCTGTCTTTGTGAGTCTCTGACCTCTTCCTTAAATCAACAAAAACACGAACGGTATCATTAGGAGCCTGTTAACATTTCAGTCAGCAGAGGAGCAAAGCAGGTCAGGTGCTATGATGTTACGAAGCCAGTCTAATACTGAAAAAACTCACTCTGTTAAAATAAATACCACAGCACTGTGAAAACCTGAATGTTAGCAAAGCTAAATTAATTTAACCTGAAGACCTTAAAAGCTCAGGAACAAGCGGAGGGTGAATGGGAGCACGGAAACTTTGAAGCACGGAATATTAAGACGCAGAGACAGCAACTCAGAGCAAAGCACTGTGGGTAAATATAGACGAAGAGAGGGCCATGGCTGGATGGGGACTTAAGAACGAAGACAGAAAGACCGAACCCACACACCTCTCTCCAGATTTAGTTTGAATGTATTTCAGCAAAATTAAACATCTAAACATACGAAGGTGATTTTTTTTTTTTTTTTAACGCTCTGGAGGAGGGACGCACAAAGAGAGAGAGGTGTCGCGCAGTGAGAGACACCAGGGCATCAGGAAAGTTATGGACAAAATAAGAAGAATCAATACTGTATGTGGGACCATAGCAGGCCTATGTCAGTGACGAAATACAAATAGGGTTTTGGTCCCATTGACAGGTCGGCCATGATAATCAGTGCGAGTCGGCTTCTCCGTATGTACGATGATATTTTAATTTCATGTGCCCCATTCTCCTCCTCCTCAACTCATGCTGTATCATCACCGATGCAACAAAAACTCACTTTGAAACAGTTACATTTTAAAAACCTCAACCTTGGAATAAAAAAGTAAAATTATATTACTAAACAGCAGTTGTGTTGTTTTTTCTCTAGTATACACTTAAGAATTACGGGTTAATGGGCTTGTTACTCGTGTTTACCGCTGATTATTTCAGTTTTTCTTCCCACCACAAAACACCTTAATTCTAATATTTGTTCACCACAGAAAACCATGTATAAAAGCAGTACAGTATACACTATAAAAGTGTCTGACCTTTAACCTCCGTGCCGAGGTCACATGTCGGGGTCCCAGCAGAGGTGGGATGGGAAGTCCAGGCCTCTCTCCTGGGCGTAGCGTATCCAGCGCTCCTCGTCCCCGCTGTGCGTCAGATACATGCAGCCCATCCGCTGCTCGAACTCCCTGAGGTCACACCACAGCTGGAAGTCCTGCGGGAGGAAGAGGAGGGAAGATGAGAAAGGGGCAGACTTGATGGATATGTATTATTCAATTTGAACCAAATCAGTTTACTTTTTTTCTTAATGACATAACATTTTTAGTAGAACAATATGCCTTAGTTTTGTCTGTACGCCACCTATTGTCACACATAAAAATGTCATAGTATAGTATGTCATAAAAAGTACTTAAATGTCATAGTTTAGTATATCAAAAAAGTAATATTATATGTCATAAAAGGTCATAGTATAGTATATCAAAAAAAATAATAATATAGTATGTCATAAAGTACTTAAATGTCATATCAAAAAAGTAATAAAGCCATAGTATAGTATGTCAAAAAAGTAATGTCAAAAAATGTCATTAAAGTCATAGTATAGTATGTCAAACAAAGTAATAAAAAGTAAAAGTATAGTATGTCATAAAAAGTACTTAAATGTCATAGTATCAAAAAAAGTCATAGTCATAGTATAGTTTATCAAAAAATAATAATATAGTATGTCATAAAAAGTACTTAAATGTCATAGTATATTATGTAATAAAAAGTACTTAAATGTCATAGTAGTATGTCAAAAAAAGTAATAAAAAGTCATAGTATAGTATATCAAAAAAAGTAAGTATATTATGTCGAGTTGGTACATTAAAATGATCCAATATTAATACATTAGGAACATTTTATGTATGTTCTTCTGTAATAACTTACTAAAATTTAGATATGCAACCCAATCACAGAAAATTAGTTCGAAAACATGTAATGTTAGTGAAAATTAAATCAAATCTAAGAAGCATTATACAGTATATTCTACATGTTTGTCATATCAATGGGAGGAGTTATTGCATACTGCCATGATTATTTCTATAAACTAAAGAACTCAATATTCCAATTATGATTGAAAAAAACAATCTTTTTTCGTCTAGCTAACATTCGTGGGATGGGAAAACTGCTGACGGACCAGCTTCTCAAGAGAACCACTTTATAATCCTGCTCATATCAGACTAGAAACAAGTGTAATATACAGTATATCTCACCTGCAGCCAGGGGTGTCCCAGTGTTTTTCCCACACTGAACCTGCGTCTCACCGACACCTGCAGCAGGTTATTGATGAGACTCACAGCTGGAGATGAGGAGAGACAGAGAGGATTTACTCTAAACGGTTCAAAAGTTGTCCACTGGAGACACCCGGTGGCCAACAGGAGGAAATACATGCGATGCTGTCAGGTAGTACGGAATATGAGGATTTATTTGAACTTTAAGACACTTAACATTCATTTTGCTTTAATTTTTAAGGGGTTAAAATATAATGTTCTCAGTATATTTTTTACAGTGATACATGAATGAAACTTTAAACTTACTTGAGGTAAGAACAGTACAGTAATTGAAGTGAAAATGTAGTCATTATTTGATTTGAATTGGCGTTTCTGTTACATAATACAGTTGCCAGCAGAAAAGAACATTAACTCTCCTTGATGATGCATTCAAGGACACTCTGACATTTGAATTGCGTCCATGACTTGTGTGGTCAGAAAGTGTCACAGGATAAGTTTTCATAACAAAAAAAAAGAAACCATCCTTACCCTCCAGTGAGATGGAGGCCCACGGTTGCCGTGGGTACATGAAGGCGGCGTTGGTGATCTGCTGCCGGATGTCCTCGTCCTCGTTGAAGGGGAACGTGCCGCTCAGGCTCACGTACATGATGACGCCCACGGACCACATGTCCAGAGAGCGGTTGTAGCCGCTGCTGCTGATCACCTCGGGCGCCAGGTAGGCCGGCGTGCCCACGACCGAGCGGCGGAAAGACTTCTCGCCGATGATGCGGGCGAAGCCGAAGTCGCACAGCTTCACCTTTAAACACAGATAGGAGTGGATTTAACGTGCCGTTGGGACAACTGGTGCTTTAAAACACGTCGTACGAAACAATGAGAAAATTCCACCTGAGGGAACGGGTCGGCAGAGGCCAGCAGGACGTTCTCGGGTTTAAGGTCACAGTGGGCGATGTGTTTGAAATGCAGATACCGCAGAGCCTCAAGGATCTGCCACACACAGAGGGCAAAAACATGAGAGTATGACTATGAGTCATAGTATAATATACATAATTTTTAAGCTTTATTTATGCAGGAGGTCACGCTAAAACATTCCCATTTTCATGATTGAGGGGCGGCATGAAAGAGTCTGGAGTAAAATGACTTTTGCTGATTTATGGATGAAATCTAAAATCTGACTCAAAAGAAGGGCTTAAAATGGGAAAAGCAAGAACAAAATCTGGCTATAATTCCACCGTTCCTGGTCAGTTCTTGCCGGTTTTTCCAATTTGCGAGTTACCTAGACACAACCCTTCCAAACGGCAGTCCACCAGCCAATGGGTGACGTCACGGTGACTACGTCCACTTCTTATGTACAGTCTATGGCTTAACCAAAGAGTAATGTTCCCTTCTCAGACTGTTTAATTTGAATAGTTTTTAGAGTCCGGAAAATAAAAAATCTACAATATGTCAGGAAAAATCATCAGGAGACAAGTTTTTTCACCTTATTAACCAGCTCATGACCCCTCAGATTTATCTTTTGACCCCTTGTGGGGTCCTGGGCTCTAGGTTGGGAACCGCTGTGATATAAAATTAGCATAATTTAAAAAGAGCTCCAGAGCATGTAAGGATGGGAAAGCGATCTTACCTGCGTGACCATGAAGCGGGTGTTGCGTTCAGGGAGTCGGCCTCTCTCGCTGGACAGAATGATCTCCAGCATGTCCCCGTGGAGCTTCTCCATGACGACGAAGACGTACTCCACCGTCTCGAACATCCCCTCCAACAGGACCACACCGAGGTGGGACAGATTCTGGGCAACACACACACACACACGTATTAGATGTTACAGAAAATAATGTCATAATAGAATAGAGAGCTAAAACGTGAATCAGTACCTGCAGGATGGCCACTTCGTTCCTCAGCTGTCGCTCTTGTTTGGTGGGGAAGCGCGTCTTGTCGATGACTTTGATGGCGACTGGTCGACTCGACTTCCTGTGAGTACCTGAGGAATGACAAATAAGTCACTTATGTAACTTTAGTCCTTCATTTAAAACTAATTTATCTGCATTAATTCCGTTTTAGCCAGTCAGAAATGTACAGTATACATTTGGTAATGCTTTATATTAGAGGTCATTCATTTCATATTAAAGGTGCAGTGTGTAGGATTTGGCGACATCTAGCAGTGACACTAATGTCCTTATCTAGAACCAGTGTTTGGTTTGTCCATTCAGGGCTACAGTAGAAACATGGCGGCCGGCTCCGTGAAGAGGACCCGCTCCCTATGTAGATATAAACGTCTCATTCTAAGCTAACGAAAACACGAAGATTCTTATTTTCAGGTGATTATACACTACAGAAAACATACTTATTAATATCATATTACATTTCTGCCAATAGATCCCCCTAAATGCTACCAACTGTACCTTTAATTTCCTGGAAAATTTCCTAAAAAGTATCTTGTAATTAGTGTAATTAGAGACAGTGTTCAATTAGCACATCTAATTAATTAATTCCAATTAACTGCCTTCTAGAGAGACTTTTGTTCAGCACACATAAGCCCAAATATGTCAAATTTGTCGAGGGGGAAGCAAACAATTATGAATGAATTATGAACAGTGATGTAATGTAACTAAGTACATTTACTCATTTACTGTACTTAGATACAATTTTGAAGTAGTTTTTTTACTTTTTTTACATTTTCTGCTACTTTATACTTCTAATAAATATTGTCCTTTTTTTACTGCACTACATGTATCTGACAGCGTTATTTACTTTACAGATCTATATTTTGTATTAGCAATCTGAATTAACTAATAAAGTATGATATATTATTGTAGATTAAGCTGCCCAGTAGTTACAATTTGCCACACCATAACTAGCTGCAATAATAATGTGATGTATGCAGTAATGCATCAATAATTATAATCCAGTATAATAATATATATATCTATTATTCTGACCTGGGCCATTCTGCATAATAATAGGTACTTTTAATAGTATATTTTGATTTTAATACTACTGTACTTTTACTCAAGTAAGATTTTGAATGCTCGGCTTTTATTTGTAACAGAGTATTTTTACGCTGTGGTATTACTACTTTTACTTAAGACCGGAGTACTTCTTCCACAACTGATTATGAACATACTGTATATGAAGAGTGACGATAATAAATCAACAATAAATTATTGTTTACAAGGTTTAAAATGAGTCTTTCATGGAAATTCTTCTAGAAATCAACAACTGCTAACAAAAATAAATAAATGATAAATAATTAATTTAATTAAATAATATAATGATATACAGTATATGATATAATAAAATAATAATAATACTAACAACTAAACTTTTTTATAAATTATTAGTAAATTAGGCAGCCATAAAGTAAAGCGTTAACATTTTCATCTTTGCCTCGACTGCAAACCTCCCAAGAATATTAAAAAAACATTCTTATCCGGTTCCTTTGCTAAATATCTGACCATCATATTGTAATAATTTAACAATGTGCTCACCTTTGTAGACCACTCCAAACTGTCCTGAGCCCAACACCTCGTCTGTGGAGATCTGATACACCGAGCTGATGTCCTGAAACACACACAAACACACACGTTAACGCTGAACAACACACTGAGGTATGAAGTGTGATTAATTATAAATTCAGCGGTATGGAGTTGATGCTTACCAAGCTGTCTCTGCGTGAATCTTCATCTGCAATCAGAACAGATTCATTCACACAGAAACAAGATGATTTTAATAAGCGGTTATTGTCTAACATCTCTGATTCATGCTTGTTTGGAAGTTGTCTGACTATTAATATTTGTTATATAACCCTGATATTCCCGATATGTTCCGACGCCAACATTAAGTTTTGCGTAATAAGTTATTAATGGAAAAAACCAGCTCATCACACTTGGTTACATAAACTCTGAATGTTTTCCTTTACATCCAATAATAATCCCCTCACCGCGGTACTCCTCGCCGAGTCCTCCGCTGCTCCGCATCGGCATCAGAGCCTGGCGGATGGCGCTCTCCCAGGCCGGCCCGTTCTCCTCGGCCACCACGCAGTACACCAGGGAGGCCGTCACCACCTCTAAGTTGTGGGCACTGTTGCCTGGCAACGAGGGCACGGAGAGGTGGGCGGGGCCTCGGACTTGCAGCACCTCAGACAGAGTGATCTCCTGCAGGAGAGGCCAGAGAGATGCTCAGAAATAAAATACATGAGTATTTAACATTAGTATCCGTTATGTTCACCCTGGTCTCTGGAAACTTTATGTTCATAGTTATTGTTATATCCATTTTTTGATGATGTGGAATTGGTCTTTTTTTTCTAGATATGTTACTTAAAATAACTCAAATTTTCGCACTTTTCAAATACTTTCAAGGTACCTAAACCGACAATTTCCAGACTGTCGAAGCCTTTATCATGACATCTAAATTATTACTATGAATGCTGTTGTGAAAAATAACAGAATTCCTTTATACCCACAGCAATCAATGTATACCGTCACTTTATTTATTTTACCAGCTGTTCATATTAACTTTGATTATATGTTTTGATCATGATATGATATAATATGTAATATGATGACGGGATTGATTTATTTCAAATATATTAAAAAAATGTTGGTTTACATGAGTGATTGTGTGGCTGAAACAACAGATTGTGATACTGATACTGCGATAGTGATAGTGATGGTGAAGTAGCTGATAAGCTTGTGGTGTGTTTAAGGTCAGTCGTACTAAATGAAACCACAGTGTACCACAGAGGTATTTGTTGGTCAGGAGTTGTACCTTGTAGTACTTGGTGCTGCTCTCGTTCTGGTACAGAGTGATGCTCTTCCAGTCCAAGATCCAGTAATGACGTTTCCTCTGGGAGAACAGACCACAGAAATTATTCATAATCTACAGGATGTATGGAGGAAGTTAATGGCTTTGAACAAGTTAACCCCAAAGGACGCGTTAGAACACTCTCCAACCCGCTGTCTTGTCAGTTAGGTCCGCTCACTTGGTCGAGAGCTAACATTAATGTATGAAAAATAATGGATCATGAATTTTATGATATGTATTTTTATTTGATTTTATTCATCTGCAGTTCCTTTGGTGTGTCACAATCACACCAAAACATTTAAGAGTCATCTCTTATACAATATACACACTGAGTTTTCTGTTTTAAGCACCCATTGGTTTGTGGACTACGGTTTTGAAGCCTCTAGTTTGGCATTTTAGCCGTCGCCATCTTGGTTTTACAGGTCTGCAAATTTCATGGTAATTAGGTGATAATTAGCAAGTAACCTGTTTGAAATTTCTTTGGAATTACTGCCAAATTACCCCAATATTTATTGAAAATTACTTTACTATAAACATTTCTTAATAATTATATTCCGTTATTTCCCAATAGCTGGTAATTTATTTAATACATTTCCAGGAAAAGAATGCAAAGTTAATTGCTTTATTTCTATGTCTGCTGATAATTACATAACAATTAGTAAATAACTTAAATAAATTAGTAAATTTCTTAAAAAAACTCCCTGAATCATTACATTATCTACCATAAAGCAAACCCTGCTTTATGGTCTATTCAACACTAAATGGGACATATACAATACAATACATGCTGTATTGAAGAAGACTTGAAACTAGTGATTGAGACCATAAACTCATGTTTACAATGTTTACTGAGGTAATAAATCAAGTGAGAAGTAGGGTCATTTTCTCATAGACTTCTATACAATCAGACTTCTTCTTGCAACCAGAGGAGTCGCCCCCTGCTGGCTGTTAGAGAGAATGCAAGTTTAAGGTACTTCTGCATTGGCTTCACTTCTCAGAAGCGGAGGTTACCACCTGTAAAAAGTGTGTGTGTCTCACCAGTGTGTCAGTGTCGGTGTGATACAGCAGCCATCCCTCTCTCAGGACTCCACCTGGTCTCCTCTTCGAGTGATGCACCGACTGGACGAGTCTCATCAGAGGGATGTAGCTGCTGAAACACGGACTGATGGAGGGACAAAAGACAGAAGAGAAACAGGCTGATTTAGGGATAAAAACTGAATTAAAAAAGTCATTTTCTGTTGCACTTATGGAGCAGTTGCGTCCTGCAGTATCTTCTAAATGCCTCTCGGTGACAGTAGCACCCAAAGTTCACTGACTACAACCAAGTTAGTCATGCAGATGAATCCAGTGATGGAAAACAGGAAAGATGAGTGTTTTAGTGTGTGTGTGTAGGAGTCAGATTCAACCGTCTGACATCATCAGGACATTGCCTGGTGCCAACAGGACACCAGAGTCACCTTTCAAAGGGGATGACATCATCAGAATAAATTAACAGCCCTCTGACCTCATCGGCTCTCGCGCTGGCTCGTCCTCCTTGGTCTCAGTCATCGAGTCTCCGTCGGTGGACATGTCGTCGTCAGAGGTTTCTAGTGTTGTCGTGCTGGTGAGCTCTGAGTCACAGTCCTCTGGGTCCGGTGGGCAGCTGCGATCCACTGTTGGGGATTCTGGGAACAGTGACATCATGTTCATTGTTGGGGCTATTGTATTAGATTCAGAGGTAAATTTTATTTCATATAGTTAAGGTGACTAAAACAGCTTTTATCATTGCCCAAGTACGGCCGTTCCTATCCTATAAAAATGCTTTTATTTCAAATAGATTACTGCAATGTTGTTTTTACTTGTCTTCCGAAACAGACAATTGAAGAATTTCACCTTATTCAGAACTGCGCTGCTAGAGAGAGCATATTACTCTGGTTTTAGCTCCACTCCACTGGCTCCCACTATGTTTTAGAAGAGATTTTAAGGTTCTTTTACTTGTTTTTAAAGCTCTTAATGGTTTGGGACCGGACTCTCCGTTGTTCTATAATCCTTCATGATCTCTCAGAAATTCTACTGCAGGGTTTTTAAATACACACAATTATACTCACAAGAAAATGGGCATAAGCTATACTCCAAAATGATGAAATGGAATTTTTTTTTTTACTAATTCTCACATTTTTATTATTCTTAATGGTCTCTGTTTTTTTTTTTATTTCACTTATATATTTTAGCATCTACTGCCTTTTTATTGTCTAATTTTATAGTCTATTTGCCCTTGTTTAAATGTGTTTTTAAATTTGTATTTTTTTTTTGTAAAGCACTTCGAGCTACATCTCTTGTATGAAACAATATATTTAAATCGTTTATTATTTTTATTATTATTATTATTTTTATTATTATCATTAGTAGTAGTAGTTGTAGTAGTCGTATTAATAGTGTTAATAATAACAATAGTAATAATAATAATGAAGTATTATTATTTTATAAAATAACAAAAAATAGGGGAAAATGTCAGTGGTGTTATTATTATTATTATTATTAGTAGTAGTAGTAGTATTAATAGTGTTAATAATTATAATAATAATAATAATTATAAAGTATTATTAACTTTATAAAATAAAAAAAAATAGGGGAAAATGCCAAAGTGAGGTGTTGAAATTTCTTGATTTGTTTGAATTCAACAATCTAAAACCTGAATATATTCACTTTGTATTGATATGAAAACAGAGAAAAGCAAATCTTAACATATAGGAAGCTGGAACGAGCACGACAAATGATTTAATGTTCATTCATTGTCTGTTGATCAATTTATCGACCAATCATTTCAGCTAAAAATGCACCCGTTAAAAAGTAGTTGTTGTTTAAATTGCCGAGAGACAGTTCAGAATCACATTTTTAGCTGAAGATTTTTTGTGATGTTAATTTTGATGTTTACCGCCATGCTAGCGGCTCTGTGAGGCTGCACAGAGGTTGCTAAAGTCAGTATGCCAACATGCTCACAGTGCCAATGCTAACATGCTGACGTTCAGCAGATATAACCACATTAAACCTAAACCCTGAATCATCAAACCTCTAATGTTCATCACTGCTGGGACGAGCGTGATGTTTCTGGGAAATCTAAAATGAGTCCTGAATCTATCAGATCCTGTTGAGACGGAGGCTGAATCAGCTCTGAGTCACCGCGGGGTTCTGGGAACGTCGGAGCAGCGGGGGCCTTTTCAAAGAGCCATGATCTAACAGGAGTTACAGGGACAGAATACTGAACAGGAACCGGACCTCCGGGGACCGACTGCTCACTGCTCACCTTCCCCGTTGATGCCTCTCCTCTCTCCTGGACAGTCTCTGGGGACGAGCAGCTCACAGCGCCGATGGCAGTTAAACCTGCAGTCTGGAGAGGAAGAGAGGAGAGGAGGCGGGTTGAAACACTGAGAAACTCACTCAGAGCCATTATTTGATGATTTAAAGTTTAGTTTTCATTTTGGACTGAGCTCTGAGACGCACACAAGCATTCAGGGAAATCTGCTTACACTAGTGTATCAGATACACAAGCTCCCTGCTAACACAGCAAACACACATTAGCCTCTTTGGGCCCAGTTTATGTTTCTGAACCTCAAATCCACAAATGGCTCGTCAAAGCCACGGTGCCGTTGATACAGAGCATCTAAAAAAGGCCACAGTGGAGGAAAATGTTTTAATATATTACATGACTCATCGCTGCAAAAAGACAAAGGCAAATATTTTAAATATTTAACTCAAGGTCCATCCTGTTCCTAGCTTTTTTTAAGAGCTCATGGAGGTTGCTCAACTGTGGTGAAAATGACATGCCATCTCTGTGACAAACTCCATCCACTGAGGAAGACTGTGAGATGTGACTGAAAGCTCCGGAAAAAAGCTAGTTAAGAGGACCTTAAAGGGAAAATTTGCCACCTTTTGTGTGGATGTCCAATCAGTGGTGATGGTAAATCTAGTCGATTGAAGCAATAAAATTCCTAAAATCTAAAATCTGAATCATTAGAACACACAGTTCTGTTTTTAACTGGTGGAACTCAAACAGCATCTAACCCGACCAGTGGAAAGCTCTCCGTCCCTCTCACCTGAGCACTGCAGCCCCTGTCTGAAGAGCCCTCTGAGCAGCCGGTGGCAGTACTGGCACACGGTGGGTTTGGTGTAGCTGTGGATGTGGAAGGTGTGAGGGACCTGAGCCCTGCTCGCGTCGCCGTACCCGATTCCCAGCCAGACCGGGGGCTCCGCCCAGGACGGAGGCCTGGACGAGGGCTTGGATATGCTGATCTGGTGAAGGACGGATGGTGACAGATATAGATAATCGCAAATATTACTTGAAAGTATACGTAAATATGTCATTAGAAGTTCATTTTAGGCCCTTAAAAAACAGGTTCAAGTAACTGAAAAAAACTTAAAATGCTGTCGCCCTTACCTCTTCCAGACTGCCTCCTGCCTGATTGGACAGGGAGTGTGTGCGTGGTCGTCGCGGAGGGAACAGGGAGAGGCTGGCGCTGACCTGACGCCGCGCTCGGCTACAGTCGTTGGGCAACTGGAAAGCACAGCGTTTATGAAAGTCTAATCCACAACCTGAAGACGGGGAGAGGTGGAGGAGGAGAGACAGTTATATCCATGATACTGAAAATGTTTCATTAGATGCCGGCAAATAAAACAACAAATGTACTTTTTACACAACATTTCATCTCACACTGTGATAATGACACTGCTGAGGCGTATGATGAAGGTGAGCGAGCGTCTTTACCGTCACATTTCAACCCCTGTCGAACGAGCCCCCACAGCATCTCTCCACAGTGGTGGCAGAACGTGGGAGTCCGGTACGACTGCACCACCAGGGTGTGTGGACGGATCCTCATCTCGGTCACCGACGCTGATCCTGAGTCAGATTTAAAATAAAGATATGGCGTTGAAAGGTTCACATCTGTCCTTCGCTGGTGGATTCAACAATAGAAACATCTGCATTGACACAGTTGGTTAACAAATCTCATCTGTTTGTTTTCTGGTCCAGAAGCAAACCAGCTCAACTTTTATACATATTTGAACATGTTACATCCTTGTTGCTTTTTTTTAAATTAATTGTTTGCAAGGGCTGTAGCAATATACAAACAGCACCACCTGCTTTTTATAGCACAGTACACTTTTGTGAGGAAAATCCAACATGTATTAGTATCAGTTATGAGGTGATATATTCTCATTAGGGCTGTCACGATATCAGATTTTCACCACATGATTATCGTGGCCAAAAGAAGTCACGATAACGATAGTATCGCGATATCTATAACATTTTAAATTTATTTCAGTCAAATTCATCTTTTAAAGGCGCTAAATACGGAATTCAGAGCATTTCTATGGCCTATGGCAAATGAATTGCACTCCTGTAGGATGTGGAGAGTCACCATAACTGTACAAAAGCGCGATTTAAGAGGCGCTGGATTATTTAAAGGATACGTGTATTATTAACATGATATCAATATTTCATTTTTTTTAAAGTATCACGGTTATCGTCCATACCGCTATATCTCGACACCCCTAATTCACATTGTGTCAAAAATATGTACAGTTTCTATTCTGCAGTGAACAAACTACTTCCTGCCATTTAATTTTTTTTTTTTAAATGGCAGTGCAACATGTTCTTTTGGGAGTGTTGCTTTTCCTGTGGTCTTTATGGGATTTATAATTTTAGGAGTATATTAGTATTTCGTGGCTGAGAACTCATTCAGAATCTTATGTAAGGAGGTTAACCTGCCAGAGTGAGCTTCACGGTAGGATTTAGTAGCTTTGTGATGCTTGTTGGCATGACGACATGCTGAATCTGGACCTCACAGATAACTTGACGGCCTGTGTGGATCTGAGTAGTGTGAAATGGTAACAGGCCGAGAGAGCAAAGCACTTCCAGCTAGAAATACTGGAAAAATATATATAATCAGAGGCATTCAAGCACATGACCTTTGCTTTGTAAAATTGTCTTCTTAAAGAATTTATGATGAGTTTCCCTCCAAAATAAGACTTCCATTCCTCTTAAATAGCTGCTGTAACAACATGACGGCTACTATTAAAGTCCAGATCTGGTACTTTTTATGTTATCTTACAAATCCTCTGTGAATCTGACAAGAAGAAAAAGAATAATTAACCGAAAGATAATTAGAATTTGACCCCCCCCGCGCTCTGAGTTGCTGACTGACCTGCGACGATGACCTCGATGAGGTCTCCATCCTGCAGCTCGTCGCAGTCCGTCAGGCGGTGCAGCAGCTGCTCCGAGGCGGCCTGGTGTCTGAACAGCAGAATCTTCTCTCCGACGCCGACCACGCTGCACTCTGGAGCCTGAACACACACACAGTCACAGTCACAGGTTGAGTCTGCAGCCAAGAAACAAGCTACATTTAAAGTTTCATGCATAGATCTCCATATGTTAATACAGAAAATAGATACACAGCACTTTCATCACTTATTCAGCTCTTTCATCACTTTTTCCACCAAATTTCTCAAACAAACAAAAAACCTTTATATAACACTGAGTAACATTTCCATGCCGGCTTCATCAATTTGATACTTTATTATTTGCAAATCCACCAACAGCTGTATGATCTTCAAAATACCTGAACAGTCAGTCTTGAGGATTAAAACAAAAATTGTGTGGTTGTCGGTTTAAATCCCGGCTGCAAAAATGTGGGAAACCTGGTGCAGGGAATGAGACATACACAAGGCTCTAAACTGCCGTTTCAAGTGTTTGTATGCTTCAGAGGATTAACGACATGGGTGTAAATATGTGTTATGGGGCTGCAATTAACGATTATTTTCATTGTTGATTAATCTGTTGATTATTTTCTCCACTAATCGATTAGTTGTTTGGTCTATAAAATGTCAGAAAATGGTGAAAAATGTCGATCAGTGTTTCCCAAAGCCCAAGATGACGTCCTCAAATGTCTTGTTTTGTCCGCAACTCAAAGATATTCAGTTTACTGTCATAGAGGAGTAAAGAAACCAGAAAATATTCACATTTTTAAGAAGCTGGAATCAGAGAATTTCCATTAAAACCGACAATCAAAATAGTCGGCGATTAATAGTAGACAACTAATCGGTTAATCTCTGATGTGTAACTGCCGAGTGATGGAGTCAGCGCAACCTGGAGAAAAGTTCAAAATTTAGAGGGACAGAAACAGAAAGAGACTTTTGTAAAGGTCAAACAATCTTTTTACCATCACAAACCATGACCTAGTAAAAAGAAATCAGTCTTATGTGCTCAGTAGATAAGAGATCAAGGAGGATACAAAACCGCACCACAATATGAAGCACGGCTGAGAAATTGTTCTGAAGATACTGTAAGTGATAATGTACAGCGAGCCTCCGCTTCACGTCGGCGTCCTGCATCCCCCTGTCGGGGTTTATTTCACAACAATGACCCGCTAGCTGTACATTATCCCACTTATTACACGGCTACCTACTTAAGAAATCAGTAATTTGACACAAAAACGGTCCTCCAGAGTCCGATATCAAAACTGCGCCCATAGCAACGGTCTGCTATACATAGCAACGGTCTGCTATAAAGAAATAACAGACCGTAGAATGCCATGATTAACCAATCAGAACAGAGTATTCAACAAAGCCGTGCAATACCAGAAATATTGCCATTTATATATTGTTATACAGTATATACTGTTGCCACTTTATTTGCACTGTTCATTTTTTAGCTCACTTTTAACAATGTTCACTGTCTTGTATATGTTTCATATTTTGCATATTTACTATTTTGTATTTTTTGGTATATTTTATTCTATATTTTTAACTGGTATTTTGTTTATTTAGCTATTTATAATTTGAGTTTGATGCAACAACATACGTACTTGTATGTATATGTGACATATAAATCTCTTGAGAAATATCATACAAAACAAACTACATCTCAATATTTTCCGTAAAGTTACATTAATCTCTGGCACAATTTAAAAACAAACAATTCCTAACAGTATTTGTGTCCACTTCACCTACGATCAAAACATTTACTTAAAAAAAAAAGTGGTAATTTCTGGTGATTTTTATGTTTTAACATGAACTGAAGGATACTGAAACCCCTAGATAGAGCAAGAGTATTACACATTAATATTTGGTATAAAATTATTTAAAAGTATTGTTATGAAACCATACAATTTTCTCCCAGCAGTGACACATAATGTTTATCCAGTACGTGCCACGCTCATGCAGTCAGGTATGTGTACAGTGAACGCACTAAAATGCACCGGTGAACGCTTTGTTCAGACCGCGCTGACCTGCTGCCTGGAAACTCAAGAAAAGATCAAAGTTTAAAGGAGCGCTGGTGTGAGCAAAGCCGACTGTGTGTGTGAGAGAGAGACAGGAGGGGGAGAGGCTGTGGTTGGAAAGTTTGCTGTGCTCATGTCGACCACAAGAGTCTCTGTAACCGAGGCAGCCTGAAGACCAGCTGAGACCGACACCTGCAATTCATCTACATCTTTATTTAACCTCAACTATAGTTTCTATTTAACTATCTTTAACTATTTTCTATTTCTAGTTTCTACTATTAACCTACTGACTGCAGATTTATATGTTACTCTTTCAGAACATTCAGCTTTTTTATTAGAAATATACCATAAAGTTTAAAATGTGAAATGGAGGGTTTGAATAAATTTTTATGGGGTCGATGGAAAATTTTAGACACTGGTTTTATTCATAATTGATAGTCTGGTTGGGTCATACACACAAAGAAATGTCAGTTTATCCATTTGAAATACTGTCTACCACACATTTACATTACTTATTATATATTTCATTTAGGTGTATATTTTAGCCCTGTGTTTTAACTTGCACTATTTTATGTCTTAGATTATCATTTTGCTTTTACTTGAGTTTCCTTTTTTAATATACATATTTAATGAGCACTGTTGAAGGGAACCTGAGATCCAAGATTTTCATTGCCAACGACTGTTTTGTTGTAATTGTGCGTATGATGATAATAAGTAAACTTGAAACTATAGCTGGTTTTAAAAGCACACAGTTCTCCTGCTTTAAAACGCTGGTTAAAACAGATGTGTTAGTAAATGGGACACTAGATCTAAAACCACTACGGCATCCTTCAAACTCGGCATCAGTCAACGCAGAAGCCACATCTCTCACAGTAGCCTACACAATCCTCCTTCATGTGTAAGGTGACCTTTCAGAGTCCACTTCCTGACTGCTCTGAGAGGCTCGAAACGTCAACTGAATATTTTCCAAGTGGGACTGCGTCGAGGGTTAGAGATGATTTTCAGTCAAAGATGTGCAATAGAAGCACTCAGTGCTAAGATAAGATAAGATATTCCTTTATTAATCTCAAGGTGGGGAACTTTGCTAGCTAGTAAACTTGTTTTATTACTAATAATACTTTTTATTATTGTTATTGCTCACTTTGGAGCTGCTGCAAATCTCCACTGGAGCAGCTACGGGTTGAGTGCCATTCCCCAAGAACATCCCATCATTAGGGCCGAAGCACCGACAACGTCGGGCAGCGAAGGCCCTATTGAAACTGTGGGAATTATTTTTTTTTTTTCTTTTTCTTAAAATGAATCGCATTTTTGAGGGCCTTAAGGTGCTCGAAAAGTTGTTAAACTTTGCACAATTATCACACGCGGTGTAAAATTTGATATTTTAAGGGTCTCGAGCTTGGGTGTTGAAAAATGGCTCGCCAACGCCACCTACAAAGTCGGAAAAATCGAGCCCCTCGCTGGGGTTTCACCTACATGTATGAAATTTGGTAAGCAGATTTAACATGTGGAGACGCACAAAAAAGCCTCTTGGAGGTATACCCAAAACCCAACAGGAAGTAAGCCATTTTGAATTCAATGTGCCATTTTCACCCATTTACAGGCTGTGTACTTTAATTATCATTACATTTTTCAGAGCCAGATTTGACCTGCAGGTGTGAGATTTGAACCAGACACATTCTGGTCACAAGCAAAACAGTGTTTCAGTTTTAATCAGTGGTGAAAGATACTTTTAAAAACTGTGTCTAATTTGTTTTAAAGCAAGGGTTGGTAATCTTGGGAAACCAGCAAGAGTACGCTAAATTTTAAAAACGATCCAACCGAAAAACCCAGCCCTGTGTTGCCAACTCTTCTCTTCTCTTCTGAAAGTAGCTAGCAGCACTAGCTCCAAAAGTCCCTAAATTTAGCTAGAGAGTTGCCAAGTCGTCTGCAAAACTGTCAGTCCGTCCCTTCAGGCCTCCAAAGCCACTCCCCCAAAATGATCATTATGAACATAAACTAGGGCTGGGCAATATATTGATATTACATCGATATCACGATATGAGACGAGATATCGTCTTAGATTTTGGATATCGTGATATAGCATGTGTTGTCTTTTCCTGGCTTTAAAGGCTGCTTTACAGTAAAATGATGTGATTTTCTGAGCATACCAGACTGTTCTATTATTTGCCTTTACCCGCTTAATCATTATATCCATTACTGATGATAAGTTATCAAAAATCTTACTGTCTAAATATTTTGTGAACGCACCAATAGTCAACCCTACAATATCGTCGCAATATCTATATTGAGGTATTTGGTCAAAAATATCATAGTATTAGATCCCCCTAAATGTTACACACCGACCTTTTAAGGCTCCTCTGCTTATTTCTGATCTACTCCGTAACACCTTCAAAATGCGTCAGGACCACCAGTGTGAGGAGGATTACCTTGCGCTCTATGATCTCTACAGCCAGCCTCTTGGCATGGCGATAGCTCAGGTTGGCAGCGGGGACTCGAACCACCTCCCTGAACAGGCCGAGCTGGAACTGGACCAGTGCCGGCGCCGTGAGACTGGTGGGACTGGAGGGAGTCACTGCCAACATGGAGAAAGATCCTGTGGCGACATGGGATCAGTTTACGGATTATTACAGGGATAAAGAAATTTGACCTACAGATTTGAGAGTTTTTGATAAAAATAAACAAAAAAACTACAACGGCTCAATGTAGAAAAAGTTGATGTTCTTTTCTAAATCTACTCCTGGTGTCTCAAAACAAAGCATATTATAGGCTACTGTACATTTGATTAGATATTTGCTTAAAAAAAAAGCTGTTGAGGATGTAATAATTTGCATTTTCTAGCGACAGAGAAACTTTCAGGAGGTAAAATTCAATCGCAATTTGGTGACGGTCATTATCTATTATTATAACATATTAACAGTTGTCTACCAACTGCTGTACCAGTTTTTATTAATGGAATCACCAGTATGATTTAGCAAGTGACACATTTCAAGTAGCGAATACCTTTTCGTCTCTAAAAACTGATGTAGAACACCGACTGGTTAAGAAAACATTACAGGACACAAATGAATATACAGTATTATGATCAAAATATTATTAGGCTACATAAAAAGAGTCACATCTGAACTTTTGTTTTTGTTTCCTCTTACCATAATAAAAACACTGAAATTACAACTTCAAGATACTGAACATAAGCAACCTTACTTTCTAATCCTGGTTCATTCAAGCTCCGACCTTTCCTCAATGGCAGGACTGCATCTCACCGATGTGACAGCTGATCATCATGCTGCAGACTCTCAACATGCACTCTGGTGGGTCTGGTTTCCTTTTTGCTGGGCTCGGCTGTCGATGAGACAGGAAGTTACAGAGAAAGCGGTGATGGTGCAGCGTACGGTTAACACCCCCGGCCTTACTATAGCTGTGAAAACTCACACACACACACTTTGAAATGGTCAAAATCATCTTGTGACAGCAGGGATGAAAACGTACGAGACACAGAGTCAGTTTGAAAAGTGGAGTTTGTATTTATTGAACCTTTGATAAAATACACATGGAGGTTGGCCCCTTCACAATAAGATCCTTCAAATCATCAGCAATATAGGAGCTGGAATTAAGAGTCCCCACAACATTTACCATCCATGGCTCCTCTGAGTATCTCCATAAATATTTGGACATCTGATTCATCTTTGTCGCTTTGGATCAAAATCGTCCTGCAACAGTAGCATTTGTATTTCCTTCTCAGCTGTTTTATTGAGCAATATTAGTGTGTTTATGTTCATATATTCATGGAGTTTGCAAGTCAGAGATTCTTGAGAAATTCCGGCAGACACTGAACCAACCGAGGGGTGAATAAGTGACGGATTAATACAATAAAGGATTGCTTAGTATTGGTATTACAGTATTGTGTGTAGAGGAGCTCACAGTCAGGAAAAGGAGACCTTAAACTACAAATTAGTGTTGCACTAACGTTTGTACACAGCTACGTGGTGTCGAGATTGTGTGTGCGATTAAAGGAATTCCCATCATTCTTATGTGAACACACAGTAAACATACATATAAAGGTCGTATACGGATAATTCTGTACATTATTTGCTGCGAACGACACTTAAAGCACTTTTCCTCCCGCAACATCTTTCTTTTTTCTTACTTTCGTTTTTTAACACCGACACTTCCTTTAATCCTTCTTTCCTTCATTCTTCGTTACGATACGAAACCATTCAGCACAATCAGAAGCTGATAGAATAATAAGCACTTTTTTTAGACTCGGCAATGTGAGGTGATTTCAAGAAGGGCGACTTCAGGCTATTTAGGCATTTGGCGACGGTGTGCATGCACCGTCGTTGACAAAATGCCTTCACAACAAACCTGCGTCTTCCTCTTCTTTGAAATCAAACTCAGGTTGTCAAGAATTAACCTTTTTTTGGATTTAACGTATTAGAAGAGTAAGTTGGAGGAAATCTAACAAAGAAAGCAAAAAAAAAAGTAATTCCTTGACAATCAAACACAACTTGCCGAGCCTGATTTCGACTTCCCATAATAAGACGTGTACATTCTGTGGAAAGTTCTCTTGGTATTGGTCTTATTTTGGTGGAGTTCGCAAACAGCACATCAACAAAAAAATCCAGCATAAATGCCACCAGACCCCACAATCGACATGAAATTGAACATTCAAATATTCAGTACCTTCAACATAAAAGCTCAGATCCAAAACAGGAAACGCATCAAGAAAATTCACTGAGGACAGACGGTCGCCAGTCTGCGAGTGTTTGATTACGACTGATGAAGTCCGTCCCGGTCAGCATTAAAAACATCACACTGAGGATTGTTTCGTACAAAATGATACATATTCAGCAACAGTCAATGAGGGAAAAACAAATTCACAAGAGCAATTAATGAAAGTAAACATTTGTATCAGCTTTGATAAGATATTCTTAAATGAGGGTTGATTATGCCTTGAATATCCTGGTTTAATGATTGTAACCAAATTATACTTAAATATCTCTTTCACAGTATTTTCCTTCAATATCATTCAGACTTATGGCTGTAAGCCTGGAAATCCCAAGTGAGGAAAAGGTACCTGAAAGTAATGATTATAACTTCCTGTTGTGCCACATAAAGTAGGTAGTGTTTAGGGGGGTGAGAAATGATTGAGGTTTATTTGTAAATTTCAAATGAACTTCCTGGCCCTTTTTCATTTGTGTTTCTCGCAGTGTTGTGGCACCAAAAAAGTTCATTTGAAAAATGATTTTTTTTTTTTTTCTGTAAGTTTGACCAGTAGAGGACTAGAAATGTCACGAGAACCAATACTTCGGTTCCAAGTTGATGCCAAAATTCTGAAAACGTGATGGTACTTGTTTTTCTACAGTACCGAGGATGAGGGCTTGAGAATAACGTCATCTAGTTGTCCCAGGGACGATAGAAAATTTCCCTGATAATGCTACATTGTGAACAACAAATCTTTGTTGAAATTGGCAGGAGCTAGTTAACGTTAGCTGTTAGCTGCTAATGTTACTAGGAGAGTAATGTTAGGTGTTAGTTGCTAATGTTACTAGACAGAGCTTAACGTTAGCTGTTAACGTTACTAGAAGGAGAGTAGTGTTAGCTGTTAGCTGTTAATGTTACTAGAAGGAGAGTAAGGTTAGCTGGTATTAGCTAATGTTACTAGAAGGAGAGTAATGTAAGGTGTTAGCTGCTAATGTTACAAGAAGGAGAGTAACGTTAGCTGTTAGCTGCTAATATTACTAGAAGGAAAGTAATGTTAGGTGTTAGCTGCTAATGTTACTAGAAGGAGAGTAATGTTAGGTGTTAGCTGCTAATGTTACTAGAAGGAGCGTAACATTAGCTGTTAGCTGCTAACGTTACTAGAAGGAGAGTAATGTTAGGTGTTAGCTGCTAAAATTACAAGGAGGAAACGTTAGCTGTTAGCTGCTAATGTTACTAGAAGGAGAGTAATGTTAGGTGTTAGCTGCTAATGTAACTAGAAGGAGCGTAATGTTAGCTGTTAGCTACCAACGTTACTAGAAGGTATGGCTAAATAACGGAGCTAACAGCTAACATACAGAATTTGCATTGTTACATTATGATGTGTGTAAGCTGTATTCAGTAAAATGAGTATTGGGAGAAGGTAAATTATATCGTTATCATTATGTGTTCTTGTAAAATTTAGTTTTTGGTGAGAAACTTGAGGCAGATCATCAGGGTTTAATAATAAATTAATAAAAACCCGCACGCAAATGGTAATGAAGGAGTGTATGTTGAAGTACATGGGATTTATTGTTTTTAGTTTTTTACAGTGGTATCAAATTGGCTATCGAGAATCATGGAATTTCACCGGTATTGATATCGACCACTAAATTTCTGGTATAGTGACATCCCTATAGAGGACGTAGTGGAAACTACCATATACAGTATTGTCACGCTCAAAGTGCATTATAACAGTTTAGACTGTTCCGAATGTCAGCAGATTTCAGTGATGAGGTACTAAATTTATCGGCATTTTCGACCTTTTCATTGACACGATGAACTAAGTGCCCATTTCTTTATTTCCTTTCATCTTTCCTTCTTTCACTTCCTCTCTTCCTTTCCAGTCTTCCCCCTTCAGATAAGTAGCATTTTCTCCAACTGAGACCCAATAAAGTGTAAACAAAAAAGAGAACAAAAAAGTGCACTATATACAAAGAATGAAATATCAAATAATTTAAAACTGTATATACATAAAAAAAAACAAGAAGGCAAAAAGTGAGGTTTAAATGGTTAGTGCTAATGCTTTTGTTTGTATTCTCTTTTATACCTCTGCTTCCCCTGTTAAACTTTTTACCATCTGTGATATGCATTCGATGGGCGGTTAGCATCAGCAGGTACTTCATGCTACTGGTGAAATATACAGAGTGCAACGCTTCTCTCTGAACTGAACCCGGAGTACATTTAGCCTACCTAAGGTTGAGTGTCTGCACATGAAGAGACAGACTCATCACGATGTGGGTGCGATGCTTTGCTACGGTGCTATGAGTCAAAAACACGAGGCGTTCAGGTGCAGACATTCCACGTTCTAGTAAGCAGCATGCTGATTAATGTGTATCTAAATATTCTCTTTAGTGGTAGATGGTAGCGGTTTGTACAGCAAAGCAGCGGCGGTGGCGGCCGTGTCTTACAGGATGACATTTAGTGTGTTTCTTTTTTTCAGTGTTCTTTAAAAAATATGCTGCAGGTGCAAGTGTTTGATCTCGTTTTGAGCTTTAAGTGTGTTTGTTTGATCAAACCGAGCTGCAAACAGCCTCTCCTCGCCGGGCCGCTCCGTGTCATCTGAGCCCCGCCTTCCGTCTCCGTTTAGCCAATCAGGGAGCTGCGTCTGGATAGGTCCACGTTGCTGGCGCTTAGTCCCCTGCAGTCCGAGAGTCCGGAGTTGGCGTCCTAAAAAGAGACCAATTAATGTGAAAATACTGCTGGACAATATATTCTGTGAGATTATACCATTTATTTACTGTTTTTAAGCAGGTCAGCAATCTTTTGTCAAGCATTTAAAAATTATCACAAAATTATCACAAAACAGATATTCTCATTTACTTATTTTATCTGTTTTTAATAATAGTAATAGTCGTACCTGTGTGGTCTCCTCAGTGCTCTTGTTGAGGAAGTTGAGGGAGCTTGCTCTCTTCATTCTGAGCAAAACAATACAATCAAACAATGAGCCTGAACCATTAAAAACTCATTAACAGCATATCAGTATATTGTATTGGAAATTATATTTTTTTATTTTTAGGTAGAAACAACCAGTATTGTTAAATAGCCCAAAGATGCAGTAAAATAAAATGTAAAAAAATGAATACGTTTTTTAAGTTTGAATGCTGTGTCACTGTGTTAATTGTTCAGTTATCTCTCAGAATATGCCCCCAAAAAATACTGTTTTTATATCAAAATCCATCTTTTTTATCATTATTGATGATTAATCTTGAACACAGGTGCGTATACATACAAATACGACTAACCCTCCTGCCATAATTATACCACACTCTTATATATTCATTCAGAAATACATCACATTACAATCATTAAAGACACTTAAATTTACGTTTCACTGTGACTTTAAGGATGATAAAGTAGGGAGGCTTAAAAGGGACAAACTACAAACAAAAGCAATGACTCTACGGCTGCGGTCGAAAAGTTAATAAATTACGTCCTAATGTCTTTTCCTAACCACTTTTCCTTGACCATGACGGAAAACGTCATGAGGTCTGTAAAGGCCTGTAAATTCAACTTTTCAGCCACATCCACCAGCCTTCGCTAGCCGATGGACGAGGTCCAGATGGGAGGACGTTGTGATAAGAATGTTTTGCCAAACTGCTATTTCCAAGGTCACGAATCAACCTTCAGGCTCACTGTAACATGTATTTGGGTTTTGGACTGTTGGTTAGACAAAAGAAGCAATTTAAAGGTGTTACCTTGAGATCTGGGAACGTGTGTTTTTGACATTTTAAATGACTACGATCACATTTACACACATAAACACACTCACAGAGGGTAATCTTACCCTGGGTTGCGTGGTTCTTGCGGTCCGCTCCCCTGAAGCTTCTTCACCAGCATCTCGCTGCTCCTTCTCAGGGCGTCTCGAATCTTCCCGAAGGAGCCGCTGCGACGCAGAGACCCGTTACCATCCTGAGGAAACGCAAAACCGAGTCAGCATTTACCGGAAACATTAAATATTAAAGCTGTTACGGTACATCGGACTACAAAGACTGGGCTCCCTTCTCGTGTTTAATCACAGGTACGAGCTCAGGTACTGAAGGATATTTACCTTAGAAATAATTCTTTATTAATATGACTTTAAATGCCTTGTGTGCAAAGCTGTGGTGACCTCACACCGTGTACTTTACACGTTGATCTTATTAACTTCCATTAGTGTTGAAGTAATGAATCGGTGTCCATAAACTGACCCCGTTCCACTCGGCGGAGTCGTCGCCCTCGTTCTCCCCCCGCTGTCCCCCCGGCCCGTTCGTTCCTTCCCTGCTGTGTCGTCTGTCGCCTCCTCCGCCCCCCCCGTCCTTCAGCAGCTCCACCACCTTACTCTGGTTGATGGCATCAATACCCTGAGAGAGAGACAAAGAAAAACAAAGATTGGAGAAGAGTGATTGAAAATAAAAATTACAGCTTTTTTCCACAATAGCTCACACAGCATGTCTGCGATCTCTACTACACACATTAGCTACGTGGCTGATCTTTAAATCAGTTTACGGGCTAATAAATCACAGCCGGAATGCCGCGTTGAACTAATCGGGCTTCTTAACGGACCTAGGCCGCTGAAAAGAGCCCAGACGACTAATCTAACGGCAGTAACTCAACCGGTCCCGCGGCGCTCTGTGTGTTGGTGCAGCACCTGTTTACGGGACTTGCTGGCGCACTCCTCCAGTGTTTCTGCTGCCTCCAGTTTCCCCTGGCGACGGTACAGAGCTCCCAAGCTTTTCAGGGTTGTGTTCACTGTGGGGCTGCAAAAATAAAAACATGTTATATCGTTTTATTTACTTTTTAAATGTGTGTAACCAGCAAAAAAAAAAGGTATTTCTCAACTAAGTTCCATTCAGCTTCAATGAAACAGATGAATTGAGCCACAGGAGAATTGCAGCAGTAATACACACAGTCTATCCAAGGTTAAACTAATACAGTTTGCAGAGCCTGTTCCATTATTAGAACTGGATTTTGGCCAGTCTGCATTTGTCAAAGACAAACTGCACGGAGGTAAGAACAAACGATGAACTCTCTCTCATGTTGCTTTAAAGACCTGATAACCCACTGAAATCTGTTACATTGTTAGTTTAGTTTTATTCTTTTCCCTGGGACAAACAGGGAGAAAATGCTAGATTTATCCCACGGTAACTTCCTTAAATTGATACACAATTTTCCCCATGGTACACTGTAATATTAAATGTGTACCAATATGTAACACGCCCCTCGGCAAATTATTTTTTTTATTTAGTCCGCTTTGATTTGTGCACTGTGAAACTGAACCAGACTAAATAGAAAACAAACCAAAAGTATCAATTTCACTCTCATTGGGACTAGTCAAACGGACTATGGCTTGTGAAAGCGCCCTAAATCTGTAGGGAGACAGTACGAGTACTAGCTGCAGTACACCTGCACACTCCAAAGACTCTGTTTATATTGGATATTATCGTATTTGATGTGTTGCTGATATGCTCTCTGTGTTTCTCTTCTTTTAATGATGCAACAGTCTCCCTTTTTTTTTTATTTCCCCTTCTTTGTTGACTGACAAACCCCTGCAAGAACTAATTACAAGTTGCTTGTACTACACAGGTATGGATATGTAGCAATTTTCTTAAAAATGGTCAATAGAAAATAGCAATTGTTCTGATAGGAGCCCTACCATTGTATGACAGGTGTAAATCAACCCTTTACCTGCTGAGTCCATAAGTCTAAGCATATAAATTGTCAACAATTTTAGGATTTTATTTGCAAAAAAATTGCAGTTTTATCAAAAAATATTGCTATCTAGCTTCCTGATTGTTTGAATGTTTCCAGTGAATTCAAATGTCTGACTCACCTGTCCACCTTGCAGGCTTTATACCAGCTTCCATACTCTACATACGGGCCACAGTCCTTACGTTTACCCTTAGAGAGAGAGATCCAGAGAGAGGAAGGAGCATGAGGAGCCAAGTACGAAACATGACCCTATTAAACAGCCTATTAAAAATGTCCATGTTGTTATTTGTATAGTCTGCTGTTCTCCATCATTCTCTATGTGCAGTTCATTTCCATAACAAGCTACCTGCCAGCCAATAGCATCAATGGAAAAGGTCGATCTGAATCACTGACCTTGCTCTCCTCTCTCTCCTCTGCGTGCATCCAGATTGGCTTGTTGTCATCTGCAAAAAAAAATAAAAAATCATATAAATGCTATTTGACAAACAAGAACTATATTATTATGAGTGGACGACAACACTGTGAAAAGGCTGCAGCAGAAACCAAAGAAATGCGGGGAAGAATAAAAGGATCCCCGGCCTGGACTGACCTGAATTTCTAATCATAAATAAAAACACACACAGCCTCTCATCAAACCCGTGCTGTGCCAAATTCCTGCCGAGGCCTTCTCTCCTTTCGTGCTGCGCATGTGAGCACATAAGGGTTTGATAGGCTTAGCGGTAGCGGGGGGGGGAAACATCAAGATTAAGCCGCTCCGCACGCTTCGATAGCACAAATAATCCTCTGACCTGCTGAGAGTACTGAGGGATCAGGGTGTGGCCCAAAACATGAATCCCAAAACACTGCGATTGAAAATGGGTCGACGTCGTGGATATTTTCCATTGTGAAAAACAATCGTTCTGAACGCCAGAGGATTCTCAGCAGGACAGTCGTGTGCACATTTGTCAATACGTTGCACAAATATTCTGACAGAGCTGGATATTAGAATAGTTTTCAAGAGTTAAATCCTTTTTTAAATCTGTAAGAGTTCCCATTTTGGCTCATCCACACCTGGTCCACATCCACCAGTACCAGCACAGTCTGCATTTTAAATGACTCAGTGATTATGTCCACTTCCGTGTGGGAATCACCAGAGACCCAACGATACGATATTATAACCATACTTAAGTCCCGGTACGATATTATTGCGATTTTCTGAGTATTGCGATAAGATATATTGCGATTTATTACCTTTTTTCAACTGCAAATTATGCAGTTTGTCAACATCTGTTTTATCTAATAAGATACAGTTTTAACTCTATTCATTCACATATCTTGAGGTCAGAGGTCAAGGGACCCTTTTGAAAATGGCCATGCCAGTTTTTCCGCGCCAAAATTTAACATAGGTTTGGAGCATTATTTAGCGTTCTTCCTGAAAAGCTAGTATGACATGGATTCTTTAGGTTTTCTAGCTTCATATGATGAGAGTATCTTCACTCTAGCTTTAAAACTGAGCCCGCTACAACCTAAAAATCGCTAGTTGCGTTAAGGCGTTAAAGAAATTTGTGGCGTTAAAATGAATTTGCGCGTTAACTTTGACAGCCCTAGTATTTTCCAACGCGTCCTCTACTGCGAAAAAATTTTTTTTTTCAAATGACTTTTCTTGGTGCCACAACAGTCGCTCTAGCGAGAAACGGACATGAAAAAGGGCCAGAAAGTTCATTTCATTTCAATTTCAATCCCAATCATTTCTATTAAACCCTCCTAAATACTACCTACTCAGATTTACAGCCTTTAAGTCTAAATGATACTGAAGGAAAATACTGCTAAAGAGATATGGCACCAATGGATTCCTTATTTTTTTTCTAGTTTCATATGATACAAGTATCTTCACTCTAATTTTAAACTGAGCCTGCTACAACCTCTGAAAGACAGAATAGCAGCCGGATTGTTAAGAGGTTAATAGTTTATGTAATAAAAGGTCGATACTTGACGTCCAATATTGCCACGCAAAATATTGCGATACTATGCTGTATTGATTTTTCCCCCAGGCCTACTCACTGTTGACGGATCCAAACTCCTTCTCGTGTGCTCTGGTCAGGATCTCTTTGTACAGAGCCTCGGCATCCTTGAACTTCCCCTGCTTAAGGTAGCACGTAGCCTGAGGAGAAAAAACACGTGATCACCGGATAAGATTAGCTTATAGAAGAGCAGGAAACACAGAACATGCAAAAAGAATCTCTGACTGTTTAAATGAAGATTGTGACTGGAATAGTTCTTCATGATGTCCCCACCAGGTTATTTTTGGTCTTGGCCACGTTGGGGTCGTCAGCTCCCAGTTTGGACTCGTAGATCTCCAGGGCTCGTCTGTAGTAGTACTCCACCTCGTCGTACTTGCCCTGGTTCTGGCACAGCAGGGCCAGGTTGTTCAGCTGCTTGGCTACGTCTGGGTGGTACTTCCCCAACACCTGGACACACAAACAAAACCGTTCACAGCTGCATAGAAAACCTGTTTTTTTTTTTTACATTTAGACGTGGTGGTGCGGGTTTTCACCTTCTCTCTGATCTCCAGCGCTCTCTTGCAGAGAGGTTCAGCCTCCTTGTATTTGCCTCTCTTGCCGTACAGGACAGCCAGGTTGTTGAGGGTTGCGGCCACCGCTGGATGATCCTTCCCCAGCGTCTTCTCTCTGATGGCCAGTGCGTCATTCAGGAGGTGAGCCGCTTCCTTGTACTTGTTCTGATCCCTGGAGGACAAAACACAACGACGGCATGTTGTTAAAAAAATCAGGAAAGGTTTTAATTGACACCAACTAAAAATGTTATTTCTTTTAATCATGGTTTTTATTGTGTCCTTAAGAAAAATGACTACAACAACCTAAACCATAACAAATAAAATATGTACATATAATAACTGATAGTAACTGTAAAATGAAAAACTAATTATTCAAAAACAAGGGAGGAGCAAAAATGGTAATAATGCAATTTAAAAATATAAATAAATTAATAAAAAAATTATCAAATAAAATATAATAAATTAGAATTAAAATATATAAATAAATAAATAAATAATAACAATACTAATAAAAATAAAGAAATGTA
The DNA here is from genome assembly GCA_916701645.2 of Sebastolobus alascanus. NCBI lineage: Eukaryota > Metazoa > Chordata > Actinopteri > Perciformes > Sebastidae > Sebastolobus > Sebastolobus alascanus. Next base: position 1,940,745 of record CAKAOJ020000124.1, read on the forward strand.
AATAAATAAAGCATTTATAGTTGTGTTGGAAATCTGGTGTGTAAATTGATTTTATTCATTTATTTATCATTTTATGTTATTATTATTATTATTAATTCATGTATTTATAAAATAAAATAAATTATAATAAAAAACATATATATATATATATATATATATATATATATATATATATATATATATATATATATATATATAAATAAAACAGTTATAGTTGTGTTGGGAATCTGGTGTGTGAATTTATTTTATTCATTTTTATTTAACTCATTATTATTATTATTATTATTAATTCATGTATTTAAAAAACAAAATACAATAAATTATTATTATTATTATAATTATTATTAAAACATATACATAAATAATTAATAATACTATCAATAAAAATAAAGAAATATACATAAATAGAACATTTATAGTTTTGTTGTGGATCTGGTGTGTGAATTTATTTTATTCATTTATTTTTATTTATCTTATTATTAATTAATGTATTTATAAAATAAAATATAATAAATCATAATTAAAACATATAAATAAATAAATACTACTACTAATAATAAAGAAATATAGATCAATAAAAATAAATACATGAATAAAATAAAGTCACACACACCAGATTCCCAACACAACTATAAATGGCTATCAAAACAACCTCCTCTCCGTTTCCCACCTGTACACCAAAGCCAGGATGTTGAGCATGGTGGCCACGTCGGGGTGGTCGTGTCCAGACGTCTTCTCCAGGTCCTCCAGGGCTTGTTTGCACAGCGGCACGGCCACCTCGTACCTCCCCTGGGAGGCGTACTGGATCACCAGGTTGTGCAGCGTCCTGAGGCGGGCCGGGATCTCGTAGCCGCCCTGCTGGGCCGCCACCTCCCCGCTGGGCTGAGCTGTGGGACAGAGGGGGGGAGGATGATGGGAATGTCACGGTCAAACTATCAAAGCTGTCCAGTCTCCTTTCCATTCATTTATATCATTTCTCTGGTAGTCTCGCTGTCTTGGGCGGCTAGCGTTTACTGCTGTGTTCCCAAACTGTCCCACAATTCTCTTCAAAATCCAAGATGGCAGTATTTGCAAAATGGTTTATGTACATGCATGCGAGAAGCCAGGAGAGCTGTAGAAAGTGGAAGACTTAAGTCCAACAAAGACAACAAAGCTGAATGACCAAGCAGGATAAGTAAAGGATTAAAAATGATTCAGTCAAACCTGCTCCAGGGATCAGCACATGCTTGCACAGCGAAATCCAGCCGGTTCTTGAAACAACTGTCACTATTTCTTCTTCTGTATTTTATTTTTTTTAAATGTTGATGTCCAGAAAAGTCTCTTAAAATCTATTTCTTTTAACACTCTTGCTGCTATTTTGCTGTTTTCCTCCATGCTGCTTGTGTTAGTTTGTTTTCCCCTCCCCCCCCTCCTCCTCACAGGTGGCTCTGATTCACTTTCCTCTAAAGGGCAATTCTGCTCTTTTTTCCTCTCCTTTACTCTGCCACAACTGCATTTATATCTAACACACTTAAAAGATCCCACTTCTCAGCATTTTCTATTTACTTATTTACACTGTGGTTATACATTGTATGTGTTTGATGCACATATCTATACATATTTCTCATTTATTTATATTTCTCTACATATATTGTGTTATATATTGAAGCATTATGTACATAATTTAAATGTGACAAACTACCTTTATTTCTATTTTCTTATATTTCTTTATGCTTATATATAAGAGCAACTGTAACATCCCAGTTTCGCTCCAGGGATCAGTAAAGTATCACTGATTCTGATTAAAAAGACAATAATGTCATAACAGAAAGTTAAAAGTGATTCCTCTCAAGATTATCAAATAAAGCAAAACTTGAACAAAATGAACAAATATCATGTGTTAACCAGGAAGAGTGTTTACAGGAGGTCAAATCAGAAAATGACTAAAATGATCATCATAACAGAGTAAGAGATCATTATATGCAATATAAAAGGAATATTTTAACATGTTGTGGCTAAATGTGCGGTTGACTTTAAGAGTGAACATAAAGAAAGCTACGAAATAAAACTTCAGAGAAGCATATTCAGTTATTAATAACTGAAGAGACCAAAAAGGAAAGAGCACTTACTGCCTCGCTAATGAAGAGGAGAGCCGAACGCGCTATATAATGTATCGCACCGCATCGGTGACCTTTTCTATCTGCACAGATCCACAAATCCATTAAACAAGCCTGAGCTTCTGCTTAGACGGCGAATTAACCACACCACAGCTCCAGTTACAAATAAGTGTGTAGCATCCTATCTAAACTACATCACAGTTGAAGGGTAAACTGTGTGTTTGCCACTAATGCAACACTTGAGAATGACTCTTACAGTTGAGGCTTTAACATTTCTGTTACTGTAAGGACATGACTGTATTGAGCTCTGGGGGATTTTATTTTGAAGGATCCACACATTAAATAAGAACAGCATCGATTGTCTTGCAGTGCTTTCACCCTGCAGGTGACCGTGTGAAGGAAGGAGTGATTCTGGAAAAGGTCAACCGTGCATAATGACTGACTACCCAATTATGTCTACTTCCTGTGGTCTACCACTACCGGTTACTCTCCTCCAGTATCAGGCACCTGGTCCTGGAAACTGGATCCTCATTTCTGGCTCTGTAGATTAGATTCTTTCATCCCTTCCAAGATATAAAGGCACTATGAACTGAAACAATTAGTCTACTAATTGATTAATAATCCATCAAAAGATATTTAATTTACAAGTAGGGGAGAACGGGGTTGGTCGTCACACTTTTTACTAAACTGTATCCTTAATGGATTCCCTTTCGATGTATGATGGAAGCCTTTAAGTGTCAGGTAGGAATGGAGGAACCTTACTCTCCTTGAGATTATTCTGTTCAAAAGATATGGACTGTCAAATACATCTTGTGCAACTGTGACCAACTGTGACCATCCTCATCCAGGATGAGGATGGTTGATGAGGATGAGGATGAAGATGAGGATCCTCATCCTCATTGGTTGTCCCCGTTATTTTAATGGGGAACAATAAAAAAAATGGGGGCAATCTTAAAAATGAATTTAGTTTCATTGAAATGCAACAACCTAACATCTCCTGCATCGAGAGAACGTTAACAGGAAAAATCATTCCTTTTTTTTTTTTTATCCCTATTTAATAATACTCAACTCGTCCTTATTATTCGGTTAAATGTGACAACAAACCCCAGAGAGAATGTGATAAGCATCGCCAACTGGGATTTTTCGCGAGCGACTAAGCTAACAACCACATTTTGTAGCCTAGCTAAGAAAAATCGAAACTATAGCTCTCCCTTCATACTTTTTAATGGTAATAATTGTTTTCTTATAAACCCACTGTGTAAAAGCCTAGAAGATAACACAGAAGAGCTACAGTAGACATTTACATTTTGACACGAAAAACACTTGACATGAAACTCCTCTCACCTCAATGTCAAGTGTCTTACTCCTAAAATGACCTTGTAGCTGACCTCTGACTCCAATTCTGAAAATTTCAGTAGCAACGTTTTTAACAGCGCCCGGAGCGAGATCTAATGAATGTGACAACCAACCCCGTTCTCTCCTACTTCAATAATCGATTAATTGCTTGAGTCACTTTTCGGGCAAAAAAAACCAAACATTTGTTGGTTCCAGCTTCTTTGGCTTGTAGGACAGTAAATCGAATATATTTGGGTTTTGAACTGTTGGTCAGACTTAACAAGCAATCCGAATATGTAAGGGAAAATAATATGTAGATTACTTGATAATAAGAATGATGGTTACTGGCAGCCCTACTATAAACCGTGTCTTGTTATCGTCTCCCAAATCACATCTGAGGTCCGCCTGAGGTCTAACAACATACCTGGTCCCTGGTCATCGTCGTTGGGGAACAAGTCATCCAGACTGTCCTTCGAAGTGTCTCCGCCGCTCCCACTTCCGCCGCCGCCGCCGCCGGAGCTCTGGCCCTTCTCCTCCGAGGGCGAGACGTCGTCGTCGAACTTCTTGATCTGGTTCATGAACACCAGGTGCTTCTTCTCCTCCTCCAGCTGGGCGACGCTCTGCTCGCTGCGCTGCAGCTTGAGCTGCGTGCCCGCCAGCTCGTCCCGCAGCCACTGGTTCTCCTGGCAGAGCCGGCGCACCTGGGCGCGCAGCTTCTGCTTCTCCGACTCCACGGCGCTCAGGTGGCTCGACAGGGCGATGATCACCTTGGGGGGGAAAGGGAAAAATTGAACTTGCTGAAATTGTAAAGATATGGCAGTTTTCTTTTAACTAAATTATTGTTCGCGACTCGGTATCGTACCTGCGCCTCTCCCAGGCCCAGCTCGATGGCCTCCAGACTCTTGCGGAGCAGCCCGGATTTCTCCTGGGCGGCGGGCGGCTGGGTGCAGTCGAGCAGCGAGTTGAGGAGCTGGGCGTGTTCGCCGCGCAGCGTCTCCAGGCCCTGCATGACGGCCTTAGTGTTGAGGACGATCTCATCCTGGCTCAGTCGCTCCAGGGCTTCTTCACGTGGGTAAACCATGGTGGACATTTGCCTGGTTTCATACACACTGTGGGGAAAGGAAAAGAACACAAAGATGAGGAGAGTGATATTTTTTTATATATATACACATCAGTGGCACGGGACGTGTTTTTGCTGAGTGTGCATCGTCTTTTTCGTGTCCTGTCCCGCTCGACATTCTCACAATTCACACACGAGCTGCTCAAGTGCAACCGCATCCTTCATCTGCTGGTCCCTCATGTGGAGGTGGATGAGAGAAAAAAAGAGAGATCAGGCGAGATCAGAGAGAACACGTCGCGGCCACAGAAAGCTTTCCCGCAGATCTCCCCTTTCTCCGTCTTTCTCTACAGTTACAAAGAGGTCAACGGCTAAATAATAGTTTCCCATTTCATAATTGCATAACGTGTCCCTCGGGTAGTCGGACTAGATGGGAAGCGATAACGTGCGAGTAGTTTACGTATAGTTAATTCCGATTAGTACAAGGGGATTCCTCCGTAATTCCTGACGCAGCAGCTGCCGTTAAAGCCAATTAAAATGAGACGCTGTCACTCGACAGAGCCGCTCTTCACGGGAGAGATTTAAGTTAAGTTTATTTAATTATCATATGCACAACAATTACAACAAAGCAGTCGTTGGTAAAGGAAATCTTGGATCTCCTTCAATGATGCTCATTAAATATGCATATAAGAGAAAAGAAGGAAAATCACACAAGTAAAAGCAAAATGAGAATCTAAGACATAAAATAGTGCAAGTTATAATATATATTAGATTGATTCAGAGCGAGGTGATAATGACAAAATCAAACATCACAGGCACAATTCTTTAATAACCAAATTTACGGGATCCTAATCAAAAATGATGTTGTTTCAATGTTCATGCTAATAACCACTGACTGGCTTTAGTCTCCAGAGAAACCTGAACATAAACTCCTGGATCACTGACTCACTACCTTAATATTGATTGTGTGATTAGTTGCCACAACTAAATATTATTTTCTTTATCAATTAATCTCTCTCTCTTTTTTTTTTTTTATTTATTAATTAATCATTTAGTCTAGAACATGTCCCAGAGCTAGGGCTGGGCAATGTGGAGTGAATCAAATATCATGATATTTTAGACCAAATACTTCGATATCGATATTGCGACGATAATGCAGGGTTGATCACAATAAGATTTGTGATAACTTATTATCAGTAATTTGGATATAATGACCAAGTGGGAAAAGGCAAACAGTCTGGTAAGTTCAGAAAATTACATCACTTTACTGTAATGCAGACCGTTCCTTAAACCAAGAAAAGACAACACTTATGCCACATCACGATATTCAAAATCTAAGACGATATCTAGTTTCATATCACAATATCGATGTAATATCGATATATTGCCCAGCCCTACCCAGAGCCCAAAGCGACTCCTTTGAATTCCTTTTAATTGTCCAACAAACACTCCAAAACCCAAAGATTTTTCATTAACAATTACAAAAAAAGATTACAAGAATTACAAGAAAAGCAGCCAATCCTCACTTTGGAGCAAATTTTGGTCATTTTTGTTAAAAATAAACTACTTAAAACAGTTAATCAAAAATGTTGTTGAGGAATTTCTGCCACTTTTTCAATAACTTTTTAAACCCACAATGAATGAAATTTTGTTTTGGAGTGTTGGATGTGATCAGAGGCTACTCACTCTAAAACAATTTGGTCTCTAAAAAGAAATCATTAGTCATGTGATTGGTCATCGTGAACACAGAGGCGTTCACTGTTCTTTTCTTCAGCTACATATAGAACACACGGATAAGTGGCCTTTAGGGAAAAAAGGCAACATTCAAGTTGTATCTCGATGCTTGGATAACCAATATCCAAAACAATATCTGGTAAAGTTCCATGTCTGTATATCCACACAGACATGGCACAGATGTAGACAGATCAAGGCAGAAAGATCTGACACGGTATATAGTCACTTCCTATCTTGAGCATGCAGCCTGTGGGGGAAATATTGACCAGCTGTAAGTGAAACCGTTGCAGCAGCAGCAGGAGGACAGAGGAGCCAATTGTGCAACATCGTGACTTTCTCTGCTTTGATGATGGAGTCGCACCTGTTCTCCTCTCCTTCTCCCTCCCTCCCTCCTCCTCCTCTCTCTGTCTGTCTAGCTCTCTCTCTCTCTCTCACCCATCCTCCCCCCCCCCCCCTCCCATCCGCCTCATACACTCACTGCAATGCACCAATATTCACACTTCCCTTCAAATGCACCTTAAGCAAAAAAGGGAAGCTGTGAAAAAAATAAAAGCATCACGAAATTAATGTCATCACAAATCCAGGCATCTATAATTTGGACTATTTTTAAGCCACAAATGAGTATAAATGAGCCGGTGGATGGTTGAGGCCCTGAGCCAGGGGAAGGGCGGCGGTGTTTGGCTTGGCTTGGCAGCGTATCAATCAAGGTGACCGACAATGGAGAGCTCTGTTCAAAACAGGGACACAGCTATATAACAGATGATTCATACAATACTCTCACTGAAAACACGTTCAAATGTCTGGTTTCCGACTATAATCGGTTTGTAAACAGTGCAGGCCCCGAGCACCAAGATGTTATACAACACACACTGATTGCACATCATATTAGTCGCCTGCACCCTATATACCATTAGCACAGATGACAACATAATAAGGAACATTTTAAAAGTGCAAAAACACTGCAGATGACACATTCACGGACCCTCGTCGTAAAGGATGTAACTTGACCTTTAATATGACAGCTTCCTACGAATACATCTGTTTTAAACTGTATAACTAAACGTCTTTACGCTCGTTTAAATATCATTCATCCGTGTGTTTACCTTCATCGAAGACAAGTGCGATGCTTTTCTGTACCCTCGAACAAAGCAGCAGGACAATGTTGTGATGCTCCCGGGACAGACTAAAGTGTCAAGTTAATGAAAAAAACAAACTAGCTTCCGGATGTGTTTTTCAAAATAAAACCTCACTTTTTCGGAGAGTAGTCCGAAAAATTAGGACGACGCAGGCTGCCAAACACGATAATGCAGGTTATCCGGGAGATGGGGAAATTACACTATTAAATTAAAGCACGGTTCTTTCATTTCCTAAAACGTCTTTTAGCAAAGAAATTGACGCTGGTAACGCTAACCGTTAGCCTGAAGCGACTTTACTTTGAAGGAAGCTAACGGTTGCTAGGTGCTACTTATCGTAACCGTTGGTTACCTGTCTTGTTCGTTTCACGCTTCTCACGTTATTTGGCCAGCTACACGGCACACCGAAATAGCTCACACACCGTTCAATTAAGTTTAATAAGATTACAAACACGGTCTGTAAGTTAGCTAACAGCCGTATTGGCGGAAACTGCCTCCTGCTTCACCTTTAACTTACCCACTTACTGTCGCTTGACGACGGAGGACAGCGAGAAAGCTCTTCAAACGTGTCGTTACTGAGTAGTCATCTCCTCGAAAAGCTTTATACACTAATAAAAAAGTGATGTTATCGTAATTGTGCTTCAAATGAGACAGCTGGGGAGACGAAAAATGGCTATTCTCCCAGAGTCCAGCAACCAAAGATGAAGCAAAATATCAAGATGAATCACGTTGGCCGTTTTCCAAGCGGGGGCGGGAAATTATCTTGCGCATGCGTATTAGTCGAAGTGCCGCTCCCAGCTAGCTGGCTATCGACTAGCATCTTCTGTAACTCTGGATTTTTATCATAGAGGGGATTTTTTTTTTTAAAAAGTGTGTAGCTGATTGATTTGGTATTGACATTGTATGTTATCACCGACTGACTCATAGCCCAAAAGTACACTAAACAAATTATCTAAATCATTTAACTGTTTTTTTTTTACATAACAGGATGTAAGGGGAAGTGAAGTCTCTTGCTATGCTCATACTCTTTGTGTTCTGTTGTGAGTAGAGGCCCCATTCAAAGGGACCAAAGAGGGCATCAGGGCAGTGAGAGTGTACCACTGACCTGCTTCGCAAGCATACTGTGCACTATTTATTTACCCTGTCACCTTCTGAAATACAATTTTGATCCATTTTAATGATTTATCCTCAATAAAAAGCACTTTTTTATTCATCTAAATCCCTATAAATATCACTATATCTCACTATTTGGTGCAATTGTGGTAAAATCAATGTATTTTTTTGTCCTGCATGATAAGCTCTGCAGGAATATATGTTGTCTGTGAAGTTATATTGCAGGGTTACTGCTGGCTTATATTTTAGTTTTATTTCTCCTTGCAACCCCATTTGTTCGACTGAGTTTTTTTTGTTCATCCTTATTTGGAAAACTTAAATTAGTGTTGCAATCTTGCCACCATTTTTACTAAGTATAAAGAAGCTACAAACACACATACACACTTATTCTATATTCAAAAAAAAGAGACTGAGCTACAAATCAGGAATATTTTTATTTTAAAAAACAAATGAAACAATGAACACTTCCACTTTTCATCCCACATCTGTTTGATTGACAAACGTAATCATGAAAAAGCAGTACTACAAAACATGTCAAATTAAGAAAAAAAACAAAAAAAAAACAGAATACAATATAACAAGTACTATCTGATATGTACAAGCATTATAGTTTATTATAATTATTGTTATAGGCAGAAGGCAAAAAAAGCTGAAGACTGCTGCTGAAGAAACAATGGCATGTGCAAAATACTCTCCACAAGTCCACAAGCTTAGGACGCTCCGCGCCGAGCAGAACCTCGCCGGGCAGAAATCTACTGCTTTCTTAGGCAAATCCCGTTCCCATGAGGACAGACGGCAGAATGTACAAGCTGTTAGGGAATGGGGACAACATCATTTCACATGATTTTTTTTAGAAAGCTAAGCTTGTGGAAGCCTGGTGAAGAAGCCTCTCTCATCATCAGAGGTATATCTGAGGATGTCGGAGAGAAAAGACACTGCTGATCACTGACAGAGATTATTGATGGACCAAACAGCTCCTAATCTCTAACCACAAGGACAGAGGAACCATCGTCACAAACACAGGTCGACACAGGTACAGAGGTACAGGTAAAAACACACAGGAACAAGTTACAGAACAACCAGCGTTTTTTAAAGAGACTTTAGGAAAACGTGTAAACTGTAAGAATGACAGGAAAGATGATTGATGAAAAGATGAAGTGGTGATAAAAACAAAAAGCATTCAGTTCCTCCAAACATTGAAATGATGACGTCAGAACAAGGATAACTTTGTTGTTAATGTGTTTTCAGCTGTCAGCAAAACCGCCACAAATCTGTCTGAATATAATCACAGTTTCTTCACATTTTAGTTTTGGCAGTGATTTTGTTTGTAATGCTCCTCTTTCAGTGGAATACTCACAAGTTCAGTTCAATCAGTGAGAGTCAGCTGACCTTTGACCTCTCTGTGGAGGCTGCAAGCGAAAGAGGCATCAATAAAACTAGGACTTTATACCATTTAGGAAAAGTGTAGATTCACATCATTGCAAAAATTGGGCTAACAACACTACAAGGTTGTCTCTAACAGCAGATACACGATCATTGACCCTCCATGGTTACAGTTCAAGTAAAAAAAAACATTTCATTCCGTATATAAATTTTGGAAAGATTTTTCTTTTTGAAATCCATTTTCCAAATTTAAAAACAAGGTACCCTTTCATAATAAAGCACAATTAAAAAAAATGTTCTAAGTTGTCACTAATGACTTTATTAAATGTTAAAAAAACAGATCAGCACAAAGCTATTACATTGAATAAAGTATATTAAGTTTTGGGTCACCACATTTTGGTGGTCGTGTCTAGAAAGTAACCCACAAGCTGCAAAACTCGCGGGATGGTTAAGGTTAGAAATAGAGAACTGCAGGAATGAGTCCTGAAACCCAGAAATGAGTTAGCATTTTAGAACTTCTGGTTCCCTCGTCTGGCAGTCAATGGGTTTTTTGAATGGGTATTTAGTTAGATGTCTGAAATAAGGTCTGTGGTTTACAAGCGTTTTCAACGTTATATTCTACGACATAAAATACGTCAGTAAATATCCCACTCGTGAATTTTGAAGCTTTTATTTAAAAAAGGCAGTTGCTAACAAGTGGCTAAATGAGACAAAACGTCATCACGCCGACTCGGCTGCCTTTACAGTCTCGTTGTGTATACTCGCGCTGATGCGACCGCGGTGTAGTTTGTTTTTACTTCTGCAGATTGCTGCATGATAGCAGTTCAATCCTGAACTTTAATGCATTCTTAAATCATTTAACATTAATGAAGTCATTAGTGGCAAATTATAAACCCTTTCTAAGTTTGGGTTATTTTAAAGTGGTACCAAAATGATTGTACATTTTTTTCTTCACAAAGGTTTTACAATTAAGTTTCATAATTATGTTTACTTTTATACCCAAGAAGATAATAATTTTAAGAGCAAGTGTCTGTGTTTTCAAATGTAATTAATTTCGGAATGAAATGATGCCAAACTACAGTACATCAGCGCTCAATGATATTGAGGAATAATGAAACCCAGCCCCTGTGTAGAGACTATCAGTCAGTCTGTCAAGCCCTTAAATGGTTGTCAGCAACACAAGTAGTGAAGAAAAAGGATCGAGAGGGGTGCTTTCACGAGGCCCACTGGCTGTTTGCTTTTTTGTTGTTTTTTTTTACACAAAAAAGTTCGGAAAAACTGTAATCTGTTCATGCAGAATTGAAAATGACTGCACTGGACTGGTGGAACAAGTCTGTTTTAGGCCACATAACACCATGTGATAATATTAACTACTTGTGCCTTAAAATTGCACGTGTAAACTACATTCAATACATTCAAATATTTGGAAGTACTTCTAATCAATCAACACCAAACTGAGTGTTTGTTCAGCAGAGACAGACGAGCTGTTAACCAAACAGAGAGTGAACAAACAAGCAAACCCTCGAGCGTGAAACCTCTGTGTAACAGGTGAAAAAATGAGTCGAGTTTGAGACTAACACTGTAACATCGACACGGGAAAAAACTCATCTATTTTCAAACCAACAAAAACAGCATTTAAATCAAGACATTGGCATTATTAACACTATTAAAAAACTATTTTTCTAATACTGGAGATGGAGAGTGTTACGATGTTGGTGACACAAGGCAGAGCCACAGGCCTGGGGAGATTTACATTTTTTTTTTTAAATTGCTTATAGAACAATTATTATAAACCACTTTGCAGATGATGTTATTGTATTCACACCAAAGTTGAATTTCAATTACTTCAATACAACTGAGGTTGTACAACTGAGGTTTGGTCCGAATACAATAACATCATCGGCAAAGTGGTTTATAATAATTGCCTTTAGAGCAATTATTACAAACCACTTTGCAGATGATGTTATCGTATTCGCACCAAAGTTGAATTTCAATTACTTCAAGACAACTGAGGTTTATTATGTGATTTTGTTTGTTTTCAAAGTGTTTAGTGGTGGAAAAATCTGCGTTCGCCTTGTGCCAGGCTACAACGTAAACAGGACGACCACAGCAGCCCTGATAATCAATGATATTGATAATGAACACATCATCAACACACACACACGCACCGTTTGCATGCCCTCTGTCACACGGTAGAAAAAGTATTCCTCCTATTTAGTGATTTTTTCAAAGTTTCTGACCACATTACATTTATTTCACCACATACACGCACACTTGTTACCAGTTACTGTACACTCACTAGTCACCTCACGACATCCTAGAGAAAGCATGGAGCAGACCTGCGCCAAAATAACTCAACCCAAATACTTCTGTTTTGTTCCTGATAAAATGAAGGTTATTAAGGAGTCTGAATAGAAATGGAAAATGCTTAAAAAATTAGATTTTTTTTACCAGATCTGCTGTTTTCACTGAAGAGAAAGCTGCCAGTCTGTTGCCAATAAAGAAACAATTATTTGGGGGACAACTGGCGAACAACTTTGTGCTTTATTGCAGGTGTTTAACTCCCATTTTTGCGCTCTAGATACTCATGTTTATCCGTCATATTCCCATCAACGCTGCTGAGTTTTGGACTGTTTAAATATGCATTTTGTTGTTTCCGGTTGCATATTTGCTTGGGTTAATCTATTCCTACCAGCCGTACTCTGCAAACACCCAGATGTGTGTTCGTAAGTGCATAGCAAATAAGAAGAGAAAGAAAACTGCACGTCACAGTGGCCCCTGCCCTGAAATCCTGGAACTCGTCACAAAAACGTACACTACGGATCACGAAACAGCGTTAAAGGGAAGGTTTTACTATTTTTCACAAGAGCACAGTAAAAAAAAAAAAGACACTTCCCCTTTATATATATTCTATTTTAAAAGGAAACGTTTGGCATTAGACATCCAAATGACTTATTTTGGTACAGAAAAAAATAATTTAAATTATATGGAAGCCCTTGAAATAAAAACAATAATAATGGACCTGTTTTGAAGGGCACCTGTTGATGTATCTGTGCAGATGTAAGCCGTGTATTTGACTGCATTTTTGTGAGCAGAGGAGACTTTTTTATGTGTGTTTTCACTGGCTCATGCAAACATTGAAGCCCTGTTTTTATTATTATTTTGAGTTACTGCTTTCCGGCACATGTGTGGTGTATTAGTTCGGAGCATGCACGTGTGGATCAGGTCTCGAGGTGAGCGGGACCTTGAAGGGGTCGAAAGCTGAGGGTCGGACTTTAAGGGCTTGAAATCGGTGAGTTGTTGCATGCTATTGCATTCCATAGAACGGAAACGTAAATGGCAGTTAGCTAATGAACTTGTGCTGTACGCCCCTTTTAAACACACACACACAACACACACACACACACACACACACACACACGCATACTGTACATTCACGTGTGCATGCACACTCGCCACACACACACAAACACACACAAAAAGGGGCATTAAAGTGACTAGTAAGAACGCTGCACCCCAACACCACCCTCCTCCTCCTCCTCCTCCTCCTCCTCCTCCTCCCACTCTGTATCCAAAATGAAACTAAAGAAAGAGTCCAGCCACTCGTCGACGTCTCCTCTCAGATCTGCAGGTGCTATGAGGCGGGGTCTTTGCGTGACAGGTGTTACAGGATCGAGGAGAGTCGAAGGTCAAGTCGGGGTCAGAGGAGCCGGCTGGAGCTCGCCCCTAGGAGGGGGGCTTGCTGTAGCCGAAGAGTCCGACAGGTAGGTATTTGACGTGAGTGGGCCACTGGGCGGCCAGCTGGAAGAACTTAACGTCGTTCCACTCCACGCCGTCTATGGACACTGGAGGGAAGAAGAAAACTCGGCTGAATAAAAGACTGATGCAATGAAACTAATAAAAGGAAAGAAAAACAAACACAAATAAAGGACATGGAGGTACAGAACCGTCCTGGGTTACCTTTCAGGATGGTCTGTTGCTGTTTGGCAGAGCAGATGAGCCGGCTGATGCCTTCAATGACCTGGCTCTTTGAGTCCACATCCTTCTCCTTTGGCTTCTTTCCCAGGAAGATGGTGGGAACTGAAGAGAGGTAGAGAGATAAATTGTAAAAGCACTGTAAGTGTTTATCATTTATATACTTGGACATCGGACATGAAATGAATAATTCTGATGTTCACTCTTTCCATTAGAGTTGTTCCGATACCAGTATTGGAAATGCGTCCGATACTGCCAAAATTCGGTGTGAGGTATCAGCGAGTACGCCAGTCTATGCACCGTTCTGATACCATAATTTATTAACCCGGATAAAAATCAACTTGTTTAACCGGAAATTAATTCTTCTTTACCACTGCAAAAACAGTAGACTTCACTGTGCTGTCGCCCTGGATGTATCATAGCCGCCACTGGCAACTACTGTTTTAGAGCAGCGAAGAAGAACTGATTGCAGGTAGTTTGACACATAGAGATATTTACATAGACGCCGCATTGACTCCTGGATCGTACGTCAACGTGGGCACCATATTGGACCAGGCAAAACTGGCCCGTAAACACATACTGTACAAGTGAACGGGGGAGCTGCCGCTTTTCTGGATAAAAAGCACTATGACGTCTACATTTCTCAACTTATTTTAGTAAGTCATTTTTTTTCAAATGTTTATGATCTATGAGGAGTAACATTAATTTAACGTTACGATTTTTTTTCTTTCCCCAAAGATTTTGCTGAAAAACTGTTAAATACGTTAACGTCACTGCTTCCGCTTTCATCTTTACAAAACATTTGCTTTCTGTAACATCAGATAAGAGCTGGCTAACGTTCGTCATTGTCAGCTAATCGATATAAACTAATGTTATCTTATTGATGTTCATATCTAACATAATATCGTGTATAAAACGTGAAATCTTGAAATGTAATTCCTTATGATAAATGAACTATTTTTTTATCGCGTAAGTAATTCGGTTCATGTAAGCCTACGGTACACACTTGTGTCCTGAGCGTCTAGCAGCGATTATAGCTTAACCATTGAGATTCTAAGTAACTGGAGACGAAAGTTTATTTTTCTACTCCACGTAGATCATAAACCTTTTAATATAATAATAACGACTCATTGAAATCGGTTCAGAAATGTAGACGTTATAGTGCTTTTTATCCAGAAAAACGGCAGCTCCCCCGTTCACTTGTATAGGTTACAGGCAAGTTCAGGTATTGGAATCGATATCGGGAAGGAAAACATTGTGTTGCAACATCTCTACTTTCATCTTCATCTCACCTTTCTTGTTCTTCTCCTTGGTGACCACCGTCATGGCCATGGTGCTGACCTGGGCCTGCGAATCGCTGCTGCCTCCGCCTGGTAGCCTGCTGACCTGCAGCGAGCGGAAGGCGCTCTTCAGCGTGTTCTTGCAGCCCGTGTCGCGCCGCTCGCCACCCCCCCGCTTCTCGGCCAGAGAGGCCAGCCAGTAGTCGACCTGCAGGCCGATGGCGTCCACGCAGTGAGACATGCTGGGACTCCTGTGGACAGAAAGTGTTTGTGAAACCACAGTCGACCCTTTCAGCAGCGGTTAGAGAGACATTTTTGGTTTCATGAGAACAGATCAGGAGGGGTCTTTGTCAAGAGAAGTTCTGCTGAACAGGCAACCTGTCAGCCTCTGCAGCACAATTCTGACACAATTCGTTTAAAATCAAAACTAAAAAAGTAAAAAAAGGGACTACAATACGTTGCACCAAGTGTATTCTGCAGAGGGTGAAACAGAAACTTTAGATAACACACAGCTGCAGTCTGTGTGGCTCTTCAGAGATGGACCGCAGCAGCAATAATCAGCTGAATCAAACAGATGAAAATACATCTGAAGTATCAAAAACCGAGTTTCCACCCAAAGAACTTGGGACTTTTAGTCCCAGGAACTACTTTCCAAGGAAGTAAAAAGCTCCTTCAGCCCACTGTTGTCTGCGTTTCCACTGCGCAAAGACCCGCAAAGATGAGAAAAATTAGTCCGCTGACGTATGAATAAGCGACGGCTGTTTCACACATTGTTTTTGCAATTATCGTGAGATAACAATGACGTCATAAAAGCGACTAACAGGCATCATTAATTGTGTCACACAGTTTTGTTTTCTTCTATTATTATTTCTTCAAACCATGACGGCTACTGACACATTCAGATTTATAAACTTGCACTAAATATGTGTGTTTATTATATTTTATTCAATATGTATTATTTTTTTTACATGTTTTTATGTTTTTTATTTTTTAATCATTTTTCTTTATTATTTCAATCATTACTTAGAATGTATCTAATATTTTTATATTTTCATTTACTGATTATTATAATTATAATTATTATTATTATGTATTTAAAGTATATCTTAAGTGTTTATAAAGTAATTAGAAAAGTTTCTAAAGTAATATCTAAAGTATTTCTATAATTATTAATTTCTTATGTTATTTTATTTAATTTTTCTGGTTTCAAAACAAAAAAGAAGTGTTGATACACGTTGGAATTGAATTGTAAAGTAAGCCTTTTTGCTAATGAAAATAACTCAAACTGAATTTTTTGGGATATGCATACGAATTACAGTACATTGCTTTTTGTAGGTATAGCTACGAACGGTGTTTGAGTTCCTCCACTGATAAAGAGGGTGAGGAGGGATAAAGGAGTCTGATGCTAAATGAAGTGTCAGAGGGGAGAGGCAGATGGGGAGAAAAAAAGAGGAAGAAGAAGAGGAAGAAGGGAGGAGGTCAGATTTACCCTTGTACTGTGAGGACGCTGCCCATGGAGGGAGAGGAGGGAGGCGTGGCAGCCTCTTTAATCATCCCCGTGGGTGAGCCGTGGGAGGGGGGAGACGTGGATGGGACAGCCAGGCTCACCGCCACGCCCTCTTCCATATCTCCTTGAAAACCACAAAACGAAATGAACGTTATCGCATCATCAGCAGCAGCTTAATCGGTTTGTGACTTGTGTGGAAACTACTTCCAAACACTCACCTGTTGGAGAAGGACCAGACTCGATAAGACCGACCTTCACTACCTGGAAAACAAGAAGGGACGTCAGCAAAATACCGAAATGATTCGCAATAATCCATCAATTCGGGAGTTAAAATCTCACCCCTATAAAAGGAATAAACTTCTGGTAGGAGTCTTCATCTCGCCTGGAAAAGGAGAGAAAGAACAGAGATTAGAGGAAACAGAGTAAGTGCTGTGGTTTTGTGTTTGTGCGGCGTCTGTACTCACGTCCTGTGTTTGCAGGTGAGCATGGCCTCAGCGATGGGCAGCTGGTGTGTGACCGTGGCTCCGCTGATGTACTGGGAGATTCTCGCCGCTACGTCCAGCTGATCTGGAGATGAAGAAAGAGAAATATGTGTATCGTGAGATCATCGCCCCGCTGAGGTCGCAATGTGTTTGTACCGTGCGACGGGCTGTACCTGTCTGCGGTGGTTCGGAGCGGCTGAACAAGTCTCTCCACGCCCCGTCCAGGAAGGAGGAGCTGTAGCGGTTGTCGAGGGCGCCGATGTGCTTGGCAACCGGGTGGGAGCCTGATGAAGGGAGACGGAGAACAAGTGAAGGGATGGAAAGAAAGTGGACTGAGCAACAACAAAAACAAATTTAAAAAAATAAAACCATCTTTTTATGAGGCGTAACTGCACCTTTGAGGCTACTGAGACACAGTGATAACACTTGAATTTCCCTCGGGATCAATAAAGTTGCTATCTATCTATCTATCTATCTATCTATATTTCTCTAAACTAAATCAGCAGGCACACAAGTGACTGTGTGTTAACGGGTGTCTGGAAAATGAAAGAACAGAGGTTTGTCACTCCCGAGACAGATAAAAATAATAAAACCTTTGCTGCAGCATGACTATGCAACACGTTCCTAATCGCCAACAAGCAGACTCTCTTACCCAGAGGCACAACCAGGAAGCGCATGTGGTTGAGCCAGTCGGACGTCTTGTTGGCGAGCTGCGTGACAAAGAACTGCAGGATGGCTCCCAGGTAACTCTGGCTGCCCACCGCCGCCACTTTCACCGCTCTGGGCATGGACGAGTTACAGTTACAGCTACAGAGATAGAGAGAGAGAGAGAGGCATTATATCAGTGCTGTGTCCACTGGAGCTTCACCACACGGTCTCATCCATCAAAACCTTTGAAAAACAGATTACAGTAAACAGCGGAGACAAGAAAACAAATCACACAGCTAACTGACCTGCTACAAATTCAACCGGTAGGACATTTACGTCCTCAAATTACTTGTTTTGTCCAGTGGGCTACTGTACCTCCGGGTCTGAGAAGTGAAGCCAATGCTGAAGTGCCTTAAACTTGCATTCTTTCTAATAGCCAGCAGGGAGCGACTCCTCTGGTTGCCAAAAGAAGTCTGATTGCATAGAAGTCTATGAGAAAATGACCCTACTTCTCACTTGATTTATTACCTCAGTAAACATTGTAAACATGAGTTTATGGTCTCAATCGCTAGTTTCAAGTCTTCTTCAATACAGCATGATGTTCATTTAGTAAATTATGGTCCCATTTAGAGTCAAATAGACCATAAAGCAGGGGATGCTTTAGGGAGTGGCTACCTTGTGATTGACAGGTTGCTACCACGGCGTTGTCCGGTCTGGGAGTTGTCTGTGTTTACGTCTTACAACTTTAACCCTTTCACAGCATGTTTTCAGTTCATGAAAGTTAATTGTAACATTTTGGTCGCCTAAAAATGTCTTATTCAGTGTTCGGTTGTACTTCACTTTTCAGATGTGGAGGTTGCCCACTGTGAAAAACACACTTTTCGATATAAAACCAAAACAAATTGAGCCTCTAACATTAATGTATTTGTCTCAGATTGGATTTACACAAGATATATAATGATCCTCTTTAATGTTTACCATTCCTTTCTTACAGTATATAACCAGTTTGTATCTCAACCATCATTACTTTCTTTTTTCTTTATCCCCTATTTTCCTTTATAAGCTTTGGCAAAGTCCAATAAAGTAAAATGAATATTGTGAGGGAGGGAAGAGAGGGAAGAGAGAGGGTGAAAGGATGGAGAGAGCCAAGAGGGGAAAAAGGGGGAGAGATAACGGAGATATAAAAAAGTATTGTTTTGGCACAAAGAGAAGTAAAAGCTCTAGATAAGGGCAAAGACGAGGAGGAGGAGGGAGAGATGTGGAGGATGGAGGAGGAGAAGAAGAGGAAAAGGGTCAAACGGAGGACAGAAAAACAGAAAAATAAGGCTTAGAGCTGGAAAAAAAGACAAAGGAGATGAGTCATCCTGCAAACCAAGGGACGCTATGACTCAGTTAGTGTGCGTTTCTGTGTGTGTGTGTGCGTGAATGTCAGCTTTTCACAAAAAAAGACTCACAACTTCTGGATGCGAGTGAGCACGGCCGACAGCACCGCCTGGATCTCAGCCGACGAACACGTGCAGACCACCGGGTGTCTCTGCACCTGCAGCTGCTCCGCAACATACTGCGACACACACACAAAGTAAGATGCATGATGAAAAACGCCCACTAAATGTTGAGGGGAAAAACTTTACACACAAACACACACTTACCTGCCCCTGCCAGTCGGTGCAGTTGACCAAGATCAGGCTCTCTGGGAGCGCAGAGTCCGACAACAAAATCTGGTTCAGCTGGTCGTACACTACCTTCCTCAGGAGCTACACACACACACACACACACACACACACACACACACACACGCTGAGTACATAACCCCCCCTAGAGCAACACATTAACTCTTCAGATGACTCATCAGCACATACATAATTCATTTCTGAGCTGCAGGCGAGTCATAGATTATCAGGACGCATTTGTGTTCTTTACTTTGGAAAAAAGACAAGAAGGGGGCGAGTAGAGGAGGCACAGAACAAAGAGTAAATCCCCTAAACTGCAACAATGATGATTTACGTCTGGATGCGAGGTTAAAGAGGACCTATTATGCTTTTGTGCTCTTCCTTTAGTGCGTTACATAGTTTTCTGTGCATGTAAAAGGTCTGCAGATTCCAAAGTCCACGCCAAAGGGAGAAACACTGCTCCTGAACCGCCTCGCTTGAAGTCCCGCCTTTTCTTCCGTAACGCGATGATGTCACCGAGTAACACATTCGCATAATACCGGCCTAGCGGCTAGTTTGGCACACTCTCAAACAAAGCTAGTTGGAGTGGAGCTGGAGCGGAGCCCGAAGAGTTTGGTTCAGTTGACCAATCACAACAGAGTGGGCCAGCTGACCAATCAGAGCAGACTGGGCTTTTCGGGAGGGGGCGGGGCAGGAGCTCAAACAGAGCGTTTCAGACAGAGGGTGAAAAGAGGTGCTGCAGCACAGCCGATATGAGAAAAATAAAGCGTTTTTTTTAACATTAAAGCATGTAAACATGCTCTAGTAGAAACCCAAAATACAAGTATGTACCTGAAAATAAGCGTAATAGGTCCTCTTTAAAATGATGCTGTAGCTTACGATGAGATCCTGGAAAGGATGCTAACTTACCGGCGTGCTTTGTCCCAGCTCAGGGGATCTCTCCGAGTCTGAGCTGTTGGTGCGTTCACTCAAAGGTTTGGACAGTTGTCTCTCCTTCATGGGAGTGCTGCCGCGCTTCTGTCTGGGCGTGTGGCCTCCGTCCAACCTGGGGGGGGGAAAAAGAGGAAGGCACGATGTAAAAAAACAAGCTCACATGGCATCATTTTGCGATATTGGAGCACCAGCAAGCGTCTTTAGGCTGACAGATTGTGGTTTTAATCGTATTACCTTTTAATATTTCTTTATTATTATTATTAGTTTTAGTACTGGGTTTATTGTGTATATTATATTTTTTCTTAATTTTGTATTTCTTCTGCAATGAGATTTTATGTTGTCATGTTTTAACTGTTTGTGCCGACTGTATGCTTAACATTTTGTATTAATTGCCTGCTTTCTAAATGTCCTACTTTGCATGATGCTGCCTTATTTCACTGAGCTTTTTTATCCTGTCCAGCTGTTGACATCATCTTTTGCTTACTCCTGTTCTAATTTAATATGTTGTGTGTTTTATTTGTTATTTTAATGGCCAATTTTAACATCAGACTGAGGGAACACTGGCACATTAACAGTAATGTTGATCCTTGTGCATTGTCCCTGAGAATAAATAAAGAACAGAACAGACAATGAAAAGAGTGATAGCGATTTCTAGCAACGATAAAGCCAAAACACGACAATATCAAGTTTGCTCACAATGTTTATCCATAAATAATAAAAATGTAGATATAGAAATGCATAAAAAAATGCAATGTGTTTTTTTTTTTTTTTTTAATATGGGGTGAGTCATTACCGTGGCGATGGCATGGCCTGGGTTTCACTTTTGCTGCTCTTCATAGGTGTACGGGGTTTCTCTGCCACTGACACCGTGATGCAGGGGCCCACCTCAGCAAACAGCTCTTGATCTGTTAGCTCCTACACACACACACACACACGTACACACACAATGACAGAGTGTCAGTGTCAGAAAAAGGAGACGCCGGCAATCGAAAAACCATCTTCTCCGACACTTCATCCCTTTTCTTTTCTTCTGTTCGCTCCGTCTCTCTCAATCTGTCTCACTTGCAGCACAGATGGCAGCGAATTCCCCCTCGGAGTGATATTATCAAAGATCCCGACACTCCATTAACTCTCTCTCCTTCACACACACACAAACACACACACACACACATTATAAGAGTCATACCAGTGTGTCGGTCTCAGACAGGGCCTCATCCAGGTTGCGGCTGTAAGAGAGTTTCATCTTCTCTATAGGAGGCTGCTCCCCCTGCTGGTGAGACGAGGGAGCGACAGTCAGTTTACAGGTTTAAAGCGATAGTTTGGGTGTTTTGAAGTGGGGTTGTATGAGGTACTTAAAACGTATTTTAGCCACCTATAAGAACCAATATCAGCTTGAGTGTACACTATATTTAGAATATTTTCACCGGTTTACCTTGCCGTCAGACACCTATACAGTCTATGTTTTTCCGACGGGGAACTGAAGCCGTTATCTATGCTCTCGCCAAAGCCACCAGAATCCATCGAAAAAAACAGTAATTTTACCTCACAGAACACAGGAGTTGCTGGTCTACCGCTGCCTCGATCGGTTAGTTTGTTTGTGCTATTGTGTGACTTTGGTGAATCCAAACTAACAAAAGTCACACAATAACACAAACAAACTAACCGATCGAGGCAGCGGTAGACCAGCAACCCCCGTGTTCTGCGAGGTAAAATTACTGTTTTTTTCTATGGAGTCTGGTGGCTTTGAAGAGAGCATAGATGGATACAACGGCTTCAGTTCCACGTTTGAAAGGGCAGTCTGACGGCAAGGTAAAACGATGAAAATATTCTAAATATAGCTTTCAGTCAAATTGATATTGATTTTTTTAGGTGGGCCTTTCTTTTAGGGGTCTAAAATACGTTTTGCTGCCGGCCCCGTTCACAGCAGTACATTGCTTTGCTTCTGTACGGTTTCTCCAAACTGGGGGCGTGTCGACCGTCATCTACTGTAGGTAATACACTGACTATGGATAAGTACCTCATATAACACCACTTTAAAACACCCAAACTATCCCTTTAATGAGACTCGAAATTCAGTAAATGAAACTATAACAACAGAAGTCATTATGCAGCATCCTAACCAATCTAACAGCAGCGATGTCCAAAAGAGTTTCCCAATTGCTTTTTTGTTTACTTTTACACCACATCATAAATAAATTGGGTTTAAAACTATTTACAGAAATGAAAGCAGACTTTTCCACAACAAACATCTTTTTAGGAAGTGTGCAGACAGACAGCAGTCGCAACACTGAAAGGCATACTTCAGCATCACTATGAAAGGAGGAACTGCAGCTGTTTGAATGCAGCACGAAATCCATTCAGCTCGAGTGCGAGATTAAACACACTTTTCTATTGAGCAGATGGCGACCGTCAAAGAGCTATTGGATTCCTGCTCCATTAAGGAAACGTTTCTGAAATGTTCCATTTGCACGCTGCCTCCCCGCTGGGCGATTTTTATTGACTTCAGATTCTCATCAATGCAGAGCCGCGTGTTGTTTTCCAGCTTGTGCTGCTTCAATTTGTGCTGTATTGTTGTTACACTGTTTTATGTTACTGTGTGCTATTTAGTTTTATTATTTTATCATCTTACCACGTGGAAACTGTGAGTGTGAAGCACTTTGTGAAATTATTTACTCGGTTAGGACTATGTGAATAAGTTTATAAACACGGGATGAGGCAACAACTGCCATGATGCATAAAATGTTTTTATTTGACAATAAATAAATAAATGAATAATTTTACGGGCGATGCCAGAACTTTACTCGCCTGTTTTTTCCTTCTCTTACTTTCATTTATTTTATTGTATTTATTTTTTATTCCTATTACACCTGTTTATTGTTTGGTTAATGCTGCAGTCACAGTGGTAGGTTCATTGGTGAAACGAGAGGTGAGATAAGCTGCTCATGTTTATGTAATATCAACATTAGAATTACCAATGAAGAAGTATCTCTTAACAATATTTAGAACAGACATGAAAATAAAATAAATTACGTTAAAACAAGTGTAATCATATGTGCATCTCTTCTATGTTTTTTTGTATTAAGAGTGATGAATAAATAAAAAATAAGTGCAAAAAAAACTAAGCAAAAACAACTACATTTAGAGAAAAGAAAACAATAAAAATGCAATCTAAAATCTCTGATCACAACAATTTGAGTATAAAACAGCAAAAGGTTTGGTTCAGTTTAAAGATGATCCCTTGAAATAAAATTCTATCTACTTGCAACCAATCAGTGTTTATTCCTTCTCAGATTGTTAAATGTAATAATAGTTTTGAAAGGCCTCTTGGGGTGTCACCAGGTAAATCTGCTTTATGTAGTGATACGTGTGTATGCAGCGTTGCCAGACGGGAAACACTGAACAATCGCACCACATGCTTAAAATCAGGGCCGGGCGATAATTCATATGATAATTTATCGTCTTTTAACGGAATCATATTGCGATAAAATCATATATCGAGATATCGTGATACAGCTACGTCGTCTAAATTGACAATAACAAGCACATACTAACTCAAATTTCTTAGAAAATCTGATGTGAAGTATTTTTGAGAGAATATAATTCGAAGATAGCGGATTTCTTTTCTTTCACACTTTACGTTACCACTAGGTTCAATGCGATAGCGTTAACCGGTTAAAATTCTTAATGTCGGTTAAACGGTTGATTATTAACATCCCTAGTGTATTGCACCTGTAACACGTGTCTTTTGTACACAGTTTCAATGAGGTCATGTCTGAAGTCAGACGCCCTTTGGGAACAATAAATATTCACTGCTCTCAGCTTCCGGAGGAAAAACAACAAACGGTTCAGGTTTTTTTTTTGAGCGCCACACGAACGCCCCACAGCTCACATGAGTGATAGTCCTGCTGATGCTGCTGCAGCTGCTGCTGCTTCCTGGTGGTTCTGAGTTACTCACCGGGCTGAAAGTGTCTCGACCCAAACTGCCTTTGCTGTTCAGGCTGCCGATCTCCGTCTGGGAGCTGGACTGGGACATTCCCTCAAAGAAGGGCCTGAACACACAGAGATACAGAAACATAAGTAGTGTGTCTTTTGCCTTTTTTTCCACAGCTGACATTTTGACTTGAAAGTACAGGTTTTACTAATATAACATTAACAGAACTGTGACAGGCACAAAAGAAAGAGAGAAGAGGAAGAACAGCTCATGAGTATCTTATTATAACATCATTAAATAGAGCTATTTTGAGTGCTTTATCATATTTTGAGGCAAAATTGAGGCTGAGATCACAAGAAAGGACTAAAAATAAGTTAAGAGACATTTATAAATGGTTTATCTGCTACTCTTTGATCCTGTTATTGGCCTCTCTGGGGGTCATAACAAAGAGTTTTTAGACTTTTTGACTCATTCAGCTACTCAGAATTTTAAAAAAAAAGTAATGATTAGGATCACAGGAACCCCAGCTGTGAGTATAAGTCACTTAAGGGAACTGACTTTCTTTCTTAAACATATGTTTTAAAGTAAATATTGGGAATGACATTACTTTTTTGAAACTATTTTTATATTCTGAGGTTTTGGTCAGTGATGGAATGTAACTAAGCACATTCACTCAAGGAGTGTACTTAAGTACAACTTTGACATACTTGTACTTTACTTGAGTATGTCCATTTTATGCTGCTTTCTACTTCACTACATTTCAGATGTAAATATTGTACTTTTTACTCCACTACATTTTCTTGACACTTATAATTGCTTCTTAAATGCTCAGATTGCATGATATGATGCAGTACTATACTACTAATCTACCCAGTAGTATACAAAGTATCAATCCACATTGATGAACTACAACATTAGAGAGCTCTTATGTGTATTTGCTAATGATAAAAACAGAACAATATAATATTTTATGATAATATAACACTGTGAAAGGAGCCATTCAGCATAATGCATTTACAGAGTACATTTACTTTTTATACTTTAATTTCAATTTTGCTGATAAAACTTTTGTACTTTTACTTTAGTAACATTATGAATTCAAGACTTTTACTTGAAATGTAGTATTTTTAGGCTATGGTATTTCTACTTTTACTTAAGTAAAAAAGTACTTCTTCCACACTGGTTTTGGTTTACATTTGGATGGAAGTTAACTGACCCAATTCTGGTTCAAGGAAACCTCAAATAAACTTCAATATGTCTGCAGTGAGCAGTTTTCACCAACAGAGGGAGCTCTGAATTGTCAATGGAGAACTATGAGGAGTCATGCATGCAGCATGCAGCAGCAAAGTGTTTGTATGTGAAACAATAGATAAGACAATGTGGTGTATTGTAGGTGTGTGTGATTAGTCATATTACATCCGCTACCTTAGCTTGGGTTTAGGCGTGCTGAGGATGCTGTCGGTCTCCTCCATCTCCGGCCCGCTGTCGCTGGGGTTGTACATCTCCAGGCTGTCGTAAAGCTCGTCCAGGTCCTCCTCCACCTCCTGGATCTGCTCCCTCGACACATGCTCCAGGCCGAAACCAACCTGGACGAGACGCAGAGGACACGAGTGATCGACACGTAGCTTTGATCAGCTCTGTTCACACATATAGAAGCTATATAATTTGTCTCCCCTGAGCAGCGATAACCTCCCTACAGAGGAGGGATGTGTTGATCCAAACAGTGATACCAAACACAGTTTTTCCTGTTGACATCAAAATGTACCCACAAGTCTCTGCAAGTCTGACACTTCACAGGCGGTGAACAGTAAAAGTGAAAGAAGTGAGATGTTTACATGCTACAGTACAGTGACCTGTTTAATTTAACATCAGCTGTACCCAGTTATAGGGTATGCAGGTTCAAATCCGGCCCTTCTGGGTGGAGTTTGCATGTTCTCCCCGTGTTAGCCTGGGTTTACTCCGGGTGCTCAGGTTTCCCCCCACAGTCCAAATACATGCAGGTTAGGTTAATTGTTGACTCTAAATGGCCCGTAGGTGTGAATGTGACTGTGAATGGTTGTCTGTCTCTATGTGTCAGCCCTGTGATAGTCTGGCGACCTTTCCAGGGTGTACCCCGCAGGATCAGCTCCAGCACCCACGCGACCCTGAATAAGATAAGCGGTTACGGATAATGGGGGCTGCACGGTGGTG
Source organism: Sebastolobus alascanus (assembly GCA_916701645.2). Classification (NCBI taxonomy): domain Eukaryota; kingdom Metazoa; phylum Chordata; class Actinopteri; order Perciformes; family Sebastidae; genus Sebastolobus; species Sebastolobus alascanus. Next base: position 1,967,212 of record CAKAOJ020000124.1, read on the forward strand.
CAGTGGTTAGCACTGTCGCCTCACAGGTTCAAACCTATATATACTGTATATATATGCACGATTATGGCCAAAATGATAATCACGATTATTTTGATCAATATTGAGATCCCGATTATTCATAACGATTTTAGGGAGAAAATATTTTTATTGCACTTTCACATTAAAATAAACAGAATACTGCTTTCTTGGGCTGGATCCGAATATTCGACTATCCGAGGTAGGCTAGTCGGTTTTCAATTTTGGGATTTGGATATTCGGGGGGGATTTTTTGTGAGGGGTTTTCTGCACGGAAAAAATCAGCCTCAAAACACCGCCGTTTTGGGGGAAGAGGGGCCCGCAAACGATTCCTCGAGTAACTCGAGTAGTTCGATTACTAAAAATCATCATCGATCATCGAAGCTTCGAGAGGAGACGCTGAGCGCAGACAGAGCGGTGGCGGTGATCTGGCTGGCTGTTTAGGAAGCACTCGACTTGATATGCAGTTTTCTATGACTGGAGCACACATTTTAAACATCAATATCGCAGTCGATCATGTTCATTTAATTGTGGGAAGCCAAAATTGTGATATATATAGATATGTTTATATACAAACTCAGAAGTGTGAGCAGTGCGAGATCAAACACACACATTCTGGTGGAATCACTCCAGAAACACATTGAACACATTTCTGTTCTATTTTAAATCAACAATGTTTAGTGTATCAGCTGAATCTCAGTTGTTCTGCCACATCTCTCCCACACACCTCTGTGCTTTCAAAGCCAAAATGTCGACTTCTGCCTCAACACCTCTGAAGCAAATACACACTCTGAACCTCGCGCACGATCTGGAAGTGTGTGACATCGGGAGAAGAATCGAAAGTCGAAGCACGTACCTCATCGGTGACTTTAAACCTTTTCAGCAAGGCGACAAACTTCTGCTTGATGTTGGGTTGCTGTGGAGGAAGAACAAGGACAACGTGAGACGCTCAGGAGGTGGATGCTCATATTTCTGTATGTGTGAGGGAGGGAGGGGACGTATTGCGTAGAGAGAGATGACAGCAGCGGTTAATGGATACACCATTCTGCCATGTCACATAGAGCAAAAGTCTATAATCTCTGCAGATGTTTCCGTGCACTGCAGCTTGCGTTATTTAAACTGGAATATGAGAGCGTGCGTGTTTATTGAGGTTGTCAAGTCGACGCCTCCCATCGCAGATGTTTGCCTGAATAAGCACAAAGGGTTGTTTATTTATTTAACAAGCCGAGTTGTTTGAAAAGAAAGGTATAGTTCATGCACAATTCATTAAAAGTGACTCAGCAGCTCTTTAAATACGCTTTTGAAGTTTGTAAAGAAGACTGGAAATTATTTTAGCTCAACTGTCTTGTTCTATAAAAGGCAGTGGATCTTCAGCTGCATGAACTATTTTTGGCCCAACCACTGCTTTTCTTTAACCCTGCAATGACTGATTTCTTGGTCACATGGGGGATGGGGAAACAAGTTGTGAACACTGGCATTGACCTTTTAAGCTGATATGGAAAATATGTTGCTTATTTAAACATCCAGCAGTTACGGAGCAACATGATCATTCATTTGGAGTCGTGTTTGTGTCCACCTGTCCAATATTCGCTCTCTTTTAGCTCTGTTTTTGGTCTCCACCGACTCCTGAAGGAAATACCTGGCTCTGTAGCTGCTAAATGCTCCGCTACGTTCCCCAGTTAGTTGCTAACTTTGTCCGTCTGCTGTCTGGTGCTGAGCAGGTCGTGTACAGCGGGTTCTGCTGCAGCCAAACATGACACTAGGAGAGCGGCGAGTGAGCCAAAACAGTGAAGTTGCGAGACAGCTCGCAGCTAAACAATGAACTGAAACTCTCTCTAAAGCAACAGACAACAAAAGCTGATTTACGAATCTGCTGGATTAGTTAAAGACAGTCATTTCTATCTGGTCATTTGATCCATAAACATCGTAATTGATTTAGCAGAAAATTGGGTGATATACTATATTGATATGGAATTATAAATATCATGATATAGGATAATTCTCACGGTGTTTACATGGGCTCCACCTCTATTCAGATTACTGCCCTCACAGCATTATGATTAGAAGCCTCAAGTTCAGCATTTTGCCTGTCGCCATCTTGGTTTTTGGCCATCGCCATCTTGTTTTTTTGGAACCAGAAGTGACACGAGAGGGTGGAGCTAAGTACAACCGAATGCTGAATAAGACATTTTTAGGCAACCAAAATGTTGTACTGCCTTTTGAGTGTGTGCTTATGTTCAACATGTGTGTTCTTCAACTCCTGCAGTGCAGAAATTATGGTTATTTTGTGTGTGTGTGTGTGTGTGTGTGTGTGTGTGTGTGTGTGTGTGTGTGTGTCGATGCACCCCAGGGAGAAGTTAATGTTATTGTGGGAGCTTGTGGTGACTTGTTTCAATGTTTTCCTCCCAGAAAATTGGCCTGAATTACCGAGAATGAGAGGGAGAAAATGGATTTATAGGAGAGCTGACGACAGAAGAGGGAGGGAGAGGGGAGAAGATAAGGAGGAGGGGTTGAATGAGGTGAGACAAGAGGCAGATGAGGGGGGAAGGTTGGGGAGTCAAGTCGAATCCATTTTATTTTGAAAGGGCTTTTTCACGAAGCAGGTTTGGTCGCAAATTGCTTTCAAGTAGCCCAGATAGAAAAGCAGACAGATAGAGGGAGGGAGGATGAGGCGAGAGAGGTGGCTTTCTTACTCTGGTGATGGCGGCATTGGAAGGAAGCTTGCGCCTCGGCTTCTTCTTCCTCACCTCATCTTCTTCGTCAAATAGATACTGAGAGAGAGGGAGACGGAGGAGGAGAAAGTAGGGGGAAAAGGAGGGAGAGGAAAAGTGTCAGATCGGGGAAGGAAAGAGAGGATTTAAACTGTCGACAAATCCCATTAAAAGACCAAAAGCAACAATGAATTGATCCGACGAACAAGCAAAGTCTGGGAGCTTCTATTGTTGCACTTGGTGACATTGTGATTTGTTGTAATCCATCCCATAAACGGGACACTGTCCGGGTGCTGCTGATAAGCACCAGTGCAAATGTAGTATATTAATCCAGAGCTTAAAATGGTCCCCAACAAATGCACTATTTACTCTTGTTTAAGTGGCGTTTGATAAAAACTTCAGCGCCCAGCTGTTTAGAAATACTGAGACTTTGAAAAACTAGGATTGCACTCGGAGAGCGCAGGACCTCCGCCAACGCGTGACTTTAAAAACAGATCACAGCTCACAGCTGGCGGTACCGTGAGGAGGGCGGCTTATTATTTACACGGTGTGTTTCCTAGTAACGTATCGGCAGATGCCTCTCACATTCAGCAGCCTTTATACGTCTGTATAACGTTACACTACGTTGTCCGTCATCCCGTCAGCTACAGCTTTGTTCTTTCTCACCGCGGACGGCCAGCAGCTTCCGCACACACATCCACACACGTCTCTCTCTGCTCTCAGAAGGAGGAAGGAGGCGGGGTCAAACGCCATCAACAACTCATCAGCTACACTGCGCATGTGTTATACCCTGTGGTCTTAATGCTCAGGCTGATCGGAACTCTTAAAAATATTCCGCCACCAAAATCTAATGGATTGTTCATTGTGCCTCACCCCACCCCTCCAAAAAATGTCATTCAAATCCATCGCGGACTTTTGGAGTAATCCTGCTAACAGACAGGCCAACAAACCAACAAACCAACAAACCAACAAACAAACAAACCAACGCCAGTGAAAACATAACCTCCTTCCTAGGCCTTCGGCCTTGGTGGAGGTAATGAAATAGAAAAACCATCTCTTCCTGGGCAGAGATACTAAGTCATGTTGAATTATTACAAATTACCTGTGAGATGTAGAATTAAATGTGTATTATAACCACAACCACAATGTAACTCTGACAACTGTAACGTGTACTGCCTGAGTATGAAACATTTTAAAAATGTGATAAAAAAAAGAAGTTTGTGAACCTTTTTTTAAGACTTACAACTTTGGTAGAAACTAGGGCTGCACAATTAATCACACTTTTATCAAAATTGCAATACGCCCTACTGCAATTTTCATATCACAGGAGGCGCAATATTTGTTCAAGGCGAACTATGTGTAAAAATACCATTTTAAATTAAATATTGTGGTGCTGCAGAGATGTCATGGCCTACAGGTTATGTTCTACATACTTATGAAAACATCATTATTCGGTACAGATCCCTGCAAAAATCACACCGTAATCATTTTAATATGTTTTTCAATGAAAATGAGAATAATTATGTAAAAATGATCATTGCCTCTAATTGCAACATCAGTCAAAATAATCAAAATTAGAAAGGGTGAACAGGTGAACAGACAGGTTAGGGAAGTCACAGCGTTTAGAGATACGGATGACGGAAGGTGTTCTTAGTTTTGCATGTGCTACTGTAGAAACATGTCGGAGCAAATGTAGATATGAAGGGCTCATTCTAAGCTAACGAAAACACAACGATTTTTAGTTTCAGGTGATCATACACTAAAGAAAACATAGTTATAATATTACATTCCATTTCTGCCAATAGATCCCCCCAATTGTTACACACTGTTCCTTTAAGTCAGTTTAAGTTTTTTAGCGACTGTTGCCATGGTCTCAGACCTCAGCAATTAACTCAGTGACTATAATGTTATTATGGCCAGAACTACCAAAAAAAAAGATCCTAATTATAAAGCAGCCGTGACCGATTTGCTCTCTTTCCCTTTATTCTGTCTCGTCTCACTGCTCTGGTCCTGCAGCAGCTTCCCTCTCCCCTCTAACATCAACTCCCCCCCTCCCTCCCTCCTCTCCCTCCGCTCATCCCTCCTTTCAGCCTTTTCAATCCGGCCTCCAAAGCCTTGTTGCTCCCTTCTTATCTCTCTCCGCTGTCTGTTTGCTCCTTTCAAGCTCTCCTCCAATCTCCTCGCACCGATGGGTGCCTCCGATTCCCCTCGCATTCCCCGAGCACCGTCACTCTCTCTCTCTCTCTCTCTCTCTCTCTCTCTCTCTCTCTCTCTCTCTCTCTCTCTCTCTCTCTCTCTCTCTCTCTCTCTCTCTCTCTCTCTCTCTCTCTCTCTCTCTCTCTCTCTCTCTCTCTCTCTCTCTCTCTCTCTCTCTCTCTCTCTCTCTCTCTCTCTCTCTCTCATAAGCCGAGAGAAAGAAGGTGACATGATAAAAGAAAAAACTTGAACTTGTCCCCAGCTCATTCAACCTCTGCAGCAAGGACGAATAAAGTAGTGGGCAGTGGTGTGGCCAAAGACAGAGACACTACTCACGTTGAATGAGAGAAACACACATTTACATGTTCTAGGGAGGATTTTTCTGACCAACAGCATGGAAAGCAGATAGGATGCGTTATATGCGTATATATTATATTATATATAGCAGCCTGTCAATCACAAGGTAGCCCCGCCCTAAAGCATACCCTGCTTTAAGGTCTATTTGACTCTAAATGGGACCATAATTTACTAAATGAACATCATGCTGTGTTGAAGAAGACTTGAAACTAGCGATGAGACAATAAACTCATGTTTACAATGTTTACTGAGGTAATAAATCAAGTGAGAAGTAGGCTCATTTTCTCATCGACTTCTATACAATCAGACTTCTTTTTGCAACCAGAGGAGTCGCCCCCTGCTGGTTATTAGAAAGAATGCAAGTTCTGCATTGGCTTCACTTTTCAGACACGTACGTATGTACGTACGTACAAACGGACGGACGACACCTACCAATGGACCCTGCTGCACATCTTTTAAATGATGATTCCCACCTTTCTTTTACGGACAAAACACGCAAAGTGCTTGGCCGGCAGGCCTGACTGCAGCTAAGAAGATTGCGGTCCAGCGTTGGAAACCTCCTCATGATATTTCAAGTATTCACTGGCTTTGAAGCTTTTTGGACATTTTCTTACCTGGAACTATCATCAGCAAGAGTCAACGATGCACGACCAGAGACAATTTTAATGTGGACAAACTTGATATCTAACTTAAAAGATCTTAATAAGGATGCTCTGTTTGTGTGGATATCACTATCCTGTTGGTTGGTGGAGGGGAGAGGGGTGAACTGAGGGGTTAGTGGGATAGGGATGAGGGTTGAGGGTTAACTGGGTGAAATGTTCAAATTGCAATCGGCAAACCTGTTTTGTCTGTAATTTGTTGGTGTTACAACAATGGTTGCAATAAAAATTAAGTGATAAAAAAACAAACATAAAAACATAATGCCTCTGGCCACAGCTGTCGCCGGCACGGAGGCATACAAATTACTGTTGAAAACTGCAGAGGACTCAATAAATGGTAGCACGGAGCTATGTAAAGCCGGACATCACAGGACATATTAAGGACCACATTGTTTACGCTTCTCCAAACTCACCTGTCCATGAATGGGGTCGTCGCTGCCTTCCTGCTCCGACGAGTAGCTCTCTTCCTCCTCCTCGGAGTAGTTGTCGATGTCCGGAGAGCGATCTGGAGAGACGGAGGACGTTAGAGGAGAGGAGGACAGACAGAGAGAGAGAGAGAGAGACAGAGACGGACAGATGTGGTGAAATGATGTGCTTACCAGACATCTTAGCTTTGGGTCCCTCGTGGTCGATGGGCTGGCTGGACAGCGAGTAGACTCTGATCTCGGCGACGGGCACCGAGGCGTCCTTCAGCTGGCTGTGGAGCCCGAGGACCTGGGCGCCCTCGCTGGGGTGCTGCATCACCTGCACGCAGAGGAGACGGACAACGTTGGAGCGAGCTGCATTTTCTGTTATTTTTCTGTTGGTTAGTTTGTTTTGTTATTGTGTGACTTTGGTTAGTTCGGATTCACCAAAATCACACAATAGCGCAAACAAACTATCCGATCGAGGCAGCGGTAGAGCAGCAACCCCCGTGTTCTGCTAGGTAAAATTACTGTGTTTTTCAATGGAGTCTGGTGGCTTTGGCGAGAGTATAGATGGATACAACGATTTCAGTTCCCTGTCAGAAAGGGCTGTCTCACGGCAAAGTAAAGTGGTGAAAATATTCTAAATATAGCGTGCACTTAAACTAAAGTGATGCTAATTTTTTTTAGGTGGGTCTTTCTTTTAGGGTGGCTAAAATATGTTTTGCTGCCGGCCCCGTCCACAGCAGTACATTACTTTGCTCCCGAGCGGTAACTCCTGTCTGTTTCTCCAAACTGGGGGCGTACCGACCGTCATCTACTGTACACTGACTATGAATAAGTACATCATGCAACCCAACTTCAAAACACTTGAACTATCCCTTTAAATGAGATGCATCTGAATGCTAAAATATGAGCAAATGGAAACAAGACAATTATTGAAGATAAGAAAGTCAGATGCATAAACTTCTACCAGAAATATTCTGGAATCAGAGATCGTCTTCGTATAGACACAGCAGGGATAAACACAGGACATGATTTAAACAGCATTAGAGGACGAGAGACGGAAATAAATGCTGCTGTAGACAGAGAGAAATACAGAGAGATGGGTTAGACAGAGAGAGAAGAAATGAGGACAGACGTGAAGCAGATGTTGAGAAGAGGACGATAAAAGGAACGAGGAGAAAAAAAACGAGGCTGAAGAAGATAAACAAAAATAGCAGTCGAGGATTGAAAGGAACCAGAAGCTGTCACCGACACAGAGAACATGTGGAAACCAATTTCTCTGCAGCATCACGTCTCCCGCGTGTGTGTTTGTGCGTCTAACTGAGTGACATCCAGCCTCTCTCAGCAGTCTGGTCACAGTCGGAGAGTTAATGAAGTCTCAGCAGCTTATTATGGAGACAGCCCGAGACGCACATTAAAGATAGACATTACTGCCGTACATCCACATCGCTTGGCTGAGGTTCAGCTAACCTGCTTCGGGATGTTTCAAATGCTGTCGGTAGCTTCCCGCAGCTGCTAATTTGAACCATTTTCCAGTCAGAAAGACAATTATGCAAATCTGACGAGGCAAAAATCACAAAGATGCACAATGAGGAACACTGGTGCGAGTGCCAGTTTTCACCATGAAAAGCCTAAAATCCTCTGGAGGTTCATCTTCTGAAACTCTGGCACTGCTTTTAAAAAGTCCATTAAACAGAGTCAAACTACTGCGTTGAATAATGTAATGCACTATGCGCAAAAACATGCAGTGAGTTCTCTCTAAAAACTTTTATCACGCAGATAATTACAGCGTTACGTGCTCCGGGTGGCAGTGAGGAAACAAAATTCAATTTGAGGCAGAGAAAGTGCGAGTTAAATGGAACGTTGCATAACTGTGTTTGGCAATATGCAATAAATGTGTTAAAAATTGCTTATATAATATATTTAATCAGAATCAGAAATACTTTACTGATCCCGGGGGGGAAACTGGGGCGTAACATTTGCTCTTGCATAAACATAAAGAAATGTAAGAAAATGGAAATAAAGGTGTATGTAACATGTAAATTATGTACATAATGCTCCAATGTGTACATAATGCTACAATATAAATACAATATAATGTAGAGGAATATAATTGAGTACTAAAATTAAAAATATGAAAATATAAGAAATGTGTACAAATATTTGCAATAAGACGTGCAATGTATAACAAATAACCACAGTGCAATTAAGTACATACAAAATGCTGAAAAGTGGAATGAAAGGAGTAACTCCACGGTGAAAAAACAGACCAAAAGTCTCTCTACAAGCAAGTTTCGAGAGGGCGCAGCTTAAATAAGTTACTACTAGACAAATCGAACAAATAAGATGAAGAACAAAGCTAAAAGATGGAAAATCTAAAAGAACAGTTTTGAATGTATTTCCGAGGAAACGGTGCAGCAAAAGTTTCTGGCTACCTAAGATCTTTATGGGTATTGATGGCAAAAAAAACTGCAGTTACAACACAGTTATCCTTTAAAAAGTCTCAGTAAAATTAAAGATGACTTCTCAGAATCATAAAAGCACCTGAACCATAAATGAAAAAAACATTTTAGACCCCGTCATTTTTATGTGATCACACTCACATTTACGTCTTTAGTGGTGACTTCCAGGCGCACATTAAAGTAACAACCAGTAATAAAAATTTTTTTTTTTACAACCTCCCTTAACTAGTGACTTCAATAAAACCTGAAACTCTGCAAATTTTAAAGTGATACTTTAGTGTGCAGAGTTTGCACCATATTTCCTTTTCTTTTCTTTAAAGGGGACCTATTATGCTTTTGTGCTTTTTTCCCTTTCCTTTAGTGTGTTATATAGTTTTTTTGTGCATGTAAAAGGTCTGCAAAGTAACAAAGCCCAAAGTCCACGCCAAAGGGGGAAACACTGCTCCCGAACTGCTCCCGAACTGCCTGAAACGCCTTGCTTGAAGTCCCGCCATTTCCTCCGTAATGTGGTGATGTCACCAAGTAACACATTTGCGTACTACATTTGTGGAGCTCACTAGAGCTGGAATGGTTGGTTGATTAATCTATTAGTGATTTGGAAGAAAATGAATCAACTGTTTTGATAATCGACTAATCGTTTCTGTAATTTTTCAAGCAAAAATGCTGGTTCCAGCTTCTCAAATTTGAGGAATTTCTGCTTTTTTTTTTTAATCATACAGTACATGATGATAAATTAAATATGTTTGGGTTTTGGACTATTGGTCGAATAAAACAATCACCGTTTGGCTCTGTGAAGTTGTGATTGGCGTTTTTTGCTACTTTTTGATGTTTCATAGACTTAGAGGAACATTGTGTACCATTTTGGGGGATCTATTAGCAGAAATGGAATATAATATTCATAACTATGTTATTAGTGTATAATCACCTGAAACTAAGAATCGTTGTGTTTTCGTTAGCTTAGAATGAGCCTTTCCTATCCACATAGGGAGCGGGTCCTCTTCACGGAGTCCGCCATGTTGCTCCGCCATGTTTCTACAGTAGCCCAGAACGGACAAACCAAACACTGGCTCTAGAGAGAGCCTTTGGCGTTTTTACGTTAAAACAGAAACATATATCGATTTACATGTCAATATGTCGCAGGTCAACATAATGATGTCTTTAAAGTGATAGACTCACAAGAATCATGGGAAATGAGGGTAAATTGAGGAAATAAGGAATTTTATAGGCAAAGCATTCCTGATTCAGCAGTTCATCCTCACAATGAGTCAGTGGAAACTACTATCATGTTAAAGCAGCGCCGTCAAAATGACATTTCTTTGTGACTCCTGATAGGGCTGCATGAATAAATGAGTGTGTAACCTATAGCTATATACTATTCTTTTGACACACACACACAGAGCTCTGGGCAGAGTTCAGACTTTTACTGTGCCTGCGAAGGAAATGAGTTTGAACCTATCGTGCGTATGAGTCTGCATTTGTGTCCTTTGCCCTCTGCAAAGCACAACCTGTCTGCTGACAGAGCTTCATGAATAAAATTTGACTTTATTTTACATGCAAGGGGTAGCCTCGCATAGCCAGCGGGCCAAAGACTGGAGCAACTCACTCATTTTAGATTAAAAAAGCCTTTTCTGAGCTGTTTGACTCAGAGTTCACAAGAACTATTTCTCTATTCAGCTTATTCTGTTGTATTTCTGTTTCATTTGCTCCAGATAAAAAAGACCCAAACCTACTTCTTCATCGCGAAGATATTTATGTCCTCTTCTGTCTGTTTTGTTGTGAGCCAGTTTGTTCAAGGTCTTCGAGAGCCACCAGATATTCATAAAGTCCGAGGAACATCCACATGTGCGCGCACGAGTACAGACGCCATAAATCACGACCCTTTTATAACGGTTTCATATTGTGAGAGACGAAGAATTGCGAGGAGGCTCAAACTTTATTGGGGAGTTTGATTTATGGCGACATTTACGGCGACATTTACGGCGGCCGAGTAAAAGAACGCGAGGCCAAAGATCGAAAACAGAGTTTTATTTTAAAGTGCACTTGCTCGAATTGAGTTTGGGTGAAGGTTAAATGAAGGTTAGCAGTAAATATGTTTTGAGAGGCAGCGCTGTGAATAAAAAAATAGCAATATGGAAGAATAGATCTGCATGAGAGGAGACCTTTAATTATATTGTGGTTGATATTAGGTTAGAAAACACTTTGCTGAAGCAGAAGGCAGAGGCGGCCTGTTTAGGGAAATGAGCCTGTGACCGGTAGTTTGTTGGGTCAACAGCTCAGATCAGCTGGGACGCTTGTATGGCAGAAGAGGACGAGAATCCGCTGACTCGACAACTCGCAGCTGCTTTCAAACACGCAGCTTAACCTCCATCTGCTGCTGTGGAGGTGCTGGAAGTGCACAGAAACGTAGCGAGCAGCTGTAAAGAAGAGCCTTTCCTCCGCCTGTCCTGCAACAGTGTGCAATTGAAATGATTTTTGGTTCTGTTAAATCTGTTGTTTTAGACTTTAACCAAATTAAATACAAGGACTTTACAGGAGCGAACCCATTTTCAAATGGACTTTGTGTCCCTATAAATCCAATAGTTTTATCTGCAGCTGCAAGACGACACTGTTTATCGTACTTTACGGTCAATGAGGTCAACTTGAAACAAGGACAGTTAGTCAAGTTAAACAATTAGACGATTAATCGATTAGTTGTCAACTATTAAAATAATCACCAACTATATAGACAATCAATTAGTCGGTTTGAGTATTTTTTTAAGAAAAAAAGTCTAAATTCTCTGATTCCAGCTTCTTAAATTTGAATATTTTCTGGTTTCTTTACTCCTCTATGACAGCAAACTGAATATCTTTGAGTTGTGGACAAAACAAGACATTTGTGGACGTCATCTTGGGCTTTGGGAAACACTGATCGACATTTTCCACCATTTTCTGACATTCCATAGAACGAAAAACTAATCGATTAATTGGGAAAACAGACGGATTAATCGACAATGAAAATAATGTGATTTGTAGCCCTAGACTGAATATTTCATTGATTATCAGTAATAACAGTTTGAGTTTTGGCTGCTTTTCTTTGGTTTATGTGATAGAAAACTGAATATTTATTGGTTTTGGAATGTCGTAAAAAAACAAGCCATATTAAGACATCATCTTAGGTTCTAGGATATCGTGATGAGGAAATTTTCACTATTTACCATTTCATAGACTAAACAATTAATCAAGAAAAAAAACGAATAAAAATGGAATAATCGTTGCAACCTTAGGAGTATTAAATACTTGACAAATCTCCCTTTTTAGGTATATTTTGAACAGATAAAAAATGTGCGATTAATTTGCGATAAATCATGGACAATCATGCGATTAAATATTTTAATCGATTACCCTATAATAAACTAATAATAACAAAGCAGCTACAGGATACAGTATTTTACCTTTTAGTACAACTGTACCTTTTTCTCGACTGGAAAAACTAACTTGCTGTCAAAATGCTAATAATTGTTTTTGGTTTAAATGTGATGAACGCAGAAATGTTGGATATTAACAAATCTAAGGGGAAAAAAGTAAACACATCACAAAATCACGTCTGTGAGGCCTTGAACAGTGAGACGTTGCATTTCAGTGTTTAAGAGTCGAGTGGAGCTGTGATACCTCGGCCATGTTGATGAGTCCCAGGGCCAGGGTCTTGTAGCCCAGGATGGTCCGGTTCTTGTACCGCTTCCGTCGCTGCAGCATGATCTGAAGCTTGTTGGCATCCCTCTTCAGGAAGTGCGGGTACTGCGGGTACAAACACACACAAATACACACAGTGAGCGAACACATGCACAGAACAGCTGACAGGTGGGCGACTCGCTAGACGGGTTCAGACGGATGACATTTTGTTCCCCGGGTCGTGATAATCAGGCCGATCGTTGCGTAAGTCGGTCACACCCGCTGACCCGTCTCCGGCGTCCTGAGGTGTCGAACCACTTAGTCACATCCCCGCTATGACATAACCCGTCATTACGCCTCTCGCCGGCTGCACTATAAATGGAACACAAGCGACTCCTGTGACAATGTTCAAAGCCGTGAAATCAGTCCGCCGCTCGGCTTTAATAGGCCTCCTCCTCTCTGCAGTGCTGCTGCTGCTGCTGTACAAAGTTAAATGTATAATGTATAACGAATGGCTCGCTGCACTACGCTGAGATCCAGAGAGAGAAACTCCCTGACCTTTTAGCAGCATTTAGAAACGTAGAAATAGGAAAGGATGATTTAGAGCAAGAAGAAACCCCCGCTGGGAGTTACATTAACCGTGCTCGGCCTGAATGCACAGAGGTGGTGGATGTAAAACGCCGGATGAGTGTCGATGCATGCAGGGGTCTGATGTTTGCTACACGGAGCGATGCAGAAAAGCTAATTAAAAGATTCCGATCACACTATTAAAAGAGTGAGCCAAAAAAAATTGACAATTAAATTTCCGTTGTTCTTTTGTGATCAACGTTTTACAAAACTAATGACATTCCCATCAGCCTCAGCTGCACTTTGTGTTTAGTGCTAATTAGCATTATGCTAACATGTTAAGAAGATGATGAACATTGTAAATATTACATCTTCTGCATGTTGGCATTGTGAGCATGCTAGTAACGCTTCTGTCCCAAAGTACAGCCTCATAATGCTGCTGGCATTGTTGTTGTTTTTTTTGCCCTGAATGTAGTCTATAAGGTATGTAAACAAGTAAATACAACAGTAAATACTTTGTAAGGGGCAGCTACAGTACGTATTAAAAGTAAAAAGAAAAAGTATGCGATTGAAATGCAGCCCGGGTTAAATATGTCGCCAAGCACTACCTGAGAAGACAAGCACTAGGAAAAGAAAGCCCTCGCTACTGCAATGAAAAAGAAGTTTGTTTGAGAAATACAAGGCTTGATTTTTATTTAACTTTTGGTCGTTAAGTCGTCAATGAATGTATTTTTTTTTGTTTTTGCAGAAAATAGTGGTGATTATATTATCGTGCACTCTTCCAGTCTGATTATTTTTTGCAGATTTGATCAGAAAAAAAGTGTACACGACACCTTTAAATAGTCCATCTTGACATCAAAGATGTTAACTTTGCATCATTTACCTCTTGTGACATTTCCACCTTTAGAGTTAAGAATTTAAGCGCATTTGAGTGAATGCATTTTTGTTAATGTGAGTACAACTATTCATAGAGAGGAAGATATTACATTTTTTTTATCTTCCATTTCTGTTGGATAAAAAAGTACAAGAACAAAGTTTGCTGTTGACTGACAGGCAGCCGACCCCACTGAACCTTTGTTTGTGTTTACCTGCAGGGAGAAGGTGAGCTGCAGGTCGGTCTCTGTCAGTCCCGCCGAGGACAGCAGGATCTCGTTGGAGCGAAGGATCCGCTTGGAGCCCTGAGTAGGCGACACAAAAGACGAGAGACAAAAGTGAGAGAACGTCACGAGAGCGGGGGGGGGGGGAAGATGGAACGATTACCGTTAGCATCCCCCGGTTAACTCCAGCAGAGTCAAAACAATGAACCCTCATCAACCACATGCAGCGAGAGGAGCGTGGGAGGAAAAGGAGGGTCGAGACAGAGGGAGGTGAAGAAGAGGGAACTGACTGATAGGAGGGGGGGGGGCAGAGAGGGAAGATTGAGCAGCGTGGAAGACGAATTAAAATGGGACAGAAACAGCAGAGAATTCATTAGTTTACTGAGATAGAAAACAAGATGGAGAGGATGGAGACGAGAGGAAACGAGCTAAGGAGCAGAAACTGGGAGCGTTAAATTGCATCATGTATCAAAAACTAGAAGGAATTTGTTGTTTTTCTTCAATTATGGACAAGATGGAGATGATGGAGAGCGCACGAAGAGTGCAACAGAGCAGCAGAAGGTGAAGAATTACAGGAATACACCAAATACAGATGAAGTAAACTGTGATAAACTCCTGTATTTATATCTTAACTGTATTTTATCCATGACAACATCCATGTTAACTTGTACCAACTTGGCTGCCTCTGCAGTCAGAAAGCTGTCAAATGGTAAAAATTGAATGCTGGACTTTTAACTCTAAGAAACATTAACTGCTCCCCTCAAGCATAAGACAAAAGTAATTTAGAGAACACAACTGTGGAGGAGTCGCAGAAGTGTTTTGGCTGTAAACAAAGAGGAGGAAGTGAGTCCAGACTCGACAAAATAATAAACGACTCGTACAGAATAAGAAACTTAAAGAAAAATATGCTCATTTTGCGGTTTATTCAGCAGCATTTCAACATCTACTGGTCTACTGGTTTGGCTCACTTAAAGAAAGGGAATTCTTTAAGTCCTAAAATACAAATCTGCTGATTGAAGCCAAAGAAATAATTGCTGAAATGAAGCGAAGCTTGAAAAGCTGTTGACTACGTCACCGATGGGGCTTTATTTATTTCCAGGAGAGTTTAATCAGACATTAATTTCGTAAAAATCATAAATGATATACTTATTCTGGCGTTATTCTCGGTTGTTTTTTTGGCTTGTAATATTTTAACATTGTTGCTGCGATGATGATAATGATGATTCTTTACTTTTATTACCATTTCTAGGTTCACTGGGATTTGGATGTGTAAATTTAATGCAACTTTTAAGCTACTTTAGCTTTTAACATTTGGAGTGGCACGTGAAGTGAAACAGAGCTCCCAAACTATTCCTTATCCGGGCCATGTCATAAATACAGATCGACAAAAACTAATAGTGATAAATATAGAAATAAATAAAGTAATTCATACTGAACAGACATAGATAAAAGTATAAGAGGGAAAAACCATAAAATAAAAATAAAATAAAATAAAATAAAATAAAACAAAACAAAATAAAATAAAATAATTATATTGGTTAAACTACCGGTAAATACTGTATGCTGTGGTCTACATGATTAAATATCATAAATTGGGAGAAACTGGGGTATCAGGCATAGTTTTAAGTTTACCTAAATAAGTCAAAAACGGATCTCAGATGGAGAGAGCTACTTTAGTTTTAACCTACATTATCTTTCTGTTTCATTATAGCATAATTTCACATGATATTGGATTATATTTCCATGTAAAGAAGAATGCTCTTGTGTGGATTAAACCGAATCTGTTTTAGCGGTTATGGTTACCATCCCGAACCTTGCCCCCAATGATGCTGCTGCTGTTAGTTACGTTCTGTCCATTTCATTGTCCGACTGTAGAGATATGTCGTACCTGCAGTTTGACGGCGATGACCACGGAGGTGAGGTCTTTATCCAGCTCCTTCAGCATGATCAGCTTCTTCAGAGTCAGGTTGAACAGCCTGCAGACAAAACACAAGGACACGACTTATTAGAAAACATCATGGTGCTCCGCCCAGCGTTGAAGTCATCAGTGGATATTGCAGTTGCGATATTAGAGAGAATGCACATTTTTACATCATTATACTCATCCTTACTCTCAATGATTATGTTGTTTGGGGGATCTGAACCAAACAAAGATGTTTTCTTAAGTCTGTAGTGTGCAGGCCAGGGCATCTCTGCAGCACCACAATGTTGAATTTAAAATGGTATTTTGACACACATTTCACCTTTAACAAATATTACAATTTCCTCCTCATCCTGCGATTTGAAAATTGCAGTAGGTCATACTGCGATTTCGATAAAATTTCAAATTGTGCGGCCCTAGTCAGCTACCCGAGTTGTTCAAGAAGTGGACAGTTAACAAGCTGAAAACAAAGAGCTTAACTTCTTTACACTCAGATGTTTGTGCTCCTTATATCCCTACTTATAGAATTCCCTGTGATGAACATTTATTCTGCTGGGAAACTGCAAAATGGACGAGAAGCTGTCAAAAGGTAACCTTTAGCTCAAAGACAACAGAAACAAACCTCTAAAACGATGCACGGAGTGATGACGGGCTCGAAATTTGTCGTGTTTATTTTAGATTGATGATGCGTGAAAAGAGCTTCGCTGGCGAGTTACTGCACATTATTGCAAGTTACTGCATGAAAACAATGTAAAAAGCAGCAGCGTGTGTCATCCCCTCTCTGCTTCGTCTTCCCTCTCTGACTCTCCAGCGGACAATCAACTACAGCGTAAAATATAATGAAAAGTGACACTAGAAGAGGCCTTTAGTGCAGCTTTGTGTTTGTTTGTGATGACACGCTGTTAAGAAAAGATCCAATTACGCCGCCGATGGGTCTGAAAACTGTTTGCTATTTTTGCAAAAGTGAACTTTTTTCCAACTGAAGCCGACACACAAACACAAAATGATGCTTGATGTCTTCGATTTGAGGAACACTGAAGAAACAAGTGCAATTTGTACCTCAGCCACAAGTTTCCTACCGCTTCACGCACAAACTATACACACAAGGTACACACTCAAGAGATACACACAAGACCAGACGCACTTAAAGAAATGAAATGGAAATCAGAGAAAAGACACAACTGTGCAGCCAAAGGGTCAGTCTGTTCAATATTTCATCTCCAGGGCTTTAGAGACAGAAAGCAAACCACTAAAACAGACCTGCAAGGGGCTGCCTGCAGGGATTCAGACAGAAAACAAAGGAAAAAAAATACAGAGTTCGAGAATATTCTGTGAATGAATGACACGCAGGAAAAAGGGCAAAGACAGACTGACACAAAAGAGCAGACAGAAAAGAGAAGAAGGAGACAGGGAGGAAAATGACAAATACAAAAAGGAGATGTGGAGATGAATACAGAGAGGAGGAAACATGCGAGCAGTCAGACAATGAAGAAACGAGAGACGCGAAGACTGAGAGACACATCAGCGGAGACATTAGAGACGTGAGGATGAAAGAGGCTGACACAAAGAGATGACATCGCATATGTAAAAAAAAGAAAAACGTGGCTTTTTTTTCCAGGACAAAGGAGGAGACGAGAAATAAAATGCACATCATAAAGTATGATAACATTCAATAAGAAATTTAACTGCAGAGGCCCATGTCAGCAGCTTACAAAAACAGCAAAAGAAAACCAATAAATCAGCAAATATATATATATATATATATATATAGATAGAGGAGTAAAGAAACCAGAAAATATTCACATTTCAGAAGCTGCAATCAGAGAATTTTGACTTTTTTTTTACTTACTCAAACCGATTAATCGATATCAAAAAATATTAAATAAACTCTAAATTATCAGAATAGTTGGCGATTAATTTAATAGTTGACAACTAATCGATTAATCGTTGCAGCTCTGCAAACATTTGCTGGTTCCAACTTCTCAAATGTGAAGATTTGGTGCTTTTCTGTGTTTTATAGCATTTTAATTTGAATGTATTTGGGGTTTTGGGGGAATAAACAAGCAATACGAAGGCGTCACCTTTGGATCGGGTACATTTTTCACTATATTCTGTGATATATGTACTTTTTTTAAAGATTACTTTCTGGCCTTTTTTGCCTTTATTAGATAGACAAGACGGATAAGACTGGAAAGGGGAAATAGAGAGGGGACGACATGCAGCAAAAATCGGATTCGAACCTCGGGCTGCTACGGTACATGGAGCATTCTGTGATTTTATGGACTTAAATTCACTAAATAATGAAGCAAAGGCTCTGAGCTGATTCCGCTTGACACGTGTCATATTCTTCTTCTCACTGCAACATACGGTGTGTCCGATGCAACCTTTGCTACGAGCCGTCAGTGCCCTGCTGCGCGCTCTTTTGCTACTATGACTGTTGCTGCATCCTGTAACTGCTGCAATAACTCTCCGCCGCTGCTGCTGTTTATAGCATTTTAAAAGCCCCACCTCCATCAGTACGCTATGAATCTGAAGCGTCCCGAGTGTGAGCTCTGTATATAGCCTGCAATCACATAACAATCCATTCCACGTGACTGAGAACAATAGAAAAAAAAAAAAAAAAAAAGCAATCGATACCATCGATAATGAGCACAATTAGAGCCAAGCTCTACACAGATCAATAGTGCAGGCAGGACACGGTGCTGATACACGAACACCAACTTCTAATTCCAACTGTAAAGATTAAAGGCAGACAGAGTGGACAGAGCAAACACACACCTCTCCGCCCTCTCATCTCACCTGGGCCGTCCCTCCAGAGACACCCCGCTTACTGCCTTTCATCTTTCTTTCAGCGCTCCCGTCCCAACACTCAAAAAAAAAAAAGCGGCCCGACTGCTGATGCAACCGTCCTCCTCGGCCCCGAGGCCCTCTGCGCCAGATCAAAGTGGCCGGGAGAGGCTAAAACCTATGAATAAAAAATAAATCAATTTCTCCTCTGATAGAAAAAAGGGCCAGCTAAGTGCAGCTTCTGCTTACACCTGCTGGATCCGAGTGGAGCGATTCGAGGTGGAGTGGAGGGCCGGGGGGAACGGGGGTCGATTTGGGAGAGACTGGAGCTCACGGGGTAAACCGTTAGGGAGGAAAATGGATAGGGGCGGAAGGAGTGAGACAGTCTCACAGTCGAGTCAAAGTTGTGGCTTCAAGACCCCGTTGTTTTTTGAAGAGAAAGGGATAGAATAAAGGTCAAAAACTGACCTTTAAAAAAGCAGGCTTCACGTAAGATAAAGAAAAGCGGCAAATCCTCACAATCGAGAGGCTGAAACAAGACAATATTTGAGATTTTTGCTTGAAAAATTACATTTAATCAATTATCCAAAAATAGTTGACGATTAATTTTCCCACGTCTCTCTCCGGATCCCTTCAACTGTAACACATCTTTCAGGGGAGACGTCTATTTGATGTCAATCTCGGCAGCTGGCGCACATCAGCAGAAGGACATCGTTGGTCTGTACCTGCTCTGTAGCGTCTCCCTCCCAGTGAGCGTGATCAATCACAGAGCTGACGAGACGGTAAATGTTTACGACACCACTGGGGCCTTCAGCGTCGGACATCATAGCTGTAGGTTATAGCTTCTGGAGGGTCCTTAAACTCCTCGAACCTCATATGATGAATCAAAACTCAAATAAGATGTCATACTGATGGTGCTCGCTGTTCAGTGCCTCAAATCTACACACAATCGGGACCGGAGAAATGTTAAAAGAATTAAGTAGAACCTCTCAAATTTCTGGTGCACAAACTAGTCTCTTAATGAACTGCTCAGTGGATTACTACTTGCACGATACAACAAATTCAAAATCCCCCTTGAGATGAACTTAATCTGAATAAAAAGCCAAGCTGTACTTCATTTTTGCTCAGTTAATGGATGCAAGTGCCAGTGGGACTTCTGCATTACCACCTCAGTACTCGGCTGAAATACAAGCCCTCCATTAAAGCATCGTGGTGAATTTTAGTTTGACTCTTTTCCACTATTAGGTTACGGATCAAACATCTTAACACAGGAAACAGCTGACAACAGAAGAACTATTAGCTGCAGAACAAAAACACTTTCATGTAACCTCATGCAGAGGTGGCCCAAGTCATTGTTTTGCAGGTCACAAGTAAGTCTCAAGTCTTTGCACTCAAGTCCCAAGTCAAGTCCAGAGTCAATTCCCAAGTCAAGGCTGAAAAGTCCATAGTCAAGTCCGAATTCTAGATTGACAAGTCCCTAGTCAAGTCCCAAGTCTAGACTAACAAGTCCAGAGTCAAGTCCCAAGTCAAGTCCCATGTCAAAACTGACAAGTCCCAAGACAAGTCTCTAGTCAAGTCCCATGTCAAGACTGACAAGTCCCAAGACAAGTCTCTAGTCAAGTCCCAAGTCAAGACTGACAAGTCCCAAGTCAAGTCCCTAGTCAAGTCCCTAGTCATGTCTAAATGTCAAAACTGACAAGTCTCTTGTAAAGTCCCAAGTCAAGACTGACAAGTCCCGAGACAAGTCCCAAGTCAAGACTGACAAGTCCCGAGACAAGTCACTAGTCAAGACTGACAAGTCCATAGTCATGTCCCAAGTCCTAAACTTTGAGTTTCTAAAACAAGTCACGATGCGCTCTTCACCAAATGTAATGCCATTTAACAACACAGCGTCTGTTGCCAACTGGGGCTCAGTAACATAATGTCAGTTGTTCATGGTTTTCACCTGCAGCTTGATTGGATGCTGTCGGATTGGTTCAAACAAAGTGAATCTGGGGAATTAAGTGTACGATGATCAAATGCGAGTCCCATTAACATTCACCAAAAATACAGAGTCCCAAGTTCAACAAAAAAAACACCACTTTTTGGGGATTCAGCGATGAACAACAAAAGACAGAAATCCAGTTTGTTCAGTTCAGTTCTTTCCTCACATGTAAATCCTCTTCCCAAACAAATCAATAAAGGATATCTCAAAAAGTAAATAAACCCAACATCTCCGACAACCGGGCAGCTGATCGCCTTCGTGCACACGCTTAAAATAACATAGGCTACTTTTCAATATTTGGGCTTTGCGTGGAAGGAATCAAGTATTTTAAAGTCAAAAGGCTCAAGTCCAAGTGAAGTCAAGAGTCATTGGTGTTAAAGTCCAAGTCGAGTTGCAGGTCTTTTTTCATTTTGTCGAGTCTAAAGTCATGTGACTCGAGTCGTCACCTATGATAATATGTAGAAAAACAAAAAGAGGAACGGAAATAACAGACAACCGTGGTCCTTAGCTGCTGTTTATATTAATTTTCTTGCACTTCTCTCACAGGAAAATTGCCGCGGCACCTAGCCTCTGGCCCCTGCACTCGTTACTCAGCTACTGTAAAAATCCCCTCCCGGATGAGACAATCAGCTCCGGCCTCGAGTGCCACACAGTTACAGCACTTGTCATCGCAGCTGACGAGGGGGAATCACATTGTTAAGGTCAAAACAGTCCGCCTGCCACAAACACTTCCTCTCCCCGGTCCAGTTCTCACTTCCCTGAGCCCGTCTCCTCGACAGCCTGTCGCTACACCTCGACAGTCACTACGCATTATTATCAATCTGGACCAAAAGAACAGACGAGAGCAAAGGAGGATTCAAAGAAAAATACACAGCAGCGTGATGGCGAGGAGCAGTACAGCCGTCTAGGAAACAATGCATTTGATTGTACAGAAAATAATTAAAATAATTACAAACCTGCTTCTACTGTATACCGAAACAGCTGGGATATAATTATAGGCCGCAATGCATGATGGGAAAAACAACAAACCAATTTGTCTTGTAGGGAGTCTAGCTAAGCCAGGATTTTGATTAATTCCCAATAGGTTCTAAATCTCTTGGACCCGAAACTGGTTTTTATACTTGTTTATGTATTCATTCACTGAATGTCGAGAAGTCTGACATGTTGTAGTAAATATGTTAATTTCAACAGTTCTATTAGAATAATGTAGTAGTGGAAAACCTGCGTTAGCGTCACACTTTCTTAACTTTCTCTCTCTCTTCACTTCAGCATTTGGATCAACTGCATTTTATTTAAAGTATACAAACAAAGTTGAGGTTCAAATATGACTTACTTTTTTTTAAAGTAGGTATAAAATAGTTGCCCAGAAAAACTTGGATTCACTGTAAGTAGGGCTGAAACTAACGATTATTTTCATTATCAATTAATCTGCCTGTTTGGTCTACAAAGAGTCCAAAAATACAGGATTTTATACAGGATCATAATGTCCTTGTGACATCTTAAAATTGCTCAATTTGTCTGACCAACAGTTCAAAACCCAAAGATATTCAGCATATTGATTAATCGATTAGTTGTTTGGTCTATAAAATGTCAGAAAATGGTGAAAAACGTTGACGAAGACGACGTCCTAAAATGTCTTGTTTTGTCCACAACTCAAAGATATTCAATTTACTGTCACAGAGGAGTAAAGAAACCAGAAAATATTCACATTTAAGAAGCTGGAGTCAGAGAATTTAGAGACTTTTTTTCTTAAAATGTACTCAAACAAATAAAGCGATTATCCTAGTATCCTAGAGCACGAGGTGACGTCTTTAACTGAGCCTTTAAGACCTGGACTATAAACCTAAAAGCAGCTGTAAGTAAAGTAGCTGTTTGTCTCTAGCTGGGTGGGACGTTTACCTCAGGGGTGTAGAGTAGTAATTACTCAAAAGTGTACTTTTTTTTCTGTGGTTGTTTAAACTTCCTGACACCGGCCCCACCCTTCTGACACCTACTGAGGATTAAACAAACTGTAAAAAAGTATCAGCAGATGCTCCTTTCCACAAAGTCGACACCCTGCGTTTCCTTGTCTCCAGTTACAGCGCGCTTGACATCACATGATCAATAAAGCACACACACAGATTTCCCCCCCCCCCCCCACCGTTTTAACTGGACTATCGATAATGTCTGGACTAAGCCACAGCCACCACAAGTGAACGTTAAAGCCGATGTGGAAGTGCCTCAAGTTGCAGTTCCTCTAATCACTGCTGGCTCCAAAAGATTTTAAAAAAAAAATTAAAAAAAAATCTTACTAGGAAAACACACATTTCTTTAAAAACCTTGCAACACACTAGTTTCACTTCTTTAATTGTACAAACTGTAGTTCCAGTGAAGAGGAGTTCAGGAGTGTACAGTACTTGGTTGGGTGTGTTGGCTTCAGGTTTCAGCCAAACCCCTTGGCTACATTTAAATTTTTTTGGGCTTCAAACAGCTGTGAAGATGACAACAACGAGGAAACCAGGCTTCAAAAACTCCCATCGCGAACACACGAGTGACATCACAAATTCTGCGTTCTTGTTTTTCGAGTACATGATGAGGATGTGGTGTGAATATTCCTACAATAAATCACGAGTGTCACATCTTTTCACCACCTCGTATAGTCAATTAATCGATAAGTTGATTGGCAGACAAGTAATCTGCAACGATTTTGAGAGTGAATAATAGTAATTTATTTATTTAAGACATTTAACAGGTAAAAATGTAAATTATTCAGCCTGGGAATGCTAACTATTTTTCAGTTTTTTTGACAAAAACTAAGATTAATCTAGGGTTGCAACTAACAATTATTTTTCTCGACCCACATAATAAAAGACAGGAAAGACCTCCGTCTGCAGGGTGTGTGGAACAGTGTGTTTGTGTGTGTCCTCAGTGGGCTACTGAGAGCATCAATTTGTCATAGAAAGACTTGATGCTTCTACAGGACAAACCGGGGAAGACCTCCCCGTCTGACTCGCCACCACTAAATCAATGTTTAATACCCCTCCGGCTGCCGACTCCTCCTGTTTTCCCAGCAGTCGCTGCTATTTGTTTGTTTATCAGTTGAGGAGAAGAGGGCACGCGTGGATGAAAGGAGGGAGCTGACGGAAGTAGAGAGCGGTTCGATAATGTCTGCGGGAAGATTGACCTCTGACATTCTGGAAAGGTCGGTCTCCGTAGAAGGGCAGCGCATCTGTCAAAGACGACACAATGTTGTCGCACACACACAAATGGAGCCATAAATCAATATTAAAGGAGGAAAAGCATGATGCAAAAAACAGGCATGGCTCATTTAGGGCTGATTTAATTGATTTATCTGTCATGTTATTGGCTTTTATTTGCAATTTATTGCATAATCTTTAGTCTGTAAAATGTCAAAAAATTGTGAGAAAAATGTCGCTCACAATTTCCCAGAGCTCAAAGTGACTTCTTCAAATTACTTGTTTCGTCCAAAACACAAAAGATTCAATTCACAATGACAAGCAATGTGAAAATGTTTGCAACTCTTGAATTTAGGCTTCTCAAGAAGTAGCATTAGTGTGAACCAAAGTAAACTAACCTGACCCACCAGATGGTTTGTTACACAGAACCTACTGAGAAGCCGTCGTTGGAAACGGTTTGGAAAAGGGCAGGTGATTGGATGAACCATCTGTCAATCAAACTCTTGCAGAAGCCAGTCAGGAGAAGAGCAAAAACATCAGCTTCAGTGCTGTTATTTGCTCGATTTCAGTGAAGTATTCTCCAGTTCTAATATAACTGATGCTACTGCAGCATCTACGCTAACCTCTTTAGGAGCCGCCATTGTTGTTTAGAACGAACAGTCGCCTCTCCCTGCCGTCGTGTGACACACACATAAGCCACACCCGTAGCTGCCAGTAGCTCCTCACTGGACGACGATTGGTCCGAGCTCTGGCTCGCAAGCGAACAAACGCATTATCGCATCGTAACATCGCGAGAATCCAGCTGCCGTGCGAGGTAAAAGGTAAACGGTCACTGAGAAAGAAAATGCCTGCACACTAAAAAAAAATCTCTTTAGATGTAAAAAAAAACATAATACATATCTAGAAAAAAAGTGTGAAAAATGATAGAACCAGCAAATGTTTGGCATTTTTGCTCGATGAACAACTCGATTAATTAAAAAAATTGTGAAAATGTGGTCTTAAGACAAGCACCTAATCCATTCACTGATTATCATTTCAGCGACAGATTAGTTTAAACTACAGCAGGAGTCTCCAATAGTGCAAAGACGGCCATGATTTCCACACGATGGGAATGAATACGGATGAGAAATTTAGGCATAAAAACGTCAAGATGTACCTCAAGAGGATTACAGAAGAATAAGTGTATGTCTAAATGTGTGTGTGTGTGACTGCCTGTGGCTTTAAGGAGGAGGGTGGCTATGGTTCCCTTGACAACAGTCCGTCATGGGAGGCATGACCTTGCCGTGTCACACAAGCAAAACAGCATGCTAAGTACAAAGCGCAGAGGGACAACAGTCCTCCCACCGACCTTCACGCCATGCCCTCTCATTTATTTCCTTCCCTCAGCTTTTCGTCCACAATAATCTCAACTTTCCTCTCGTTCTCACTCCTCCCATCTGACCATTAACACTTCCCTTCATCATCACCTATTTTCCTTTTTTTGTTATCCTTCCTCGTATCTTTCACGTCACCCGTCTTCCCCTCCTCCTACACCGTGCTAATCTTTTCCCCCTTCTCCTCCGTTACTTAAGAACACCTCCTGCCGTCGTCCCTCTCTAGCGTAACGCTATCTCACCGCCTGCTCCGCCCCGTCTCCTCTCTTAAATAACGTAACGTCCCCCTCCTCCCTTCCCTAATTGTGATCAATGGCAACGGCCATTTCTGTAGCTGACAGAAAGAGTAAGAGTCTTACCCTCCTCCTTTATTAGCTTCTCCTCCAAACTCATTATCATTCCATTACATGGATCCGTCTGTCCCCGGCCGACACACACAGCTGGACCAAACACTCATTTCGGACACAGAGCAACACGCACAGTGACATCCAATATCTTATAAATGATAGAAGCGATATTCTGAATAGATACCGATTTCAGGCCAATGAATTTGAAATGTCCCAATAAATAAAATGGAAATTAAGAGCAACAATGAAAGCACAAAAATCCGATGAATCTTTTAAGTACCGATTACTGAAAAGTAAAAGCCAAGGGATTTATATACATATAAAACCGTCAAAATGATGCTAAAAACAACGACCTGTGTGCCACGTTTGCGTATTATAAGATATAAAACAAAAATCTTAATAAATAATATTTTGTTTGAATTGCAATTTGCTTTGGGAATCAGTAATTTGGACACAATGTGATCATATAATCGTGAAAACATTCCACTTAAAGATATAATAACGCCATCAAGCCCTGGCAGCTAAACAAATGTTATTGTCATTGATGATGTTTAAAAAAAAATCACAAACAATATAGTGAAGAATTGTGCAATGATACTTAAAGGAACAGTGTGTAGCATTTATGGGGCAGAAATGGAATATAATATTAATAAGTATGTTTTCTTAAGTGTAAGAATCGTATTTTCGATAGCTTAGAATGAGCCGTTTATATCTACAGACGGAGCGGGTCCTCTTCACGGAGACGGCCGCCATGTTTCTACAGTAGCCCAGAACGGACAAACCAAACACTGGCTCTAGATAGGGCCATTCACATTTTCGCGTCGGCTACCGTAGTTCTCCAACACGCTTGGCACACGGGAGAAGTTTCAGTTGGTTGCAACCTCATCACTAGATGCCACCAGATCCTACACACTGCACCTTTAAGCATCAACTGAGCTGATGCTAAAAAGGCCACATTTATTGCTGTACCCAACCTGAATTACAACAATGTGGACTGACAAATCACTATGGATGTTTTCTACATAAAGAGCCACAAGTACCCACTTGCACCTACAAGGAAGACTTTCCAAAGAAAACAACTACGTAAAAACAAAAGAGGACGTGGTGCTTGATGTACGATGGATTACCTGCAGTATAACGAGCCGAGTTTCAAGACAAGACCAGGCGTGTGAAACTTTGCAGACCGAAGCTAGAAAAACAAATGGCTACCACTCGTGCTTTGTCAGTCTAAAACCTTCATCATGTTGTTGTTCTGAGGAACAATGATGCAGAGGGAACAAAAAGGGCCTATTTGACAGTTAAGCTGAAGGACTCTCTGACAGGTGATTTGAAAGCATTCCATTTTAGCCTTTATTGACTGGAGAAGACAAGAAATATGGGAAGTGAGAAATAGGGAGGACATGCAACAGAAGACCCTGGCAAGAATCCAAATGGCGACATTGCACTTACACAAGGCCGCTAACAGCGATGGAACACCGGGGTCAGTTGTCCCAGGTCCTGGGAACTAGATGAAGGCAACTTGATAAAATGCCACGCCATGCACACACTTTGACGCTCTCAGTCATGAGCAGAGCGACTAAGGGTACAGGAGGAGTGACGAGCTAGCTGGTGTCATGAACTGTAACAACCGCCTCACTGATGGTTAAAACTATAAACCAGCACAAAAATGACAATTACCAAACCACCATGTTCTGAGCAGACACATTACAAACGCCCGACACTTTGCATTTTGGAACATAAAACAGCAAACTTAACAAACTACTCAGTCCAGTACTAGGCATGATGGGAAATGTGGGCCGCTACTACAATATTTTAGTACGAAGCCTCGTTTTGATCCGCTCCCGTTAGCCGTTTGTGTTTAATTAGGGCCGTCAAAGTTAACGTGATAATAACGCGTTAACGCATATTCGTTTTAACGCCACTAAATTTAAACACTTGCAATTTCAGAGGTTGTAGCGGACTCATTTTTAAAGCTAGGGTGAAGATACCAGTATCATATGAAACTAGGAAACCTAAGGAATACATTGGTACCAACCATGTCATACTAGCTTGTCAGGAAGGAGGATAAATAACGCTTCACACTGGCATGGCCATTTTCAAAAGAGTCCATTGACCTCTGACATCAAGATATGTGAATGAAAATGGGTTCTCTGGGTACCTACGAGTCTCCCCTTTACAGACATGCACACTTTATAATAATCACATGCAGTTTGGGGCAAGTCATAGTCAAGTCAGCACACTGACACACTGACAGCTGTTGTTGCCTGTTGGGCTGCAGTTTGCCATGTTATGATTTGAGCATATTTGTTATGCTAAATGCAGTACCTGTGAGGGTTTCTGGACAATATTTGTCATTGTTTTGTGCTGTTAATTGATTTCCCAGTAATAAATATATACATATATTTGCATAAAGCAGCATATTTGTCCACTCCCATGTTGATAAGAGTATTAAATACTTGACAAATCTCCTTTTAAGGTATATTCTGAACAGATACAAAATGTGAAATTAATTTGCGATTAATCGCAATGGATTAACTGTAGCTAGGTGGTAAAATTGTAGCGAGAGAGTAAGAAAAACATCCTGTGCTCCTCTTACATCATACTTCTTCTTATTCTGGATTGTGGAATAAACGATGGACTAACGTTACACGAAACTACAGCAGGCTGAGCAGGGACAACACGCTGTGTGTCTTAAACACTCGGCTACCAAACCGTCTTATAAATTCAATATGGCAAAGTTTGCTTGAAAGGAAACCTAAAGGCAATGCACACACAGAAAGATGCCACACTCACTCATAAGTTATTAACACGTGCCACAGGCATAGCTACGAGTTAATCACACACACACTCCAGGATATCACAAACAGCAGAATGTGATGTTTGTGCGAGTCAGTGCAAGCACTTGAAGTAAAGTCAGCCAAAACCTATTTCAAACCCTTCATCCACTCTGTTTGCCACCTTTCCAGCGTCACTTTGATCCCGGTGGGTTTATGGGCGAGCTCCGTGGCCTTCACACACAGATACGCACACGTACGTGCACACTCGTACATTTAGAAAAAAGGGAAAAAAAACGACACAGACCCCGAAAACCAGGTGATTCAATACTGATGACACACAAACTTTAGACTTTGACCTTTTGTGTGTGTTTTCAAGTGAAGAGGTGGGAGCTGATGTGGCTTAAAACCTCACATGGGGGCTTTTTTGATCCCGAGGTGCTCAATAAGCTTATCAGCGGACTCCACACACTGACCCCTGACACACTAATGGACACACACACACCACAAAAGACAAATATGCTCTTACAAATTAACTTGTGCATGAAATCCAGAGAGGCAGGGAAACACTGTGTAAAGACGCAACGAGATTGAGGAAGGAAAGGAGAGAGAGAGTGGCGTCGTCGTGGACCCTCGCAGGCAGCAAAAATAACAAGCATTTGGTTCCTCACTAACAACAGTCTTAAAATAGCTCACGGCTAAGTGGAGACAGCCTGCGAAGATGTCAACAGTTTGGCAGAGCGGCGCTGAATCTTTTATTTTTTCCCTCCTCTTGCTTTTATATTCAGATGACAGAATAGTTCATCTGAAAACAGATCTCAATGTGCATTATTGCAAGAGAGGATGAGCGAGAGCGCAGCATGAGGACAAAATTGACGATGTGACTTGGTTGGAGAAACCACGGAGCATGTGGTTGATACTTCATATTTGCCATCTGTTGACCGCGTAGAGAATGTAAATGGTTCTGCGATGTCGAGTAACTGTGGGTCCACAACTACATGAAATATGAACCCAATCTGTGTCATAAAGGAAGAAGCCGTTATATAGGACTCTTTTTACTTTTTAGTCATAAAACACCTCAGACTCATTAAAGTCTGCAGACATTACAGGTAAAGTCATTTAAGGCTACAGAAGGAACAGAAATAAGGATCTGATATCTTCTGCTGTGGTCAAACAGACACTCAAAAACGATTGTTAAAAAACAGAATAGGTTATCCACTAATGATTATTTCCACTGTTGATCAATCTCTTAGTTAATCAATCAATTGCTTTATCTATAAAACTTAAGAAAAAAGTGAAAGTGACCAACAGTCAAAGATATTCAATTTGAGATAAATAGCAGCAAATCGTCAGCAAATGTTCGGCATTTATGCTTAATAAAATACCTTAAACAATTGGCTTTTCTGAAATGGTGTTAGCCATGTTGACTTGACACCGCTTATACCGTGTTCCTGTCATACTGTTAAGGCTTGGTATCGTTTGAAATTCTACCATACTGGCGGCAACTGAAACTACGGCCTGTGCGAATATATCGCTAATCGCCGGTTGTTGGGTTGACGATGGCCGGTTGGAACATTTTAACATATGGCCCAACCCTAAATCATGAGAAGCAGAACTGGGGAATTTCCGATGGCTTCTCCCAGTTGTGGAAAGAACTACAGGAGTGTCGACAAACTGGTCCCTGACAATTCAATTTGTAAATACAGTCAAATCAAATATATCAACACTAACACAATTAATACAGCTGTAAAAGATCTACATAGCCCATGCAGTTTATATCCACAATGTACCACAATGCAAAATATAGCTAATTTAGGCAACATTTTTATATATCTGGTGTTGACTCGAGGACTAGCATTGGGTGGAAACCAGCTTGGTGTAATGCACGAAAGCCACCGAGTCATAACATCGGGACATTTTCCTGTTCTTCCTATTCTGCCAACTTGGAACAATGCAGCATTAGCAGCATCATACCGCAGAGGCTGGGAAGATACTTGTACATGTTGCAGCCACTATCATGGAGGGCTCTTTGTGGAATTCATTGCCTGAACAGCAGTTTCAAGGTCACATTATCTCAATTGTTTTCCCCCCCAAACGACCAGATGGAGACGACCGAAGAGCCGAATACCTGAGGTTGCCTTTATGTTAGCTGAAACCCCCTTTTATAGGAGCACAAACCTGCCTGCAGAATGAGTCATAAAGCTCCGCAGTCTGCTCTGCTTCTCATCCGTGACCCTCCGACAGCTCGGCGGCGGCCAATGAGCTGCCGGACAGAGCGGAGAGGGGAGGGATGAGGCACGGCCGACGCATCAATCATTCAGGAGAGAAATTGTGTTAAGTCTGGGGATGGGGTCGGAGCTAAATTGGGAGCTAGATCGGTGTGTATGTGTACTGTAGGTAGGTGTATGTGTGTATATAGGCTATACCCTCCCGTAGCCTGGTTTAATGCATGATTAGCATGCTGGTCACATCAGCAGCCAGACTCCAGTGAGGCAGCGGTGCTGCAGACTGATGCTCCGGTAACACGAGAATGAATAGGCAATACAGCAGAACAGCCTGGTGAACGCTATTAGTGAGGAAGAAACACTGTGGTCGTGCTTATGGATGAAGGAGTATAAGTGTGTGTGAGAGAGAGAGAAAGAAGACTTGTTTATCTACATAGGAGGCCCACATTTCTTCACAATGACAGAAAGATAAGCAGTATTTTGCCAGTTTATGTTTCTTTGGAGAGGTCGAAACTCAACTTGTAGTAATAAAGTAGAGCTGCAACGATCAGTCGCGAATCGATAAGTCGATCGACATTAAAAAAAAACCGCCAACTATACTGATAAATGATTAATCGTTAAATGCTGTTTTCAGCCGCTCTTTCAACCCAATCATCACACACCAAATGTTATATGGATTTCTCATGAGCTGACTCATCACGAGCATTAAACAGTTTAGGGTTACAATCTGGTTGATGTCGGGTAATATTTCCAGAAGAGTTCAAGAGTTTCGCACCACAACTTGGTTTACGTTAGGCTTAGGTTAAGCTTTCACGTCGCCTTCTTAGCTTCATTCTCAAAAGATTTTGGTTGGCGTGTCTCTTAAAGTGACTTATGACTAAAAATAAAAAAAAGTCACATTCAAAAGCAAATATCAGCTGCCAGTGGGAGGAATCATCTGACTCATGGAGCAGGAGATGCCGCGGCTTCATTTGATGAATAATTTGGTTGCCAAAAGAGCCACAGCTGCACTGTGCAGCGGTGCTTTGGATCTTTATTTTTACTGAGACATTTAAGAGAAATGCCAACCAGAACGGGTACGGTTTGAGTATAAAACACTATGCAGTCTTAACAGTAAATCAAAACTTTAACGGCACAACCCTGATTTTTAATCTAACCCACATTTAGATGGTTTTTGCTGAATAAGCAAGTGTTAAAGCTTATATAAATAATTGTACGATAAAGGTATTAAGTGTGGCTGTCTTAAGTCCATTCTTGACATTGGAAACTCATCCACTCACTAGCTTTTTCCACAGCTTTCAACCACATCTCACTGCTTTCATCAGCAGACAAGTGAGCTCCAGAAAAAGCTAGCAAGTGGATCTTGTGTTAAGATTTTCTTATTTATGTTTATGTGTTAAATGTAGGGGTGTAACAATACATTTTTACAACAATACGATACGTATCACTTTCTATAGTTCCGATACGAATCAAGGATGATATTTGGGTCATCCAGAGCGATACGATACGATACGATACGATACGATACGATGACTTGAAATCGATGGTTACTTTTTGCCAAAAAGTCAATCAGCGCAGGTCAGGATTCCTCAAATTTTATTTTTAAGAGAATCAGGGATAAATTAATTATGGATATAAACAAGTAAACACAATGATTAATGGCAAAAACATACACCTTTTGTTTGAAAATAATAAAAAGTGCAACTGCAAAATTTATCAAGGACATCTCCCTTTTGGCAAAAGCCAAAATGTTTCCACAAGCTGGACCTCAAACGCGGCTCGAAAATCTCTCGCTCGTCTGATCTCGCCATCAGTCCTGCTTCGTTTTGTAGTCGTCTTTCTGAGATTGGCGCTGCGGGCGCATGTCGATACCGTCATATACAGGGAGAGTGAACTGGAGTAACGTTTAAGATGTATTTAATATTAAAAGTGCTAAAAAATACATCCATGTAATGTTTGTCGTGCTTAAGTACTAGGTGCGAATTCATAGTATCGATACAGTAGATTATTTACCTTGCAAAACGATTTTAGATCGATATGCGTCCCTTCCTGAACGACAACTTGCCGAGTACCTATCGATGTAGTTGGATCGTAGGACTATAAATCGATGAATCGACGTAGTAGATGAATCGTTACACCCCTAATTAAATGTTTCTTTCTTTCTAAAAAAAAACACCAATATTTGACGGTGTTTTGGAGGACTTGCGTCAGAGTGAAAATCATCCCACCACATCGAGCTCAGCGAGGCCGAAGTGTTTGTGAATTGTTCTAAATTAAATTATTTCCTCGGGTATTATTAAATAAGTTTGCAAAGTAATTCAAATTTGAGTGTGCATGACTGCGCAGCTTCTGAAAAACCCCACTGTGGTGATATTAGTATTCTGATTGAGCCTCGCTCGGTCGCAACAGTTTCTAATCAGAGTCATGGGTAATCCTCTGGATGATGTGCTGTGAGCTTCGAGTAAACACACACACAAACACACAGCACACCGGCATATAATCTCTCCGCAGTTACAGTCGACACAGACTTGTCCCGATTCAAATCTTATCAGTGTTTGTCCAGACGGAGCGCAGCATCCGACCCTGCTCACACACATTAGAAAACTTATCTGAATAATACAAGAGGCGAAGCAAACAAACGTGTACACAGAGGAAGCTAATTGTGTCTCGGCCGATCGATATGCACGAATGCTTTACTGTTAGCTCTGACTAGAGAGATAGAGGGAGGTAGAGGAATGGAGGGGGGGGGAATAAGAAAAGAGGAAGAAGAGCAGCACGAGGCAACAGGACAGTAGTCCAGTAGCTTCTAATATAGTGCCTATTGATCCATGATGATGATCCAATATTGAAATGTCAACCAACGACCCATAACAGGCAGTTATTGATACAGATATTTTACATCCACTGCAATAACACTAGTGGTGCAGACACATAAAGACCACAACTTCATTGTAGCTGTCCTTCTGTCTGTCCATCTACACAGACCGAGATGTCACTCTGCAGAACTCTGTCTCTGTTCTCTTCCAGTACATGTCCTTATATATTGAAATGAGGGCCGATGTTCTCCCCGTGTTAGCGTGGGGTTTCTCTGGGTGCTCCGGTTTCCCCCCCTCCGATCTAGTAAATTCAATTCTATGTTTATGTACTATATACATCACATACAGAAATTTTAATTCCTGTTTAAGTTTTGACCAATTTCTTCCTGCATTAACAAGGTCAATGACACTTGAATTGTAATTCCTGTTAATTTTTTTAAGTTGTTGGTATACGATTCATTACTTAAATAATAAATCACAATTTGTATCTATTATCTACGTATTTATTCGTTACATTTCGTTTTAGAAAGTTAAGAAATTAATGTTTAAGTCAAGCCTGATGTTGCCTTATACATAAAAGAATGATCCCAGACACTTCCACACAGTGAGGCATACAGCTTATTAATTTAACACTGGTATAAACACTAGATTTGTATTTCTTTTATAGGCGTTTCCCTTTATGTAATATATGTAAGTATATGGGAACCATAGAAAGTATACAACAAAGCCCGATTTGAGAAATCCTTACATTTTAAACATCATATTAACTTAGACGTCACTTCAGGTGCATCCTCAAGTTCTCATTTCATTTCTCATAGCGGTTAAGCTAAAAATCTCCAGCAAGAAACAGCTGAATTAATAGGATGTAGAGGATGCCGTGCTCAGGTGTTCATATTTTCATATCCCAGCTATAATATTTAGGTGTTAAATTGGGTTAACTGGGATTAAATCGGGGTTAGAATTTCCCTTACTTCTAAATGGGTCCACTGGTGCGTCCTGCCTCGAAGAGCCTCATTAGTTTTACATTTATATTTCTTTTGCTCATATGACGGGCAAAATGTTGTCTTTTAGATGCCAGCAAAAAAGATATTTTTAGAGGCTTGAATACAGAAATATTTTGAATTCATTGCACAGTCATTCATTCCCCTGTGAACAGCTACAAAAGCACAGTCTGTCAGTTTTTCTGTTTTTTAGGGATATGAAGTGCCAAGTCAAAAAGTCAGAGAAATAATTATATTGTGCTTCAAATAAAGAAATATTCTCTTGGCTTTCTGTTCTTCTTATATTTTTAGATCTGCACAAAAAGGCAGGACAATAATAGCTCCACCTTGACATACAAGGTGAGTTTCAAAAAAACAACAACCGCAGAGGACGCCATTAAAACTACCTTTCATCAGCTAATGGGCTTCGCGAGACGTTCTTCCTAATCTTCCCCGTCTGCTTTTCTGCTGTTTTGGTTTTGGTGCGCGGGAGCTTTCACGGCAACCTAGGAGAAGTGCTTATAGAAGTTAGCGGCTATTATTAAACGAACTGTGGCTACTGAGGCTGGGCGATAAAAGAGACGTCTGGTTTTTCACCAGAATATTCCGTTCGGGAAGATTAGACGTGAAATGAAGCCGACAGTCACTCCTGCCAGTCTTTGTTCCTCCTCTGTGACATTTCCCTTTTCCATGGTGTGTGTGTGTGTGTAGCATTTAAAAACCGAATCTATTGATAATTTTGCGGCCCAGTAAACGTCTAAATACATTTCATATCAATTTCGAAGGTGCGTCACCTGCATCAGAGGATGTCAGGCTCTTACAACCGGGGTCTCACGGTCGTACTGACACAACGCATCAGGGCCAAATGTGAGTGTTTAAGTGTGTGTGTTTGTGCTGCAGGCTCTTCACTTCTTATCTCTCCACGGTAACACAAGCTGTCCACCACTGTCCGCCAACAAAAAGCAGCCCTTTCCGCCTCTCATCTGCTGCCCGCTGCCTTCTCTTCATTCAAGGCCCGTTTCTCCTGCGGCGATCCGCTATTCTCCATCTGTCTCATCCGATAGCCGTTTCCCCTCCATCCCATCATCCTCTCTGCAGAATTTGTCTAATTGGTATGCTGGTTTCGTACTTTTTTAGAAATCTTTTGTCGGTTCGATCTCCATCTCTTCTTACCTCCATCTTCCTCCAACACTGGATTTGGATTGATTTTGTGTTATATTCTGGTCCAGTCTGTCCTCCACGTGTTCGGTCTCTCTCCTTCACATCTATCTTCACTTTATGACACTTGCCAGGTCCCTCTGCTAACAGTCTGTCTGTCTTTTAATACCTTTTTTTTTTTTTAAATACGAGCCATAAAAAAGCTCCATGGAAGATAAGAGCAATATTAATATGATGATATGTCCCTTTGGCCATGCTTTATCGCTACCTAATATAGCAATGGTTTGACGTGTAGCCAAGAAAAATGTAATCGTACATCCCCATTCTGGTTTAGGACCTTTGCTGCATGTCATCATTAGTGGTGGGCAAAAAATCCATTCACCTATGTATCTTTTTTTTTAACGATTTTGAAATCAATTTTTTTAATGCCAGAATCGATATATTTGCTTTATTTGAGTCTATGCGGAGGTAAAGGAAGTTACCGCTTTTATTGTTGTGGTCTGAGTAACGTCATATCCGTTCCGTATCCTTCAACCAAAACAAACCGCAGTTGGCCGCAACGAGGAAGTACTGAACAGCGGAGGGACCGCGTGGATACATCTTGAACCCTCACATATTAAATCCAATTACGTCCAATTATTTAAGAAAAAAGCCCAAAAAATGTATCTTAAAAATAAGAACTGGATCATTACCATGAAGAGACCAACTTCATCAGCAGAATATCCAAGGAGGAAGATAGTCAGGATTTTTACACAATTCGATTTTTGATAAATAATCATCAGTAATGTTGATATAATGACTAAATGGGTAAAGGCAAATAAAAGAACAGTCTGGTAAGTTCAGAAAATTATATCAATTTACTGTAATGCAGCCCTTAAAACCAGGAAAAGACAACACTTTTGCCATATGACGATATCCAAAATCAGACAATATCTAGTCTCATATCATAGTATCAATATAATATTGATATATTACCCAGCACTAATCAGTATCGGCCTCAAAAAAATTGTATCGGTTGGGCTACACGGTTTATGGATTAAACAACCTTCATTAAGAAAGAGCAGAAGTAACTGTCATATATTCCTTGGGTGGGGTAAGTGTTCAAACTGTCATTTAGTAACTAAATTGATCACGAGACGAGATGCGCCAGGATCTGTCTGATTCAACTCAAGAGATGACTGATTCACTAACTGATTTCTTGGGGGATACCCCTGCAAGAGACTTCTGGTGCTGTTAAAAAGCACCACCAACAGAATTTCGGCTAGAGTTATTATATTTAAAGAGGACCTATTATGCTCATTTTCCAGTGCATACTTGTATACTAGAACATTGAATTTAAAGTTCAAAAATGTTTTTTTGAAAAGCCCAGTCTGCTCTGATTGGTCAACCGAACCAAAGTCTTAGGACTCCGCTCCAGCTCCGCTCTTACTAGCTTTGTTTGAGGGCGTGCCAAACTAGCCACTAGGCAGGTATTCTGCAAATGTGTTACTTGGTGACATCACCATGTTACACAAGAAAAGGCGAGACTTCAAGTGAGTTTCAGTTCAGTTCAGGAGCAGTGTTTCTGTGGGGGAGAGTGACTCCCTTTGGCGTGGACTTTGGGCTTTTTAACTTTGCAGACCTTTTACATCCCCAAAAAAACTATACAACAGGGATGTGACGGTGAGGAAATTTTTCCACCAGGTTAATAAACTTGTGACAACACCGGTGTTACCGATTACACCGGACATTTTACAAGAAAAGATGACAGTCAATATGTGTAGCACGCTTACTTTGATCTTTAACACCAGACACACGTCTGGCCTCTCCGGTGGAGCTTTCCTCCACCATTGTTTTGTTTGTCTCGTCCCGTTTGTGTGAAATATGACACCTGCTACTCTGAGCTGAGACTCTGTGTGGAGCAGAGACTTTCACTTTCAGTTTGCAGCATCTGTCGTCCGACTATGTATCGATAGCATGGTGCTGATATGCAAAAATAAACAGTCTATTTCTGTAAAAAAAAAAAAGGGGGCAGTGGGTACGTAATGTAATCAGTGTGTGCCCGCCCAACCACCGTGTAACACCGGTAACACCGACCACCGTGGCAAGTCTTCTATATAACACACTAAAGGAAAGGGGAAAAAAAGCACAAAAGCATAATAGGTCCTCTTTAAAGCTACAAAAGAAACTGGGGTCATGTTTGAAAGTTTTGTGGAACGCCAGGTTACAGCGCACGTCATATAACCACCACAACGTCTCGGTCTCAATTCCGAAAATGCCAAAAAAATTATCCCCCCCCAAAAAAAAAAGGTTTGTGACCTTTATTTTGAAAGACCTCTAACATCACATGTGTGAAGATGCCCGAGGCTGCCAAAATATCAACACAACCGGCTTACAAAACCACCCGAGACTTCTGACCTCTGTGCAGCTGAGCGAACACGAACACGAACACACACACACACACACACACACACACACACACACACACACACACACACACACACCCTTCTGCTCTCCCTCTCCGCCACGTCTACTTATGATGCGATGATCTCCCACGCATGCATGCATGCGTGTGTTTGCATTGATGAACAAGCACATCGTTCTGCCAGCACATGTGTGTGAATGTATGCGTCAGTGTGAGTGTGTGGGAGAAACAGTCAGAGAAACAGAGTGGGTGACTGTACATTGGCATAAGTAGGTTACAGGTAATACGTAACATGGCCATTGTGGTGTGTGTGTGCGTGTGTGTGTGTGTGTGTGTGTGTGTGTGTGTGTGTGTGTGTGTGTGTGTGTACCCACATGGACAGTATGTACTATACGCACCACTGAGCGTTGCAGTAAGTGACTTTCCCATACAGTTTTTCTGTCAGTGTGTGTTATCCTGCGCCGTGACTCACATTAAATCTGAAAGCAGAGCAGAAGTGATTCCTCCATAACAGTGAATGTATGTGTGTGTGTGTGTGTGTGTGTGTGTGTGTGTGTGTGTGTGTGTGTGTGTGTGTGTGTGTGTGTGGACCTATTGCTCACGATAGTGCATCATCAAGACCAAATCCTGGCACGGCTCTCCGCTGTGTGCTTTTGCCCACAGCAGGGGAGCTATTTGAGCGTGTGACCGCATGTAGGTGGGTGTGCACTTCATTTTTTTGATGTTGTTATACTAAGCTATCTAGTACGCGTATTGGTACGTGGGTGGCAGCTGCCTCGTTTTAGAAGACGTGGCAGTTAACTGTGCAGTGTGAGTTTGAGATGTTATTATAGCTATTAAACAAATCCCCAGAGAAACTCAAAATTGAGAAAGACGGGAGGTTGGAGATTTTGGACAGTTCGGTAGTTCGGCATTTCAGCGCTGAACATGAAATGCTGAAAAAGAACAAAAAGAGAGAAACCTCAAACCACATTCCCTGGATGAAATAAAAAGTTAAGATGGAGGAAAAAAAGGGCAAACACAAGTGAGAGAAAGTGAAGGTGAACGCGTTGAGTCATAGCGTATGATCATAACAGCGGTGTGTTGGTGAGGAGGTAATGAAAAGTTACCCAACCCATGGAGCTGAATAAATATATGAATGTGTGTGTGTGAGCGTTTCCCCCGGAGGCTAGTGTTGCCATCTGCACAATAATGTGCAGCTCTGCTCTAATTTACATCTGTACTGGAAGAAATAAAGAAAGAAATCAAAAAACAAGGCTCCCTGATCACATCCAATCTCCGCTACGAACCGCACAACAGCAGCAGCACCAGCAGCAACCGCACAGCAATACACTTATCAGTCCGTTATGAAACCCTTTGAACAAAATGGCTCGCAGAAATACGGAGAGTGTTTTTCTCAGCGATGGTGACAAATAGTAGCCTATGGCCTGAATTCAATCTGCGAAACAGAGGGAGAGCATTATAAACCAGAAAGAAACAGATCTTTTGGTGCCTTCAAGAGGCACACAAACCTCACAATGCTATTACAACAGAGTGCATAAAGGATGCGGGTCAGGATAACAACTGACACAAAACTAGAAACTTCCACTTCTTCACAGTGGTTGTTAAGCAAAACATTGAGGTGAAAGATCAAATCCAGCAGAAAGCAGGAACTTCCAAACAGCATCTATTGTGTAAAAGCACCTGAATGCACAACACGGTGCTTTCCCTTTCCAAACACCTAAGAGAGAACAATCAGACAACTTGACGATATTCAAGATATTGACTTGATATGGACTTTCAGGGACTTTCATGGGCCCTTGATCTGACTATATAATAAATAGTACTCCAGCAACTTAGTAAAAGAAATCTTTAAAATTAACAGGAATTACAATTCAAGTGTAAACCTTTTTAATGCTGCTACAAATTTCCAGGAATTTAAATGCCAGTATATAATGTATAAAGTATATAAACATAGAATTGAATTGAATAGATCGGCCCCATTGTCACCGATAACTGATCCAGCTATTTGAGTCAGTATCGGCCCGATATCGGTATCGGTGCATCCCTACTGACAATGAGCCTATTTGTCTTGAAACTTTGTACTTTTTCTAATGTAATAAAATAAAAAATGTATATAACCATACACAATAGCAAAATGATTTGTAAAAATGCTGAAAATGTTTTGAACAAATTTAGTTAGCATATATCCTTTCAATTACATATTTAAGAACCAATAACAATCGTAACGATGGTTATCAGCAATTATTACAAGGCCTTATTGAATACTCGATTCTGATTGGTCAATCACGACGTTCTACGGTCTGTTATTTCTTTATAGCATACTGCTGTCATGTATAACACACCGTTGCTACGGACGCAGCTCCGATGTCGGACTCTGGAGGACCGTTTTTGTGTCAAATTATTGATTTCCTAAGTAAGCAGCCGTGTAATAAGCGGGATAATGTACAGCGAGGGGGTCATTGTTGCAAAATAAACCAAGCTCGCTGTACATTATCCCTTAGTTATGAGCAAAAATTTGATCTTGGAGGACTGTAAGTGAGCTGAGTCTTTAGACAAGCCACTGTTAGAAGCATGGGAGGCCACCAAAGTAAAAGAGACAAAGACATCAAGAAAAGAGACAAAGGCCAGCCCCTTTGTTTCATTCAACATTCGACTCAACTCTTACATACAGCACATTACAGTAAGTAGTAGTAAGTAGTATCTCGTGAAAGCACCTCACACCTTTCAGGGTTTTCCTGGAATAACATTTTTGGCAGCAGCATGTGACAAAAATAACTGTCACGCCACAAAACTGAACAAAAAGTTCAAAGTTAAGTAAAACATTACACATGTGAGAACCAAGCAATTCTGTACCTGGCTGCAAAATGTAACACGAGACCAATTATAAGCTTTTTTCTTTCAATAATCATATCGCAGAAACACTGGTGAGTGCTCTGCTTTCATAGCTCTTTTCTATGTTTATTCAAGTCTTGGCACGGTAAAAGGACACAGATTGAATTGCGGAGACTTCCAGCCAAAACGGTGCTTAAAAAATGTATTCGTATTTACTAAAGCTCGAAGCAGTCGCAATGTGACGCAGCAGCAGGACGGAAATAGAGCCCCGCTACAGTCATGTTAGTACCAAATCATTGACTCCGCGCCAACTCGGAGGAGCCGTAATGGCACCTCGGGTGTCGACTGCTCCAGAAACAATGGCGGCAGAGGTACACTCGGTGGCGGCGGATCCATCACAGCTGTCCGTGAGGAGGAGGAGGAGGAGGAGGGTGTGACTGTGGGGCAGAGCCGTAATGGTGGCACTGGGAGGAAGAAGAAGGCCAGCAGGGGACAGTAGATCAGAGGGCTGAGTTATGAACATGACTGGGGTAGTACCCAAGACAAAACAGATTTAGCTGGCATCGACAGAGAAAGTCTGACGCTGTAGGGAGACTGGGGGGGGATAAAGGAGAGACAGATGGAAACACAAGGAAAGAGGAAGGAGAGACGAGGAGGAGTCTAATTCCTGCATCAGCTCACATCTCCTCCTTGTGCCCCAGCTGCTTCCTCTCCATTCAACAAACCAACCCCGTCTTTTGATGTCGTCCTTTCCTGATAAAGCCCCCCCCCCCCCTCTCATCAGCCTCTCCTCCCCCCCCCATCTTCTCACCTTCCTCCACTCAAGAGCCCATTTTCTCTCCTTCACAGCCTAATCCCTTTTTTTTTTTTTTTCACGCTCTCGTCTCATCTCACCCTCGGCTTCACG
This sequence comes from Sebastolobus alascanus, assembly GCA_916701645.2. Classification (NCBI taxonomy): domain Eukaryota; kingdom Metazoa; phylum Chordata; class Actinopteri; order Perciformes; family Sebastidae; genus Sebastolobus; species Sebastolobus alascanus. The sequence continues at coordinate 2,009,021 of CAKAOJ020000124.1, forward strand.
CTCCCTCCCTCCCCCCCCCTTGACTCCTCACACTCCTCTTCTCCTCCTCATCGACCTGTTCTCGCCACCCTCCGTCTCTTGTCTCATGATTTGGGCGTGATGGTACACAAGGTTTTCCTCTGCTTTACCTCAGCTTGACATTCAGACTGAATGGCGAGTTTGTTATCACTCCATTGTTCAGTGTAACATGTTTGATTTTTGCCAAGACAGATCACTACAAACTGACATATTTTGATTTTCAGCTATGTTATAACCAGTGTACATTTTGCCTAGTTGAGCAGGTTTACATACAACTAACAGATTCCATTCATGAACAAGAGTCCCGACTAAAAAAACGGAAATCATGCAAAGTCTCTCGCGATCAAACGTGACTTTAGTGTAAACAAACATGGCGGACGACGGGCAGGAAGAATTAGCGATGCTAGTTTTTGCGCTACTTTGTACTGAAAATTCACGAAGGATGGATGGATAAATAAAATATTAAGAAATAAACACTTGTGTTGTTGCCACGAATCGACAAGTTGGTCCTCCATCTCTGAGCTCCATCTTACTACTACTTTATGCTTCGCGTCTTACATTAGCTCATGCATTAGCCAACGGCGGTGGTTGTCCTCACGTTTCAGTTTTATCTAATAAGATACAGTTTTCACTCTATTCATCTCAGAGTTTTCATTCACATATCTTGAGGTCAGAGGTCAAGGGACCCCTTTGAAAATGGCCATGCTAGTTTTTCCTCGCCAAAATGTAGCATAACATTGGAGCGTTATTTAGCGTTCTTCCCGACAAGCTAACGTGACACGGTTGGTACCATAGACTGTACGTAAAGATGGACGACATGACAGCTCCCCAAAAGTGAAGCCAAAACATCTGGATCGCCCCCTGGTGGCTGGCTGCAGTATAGGTCATGAATCCCGCCTCCTCTATGTTAGCGGACGGGACATGGGCCAAACTAAAAACAAAATACACGTCAAATAAATATTTATTTTTATAATATTTATTCTGTCATTTTAGGTAGTTCTTATCACGCTGATGTACAGCATGTTCAAGTGTATTTTTCTGATAAGTTGGGTTTAGTTTTGATTAGTTGATGCTATAAAAAGGATTCAATGGATTCCTTAGTTTTTCTAGTTTCATATGACACCAGTATCTTCACCCTCGCTTTAAAACCCGCTGAGCTCGCTGACAAAATCTGTGTTGCGAGCGACAGTTCAGAGGTCTGGAACCAGGCTAACGTCACCCTTCACTTCATCATTTTCTCTTCTACGGCGCCCCGGGGACGCCCGATCCCTCTCTCCTCTCTCCTCTCTTCCTCCTCCTCCAGTCTTTCTTCGCTGTGCCTCTGTAGAGAGAGCGACAGTCACCCTGCTGACATGAGCCGACACTTCGCCCGAGGCAAGAGAACACCCCGCCTTCACACATACACACACATGTAGACACAGTAAAGCGTTGTGTGATGTAAGTCGCTAGGTGAGAGGGGAGACGATTTGCACGCTGTGAAGTGATATTGCGAGGCAGGAAACACGGGGAGAACACACTAAGTGCAAGGTCAACCCGGACACTGATTCCGGAGTGCTGCCGAAACAGAAACTGAAAATGATTCAATGTGAAAGCACAGCATGAAGAAACAATAACACGCTCACACAAATCAACCGCTATTTGGCGTAATGCGCCGGTGAGGCCGGATTCAAGTGCGGCCGAGAACGCAGTGAAGATGATACTTAAAAGCAGCAGAAAAAGTGTGAGCAAACACACACATTTACTGCAGAGGCAAGGTGAGGCAAGAAGCAGCTGCGATGAAAATCACACCATGAAAGGCAGCAAAGCAGCGAGAGCCGAGCACACAGAAATAATACACGCTCTAACACACGTTTGCACACAATCATCCTCTGAGTCGAGGTGTAAAGCATGACAGTGAGAACATACAATAACACGTTTACATGTGAAGATCTAAGTGGGTTCAAGTGTCCTGTTGTGAATTCGATGCAACACTTTGAGAAATGGCACTTAAATGTGACGACACACAATAACACACCACCTCCGTTTGATGAAAGGTTCGAGACTTGGAGGTAAGAAGAGGAAGGAGATGAAAGTGCATCTTGCTGTATTGCTGCCTGAATATACAGGATACAACAGGACACAATGAACAGAAACGAATGGAAGCCGTTTCAATAGACGGGATTAGATGTGTCTGCAGGACGGATTGAAAACCCCCGCTAGTGCATTTTATCTTTTTTTTTTAGTTTTCCACTCAGCCCCGCCTCCGTCTGGCTACGTACCTCGAGGAAATGTTAACACACAGGCAAAAAAAGGGAAGTTTTATATGGTTGTGCAAACACAAACTTGTTTTTGTCACTTTGGAAGACTATACTATTAACACTGAATCGACTTAAGTAACCCCTGACCAGGCGAGGGCCTGCATTGGTGTGGGTGTGGTTAGGGCTAGGCTAGGCAATATGATCACATATATATCGTCAAAACGATATGAAAATGTTTATCATATATATTTGTCTACATTGGTTCTATCTCAACAACAACCACCTCTTTTTATCCACTGGTGCACTTTAAACTGTACATATAGATCTATTTATTGTACAGTACATTTTTTTATTGACGGACGATAAATACCATATCTACTCACCATGTATATTCTGTATATTCTGTACTTCTATTTTATTGTTTATTGTTTTTATAATTCTTGTACACTTGTACCTGTCTTTTGCCTTGCTGCTTTGACACCTGAATTTCCCCCAAGGGGATTAATAAAGGTTCATCTTATCTTATCTTATCTTATCTTTATAAAGGCTAGGCCTAGATCTGTTTATTTTTTTTCTCTCGATAACTTCACTTAAAACTGTTGAAATGTTCATTTTGCAGCAAGTTCTTAAAATGAGAAAATACTCCGTACAGAAAAACGGGCTTTACCATGGGGTTTCTTTCATATGGACTATCTATTTAGTGAATTACCAAAAAAACATGCTATATCGTGATATATGAAATGAAATTACCTATATCGTGATAAAAGATTTTGGCCATATTGCCCAGCCCTAGGTGTGGTCATGTACTGTTTTACACCAAACCAACATCAAAGGCCGCCTGTTGCGTCGCCTCCCGTTGTCAGTGCCTTGGCCGAAAAGTTGCATTTGAACACACCGCAAAGACTACAGCCGACGGCCAACTACTACGTACCTCCTACGAAATAACTCTCCACACCAGCAGGTCGCGGTAGTCTATATTAGTCATTCAAAAAGAAAACCCATAAGACCGAGGACTGCGGATAAACAAGCCGTTGTCATGACACGTACGTGATATAAAGCAGCGTTTGCCGACCATTTTCGCACCACTCTCACTCACCACTTAGCTTCATTCCAAAAAAAGTTTTTAGAAGGGGAAAATAGCATTTTGACGCTAAAAAATACATACTCCGACCAATAAAAACCTAAAAAAAACTCCCACAATGCAAGTAATACAAGTATATACTCACACATTGACTAACAGAGGCATAGGCCGAGGTGTCATGTGCGCTAAAAAAAACAAAAAATGACCTCTTGTTCTTTCACTCCTTCATTCTGTGCCAACCTCTCTCTCTCTCTCTCTCCATCTCTTTCCGTCTTGCTCTACTTCCCACAGCCACAGGCAAGGACACACTGAGGCCTGCTACTTCCTAAGGAGGGCAGAATCAACCTTTACACGCACACACACACACATTTACACTCCCACACACATACAGCAAACCCAACACTGTCAAAGTCTATCTCATATGTTTACAACAACAATAAAGCATGTGCGTGACAAATTGAGGTTCGCACGTGTTGCAGCGGCTGAATAAAAAATAAATAAAAGCACGCTGAGCACAAGTTATCGTTGTTGGCAAGTTTGCTAATCAAGTTTTTGCTTCATTTGCACTTTGTTATCCAGAGCAGAGAGCTGCTGTCTGGCCTCTCCCCCTCGTCTAGGCCTGCGAGGACTCACTGACCATGTGACCTGCAGTATGTGAGTGTGTGTGTGTGTGTGTGTGTGTGTGTGAGTGAGGCGAGATAAGATAGCGAGGGAAAGTGGAAAATGTTTGCTCACAAGCCTATTCATGTCTGTGTGTCTAATTAAATATGTGTGAGTTTACAATGAAAACAAAGATCTCACACATACAGAAGGAATCCTCTTTTTGTGGTCACACACACACACACACACACACACACACACACACACACACACACACACACACACACACAAAATATAATTGACCCTTCATTAAAGCGATTACAGATTAATGACCAGAGCACCCGCCTAATCCAGTTTAGCTCGAGCGCGGGGAGACAATGCCATCGGAGCTCGCTGTCCACCACCCCGCACAACCGCCGGACAGGAAACCACTATCTGAATGGGCAATCGCATTAGCTTCCTGGTTATCAACCAATCGGAGCCGCTCCTGCCTCGAAGCGGCAATCATAACGGGGCGAGAGCATCAGAGTGACGAGTGCGAGTCGAGCAGAAACTGCTGAGCCAAAAAGAATACTGACTTACTTTTGTACGTACATTTGTTTCTGATTTTGTTAGCATCTATTACCTGAACTCAAGATAGTTTGCTTATTTGCTTTGTTGCCAAGAGTCAGATGAGGCCATCAAAACCACTCTCATATCTGTGTGCACTAAACATAAAGCTAAAGCCAGTAGACAGTTAGCTTAGCATAAACACTGGAAACAGGGGGAAACAGCTAGCCTGGCTCTGTCCAAAGGTAAAAAAAAAAAAAATCCACCTAGCAGCACCTAAAGGCCTTCACATCAGGGGCGTGAAGAATAAACGACACGAAAATGCGAAATACTCGCCTACAAATATTATGTGTCTGGAGCTTTTCTTGTGAAAGGTTAAAACGAAAGGAGTGGATCTGGTCTGCGCTGCCCTTTGTCAAGGTTGAAAGGAGTAATAAAGTTTGCCGACTTGGTTCTCACTTGATTTATTACCTCAGTAAACATTGTAAACATGAGCCTATGGTCTCAATCGCTAGTTTCAAGTCTTCTTCAATACAGCATGATGTTCATTTCGTAAATTATGGTCCCATTTGGAGTCAAATAGACCATAAAGCAGGGGATGCTTTAGGGCGTGGCGACCTTGTGATTGACAGGTCGCTACCACGGCGTTGTCCGGTCCGGGAGTTGTCCGTGTTTTCGTCTTACGACTTTAACCCCTTCACAGTGTGTTTTCAGTTCACGAAAGTTAATTGTAACATTTTGGTTGCCTAAATACGTCTCATTCAGCGTTTGGTTGCACTTAGCTCCACCCTCTCGTGTCACTCCTGGTTGCAAAAAACCAAGATGGCGACGGCCAAAATGCCAAACTCTAGGCTTCAAAACGGCAGTCCACAAACCATTGGCTGGCGTCACGGTGACTACGTCCACTTCTTATATACACAGTCTATTATTTCAGTTAGTACTGCCATGTTATCGAGGTAATGCATTAGTGCTTATGTAACACAGCTCAAAATTGTAATTATGTATTGAAAGATTTCTGCTGCGGTCGCTCTTGAACACTGTCTTGCTTACTTACTATCATATGAACATATAACAACTTGAAAATCACACACATTGGCATCTAATTAATAAGCCCTATCATTGTTTTTTTATTCAAATAAAATACGCCAAAAAAGTGCCAAAAGTACTGATAGTCGTCATGAATCTGAATCGTACAACATCCATGTAACAACCCCTAGAATCGCAGAAATGTCAATAAATGATTGTCCGTAATCCGGGGCAGGCACCGTGTCAAGGTCAATCTGTGTTAAGTGCATTACAAGCTTGTGTTATTATCACCCAGGAGAATACGGTGTGTAACCTGAGCTGGGGGGGATTACAGACGTGTGTGCACACACCGTTTGCATGGACTGTGCTGATATACAGTAGCAGCACGGAGGCACAAAACGCAGGTAGTGTCGAGTTGCTCACGTCCCAATGCGGATTCTTTGTGTGTGTGCGAACATTTCGACGGTGCGATTGTGCTGTTAGCAAGAGAGAAATGTTCCAGACAGCTTCCTCCCCAGACACGTTAAGAGATGTGCGAAATATAAAAACAAACTCAGGTATGCAACTGAATGAGAAGCCTTTCTTTTTTTCCAGCTCATATTTCCAGCTAAGCATCCGGCTTATGTTTCAACAGGCTGAAAATGAGATTATGTAGAAAATGCTTTGTCATAATATTATCCGGTGTGAATGTGTGTGTATGTGTGTGTGTGTGATTATGCACCTGTTGTCGGCGTGATTTGTGTTTTTCCCTCACAGCGTGTCCTTTTATGTAACTGGATGCCACTGTGTCCTTGTTTATAACACATTAGATGAACGCGAAGCATATGTCGGTGACATTGTCCGTGAATAGTCACTACACATCGGGAATGGAAATAAATGTGTGTGTGTGTGTGTGCTAGTTGCTGCCAGACGCCGGGAGTCTGTGATTCCACAGCAGGGGGATCGCTGCCAGGAGACATGAGCTCTCAAAAACTCACACAAACCTTACAACGCCGCGACAAAGGCTCCTCAGACCGCAGCATTGTTACAGCCTAAATCAACCACAGCAGCTACACGGCTGGAGCAGCGGCAGGAGGAAGAGGAGGAGGAGGAGGAGAACTCAGCTTCACCACCTTTATTCACCTCACCTCTTTGTCACATAGCCTCTCATCATCACTGAGAGGCTCCTTTCTCTTCTAAAATACAGACAGTGGCTGTCAAATTAACGGTATTGGACTAAATATGTGACAATATTTTTTTTTTTTACTGGAAATTACATTTAAATGTGGGGTTCGTATAATATCACTAGAGAGTGTTGTGAGTGTTGCATTATAGGTTGTATTTTTGGCCTTAATGTTGTTGCATGGCTAGCAGGTTTCTTCAAGTCTTGTCTATAGTGTGTCTGTTTGTATAAGGCCAAGACACAAGCCAACATCGAAGAACTAGCGGCGATGAAGGCCGACTGTTGCGTCGCCTCGCGTCGCCTTTGTCTCGGCCGGCAAGTTGCATTTGAACACACCGCAAAGTCTACAGCCGACGGCCAGTTAGCACGTACGTTCTGCGCCTGCTTGAGATGAAATAACTCTCCACACCAGCAGGCAGCGGTAGTCTGTATTCATCATTCCAAAAGGGAAACTGGAAGACTGCTGATATACAAGCTGCTGACCATTTTCACACCACTCTCACTCACCACTTAGCTTCATTCCAGATGGCCATGTCGTTGTGAAAATTCAACACGCTGAATCGGCCGGAAAACCTCAGACACAGGCAGACTAGAGCCGCCGATGCGGGGCACACCGAAAAAACTAGGCCGTCAGATGCTCACCGAGCTCACCCCAAACTGACAACCGACATTTGGCTTGGTGTGTCAAGGCCTCTATAGACCCGCTAACATCTGGCTTTTGTCTTCAGTGGCAGTGATGGAAACATGAAACCCGGGTGGACACACCAACTTTCACCCCTTTTCCGGTGCGATGCTATGTGACGCACGTTGAGGTAAATATATAACAAATAAAGTCAACAGGGATTTGGACAGTTATTAAAATGTATTAACTTACAAAAAGTGCAATTAATACGCTCTCCACAAAGCCACCAGACTCCAGTCAAACAGTCATTTTACCTCGCTGATCGTCGTATAACAGTACGGTAGCAGACGTTTTCCGTTTATTTGAGCAGCAAACAAAGCAACCAAATCAGGTGTATTTTAAAGAGGACCTATTATGCTTTTGTGCTTTTTCCCTTTCTTTTAGTGCATAATATAGTTTTTTGTGCATGTAAAAGGTCTGCAAAGTTATAAAGCCCAAAGTCCACGCACAAGGGAGTTCCAACAGAAACACTGCTCCTCAACTGCCTGAAACGCCTCGCTTGAAGTCCCGCCTTTTCTTCTGTAACGTGGTGATGTCACCAAGTAACACATTTGCATAACACCTGCCTAGCGGCTAAAGCTAGTTAGAGCCGAGCTGGAGCGGAGTCCGAAGAGTTTGGTTTGGTTGACCAATCACAACAGAGTCGGCCAGCTGACCAATCAGAGCAGACTGGTCCGGGCACACAGGTCACAGCCGGTATGAGAAAAATAAAGTGTTTTTTGAACATCAAAGCATGTAAACTTGTTGTAGTAGAAACCCAAAATACAAGTATGCATCTGAAAATGAGCATAAAAGGTCCTCTCTAATCAGCGCTCAGCCAATAAGTGGCTTTAAAGATACTTTTGACTCATTTTCAAGACTCCAAACTGACGCAAATTATGTTCTTAGGAAGGTCTATAAAAGAGCATTTATGCCACTATTTGGGCATCGCAGCTGAAAGGCATACCAGTGAAAATTCTTTTGAGTGGGCCAGCAGCCTTTTTAAAGCTGGGTGAGAGGTTTCACTGCAGGTTTTTAACAGCCTGCCGGCCTTCAAGCTGCTGAGAAAAAACATGCTACAACAACACGCTCTTCACTGCGACCATTTTACTGGTTCCGACTGCAATACTGTAACACAAATAAAAATACATTCCTGAATCTTTCCAAAGCGTGTATGTCATTATCTCCCACCTCCTAACTGAGGATCGAGCTTGGACGGCTTTTATCAGAAATAGTAAATACTCATGGAGAGTCAGGGTGAAGAGGAGGAGGAGGATGAGGAGGAGGTTTACACTCTATCTGCCTTCGTCTCCAACGGGCGAGCTGAGCCGCAGAGCGGAAACTTCAGACCTCTCGGCCACTCAGCCGCGCGGAAGAACGAGCAGCGCCAAGGAAAGTGGCGAGGCCATAGCTTCTTAATGAACACCACAACCCCGTCTGTATGTGAGTGTGTGCATGCACGTACGCGATAGCCTGTTGGCGCTATCTATCTCCATTTCTTTCCATTTGTGTGTGTGTGTGTGTTCAGCGGTTTAGGGGGCAGGGTGGATAATGTAACGCTGACACTCGAGGAACGAGTGTCGGCCCGCTATTGTGTTGCAGGGCAATTATAGCAAACGGGTCTTACAAATGCACGATGTATAATTCAGAACATCCTGCATTTTCTGCACCGCGCTCCTACATGCCAACGGTATTCATTACTAGGCCGGTAGATAAGCATTTATTTTTAATGCCCTGCTGTTTTCACTTACTTGCGTTACATTTGCTGGATTACAAACATTACAAAAAACGAAAGGTGAACACTTTGAAGGCTATTTCGTGTCCTCGACTGGCACGACTGACTGTTCAGATGAAGATAACTATGAACGTTGCTTGTCCTAGTTGCTCAAAATCTTTCATATCTTGCGTTACGGTTCACAATTTTTTGTCTCGTGATTGTTTCAGGAACCACAACTTCCTCAAGAGATTTAGTGGCAAATCGTTCAACCGAAGAAGGAAAGGCGAGTTCTGTTTCCAAAGTTGTTTCTTTCATTACAACAGGAAACCCAGTGGCTGATAATCAGCATTTCACAAGTGCTAAAATAAGAGAAAATTCAAAAACATACATGTTATTCTAATCATTTTATGTGGCCTTTGAAATGATCACTGATCCAGGAGATTAAACCAAAAAGCTCAAACTTTTCCTCTTCTCCATTGTCCAGATTTGACCCAGTTTCCGCACTCTTTCCTATAGATGTGTGGTTGCTCACAAGCCACATTGAAGCACAGACCATCTATGGAGCTGAGTCATGGGACTTTCCCCCCTCAGCTCTGTGAGGAAACCTTCGTTAATAATGTAAGGCGAGGAGCTCTGCGACGGGGCCCATTCCTGGAATACCTGACGCACAGTAGCAGCGCAAGGAGGCCTCAACTGAAGTCTGTTGGATGCTGGAATCCAAACCATGTGTAGGGTGAACACTGGCCGGCACCGTCTACATTCCACCTGACTGTAAATACACCTGAGAACTGCTAATCTGTATCCACTACAGCCTCTGTTATGAGTGAGGTGAGGCTTCGAGCTACTGTACTCCTCAGTGGGACTAATTGGCTGCAGAAAATGAAGGTCTCCGTGCAGAGGGGACAGTGCCAAGTAGGGGTGGGAAAAAAATGGATTCACCTAGGTATCGCTATTTTTTTTTTTAACGATTTTGAAATAGATTTTTTAATGCCAGAATCTATATATTTGCTTCGCAGCAAGACGAAACGACAAAGTAGAAAACGGCGAAGGTTCCACGTGGATACGACCTGCACTCTCGCATTTTAAATCCACAGTGGTAAACACGACACATACAGTAAAGTATGGAAACACCCGATGGAGCTGACCATGGATGTATAAAGAGAACGGAGCTGACAGGAGAGCTAGAGACGGACTTGGCGAGTTAAAGGAAGTATACACGTGTGACTACGTCCGGTTTTCAAAATAAGGTGTTAACAAAGGGAACTGTTTATACAAAATACTTGTATGGAAATAAGATTGATTGGATTATATTCACCATAAGTATAAAACATTACATGTCCCTTATAAATGAAAAAGAAAATACCACTAATTTGTGAGGTCAAATTCTTAGACTTTTGGGTTGCTGGAAAAAAATGTAATAAATAATTCCTGACAATGACTGATATATTTGACTTCAGGACATCTCAGACTACATTCATGCTGAAAATCAAACATTTTCACTGTATCAAATTTAGATATTTTCCAAAGCAATAGATAATAAATCCTTATATCGAATCGCAATACATATCGAATCGGCACACGAGTATCGTGGTAGTATCGAATCGGGAGAAAGTGTATCGTCCCAGCCCTAGTAGAGGAATCACCCACTACACAGCGCTAAAAGAGCTGGTTTAGAGCCAGTGAAATGACTTATCCCTCCCTAGTAAACAGTAGAACAGAAGGTCAGGAAAGCTACACACAGAAATGACCTCAGAGGAACTCACGGCCGCGGTGATGGATATGAGGAAGGGTGGAGCTGATTTCAGACGGCTGCCCTTCAAAACAAATATTCTCGGTCGCTTAAACTCGAAGACGGATCCTGTGCACGGTGATATCATCTCTCGCTCTTTGAATATTTCCTGTTACTCCCCACTGAATGTGACCCAAAAAATGCCACAAAACAAACAAAGTCCTCGCTTGATATGTTTACTATTTTTTTTCCAGGTTTCGCCACAAATTTGCAGCTGAATGCGTGTTCATGCCTGCCAGGGTGGATTCTATCCACAGCGGCGCTGCACAAACGGCATACCAAGTGGGCATTTTGGGTAGACAGGAAGAGGTTAGAGCAACAACACCTCTGCTAGAGAGGGGGGTGGGGGGGCATCGGAGTCCTTCTTGCAGCAACAGAGATTGAGCAACAAGAAGCAAACAGGCGACTGCACAACATCATCTGGACTGAGCCAGCTCTGGAAGCGACAGATTAGTTGCACCGCTCCCGAAGACTTTCCTGCTGCTCGCGTCTGTGAGAAATCACATTTAAATGTAGATGACAGAGCCAACGCTTCTCCCACTCTCATCCTCTGTTTCTCTCCACCCCCCTTCTTTTTTTCCCGGCTCTGCGAGACTCTCTGTCTGTTGCTGCGACTGCAGTGAAATCGAAGATATTTGACGGACCGTGACGCCTTTGGGAAAAAAAGGCCCCAAAAAAAAAAGTCGACGCGTTTCAAAGCACGACGCCAAAATATTCTAGATATTAGCACACAAAGAATCTCAAAGGAAAGGGTCAGGAGGAGAGATATTTTAAATGTAGGCTAACAATGGATGTTTTATTCATGTTCCAAAATATAGACCTGCATCATTTATTCACAAGCACATGGTTGCGCACACACTGCCAAAAATGTTAAGAGGCAAAACATACCCTCGAGGCTTCGCTTCCAACCCAGTTAAAGCCCTGGAGCGTTTTTAGAAAGCGGCATTAAGATGTCAGCGTGTGAGCTTCGTATGCACCGGCATGCTTTTATTCCCACTAATTGTTTCGGTAACCGAAACATCTGGGAGGACGCGGCTCAGTCTACAAACAAACAACGCAATTTAACGGCAAACTCGCAGATTTACGAGCGAGGTTTAACAGGTGAAACCTGCATCATGGCCTGTAAGTGTTTTTGTCAGCGCGACAGATAAAAATAAATCAAACTCTGCTGACTTGAGATCTTCTTTTACTACATTCCTCTTTTCAGTTGCTGTATCACCAGCTCTCAGACACGCTGTATGCTTTAGCCGGGGTTGTGAATCACATGAGCGGCACTTCGGTCGCAGCGTTTGACCCTTGACCTTGACTTTAACTCATGACCACGGTTATTACCACGGCGTCATAAACACAAGCATATAGACTTAGGCCGGAGCATCAATACATATATATTAGGGGTGTAACGATTCATCTACTACATCAATGTATTGATTTATATTCCTAAGATCCAACTACATCGATAGGTACTCAGCAAGTTTTCCTTCACGGGGGACGTATATCTTAAATCGAATTGCAAGGTAAATAATCTATCGTATCGCTACTAAGAATTTGCACCTTGTAATTAAGCACAACAAACGTTATAAGGGTGTATTTTTTAACACTTTTAATAAGGGCTGTGTATTGGCAAGAATCTAATGCGATACGTATCATGATGCAGGGGTAACGATTGAATATATTACGACACTGTACTGTCACCTGTGTATCTCGATTATTCTTTTTACAATTGTGAAATCGATTTTTTTAATTCCAGAATCCATTTATTTGCATCATTTGAGTCTATGCGGAGGTAGAAGGAAGTTACCGCTTTTATTGTTGTAGTCTGAGTAACGTGACGTCATATCCGTTCTGTATCTGTCAAAAGCAAAACAAACAGTAGCCGGCCGGCCAGAAACCGGCAGATACGACCGAGCAGAAAACGGCGGAGGGTCGGCGTGGATACGACCTGCATCCTCACATGTTGAATCCAAAGTGGTAAACATTACACATACAGTTAAGTATGGAAACACTTTGGGTTTCACACATTGCCAGGAAAAGCAGAGCTGGACATCACGGCTAAAGCTGCATGCTAACTCTGTCATGGACAGGAAATGTTATCGTATCGCGGTAACGTGCGGTCAAGCCGGCCGTCGCTCTCATCTCCGTCAAATGGGCCGACGCTACAACTGTAGAGCACCGATATACTGACATTTATGTTAAATGCATTCAAACGGCCCGGACGGAGCTGAACATGGATGGATAAAGAGAACGGAGCTAACGGGAGAGCTAGAGACGGACTTGGCGAAGTTAGCGGAAGTATATACACGTGACTACGGCGTCAAAATAAGCACTGTATATACAAAATACATAGATATGGAAATAAGATTGATTGGATTATATTCACCAGAAGTATAAAACATTACATGTCTCTTATAAATTAAAAAAGAAAGTACCACTAATTTGTGAGGAAAATGTCTTGATTCTTTGATTTTTGGGTTGCTGGAAAAAAAATTTAATAAATAATTCCTGACAATGATCCTGATATATTTGACTTCAGGACATCTCTGACTACATACATGCTGTGAAAATCAAACAGTTTTACTGTATCAATTTAGGTATTTTCCAAAGTTAAAGTCCCTAGAAGTGTATGATTACATTTTTTCCCATGGTCTAGTGTTAAAAAAAATTAACAAAAATCGTATTATAAATAAATCGTAATATCAAATCGCAATGCATATCGAATCGGCACCCGAGTATCGTGATAGAATCAAATCGGGAGATAGTTGTACGGTCCCAGCCCTAATATCGCATCGCTCTAAATGAGCCAAATACTCGTCCGTGAATCGTATCGGAAAGGGATAAGTATTGTGTCGTTGCAATCGTCACACCCCTAATACACATGGACATCCCATCCAACATGTGTCTTTTCATGCAGATGAAACCATTGCAGGTCAATCGAGCGTGTGCGTCTGCTTCTGTCAGCAGCAGCGGCGTGACTACACGGTACATGCCGGCCAGCTGCATCTCAACAAAGAAAGCCTGCTTGAATGTCTTTGTTTGGGGGACTGAGCTAACGCTGGATAAGGTGTCTCGTCGTGACCTTGCAGCATTGTCCACATGAACAACTTCCATCGCATCACAGCCTATACACTGAAGGAAACGGGTCAAATATTTGATCGAAAAGGATTTCCTGTCTTCAAACCCATATATCACAGCGCCCGGCTGTATCATATATATGGAAACAAAATGCCTCTTCTATAGCTGCAGTGACAAACCCAAATGCTTCATCAATCTTTGTGTCTGCATTGATCAACAGCTGAGGCTATCTACTGGCTGGAAAGGCTGCAGCTGCCCTAACACAAACAGTCTTCATTAGCAGGAGTGATAAGCCTCGTCTGCGCTATCTATACGAGTAGGGTCGTAAAAGCTACTGGGTTAACTGAACTGGTGGTCAAACTGGGGTCGTAAAGGGGTTAAAAATGGGGTAAACATCCCAATTAGTGCAAAGAAAATGGTATTTATTAGCTTTTAATGTGACCTTTCCTGCACAAAAACAGCAACAATCCTATCATATGAGGTGATGATCTTTTCAAAACAGGGCACCCATGGGTGTTAGTCTATGTGATATCCCCCCCAGTGTAAAGAAAATTGTATTTATTAGCTTTTAATGTGAACTTCCTGCACTAAACAGCAACAATCCTATCATACGAGGTGATGATCTTTTCAAAACAGGCACCCATGGGTGTTTTTCTCTATGTGATATCCCCCAGTGTAAAACACGCAGACTGGGTCATTCCCCCATTCACCACCACCACCACAACAAAAAAAAAAAAAATGATCAGTCATGCTTCCCCCCCTTTCCTTCACGTACCTCGGCACACAGCTTGGCGAGGAGCGGTCCACCTCCCAGGTAGCGTACAGGTTCATGTGGACCGGCCGGTTGGAGGTGATGCTGACCGGCTTGGAGGGCTGCATGTGCGGCGACGGGACGCCCCCGGTCCGCGGGAGCCCTCCGCGCTCCGACATCCCGGAGGAGGCTGGAAGACGGAGCTTTCAGTCGGAGGAGGAATACCCGTAGTAGCCTGGCTTCTCCGTGTGTTGTCGTTTTTTTAGGGGGGTTCCTCCTTCCTTTCTTTCAGGCTCTCGGTGGTGCAAAAGCGTAAAACGCTCCCGTGTAACGTAAAACGGAAAGTTGGTCCGTTTTCGAGCTATTCGCCGCCGCTTTGTAGTGAAAACATCGCAGTCGTTTAGGGGGGTTTAAAACCCCGAAGAAGGCAGCAGGCGGTGAATCTGTGTGTGTGTCCTCTCCCTCCTGTCCCAACTTGTGTTGTTGGTGTTGGTGTTTATCGGTTGCAGGAAGCGGAAATTTCTCTCGCCGTAGTCGCACAATGAGCAGAGAGAAAACGAGCGACGCCTCTTCAGCGAGGACGTAGAGAGAGAGAGAGGGAGAGAGAGAGAGGGAGAGAGAGAGAGAGAGAGAGAGAGAGAGAGAGAGGGGGCTGGCCAATAAGAGAGCTGTGCTCATGCTACGGTGTGTTTTTAAATCCTCCTGGCTTTATATATAGGTGTCATATATTCTCACATTTACTGTACTATAAATTTATATACTACTACTACTACTATTGTATGTCGCTATATATATTTTTTTGCATATGATTCTGTATATATATATATTTTTTTTTTGTATTATTAGAGGTTATCGAGGTTAGGTAATATTACATGTAGGCCGTAGCTTATTCAGTTGTACCTCCTATTAATTTACTAAGGTTCATTGAATTGAATTGAATTGAATTGAGAGAGAGATTATATTTAAAAATATTATTTTATTTTATTAATTCATTTCATGTAATTTCATTTAATTGTAATTTATTCTCTGAAATGAATGTATTATTTATGTTTTTTATTACTTTTAATTTGCCATGATTGTTTTTTATTTTTGTTTCTCTTTTTTATAATAGAAATTTAAAAACATTTTTAAAAAATGATTTTCATTATATATATATATAATGAAAAGATAAAAATGAAATATATTACATATTATATATATGTAATAAAATATAGAAATAAAATATGAAATATATTATATATTACATATATAATATATATATAATGAAAGTTTTTAATTTTTTTATTTATATTATGAAAAAGAGAAACAAAAATAAAAACAATCATGTCAAATTAAAAGAAATAAAAAAAAACATACATAATACATGACATACATACAAATAAAAACAACTGAATTAATAGAAAATGTATTTTAAATATTATCTCTCTCTCAATTCAATTATGTATATACTGTATGTACACATATAGGGCTGTCAATCATGGCCAAAAGAATTCACAATAACAATATAATCGCGATATCTATAGAAAATAATTAAAAAAAATAATACTAATGCTATCAGTCAAATTCATCGTTAACTTTGTTTGTTGTGCGTTTTGTCTCTTTTTCTGTAAATGAATTGCACTCAAAATATGAGTGTATGGAGGTGAATGTATGTTTACAACATCACTCATTACATTTGCTCACAAGCCTTGTTTGAAGTGGTAACCAAACGTCAGATATCTTCCACAGATGTAAAGAAAACATTCATTTTGGACCCGCCAACGTTTTTAAAATGATTAATTCACAATCATAATGTTTTTTTGTTTGTTTTTTTAGGAAAAATACTTTTATTCTGCATCTTTCTAAAAGCTCTGTGGATGTATTATTTTAAAAAAAATATATATTCGTCTGCATAAAAACCTTATCAATAAGACCTTTAAAGGTTGATAAAAAGGTCATCTGGATGGGCCCGTGGGTTGAATATTTCCTGGTTATCATTAGAAAAACAAATCAAATAGAAAAATGAACACCAACCGCACACAGTGGAATGTCACCTTTCCTCCTTGGCATTGATTCAAAGCATAAACCCCAGTGCCAATATTGACCCTTCATTCACTGCTTTACCCTCACACCTGACCAGTGAGTGAGTACTGTATCTGTATTATACAGTATTACTATGAATTCTGATGGTTCACTGAGGATCTGTATGGGTGAATTTGTGAATTGTTCTATTTTGGGCCCATATGGTGCACTCACTGGAGTCTCAGGTGTTTCTGAAATGATTCTCATTAGTCATACACACACACACACACACACACACACACACACACACACACACACACATCTTCCTTCAGCCGTTGCCGTGAGCAGGCAAACACACGAAGGTGCAAAACCGGTTACAGTCTGGGAATCCATCTGACTTTCATTTCGTACCGTGAACTTGTTTCCCCGAAGTGTCATTATGACAACCAGACATGTAGTGGATTACGAGGTAAAAATGTGTTTTCTATCTATAATTTGTAAGAAAACCGACATAAATGGCTTGCTGTCATGTATTTTCCCACTTGTGTTTATACCTTATACTCAGCATCTGGAAGCAACACTTCACCCTGTCTCGCTCTGAAACAGACACCATGCTGCAGCTGCAGGGTTTGGCTGCCGGTCAGTGCAGCATGAAACAGGTGCAGTGTTTGCACCCTCAGGTGACAAAGGCAGGGCTATGATTACAATCTCTGCATGTGAATATGAATCAGAAGGTGACCTAATCGCTCCACCGACGTCACTGCACGTCTGGCTGCCATCAGCTTGACGTTTCTCTATAGGCTGATTATCGCAGCTGGCATCGGGGCTTACAGAAAACATTATGTGCTTGAAATGTAGGTGTATTTTTTCCCCTATATGGATGGACCATGTACTGATCATGTTTTTTTTTTTTTCTTTTATTCTGTTTTCCTATTCCTTCTCTCCGTCTTCTCTCCTATTTGACCTGTTTTTATTATTAAGCGGAATAAGGGGAACTATTATGATGTCATACTCTATAGCCCCTCCTTCAAGTACTGTTGCGCAATCATCTTTCAACTACCTATTCATTTGTTAGTATGTATTTTATTATAAAACAATTTGTTTCTTTTTTAATGATGATGATGATGATGATGATGACGATGATTACTATTATTATTATTATTATTATTTTTTTTTTTTTATTTATTTATTTTTTTACAAATTTCAATGTATTTTCTATTCACTTACTTATTATTATTATTATTATTATTACTATTATTATTATTATTATTATTATTATTATTATTATTATTATTACTATTATTATTATTATTATTATTATTATTATATAATAATAATAATAATAATAATTTGCTTTATTTTATTTTAATTAATGTATTTATTTGTCTTCTTTTTATTTTACTTTTTTCTTTCCCCTCACATAAAATATTTTTTTTATGGATTTATGATTATGCTATGGCATGTTTTCTGTGTTCTTCAGTGATACTCTATGATTGAATGATTCTGTACCTTGGAGAACATGTATAGTCTAAGTGAGTCCAAAAAAAAAATTAAATGTTCGTGGATAGTTTTACACTCTGAGCTAGTACCCAGTGAAAAAATACAGCAATCGTATAAAGATTTGGCTAAAGTCTGCAACATTCAGGGGATGTTGGAAATCTCATAACTGAATAAATGATAATAAATTGACTGGGACTTGTTGCTGGTTGGAGAGCACGTCAGCAACCACTTATAGTAATGATGTAACAGAGAGCAAACAGCTAACGGCGTTGTGTGTTTGAACAGAATGTTGCCTCTTCAACTTTTGTCATGCATGTTTTGTTAAAATAAAATCCATAAAAGAGGACCTATTATGCTTTTGTGCTTTTTCCTTTTCCTTTAGTGTGTCAGATATTTTTTTGTGCATGTAAAAGGTCTGCAAGGTTACAAAGTCCACTCCAAAGGGAGTTACTCTCCCCCACAGAAACGCTGCTCCTGAACTGCCTGAAACGCCTTGATTGAAGTCCCTCCTTTTCTTCCGTAACGTTGTGATGTCACCAAGTAATGCATTTACATAATACCTGCCTAAAGGCTAGTTTGGTCAACACATTCTCACTCCTGACTTGTCAAATACCGCCGCTTGGTCAGTGCCCCTCGGCATCGGAGACCGACGCACGGGGAGCCCCTCTTGCATTACTTTTGGACGGACCAGGGACGGCGTGTCAATATACGCTCGTTACATCAATGCGTGTCATTTCAAAATAAACTTCCGTTTTCACAGGAAGTTAGGTTTAGGCAACAGAACCATTTAGTTAAGGTTAGGAAACGGTTGTGGTTGACGTTAAATTCACTGACTAGCGACTCACGGGACTCATGGGACTTCCGATACTAACGGCTCATGTGACGACTCGCGGGACTGACGATATAAACACGAGTAACGAATGACGAATAACGCCGCAGGTGGGTTTTCACTGGAGTTAGTTGAAAGCCCCGTTCGTCACGTACTGCTGCTAAAGGGCGCCTCCGTGCATCGGTTTCCAATGCCGAAGGGGAACTTACCAAACGGCGGTATTTGACGAGTGAGAACGGGTTGGTTTGCAACGCCCTCAAACAAATATATATAGGACATAATAGGTCCTCTTTAAAGGCAGTATTACTTTACTTTGATAATTGCGTATACATATAATAAATCAGTGGAGGGGATAAACTGGCTCATTTGGCTAAATTAATCACAGCAGGGCTCCCTATTTGCATTTGCCAGCAGTTCTGTGTTTTCAATGGTGTGCAACCAGTGTATTAGAGATGGAAAGATTGTTTAATGAATGTAGAACGCAGGTCAAACATCTTTAGGAAGACAGTGGAACCTCTTCCTCTTATTCAGATTCTAGTCAGAGAGTTTTGCTAAACAAAAGCTGATGTCACTGCTGGTTAGATTAAAGGTTTGACAATCAGTGAAATCAACCACGCAGACTCTCCGCTCGGCTGCCTATCTGCGTCCCTCGCTCTGGATAATCAGCCGGATGACTCGAAGGCAGACGGCGCTCTTTTTAACGTACTTTTCTCGCCACCATGCAGCCTCTGCCATCGATAAAGAGATTAGAATCAAGCAGATCACGGGATAATCCTGGGTTACTTTTTACACAGTGCCCCAAATCTGCCAGGTCATCAAGTGATACCGACAGTTTACACCGACTCTTATGCAACACAATTGGTCTATACTTCCCACATATGGAGATCTATGCTACTATGGTGATGTTGTGCAGTTTATACAGTGTTTGCAATTTTGGATGACATTATCCCTGAGTTTTACAGCTCCTAACTAAATTATACTAATGTGCCGTAGATTTCTAATTTTCTGTATTTGCAATATTAGGCAAAATACACCACTTTATATGTATTAGGGCTGCAATTTAAGATTATTTGAATTATTCATGAATTTCTTGATTATCTTTTTTGATTAATCGAGTAGTCGTTTGGTCCATAAAATGTCAGATAATAGTGAAAAAAAAAACCCCAAAGATATCAAATTCTCACATTTGAGAAACTGGAAGCGGTGGGCATTTTTGCTGAAAAAATTGTGAAATTACTTATCAATTAACAAAATAATTGAAGATGAGTTTTGTGTCCATTGTCTTATCTTTTAATCAACCAACCATTTCAGCTCTAACAACCAGCACATTGTGCTTTTCACAAATTTTTTGCTGTTCCAAGTAATTTAGGTGTAAAGGACGATTAGTTTTTGAATGTTGATTGCAGGAATAAACAATAGCGACACACTGGATGGATGATGGATGGCTCTGTATCATTACAGTCCGCCTCCCAAACTGACCCAATGAAAGTGAGAGCATTTTTCAGCATTTTTCGTCTACATAAGAATGTTATCAATATAACCTGCAGTAAAATCCTTTGACTTTGCACCTGTGTGTTTGTGTGGGCTTGTGTGTACTAGTGACCGAGTCAACATGCAGGTTTCTGCAGCTATTTAGGTCACTGTGGTTCCCAGGCGGTCCGGTGACCGTCAGGTTCAGGGTCCTCTACTGCCCTCCAGCGGTGGAACTGCAGCTTGTTGTATTGTTATAGTAGCCTATAGCAGGGAGACTGCATGTTTGTGGGAACTAATGAGTCATTACTTAAAAGCATTAACCCTCAAGTCCCTCATGCATGCTGTGCTCCCCTAATGACATCAGCGTTACCGTAGCAACCGAGCTGGTAGACATGACCTTACATTAAAATAAACTGTAGATGTTTTAAATGCAGTATATTTCCAACAATACACCACATCTCGATAATTTACTAGAACTATTCCTTTAAGAAATTAAGGACTAGCCACCAACCAAACTCCAAACAAAAAAATTAACATTTTATTTATCAATTTAACAGTACAGTTTAGAGCTGCAACGATTGATCGATTAGTTGTCATCTATTAAATTAATCACCAGCTATTTTGATAATTGATTAATGAAGTATTTTTTTAAGGAATAAAAAGCAAATGTTGGTTGTTGGTGCTGGATGTGTAAATTGTTTGCCAACACGTTCACCATATAAGTTGTCAATGCTGTGTTTTAAGATTGAAGTGGCTAAAAAGATATATATATAAAATCAATGAATTCAGCTTTAAACTGTTCCTTCTTTAATAAACACCTCGTTGAAGTAAACACATTGATGTCATATATCTTTGTTTCAAGTGCTCATGTATTATCTCAATTTTTCTGTGTTTTGGGAGATTTACAGTGAAAAGTAAATTTGATACATTGACACATTTTGTAATTCATCTTTTCAACTTAGTTTCTTTGGTCGCTATGGTTATTTCAGCCTGTATTCCATTTGTAGAATAGAACCCTGGCCATCAGAATCAGAATCAGCACACACAAGAAGAATCTCAGAACACACAGAGAGATATAAATTCAGTCACACTCAACATATCAGTTGTACACAAGTTCTGGCTATTCACAGTGAACTTACTTTTTCCAATATTCGTATTGAGCGACTTTACCAAACAACATGGACGCTGAGACGTTGAAGGCTCTTCATTTTCTGGACTTAGAGAATGATTCAAGTGAGTGTAAAATCCTGTTATACAGCTGCACGGTGTTGGATATGAGCTTTTTTTGTCTACCTGCTGCCCCTGTGACTGGTGGATCCAAAATTTTACCAGCCACTCAATAGATTACCATTTTTTTTTTTGGCAAATCTTGCATATTTCTTGCATGTTTTACCAGCATTTGGCTGGTGTCTGGTGCTAATTTCCAACCCTGCAACTGCAGCTGCTTTCCATGCACTGCAAAAAGTTTCTTATCAAGTCATTTTGTCTGTAGTTCACTGTGTTTTCCTTAAAACTTTCCTTAAAAAGTGCAACAGCAATCTGACTACAATCTTTACCTGACCTCAACATACAGTATTTGCCATGTGCAGATGTTGTAGGAAAGAAACTTTAACATAAAACTGATGGCATTGAATGTTACAAAACAATGAACTAAATACGGAGTTTTGCAGAACTATCCAACAGGTTGAGGTTAACTGGGTTTATCTCATTTGTAGAGAGCAGTGGCAGCACCACTGAACCCTATGACTGTGTGGGGGACGACTTTAGGGTGACCCGGAGCAACAGGAAGGTCAACATAGGTCACCCAGATTCACCCAAAAACCAGCAGAGGGGTCACAGCAACAATGCCGTCATCAGCGAACCCACTGAGGTGCCAGTGGAGGGTCTGACGGAGAATGGCTCCAAGAGAAAGGCCGGCAATGAAAGGGAGACACCCAGTAAGAGGCAGAGGGCTGGAAACACCGACACCGACACTGGTGAACCCACCGAGGTGCCGGTGGAGGACGTCAGAGAGACTGACAGTGCTGAGCAGTCGACGAGGAGGGAGATCGGCTGCGAAGTCTCCTCGAGCTCCAGCAGTCCTTCAACCTCCCGACAGAACAATGAGAGATCCTACCCAGTCAACACCAGCATAGGTGAATATAGAATATGAAATGAGTGTATGTGAGCACATATACTCCGGCACATAACTCCCCGTAAAACTACAACATTGAATTTTTTACACTTTTTGTATCAAACAAATACTAGATACTGGTCAACAGATTTTCAACAGTGCCAAGGTAGCTGCTTCCAGTCTTAAGCCAAGCTAACCTGCTACTGGTGTTAGCTTCATATTTACCGTACAGACATGACTGGTAACTTTGCCTCTAACTGTGTATAAGCTGTATATGCGTTTATGTATATATTTATATATATATATATATACATATAATTTTATTCTAAACATTTTTTTTTACTTGTGGATATATTTTATTTTATTTTATTTATTTTTAATTTTTTTTATTTTTGTATATGTATGTTTTTCCTGTATCTATAATGGCTGATTTTATATTTTATATTAATGTTGTTTGTCAAGTTTCTTTGTACCGAGAATGTTGTTATTGGGGACGTTTGTGAATGTTTGTTCTGTTGTTTCAAAATGAACAAAAAAACAATAAATATAATATTGAAAAAACAACAACAACTTTGCTTCTAACTCCAGGCAGAAAAGCAAGTCATCATATTTCCCAAAATTGCCAAAATATTTCTTTTGTGATTTTAAGCAAACTGTAATTTAAATAAACACATGAAGAAATGTGTCAGCTTTAATGTAGAAGAACAATAGAAGATTTTACTGACCCACCCGACCCCCCCATAGAGAGCTTAGTGTTAGACGTTCTTCACAACGATGGTAAAACATGAATCTGTGTTTGTGTTTGTGTGTGTGTAGCCAACTTTGAGGCCAAGTATCTGCAGCTTGCCAAGCTCGGAGAAGGAGGCTTCGGTTCAGTTTTTGCTGGGAAGAGAAAAGCTGATCGTTTACCAGTAAGTATTACGTACTCATTCTCACATCACACACACACACACACACACACACACACACACACACACACACACACACACACACACACACACACACACACAGTCATCCCTCCCTGCTCTGACCCAAAGTACTGGTGATTCTGTCCCGTAGGTGGCGATCAAACGCATCCCCAGGGTCGATGTGGAGACCCAAACAATGGTGAGCGATTTGATCCGATGTCTCACAAGCACCAACTAAACTTAAAATCATTGTTTTTTCACTTTCTCGTCAGTCTGTTGGCGACGAGGAAACGGAACCTCATCCGTTAACGCTCATTTCGTTCTGTATATCGTTTCCTTCAGGTCATAAATGGGAGGATCCACGAGGTCCCCGTGGAGGTGCTGCTCATGTTGAGAGTGGCGGGCGGACCGCAGACGGTGGGGAAATCTGCCGCCGTGTCGTTGATCGACTGGTATGATCTCGACCAGGAGGTTCTCCTGGTCATGGAGAGACCGGTGCCCTCTGTGGACCTGTATCACTACCTGGAATACAACGGTCCCTTGACGGAAGACGAGGCTAAGGTACTGACGTTTCTGTGTCAGTGTACGGTGTTCCCCTTCAAACTGCGGCCAAGTAGACACTAAAAAATTGCAAAATTTCTCTTCCTCTCTGTCTCAGAACATCATGAAGCAGCTGGTGGAAGCAGCCATTCAAATGCACTCTGACGGAGTCTTCCATCGTGACATTAAAACGGAAAACGTCCTCGTCGAAACGCGCTCCGAAGTCCCTCGAGTGCGGCTCATAGACTTCGGATGCGGCTGCTTCGCGAAGAAGAGACGTTACCGCTGCTTCTCTGGTACGACGTGTGGCTCCTGCTCCTGCTCTTCATCCATCCATTGATCTTTCGTTTTTTTTATTTAAATCTTTCTCCTTTTCTATCTCCACCCGTGTGTATTGTAGGAACACCTGCGTACGCCCCTCCAGAGTTCTACATAAATGGAACATACAAGGCCGGCCCCACCACGGTCTGGCAGCTCGGCGCGCTGCTGTATGAAATACTGGACGGATACAAACAGTGCATCACCTCCGAGGTCCTGCGCAGTGAAATCACGTTCGACAGAGAGCTGTCTCAAGGTAGGACGACGCTGGCGTAAATACAGTACCTGAGTTTTGGGATTAATAATAATAATGTGCAAAGCTTTTTTTTTTTTTACTTCCATGTTCCGATAGATCACTGCAACTTCCACCCTAATCTTTGCTTTGTTCTCTGTGCTCTCTCTTCTCAGACTGCCAGGATTTGTTGAAGGTGTGTTTGGATGTAAACCCTCGGGAGCGTGCCACGCTAGAGCAGATGCAGCAGCACCCCTGGTTTACATAATCCTGCAAAACCCAACCCCTAAAAAACCTCCAAGCACCCTTTGGGCTGGGCCAATATACAGTTTATAATATATTATTGAATCTTACTTGACTTCCAGCATTTCGTCGTGATTAATGGTTGAAAAATTTAACAATGTAATATTACAATTTTGACTATTTAAACAATTTTAAAAGTTTTAACTTCCTGTCTACACAGGAAGTGTAGCTGCTGCTTATGATCATTTGAGCAAATATTTGATTAGTTCTATAATGTAACATAGTTACAAAGTAACATAGTTACATAGTAACAAAGTTACTCTGCGGCCACCAAATATCTTCTGAGGTGGCCCCCCAAGTTTCATCAGGTCTCTCTTGAGAATGACATTAGTGTCCACGTCCTAACTAAATGCGACACGAGTGTCCTAATTGCCCGCGAGCGAAGCAGCGTTGCACAGCACGACTGAACTTTTGTCGGACGCCCTGCAGATGTTTATTCCCGTTGCTCGCTTTGAAAGCGCCGCGATGATTCGTGAAGTTGAAACGAGGGCATTGATGCTTTCTAGTCGCTGATCCCTTAACGTTATTTGTAAGCTGTTAGCCGTTAGCAGCCGCTGGGCAGCACAGTACTGCTCGGCTAAATGACAGGGCTAACAGATGACGTAAACTGAGGTTCCATTGATGGTCAATTCAGTAAAAATTAGTATTGAGCTAAGGTAAAGGTGCCATTGATTTTCATTATGATGCATTCAGGCTATTTTCAGTAAAAATGAGTAATTGGCAAAGGTAAATTCTAATGTTATCATGGCGTGTTCAAATGTAATCCTGTAAAAATTAGTTTTTGACAAGAAACTTGAATACATACAGTTGGAAGGAGATGTTTTCACAGCAATATAAAATAGATAATAGAGAGGGCATTATGACCTGTTTAACATCCTAACACTAGCTCAAAGCAGCTTAGAATACATAATTAAAACTACTAGTGCCAATCAAACCAAAGCAAATATTTAACATTTATTTCCTAATCATTAGAATTGTGTTTTTATGCGAAAAAGATAGACTGTATCTTTTGTAGCGGGTGCACCAAGAGACTGTGAGACTTGAGTTTTCAATTTAAATAAATAATTATATATTTTCATTCTGTTAATGTCACAGTTAAAGTGGCAGTATATGTTTGGCATATATATATATATATATAAAATTTGCATGGCTCACATACCCCCGCTCACTAGAACTAGACCACGCTGTCAACCATCATAAATTTGAAGTTCCTAAGTTAAATAGTTTCCGAGTTGTACTCCGGAAATGAAAGTGTGACACGCGAACGGGCGGAAGGACGGACACGTGGAGCGCTATATACCCCCCCGACTACGTTGTCCCAGGGGTATAATAAATAAGATGCAGAGTGAGAGCTCCTTCCAGCCTGTAGTCACCCTGCTTGTGACTGGATCAGCTGACTCAGACCTGGCATTAACTTTGCATTTTACCACCAGTACATGAATCGAATGAAATGGAAACCAGGGGCAGCACAGTTGTGAACTCTTGTCATCATTCATTTATTTACAAAAAAACAGAAAAAAAACAACACATGGCTACAGTGAAAAATAACCAAGACATAAAACGTAGAGTCAAACAGAGATCATGTGACACACATTACGTCACGAAAGCATCATCTATTTATAGTTTTAAAAAAAGGAACGAAGCTGTGTTTACGGTTACTGCTCTAACGGATGATCGATGTTGCAGTCTGCATCCTCCAAAGTTAAAATCTGAGTACGGCTCTTCCGCTTTCATTTCCTGTTGTGGCTCGTTCTCTCACGAAGCAGCAGCAGCAGCAGCAGCAGCGCTTCGTCTCGGCGTTTGTGCTCTAGAACTTGAACTCTTTGTATTTCTTGGCACCGCCTCGTGTGTCCTGTGGCTGGGCCTTCCTCTTCTTTTGCTGTACAGAGAGGGGAGGGGGGAAAGAGGTTATTAATATTCAAATGTCACCACAAAGGGAAAAGTGAAATGAGTGTAAACCACACTGCATTAACAGCCTCCCACTTTCCTTTAGTTTATAAATAAAACAGTAGAGTCATGTTTATTTCCTACATAAGCGGTGATCAGTGTATCACGAGGGGCTTAAATATGACCAACTGTTCCATTTTTAATGATGCAGCTGGTCATTTGAAACTGAGGAAAGAGGAAGATAATAAGGGGGAATGCAGTCAGTAATAGAAGAAAAATGTACTTCCTAAAGTTTAATCTCAACTACATTTTAGGGCTGCAAATAACGATTATTTTCATCGTCGATTAATCTGTTGATTATTTTCTCGATTATTCAAAATGCTTGTTTTGTCCGACCAACACTCTAAAACACAAAGACATTCAGTTTACTGTAGAGGAGGAAAGAAATCAGAAAATATTCATATTTAAGAAGCTGGAATCAGAGAATTTTGACTTTTTTTTTCTTAAAAAATTATTCAAAGCGATTAATCGATTATCAAAATAGTGGGCGATTAATTTAATAGTTGATAACTAATCGATTGATCAATTAATCGCTGTAGCTCTAGTATAATGAAACTAAAATTACCTAGAACAATCACACTTGCTGAGACTTAAGAACCAACTTTTTCATTGGTTTTAAAACTGATGTCTGGTTGATTTCATTGCTGTCTTTTGTTGTCGAAACTGCTGGGGAGTTTCCCAAAATTCGCCAGTGTGACCACAACTTTAGAAGCTTTTATCTTTGGATTTATATTGAATATATTGTAACGCCTGTAGAACGGCTGTCAACTTGATCAAAAATATTTAATCCTGATTAATCGCACATTTTTTATCTGTTCGAATTGTACCTTAAAGGAAGATTTTTCAAGTATTTAACACTCTTATCAACATGATAGTGGCCATATATGCTGCTTTATGCAAATGTATGTATATATTTATTATTGGAAATCAATTAACAACACAAAACAATGACCAATATTGTCCAGAAACCCTCACAGGTACTGCATTTAGCATGAAAAAAAATATGCTCAAATCATAACATGGCAAACTGCAGCCCAACAGGCAACAACAGCTGTCAGTGTGTCAGTGTGCTGACTTGACTATGACTTGCCCCAAAACTGCATGTGATTATCATAAAGTGGGCATGTCTGTAAAGGGGAGACTCGTGGGTACCCATAGAACCCATTTTCATTCGCATATCTTGAGGTCAGATGTCAAGGGACCTGTTAAAACGAATTTGCATGAACACGTTATTGTCGCATTAACTTTAACAGCCCTCGTCTGTAGTAACTATATGTGTAGATCTTCTTTATGTCTATGAAACCTGTCGCAGCAAACCCAAGAACTGGGTATAAACTGAATTACTGGAGTGTTTTTTATCAATCAGCAATCAAGAAGAGAAAAAAAGTTTTATTTTGTCTACATGTAGGAAGATTTGTCTGTACCTTCTGTTTGGCGGCGTGCTCCGCCACCATGTCGCTGAAGTCCTCTTTCTCCACCTGGGCCTGCTGTTCTCTGACGTGCTCCTCGTACTTCTGCGTCATGGCCATGGGGTCCAGCTCCAGCTCCTCCGGGGCCAGGGCCACCTCCACGCCCAGCGACTCCTGCCCTCCGCCCGCCTTACGAGCGGCCATGGCCTGAAGACAGCAGAGGAGGATTTAAGGCATGGCTACACACACACTACATCGCAGCATTTGACTTCATTTGCTTATATAAATATATTGCATACACACGCCTATACACAAAAATACAAATCATCTTACCCCCGACACGTCGTAGATGTGCGTTGAGGCCATCATGGCTGCTCCTACGGGGCCAGTTCGTCTCTCCGGGAGCACTGTGAACAGCTGTGGCGTCTCGTTTCTATGAACACAACATAATTAATAATCATAATACTTTAACACCATCCATTAACACTTATGAAGATTTACAGTGGGTGTAAAGACATTTTTTCCACAACTTTGCAGCAGTAAAAAGTAGTTAAATAGTCAAATAGTTCATTTTTTAGATGTAGCACCATTTCTATAAAGAGATTTTTATGTAAATGTTGCATAAATGTTTTATTTTTCATATTCTTAAAGCTCTTTCAATGAACCTATTAACTGAAAATGAAATGCTCCCCTTCTGTTTCTAGCGTGTGGTGCACCATAACAGCAGGAGCGCTACTGTTGGGAGTAAATGGGAAATTAAAACGGCAGCGTTGCCGCGACGACGCAGAGCGAGACACTCACCCGTCCATGGCCTCCTCGATCTTCTTCTTCCTCAGCTCGATCAGCTCCGGCGTCTCCATGCCGGCGGGTACCGACGAGAAGCCTCCGGGCGTGATCAGCCCACTGAAACGGACAGAAAAGACACAGTTACATGATGAGTTTTATCCACGCGTGTCCGTCTCCATGAATGCATCTTTGTGTGCTTGTATGAACATTAAGCTCTTGGAGCTTTGAGAGGACATATAAAGGCAGAAATGGCGTCACTCATCCATAAACACAGATGGACGAGGACACGCACACAGCAAAGAGATCAGACCTGGTGCTTCAATCTGAAAGTTCACGAGCCAGTTGATCTTATAATAACATGGTAAATTATGGTAATTCTATTAGTCTGTGTTTAACCTTGCAGCTCATTGCAAACAATGAAAACTTCCAGGTGAGGAGCCTCTTATTTTGAAATGAGTGTCGCGATTTATATTTTGTGACTTCTCGATTAAAGTGTTATCAACCCCATAATTTGTACCTGTCTGCCGGTGTGAAGAATCCGGTTTCGTCCGTTTTCTCCTCGTCGCTCTCCTCCTCCTCCTCTTCCTCCGACGACTCCTCGTCTGAAGGCTCCAGTTCTCCCCACGGTGCGTGATCCACCTCCTCCTCCTCCGCTTTGGCCTGATCACAGAGTCGACATATTGTTAGACATGTTCTGCAATTAACAATCTGGGTGTATATACAAAGCTCGTTAAGTTAAAGCTGCAGTTGTTACAGGACATTTGATGACAATTTGAACTAAATGTACGTGGCTACACTTGTTTAACTAAGAGAATATACCAGTAGATCGGAAAAAAAATGCATCATGATTCTGATTAATTTAAAGCTTTTCTGTTTAAGATTTTGATCTTGTTGTATAACTTTTCAGTTTCATTACATTCATTTATTTCGGCTGTAGCTTAAAAGAGGACACACAGATAATGATAGTGATAATGTACGAGGGGTGGGAACCACCAGAGGCCCCAAGATACGATATGATCACGATACTTAAGTCACGATACGATCTTATCGTGATTTTAAACATTAGTATTGTGAAAATTGAAAATGGCCATGCCAGTTTTTCCATGCCAAAATGTAGCGTAACTTTGGAGCGTTATTTAGCGTTTCGATTCCTTAGGTTTATATGATACCAGTAACTTTGCTCTAGCTTTCAGACTGAGCCCGCTACAACCTCTGACAGACAGAAAAGCGGTCGTCTGATTGTGAAGAGGTTAATAGTTTATATAATAAAAGATCGATACTTGACGTCTGTGTATCGATACAATATTGCCACGCAAAATCTAGGGCTGTGTATTGGCAAGAATCTGGCGATACGATACGGATCATGATGCAGGTCTAACGATTCAATATATTTCTTCGCCAAAATTTAGTGTAAGTTTGAAACAAGCTAGTATGACATGGTTGGTACCAATGGATTCCTTAGGTTTTCTAGTTTCATATTATAGGATTAACTTCACTAGCTTTAAATCTGAGCCCACTACAACCTCTGAAAGACTGAATAGCAGTTGCGCCTGACGGCGGGCCCGTCAGATTTTTAAGAGGTTAACAAAAAAATCGATACAGTGTTTTGGAAAATCGATACAGTATCACTCAACATAATATTGCAATACTGAAGTGTATCAATATTTTCTTACTCCCCAAGCAAGATATCGCAATACTATGCTGTATCTATTTTTTCCCCACCCCTATAAAGTACCATTTACACATCTTTCATATTAAATGAGATTTACAGTTTCACAGTTATATACAGTATATGTGTGTGTGTGTGTGTGTGTGTGTAGTCCTGACCTGGAAGTCTGCAGCATTGGTCCCAAAAACGTCACCGTAAAGCGGTTTGCCCATTTCGTCTACTGGCGGCTTCCCCCAGCCTCCGGCGTGATAACCAAACGTACAGTTCTGACAGGCAGAGGAGCAAAACGATGAAGGAAATTAAACACACTGAAACATTAACAGATCATCTCTGTTGTTGGGAATAAGCATGCCGTGTACACAAATCGAGTTAGGTTTGCACATTGGAAACAAACTTTTTAAGCACAATAATAAATTGAATTACTATCATCATGCAGGTAAAAAACTCGGTAGTAGTTGTCTTACGTCTGGGATGGGGGAGTTGAGTCCGGGGATCTTGAGGTTGGGGTAGGAGGGAGGGGGGCCGTACCTCTGCATGGCTATCAACCAGGGAGGAGGCACCTTGTGGGCGTTCTGGGGAAGAAGAGGCAACGTAAGCTCCATTTCCTCACTAGATGTTTTAAAACAGTACAGAGTGCTCCTTGAAACAAACAAAACTATTCTAATTGGATCGCTAATTCTCTGAGGGTTTATTTGAGCTAAAAATATGTTGTTTTTTTCTGCAACTGAAGTTATAAAATAACAAAGACAGGCTTCCCAGGTATATTTTTTTATACCCGTCATTATCTCCAGCTGTCGTGTTCCTCTCCTTGTTACTGCGTTTCTGAATAAACAACTTGTCACGTCTCGTTTTACAGGAGGAAGATTAATTTCCACAGCCTGTACAGTCACACATTCAACAGCAGTAACAAGGAGAGCGACACACCAGCGGGGATATCAACAATGTAAGACAGGCAGCTGCAGCAGATATAATTACCCAGCACAGCAGTTGACATATTTTTGGCACAAGTGGAACCTCATACTACTCAACATGTACCCTATAGACCCTTTTTGTGTCATGATTACGTCACGGTGTTAGCTGGAGGCAAAACAAAGGAAAGACTGGAGGCTAACTTTAGCAGTGGGCTAAAGTTACACATCGAACATGTAACCTTGCTGTGTTGTTGGGCGCCAGAATCGACATATCGCATACATTTGAGATGACAAACTGTGATTTGAGTCTCTAGCGAGCTACAATATCAGCGAAACGTTTCAGAGATGGAGAGTAAATGTTGCTAATATTTAGCCTTCAGCCAATGGCTCACGACTGCGGTAAGCAGAAGGCTAATCTATTCTTCAGCCATTGTTAAAAAAAAAACAAGCCAACAATACTTGCTAGCCAGCGTTAACTAACGTGTTCACAGAATTATTCTGCCTCCACTTAACGCTCCGCCCACAAAATGTGTCATCGTGTTTACTGACAGAAAAGGGGTCTATATGGTCATATTTATGTATTTTTTCCTGAGAAATTGCACTTAATTTCAGTGCTTTGCTAACTTTAATGTTTTTTTGCTCAGTAAATTCACGTTAGTGGATCTTACAGGTCCGACTGGCATGCCCAGAGCGATACGCAGCTCATCAGACAGATCGCCCGGCTTCTTCTCTTTCAGACGAGTTTCAAACTCTTTTCCCTGCGGGGACACAAAAACACACACAGCAGGTCATTTATTGGGCCTTTTAAAAGCAGCTTGCAGCACCGACTATTCATTTATCAGCGAGGGTGATTCGCCGCGGAACTATAAAAAAAGCTAAGAGAACCTCGTACCTCGTAGTAAAGATCTCCGTGGATAGTGAGTTTGGGTTTGATCTGCCATTTGAAGAAGGCGTCGTGGAGCTTCTGGTAGTCGATGTCGATCTTTCCCATCTTGGGACGGACCTTCTCCCTCATTTTGGTTTTCATGGTTTTGGCGTCCTCCTGTGAACGGATAAAGGAACAATGATGAAGAAGCTGCGTCTGAATTTCACGTCTCATAAAAACAGAGAAGTTGAAAGGAGCGGCCGGTGTCCCACCTTCTCCTGCAGAGCCTCCCTCATCTCCTGGATGCCCGTTTTCTTGATGAACTCCGGCAGCTCAAACGGAGGCTTCTCTATACCTCTCTTTCCCTGCAGATACTTCCTCTTGAAGCACCAGTGGCGGGGCACCGGCACCGTGTTCCTGGTGGCCTTCAGGTGGACCAGCAGCTTGGGCTCCTGGGCCGTCACGTCGTGCATCTCCACCACATCTGGACGAGCCACCAGCTGAGCAAAGAGACGGGAAGAGACATGAGATGAAAGGTTATTGAGAGTAGTGAAGCAACAGGCTGAAAAAAATAATAATCACAATTATTCTAATAATGACTTTTAGCCTTAATATACCTGTTTGAGCTCAGCCACAGTCAGCCTGTTCATCCTCCTCAGCTTCTTCTTCGACAGTTTAGGGACATCTGGTCTCATATCCTGTACGTGAAAAATATTTCAAATGTTTTTACATGTGAACCAACACGATTTTGTTTATTTCTGTTCCGTTTTCTTTACAGAGGGAAGGACTCAAACCTCGTCACTGTCGTCGCTGTCTTTCTTCTCGTCCTCGAAGCCCTTTTTCCGCAGCACGGCCGTCTCCAGCTTCTCCGTCTTCTCGGGCTCCTTCTCCTTCTCTTTCTTCACATCATCGGTCAGCTGGGAGACAGAAGGAAATGGCTGCGTTACGGCAAAACGGAAGCAAATGCCAGAAGACACCTGAAGGCAACATTCGCCTGAGTACAGTAAGTCAATAGTTCTCTAGGGTTACCTTGAACGCCTCAAAGATCCTCTTGAAGAAGATGTAGTTGGGGTCGTAGATCTCCGGCTCCTCTGTGATGTACTCGATCTCCACCTCGGGCTCCTTTTCCTTTTCCTTATCCTTCTCCTTGTCCTTGTCCTTGTCCTTATCCTTGTCCTTCTCCTTGTCCTTGTCCTTGTCTTTGTCTTTGTCTTTGTCCTTCTCTTTCTCCTTCTCTTTGTCGCTGCCCTCCTTCTTCTTCTGCTGCTCCTGCTGCTGCTCCGCGTGCTCCTTCTTCTCCAGGGCTCGCTTCTTCTTGCTCTTCTTCTTGCGGTTTCTGCGTCGGCGGTTTTTCTGAAGGGAAGGTTGATAAATTGAAGAGTTCAAATAACTTTAAAATACCGTAAAAACTGCATTTAATAGCCCGGGCTTTTGAATTATGAATCATTCATTTGATCTAGCTCCGAGACAGTTAACGACGCTCGTTTTACGGCACCGGCACACCGACACAACATCTCTCTTTATCCTGTTACCCACCGTTTAATTAGACCTGCATTTGTCAAAACGTGTAGCCACACCCGGCGAGTAAAAGGGACTCGCCGTCTAATTTCGGCTCTGCTTTTAATTGAAATTTTGCGGTATTTATTAAAAACACGTGTGAAAAAAATGTATCTTCCTGCATTGGTATGCACTCGTTTATCTTGGGATTACAACGCAGGCAGTATTTCTTTTTGTGATGACGTGCAAATATGAAAACCCAAAGAGGACTTGTGGCAGTTTAGGTTCTGCTTTCACAACAACAACAACGCATAAGCCCTCATTTATGAATGAGACATGACTCAAATATAACAAGTACAGCGGCCTGGTGCTGCTGGAGAGACGGTGTGAGAAAAGACTTACATCTTTCTTCGATATCTGACTGTCATCGTCTTCCGTCTCAGACATGACTGGTGCAGAGGAGTTGTTCAAGTCCATCTCTGCTCCCTCATCATCTTCTTCCTCTTCTGACAGGAAGAGAACAGAAACAGACACAATCAGATTATGAACCCGAATGCAGCCACATTATCCCAGTGTCTAACAATCCAATGGAAACATATTCCAGTAAAACAGTGAGTAACAGATGTACTGACCTGCTGGGTCGGTGAGCTGCTCCTGTCTGATCTCCTTCAGCTGGAGGATCTTCTCCAGAGCTTGAGGGATCTTGGGCCCGCTGACGCTGACCTCCTCGCTCTGCCACATCTGGAATGGAATTTTGAAAACCGAATCATCAGTAGTGTTATCTCTCTAAAAAAACACGTACTCTGTGTTCACTCAGCTGTGAATGGGGCTGTTCAGCAAAAATGTAAGTTTTAAATATGGAGTCTGTGGGTTTGGGCAGCAAAAAAAAAGAAGAAGAAACCTCAACTGAAATCTTTGGAAGAACCACAACTCAACTGAAGTCAGGTACACGAGTTGCCTCCCAAATTAACACATAAAAAAAAAAACACATACCTCTCTGTTATCTTCTCCCGGAGGAGGTGGCACTCTCTGTTTCTGGGTCGGCATCATGCTGACACCAGGAGGCAGCGGCCCACGAGGATCCATACCTGCAAAAACACAGATTGCAGGTGATAAAACTTTACTTACGATGTGATCATTTACACCAAACATGTGGTGTAAAAAGTCAGCCCTAAAACCTCACTGGAGAAATATAGTTTACTTTGTGGCTTAGGCAGAATGAAATTGTGATATAAAACTAAGTTATTATGGGTGAGGTAACGTGCAGCAGGAATAAGAAATCGAACCAACATACCTCTCACTGGAGGCATGGCTCTGGGCCCGCCCGGACCCTGCTGCATCTTCACCATCTCATGCTGACGCTCCTGTTCCAGCATCACTGCAGCCTGATATACAAGAAGGAAGGAGATGGGACTTAAAATACACGGTTAAAGAAAAGGAGTAGCATCGAGGGTGTACGGAGACAAAAAGAGAGAAGACAGAAAAGGATGCGCCATAACTGTTATGAAGTGAAACTGCTATAAAATACGGAAATGTACAAAAAACTCTTTCCTAAGAGTCTTTGTTACATTTTTTCAAATCTCTAAATCTGAAGTGAATCTCTATCTGACGAGGTGAACTATCTATATCGTCTCACCAGTTTCTGCTGCTCCAGGAGATCCTGTTCATCTGTGATACACAGAATCAATGAATGACAGAGCAACAGTCAAACAAAAAAGTCACTTTACGGTGTTTTCTGTCTGCTCTGGAGTGACTGAAACTTTTATCTGGCAGCTGTCAGACATGAGTGTAGCTGTAGTTTTTGTCAGATATTTTGAGTTGTTTTATATAATTTGTGTCCCTTGCTTTGAGGACAGATGTTTTACGGAGCTGTTTTTCTTAATCCTACCAGCTCACAGACTGGTTCAGACTCTCAGTGTTTGAAAGGGAAAGCTGAAAGTGGATCACATAGTGGGTAAACGTCACCTGCTGCTTTGCTCTCTCCTCTTGCTGTAACACCATGGCTGCTCTGTGCTGGGCCATCTTCAGCTGATCGTCCTGCGACAGGCCGGGAGGGGGCAAGCCCGGGGGCTCCATGCCCATGTGGATGCCGGGCGGAGGGGGCCCTCCGGGCATCATGCTCATAGCCTGCATCATGCCTATGCCAGGAGGCATGGGGGGCATGGGCATCGGGGGCATGGGAGGGATGCCGGACATCTGGAGAGGAGGAAACATAGGAGACTGTGAGGAGAATGGGAGGTATGAGGGTGGGAAGTGAACTCACATAGAGGCTGTGATTGGCCAAAGTCTCCCGTTACGGGCTAGATTTTTTTAAAGCCTGAAAACAGAGCCATGAGGAAGTGCAGAAGTCTAGTTATCTCTCAAAACACTTGACTTACAATATGCTGAAAGGTTATTATGGAATTCTTGCCCAATGATGCCAAAAATATTCTGCCTATTGCCGCTTTAAGCACCATCATTACACTTTCAAAATAGAGTGGTATGTGCAAATATGTCATGCAGTTTTAATATGCAACATTAGGTGGTAATACACACTACACTGATAACACCACCATGTCCGGGAAATCTGGTAAGATCCACCGGCAGTATGTGTGATCACACATGAACTATACGTATAAAAAGTTTTACACATTTTCAGCTATGTTTTCCATTTGATATGTGACTTTTACCTGGGAGCCCATTGATTTGTCATCATTGGGTTTGCTGAGGAGGATCCCAGTCTGCAGAAAGTAAACCCAAAAAATGGGTGAACACTTTTGTGCTAAAGACTTTATGAGCAACAGTATCCGAGAAGTAGACTGTGCATTGTTTGATTTAATCGCATTGAGAAGGTAGATTCAACACTAGCCTCTCTTCACAGCTACATTTAAAAGCATGCATGATCAAGGCACTACTTTATCCCTATCTAGTCATGTGTAGCTGTAAGGTGGTCAACAATACTAAACTT
This sequence comes from Sebastolobus alascanus, assembly GCA_916701645.2. Lineage (NCBI taxonomy): Eukaryota > Metazoa > Chordata > Actinopteri > Perciformes > Sebastidae > Sebastolobus > Sebastolobus alascanus. The sequence goes on from CAKAOJ020000124.1 coordinate 2,045,929, forward strand.
GAAGCAGATCACATATAGCTGTGTGATAGTAAGAGTGCTGCACAGAATGTAAAAGTACAGAATGAGCTTTTCCTAGAAACATGTCAAGGCTAACAGGTGCAAACATTCAAGACACTCAGCATCAATACGAGGGAATTGCTGTTACGTGGTTCAAACTATCGGCACAGACTTTGTAGTTGCATTTACCTGAATCATGTAGCCCTTCAGTCTGTCAATCAGCTCCTCTCTGGGACCTGGAGAATGACAAAAAAATACTTAATTCAAGCAAGTATGTAGAAGGCTGTTTTTATTCAGGATTCTCTGGTAGTTTGGCAAATGTCTGATGTTTACTTTGTTATTTTTACAACAACAATCAATCTGGAAGAAAACGCTCTCTTAATTCTTGCATGCTTATATCCCTGTCGCTGTTAGATGAAATATGTACATCCATACATGACTCTTTTTTGTCATGACAAAAAAGAGTCATCTATTTACATGGAGGTTTGCATTTTCAATGATGACCAAATAAAACACTAAAAAAATGTAAGATTAGAGTGTAATGAACAGCAAATGAATAAAATAAAATGGTAAAATAGCACATTTATCTCGCCTATAAGCAAAAAACAGTACACCATACTGACTCTACTGTTAACAACAGTCATGGTATAACATTGCACTTACACCTCAATGAATATAAGCTGTGTTTGCCAGACTAGTTAAGCCCCCTTCAGCACTAAACTGACTACCATATCTACCTACAATATCTACCTACCATACCTACCTACCATATCTACCTACCATACCTACCTACCATACCTATATCTCCTATATTTAACCACCCAGCACTGTATCACTTTCTGCATTACATTCACTTTTTTAAATAGTCCTGTATTTCAGCTGTTTACCCTGCACTATATTCATCTTTAACAGTTCTTCTGCACATTGCATATTTTGTTTTATACTCTGTATTACTTACATGTGTCTTGTAAGTACTTGTGTCGTTTTTACTAACATGTGTACTACTCACCTGTGACGTTTTTACTAATATGTTTGCACTATGGAACTGTGATGCTGGAAACTTGAATTTCCCTCGGGATCAATAAAGTTACTATCTATCTACCTATCTACCAGAGTAGTAACCTAACTCTGACAAGTGACCCTTCATTGGAGTTAGCCAGCTAGCTACCAGCTAGCTCAATAGCTAGTTACTTACCTAAAGGACCAGGTGTTAGTGCTGCTTTCAACACATTATGTTTGGTGAATTACTTGCATGAATATATAGTACATTTGAAAGAGTGTAAACACACCGCCGGCCTAACTTTAGCTCAACGCAGGTGTTGCGTTTTGATAGCTTAGCGTTAGCAACAGGCTAGCTGCTGTTAGCTAAACACAGCTCCCTCTTCCTCCAGTCTTTCCCGCTCTTAGTCTTACCCATGGTTGGCGCTCCCAGCTCCGCCAGCCTGGCGTGAAGCTCCGGGTGGCTCCATGTGTTCAACGCCGCGATAGCGCTGCCTAAATCGGTCGGGACGGACTCGGTGCCCGGTGGTCCGTCGGATGCCATGTTTCAGTTGAGCTGAATGGGAACAACGGCGGCGGCTGCAGAATGGGACTGACGCAGAGCATGACGGGAAGCTTCCTGCCGCACTCCCTGCTGGGACATGAAGTCCGAAAGGAGGAACGTCGCATTTACTAATTAGAGCCTCTAGGTGTCAGTGTTGACACCTTGAATCTTGCTTGACATCACTATAATCATTATTTTTTAGCTTAGTATGAATGTATAAAACATTCAGTTTTATAAAACAGAATTAATCAAAGCGTTGAAGCTTAGAAAGACATAGATTTCTTGCTAAAATTTGCTTTTATACTCAAAATAATAGAGTGTTTTAAAACGATGTTGAGCAAAACCTTACAGCAAAACTTTAGAATGTCATTTATCTTCTGTTTCAGGACAGTTTAGGTATCCAACATAAAATATATTAGCAGTAGAACATTTTAAAAATTTAGTGTTGGAAGAACTATTCGGATTCATTACTTAAGATGTACTAAATTGAAAGTAAAAGTCCTGCATTCAAAAGTAAAAGTAATGAAGTATTATCCACAAAATATACTTAAAGTTTCAAAAATAAGTAGCCAGTCATTATGCAGCAGAATGGCGCCTATCAGTGTTATGTTGGCCTATTATATATTATATTATCTGGATTATTATTAGGCCTATTGGTGCATTAATTTGTATGCAGCCTTTTGATGTTGCATCTGGTCGAGATTGAGCTGAACTATTTCACCTACTGTTTGGTAGTTTAGAATGCATAATATATTAGGTGATGATACCGATGCTGCAAAAATTTATTTATTTCTGCACAATTTAAGATTACACAAACATAACAAACAAATAATAATATACAGTGCAGGGAGTGGCAGAAAACCCACTGGGCTTATTTGAAGCCTCCACCTAGAGACAAGATTAATATACAGAAATAATATAACTACATAATAGTGATGACAAACAAGATCTATATAATAACAACCATAACATAGCCTACTGTTTCTCTGTAAAATTAAAAAATAAAATAAATTGTAAACTGCAGCAGTCGGTTACAAAAAAAGGACAATATTTTCCTCTGAAATTAAGTAAATAGTTAATAATGAGTTACATTCCAGCACTGAAGAAGGGCGACCAGCAAACCCCAGAAGGTGGCGCCCTAGGGGACCGACTATATGGCCTGTGCCTTAAACCTAAAACTCCTGTATTCATTTATCCCTTGTATGTAGAGCCAATACAACTCACAATGTGCAATATCTGAACTGTTTTTATTGGTAATTACATATTTCTCGGCCGAACGCACAACTGGAAACACACTCCCCTCCCTGCAGGACTTGTACACAAGGAGGTGCAGAACCAGAGCCTGTAGGATTATGAAGGATCCCCGACACCCCAACAACTGACTGTTCCAGCTGCTGCGGTCAGGCAAGCACCTCCGCAGCCACGCAGCCAAAACAGAGAGACTCAGACGGAGTTTCTTTCCCCAGGCTATCAGGACTGTGAACTCTGACCTCACCAGGGCGCCCACTAAGCGCCACACGCTGCCCGTCTCACCCACACACGTTCACACACACACACAAACATAGGGCTACATACAGAGAATACACATACACTTATCATTATTCTATTCACACTTATATTTATATTCCACATTGCATACTGTCCCCTCCTTCTGTAAAAATAATACCTGAGTCCCTTTAATTTTTTATTACATTTTAAATATATTTGTATAGTTGTTGTTTGCACAATCTTGTGAGCACTGCCACTTTGCATTTCACTGCACATCCTGTATGAGTATGTGACAAATACAACTCTTGAATCTTGAATTTTCTATTTATCTATTTATCTTTTTATTTCTTATTTATTTGTATTACTGTTTAATGTAATGTGCATGCACCGCTATTTAATTATATAATTTCGTTGTGCAATGACAATAGAGGAATCATATTCGATCTATAAAGAAGCCCTCCCTCGGTGTAGTGTGGTTTATGACTTGCGGGCCACTGCGCAGGCGCAGTACGAAGGGGCGCACATTAGATCGTATAGATCACAGCAGAGGAGGCAGCAGGGCGTTTCTAAATAATACGCGCTGGTCGAGAGAAGAGGAGGGGTTGTTGAACCTACACTAAACATGGACGGAAAGCCGAGTTGCGTATTGAATGTCTAAATAACTGCCTTTTAAAGGAAACATCCGGCAAGGTAAATATATAAGATTCCTTCATCAACACTGGTTTCAATTACAGTTTGCGTCGTTGCGCTGCTGGGAGAGATGTATCTTGAAATGCTTTTGACATCCTAGCTCTGAACTTTTTTTTTTGTGCATGAGAAGTGCATGAGTCGTGTTGAGAAAACTGTAACAGATCATGTAGGGCTGAAGCAAACTCCTCGCAGTCGCTTCCAACTTTCACGACACCATAAAAACTGCTAAATCTCTTGTTATCGCTCGCATTTCCTTTTTGCTCACCGTGTATATACTATCTTTGATGAGATGAGACGCCAGCTGTTCTTGTTGGTCAACTTAAAAAGTTGTAGTCTGACAGCTGGACACTGTATATCTCCTCTCAGGGACCACACCTACCTACCACCAGGACTACATGCTTATCTGCGTGAGCCATGCACAAGGACTTAAGAGGCCTTAAAATACACTTTAATATATTCACTATAATTAAACCACTCAAAGTAGAACGAGTTCTCTACATGCACAGTTTGTTTTTAAGTGTGTGTGTGAAGCCAATTTCTACATCCTACACTGATAAAGATCCAAGAGTCAGCATTTATTCTCCCCCCATTGGACACTGTGTGTGTCTAGTTTCTCTGCAGGTCAAACACTTTGGCTATTTCATTTCACTGTGTTTGGAATATGAAACCATGCATTGCAAAAATACACCAGAGGCAGGTCAGAAATGCTTACTCGCAGCACAAACACTTGGACCCCACACACCCTACAGGCATAGTTGCAGTACAAGCAGCATGTATTTAAGCAGTGTCGTGAGGAGGAAACCACTGGCACATTATCTCAGGCACACATCAGCAGAAAAGCAGCAGTGACACGTTACTGTACTGGCATTTGGATTGGTTTCAAAATCCTTGTGTGACTGCTGGTAAACTCGTGTGACCCCCTGTGTCTCCCATAGTATAGTCACCTTATGCAATTCATTACATGGTGTGCCACGGAGGAAATATGCTGATGCCTTTGGGGTTATTTCTGTAACACATAAAATCACTACATTGTTTGGGTACATCGATTTGAATTGGCTCCAGCAGATAATGTATTGTGATTCTCTGTGTTGTTGGACTGTAGCTCTGGTGAAAAAGTGAGGTCGCTTTCCTTTATGCTTCTGGACATGCAGTCTACTGCTTGTCATTTCTCATAGATGTCATACCTGCAATGGGGTGGAGGATATCTGTGTGTGTGTGTGTGTGTAAGGGGGGTATGTAAGTGTATTTCACATGTGAGGGGAAATTAAATATTCATTACAGCCAGATTGAACTCACGTTGGGCAGAGTGCGCCCCGATAACACGCAGCAGGGATAAAAAAAAACAATCAAATCACCAAATGGTTGGATGTTAGTGGAATATATTGTACTTTGTTGTTGGATACAGTAGTGCTACAGTAGCACACCTACTTTTCTTCTTTAATTACTGTTATTAAAGTAGCTTAAAATGTTAATAATGCCACACAGTAATTGTCAAATATGTTCACCATACATGTACATGTAGGCCTAGACTACCATTTTCCATAGAAACAGGATTTACTGGTCTCCCTGAAGGGGAAAGGCGTTGTTTTCATGTGATTTAGGTGACAGAAGGTCTATTTATGTTTTATTTCTTTTTATGTATTGACTTAAGAGTTAAACATTTTACTATTGACCGCTGCTGATACCCTCTAGTTTGATAATTATAACTATTATATAATATATTCTAATTTTTTTGCAAAATGTATAGAAGGTCCTTTCTGACAAATGTTGCTTTTTCAACAGTATATTTGGTGTCTTATAAGATTATGTGGGCTGTGCATTTGTAACCTATATACAGTATATGACAGAAAAGAAATAAACAACACTCACAGTGGTGGTGGCAGTTATAGTAATAGTAACGGCATTTATAGTAGAAGTATTTTTAAGGCTGGGTATCATTTAACATTTTTTTATCCTAGTGAGTGCTAATATGAGCATGTAATACCTTTTTTATACCTTATTTTGAAGAATAAAAACACAATCAGACGCGCAAGAACTTTACCGAAAAAAAAGTTTAAAATTGACAAAATTATCATCTAAAGGTTCCATATTGGTAAAAGTAAGATTTTTTTATGTCTTTTATATTATAAACTAAAGCAGGTTTAAGTACTGTATAAATACTGTGAAAGTATCGAAACGCTCAATCTATGGAGAAATACAAACGTCTGTATTCAGAAACTGTGCCTTTGAAACAAAATGTCAGGATTTCTGTACATTTGTGATGTCACAAATCTACAATATATATGGTGCCTTCAAATGTTCAAATGAAACTCGTGAGCTCGTGTTTACAACATGGGAAGTCGTGTACACATTTATAATATTTTATTGTTCAACACAGGCCATTTCGGTAGAATATGACAATAGGTTGTACATATTTTTGTTTTACTTTTGTATGGCACTTTGTAGGAACGAACAATTGACTTTCACTTCTTAGCAATATGCTAGCTATAGCTATAGCTAAACAATTCTTCACAGTCTGTAAAATTGGATCTGTAAACGTGCCGTTGTGGCTACATGCTCTGTTCACTTGGCTCTGTTAACAGGAACATTTTTCAGTCAGTGAGCTGGGATGTTTTTAATGGGTGTGGTTCACAGTGAACAGTGTAAACTGGAGTTCTTCTGAGCCAATAAGAGCCAAACTCTTTTCAGCCGACTGACAGCCGGGTCTTGAAACAGGAAGAGTGTTCAGTTTGGATAGTGGAGAGTTGATGTAGCGATAAAGAGACGGAGCTAAAAGAAATAAAAAAAAAAAAAAAAAAAGGGAGAGTTAAAAATTAACCATATGTTATAAAGAAATAAAGAGACGGGGAAGAAGCAAATCAAGGACAACAAAGACAGACGAACTGAGAGGAAGCGTTTCAGAAGCTCCGGTTCTGTCAAGAGCTTCGGTGGCGCTAATGACAGTTTACACTTCCTCTTCCCCGTCACTGCTTAATTAAAGAGTCGGTGAGAGCTTTTGCTTGTTCTGGGCCTCGTGCTGCCTTCATTGTGCATCAAGATTCACACGAAACCGCACCCTCTGTTAGCCCTCTGCACAATAAATACACACACATACAGAGCTGCCATCCACCACTTAGTTAATACACCTACACTACATCTGATTAAACATTGACTTTGATAAGTTTCGGATTGACACTGTGTACACATTCAGCGTCACACAGTGAAAGTAGCACGGATGTGCCTATTGTGACTAATCCCTTTGCTATGTGTGTATGGTCGACTGAAAAGGAACAGGCAGGGCTCATTTGCCTTTTAAACCCTGAATGCATAGAGGGGGGATACATAGCTGCTGCTTTTGTCTGTGTTGCACACACAGGTAGGAGCTATGTGGACTTTCATCTCTGCATACTTTCTCTGTTCTAATTTTTAACTTCTTTCTTTTAGAGTTGCTGACGGGACTAGGAAGGACTGCCCTCCTGTTGGCATCTGGACAAATAATCAGTGATTGTTGCTCTCTGGGACAACATCTGCCTTCGCTGTGAGGAGGACATCTCTCTCCAGAGCCTGCATTTTTGAGCCCCTACACTTGTAGCATTCGAAGCATCCATCTACAGCAGAACCCACAAGTACCGCAACCACGCAGCAGCCTGGTCAATATTTTATAGCTTCTTAATGGCCACTGATGTTTCAATCTGATATATGATTGAGCCTTGAAGCCATAACCACCTTATATCAGATTTACATCAGCACAGTGCTTTCCATTCAAACTGTATCTACAGCACAGTTGCCTCATTCATTATTTACACATCTTACTTTCTTATTGTAGTTCCACAACATACAACAGAGAGTGACAGCTCAGGATGCAGGAGCACATCTATGCGACAGGCATGGCCGCCAAGTTGAGGAGCCAGTGGGATCGCGACGAAGGTCTGGGACAGAATCACAAGGCTGTGAAGTTTCTGGGTCAGGACTACGAGTGTCTGAAAGCCCAGTGCCTCCAGAGTAGGAGGGTGTTTGAGGATAGCTTGTTCCCATGTGCTGCATCGTCTCTGGGGTTCAACGAGCTCGGACCGAGATCCTCCAAGACGTCCGGAGTCCGCTGGATGAGGCCCACGGTGAGAAAGGGAGGGTGGGTCTGAGTAATTTAGCTGAAAATGGCGTCTTAGCTGGGATGTTATTATTAATTCTGACTTTGGGGAATTATACAAACAATCAGGTTTGTTAATGGAGCAGTTCATTATAAAATGATTAACTATTCACCCCAAAATCTTCATCAAAGTTTGTAGGACCATCAGACAGGTTTCATATAAGAAGTGGACGTAGTCACCGTGACGTCACTCATTGGTTTGTGGACTGCCGTTTTGAAGCCGTGAGTTTGGCATTTTGGTCCATCGCCATCTTGTTTTTTTGCAACCGGAAGTGACACAAGAGGGTGGAGCTAAGTGCAACTGAACCCGAATAAGACATTTTTAGGCGAGCAAAAAGGTTATAATTAACTTTCATGAACTGAAAACACACTGTGAAATGGTTAAAGTTCTAAGACGAAAACATGGACAACTCACAGTTCGGACAAAAGAAGACTTGAAACTAGTGATTGAGACCATAAACTCATGTTTACAATGTTTACTGAGGTAATAAATCAAGTGAGAAGTAAGCTCATTTTCTCATAGACTTCTATACAATCAGACTTCTTTTTGCAACCAGAGGAGTCGCCCCCTGCTGGCTATTAGAAAGAATGCAGGTTTAAGGCACTTCCGCGTTGGCTTCACTTTTCAGAACCAGAGGTTGCCACTTGGTTTTATCTCAGCTTTCTCCCAAACTACTGACATTACTCAGGCTGTGTTTTTAAAGCTCTAAAAGAGCATGCTAAATAAACCCTACAGTAGCTAGTATAGTCCTCTGTCAAAGCATGTCTGAGCAGGCCATTCTTAGTGAGGAAAGTATAGGAGATAATCTGGTAAATATAAGAATTTTAGACCCCCCCCCCCCCCCACTAGGCAGGTATTTTGCAAATATGTTACTTGGTGACATCACCACGTTACAGAAGAAAAGGCGGGACCTCAAGCAAGGTGTTTAACGCAGTTCAGGAGCAGTGTTTCTTTGGGGGAGAGTAACTCCCTTTGGCGTGGACTTTGGGCTTTGTAACTTTGCAGACCTTTTACATGCACAAAAAACTATATAACACACTAAAGGAAAGAGAAAAAGCACCAAAGCATTATAGGTCCTCTTAAACTTCAAAGGTTTAGGAGAAAGTTTAACTTTCTACGTGTTTGATGATCCTATGAATTCCATCAGACATTGACTGATGACTTCAGGAGTGAACAGATGACACATTTTTTATTACCTGCTATAATATTTTTTTTTTACCTCCCAAGCAGCCTTTCCTCACAGACTTAAATTTCATCTGTTGCTTGGCAACTAAACTTTCTGTCAGAAATGATTGGTGAATATCATTTTAACGTTCCCACAGCACCAGTTAGGAGTTTGCAAGTGTCTCAGAGAGGCTTTTTTCTCTTCTTCCTGCTTTTTATACGTCAATGTATCTCCACAAACCTCCAATCCTTCCCTTTTTGCCTCTCCCAGTCTCTCATCACTGCTCACGACATTATAAATACATCAGGGTGCTCCCTGTAGCCCAATATGACACCAGAGAACCAAGTGGGACTGTCTTCATTGGGTGTTATCACGGCAGCCCTGAAGACACTCTCGTTACTGTTTGATTTGCACATACCGTGACAGTTCGCTGCTGTCAGCCCCGTAATAGAGCAGCGAGACGAGTCGTGATCTTAAAAGCTCCCGGGGTCGTGATCATCAGCGTGACTGCAGCCTGTTAGCTCCTCTCGCAGCTTCCATTTGAGTGTGCTTGTGTGTTAACGTGTGTCCTGTGGCGGCTCTAATGCTTCCCGGGGTCTGGTCTCTCCAAAAAAGTCGTCACGTTTTATAATGCATGCTCCTTCCCTGCACCACAGGATCTGTAATATTTACGCTGCACGAGAGAGTTCATGGTGTTCTCATCACCCCAAAAAAATCGGTGCTCTGTGTGAGCGTGAAACAGAGAGTTTAAGCCCGTGTGTGTGATGGCTACTGTTTCTGTGAATTCAACCATGCGTCTGATGGTGCGTGTGTTTGTAGGGCACGAGAATAAATGGGATATTTCTTTTTATAGCTTCATGCGGGGTTTCTCACGCTCAACATGCTGAGTCGAAGGTGGTTTACGAAGCAGGAAATACTGGGAAACAAGAGGTGGACGAGAAACACTAGAAAGCAACACTGTTTTCCTGCAAATGTTTACATTTTGTGATCTCTGCTGGTCCTCATATAGTCTGGTGTTAATTTTAGCTGTGTATTTCTAAGGAGCAGGTTCACATTTTGGAGAATTATAATTGATGTTGACAAGATACCTAGCAAATATTCATGGTTAACGGATTAACAAAATTATTGCCATTTAATTATCTGTCGATCGACAATAACAGATGCAGCTCTTTATACTTGTTACTGTTTTCTGTTCATGAAAGTTAATTATAACCTATTTGGTCGCCTAAAAATGTCTTATTCAGTGTTCAGTTGTACTTAGCTCCTCCCTCTTGTGTCACTTCTGGTTGCAAAAAACCAAGATGGCGACGGCCAAAATGCCGAACTCGAGGCTTCAAAATGACAGTCCACAAACCAATGGGTGACGTCACGGTGACTACGTAACTTGTCGATAGCACGGTATTGCAATATTGCGTTTATTGCGACAGCCCTATAGCGAGTCACCAACTGCATCCTATAGACATTTCTATGGATTAGACCCTTTGTACTAGTCAACACAATCAGCATGAGAAAGACAGCAAATGTAACATGCTTGTAAAATGGTAATCCAAAAGCAAACATTGCAATAATGTGATTGTTTGTTTGTTTGTGTACACTCGACAGGAGTTCTGCAAGCGTCCTGAGTTCATCGTAGATGGAGCCACTCGCACAGACATCTGCCAGGGAGCTCTGGGTAAGTTCCCGTCTGTTACTACTGTGTGATCCAGCTATTAGAGGACAGGAGAGGACAGGAGAGGAGAGAAATATATCTTAAATTTAATCGGGGAGAAAGTCAAAATGAAAAATGCTGGCAGAAGCCAAAAGAAACAGGTGACTGACTGGAAGCTTGCCAGGTTGCAGTCCCAAGTGTAGCAGTCTGGATGTAGGACATTAATAAGTAAAGCTTTCATCTCCCTCCAGAAACATAGACATAACATAATCCCCCACATTACAATTATTTTAATAAAAAGATGAACTATTATCAGACTGTCACAGGTTTGTATTAACAGGTTAGGAGGAGAAGAAAATATGAAGTGATACTATGATGTTAAGGTGAGACAGATATGATCTTTTGTTGGGCTAAAGCCAAGTTCATATACTGTATGATAAGAAAATGTCTGTGTCTCAGAAACTACAAGGAGCACAATCACGTATTTGGTATCTATGGACTCATAACAAGTTGAATATCAAAGATATGCACACATATGCAGTGTTAAAAAGATATTTCACATGGAAAACATTTGATAAACACAATGTTAGCGTTTGTCCTCATTTTTCAAAAATCCAGATTTTTGACTATTAATAAAAGCGTGATTTTTCATGTGATCTAAAAATGTCAAAATTGTACTGTTAAATATTTGCCCAAAGTATGGCCGTACCAAATTTCAAGACTTTTGAGCAATCAGAACAAATGTTGTGGCTTTTTTCCTTATAATATATCTAGTCTTTAGGCACAAATGGGTTAAAAACAACCCTCAAAATCTAAACAGCAGAGGCCGAAAACACTAAATGATTGCGTCTTCTTTAGACTTTTTTGTGTATTTTGTGAAGTAATTTGTAATTTATAATAATCTCAAACTTTAGAAAGCTTCTACAGAGTCACAGAATATATTTCACTACAGTTTTTATAGACTGAGATACAGAGTAGCACTCCTTAACTGACTTTAATGTGTAAAAATGATGGAATTTCCCTTTGAATATTATTTTATTGTATATTTTAGTCAAGTTTATTGAACAAAATCTTACCCCTACCATTAATCAGCTCCCATTGCATCCTCCTTCTATGTGTAAATGAGACTGAGCTCTTTGGTCAACATGCCAGATTAAAAGATGAGCGATCAAAGCCAGCCGAGCGAACTGAATGAGGATGTGAGTGACGGATGCAGATGGACAGCCTGGAGGATAGAGAAACGGAGGAGACTTAACAGTCAATTCAACGTAACCATTAACAGTTTATTGCCTGAGATGTTTCCTGCTCGACACAGAGCGGCATCTATAATTCATGCTTTGTTTCTCGGCCTCACATCTGTAAACAAGGCCACCCTCCCTCCGTCTGAGTCGCTCTGGCAGTGCAGGAAGCGACTCCCCCCCCCATCGGCAAAATGCAATACTTTACCCAGCCTCCCCCTCACTCCTCCCACAGGAGCAGCTGAATTGCAAAATAATAACCCCCCAAAATGTTGAGCCAGAAAACACGATGCTTCGCTTTGTTTTACAGCCCAAATGCACCATGACTGAGTAGTCTTTATCTGTATGCTACGGGGTTATCGTTTGGCTGCTATCAGGGGCTGTTTATGGATTATATGAAAGATAAGAATAGAAATATGATAACGTAAAAGTGAAACCGATTGTGCTTTTTAAATTACTTTTGGTATTGAAGTACTGTGTATCATTAACCAACATTAACCCCAAGCAGTTTCAAGGCGTTTTTAGCTCCGGTCACTTTTTACTCACCGTGGTGTCATTTTTCACTGTAATATACAAGTCATTGCCAGGCACTTACCGTCAATCTCAGCCATTTATCCGTTTTTTCCACACTAACTGACGACCGGGAGATACCACGTGATACCGACGTCGTTTTACTATTGGCTCACAAGCCTTGTTAGAAGTGGGAACAGAACGTCAGATATCTTATACAGAGATAAACAAAACATTCATTTTGGACCCGCCAACATTTTTTAAATGATTAATTCACAATCATCATATTTTTTTCAGGAAAGCCATACTTTTATTCGGCACCTTTCTAAAAGCTCTGTGGATGTATTATTTATTTTTTTTAAATATTCGTCTACATAAAAATGTTATCAATATAACCTTTAAGCTTCGATTTTGTTTTTTTTTCCTGACGGAAGCATATGTCACACATAGTTCCTTCAAGGACTGTCGGACCTTTAAAATCCCCAGATAAGTTCTTTTTTTCACAGTTTCTAGCTATGATAAATGGTGTATTTTTGGCATTCACAAAATATGCCTTTCAAACCTACTGGTGGGTTTTGGGGTTCTAGATGAAACACAAGCTAAAATGAAACAGAAAGCTTCAAGAAGAGTCACGGCCTTTTGGAATTAAAGGGATAGTTTGGGTGGTTTGAAGTGGGGTTGTACAGTATGAGGTACTTATCCATAGTCAGTGTATTACCTACAGTAGATGACACATGTCGGTCGGTAAATTACTGTTTTCTTCAATGGAGTCTGGTGGCTTTGGTGAGATCATAGATAACGGCTACAGTTCCCCGTCAGAAACATAGACTGTATAGCTGTCTGACGGCTAGGTAAACCAGCGAAAACATTCTAAATATAGCGTACACTTAAACTGATATTGATTTATTTAGGTGAGCCTTTCTCTTCCCGTCCACAGCAGTACATTGCTTCAACCCCACTTCAAAACACCCAAACTATCCCTTTAACATTCAAGATATGAGAATAGACCAAACAAAATGTGAAACTACTCCCAGATAGCACAACAAAGCTCAGTGTTTTTTTTTTTGACGAAATTATCTCACATCACATGTCACAGCCTGCATTGTGTGAAAGCAAGATGGTAAAAACTACGTCAGTCAGGGTGTTCCTGACCTCTAGCCGAGAAACGTTTGCAACATACACAAGGTATCATAACAGAAATTGTGGCTCAAACCCACAGTGTGATTCCTACTAACAACATGGGTGAGTTATTGTGGAGACGTGGGAGTTTCAGCCCCTCTCTTAAGTCCAATGGAACAAGTGCCTCTCCCTTTTTTCTTTCCCAGAGGGCAAAGCTTGTTCAAACATAGTTCCAGATTCTTGTTGTTACTGAGCTGTTACTGGGAAAATTCCAGTTTTACGAGTGTCTTCCCACTGGGCCTCCAAGTGCATTCGAACTTCATGCAAGCACCATGAATGAATTAGAAAATAGGTTTTTAACTTTCTGCAAATGGGAACAGATGTAGAGTCTGCTTTATTTAAAATTAATAAAATAAATAACCTGCTGTCATTTAACATTCAAATATATCAGGCAGGTTTAGGTATTCAGGGCTGAGCCTGGGTAATAAAACTCTGTGTGTGTGTGTCCTCAGGGGACTGCTGGCTGCTGGCGGCCATCGCCTCGCTGACCTTAAACGACAACCTCCTCCACAGGGTCGTTCCTCACGGACAGGATTTCCAGCAAGGATATGCCGGCATCTTTCACTTCCAGGTGACAACAGCTTCACTTCCTGCATTTAAACACTTCTAATATGTCTAAGGATAGAAACACAACAGACACTCGCTACTCTTCTCTAGCAGCTGGCCATCCCATAATGTTGGCATCACGTTTATAGCCTCACAGGCTAAACCCTTGCAGACTGAACCCCCGTCATCATGTCATGTTTCTATAGATATGAATTTAGGCTACATCCACACTAATACGTTTTCGTTTTGAAACGTGATTTTAAAACGCCTGACAACGCATATCACATTCACGTACACTGGTAGGCAGTAGTAGTGTTATAAAATATAACTGCACAACAGCTGCTAGCAGAGTCGACAAGGTCAGCAACGCTTGTAACTCGTTATCCATGATGAAATTAACCACTGGTGGTCGAGGCTGTTTTCTTCCGGAAAAAGTTCACGTGATGGGGCGTGACGAATCAGGGAAGGACTCGTCGTTACTAGTAAGACCCAATCAGGAAGCGAACGTGGGTGTCTGCGTCATTGTTTTCAACGGTCTCCGTTTCTTTCCGTCAAGACTAAAACGCAGCCCCGGAGTTTTAAAAGTAAAACGGGGTCTGCAGCGTTTTTAAACGCCTCCGTTTTAGGGGCTCGAAAACGCCGGACTAGTGTGGACGCTGGGCATAAACGTAGCAAAAGTTATGCATTTTAAAACGAAAACATATTAGTGTGGATGTAGCCTTGAATTCCTGATCATTTAACAATCTCAGAGTGTTTTTCCAAACAGTTCTTAATGGTTCTGACATTTGTTATTTAGTAGCTTAGCTTTTAGTTTAGCAGAGATAGATGTCAGTAGCCGTGTTTCCATTCACATATTTCCATGCACATTTTTAAATATGTCATTTAGAAAAGCTGTATGGAAACGGCAAAATTTGATAAAACGTCCTCAATTGCGGAAAAAAAAGTTTTTACGCTCGCTTGAGGTGGTTTTTGTCTTTGTCGAAAAAGAGTTGATGCGCTAAATGTGTTATGGAAACGCATTTGCTGAATAAATACTGACGTAGCGAACATTGACTGATCAGCTGTTTCCGCTGTCGGCGTCTTCCCGGATATTCCCATAACGTGCGGATGCTTGTCTTCGTCTCCCAACAGCATGAAACCAATACTAGCTGACATAAAAGAACAATTAAAACTTGCCCAATTGAAACAAATTCCTGAAGATCTCTCTCCATTTTTGTCTCGTAGATGGTTAGACGGCCAAGCCACATGTTTTGTTTCTGGTTCTTAACCTCTACTTCTTCTACTCTGTTTAGAGATAGATTACAGCCATGTGTAGCGTACAGCGCCAACTTCTGACCAAACTACGCTGAGTTTATTCGCTCCAAACCAGTTGATGGAAACGCCTAATTCAAATGTCTTTTTTTGTGACATTTCAAAAGTTTGCTTAAAATTTGCTTGACAATCAAATGGAACTATTGGTATGCAGAGTAGAATAACCCTTTACATGAGCTGCTATACACTGCTAATACTATATTCTTATCAAACCCTCAACTGAGGACTTTCTGCAATTGTGTGGAAGACCAGACATTTAGATTCAGGGACCAGCAGTTCTTTGTCACTTGATTTTGTGTGTTTCTGCCCCAACCCTCGCTGTTGTGTCATTTCCTGTTAGATGGTTGTGCAAACTGTTAGAGTGATTCAAAAAAAGTTAGTTTTCTTTGGTTCAAATCAAAGCAGAAAAGTTTATTTTGTTGCATTTCTGCGTGTAGTTGTGTGTTGACTTCACACTAATCCATTACAAGCTGCAAAAATCCATCTAGAGAGTTTTCTTATTAGCAGAAACGGTGCTGCTGGGAACGATTTGTTGATCTCTCCCTGTGGTTAGATGCATGATGTCATTTCTGTTTTGAAACTGAGTCACAGGAAGATCTCTGGCTGGCAACTCCTTTCCCCTTATTCATACCTTTGTTTGTTTTCGGCAAGAAACACTGAGCAGCTTACTGATTTATATGAATACAGTTGCAGGCGTTCATGCTACTGGCCACTAAGCAGCTCTCAGTGTATGTGAAATAGTGCTGAAATGATAAGTTCATTGACAATAATGTAACTAATCGATAAATGGCATTAAGTAATCGCTTTCTCCTGTGAGGATTCTTCATATCATTTAATTCTAAACTGAATCCTTTGGGGGGGGTCTGGCATTTGCAGGATGACACCAAGACCATATAATGAACCGATTAATCAAAAAATGATTTATAGATTATTTTCTGATGAAAATATTCAAACTGTTCTCCTACATCGTTCGCAGCTATACCAACGAAAAGTAATGCAATGTTAATCAGTGATATAACCCACAAATTCAATGTGTATGTAATCCACGTAATCATGAACCAACCGAACCACGATCTTTTCCTAAAGCTAACTAAGTAGTTTTGTTGACTAAACCTAACTAAGTTGTTTCCTGTGAAGATGAAGGTTTATTTTGAAAAGCCAGTAGGCATGTAACTAGTAGAAATTGACACGTGTTGCTGGACATTCGTAGGAAAACGCGCGAAAAATGAGGAATAACTTTCCTTTCGATGTAATACGAACCATTGTATGGGGATACGTCGAATCGTTAAATGATTGTTAGTAATCACTTTCTCCTGTAGGAGGATTTCCTGCTTTTCTTTATCTTATTTAATTCTAAACTGAATCCTGAACGGTTTAATCAAAAACCAATTTGTAGATTATTCTCTAATGAAAATAGTCAGCAGTTGTAGCCCTAATGTGAAGTTTCTTGCTCGAGTGGTAATTAATACCTCGGAACAGTAAGTCAGTGAAGAGTTTAACTCATTCTGTCTCTCCCCAGATTTTCCCAGAAAGAATGAGGATTTAAAACAGCATTTTTTCTATCATAATCTCCTCTTTTGACTTGTTAAACCTCACTGAGTCATCCTGACCTCTCAGATCCACACCCAGTCAGTCAGTAAGTCAATAAACCTGTCTCCTAAAGTGACCAACACCCATTTCGTTATCACACACAGAAAAAGTGTCTAATGTAGCTCATATCGCCTCTCCTGCCTGGAGGACCAGCCCTGCTGCTTTGTGACATAATTCAAAATATGTGTTCTCTCTGTGTCTATGTGTTGCGATCCTCTGGAAGCCTGCCGGGCCTTATCAGCTGAACTTTGCTTGGTACACAAAATACTCCCTACGCAACAAAGCAGATTTGAGAGCACACAGTAGCTGCTGCACACCGGAGCAGTGACACAGGTGATGGCCTGATCACAAACCAGTTCATGCTGCAGTCAGTGAGCAGGTGAACAATGCACGCATTCAGTCCAATAGACAGAGATAGGGAAATATTTGCAGCAGTGGTTCATAATTATGAGGAGCTCAATTTGAATGTAGGTTATTTTACAACCAAAATGAGTGCAATGGAAAAGTACCCGCACACTGGAATCATAAACTTTTACAAGCAGCACAGGTCTGCATGAGGAAGTGATCCCACTGAGGTTTTGTGGATGGGCCATAAATTATAGCCGGTCCCTGTAGTTCATGTTTTTGAATGCTAAATTATTGATCATATACTGTAGAAAGAACTCATTTTGCCTTCCCATATACTCTGTTTTAAATAAATAAAACAGATTAAGTTATATGCAAAATAAATAAATAAATAAATATTTGAAAAATATATAAATAAATATATACAGAAATAAATGAACTTACTCTGTTTTTTTTTTTTTTTTTTTAAATTTAAAAAACGATATATGTGTGCAGGAATTGACTAATCAGCCTGGGCAGAAAGGCCCACCCAAAGCCAGTTGATTGACCGCTTGGCACTTATAAATAGAATAGCAAAAGCAATAGGGAAAAGAATTAGGAAAAATAAAGGGATAAAAAGAAATAAATTACATTATATATCAAAAATAATAAAGTAATTTAAATGCAAAAAATAAATAGATATATATTTTTATAAATGAAAATGCTTATAATCATTCTTTTATATTTTATTATTTGTCTTTCATTCATTATTTTTTATGGCACTCCTGTGACTCCATAGTGGAGGAGTGTGTCTGTCTGTGTGTCATGTCTCATTACTTGTGCCTGAGTGTGAGTCCTCTGATCTTACACAAGCACATCCCCTGTGCTTCCATCGGCTTGTGTTCATAGCCGGAGCGACTGTGAACCTCTTTGCCAAAACGTGTTGCTAAGCAGCGCCTCGCGTTCCTCTTATGTTCCCAGAAAACAGCGAGAGAAGATTTCAAACTGAGCGCGCACAAAATCAGGATCTTAATATTTTTCAATATATTTCATTCTTGAGTGCGGCCTCTCAATTTCCCGACATCTCAACCTGCTTTGTCACGTTGCGCTTTGAGCTGAGTCGGCCGCCCTCTTTGATGCACTGTGGGGTTTTTGCCAACCAGACTGTCAGCCTGCCAAGTGTTGACAAGAGAGAGAGAGAGAGTAAGGAAGTGAAAGAGGGAACAGAGGGGGGAAGCTCTCGCACATCAAAGACACATATTACATGTGTAGGAACCGACCTACGATGTAGAGCATGAAAGCTGACAACCCTGGATCACTTATGCTAGCCTTGACTGCTCAGTCATGGATACCACTGTCAAATCAAACTGGTTGCCCTCAGCTGGCAACAGTTGCACGCACAGACGCAGGTTAGGCTGTAACATAGTAGGGAGATCCCTCCGGCAACCGCGAGGACAAAGATCTGAGCATCTGTGTCTGTAATTTCTGAAGTCGTCCTTGAGAAATATCAGCTCCGAGGGCTGCCGCGCTGACTCATCTGGTATCGAAGGATCAATAGACCATCTCACACACACATACACACACACACACACACACACACACACACACACACACACACACACACACACACACACACACACACACACACACACACACAGCTCCCATTTAGTCCACTGGGGCCGCTGACTCAATTACAGAGAAGTCAGCCAAGGGAAAGCAGAATATTTGGCCTGTGTTTCGCTGATTATTTCCAGAGTTTTTTGTAAGAATGTAGACATACTTGTTCTCTCTCTGCTAGAATGAGTGGAAATAATACTTTCATTTGCTCTAAAGGCTTGTAAATGCACGCATGTGTTTAATATACTGCACATGCATGAAATGGTTCGTGAATACATGCGGCCGCTTTCCGTTTAGCCGTGTCCTACTTTCGTCGCCCTCTCTTTCTCCTACGCCTGTATGGGTTTTTGTTTCAGCCTCTCTTCATGGTGTTTGTATCGCAGCCAATACATGTTTCCATTACTTGCAGTTTTTTTCGTTTCTGCCCGAGCATGTTTTCCATTCTCTCGCTCCCTTTTTCGTGCTCTGCCGAGTCTTCCAGGGATTCCCCTCTTTGTATCAGTTTGGATCCTTTAAAGGTCACATATTATGCAAAATGCACTTTTCCATGTCTTACAAACATCAATATCTGTCCCCAGTGTGTCTAGAGACCACCGAAGTATCATAAAAGACCATCCTCTCTCTTTTTCTCCTGCTCCATCTCTCGGAAAATGTGTCAGTTGTGGCGCTGTTAGAAATTCCTAACATTCAGGACGTCATGAATTCAATCGAGCCATATTTGGCTTTCCGCTTTCTACAGCAACACAATAGCTCCCTCCCTCCTTACCCTGCTAGGTGAGCCCGCCCTGCTCCCTGCTCGCTGAATTTCTCGCTGCCATGTTTTCCTCGGTATAATCACAGACCTGCTAACCCTCGCTGTTGTGTCATTTCCTGTTAGATGGTTGTGCAAACTGTTAGAGTGATTCAAAAAAAGTTAGTTTTCTTTGGTTCAAATCAAAGCAGAAAAGTTTATTTTGTTGCATTTCTGCGTGTAGTTGTGTGTTGACTTCACACTAATCCATTACAAGCTGCAAAAATCCATCTAGAGAGTTTTCTTATTAGCAGAAACGGTGCTGCTGGGAACGATTTGTTGATCTCTCCCTGTGGTTAGATGCATGATGTCATTTCTGTTTTGAAACTGAGTCACAGGAAGATCTCTGGCTGGCAACTCCTTTCCCCTTATTCATACCTTTGTTTGTTTTCGGCAAGAAACACTGAGCAGCTTACTGATTTATATGAATACAGTTGCAGGCGTTCATGCTACTGGCCACTAAGCAGCTCTCAGTGTATGTGAAATAGTGCTGAAATGATAAGTTCATTGACAATAATGTAACTAATCGATAAATGGCATTAAGTAATCGCTTTCTCCTGTGAGGATTCTTCATATCATTTAATTCTAAACTGAATCCTTTGGGGGGGGTCTGGCATTTGCAGGATGACACCAAGACCATATAATGAACCGATTAATCAAAAAATGATTTATAGATTATTTTCTGATGAAAATATTCAAACTGTTCTCCTACATCGTTCGCAGCTATACCAACGAAAAGTAATGCAATGTTAATCAGTGATATAACCCACAAATTCAATGTGTATGTAATCCACGTAATCATGAACCAACCGAACCACGATCTTTTCCTAAAGCTAACTAAGTAGTTTTGTTGACTAAACCTAACTAAGTTGTTTCCTGTGAAGATGAAGGTTTATTTTGAAAAGCCAGTAGGCATGTAACTAGTAGAAATTGACACGTGTTGCTGGACATTCGTAGGAAAACGCGCGAAAAATGAGGAATAACTTTCCTTTCGATGTAATACGAACCATTGTATGGGGATACGTCGAATCGTTAAATGATTGTTAGTAATCACTTTCTCCTGTAGGAGGATTTCCTGCTTTTCTTTATCTTATTTAATTCTAAACTGAATCCTGAACGGTTTAATCAAAAACCAATTTGTAGATTATTCTCTAATGAAAATAGTCAGCAGTTGTAGCCCTAATGTGAAGTTTCTTGCTCGAGTGGTAATTAATACCTCGGAACAGTAAGTCAGTGAAGAGTTTAACTCATTCTGTCTCTCCCCAGATTTTCCCAGAAAGAATGAGGATTTAAAACAGCATTTTTTCTATCATAATCTCCTCTTTTGACTTGTTAAACCTCACTGAGTCATCCTGACCTCTCAGATCCACACCCAGTCAGTCAGTAAGTCAATAAACCTGTCTCCTAAAGTGACCAACACCCATTTCGTTATCACACACAGAAAAAGTGTCTAATGTAGCTCATATCGCCTCTCCTGCCTGGAGGACCAGCCCTGCTGCTTTGTGACATAATTCAAAATATGTGTTCTCTCTGTGTCTATGTGTTGCGATCCTCTGGAAGCCTGCCGGGCCTTATCAGCTGAACTTTGCTTGGTACACAAAATACTCCCTACGCAACAAAGCAGATTTGAGAGCACACAGTAGCTGCTGCACACCGGAGCAGTGACACAGGTGATGGCCTGATCACAAACCAGTTCATGCTGCAGTCAGTGAGCAGGTGAACAATGCACGCATTCAGTCCAATAGACAGAGATAGGGAAATATTTGCAGCAGTGGTTCATAATTATGAGGAGCTCAATTTGAATGTAGGTTATTTTACAACCAAAATGAGTGCAATGGAAAAGTACCCGCACACTGGAATCATAAACTTTTACAAGCAGCACAGGTCTGCATGAGGAAGTGATCCCACTGAGGTTTTGTGGATGGGCCATAAATTATAGCCGGTCCCTGTAGTTCATGTTTTTGAATGCTAAATTA
Source organism: Sebastolobus alascanus (assembly GCA_916701645.2). NCBI lineage: Eukaryota > Metazoa > Chordata > Actinopteri > Perciformes > Sebastidae > Sebastolobus > Sebastolobus alascanus. The sequence goes on from CAKAOJ020000124.1 coordinate 2,067,668, forward strand.
TTGATCATATACTGTAGAAAGAACTCATTTTGCCTTCCCATATACTCTGTTTTAAATAAATAAAACAGATTAAGTTATATGCAAAATAAATAAATAAATAAATATTTGAAAAATATATAAATAAATATATACAGAAATAAATGAACTTACTCTGTTTTTTTTTTTTTTTTTTTAAATTTAAAAAACGATATATGTGTGCAGGAATTGACTAATCAGCCTGGGCAGAAAGGCCCACCCAAAGCCAGTTGATTGACCGCTTGGCACTTATAAATAGAATAGCAAAAGCAATAGGGAAAAGAATTAGGAAAAATAAAGGGATAAAAAGAAATAAATTACATTATATATCAAAAATAATAAAGTAATTTAAATGCAAAAAATAAATAGATATTATTTTTATAAATGAAAATGCTTATAATCATTCTTTTATATTTTATTATTTGTCTTTCATTCATTATTTTTTATGGCACTCCTGTGACTCCATAGTGGAGGAGTGTGTCTGTCTGTGTGTCATGTCTCATTACTTGTGCCTAAGTGTGAGTCCTCTGATCTTACACAAGCACATCCCCTGTGCTTCCATCGGCTTGTGTTCATAGCCGGAGCGAACTGTGAACCTCTTTGCCAAAACGTGTTGCTAAGCAGCGCCTCGCGTTCCTCTTATGTTCCCAGAAAACAGCGAGAGAAGATTTCAAACTGAGCGCGCACAAAATCAGGATCTTAATATTTTTCAATATATTTCATTCTTGAGTGCGGCCTCTCAATTTCCCGACATCTCAACCTGCTTTGTCACGTTGCGCTTTGAGCTGAGTCGGCCGCCCTCTTTGATGCACTGTGGGGTTTTTGCCAACCAGACTGTCAGCCTGCCAAGTGTTGACAAGAGAGAGAGAGAGAGTAAGGAAGTGAAAGAGGGAACAGAGGGGGGAAGCTCTCGCACATCAAAGACACATATTACATGTGTAGGAACCGACCTACGATGAAGAGCATGAAAGCTGACAACCCTGGATCACTTATGCTAGCCTTGACTGCTCAGTCATGGATACCACTGTCAAATCAAACTGGTTGCCCTCAGCTGGCAACAGTTGCACGCACAGACGCAGGTTAGGCTGTAACATAGTAGGGAGATCCCTCCGGCAACCGTGAGGACAAAGATCTGAGCATCTGTGTCTGTAATTTCTGAAGTCGTCCTTGAGAAATATCAGCTCCGAGGGCTGCCGCGCTGACTCATCTGGTATCGAAGGATCAATAGACCATCTCACAGGTCTTCATGTCCTCCCATCATCTGAGGACGTGAAGACCCAGTGGATACACTTCATCTTTTAGCTGTTTTAGTGATTTTTGACTGAAATGTCCTCACAGCAACAGTAAAACACACGGGTCAGTAGGCTACAGGATTCACTGCAAACTGAAGCTAAGGATGGATCCATACCGGCTGTTTGGGACCCAACTTCAAACCTGGAAGCTGTAAGTTGGTCACGTTTTATGTTGTTTTAGCTTCTGTTTATTTAGCAGACTGTTTGCCTGTTAGCGTTAGCATGTTGCGCGGCTAACGCCGCTAGCTTTCAGTGGCTCCACCGGGGCTTTGTTTACATGCAAACCTTCTGCTCTGTGTCTGTCTGCGTTACAGATATGTTGAGAGTGTGTAGATTTACTCCACAGACTGTCCTGAAGGAGCTCATGTGAAAAACAACAGTCAAACTGTACGAATTTGTGACGGATTACCGGAGTTATAGTGGGCGAACGAGCAGGGAGAGAGAGAGAGATGCCGTGAGCTCAGAGCAGATAGCTGTTGATCAGAGGAGTCTCTGTAACGTTACTTCCCTCTTAGAGCTATTAAAAGACATTACAACGTGAATACTGGCAGCTTCTTTGTTGTCTTGGGCTAAATAATACATAAAGGTTTACTAAAGTCTAAGCTTCTAGGTCTAGCTTTTGATACAGACAACACAAGTTACACTCCAAGTCAAAAGTTCTGTGTAATCCATTTCTTCCTCCATACTTGATAAAAAATGATTTATCATTTTACACTGTTTGTAGCTGTTGCCATAACTACACATGTTAGAAGATGTTACTGTTATATACCTTGATGTTATTACATGACAGTATATTCTAACACTGAATCTGTCATGTTTTACAGGTCATCTGAGTGACCTGATCCACATGAAGATGCAGCAGGATGAACTATTACCAGCTGACACAACTTCACTCTACAAGAAAGCCTTTACTCTGAAGGAGGACATGACATGGACAGTTTACATACAAGTCATGGCTTTGCTGCTTTTGGAATTATGTGTACCCAATTTATAATTCAGTGTTATTATTGTGAATAAAGAGCTGTATTTTTAAGGAGGGTTTTTGTCATTTTTAAATTTACAATTAATGATCTTGTGGTATAAGATCAACATGTTCTCAATAACATGTTCTTTCACAAAGTTATGTAATTACAGTTTAAACAGGTGATATGGAAAATTAATTTTATGTCATGCATGTAGAAGGGTACAGTTAGTAAATAGTGACTGTAAGCAACACAACACATTTTTGTTTCACAGTCAAACTTTATTTCAGTAGACAGATGACAATATTAATTATACACAGTATTTTGAACGTGAACAGATAACCTGCAGCTTTGACAAACATTTCACAGCATAAATATGGCAATAACTGTCTAAGTTACTCTGAAACATGGACTCAGTACTGTGGTTACTGAGCAGTTTTTATATATAAGATCAGTAATTCCACCTTCAGTTATGTTGACAGGAAGGATAGTCTATTCCAGCATGGTAAACTACAGTAAGTGTAACGTTAACCGGTCTTTAGTCATGATAACACAGAGACAGCTCCTACAGTAAATAATATACCATTACTCTGATTACTTTCATACGTTTATCATGTGTCTTATACCAGAAATAATGAGCTGACTACTGTTTCACATCTTCTATTTTCCCCCCTGATGTTCGCTGTGTTTACACACAGTTACATGTAGCTACATGCTAACATGTAGCTACATGTTAGCATGTAGCTACATGCTAACATGTAGCTACATGCTAACAGGTTACCTCTGTATCTCCCATGTAAACAGAGCTATCTGCTCACAGCAAACGTTTTCTTCTTCACTGGGTCTTCTTCTTCTGTCGGTCGTTTCTCACAAATGGACCTGTAAAGACAAACGTAAAACAGAGTGTATGTTTACGGTTTACAGAGTTTATGCATAACGTAAATACTGAGCTAACGTGAAGGAGCTAAAAATAGCATATTTACCGGAGCAGAACCGTCAGAAAACCCAGAATCTTGGCCGCAGATGTTGTTCATTTCTCCTCGACTTCGGATCAGATTCCTCCGGGAACGTGCGCTGTGTGAAGTTTCTGGTTTATAAACTTTTAATTAGTTTATTTTTAACTTTAGAAACGCGGATAAAGTCAGTGAACCTCTCCCTGCTGCTCTCTCCCTACAGTACGCTGAGGGCAGTGACGCTGTTGTAGCCGTTTGATTGACAGAAAACGCTGACCAATCAGAGCAGACTGGGAGGAGACCGGAGGAGACAGGCTCTGAATCAGAGAATTTTATAATGAGCGAAAAAGGGGGTTGATGAAGAGAGGGATTTTGAGAAAAATAGAGGGTTTTTTGAATATTACAGCATGTAAACATGTTCTAGTAGAACATTAACATACACATATGAACCTGGAAAGGAGCATAATATGAGACCTTTAAGCCTCTGGATAGATTACCCAGACCTGGATGAGTCATCCCAAAATGTGATTATGAGCGCCGGCGGTGGGGATCTTTTAATTGAAGTAGGGCAGAAAAGAAGGGAGTCTATGCGAACGAGCGAGGCAGGCAAACAAAAGGAGGGAGAATGAATTATAAACTAGGCAATCTCAGCCGCCTCTGTCAGTCGGAAACGAATGAAACCTAACTGGGGCAGAATCTTTTATCATATTCTTATTATAGCACACAGAAAGTCTGAAGTGTTTGTTGAGTTGTGTTGAGGATTTCTCAGGCCTTAAAGAGGACATGTCATGTCACTTTTTCAGTGCTTGTGCACATACGTTTGGGCATCTGGAGTAAAATAAGACAACCCAGTCAGTTTTTTGTGGGCTGTCTGGATCAGAAAATGTGTGCTTTAACAAGACATCCAGATTTGGCTCCCCTTCCTATGTCACATGCAGGCTCATTAGAATATACTGTCCCCACCTATCGGAGTATCTCCCAAGCCCTAAGGAAGAGTGCCGGTCGTTGATGCCAATTTTCGTAGTGGCCAATCGGCGGTACTACAACTTCCGTGTCCGTCACGTGATGCCATTGGGCCCAAAAATACTTTTTTCCCATAGACTTACATTGGGGCTCATTCACACACATGAGCGGAGGAAGGGAAAGAACTCTGGATTCTGCTATTAGTGCATTTTACAACATTTAGGACTAAAAAGAATGATCCGCTGAGTTACGGACTTCTTTTACCCAATGTAAGTCTATGGGAAAAAGTCTTTTTGGGCCCAATAGCATCACGTGACGGACACAGAAGTTGTAGTACTGCCGTTTGGCCACTACGAAAATTTGCTTCAAAGCCCTGCGCTCTTCCTGGGGGGTTTGCGAAATGCAATCTTGGAACCCACCGGCTGTCGTCTGACGATGCTTTAGCTTTTTATTGGTTTAAAATTAGCTTGTAAACTGGCTACTTGTGAAACCGATCGTATAACTCAAACTCCAGTCTATGATCTCAAGTTGCTAATCGGACTGTAAACAATGAGCAGCGCATGGAAAAGGAAGTCTTGGCCCGGATATCCGCTGGCTACACCGGAACCCCAGAAATATAGCCCCTTGACCCCAGAGGCTTATCTCTTGTCAGACCGGAAGCCGATGGGTTCAGAGATTGTAATCAACCTGGTTTGCAGTTTGAGGTGTCCTGTCAACAGTTTTACAGATGTCTCTTTTACAATAGTGGTCTGTGGGGAAAATCCTTTTTGGGCCGCAGGGGGATTTTTCGTTTCAATTACGCGAGTGGTGACCGGAAAAATTGGAAGTAAGGCTGTTGTATCCAGGTCTTACTATACTTCCTTGATATCCACCCACGGCTTGAGAACTCATTTTGCAAAGGTGCACCGTATTTTTCTCACAAGCCAATCAGAGCAGACTGGGCTTTTTCGTGCGTTGGGCTTAAAGAGACAGGCGCTAAAACGGAGCGTTTCAGACAGAGGGTGAATACAGGTATATTCAGACAGACAGTATGAGAAAAATAATGTGTTTTTTGAACATTAAAGCATGTAAACATGTTCTAGTAGAAACCCTAAATACAAGTATGGACCTGAAAATGAGCATGATATGTCTCCTTTAAGGCTGGCTAACTGCAAGTAATTTCCCAAGTGTTGCTCCCACATTGCTGTGAGATAAACGGTATGAGGCTGTGAGGCGTCAGTGTGAAAGGGTAAAATGAGGAAGTTGTGTGTGCCAGGGGGTGGTGTGTGTGTGTCTGCTTGTGTGTGTGCTTTGTGTTCTGACACAGCTCCTCCCAGAGGTGGATTCAGCTCTGCAGAGCATGCAGAATCCATCCATCCATCCATCCATCCATCCATCCATCCATCCATCTATCCATCTATCTTCCTGCTTTACACACACACACACACATGCTGATCTGTATATTCACATATGCAAGCACACAGCTGTGGCTTTTTATGTGTTTTTTATGACAATCCTGCAACTTCCTTCCCCGTCTTTCTCTGGTCTACAAACCCAATTATTTTGACATTCAGATATTTCTTTCACGACACTGCATTACCGCACTATGAGCTCATCTTTTGCATGAGGTTCATTGTGTTACTGCCTCCAGGTTTTCTCTTTGTGTTTTCTGCACTTGCACAAACTCTCTCTACAGCTCGAACATTTTGGAGGTGAAGTTATACAAGTAATAGTATTATTTTTATGATTATTGTTGTCATTATTATCATCAATTATTTATTATTATTATTTATTATAATTATTATTGTTTTTAATTTATTTATTTGTAATATATTTTAATTTTATACTTGTTAAATTTATCTTTAATTATTATATTATTATATATCATATATATATATAAATATATATTATTTAATTATTTTCTTTTTTCCTTATGTATTTACATATTTTTTGAAGAATGTTCTTGTGTCTTTTGACATTATGTTTGTTTATGTGGAAAAGAAGCATGGCAATACTATGTTTGGCAATCTTTGAAAATGATGCTTCACAATACGAACATTAGAAACAGAAAAGCTACGTGAAAAGCTAAGGTACAGGACTCATGCTGCACACTGTCTAGAAGCCCAGTCTGCTCTGATTGGTCAGCTGGCCCACTCTGTTGTTATTGGTCAACTGAACCCCAAACTCTTCGGACTCCGCTCCAGCTCCGCTCTAACTGGCTTTGTTTGAAGGCGTGCCAAATTAGCCGCTAGGCGGGTATTATGCAAATGTGTTACTTGGTGACATCACTGTGTTACGGAAGAAAAGGCGGGACTTCAAGCGAGGCGTTTCAGGCAGTTCAGGAGCAGTGTTTCTCCCTTTGGCATGGACTTTGGACTTGGTAACTTTGCAGACCTTTTACATGCACAAAAAAACTATATAACACACTAAAGGAAAGGGAAAAAGCACAAAAGCATAATAGGTCCTCTTTAATATTATATTCCATTTCTGCCATTAGATCCGCCTAAATTAGACACACTGGTCCTTTAACAAAAAGATACATATACTGTATATATACTATATGTTGTGTTGGTCTCTTCTGCTCCCTGCTGGCCAACAGGCACACAGCCACATGTTGTAAACAATTCAGAAAACTTGATCCTCTTTTTAATGTCCTGTAAAAACATTTCAAAGAAACTCACCTGGCTCTCATCAACCTCAGTTCACCTGCACAGCCGTTTTTTGTCTCCCGATTCATAATCTTGTCTGAGAAATTTAAAAGTAATTTCAAAACCGGCAGAGGAGCTCCAGAAAATTCAAACTTCAGAGTTTATTTCCTTTATTACCAACAGCAGGTAAACAAGGTGCGGCAAAGCACAGCTACTTTGACTTGTAAACCAATGATTTGCCTGCAGGACTGGTTTGGAGATATTTAAATTATCGCTGAGGGTGTCTGTAGTTGAAACACAGAAGCAGGCTGGGAACTACAGCATTTCTCAGATGTCTCCTCAATGTCACCTCTCTTTTTGTGTGGTAAACACTGCTGACTCCTTTTTGTCCTTTTCCTGTGCTCTCTATATATATTTCAAACAGATGAAAATTTGAGCTGAGCGGAGTGTCAGTAAATCCAGCCAGCTGCAGGATAAATTATGCAGCACCGGAAATAATACAGGGGCTGACTGATCTGTGATCAAGTACATTTATTCAAGTACTATTTTGAGAATAAAACACGTTTAAATAACGCAGACAGATCAGATATGGTACATTCATCCAATAAATTGATTATTCAAAGGTAGTTTATCTGCTACTTTATACTTCTACTTCACAGTTCAGAGGGAAATATTGTTCTTTTTACTCCACTATTATTAGTTTCTGTACACCATAAATCTAAATAAAACTCTCTTGTAATTTAAAGACCGGCTACCTTACTGCTAATGCTATCTTGTGTCCTTAAACCTTCTCCACATATCTTATGTATAGTTATTTCTCTTTATAAACCTTGTCTGTTAATGGAGTTGTAATATTGGTATTTTCTTCTGTCTGTCTTGCAGTTCTGGCAGTTTGGCGAGTGGGTGGAGGTGGTGATCGACGACCGGCTGCCGGTGAAGGACGGGAAGCTGCTGTTTGTCCACTCGGCAGAGGGGACCGAGTTCTGGAGCGCGCTGCTGGAAAAGGCCTACGCTAAGTAAGACTGACGGACACAATGAACACTTAAAGGAATACTTCACCCACGAAATGACCGTTTGTATATCAGTTACTCACCCCATGTTACCATGAATTCTTCGAGAAAATTTAGTTTTTCTCGCATGCCTCCACGGTGAACGGAGAATCAAAAACCGACTGGATAAATGAGACTTGGATTGTACTGCACGAGTTGTGTGAGAGTTTGTAAACGGATGTTTTCATATAGTTTTGCTGCTTTTAAAAGCGGCCCCCATTTACTTCAATGCATCAAGACTTTTCTCAGTTTTTTGATTCTCCGTTCGCCGTGGAGACATGCGAGAAAAACTAGTTTTCTTCAAGAATTCAAGGAAACACGGGGTGACTAACTGATATAAAAGTTTTCATTTTGTTGGTGAAGTATTCCTTTAATGTACTCTAATCAAGGCTAATAATGTATTAAATGTCACATCATTAAAATGCATAATGTTGAATGATATGTTCTTGTTGCTACACTTTTAAAGAGGACCTATTACCGAACCGAACCAAACTCTTCGAACCAGACTCCGCTCCAGCTCCGTTCTAACTAGCTTTGTTTGAGGGCGTGCCAAACTAGCCACTAGGCATATATTATGCAAATGTGTTACTTGGCGACATCACTACGTTATGGAAAAAAGGCGGGACTTAAAACAAGACGTTTCAGGCAGTTCAGGAGCAGTGTTTCTGTGGGGGAGAGTAACTCCCTTCAGCGTGGACTTTGGGCTTTGTAACTTTGCAGACCCTTTACATGCACAAAAAACTATATAACACACTAAAGGGAAGAGAAAAAGCATAAAAGCGTAATAGGTCCTCTTTAACTTTTCAGAACATCCACGTTTAAAACAATTTTTATTTATCACTCGGTTTGTACCCACATTTGGCTTTATTTTGGTGCCTTAAATTGATAATTTGGATTATGTGTGACTGCTAACATCCAGCATTGCTGCTCTATTTGCATCCTGTGTTGACACACTTTCAGTTTGTGTAACAAAGTGGGAGATATTACACATACACATGTCCTATTTTTGATACCACTGTGAGGATAAAGTTAACATGTCTTGCTGGTTTATTCCAGTTAGCAGCTCATGTGTATGTTAAATCTACCCTGATATAAACATGACATAAATATAGGCCCGCTCGAGTTCAAGTCCCAGTCTCAACTCTCAGTCAGATGACGATGAAGTGAAGGCTTACGGAGGACTGCAGTTTGCGGAAGGATTTTGCACAAAGACGCCTCTGACCGGAGAGTTTCTGGATGTAGAAAACTCCGTTAGGAACACGATTGCTTAACACTTGCAGCCCTTACGGCGCTATTGAGCAACTTGAGACCGCAGCTGCTCCAGTGGACAGCTGTGGTCTCAGTTGTAAATCTGCTTAGCTGTAAAAGTGAAGCATTGTTTGTGGAAGAGCGTGCGCGCCAAGTTAAGAAAGCTTCCCAGTTAGAGAGCAGGGAAGAAAACGGGAAGAGTGTGACGTAAAAGTGAGATTGATGCATTGTTACATCTGTTCTGTGTGTAGTTACATGTTCATATATGGTGGTGTGGAGCAGTGAGAGACTAAACTTTTCCCCCTAACAACACTCAGGTCTTTTGACTCCACTTGAGGCCTGCTCATGTAACTGTAATAATTCTCTATATACGATACAATTTAATTCCTCATTAATCTCCTGTTGTGTCCCAGGTTGAACGGCTGTTATGAGGCTCTGTCAGGCGGCAGCACATGCGAGGGCTTCGAGGACTTTACAGGCGGAGTGACGGAGATGTACGAGCTGAAGAAAGCCCCCTCCGACCTCTACGGCATCATCAGCAGGGCCATAGAGAGAGGCTCGCTGCTGGGCTGCTCCATAGACGTCAGTACTGCAACACTCACGCATCTTTTGCTTACACTTTAGAGCTGCTGGGGGCAGGTTTTGGACAGAGCCAGGCTAGCTGTTTCCCCCTGTTTCCAGTCTTTGTGCTAAGCTAAGCTAAGGTGCTAGCTTTATATTTACCGTATAGACATGTCATATTACTTTGGTGAAAAACACAAATACGCAAAATGTCAAACTATTCCTTTAATTTAACTTCTGGATTGACAAGTAAAAAAAACAGCATCACATCAGTTTTTCAGAGGGATCTCAGTTTTCATTACCTCCTTTAAAAATAGATCACCCTGTGCAGCTGAAGTCAGCCTTTTTCACTCTCAGTGCTCCTCAAGGCAATTAACTACTTTCCACTAACTTTTTAAAGTCCCACACTTCAAATATGAACCCTGTAGTTACATAATACGGTGCTTAAATTATTAGCTGATGAAGCGATTCATTAAATGACTAATTTAAAGTAGTAAAAGTTCTTAAAATGTACCGTTCCAGCTTCTCAAATGTGAAGATTTGCTTGCTTTCTTTGCCTTATATCATTATAAATTGCCTCTGGGATTTTTTGTCAGTTTCAAAGCAGTTTAACATCTTAATAACTGTGGTTTTTGTTAACTTCAGTTGGTGTAAATGATAAATGTAGAAAATCTATTCAGTATCAATTGATTTCATAATGAAAATAAGAAGTTGCAGCGCTTTAACACTTCTTACAAATCAAACAGGTGCTTGTAACATTTATAATTTATGACTATGACTTACTGTGTGACACATGCTTTAGCTTGTCCCCCTCTAAGGGGAGGTCAAAGGTCAGAAGAGGCATACATGCCGATCTTGGAAGTCCAAAAGGTTGGGAGGATTTTCACACAGGGGTGGGGTGGTGGGGATCAGGGAAACCACACGGATTCAAATTACACTAACAACATAGAGTATACTGTCATATTTTACAGAAATTATATTTAATGTACTAATACCTGAGACCCGCGGGAGATCCCTACCGACTTAACTGTCTTTGAGAGGCTCTAGCAGGTTTAATTTTAGAGCTAGAGTGAAGCTACAGATATCAAATGAAACTAGAAAACCTAAGGAATCCATTGGTACGGTACGAAGAACGCTAACTAAAGCTACAAAGTTACGCAAAATTTTGGCAAGGAAAAACTGGAATGGCCATTTTCAAAGGGGTCCCTTGACCTCTGACCTCAAGATATGTGAACGAAAATGGGTTCTATGGGTACCCACGAGTCTCCCCTTTACAGACCCACATGCTCACTTTATGATAATCACATGCAGTTTTGGGGCAAGTGGATCCATGAGCCCAGTTGTATTCATGTATGATGATGTTAGTCCCCATAGTAGCCGTTTCATATAGTTGAGAAAACTTGACCTGTATAACCACTGTATATAATGACCTATGGTGACCTCTAGGATAATCACAGCCTCATGAAACTTTAAAACCACAAACTACAGACCTAGAGCATTCAGAGGATGGATGGCTTTCCTAGGTAGATTGACAATATAGGGGTTTCTGAGCAGTTAACAGAACAGAAGTGCTCGCCATCCAATCGCCGAAAATTGCAATTCTTGCAGAAATCTCAAAGGTTTTTGAAACCAGATCCCAGCATGGCTTTTTCTACGGTGTTCCTCAAGGTCTTGATGTCTTAATGTGGTATTTTGGAGGGATTATTGATTATTTCTATTAATTCTCAAGTGATAAAAAACGGTTAAATTTAGCACCAAATCTGTCTAACAAATGGTATCAACCCAAAAATTGCTGCAACAACTTATGAGACATAACTGAGCATGTGAATGGGATTTATGACTAGAACAACTTGTCACACAGTGGTGATCTGCATCTCAAATTAATCTTCAGGTTCCCAGCTTTCAGATGATGTACACCACTTCCATGTGACATCTACTGTTAACCTGCTATCTCCCCCTAAAGACACCCTGTACCCCCCTGAAAAAGACAAAAACGGGTCTATTGTGGGTCTCAGAGGGTTAAAAAAGATAACTGTTGTATCCAGAAAGTCATTTTTTTTCTTGTAGAGCTCTCCTCCGGCTCACTGAGCGGGTTTGAACTGAGGTAAATAGGGCAGTTTGAGTGAAAGGCTGCTGTAATGGTAGAAAAATGTGGGAAATCTGATCTTGGACCAGGAGAGGGCAGTGGTGGAGATGGGGAAGCTCGAGGTAAAAAGGTTTAGAGCTGGCAGAAACTCAGGATAATTCTCCAGGACACTGAGTGTTTGCAGACAGAGGGGATTGAACTGTTTTCTGTCTTGTTGAAGGTCATTTTTCTGTAATCAGTGCTGCTCAGTCTGGGCAAGAAGAACTGCCAGTCTAGCTCATCTTGTAGGAAAACATAAGAGAAGACAAATACCAGAAGACAAATACCAAAGATGAGTCTATGCTGCACCAGAGATGATAAAATAGTCAAATATTGAGATTAACAGCAGCAAACAAAGGGAGTTTCATTCACTGTTACTGTGACAAGGTTTAAATGACGAGGCAAGAACATCCCTAATAACAAAAACTATAGTATAACCTTTGCATTTACAGTTTGCATTTATTACAATGAACAAAGATCCATGATGGTATGCATATAAGTCATGTCTTCCGTTTGGTATGCTAATAAATGTGGAATCCAGTCTGATGACAGTGACTGCGTAGATCTCTCAGCAGTCTTTGAATGCCATTATCTTTGCAGCTCGGATGTTTCATTCAAATAGGGTCACATGGACGGATTATGAGACAGTGGGCCGCTGGGCACAGATATGCAAAAGGCCCCACCACATCTCCTACATAGGAGCAAGACAGACAGACTGTGTGATGATTTTGCCTCTTTCTTTGTTTGTTTTGCATCTCTCTGTAGTCGTTATACATCTCTCTGTGGTTTTGGGCTCTTTCTAATCGTTTTGTGTCTCTTTGAAGTCATTTAGTGTCTCTTCGTGGTTGTTTTGTGTCTCTTTGAAGTCATTTAGTGTCTCTTTGTGGTTGTTTTGTGTCTCTTTGAAGTCATTTAGTGTCGCTTTGTGGTTGTTTTGTTTCTCTTTGTGGTTGTTTTGTGTCTCTTTGAAATCATTTAGTGTCTCTTTGTGGTTGTTTTGAGTCTCTTTGTGGTTGTTTTGTGTCTCTTTGAAGTCATTTAGTGTCTCTTTGTGGTTGTGTTGTGTCTCTTTGTGGTCACTTTGTATCTCTTTGTAGTTGTTTTGTGTCTATTTGTAGTCGTTTTGTGTCTCTTTTAGGTTGTTTTGTGTCTCTTTGTGGTTGTTTTGCGTCTCTTTGTGGTCACTTTGTATCTCTTTGTAGTAGTTTTGTGTCTCTTTGTAGTCGTTTTGTGTCTCTTTGTGGTCACTTTGTATCTCTTTGTAGTCGTTTTGTGTCTCTTTTAGTCGTTTTGTGTCTCTTTGTAGTCGTTTTGTGTCTCTTTGTAGTTGTTTTGTGTCTCTTTGTAGTCGTTTTATGTCACTTTCTGGTCATTTTGTGTCTCTTTGTTGTTGTCAGTTTGTTTGTGTTATCGTGTGACTTTAATGAATCCGAACTAACCCAAGACACACAATAACCCATACAACCCCACGTCAAAACATCCGCACTATCCCTTTAAAACAACCCGTGACAGTAATCTTCCCTAATGGATTTCTCGCCCTGTAAAGTTTGCTGATGTTAATGAATGAGCCCCGTGTTATGACGGTGACTGTAGATGTCACTAACCCTGTCACATGTGGAGCAGCACTATGCCGATACTTTGTCCCCGTCTTTGTCACAGTCCTCCTGACTGAGCGAATGGCATCGTAGACTGTCTCTCTGACTCTTTTGCTCTCGTCCTCAGATCTCCAACACGTCCGACATGGAGGCCGTCACGTTTAAGAAGCTGGTGAAGGGACACGCCTACTCTGTGACCGGTGTGGACGAGGTGAGCGGTGAAGCAAATCTCCTGGCCAAAATGGCAACACAGTTATTTTACAATTATGGGTAAAACTGATCCAACAATTCTAGAAATACAGAATTCCCAAGTGATGAATATTTACTTGAAATTCAGTAATTATTTTAACGCTTATCTTTCACCCCTCAAACATGCATTAACATAATTAAAGGAAACTTTAAGGATATTTTTTGCTTTAAACATATATTTATTGATTTTATACATTTAACACATTGTACATACAACACAGAACCTTCCCCCAAATTGAACATAATGGCAGTGTATAAAACGATAAATTATTATAAAAATGTATATAAACAATCTTAATTGAAAGTAAATAGCTAAATATGAAGTTAAAATGATATATATTTACAATGAAAATATAATGAAGTAAAAATAAATAAAGATAAATAAATAAATAACATAAATTAAATTGAGAATATGGTCACAAACATAAAACAAAGTACAGCACACATTTTGAATAATGGCTGCCGTTGTTGCTGCTTTTCTTTACAAACTAACACTAGGTAATGTTAACATATTGTGATATTATTCACTGTGTTGTGCTATATTTCACACTTTTTCAGTTTGGTTAATTTTTAGTAGCAGTTGGATCCAAACTACAGCACAAATATTGTATTTTTACTTAAAAAATAGAGATTGAAACTCTAAATGTATCACAAGATCATTGTTCTGCAACATTTTCTTCAGTAATGGTGCATCCCTTCATGTGATTAATGCAGACGTCACAGCGTTGTTGTAATCTGTATTTTCCTGTGTTGTAACCAGTTGTTCAGTTGACTCAGCTGATTTCGCCATTTATTATGGCGTGTTTTACTGTAACAATTGATTTCAGAGTAACTGACAGTAGATACACATGATGACTGTGTGCAACCACGCGACTAAACCAGTGACAAAGTGTGGATGTTTCCTCGCTCTCAGGTGGCGTACAGAGGAAATATGACCAAGCTGGTTCGCATCAGGAACCCCTGGGGGGAAGTGGAGTGGACCGGAGCCTGGAGCGACAAGTACGGTTTTACTTTACACTTACTATATTAGAAATATTGGTATTATATGGCAATACATGATGGGAAATAAAATAATTTCTTATAAGTGAATGAGACAAACAGATACTGTGCAGGATTTAAATGCATGATTTGGCCTCAAATGGTCATTTTTACCTCATATCTTCATACTGAATCTTGTACACAGGTTGACAAACAGTTTCTACGTGTATTTATAGCCCGTTAAATAAGTTCCCAGAAAGAAAAGAGAAAGACAAACCAGTGGGGGAGGGGGGGCCTCAGCGTTGGGAAGAAGAGTCAGACAGAGTGGAGAAATGGGTGGGATTACATAATATCATATCACCATAGTTATGAATGTACAAATACCAGACATTCTCTCCCACGGCTAACATTATGTCCCACTTCAACATTCAAATGGGCGTGAAACTTTCAGAACGTAACTTGAATTATTCTGTAATATTTTTTACTGAATTATATGTGACTTTACAGTACAAATGAGGAGAAAAATGCGGCTGTAGTTATATTTTTTCTTTGTGAACTCCTCAGCTCTAGAGAGTGGGACAGTGTGGATCGCTCCATCAGAAGTCGGCTACAGAACCGCAGCGAGGACGGTGAATTCTGGTGAGTCTTGTTGTGCACGTAAGCAGGTATTTCGGCAGCTGAAGGAAAATCACCTGATGTGACATCACCGACTAGGAATGCAACCCGACCCCAAAAGACTTTTCTGCCCAATGTGGTTTAAATCAGTGATTCTCAAAGTGGATGTTGCTCCGCCATGTCTCTACAGTAGTCCAGGACGGACAAACCAAACACTGGCTCTAGAGAGAGCCTTTCAAGTTTTTTCGTTACCTGAATGCCGCCGTAGTTCTCTGACACGCTTGTGAAACTGCGGTAACGTGAGCCTCAGAGTTTAAAACCGTGGTACCGCCAGCCGCCGCCTGACTTCTGTTGCTCCTAAAGTAGTGTTATTATGGTAAGGATGACCTCTGAGCGACGACCAACTTGTGATTTTTAGGTTGTAGCGGACTCAGTTTTAAAGCTACAGTGAAGATACTGGCATCATATGAAACAAGAAATCCTAAGGAATCCATTGGTACCAACCATGTCATACTAGCTTGTAGCTTGTCGCGAAATAACGCTCCAAACTTGCACTAAATTTTGGCGAGGAAAAACTGGCATGGCTATTTTCAAAGGGGTCCCTTGACCTCTGACCTCAATATATGTGAATGAAAATGGGTTCTATGGGTACCCACGAGTCTCCCCTTTACAGACATGGCCACTTTATGATAATCACATTCAGTTTTGGAACAAGTCATAGTCAAGTCAGCACACTGACACACTGACAGCTGTTGTTGCCTGTTGGGCTGCAGTTTGCCATGTTATGATTTGAGCATATTTTTATGCTAAATTCAGTAACTGTGAGGGTTTCTGGACAATATTTGTCATTGTTTTGTGTTGTTAATTGATTTCCAATAATAAATATATACATAAAACTTTAATTTTGAGCCAACAGAGCTATAAATATGACTGGACACCTCAAAGACAACACACTACCAACACTAGGACTTTAGACTTTGTTTCCCTGTGTAATGTGTGTATGATATATTGATGTTCTCAGCAGCCAACGGTATGTGTTTGAAATGTCAGCATCATTTTTCATCAGTACCGAAACAAGGTTCAACTCTTGGACTTTGAGATGGAAACATAACTTTGTCCTCCTAACAGTGCATCTATTTCCGTCTCTAAGGATGTCGTTCAGTGACTTCCTGCGCGAGTTCACTCGTCTGGAGCTCTGCAACCTGACGGCCGACGCCCTGCAGAACAGCCAGCTGAAGAAGTGGAGCTCCTCGATCTATCAGGGGGAGTGGAGGAGGGGCAGCACCGCTGGAGGCTGCAGGAACTTCCCAGGTATGTAGCACATGGATGGGGGGGAAACTGGAGGTTTAAATGAAAGGATAGAAATTAAGGCATGATATATGATAGAGGAACTTGGAGACAAGGTTGTGTTGCTCTGGCTCTATCTATTTGGTGTGGAGAGGAGGTCTTGTTGCTCTGGCTCTATCTATTTGGTGTGGAGAGGAGGTTGTGTTACTCTGGCTCTATCTATTTGGCGTGGAGAGGAGGTCGTGTTGCTCCGGCTCTATCTATTTGGTGTGGAGAGGAGGTCTTGTTGCTCTGGCTCTATCTATTTGGTGCGGAGAGGGGGTCGTGTTGCTCTGGCTCTATCTATTTGGTGTGGAGAGGAGGTTGTGTTGCTCTGGCTCTATCTATTTGGTGTGGAGAGGAGGTTGTGTTGCTCTGACTCTGTCTGTTTGGTGTGGAGAGAAGGTTGTGTTACTCTGGCTCTGTCTATTTGGCGTGGAGAGGAGGTCGTGTTGCTCTTTGATTACATTTTGGAGATTAATCCAGAGTTTCTCCGAGCGACCAAAGCAGTTTTAGGATTACATGATGGTGTTTTATTCTGTTCCAGAGACACTGAATACGCCTTTTGTTGAATTTACTAAAGGAATGTGAACCAGTGACTCCCATTTAAACACTAAGTAACTAAACAATGGCTTGCTTTAAAATTTATTTTGGAAATGCCCCATCATGACTGAAGACATGCAAAGAATTGGAGTGATTTCTCGATTTACGGAGACTGAGACAACCCAAATTGTGTTCTTATTTTCTATACTACTGATAAAAACCAACAACATTTTAACAATGGACTACTGAATATATAAAAAAAAGTGGAACAATTTTCAACTCTTCTTCCCAGCAACCTTTTGGCTGAACCCCCAGTTCAAGATTTCGCTGCAGCACCCGGACTCTCCCGGCCAATCAGACTGCAGCTTCCTGGTTGGCCTCATGCAGAAGGACCGCAGGAAGAAGCGGCAGGAGGGCAAAGACATGGAGACCATCGGGTTCGCCCTCTATGAGGTTAGCTGCAGTCCAACAAACGCTGCTTGTAAAACGTCGTCTTGAAAGCAACTTAAAGTCGTTGTTTTGTTGTTATTGTCATTAGTAACTTTATTGCTGTTTTTGTTGTTTGCTGTTTGTTTTTCTTTTGTTTTTTGTTAAACCTTTGACTTCTCATGTGTTATTATTGTCAATAGCAGTTCTAGTTTTGTTGATTTATTGTTTCTTGCAGTTTACTTGTTTTTTCGTTTGTTTGTTTTTCCCTCTATGACTTATGGTCATTTGTTATTATTATTGTCAGTATTGTTAGTGGTTTTAATGTTGTTGATTTATTTTTTTTATTTTTTTTTTTTTGTTTTTGTTGAAGTTTGTTTTTCATTTGTTTTTAACTAATGGGCATTCTGGGTAAATAAATAAAAAAATAAAGTAAAATTATAGCCTTTTCCACTTCAGGACCTTAACATAATGTAACTAAATAATGTAAGCTTTGCTACTTGATTCTTTCTTGACATTTCCAATACAATATATATACCATTAACTTGCATTTGGGCGATGCTGAAATTTGGTTCCGGCAACTTTTTCCCAAAGTGAGCAGAGAAAAGTGGAAACAAAAGCAGCACCTATGACATGTTTCACTATGTTTAGCTAAACTCCTGCAGTGGAATAGGGCTATCCTTATCTCAGTTTTTATAGTCACGTTTCAGGATTCACACATTCTTCTTTAATTTCGTATAGCTGAAAAATCTCTACTTTGTAGCTTCTTTCCTGTCTTTTTGTTGTTCCTGATCACGTCCATCATGGTAATAATCTCATCTCTCTCTCTCTCTTCGTCCTTTACAGGTTCCAAATGAGGTATGAGTTTTACTTCTTTCCACTTTTTTATTGTGAATCAAGAACAACCAGTCGGCAATTTGAGGGGGGGGGGGATTCTGATTAACATAAACACAGTACTACAAAGCGAGGTTAGACATGTGAAGAGATTGTCGGCTGTGGCCGTAACAGTTAGCCTAGTCTGTCTCATTGATACTTTATCTGACTGTGGAAGTTAGAATCTATGGCTCCGAACATGACTCTCAAATATCAATAGCCTCAATCCATGGCGCTGTTCGTGGTGCCGAAGTAGCAGACGGATTTGTAATTGCGACTTTTCTTGCAATTCGTCAGTTTCGTCTTGGATCTATAATATTCCCTAAACTATATAGCTAGTGGGCGAGGGGTGGTATTAGATAAATACAGAACCAAAATAGTCGTTAATGGGGCGGTAATGGGGACATTGAAAATGAACAAATTGCCTCCTTTGAACATTGTAATAGTTGCCAAATGCAATCCAGACATCGGGAAATACAAACATAAAGGGATTTAACCCCAAACCTTTAACTTACAATTTAAAGTAAAAGAGTGTTGAAAAGATCAGAAGTACCGTTTAAAGTACCAACCCTTTTAAAAATGGATTTATTGACTTAAACTCTCTCCCCTCTCAGTTTGTGGGCACGTCAGGCGTCCACCTGAAGCGAGACTTTTTCCTCACCCACGCCTCCAGCGCTCGCTCAGAGCTCTTCATCAACCTGAGGGAGGTCAGCTCGCGGTTGCGGCTGCCGGCCGGGGAGTACATCATCGTCCCCTCCACCTTCGACCCAAACAAAGAGGCCGACTTTGTCCTCAGAGTTTTCTCCGAGAAGCCCGCCGACTCAGAGTGAGTAGCTGTAAGAGAGCGTGAGGGATCTGGGAGGAGCTCTGGGCATGATATGATGTGACTGAAAAATGAAATCTTTCTTCTTTCCATGTCAGGGAGCTGGATGATGACGTTATAGCAGAGCTTCCAACAGAGGTGAGAGGATGAAACTACTACATCACCTCATGATGTGCGGAAAAAAACCCAAATGCGTGCTGAAAAATGTTTCTGTTTGTGTTTCAGACCGAGCTAGACGAGAGCCAGATCGACCCCGCCTTCAAGAATCTCTTCAGACAGCTGGCGGGGCCGGTAAGGACGCTTGGCAGGAAATGGTTCACGGCATGTATACACACAGTCATATTTAAGTGATTTGACTTTCTCTGCTTGTGCCGACAGGACATGGAGATCAGCATCACGGAGCTGCAAACCATACTGAACAGGATCATCAGCAAACGTCAGTAACAGCTGGAATTACATGCCAGCTCATAACATTATGGAATTAGTATTTTTCAACTTTTTCAATATGGAGTATTAAATGTGTTAATTCTTCTCTCTTTTTTTGTCTTTCTCACGCTGACAGATAAAGACCTGAAGACAGACGGCTTCACAAAAGAAGCTTGTCGCAGTATGATAAGCCTCATGGACGTATCCTTGAAATGGCCTTAAAATATAATTATTTTTTTTTTGGGAGTAACATCAGGTGTACAGAAACATACAAATAGAGCACAGATGTAAATTATTGTCCCTCCATATTTTGGTAAGTTTCCCTCAAAGCCCCCCCCCCCCCCCCTTCCAACCCTCATCCATTGCCGATGCAAAAAGGATAAAGAACAAAAATCCAAGTTAAATAAAATTAATAAAAAGAAAATAAGATAAAAAAATAAATAATATAATTGAAATAAAATAAATATAAAAAATATTAAATATAATGTACATATGTAAAATATCAGTTCTTAAACATTAATAGGACATAAATATCAGGGAACAAGCATGTTGGATTCTTTGGGTTCCTTAAAAGAGTACTCCACTGAGCATTGCACTCCTAAAATATTGTCAGACTCATGATGAACGTTTAAAGGAACAGTGTGTAACATTTCGGGGGATCTATTAGCAGAAATGGAATATAATATTCATAACTATGTTTTCATTAATGTATAATCACCTGAAACTAAGAATAGTTGTGTTTTCGTTAGCTGAGAATGAGCCCTTCATATCTACATAGGGAGCGGGTCCTCTTCACGGAGTCCGCCATGTTTCTACAGTAGCCCAGAACGGACAAAACAAACAGTGGCTCTAGAGAGAGCCTTTCACATTTTTACGTTACCCGAAGGCCACCGTAGTTCTCCAACACACTTGTGAAACTAGTGTTATTATGGTAAGGATGGCCTTTGCACTCTGCGGCTCACGTTACCGCAGTCTTGGAAAGGGAGGAGGGAGCGGAGGGGTACTCAGTTGGTTGCAATCTGCAACCACACCACTAGATATCATCAAATCCTGTACACCTGTTCCACACCTTTTAAAAAAAAAAAAAAAAAAAAGTCAACACAGCTTAACTAGAGATCTTTTTTATTACATGCATTCTTCTTCCTTGTCAAAATCTGGTGCCTACATTACCCACAATGCAACTCACTTTTAAAGGTCAAAGATTCAGGTCTGGGATGCTAGTAGCGGCTAACGTAGCCTCGAGCCGCTAGCCTTTTCTTTTTCAAACTTGTACTCTTCAGCCCCAACCGACTCCAGTGACACTCGCCTCACTTGAGGCAACTTATCAGACTTTCCGTAACAACTTTTTTCACATATGTGCTTTGATGTGTAAAATCAGTGGAGTTCCCCTTTAAAATCGTCTGCTTGTTATATAATATTATATAATGAGTTTGTCTTACTTGTTGATCAGATGAAAGTCCCTGTTGTTCTTTAACTTGTCGGCTCAGACGGACGGCAGTGGAAAGCTGGGCCTGACGGAGTTCCACGTGCTCTGGGAAAAGGTTAAACGCTATCTGGTGAGATTAATCACTGATTGGTCAGATCAGGCTAAAATAATATTTATTCTGCGTCATGGTACTTGCGTCAGCCTGTTGTTTATCTTGACATCTGACCAGCGGACTGTTTTTTCATCTTCTTGTGTGTTTGTCTAAATACTTGTTTATACTTGGTTCGTGTCACCGTGCCAGACCATATTCAGGCAGTTTGACTTGGACAAATCGGGCACCATGAGCTCCTATGAGATGAGGATGGCTCTTGAATCTGCAGGTACTGTTCCTTTTCATCTCAATTACAAGAAAAAGGAAAGAGAAGCACAAAAGTCAGAAGCATTTTTACTCTTTTTCACTCATATAGAGTGTTCCCTGCTGCATTTTATAATGCTTTTGATTTACTTTATTGTAAAACTTGTGATCTGATTTTCCGGTTTGTCTTCTCTCCTTCAGGTTTCAAGCTGACCAACCAGCTGTTCCAGCTGATCATCCTGCGCTACACGGAGGCCGACATGTCTGTCGACTTTGACAACTTTGTCACCTGTCTGGTCCGACTGGAGACCATGTTCAGTGAGTCTTATTATTGCACACCCTCAGTGTCTTTAAAGGAACAATTCACCTGCTCATCAGGTGTTTGTTAAAAACGTGAAACTTATTATTACCTCATTTTACCACAAAAAGAGTCTCAAGACTCATATCAAATGATACCATTTGTGCAAATAAATGACATACAGTACATGTACAATGGCGTATTAGGGCCATTGTAGGTAAAAAAAAAAAAGAATTACGAAGAAAAAACTTTCCAAGATTAAAAGCCTTTTCTCACCAGTGCGATGCGAAAATGCAGTGCAGGAATTGACAACTATGGACATCGGGTCCGGTGCCAATTATCCTCGTTGCCGTGTTCCATTTTCGCAATGAGATTCCTCCTAAATAGTGCCGTGTCCACTCTACACAACAAAAACCTATCCAGATAGAGAATGTCCTAACGCTAACTACCCAATACATAAACTAATCGAACCCCAAATGTGATTATAAAGCTAAAGTTAGCTGTTGTGGCTAGCCTTGTATATAACAAGTACATATCGGCTACATTACCATCTTCATTCTAGCCCAGCTGCTGGGTGATCCAAAGCCATATGTTGTCCTTTCTTTGGTTGTTGAGGTAGTAGTGTTTGTCGTACATTATTGGGTGTTGAGAAGAGGACGGCCCATTGTTATTCCAAAACACCAAATATACGACTTAAATCTTAGAAAGTATGACTTTTTTTCTCAGACAGATGGCTTGACCGCAGTGCGATGAGTGTGACTATTTATTTTTTCTCGTAAATTTGTGACTTCATAATTTCAGAGAATATTCAAGTTTTTTTTCTCGGAAATTTGATTTTTTTTTTTTAAATTAACCACTTTAATCACAGAGAATATCAAAGTTGTTTTCTCCTAAATTTAATCTTTAATTTATGAGTTTCATTCTCAGAATATTACCCCGCTCCATAAGTTTTTTTGTCTTGTAAGTGATTGTCTTTGTTTCTGTCTCTGCAGAAACCTTTAAGACCATGGACACAGATAACGACGGTATTATGACCCTCAACTTCCATCAGGTATGACCACACACACTCGCGTGAACAGAAATGCTACCATACACCAAACTTTGGTTTTCATGCTTGTGTTGGATATTTACTCACCATTTCTGTGCATAAAGTACCTGTGATTTATTCATAACTAGCTAATTGACCCGCTTTCTGTGTCCTACAGTGGATTTCCCTGACCATGTTTGCCTAGAGATGACTGGACTCCTCTGTAAATATTGCACTGCGTCCTGCTGTAGCTCCAGGCCCCAGTATGTGTTGTTTCAGAAGTGCCTTTTCTCTCCACCAGTTCTTCCTCTCGCTGCCGAGGCCCTCTGATGCTAAAAGACTGTAAATTCATCTTTACAGTGCCTACATTGGAAACATGTGCCAATCCTTTATTTGTCACTTGTTTTGCCAACAGAGGGAAGCTCGCCTCTCGTATCCTGGCGGCCAATTTTTGCGGTGGCACTGACGTTTTTACTATTTTAACTATTCTAGCGCTGCTCTGGGGGCAGAAATAAACATATTGGTTAAATATCAGTGGCTGGAGACAAACACTCCCACATTTTTGTACTGATATGTAGCTTGTTTGGTTAAAAAAAAAAAAAGCAATCTAGCCATATATTTTCTTAAAAGTTACCTCCTTATAGGGCTGGGCGATATGGCCAAAATCTTCTATCACGATATAGGTCATTTCATTTCTCGACAATGATATATATCAAGATATAGCATGTTTTTTGGTAATTCAGTACATATATAGTCTAATAACCACATGGTAAAGCCTATTTTTGTATACTCCTGTGACAATTAAATACTTGAGAAATGAGTATTTTCTCATTTAATTAAGAACTTTATGGAAAATAAACATAAAAAAATTAAGAAATATTTCCAGCTGTACACTGACTATGTTTACGTGTATGCACACAAATATGGTGTAATCAGATTAAAACAATAGTTTGCTTTATCTACACTGGGATATTCCCTTAAGCAGAATTCTTATCAATTCAGATTTTCTGAGAAATTTTAGTTAGTATGTGCTTGTTTTAGCAGTTAAGATGATGTAATTGTGTATCCCGATATCTTGATATATTTATTTATCACGATATGATTCCATTGAAAGACCATAAATTATAAAATTGAATTATCGCCCAGCCCAAACTCTTTATCTTAGCTGTCGCTCATGTCTAGCTTGAATCTACCAGTTTTTAGAAAACCAAACCTGATATAATAAAGTAAATGAATGGATTAAGTAGTCGAATAAACTGATGAATTGACTAATAAGCCCTACATTAACAAACACATAAAATGCATGAAGAAATTGAGGAGGAAAATGTCTATTAATTCTATTGATTTGTTCTTTTCCTTTGGCAGGAACTAGCTGACCTTTGGCATATTTTCAGTAGAATTCCTTAGCTGGGTTTATTTAACTTGAATATGAAAATCTTTTTTTCTTTTCCCTAAAAAGTCTGGTCTTGGTTCTCCTTATCGGCTGAGGTAGTCAGCTAAGCCAAATTAAGCTTAACTAAGCCAAGCTAAGCTAAGCTAGGCTAAGTAAAGGATAATGTACAATGAGCTGGTCATTGTTGTGAATCACCCTGAAGGGTTTTATTTCACAACAATGACCCGCCAGCTGTACATTATCCCGCTTATTACCCGGCTAATTACTGAAGAAATCAATAATTTGACACGAAAACGGTCCGCCAGAGTCGACATCAGAACTGCGCCCATAGCAACGGTCTGTTAAACAGTAGCAGCGGTGTGCGATAAAGAAATAATAGACCGTAGAATGCAGTGATTGACCAATCAGAATTGAGTATTCAACAAAGCCGTGTAATAAACTAAGCTAAGCTGATAAAGGAAATGGGAAAAGGATGTTGCAACGTAGCTAACTAGCACTTAAAAAATGTGTTTTGGCTGCACTGAAACTCAACCAATATGATTATTTTTGCTCCATCGGTCTGCTAGTTTTAACGCCTTCAAGAAGTTCGACTGGGAAATTTTAAGTCAATTAGTGGTTTAGTTTTAATGGTGTTTTTATCGAGAATTAGCAATCAACAATAACTCATTATATTTACACATAATGAGCACTAGATTGTAAAGGATACTTCTGCGTGGCCACATTCATCCGCAGAGGGAAAACAATACTTTTTGACAGATCAATTCATTTATAAGTGAAAACAATCCTGTGGCTCGTCCACCAAGAGTTAATGTACTCGAGGGACAATCTGCAAAACGCTCCTCTCAGAGCTTATTTTTGTAAAAAGGTTCGAAGTTGAGCCTGCTGTCAGTTATCGCAATCTCGGTGCCAGACGTGCCAGCTTGTCCTCCGGCCGACTCTTTAATGCAACACATTCAGCGCATATGAATGTGCAGAATACGTATATCTCTACTCTGCCTTTTGTAGCTACGTTGCCGGCGCGGCGCTTTCTGTTTACATCTCGTGCCAAACTTTGCGTTCGCCTCAGCACGAAGAGTCCACTCATGAAGCTCCACTGGGCCATGCGGTGCGGAGACAATGGTGGCGTGCTGTATCATAGAGAATGTGTTGAGTTCTATTTCTTTAATCCTGTCTAGCTTTTAAGACTTACTTACTTACTATCATTATGCATGGCACTTTTTACTGACTGTTTTATATCATAGTTGGAACTGGATGTCATATTGGTTTAAAAAAAGGGATGCGTCAGCCTTGTTTTATGTTGCAAGAACACGTCAATACTTTAGGTGAAGGTAAACTATTATGCAAGATGGATGTGTTGTATGCATGCAGTGTGAAATGTGATATATTGTCTGCCTGCCTAATTTCTGTTCAACCATGGGAGCAAGTTTTTCAAGAGTTGTATTCCAAAATCACTTTTAGGGAAAAAAAAAAAAAAAGACTTGAATGTTTTTAAGTATGGAGGATCTACATGTAAAGTGTTATCCTTATTATCAAGCAAAGAGTTGCAAGTATTTTAAACGCCAATATAGTTTGTTCTGCCAATTACTTTTGTGTTTTTGTAAATGGAAGAATTGAATTTAATCCAAAAAGTGACAGCCAAACCCTTAAATTCATATAATACTCCAACAATGCCAGCATTTGTGTCTTCAGTTTTTGCAGCGTGATGTAACATGATGTTAACAATGGTAACATTCTGGGTCCTGTTGGGCCCATTCATCATGCAGTACATTAGTTTACTGTGTAGTAACTTCAATACTTTGAAAATAAACATGGGGATTTCATGAGTTTCTGAATTATCAATTTATATTCTTCTATTAAAGCTACAGTGTGTAGGATTTGCCGGCATCTGGTGATGTGGTTGCAGATTGCAACAGGTTAGGGTTAGGGTTTAGGATTGAGAATGCAATTTAGTTGTATGGGAAAGTATTTTTAGGAGACAGGGCCGGTATATGACACTACTTTAGGAGCAACGGAAGTCAGACGACGGCTGGCGGTACCACGGTTTTGCACTCTGCGGCTCACGTTACCGCAGTTTCACAAGCATGTCGGAGAACTACGGTGGCCTTCAGGTATCGTAAAAACATGAAAGGCTCTCTCTCTAGAGCCAGTGTTTGGTTTGTCCGTTCTGGGCAACTGTAGAAACATGGCGGAGTCTGGTTGTGCTTAGAATGTAATCCGCAAATTGTGAAAACTTGCAAAAACGTACAAAAACTCTCACGAGACTCGCTGCCCGATGACTTATCCTAACCTTAACTATTCTAGGTCAATGCCTAACCTTAACTATTCGAGGTCCATACCTAACCTTAACTATTCAAGGTCAATGCCTAACCTTAACTATTCAAGGTCAATGCCTAACCTTAACTATCTGAGGTCAATACCTAACCTTAACCATTCGAGGTCAATGCTGAACCTTAACTCACTGAGCTTAATGCCCAACCTTAACTATCTGAGGTCAATACCTAACCTTAACCATCCGAGGTCAATGCCCAACCTTAACCATTCAAGGTCCATACCTAACCCTAACTATTCGATGTCAATGCCTAACCTCAAGTATTCGAAGATGATACCTAACCTTAACTATTCGAGGTAAATACCTAAACTTATCCATTCGAGGTCGATGCTTAACCTTAACCATCTCGCGAGAGTTTCCCAAATTGTGGGTTACCTTCTAGACACCACCCTCGAGTCTGAGACATATATTACACATACACATAGATATTTTTATGGTTGTGATGAGTAAATCAGTTAAAATTAGTTTGTTTTTTTAAATAGTCTCCCCTCCACCTCCCAAAGAACAACACCAACAAACGTAATATAATAATAAATAGTACCTTTAGTAACAACATTCATATGAAAAAAAACAAGCACAGTAAAATACCTTAAGTCCACCAATGTACACATTTCAACAATATCATAATATTACGATCTTTACAGCAGATTTTTTGCTCATTGTTAAGTTAAATTGCAGACATTTATACAAGCTGATCACATAGTTTAAGTTAGAACAAATACGTCTCGTTTAAAATGATACAAAACAAATTGTCTGGAGCCGCTCGGTAGAGGAATGTAAGATGTCAGATGAGGCACAGTGACATGAAAACAAAGGTTGTGTATGTTGTGTATATATATCTAAGTGAGATTCTTCAGAGGACTACTATATTATCATCTTTTGACCTAAGACTAAAAACAGCCCAACTGCTCACCTAAATAATAAACTAAGTGTGATTTTCTTTGGCACCATAGCATTAAATATAAACCACTTTAAGTCTCCATAAGTCATTCTACTAAAATCTATCTTCTGTCTAGCACGGCATCTCTTAGGCATAGTTGTTGTTGTGCTCGATCTTGACCACCATGGTGGAAACCAGATGCTCCAGCTGCTCCGCTCGCTGCTTGCCCGTCTGAAGGACCTCCTCGTGGTTGGCCTTCTCCTCGCTGTCGTAGTCCGTCACCGCCTGGTTGGTGATCAACGACAGGGCGAAGACACGCATGCCGCAGTGACGCGCGATGATCACCTCGTGGACTGTGCTCATGCCTGGCGAGGAAAAGACGGCATTCAAAATAAAGCATAAAAGATACCAGGATAGATGTTAAAGAGATAAATATAACACGATTATTTTCACGACTTAGAAACCGCGAAATGTGATGTCATGTGACTCGGCTCTGACGTTTATATCAACAGAAGAAGAAATAGCTTTGCTGGCGTTTGTATTAAGCTTTGATTTCTCTCTTTCTGCGGGTGAGGAAGTCAAAGCTGACACAATAATTAAATAAAAAAAAACTTGCTAATTGCAGCTTTACAGGTACACTTTTAATATATCATTGTTGCCCGTAAAATGCTTTGTATTGGTGACAAATAATAACTATTAAAGAGGACCTATTATGCTCAAGTGCTTTTCCCCTTTCCTTTAGAGTGTTATATAGTTTTTTGTGCATGTAAAGGGTCTGCAAAGTTACAAAGCCCAAAGTCCAGACCAAAGGGAGAAACACTGCTCCTGAACTGCCTGAAGAGCCTAGCTTGAAGTCCCGCCTTTTCTTCCGTAACGTGGTGATGTCACCAAGTAACAAATTTGCATAATACCTGTCTAGCGGCTAGTTTGGCACACCCTCAAACAAAGCTAGTTAGAGCCGAGTCCAAAGAGTTTGGTTCGGTTGGCCAATCACAACAGAGTGGGCCAGCTGAACAATCAGAGCAGACTGGGCTTTTCAGGAGGGGGCGGGGCAGGAGCTCAAACAGAGCGTTTCAGACAGAGGGTGAAAAGAGGTGCTGCGGCTCAGCCGACAAAAAAAAAACCCGAGTACGAGAAAAATAAAGCGTTTTTTGAACATTAATCATGTAAACATGTTCTAGTAGAAACCCAAAATATAAGTATGCACCTGAAAATGAGCAAAATAGGTCCTCTTTAAAGTGCGTAAACCACTACTCACCGACAGCATCAGCGCCCAGTTTCTGCAGCATGCGGCACTCGGCAATGGTCTCGAACGAGGGTCCGCCCAGCACGCAGTAGACGCCCTCCTTCAGGAAGTCGCCGTAGCCGAGCTCCTGTCCCACATCCATGGCCATCTGCTGCAGCTCTCTGTCGTAGGCGTCGGACATGCAGGGGAAGCGCACGCCGAACCTGGGAGAGGAAGAAATAGAGGGACGGGGGGAGGGTTTAGTGAGGGCAAAGACCAGAGGAGACCTGGGCGGAAATATTGGACTGTGAAAACTATTACAGGAAGTCCACCCTACCTCTCATCGTTGGGTCCAGACAGTGGATTGTTGCCAGCGAAGCCCGGCATGTTGAGGTGGTCTTTGATGATCATGATGTCTCCCACTTTAAAGTCCTGGTTGAGGCCTCCGGCCGCGTTTGTCAGCATCACCGTCTCCACGCCGAGCAGCTTGAAGATGCGTATGGGCAGCGTAATCTGGAAACACGCACAGTATATAAATATAGATGTTATACAACCATTCAGAGGGGTTTAAAGGATCTTTCAGCAGCATTCTTTAAAGGCTGCACATTTCATGGCAATTTTCTCCTCAGTTCAAGTGTTCAAAGTTGTTGCAGCGCACACACCTTCTGGATTGGGTAGCCCTCGTACAAGTGGAAGCGCCCCTGCATGCAAACACACGGCCTCCCTTTCAAGGTGCCGAACACCAGCCGACCGGCGTGTCCGTGCACTGCAGGGAAATAAAAAAAACAGTCCGTAAATATGAGCAGTAAACGGGAAGCCAGTCAGCAACTGAGAGGTTTGTTGTAAACTCACCAGTGCTCTGTGGGA
This sequence comes from Sebastolobus alascanus, assembly GCA_916701645.2. Taxonomy (NCBI): domain Eukaryota; kingdom Metazoa; phylum Chordata; class Actinopteri; order Perciformes; family Sebastidae; genus Sebastolobus; species Sebastolobus alascanus. The sequence goes on from CAKAOJ020000124.1 coordinate 2,097,117, forward strand.
AGTTGGGGATGTCCTTGTAGTTGAAGACCACCTGGTCCTTCAACATGTCGGCCAGCCCTCCGAGCCCCGAGCCGCACACGATGCCCACCGTGGGCCGCACGTCTGTCTGCGCCATCAGCCAATCGGCCGTGGCCTTGCAGTCCTCGTAGCTGTAGCTGGATGACATGAAAAGAGAGTCCGAGGTCAGGTTGACTCATGACCTCATTCACCTCCTGATTCATTAAGTATCATGTGATGTGGTCTTTATAATCAGATTACAGGACTTTTTTCTTGGCAGCATGGCCTGATCTGAGAACTGCTACTTATAAGGATATGACTTGAAGAGACACACATACATTCCTGCAGTCACAGCAGTATCACGCCTCTCATGCACTTCAATGGCGACACACACAGACACACACTTTTTCTGCTGAGTTCACTAATTCCTTTAACTTGACAGTTTGTGTAATTCCTTTCATATGACAAATTGCTCAAGCATGGATCAATGGATACACAAGACTAAGTGCTATAAATAAATGAATTAATAAATATACAAAGCAAGCCCTGTAGTGCTTTATTAACACCCAAGTTGCCAACTAGAACAGCCTTAATAAATAATAGGCTATTAATAATGGTGAAATCAGTTAAAATGTGCTATAAAAAGTGCAAAAGACACACTTTAATTCCACATAGGACGCCCTCAAGAATAAATGAATGGCTTTTCTTTTAAACCTTTGCTGCCCACAGAGCATGTGCGCATATTGTTGGCCCCTAGCCAAACATATATATTTCTTTTACCCACCCCCGACCTGCCCATGAAGGGGCCATGTGTTCAGTAGCATGGTGAAGTGGAAATCTGAAAGTACAGTATGTTCAAAAAGTGTACTCACCCTTTGTTTGCCTCTGGAAACATTGCGGAAGATTAAACAAGAGTCTGATATAAGAAAAAAAGAGGAAATGTGCCCTTTTTTTTAACGCAGAAAATCAAGTTCCAAAGCGGTAAAAAACGTTGAATCAGAGCCAAGCTGTTCAGAATGTAAAATATTATAGATAAAAAAAGTTTTAAAAAAGTTTTAAAAAAGTTTTTCTTGATTTTTTCTAGTTTGGAGTCCTTTTAAAATCAGTTCTTCTCACTTGTTTGTGGAGATCAGGCGCAGTCGCAGGGTTTATTATAGGCACAGAGCCTCCCCTCCTCCTCTCAAAATGACGCATGTGGATGCTGCAGCCTCATTGGCTGGCCGGACACACCTTCAATAGGCTATAGCAAGCGACTTTAGAGGAGGAAATATATGTGTGTGTTCTTCTCTACAGCCCCCACCACATCACTCCCCTCCTTCTTCCCAGCAGCCTCACTTCACATCCTGCTATCCTCTATAATTTTATGTCAACAGGAAATTATTGCAACACCCATCCAGCAATGATCAATCAGCCTGTTATTGATCAACACTCCAGGTATTACCCCATATGTGATGTGCATTTTCAGCATGACTCGTGTTTTTTTTCTGAACATCACATGTCTCCTGTTTCCACTATCTGGAAGGGTACTGCACTGTACTGAGTACAATTTTGAGGTACTTACTTGAGTATTCCCATTTTATGCAACTTCATAGCCTGCCTCAGTAACTCTGGTAAAACTTCATTTTACAGGTCCGCAAATTTCATGGTAATTAGGTGATGATTAGCAAGTAACCTATTTGACATTTCTTTGGAATTACTGCCAGATTTTCCCAATATTTACCTCAAAATTGATCGAAAACTACTTTATTATAAACATTATTTAATAATTATATTCCGCGATTTCCCAATAGCTGGTAATTTATTTAAAACATTTCCAGGAAAAGAATACACAGTCAATTGATATGCTTTATTTCCATGTCTGCTGATAAATAGATAATAATTAGCAAATAACTTAGTTGAAATTTCTTTAAAAACTCCCTGAATCATTACATTAGCTACCAGGTTAAATATGTATAGACAATAAGTCACACGATGGTGAGATTTGTGTCTAATCAGAAGTGTCTTCTATTAGTTTTGGTTATCCACCTTCGATGAAGAGCAGCCGCTTCTCAAGCCTAAGGGCCCTATTTTAACCATTATATGCTATTTTAGCATATAATTATTAAAAAATGTTTATAACAAAGTCATTTTCGATACATTTTGAGGTAAATATTGGGGTAATTCAAGTAACATTTTAAATGTAGCTTGTGGCAGAGTGCTTTCACATTGTATTATGGCTATTTTTACTAAAGTAAAAGATCTGCATCTTCCACCATCGCTTAATGCAAAACCCTGCAGTGGTTATGTTACTTATAACATAACTTATGTCTATTTTTTCAGAAACATTATAAACAGCTGTCACAAATATGACTTTTATGTTGAATATCCATTCAACTGCTGCTCTCATGAGCTCTGAATAACACAACAAAGCTGTATGGAGATAACAGGAAGTGTGAGATGTGTGAAATTTTTATTTAAGAAGCAACTATTCATACTTTCTTTTGCCAAATTTGGTGTGTTATTATGGACAATTTCTGGGCTGAAAATCGAATTAAAATATGATGATTCATATGTGACTTCTGTGTGCCGAGCCGCAGAAGCTTCATTAAATATAACAGGGAATAACTTTAAAAATGTTGACATTTATCAAAAAGACAAACTGCATTGACACAATTTGAAACACACTAACAAGGAAGTGATGAATACATACAGAGGTGCAACAACACCTTACAGGACCCACCTTTGAAACTATTTTTCCAATGTTTATAGTCCTTTTTCGTGAACACGGAAGACATTTAGTTATTAGATTGCATCATGATGTGTGTTTTTGTTATTGTTGCCAGTAAGACTCGATTGTTCAACACCTTGTTTGGGGCACGTGTGTGTTGTAAATGAGGCGGATTACTACCCAGAAGTCATAGATAAACATTGCTTTGATCGGCTCATTTATGGCTCCACGTTCATTTATGGCTGCACAGTGTACTCGCACAGTGTTTTTCCAGCCGTAAACACACAAACACACACACAATCACGAGGATTGTCACCTGGACTGAATGCCCTGTAACCGATGTGCCGTAATAAATGCGAAACGGAACGAGACGTTCAGCAGCGACAGACACACATTCAAGGAAGCGACACACATTAGTACATTCTGCCAGTGATGGAAGAAGTATTCAGGTCCTTTACTTGAGTAAAAGTATCAATACCGCAGTGTGATACTCAGTTACAGATAGTCCTTCACTTTAAAGGACCAGTATGTAACATTTAGGGAGATCTATTGGCAGAAATGGAACATAATATTAATAAATATTTTTTTTTTATGTGTATAATCACCTGAAAATAATAATTGTTGTGTTTTTTCGTTACCTTAGAAGGAATGTTTTATCTTCAAATTTGGAGAGTCCCACACGTGTTAACACTCCAAAATCACCTATTGGTATTCAGTTAGGTTGAGATTTGGTGACTGTGATGGCCATACCAAATGATTTGCATCATTTCTACACTAAATATATCATTCAGTGAGCCCTTGTGCTCTATACAGTATGAGCTTCTGCATTCATTATGTTTCTTGGCTTACACTGTATATTCAGGTTTTCCTTTAATTTACGACCCGTCTGCATGTCACATGAGGGGAAATTAGGTTTTTAGTCACAAGATGAAGGCTACAAGTTTACTTTTCTTCATACAGCAAATTGTTGAAACCTCTTATAATTCAATAACAATGTTAAAAACACCTGATTTAGCCTAAAGAAGAACCAGCTTCCTATGATTAAAAAGACAAAAGTTGTATAGTCTGAGGCAGGAGTCAGCAATCCAGGTTTATGAATTATACGTTTTTCCAAACTGATCATTTAAAGCTTGTATTTTGTTACTGCTCCTGTTAAATCATCATTTCCTTTACCAGGGATCTTGTTTTACTCACAAGAAAACGTTTTACTCATCTGAAAATAAGCTACATCTCTGAAATTAAAAAACTGTCTAAATAGTCACACTGGCTCTAAGTAGGGCCATTCACATTTTTGCGTCGGCCACCGTAGTACTCCTACACGTTTGGTACACGGGAGAACTTTTGGTTGGTTGCAATCTGCAACCTCACTGCTAGATGGCACCAGATCCTACACACTGCACCTTTAAGTTTTAGTACAGTAAAAGAAGAATTACCAGCTAATTGTAATCAAAGTATCAAAATTACTAAGTATGCAGAATTGCCAGCCCGTTCTCATTTCCAAGGCATAAATTACCGACGTGTGATACCGACGCACAAGGCACCCTTTAGCGTCTGTATGAGATGCAACCGGCTTTCGCAGCAACAATAAACGCTCAGAGAAAGTGCTCTCCGGGAGTGTGGTGAGGTAGTTTAAAGAGTGAAAAGACACACACCGGGCGGCGGGTTTGTGTCCCATGCGTTAAGTTTCACTTTCACGTTTCAATCAGCTGTTCATTCGTGTCCCGTGTTCAGGACACAAAGTCTCAATTTCACTTTACAAACGTAGCCATTTTAAGCTGAACCATGTTGTTTTTTCCTAAAGTGTTTTTGTCTAATTCACAACGTTAAGCACGTGTTTACTGCGACCGAAAAGTGACGCCAAGGGATCTGACAAAGTGTCAGTATGTGACGAGTTGGGAGTTTCTTTAACATCTAAGTAGCACTTGTTAGCAGATCATAGCAGAGCTGATTTGATCTATTTTATATGATGATCGTTGTGTTTCTTCTAGGGTTGTCAATCGATTCAAACATTTAATTGCGATTAATTGCATGATTGTCCTTGCTTAATTGCGATGAATCGCACATTTTTTATCTGTTCAAAATGTACCTTAAAGGGAGATTTGTCAAGTATTTAATACTCTTATCAACATGGGAGTGGACAAATATGCTGCTTTATGCAAATGTATGTATATATTTATTACTGGAAACCAATTAATAACACAAAACAATGACAAATATTGTCCAGAAACCCTCACAGGTACTGCATTTAGCATAAAAAAATATGCTCAAATCATACCATGGCAAACTGCAGCCCAACAGGCAACAACAGCTGTCAGTGTGTCAGTGTCCTGACTTGACTATGACTTGCCCCAAACTGCATGTGATTATCATAAAGTGGGCATGTCTGTAAAGGGGAGACTCGTGGGTACCCATAGAACCCATTTTCATTCACATATCTTGAGGTCAGAGGTCAAGGGACCCCTTTGAAAATGGCCATGCCAGTTTTTCCTCACCAAAATTTAGTGCAAGTTTTGGAGTGTTATTTAACCTCTTTCACGACAAGCTAGTATGAGATGGTTGGTACCGATGGATTCCTTAGGTTTTCTAGTTTTGTATGATGAGTATCTTCACTCCAGCTTTAAAACTGAGCCTGCTACAACCTCAGAAAGATTGATTGCGTTAATGCATTATTATCGCGTTAACGTTGACAGCCTTCCTTAAAATATGTGTGGAAAAAATCTGCTAGTCTACTCAGATTTTTTCAGCCTGCCTTTGACAAATTGCTTCAATCCATCAAATAAATTTAAGGCAGCTAAAACGGAGCAGCTGAAGAAAGACTATTGTTTTGTGTTTCTGTTGTTAACACAGAGTAAGACCAGCAGATCACTGTGGCCCGGTTCTACCTCACTGGAAACGCATACAACTCATGTATATAAGGGCACAAGGTGATTTATCTTATCTCCTTAACTTATCTACATAAGGTAACAGTTTCCATGTCTGTACAGGGAGAAAAAGGCATTTATGTGCCGGCACAAAATGGCTCCCAGTATGTATGTGCATATCACAGCTTATAAGAACCTTTTGACAAAAATGCAAACTATCCTTTTAGTATTTATGTCAATTGCTGGACACCATTGCAAAAACTGAGAGCACTTATGTAAGAAGAAAACTTGTGCTGCAAATCCCACTGGTCACTGATAAAGATTACATAACACCCCGCCCCCTTTTGGGGGTTTTATTAGAATTATTATCATAATTACAAGAATTATATTATTCATTTAATTATGCAAGATAACATACCGGTAAGCTAATTATTGACCTTTGCCTTGGTTTACTTCTGTAGGATTACACATAGACCCAAGAGGGTCGTCAAAGTCTAACATCACCCAAAACATGGAGTACGCCACAACATACAGCCTGACGTCGTTGGACCTTGAGTTGTTGTTTGGCATTGACACATAAGAGGACAGTCGTCAGCTTCGGTGTGTATTATGACTTCCTTCCAAGTCAACCACCTTTCTGTTTAGGTTCTGTCGTCTTCCTATCTCTTGTTCTTTTTAATGGCAGCTGTCAAGTTTGTCTGATAACGCGGTGGCAGTCGTTGACCCGTTGACCTCTTCCCCCCTCCCCTCGGATACAGCAAACACGCCTTTGGCTCGGCCAATGAGTGGGGGCCGTCTGACTGCAGCATGACGGCCCACAGTAACCTGTTAACCTGCTCCTCGGTTTTTACAGCCAAACTGTACTGTCAATAAAAATGTTCGTAGCGGTTGATGTCTCAGCAGCTGATGGTAGCAGGAAAGTCACACAGATAAACTCCCACAGAAATCAGCTTTTTTCATGCCATTGCACTTGCTGAATGCAGACATCGGCCAGGCATGAAACATGCAGAATGCAGAAACATACCAGTTTGTTATGTCATGCATCTTGACATGCATTCCACACCAATCGTCTGCCGTGTTTGGTGTCGTTTGCAAAGCTACCAGAGCTAACGCAAGCTGAGATTTCTCACACGGTGAAGTCCTGACCTGGAGTCATGGGTTTTAGAGATGAAACAAGCTATTTTACCCCTCTGGAAGCTACTGTAACTTCCCGAGAGGGGTAAAATAGCTTGGACATGCCATATCTGTTCTTGTGTCTGCTCAAAAGGTCCTGCTGTTGATCCTTCAGTCTTAGAACATTTTAGACCAATCCTGAAATTGCTCTGCGTTTCTGAAATTCTGGAGAAACTCGTTCTGATGCAACCTGCACAGACATTTTGTTAAGTGCCAGACGGGTTTTTACAAGCTGTACTGAAACTGCATTTCTGAACTGCTGACTCTGTATTGGTCCTTCATTGATCACATCGCTCTCAAGGAATGAGAAAGAATCTGAAAGAATTGTTTTCTTCAGTAATTAAGGCACATATGGAATACATCAAGGCCCGAGTGTTTTATTTCTAGATGTGTTCCACATGCATCATGCCTAATGTGGCCAGAATGTTTTATTTCTAGATGTGGGCCACATGCGTCATGCCTAATGTGGCCATAATGTTTTATTTCTAAATGTGGGCCACATGCGTCATGCCTAATGTGGCCCGAGTCCTTTATCTCTAGATGTGGGCCACATGCTGTATGTCATGCCTAACGTGACCCGAGTCTTTTATTTATTGGTGTGGGCCACATACGTCATGCCTTACGTGGACCGAGTCTTTAATTTCTAGATGTGGGCCACATACGTCATGCTCAATGTGGCCCGAGTCTTTCATTTCTAGATGTGGGCCACATACGTCTTGCTCAATGTGGCCCGAGTCTTTCATTTCTAGATGTGGGCCACATACGTCATTCTTAACGTGGCAATTACAAATCCGTCTGCTACTTCAGCACCACGGACAGCGCCATTGATCTATCAATACAGAGCACAGTTCGGCTATTGATATTTCAGAGCCATAGTCGGGATCATAGATTCTAACTTGCCCAAACCTCAGTCAGATAAAAGATCAATGAATCAGGCAGACTAACATATTCAAGTAATCACCCATCTGCACTCGCTCTGCTACTAGGGGATGGAAAGGGAGGATGGCAGGTTAACAATGGGGGATGCATTTTGGTCATTTTGTTAACAAGGGGGATGGCATGACCCCATCAAATCGCCTACTGGTCATAACTATTGTGAATTCGTGCTCGTTTCCCATATGCAGTAGTAGTCACCAACATTTGTAAACAGACTTTGATGTGTAAAATTGGGTTCTCCTTTAAAGGCCCTGCACACCCACACATTATTTTGGCTGATAAGATGTTCTCTAAAAACTGCGTGGGTGTGTACAGACTGTGGTTGATTGACTTCTCCCTCACTGTAGCTTTATTGCACCTGGTGTATAGTATATGCCTCCCTCTGGCTTTTTGCTACTGTGACCCTCAGAAGAGCAGCTTGGTCTTTTGGGTGTGTGGTGACATGAGAAGTTTAAACATGCCAACACAGAGCAAAATACACTTTCCGTACCCCTCTTTTCTTTCTTGTCTTTTACTTTGCGCGCCATATTATTTTTCATGTTTGCTTTTTAAGTACTGGTAAAAACAGACACACGAAGTACAGTGTACATTTGAGGTTGTGCAAATATTTTTTAGGTATTTAAATTATCCATTTGCCTGGCCTTGACACTTTTCTAGAGCTATACAGAATCGATTGTTCCGCTCCCAGTGTCCTACATGCAAACATGTCCAGTAATCATAACAAACCGTATGCTTAACGTATACTTAATATTGATCTCATGGGACAAAGTTCCCACACACAGCGCTGAAGACATGCATCAGTACAACAAAAGAAGCCATTGATCCCCGCTGGCCTTCTATTCTTTGATGAAATGTTGAAAAGATAAGAGATTTATCACTTAAGTATGTCCTCCTGCATAGCTGATTTCAATAGTACTGATTAACTTGAGAAGTCACTGATTACACAGATGTCTCTGAAACAGCACATACATTTACACAATATGAATTGAAACAGCCCTACAAGGATAACTTATCATGCCAGGGTATCCTCTCATTCAAATCCTTGTGATTTGAATGAGACTTGACTGAAGATTGTCTCTAGGGACAAAACATATAGTAGTTTAGTTTGATGTACTGATAAAAAGCCTGTATATTTACAGTGCTTACTATACAGGAATGTCAGACTTTGCTTTGCACTGTGACTCCCGGAGCAATAAAACAGAAATATGACTTTACATAAAAGCAGCATCTCCCGGTGTCATTCCTGCAATTATACACTCGTTACATAAAACTGAAGCACTGACTGCGAATGAGCACTAGGTAAGTATACTTGTACATTTATGGTGAGTGCAAAATACCATCAGTGTTTGTCCTACCTAGGAGGACACATTCCTCTTAACACTCCCACTATTACATGAACAGTATTACGCAAAAGGTGCATGTTAGTGACCCTCCAGACACACTCATAACTGCTGTCTAGGTTTTTATGATGGATAGAAAACTGCACAAACTACAAAAATATGTCCCTAAAGTTGACTTTCTATTAAATTATTATTATTGTATATTTATTTTTTTTAATTCTGCCATTAGCGTAAGCAATACATTTTTGTTATATTTGTTGAAATTCTTATTACACCCCAACAGCAACTAATAAATCAAATGGTTTGACAAAAAAAAATTTGATATCTGTGTCTGTCACAGGACTGTAATAAGCCCGTCCAATCATTTAATTCGACTTGAATGAAATGATTGGACGGGCTACCTGCCTGTCTACCTACTATAGACTGTATATAAGAAGTGAACGTAGTCACCGTGACATCACCCATTGGTTTGTGGGTTGCCGTTTTGAAGCCTCGAGTTCGACATTTTGGCCGTCGCCATCTTGTTTTTTTGCAACCAGAAGCGACGAGAGGGTGGAGATGTTACAATTAACTTTCATGAACTGTATACACTGTGAAAGACTTAAAGTTCTACGACAAAAACATGGACAACTCACAGACTTTATGGTCTATTTGACTCTAAATGGGACCATAATTTACTAAATGAACATCATGCTGTATTAAAGAAGACTTGAAACTAGCGATTGAGACCATAAACTCATGTTTACATTGTTTACTGAGGTAATAAATCAAGTGAGAAGTAGGCTCATTTTCTCATAGACTTCTATACAATCAGACTTCTTTTTGCAACCAGAGGAGTCGCCCCCTGCTGGCTGTTAGAAAGAATGCAAGTTTAAGGCACTTCAGCATTAGCTTCACTTCTCAGACCCGGAGGTTGCCCGCTGTTACCTACTCTGGCCGTGCACTAGCTGCTAGCTTGACAGCTGTGAGTACTAACAATAGTCATGTTCGTTGTTTACGTTCATAATGATAATTTTGGGGGAGTGGCTTTGGAGGGATGCCTGAAAGGACGGAGTGTCAGTGTTGCCAACTTAGCGACTTTCTCACTAGATTTAGCGACTTTTGGAGCTAGTGCTGCTAGCTACTTTCATTGGAAAAGAACTGGCAACACTGGACTGGGTTTTTCAGTTGGATCATTTTTAAAATCTAGTGAACACTTGCTAGATTTCTCAGCATTACCGACCCTATCTTCAACTAATTCAAATTAATTAATTAACAATAAAAAAACAACCTGGCACCAGAAACAGATCTATGGCAGATCTGTGTCCTTGGTTGAGAAACGTGAAACAAAAGGGTCCTCTTTAGATGCCTTTTTGACATGGATAATGCAAGAAGTGAGGGAAATGGGTTTTACATAACCTGCAGATGGCCTATCTCAACAAAGATAACGTTGGGAAAACAACCATGTGACCAAAGGCTGGATACAAATACAAGGTTGGAATGTTACATTGACAGTGACACTGGCATGGAGGGTTAGATGATGCTCAGACAAATTCAGAGCACTTAATCTTCAGGTTAGTCATGAGTACATTGGCAGCTTTAGTAAATCCACAAATGCCTACATGGATATTTGCTCACATTCATTTGCACAATCATACACATCAGCGTGGGTCTTACAGTATTTGTTTTTCCCTGCTCTGAGTGCAAGGTGGGGCTTTTAACTATGCTCTGACTCAGCTCTGGTTCAATAATTATTAGTAAAAGTCAGAATTGGCATAAAAGGGAGCTACATACTATATGTTAGTTTTAGGTCACTGTTTGTGGTAAAAAATGTATTTCTAAAATGCTGAAATCTCTGAAAGTGTTTTGTTCTCACGGTATGTGGCTCTTTTGCACCTTTAAGGTTGTAATACATATACAGTACATGTGAAAGAGCTCAGGGTGTAACACATTCCACATGCAGGTATGCAGCTGTAAAGTTTTCCATCAGTGGAACATTGTGGCTACATGTGAAAACTGAATCATGTGGTCTCATTTTCAAGGACTCTTGAAACGCTACACACTGACCTTATTCACAGGGTGGAGGTGGTTAGGGTGGGAAACTATACCTGGAAGATTATTACCTGGAAATTCATTTAGCAAAACTGGGTTTCAGAACAACTACAACTGATTGGATTTAGCAGGGAAGTTATAGCTACTACTCCTGCTCAGCCAAGACTCTGATCGATACCAATTCTATTATATTAAAAATGTCTAAATCCCATGGGGGGAAAATTGATGACGATTCAAGGGGCAAACATGTGGCAAGGATCCACAAACATCCCCAGATTTTCATTTAAAACAAAAAAAAGTTTAATTTGTACATACGCACGGTCATTTCTAGAAAATGCATGAAACACGAGGAACCGTGGAGCAACAACATGACCGATGACACACCAATGATGTGGGTTTGTGTTGTCAGAGTTATATAACAGGTGGCCCACATGACTTTTGTGTCTGTGCCAAGGCTCTGGGTCAGCTGTGTGGCTTCCAGCATTGATCAGATGAAGCAATAGGTGAGAGAGGGAGCCAGAGCTGGGAAGCAACATAATGGAAATCCAGAAAGTGTCTTACCCGGGATTGAATATATATTTATTTACATTACAGTAATAGGTAAAAAACAGTAATGAAAGAAAATATTCATGCACATCATCAGAATCATAATAGAGCGTAACAATATAAGACTATATCATCAGCATAGAGATGTCTACTACTCACACACAAGTGTGATACAAACTAATTTATGTAGAAGGTGAACTGAAGAGGACCCAGAATAGATCCTTGGGGAACTCCTTTGTATACAGTAAGGGGCTCAGTTCTTTAGTTGCCCTGCACCACACGCAGAGATCTATTAGAAATGTAATTATGAAACTAGCTGCAAGCTATAGAGTCAAAATCAATGGTTTGATTTCTACAGAAGTAGCAGAGATGGCTCTATGGTCTGCCCTAAACCCAAATTGAAAAGCATTAAAGACAAAATACCTGGTCAGGTAATCTTTTTTGTTTATCAAGTAAGAACTCCACAAATTTGGCGAAACATTTTGTCGATTGCTATTGAGACCAGTGGGATCATCCCCTTTAAATATGAGTATAATATGGCAGCCTGATCTCCTAAAAATGACATTCCCTTACAACGAAACTGCATTGTGTATCACGAACACGTTTGTAATGACAGTCCGTGGAAATCTGTAGGGGGTTGTGGATGGGTCAAACAAACACGGGACTTTCACCAAGACTGCTGTTAGTGTCACGTGTGAAACCAAAAGCCAACATTTAACGCATCCGTGTATAAATGCTTCGGTAAGAGTTAGTGACGTATAAAAAGCGAGAAACACCACTTTTGGTGGGCGGATGGGGAAGTGGGCGAGTCCAACAAACACCAGACTTTTAACCAGGAGACAGTGATTGGAATGAATGATTTACTGGAGACAATGTGAACCAGTGCATTAAAAACATCTAAAAAGGTTAAATTATTAACATTTTTGGGTGGGATTTGTGTTATTGACTTCTACTCTTAGAAATGGACAAAAAACCTCATGGGAGAATAGCACGGCCACTCAGCAGGAACATCTGCAGCTATTTCTCAAGATTTTCAACTGCATGACTTTCATTTGGAAAACCAGCTAAAACAAACCAGTCATTAAAATGGATTAGAAGCTACTTGACTGCATGGACCACTACGGGAGATCTAATTGACTCAAAGAGAAACTCCAATTTGCTTAACTTGCCACAACCCTCTTTGGATTATCTGCCACATGTTTCAAAACATTAACCTTTTTAACCTGGTTTATCTTTAACAAGCAGCATCGACTGTTTTTTGGCTGATGTGGCGTCCTGTCACATCAGGTCCGAGCAGCAGCGAAGACACATTTTCTCACAGTTAAGCAACCGATAGGCAGCGAGGCAAACGAGGAAATCAGGGCAATAAGATATAAGATATTATCAGCTCAAGAATAAGCATGATACAAATTTAAATAAAATGACTTTGTGGGGGCCTTTAGGTCTGCAGCGATCATGTGCTGACATGGAAAGATCAGATCAGGTTGTCATCATTGTGAGTACTTGACTCGACCTCGTGAGGGCAGAGATTAGACGAGTTATTTGCAGAGTGCCATGCTGCAGCGCATTAGATAAAACGAATGGAGATGGAGGAATCGCTTGTGCATTTGTTTGTATGTGTGTGCCCTTTAGATTGAGTTAACCGTTTCCTCCTGCAGCCTCTTTCGCAACACTGGTTTATAAGATTAAGAGTTTGTTCTCTGAAGCAAAGAGTTTGAAAGCCGGAGTTTGTTGCACATTTCGAGGAAAGCACTACCTGAGAAATCGTGATTTGATATTCTTGACGTCTTGTTTTGCACCTCAACTTTTTGTAATTTTTTCTTTTTCCTGTTCTAGTTTTTGAGTAAAATTAATGAACCTAAAGCGGTTTCTCTGAAGGATCAACAAATCATATGTCAATATCTTTATATGCTAATGTCATTATCATGATCTGATTTGTTGGATGTAACTCATTTCACGATAATTTGATTACAGGAAATTCAAGAAAGTCAACATTCATCAGAAAATTGAGACTTAATGTAATAACATAACTTTCTGCCTTTTATCATAAAAATCATATTTTTGCAGTAGACATTTTGTGAGTTACAGGCAACCGTGTCCCTCTAGACAATTTTAAAGGACCAGTGTGTAACATTTCGGGGGATCTATTGGCAGAAATGGAATATAATATAAATAAGTATGTGGTCTTTAGTGTATAATCACCTGGAAATAAGAATTGCTGTGTTTTCGTTAGAATGAGTCATTTATATCTACATAGGGAGCGGGTCCTCTTAACGGAGCAGGGCGCCATGTTTCTACAGTAGCCCAGAAGGGACAAACCAAACACTGGCTCTAGAAAGGACCATTCACGTTTTCACGTTTTTGCGTCGGCCATCGTAGTTCTCCTACGAGCTTGGCACACGGGAGAAGTTTCGGTTCGTTGCAATCTGCAACCTCACCGCTAGATGGCACCAGATCCCACACACTGCACCTTTAAAGGCCTATAAATTGTGTTTTGTTTCCTCCAGTTTTTGGTGGCGTCATGTCTTGTTGTTTTTTGACGAATGAGAAAAAAGGAAATACAGATAAATCAAAGAAAACTCGACCTTGATGTTTCAAATTTTGAGAATAAAACCCAAATTACCCAATGGTGTTCAGTTAGGTTGAGATTTGGTGACTGTGAAGGCCATACCAGAGGATTTGCATCATTTTCATACTAAACATATCATTCAGTGAGCCCTTGTATTTTATATATGAGCTTCTGCATTCATTATTTTTCTTAGCTTACACTGTATATTCAGGTTTTCCTTTAATTTATGACCCGTCTGCATGTCACATGAGGGGAAATTAGGTTTTTAGTCACAAGATGAAGGCTACAAGTTGAAATTGTTGAAACCTGATTTAGTCTAAAGAAGAACTAGCTTCCTATGGTTAAAAAGACCAAAGTTGCATAGTCTGAGGCAGGAGTCAGCAATCCAGGTTTAAGAATTATACGTTTTTCCAAACTGATCATTTAAAGCTTGTATTTTGTTTGCTGCACCTTGTTAAATCATAATTTCCTCTACCAGTGATCTTGTTTTACTCACAAGAATACGTTTGAGTCATCTGACAGTAAGAAAACGTGGTTTGTTACATACCTGAACCCAAAATAAACTCTCACTCTCAGTAGTAGTAGTCATTGATCAGAGTGAAACTGACTTATTGTTCTGTGTAAGAGCAGCGATGACCTCTTCAGGCTGCTGACTACAGCTACACCTACAACAAGCTCACCCTTTATTTTTTGTGGAATTGATAGACGACTAATAGTCTCTTTAACAATTTAGGTTTTTGTGATTGCTAAAGAAAAATCTACAATTTTACAAAAGGCCTAGTAATTTAAATTTTCCTTTATTAATCTGTTTACTGTTCTTCATCCTCTGGCTAAAAAAATATGATGATTAAGTATAATATTAAACTTTTGATTCTCATATTTATTCCTGAATCTTATTCTCATTTCACAATGAAATGGGTTCAATAAGTATGAATCAGGTAGTGTAAATAATGCACAAATAATCACACACTTATAATTTACAATTAATAATAATTTAAAATCAACATTTCATTGACCGTTCCAGAAGTATTCATATAATATTTAATAAGAAATAGATGTATATAATATTATTATTTCCCTTTGCTTATATTGTACAGTACCTCTAATGAGTGTGTGTGTGACAGATAACCACCAGATGGAGTGAGAGATTAATGCTGAACATACTGTATCCAGTGCTTTAAGGAGTACTCTGATACTTTACTTAAGTAAAAGTAGCAATATCCCAGTGTAGAATTACTGGATATTGGATATGGTGTTTCTCATTAATGCAAAGCATAAACAGCCATGCATTAACGTCACTCATTTTCATTGTCGCTTGGCTATTTTATGAGATTTCGTCCTGCAGAAGCTTGTAGATGTCTTCTCAGAGATCTTTTGAGGCAACAGGCTGCTCTTCTTCTTCTATGGTGGCCTAAGTTCTGGCGCCAGACCTGCTTCTTCCTCTTTCCCCGGATGTTCTCTGCAGAGATGAGATGAAAAATGAATTTATCATGCGCTTTTATAGTAGTTACAGTTAGTAATAGCAGTATTCTTCTTGTGCGTCTCTCTCTCTCTCTTTTTTCTGTTTGTTGCTTACCTTTCTGTCTGGGCGTGTCTGTGTTTAATGTGGTTTTTCGGGGTGTTTGCATTTGTGTTTCACATCTTTTTTCTACTGTATGTATGCAGGAAGAGGTTTTCTTTTCATCAGAAAGAGGAAGGTGGGTAGCGAAGTGAAAGTGACAGAATAAGAGAAGAAACAAAAGGGGGAGGGCAAAGAGGAGGCAGGTCAACAAAGAGAGGGGTGGAAACAAGGAAGACGGAGGTGAAAAAAAGAGGGGAGCCTTCCGACCGGTCCACATTACGCCATCATGTGCTACTTTGTCTCCTTCCTCCATTACTCCTCTTACAATGTCTCTCTTTCCCCTCCTTCTTCTCTCTTTTCTTCTTCTTCTTCTATTCCCTCCTCTCTTGACTCCCTCTCAGTGACCGCTGACCCATTTGACAGAGTTTTCCTAAAACTCTCGCCGGTCTGAAAACAGAGGAGCAATGTGTTGGCGGCTTGTGTTGGCTTAGTGAGGTCACATTCTTTCATACATACATGAAGTGGGTTAAATATGATGCAGAGCAACATTGAGCCTTTATACTGTTCGGTATTTACCGTAATGGAGCCATATAGGCTATATTTTTTTTGGAATAGATGAGGCTGGCTTTGTTGTTACCCAATAAATGATGTGGTTGATCGGATTAAACTTGGGTTAAAGACACTGAGGTCATGTCCTTTGTATTGGAGGTAATGTGATGGTTTTGGCGACGTGTTACTGTGTGTAACCCTCTCGTGTCACTTCTGGTTGCAAAAAAACAAGATGGCTTCAAAACGGCAGTCCACAAACCGATGGGTGACGTCACGTTGACTACGTCCACTTCTTATATACAGTCTGTGGTCGTACACCAAAGTATTGGACAAATTAAAATTTAGACCTGAAGCTGTTGAAGTTAAGGCTACTGGGAAACATACAGCCCCCCTTTATACACTGCTAGAGTCTTTCTTCGACTTCACCTGCTGAGTTTTCAATCAACCAATGAGATTATTTCTGCCTTCAAAGCAGCGAACAAAGACTCTAAAGGCTCTATGTTGGTTTGACAGAGAAGGTTATTTCAGGTCAGTATATAGACAACAGTCTCTGTAAGAGTCACAATAATCTTGATGTATTTGTTTTCCGTCATCAGCTGCTTCATGGCTTCAGGTGAAGCTCCCATCCGGGAAGCCGAGGATGACCCCGACCTAAAAGGAGACAAATCCCCATGAGATCGTCACCCACAAGGTAAACACACTCATATAATCTGAGCCCCTATGGACGCAGGGCCCCATTTCTCCGGATAAGGGGAGCCCCAAACTCTGCAGGACAGGAGAGGGTGCTGAGGAGGAACAACACCCGCTGGCAGGTCGGAGGGGCCCCGCAGATTGATGTGCGTGTGAAACCAGCCAGGCCCAATATTGCGCTTATTGTGCGGCGCGTCCCAGCTGCAGATTCATGCGTGTGCGCCCCGCCTGGGGACTCTCATCTGAACATTCGGTAAATTCAACTCCCGTCAAAACAACATTAAAAGGCCAGCTTTGAATGGAGGGCTGACAAGTTGCCCTTTTCACTTTCTTAGGAATAAAAAGGCTGCTCCTATAGAGACACACTAACTCTATAGGGAGTTAGACCATATACTTTGTTATATTGGTGTATATACAGTATTATACTTAAAGCACATTTAACTGCCTATAATCAAAGAGTCAATCTCACCTTCTTTTCCACATGTTTGAGACAAACTTAAAAACATTAAAATCAAACACACATTCCAATGATATTCAACATAATTTGGCCTTCTTTTTATATATACATATATTTTTAGGGCTGTCAATCGATTAAAATATTTAATCGCGTTTAATCGCAAGATTGTCCATAGTTAATTGCGATTAATGCAAATGAATCGCACATTTTTTTATCTGTTCAAAATGTACCTTAAAGGGAGATTTGTCAAGTATTTAATACTCTTATCAACATGGGAGTGGGCAAATATGCTGCTTTATGCAAATGTATGTATATATTTATTATTGGAAATCAATTAACAACACAAAACGATAACCAATATTGTCCAGAAACCCTCACGGGTACTGCATTTAGCATAAAAAAAAAAAATATGCTCAAATCATAAAATGGCAAACTGCAGCCCAACAGGCAACAACAGCTGTCAGTGTGTCAGTGTGCTGACTTGACTATTACTTGCCCTGAACTGCATGTGATTATCATAAACGGGAGACTCGTGGGTACCCATAGAAGCCATTTTCATTCAAATATCTTGAGGTCAGAGGTCAAGGAGGCCCTTTGAAAATGGCCATGACAGTTTTTCCTCGCCAAAAGTTAACTTAAGTTTGGAGCGTTATTTAGCCTCCTGTGTGACAAGCTACTATGGCATGAGCCCGCTACAGTTTCTGAAAGATTGATTGCGTTAATGAGTTAAAGAAATTAGTGTCGTTAAAATTAATTTGCGTTAACGCGTTATTATTGCGTTTACCTTGACAGCCCTTCAATGTGCAATGGTAACCTATTCCCACTCCTGGCACCACAGAACTTAATACTCAGAATAAAAAAAAACGCACATCCAATGTTTGCATTGCAGGTGCACCAGAGTGCATCTTAAAAATGAAGAAATTCCTGCCCTCCACTCTTGCTGTCAACATTAAGATTTAATCTTAACACTTGATCTTCCCTGAAACTCCTTTAGGATTTCTATAAAAAACAGTGTTGTTTTTAGTTCCTTTACTTAAGTAAAAGTAGTACGACCACTGTGTAAAAATACAGTACAGAATTATTATCAGCAAAATGTATTCCAAGTCAAAAGTGAAAGAGTTCATCAGAATCAGAAGCACATTTATGAGTGTTATATAATTATATATCATATCGTTGGACTGTTAATATTGATGGATTCATGTGTAAGTAAGTGGAGCTGATTTTAACTACTTTATATACTGTTGGGTAGTTTAAAGGTATAGTGTGTAACATTAACATTGGTGTGTCTGGGCCTTTAGGGGGATCTATTGGCACAAATGGAATATAATATTAATAAGTATGTTTTCTTTTTGTGTGTGTATAATCACCTGAAAATAAGAATAATGTGTTTTCGTTTCCTTAGAATGAGTCGTTTATATCTACAAGAACATGCTCAAATCATAACATGGCAAACTCAAGCCCAACAGTGCTGACTTGACTATGACTTGCCCCAAACTGCATGTGATTATCATAAAGTGGGCATTTCTGTAAAGGGGAGACTCGTGGGTACCCATAGAACCCATTTTCATTCACATATCTTGAGGTCAGAGGTCAAGGGACCCCTTTGAAAATGGCCATGACAGTTTTTCCTTGCCAAAATTTAACTTAAGTTTGGAGCGTTATTTAGCCTCCTTCGCGACGAGCTAGTGTGACATGGTTGGTACCAATGGATTCCTTAGATTTAAATCTAGTTTCATATGATACCAGTATCTTCAGTCTAGCCCGCTACAACCTCCGAAAGATGGACTGCGTTAATGCGTTTAAAAAATGAGTGCCGTTATTTTTATTCTTTTCCATCAGCGTTGAAAGTGACAACACATTCCACCATAGGGCCAGTGTTTCGCTATAATGCTTGTTACTTTGGTGAATCGATTCATCGTGGTCATCCCATGCCGTCCATTCACAGCAGGCCCATGTGTACTCGCCTTTACACCACCGGGTCCCCCCCTCCTTGCAGGCGGACATGGCACGGCCTCACAGAGGTGCACCGACATTATCCATTCACTGCACACTCGCTGGCCAACGCAATACTTTGAGGAGCCAAGCGCACAAGAAAAGAGCCCTGTTTGCCCCCCCCCCACCCACTCTGTCTTTGATTTGTAAATACCTCCGTTTGCAGTGCAACAACTTCCCGGCTTGTATCTTATGACCATCAAACATTTACATGAGAAAGTTGACAAAGGCTGAAACAGCGGAGGAGGCCTCGCAACAAAGAGGCCCATTTATAGAGTACAGTCGGGGAGAGACACGGAGAGGGAGGGTAGGAGGAGAAGCTGGGAGGAGAGTTGAATTAATGAATTAAAAATGTCGTGAAACAGCGGCAGTGTGAATACTTTTGGGTTTATATAGAGAGGCGTGCAGGGGGGGTCCTGGAGGAGTGGACAGCACAGGCTTTTTTAACTTCTCTCTGTCCGGACACACAGGGTTCATTCTCAGCTTCACGTGCAGGAAGAAGTGCAAAACTGTGCTCATCTGATTACATAATGACCCAGTAACTGTGAGCCAGAACCGGTACGACCAGTACCAGTGTGCTGGGAGACACCGACTGACCGCTGGTTAATCCTCACCCTTCTGATTTCATGCTTTTTTTCTTTCTTTTTTTTTTTTCGTTAAATGTAGGATGACCACGACGTAGAGGGACCGCGAAAGAAAACAAACAATGTGATGTCAAAGTGAGAGGTGATGTAAGACATGGTTGAGCTGTCAACAAGTGCGCGTCGTTCAAAACCGTGAACTTTCTCATCTTTTTGTCAATCTTTGTTTTTTTTACCTCCAAGACAGATTGAGTTGTCTGTCTTTTTCACATGCCTGCCGGACAGTGAAATTAATCAAATCTTCAAGTTTCAAAGCTGTGGTCCGAGTGAACTTCTGAACAACAGGAAGGTAAGAGGCACAAAAATCAGTCGTTCAGCCTTACTTTTTGTTGCTAATACTTCCTTTTCCTATCAAGACATGTACAAACAACAAATGTACACAACTAAAAGTACTCATAGTGTGTCTGTCTTAGTGGACTTTAAAGATTTATCGTGTCTTTTATTTATGTTTTTGTTATTTTCCTGTGATATTCCTCTAACATCACTTTTTTTTTGGCTGTGATATTTTTCTCGAGTCCTTATCTCATTGATAGTCCTCCTATAAGTGTTAATAATAATCAGAGGAAACGTACTGTTGAACTGTTTGAGGTTAACATTCAAACAGGTGCTCGGTCTCGCTGCATCCACTGTGTTATGTTTGCAGCGCGGAGGGATATTAGCAGTAACAATAGAGAAGGTTCCACTGTCAGATCTGAACCACTATGTCTGACTGCTACACAGAACTATATGGGTCTATATTATTACATTAGTGGCATTAAAGGTCTTTATGTAGACGAATAATAATGAAAATAATAATACATCCACAGAGCTTTTAGAAAGGTGCCGAATAAAAGTATCTAAAGAAGCTTTTTCCTAAAAAACATGTTATTATTGTCTATTAATTAGGGCTGTAGATCGATTAAAATATTTAATCGCAATTAATCGCATGATTGTCCATGATTAATCACGATTGATCGCACATTTTTTACCTGTTCAAAATGTACCTTAAAGGGAGATTTGTCAAGTATTTAATACTCTTATCAACATGGGAGTGGGCAAATATGCTGCTTTATGCAAATGTATGTATATATTTATTATTGGAAATCAATTAACAACACAAAACGATAACCAATATTGTCCAGAAACCCTCACAGGTACTGCATTTAGCATAAAAATATGCTCAAATCATAACATGGCAAACTGCAGCCCAACAGGCAACAACAGCTGTCAGTGTGACAGTGTGCTGATTGACTATAACTTGCCCCAAACTGCATGTGATTATCATAAAGTGGGCATGTCTGTAAAGGGGAGACTCGTGGGTACCCATAGAACCCATTTTCATTCACATATCTTGAGGTCAGAGGTCAAGGGACCCCTTTGAAAATGGCCATGACAATTTTTCCTCGCCAAAATTTTGCATAGATTTGGAGCGTTATTAAGCCTCCTTTGCGACAAGCTAATATGACATGGTTGGTACCAATGGATTCCTTGGGTTTTCTAGTTTCAAATGATACCAGTATCTTTCACTCTAGCTTTAAAACTGAGTCTGATACAACCTAAAAATCGCAAGTTAGATTAATGTGTTAAAGAAATGAGTGGTTTTAAAACAAATTTGCGTTATTATCACGTTAACTTTGACAGCCCTAGAGAAAATACATCCCCAGAGCTTTAGAAAGATGCAGAATAAAAGTATCTAAAGTAGCTTTTCCTTAAAGAAAAGTATTATGATTGAGAATTAATCATTTAAAAATCTGTACTGGGTGCAACAGTGTTTTGCAGTTTTCAGAATAGTTTACTGTAAATATTTAGATGCAAAACAGATTAAAGAATAGGGCTGTCAAAGTTAACGCGATAATAACGCATTAACGCAAATGCGTTTTAACACCACTAATTTCTTTAACGCATTAACACAATTGATCTTTCGATTAAATAACGCTCCAAACGTACACTAAATTACTAAACTTAACTTGCGCTAAATTTTGGCGAAGTAAAACTTGCATGTCCATTTTTCAAAGGGGTCCCTTGACCTTTGATCTCAAGATATGTGAATGAAAATGGGTTCTATGGGTACCCACGAGTCTCCCCTTTACAGACATGCCCACTTTATGATAATCACATGCAGTTTGGGGCAAGTCATAGTCAAGTCAGCACACTGACACACTGACAGCTGTTGTTGCCTGTTGGGCTGCAGTTTGCCATGTTATGATTTTAACATATTTTTTATGCTAAATGCAGTACCTGTGAGGGTTTCTGGACAAAGGTTGTCATTGTTTTGTGTTGTTAATTGATTACCAATAATAAATATATACATACATTTACATAAATCAGCATATTTGCCCACTCACATGTCGATAAGAGTATTAAATACTTGACGAATCTCCCTTTAAGGTACATTTTGAACAGATAAAAAAATGTGTGATTAATTTGCGATTATTGATTGACAGCCCTAATTAAAACATATTTGGGCTTCTGCTGAACAATAGAAGTTGTAGCACACTACTCATAGTAGTGGAAAATATTAAAAGTCTTGTATAAAACCTCGTGGAAAGAACAGGTGGGATGTTGTTTTCTTGGCTCGGAAACTTTCAGTCAAAACAAACCACAATCCTCCTCAGCACCACAACAGTAGTAGAGCAGTCAGATTTACAGCAGAGAGACGGACCGTTGGCTACTACCGACTGGGAAGAAGATGGTAAAAGTCAGTCCTGAATCACAGCCCGGTGGCCGACAGCTGCTCTCCGTTGTTTAATCTGGGTCAATGTCGTAACTTCTCAGCTACTAATTCTGGGCCGAGGAAGTGTTTTAGGGAAGTGGTTAGATTTAGATGGAGGGTTGGACAGACAGACACATTGAGACAAACGTCCGATCACCATGGCAACTGATTACATTTGCTTCCTGTTGTTAAATTGCACATGCAGGTAAATTAACATGGAATACTTACGATGTAGTGGCCAAAATACAAATTCAAGTTGAAGTTGCACATGTATATACAACTACTGTTCCTTTACATATAGCAAGTAGATTTAGGGGGAAACTAATTGCTGCCTTGATTGCAACTTTTTCCCCACGTATCAGATGGAATACAGGAGGAAGTTGAGGTGTCAGTAGGCTTCAACCAAGGTGTGATTCAGGTGGTCAAACAGCATCTGAAACTGTCTCCCCCTCAGCAGAAACAGTGTTTTTTTGGGACCACCAGGGGTCTTTAAGGGGCTTCCAGGGTCCTTGTATAAAAGTCAAAATGACTAAAAGGAAAGCATTTACAGCATTGTATCCTAGAAGTAGCCACAATTATACCACCAAACAACTAATATCTATGGGAGGATAGTCACTGTGGTCACAGGACAGGAATTAAATAAAAATGATATGTATGTTGGTGATTGGTCAGGTTAGTATTTTTTTTTAGTGCTTATCAGTCTTGTGAGCTTTGTATTTCCAGATAAAGTGATTTTCAGGTTTTAGCTTAAATTAAAGGCCGTCCAGTGTAGACTGTGACTCTCAGATAAACTGAAGAAGAAAGTGTTCATTTATGGGTCGTGAAAAGTCTCCTACCTCTTGAGGTAAACTATTTAAAAACGCATTGGATTATCTGAAATAAACATTGTCACAAAGCTAAAAAGAGGGCCATTTTTCTTAGCTTATGATAAGTTGATGTTTCTGAGATACATGTTTTTCACAGGACAGGAAAGTTGCACCAGTCTATGAAACCCAAGGCTTCATCTACACCTGACAGTTATGATATATGGTGTTTCTGTATTGATCTTGACCATAGACTGTATGTAAAGATGGACGACATGACAGCTCCCCAAAAGTTAAGCCAAAACATCTCAATCGCCCCCTGGTGGCTGGCTGCAGTATAGGTCATAAACCCCGTCTCCGCCAAAATAAGTACATGTCAAATACATTTTTCCCTAAGATGGTTTCTGTAATTTTAGGTAGTTCTTATCACGCTGATGTATGTTCAAGTGTTCGTGCTCGGCTCGTAATTGGCTCGGTGACCTTGATCCTGCAGCTCCACCGCCCGATCATTACTGCGCAGACTCTGGCTCCAAATAACGTCAAAATCTCAAGATGGCAGCCCCTGTATCCGGGACATTTTGGCATCACTTCTGTACAGTGGGAGGAAGTGGAGACGTGCCGTCCATCTTTATATACAGTCTATGACCTTGACCAATAAGGAAGTGCTCCGACTCGTAATTTTGTGGTTGTGTCTAGAAGGTAACCTACAAATTGCGAAAACTTGCAAAAGCTCTCGCTGCCCGACGACCTATCTTAACCTTAGGCATTCAAGGTCAATGCCTTAATACCTTAACCATCACTCGAGAGTTTCATAACTTGGGAGTTACCTTCTAGACGCAACCTAATTTTGTCTTTTAACTTCCTGTCTACACCGAAGGTTGGAATGTGTTGAGTTGTGTAGATTGACATCTGCTGCTTGTGATCAATATCATATAGACTAGTTAGGTAAAAAAGTTGTATTTTCTTTCATATTAAAAAATCAGCTTCCAGACCAACAAAGCAAATATCTACTAGTTTTGTGATCATTAGCGGCAACTGCACATAATGTTAATAACTAATAACCTGCATCGTCACGTCAAACATCAGTGTTCTTACCATAGAAGCATCAAACTAATATATATTGCTGAAACCAGTGGGCTACCTCCGGGTCTGAGAAGTGAAGCCAATGAGGAAGTGCCTTAAACCTGCATTCGTTCTAATAGCCAGCAGGGGGCGACTCCTCTGGTTGCAAAAAGAAGTCTGATTGTATAGAAGTCTATGAGAAAATGAGCCTACTTCTCACTTGATTTATTACCTCAGTAAACACTATAAACATGAGTTTATGGTCTCAATCTCTAGTTTCAAGTCTTCTTCAATACAGCATGATGTTCATTTAGTAAATTATGGTCCCATTTAGAGTCAAATTGACGTTAAAGTAGGGTATGCTTTAGGGTGTGGCTACCTTTTGATTGACAGGTCGCTACCACGACGTTGTCCGGTCTGGGAGTTGTCCGTGTTTTCGTCATTGAACTTTAACCCTTTCACAGTGTGTTTTCAGTTCATGACAGTTAATGGTAACATTTTGGTCGCCTAAAAAAACGTCTTATTCAGCGTTCGGTTGCACTTAGCTCCACCCTCTTGTGTCACTTCTGGTTGCAAAAAACAAGATGGCGACGGCCAAAAACCAAGATGGCGACAGCCAAATTGTCGAACTCGAGGCTTCAAAACGGCAGTCCACAAACAAATGGGTGACGTCACGGTGACTGCGTCCACTTCTCACATACAGTCTATGGCTGCAACAAGCCAGTTGAACTATTTGTAAGATAGTTTTTCTGTAACTTTGTGCCAGAGATCATCTTTTTTTAATGCGATATCTGTGGTGAATGTGGTGGTGTCAGCTTTGAGATATGTATAGTAGGCTGTGTGAACCAATCAGGACCGCGACTTTTTACTTGTATATATTATAATAACGACCGGAAGTGAAGAGACAAAACAGGAAATGGAACAAATGCAGAAAAAGCACTGCTAAAGAACACTTAATGAGACTGTCTGAACTCATTCACCGAATATATAAAGACGCATTGACACAACAGCAGCTCATTTGTATGGCGATGTGCGGTAGTTTGGCTCCATTGGTTTGTGGTTTTAATGTCTTGTGTTGGCTGAGTAGATGCCTTCTTGGCATGGCCTGTGTTGATGTTTCGACAGTCCTTTCAGTGCGGTGCAGAGGCTGCTGTGGCGTGGACAGTGGTCACAGCCATTCAGCTTGTGTTGTATTGAGTCTTTTCAGCGCAGTGTACTGGCTGCTAGGGGTTCTTTATGACTGTGGACACTGGACAGGGGCACTGAGTGGAAGGGATTACTCTCTCCTCTGGAATACTAATGACCGCCTTTTGTCACCGATCTGTTTCCTCCACCTTCGCTCCACATACCCCTTTTCCTCTCTCTCCTTCACCATCCATTTCCCTCCCTCTTCCTCTTTCACTCCCTTTGGTCACCCGATGCTCAATTCTCTCTCAATCCTCCCTTCAAAACCAATTATTCTCTCCCTTCTTCCCCCCCCATCTCTGCCCCCTCACAATGTCAAGCACTGCATACTCACACACGATCAAACACAGTCGCAAACACACACACATACACACACTTTAACCCTCCGTACCGCTCTCCTCTCCCCGTCTAACTTGCTCTCTCTTTCGCTCGCTCGCTCACCCAGTCGTATTTTTCAATGGTGGCTTTTGTCCCTTTCATCTCCTCGAAAACAAAGGATTCTTGTGCAGACAGGACAGAGGGAAGGAGAGGGACGGAGAGAGGAAGAGATCCTAACCTTGAGTGTGGAAAAAGTCATTTTACAAGAGAGTGAATCCTTCAGTATCACTGTCAGCGAGACTGATAAACTTCCAAAATATTGTTTTGGCTCTACTAGTATTGATATAACTTGCTTGGTATATTGACTGTAGATACTGATAAAGGATGAGGGTGGTGATATTCTGTATTTATCTTATCTTATCTTAAATCATTTTGTATGTAATCCATGTAATCGTGAACCAGGAAGTATAAAGAGCTACAAACACAGCATAAGGAGGAGATCGGGGTGGATGGGTGGGTCAAAAAACACCAGACTTTCGCCCAGGAGACCGATGTTCTTACCTCGTGTGAAACCAGAAGTCAACGTTGATTTATTTGTTGCGTAACTTCTGCTCTTAAGTTACACCACTCTCGTAGTTCTTTTAACCCAAACCGCAATATTTTCCTTAACCTAACAGAGTAGTTTTGTTGCCTAAACCTAACCAAGTTGTTTCCTGTGAAGACGGAAGATTATTTTGAAAAGTCTGTATGCATGTAACGAGCGGTAATTGACACGTGTTGCTGGACATTCGTAGGAAAAAGCACGAAAAATGAGGAATAACTTTTCGTAGGATACTTTTGCGTAGTATGTTGACGCTGAAGGTTTGCACGTGGTTAATGTTGTGAAACGGTGGCGGTTAGGTTTAGGCAACAAAACCATCTAGTTAGGGTTTGAAAAAACATCATGGTTTGGCTAAACGGACGTAGCGTCACGTGACATAACGGTGTCAATAAAAATCACTCAACTTTTGGTCTCACACAGAACATGAACATACAGCATGATGTTCATTTAGTAAATTATGGTCCCATTTAGAGTAAAATAGACCATAAAGAAGGGGATGCTTTAGGGCGTGGCCACCTTGTGATTGACAGGTCGCTACCACGGCGTTTTCCGGTCTGGGAGTTGTCCGTGTTGTCGTCTTACAACTTTAACTCTTTCATAGTGTGTTTTCAGTTCATGAAACTTAATTGTAACATTTTGGTTGCCTATAAATGTCTAATTCAGAATTCGGTTGCACTTAGCTCCACTCTCTCGTTTCACTTCTGGTTGCAAAAAAACAAGATGGCGACGGCCAAAAACCAAGATGGGGACAGCCAAAATGCCAAACTCAAGGCTTCAAAACCGCAGACCACAAACCAATGGGTGACGTCACGGTGACTACGTCCACTTCTTATGTACAGTCTATGGTGGAGACCAAAACAGAGCTAAAAGGAGATTGAATATTGGATCATCAGGTGGCCAGAAACATGACTCGAAAGAAATGCTAATGTTGCTGTGTGTGTAAATAGGCAACAAGTGTGCCATAACAACTTTATAAGGTGATCATTGTTGTGTTTACAGCTTGTTGTGGTGCCCTCGAGTGGCCAAAACGATCAGTTAATACTACTTAACAAATTGATGTGCTATTGCTCGTTGCTGCATTATTGTGTGTTAAGTCCTGTCAAACATTCCTTTGGACAGTCAATGGTATTGTGTTCTAACTGTTCAAAAGGTCTATATGTCCAATACACGAGTGTGTGTGTTTACTGTATGTGTAGGCAGGAGCTACGCAGGGTTCAGAGTTCAGCTGGAGACGGACACGGCCAATCACATGGGCCTCCTCTTGACCCCGCCTCCCTCCCCTCTCTCCCCCTCCACAGCTTAGTATTCAGAGCACAGACATCAACACAGATCTCTATTCATTCACTCAGTGTGAGCTCCAGCATGGCGAGGGGAGAGAGAAGGGTCAGAAAGGACAGGAAAGGACAGAGCGTATCAGATCGTCGTGTTTCTTAGGCTTTTGTCTGTGTTGTTTTGTTTTTGGTTTGTTGTATTCGCTCCGGAAAGCAGAGGCAGTTTGAGACAAAAGTCCCATTTAGTGAACAGTGAGAGAGAGAAGGAAAGAAAAAGAGGATGTGGAGAAACTGCAACCCAGATGAGGGCAAAACTGTTAAGTGTTTACAGGGGACGACCCATACAGTGACAATAAGTGTCCATGGCACCCGGGGGTGGGGGACTTCTCATTATGTCTGACACTTTGAGACCCACAGACACTTATATACTGATCCATCCCATCACATTATTGTCTGACAGACATTCACTTGGCACTTGTTAAATGACAACAAGCACTTAGCTTGAGTAATGAGTGATGTTGTAGTCATATGGGAATACAAGCCATAGCCAAGGTTTTTAACATTACACATCAGTGTTATATAAGGCCACCTAAACCGAGACCAAGTCATGACCAAGACCAAAGTGTATTGAGACATGACCAAGACTTTAAAGGGTTGAGACCAAGTCAAGACCAAGACCAGAGTGTATTGATACTGGCATCATATGAAACTAGAAAACCTAAGGAATCCATTGGTACCAACCATGTCATACTAGCTCGTCACCAAGGAGGCTAAATAGCGCTCCAAACTTACGCTAAATTTTGGCGAGGAAAAACTGGCATGGCCATTTTCAAAGGGTTCCCTTGACCTCTGACCTCAAGATATGTGAATGAAAATGGGTTCTATGGGTACCCACGAGTCTCTCCTTTACAGACATGCCCACTTTATGATAATCACATGCAGTTTGGGGCAAGTCATAGTCAAGTCAGCACACTGACACACTGACAGCTGTTGTTGCCTGTTGGGCTGCAGTTTGCCATGTTATGATTTGAGCATATATTTTATGCTAAATGCAGTACCTGTGAGGGTTTATGGACAATATTTGTCATTGTTTTATGTTATGAATTGATTTCCAGTAATAAATATATACATATATTTGCATAAAGCAGCATATTTATCCACTCCCATGTTGATAAGAGTAGTAAATACTTGACAAATATCCCTTTAAAGTACATTTTGAAGAGATAAAAAATGTGCGATTAATTTGTGATTGATCACGATTAACTATGGACAATCATGCGATTAATCGTGATTAAACATTTTAATCGATTGACAGCCCTACAAATGAACTCTTGAAATAAAATCCTGAGTCCTCTTCGTCTGAGATCGAGACAAGAAAATAAAAGTAAAAATGCGATCGATTCCGAGACCGAGACCTTCAAGACCGATCTTGAGAACTACAACACTGTTATATATAGATTTTGGAACTTGACTGCAGGGATTTGCTTCCATTAATCCACAAGGGAATCAGTGAGGTCGCCAATGTTGGGTGATAAGAACTGGCGAGCAGTCGGCGTTCCAGTTCACCATAAAGGTGTTGGATGGGGTCGAGGTCAGGGCTCTGTGCAGGCCGGTTTTTCCACACTAAACTGGGAAAACCATTTCATTATGACCCTTGCCTTGTGCACACATCATTGTATGTATATGCAATTTCCCTAAAGTGGAGCTAAGGGGCCAAGCCAAACCATGACAAACACCCCCATACCAAAACTACACAAAAGTCAGCTTTTTGTACAGTTGTCCACAGCTGACAACTTCTCAAAAGCTAGATCTGACTCTAATGCACATCTGCCTGTCACATCTGCTGCAAATGCTGCATAATTGAAGTCTCTATTCAAGTAAAAACAGCCCCAAAAGTGAAGGGTTGTGTATAAAAACAGCTTTCAGCAAAATGGAAGAGGGTGGTACAGCAGAAATTTAAAGACTCCTTTTCTTAATGTTACTGGTACCTCCTCATCTCAATTCAGTAGCCGTCTTGTGCAGCCGACACGCGAATGAGCCTGCACTACCACGCTTTTAATGTGAAAAAGCAGCTGTGCCTTCACGCTGAAAGGAGGCTTTTATTTTGACAAGGCCAGCTGCCTCCATTGAAAGGAAAAAAGGGGCTTAAATGGACCACCGTGGATAGCCACAATACTGTCCAGTTGAAAAATGTGCTTCTAATCCCCTTCTTCATCTTCTTCATCGTCATTCTCTCAAATGTTCCACTCCGTCATTCCTGTGGTTATCAAATGTTCTCTCTTTTCTCCTTTTTCACACATCCTGCACCTTTTCATTTGGACTCACCTGCTGTTCTTACTTTCCATTCAACCTTTGCCCTTTTTTCCTCGCCGTCTTACCTCTCTTTGTCTTTTCATGTAAACTCCCCTTTACCTACCTTTCTTCTTCTCTCCGTCTCCAACCCCCTGTAGCGCCGGCCATGACCTCAGCCACCCCCCCCTCCTCTGAAGGCTCCTCCCCTCAGAAAGTATGCCACTCCCAGACGCAGACCGACATCACCAAGCCCCTGCTGGGCTCCACAGCGGGGGCCGGAGGTGCTGGTGCAGGTGCAGGAGGAACAGGAAATGGAGGGCCCAACGCGCTGCGAAGGAGGCGCCGCGTCCTCTCCAAAGACGGACGGAGCAACGTGCGCATCGAGCACGTGAGCGGGCGAGGGGCGCTGTACCTCCGCGACCTATGGACGACTTTCCTGGACATGCAATGGCGCTACAAGTTCTTCCTTTTCTCTGCCACCTTCGCTGGGACCTGGTTCGTGTTTGGAGTGCTTTGGTACCTGGTGGCATTGGTGCATGGAGACCTACTGGGTAAGGAGGAGGGAGGGAGGATGGTGGAGCTTTGCAGTGCAGAATAAGAGGAGAGAAGAAAGGAAATGACTGTAGTGATCCCCTGACTTTTCCTCTAGTGCTTCATTTTAACTGACATTCATGGTTTTAAGTGAAGGGTCTTGACAACTATTGGCATACTTGCCAACATTGAGACCTAAAAAATAAGGAGGATTTCAAAACCAACGTGGCAATGCCAACAGCATTTTTATGTGAAATAGGCCTACTTTTCTCTACTATGGTGTGAACTTGGGTGAATCTCTGGCATAAACTAATGTTCATCAGTTTTTATTCATTCATTCATTTTTTTGCTCCTGCTTGAGTATTTCTTTCTCTTAGTATTCTCCATTTCTCTCTCCGTCTCTCACTCACTGAAGGTCCTTTCAGACACAACGGTACCACTGTGTTCTGAAACCCGTTATTTCCAATGGCTTGCGCCACACAACAGCGGCTTTTTGCTGTGTCGAGCAAAGCCCGATTTTGGGTGCTGCACGCTGTGATGTGCAGTGAGCGCAACTCAAACCACGTTGTGTCACGAGCAGTCGCGAGCATATATATCTATTTATCTGGTCGTGAGCAGCTCTCTTCCGCCAGGAAACGACATTTGGTGTAGCTCTATTGTCGTCCGGGTGGAAACAGTAGGGCTTATACAGGCTGTACAGCGCCAGAAACAGGTTGAGATAACGAAAAGGAAAAAAAAGGTGTGAAAATTTGCCAAAAATCTGAAGAAATATGGGAGAATTGTGACTCCGGGAGGAAACCGGGAGAGGGCAATGAAAAAAGGGAGTCTCCCGAGAAAATTGTGAAGGTTGGCGAGTAGCTATTGGATAGATTTCCATGAAATTTGGTACAGATGCTCATGTCCCTCTCAGGATGAATCGTACTAACTTTGGTGAGCCCTTAACTTTTCATCCAGCACCATCAAGTCAAGAGTGTGCAAGTAGTTTTGGCCGATGTGTTAAAAGTTTCCAGCCGGCCACCGTCAGCCCAAAAAGCCGTGATTGCCGATATATTTGTGTTCTCAGGGTGCTCAGGGTGCACGTACAGTTTTTGGTCTAGTTATCAAATACGATTTATGAATTGACGTTGCTTTTCAGCACCAATCGGACAGCAACAACTAAAGACGGCCACCGCCCTGTTTTGCGAAAGACTCATCGGAAATCAGTGCAACAAGAACGTGCATAATATGGCCCAAATCCAACTGCCAGTTCTTGTTTGTGCACCCTTTGAATCAAGCTTTACAGGTTAATTATTTACAAAGTTGAATTCACGAGGAGGACAAAATCGCCCCCCCTTAATCAAGTGACAGCCCTAAAATCTTGCTTATTGTCTCTGTAACCACATACATCTGAAATAAGAAAGTATTTATCCATGTCCTCTTGCTTTCTGTAAAAAAAAAAGGAGTTAACAATGAAGAAAGACACATACAGTTTTACATTGCAGAAAGAGTATGAGAAAGATCCGGCAGGACACTGAGAGAGGGAACAAAATGTTCCTTGATAATTTGATTACACCCCCCAAACCCAAGATCCTCTGTTCATCCTGCCTTCCTCCAGAGTTTGACCCCCCCTCCAACCATACTCCATGTGTAATGGAGGTGAAGACCCTGACGGGAGCCTTCCTCTTCTCCCTGGAGTCTCAGACCACAATTGGCTACGGTTTCCGGTGCATCACCGAGGAGTGTCCCGCCGCCATTATCCTGCTCATCTTTCAGCTGGTCATCACCATGGTGATGGAGATCTTCATCACCGGCACTTTCCTCGCTAAGGTAGTCAGATGTAGTATTTAGTTTGAGGTTTATTTCACCCAAAACATCTTATATGCACATCCCTTTAAAGTATCTTTATTGGATAGTACCCACCCTGCATCAGTTCTGCTCTCAGTTTTTAGTAATCAACTTCTAGGTTATCAGCTATAGTTACAGATTGTCCCCATGCTGATTATTACCACTCTTATCTGTCAAAAGCAGTGTTATCTCCTATATATGTCCTTGTAATTTCACTCACATATCTTACCGTATGTCCGGTTATCTTGAATAGAGAAAGAGGAAAT
Organism: Sebastolobus alascanus; assembly: GCA_916701645.2. NCBI lineage: Eukaryota > Metazoa > Chordata > Actinopteri > Perciformes > Sebastidae > Sebastolobus > Sebastolobus alascanus. The sequence continues at coordinate 2,130,012 of CAKAOJ020000124.1, forward strand.
CAGGTTCTCTGTAGATGATTACTGAAGGTTAAATGTGAAAAGTTTACAGTAAGTAGTAACATGAATCATTACTTATCCATTTTAACCAACCGTGACATGTTTTCCATGCTCTTGTAGGTCGCTCGTCCCAAGAAGAGAGGCGAGACGGTGAAGTTTAGCCAACACGCTGTTGTGTCCAATTACGAGGGTCGGCCCTGCCTCATGATCCGAGTGGCCAACATGCGCAAAAGCCTGCTGTTGGGATGCCAGGTATGCAAGTCGCTTTTGGGTATTATTCATTTGAAGTTTTGCGCCTCTCATCAGAAGTAATTACAACCTGAAATGCCTACTGTTTTTGATGCACCTGATGTCTGTGGAGGACGGAACCTGCCAAAATCAAAGATAAATCGATAAATAAATAAATGACTTGATAAATAAATAAATATGTCATTAAATGTAGTAAAAATAATATTAGAAATAGATGTAGGAATTAATGAATTAAAATGTGATATAAATTGATATTTCTGTTTTAATTTGCTTCTTTATTTATTTATCTTTGTATTTATTCCTTTATTTATTTAGTCTTCTGTTTAATTTTCCCTTTTTATTTATTTATGTATATATTTTTATTACTTTTTAAATTTATTTATTTATTTATCTGTTTATTTTTTTATTTATGCATTTATTTATATTTATTTCATATTTTTTTTTAAATGTATGTATGTATGTATGTATGTATTTATTTATTTGTATAAATGTATGTATATATATATATATATATATATATATATATATATATATATATATATATATATTCTTTTTTTTTTTTTAAATGTATGAATTTATTTATTTATTTATTTAATTATTTATTTATACATTTATTCATTTATTTAATTATTTATTTATCTTTTATTTATTTTTAAATGTATGAATTTATTTTATGCACGATTTCACCCCTTACTTATTTGTCTGTCTGTCTTGTATCTCTGTTTATGCTTTTGAAGAGCTTTATTATTATTATTCACCTGCTCTGCGCAGCATTTGATTCGATGCAATCCCATGATGGATATGAACCCCCTGACCCTGACACACAGTCTTTCCTGGAAGCCCATGAAGTGGAGCAAAATAACAGAAAAGAACCATAAGCTCTTTAAAGTTTAATGCTTGCTTAACAGTAATAATCTGACTAGAATGAAATGTAGTTAAAGACACATTCAGTGACTGAGCATGTCAAGGACGCATCGATATTGGCCGTTGCCGGTATTAAACCTTACCGGATGCCTTCTGCAACCTTACATTTACTGACTCCGTCTTGGCTCCCAGGTGACGGGGAAGCTTCTTCAGACGTCCCTGACGAAGGAGGGCGAGACGGTGCGGCTGGACCAGCGCAACGTGCCTTTCCAGGTGGACACGTCCAGCGACAGCCCCTTCCTCATCATCCCTCTGACTTTCTACCACATCATCGAGGACAACAGCCCCCTCAGGGCCTGGGCAGCAAAAGGTAGGCCACGGCTCTAACGTCAAGTTGCGTGGCAGGTCTGATGCACAAACATCAAGAAGAAACACTACTTTTGTCTCTTGAGAATATATACATTCAGTGTGTATGTGTATGTAGGTGTATTGGTATTTACGATCATGCGCTGCGTGCTTGGCTGCCTCTAGCTGTCCAGAGTTGGGCTGGTTTGGCACTGGAGGAGAGGGTTTCTTTGGCTGGAATGTGTGCGAGACAGATCGGCAGAGACACCCCTCATTAGAGCACAATGCTGTACAGTCCGGGGTGCTGACACGTAGCCCGCACAGATCCACTTACAGCAGACCTCTCAGCACCAGTACTGACGGACTCTGATCGCTCACACTCATCTACTGTAGACGGTTTAACTTCCTTGGCCTCACTTGACACACTTGATTTTCTATTATGTTACTATGAGTTTCCTTATGTCCTCTAATTACTGCACCTTTATGCTCTGAAACATTGACTTTCATTTTTACAGGTTTTCTTTTAGTCATCATTACCTCCCTTTCAGCAATTATTTGAATGTAGCCATATTTAAGGGATTATATTACAGCACACATAATATTGCCCGCAGTACTACAGTAATCCAAACAGTGCCTACTGTAACAGTAGACAGTTTTTGTTGACAGGTCCCCAGTGTTGCTTCACCTGGGTTGTTTCCTTGTTGTATAAATCCAGGAAGTGGAGCTTAAAAGCGCCCATAACATAAAAAAGTAAAGTCATAAAGCATAATGCTAATGTGTTATTATTTTGGGACCATAAGATGCTTCCTTTTCACTTGCAGATGTAAGAACTATTTGTTCATTATGTATTATTGCTGGTAGTTCAAATAAAATCATATTTTCATAGTGATTCAAGTAGTTAAAGCAGAAGTAGGTAGGATTAAAAAAAGTTATCACTATATCACTATATCCTGACAGTAGTGCATGAGACAAGTAATCTGAAAAAAATCATGTTCCTCTGTGTCCTCCGGTGCTTCAGATTTCACAGACCGGAGGAAAACAACCAATCAGAGCCGAGCTGGAGCCTTGACGTCTCTGAGCAGCTGTCAATCACTCGCTAACTCTGATCAAACGGTCAAACTAGGCAGCGCTGATCAAATATGAATCAATATTCTGTTACTGTAATGCCTATTTCTCACCTCAAATGTTTTAAAAAAAAACATCTTGTAGTGTACTGTTTAGCTGTAAAATGAGAAAGTTTGCCCCGGCTGGTGGGCGGTGCATGGTATTTCCTCAACTTATCTCACCATGGCCACAAACCTTCTTTCGCTCAATAGGAACGCTCTCTCTCTCTGAAATGACCTGTGATTGGCCAAAGTCTCCCGTCACGTGCTAGATTTTCTAAAGCCTGAAAACAGAGCCATGAGGAGGTGCAGAAGTCTAGTTATCTCTCAGAACACTTGAATTACAATATGCTGAAAGGTTATTATGGATTTTTTGCCCAATGATGCCAAAAATATTCTGCCTACTGCAGATTTAATTGGTGTCGTTTATTTCCTTAAGGGTGTACCCTGACTCTGGCCCAGTGTGACCTGGAATCCGCAGCTCCCTGCGATCCTGCACATGATAATTGCGTATAGATCATACAGGTCCGGTTTAAGGCATATAGGCTATATAGGCCGTCACCAACCTAGGGCGCCACCTTCTGGGGGGCGCTGGTTGTCCTCTAAAATAAATAAATAAATAAATAAATGAATGGATGAATGAATGAATGAATGAATGACTAATTAAATAAATTAAATAAAAAAATTCCGGTGGGCGCCCTTCCTCATTTTCTGCATTGAGGTAACAAATGAAAAAAATACAAAAAGAAAGAAAGAAATACACTTTTCACCCCTCTAACTGTCGTTGTACTGAAACTGACTAAACACTTTTAAGCCAACTATCAGCGACCAATTGTTTATTTATATTATAATAAATACAGTTATTTATGTAAATAAAAATCTCAATTTTTGTCTTAAAACCATTGTGATGTCTGATGTTTGTTGCGATTTACGGGGCTAGGGATAGGGTTGTGGGGGGTTGAACACTAACCCACCTAGGGCACCAAAAGGGCCAGCTCTGAGATCATGGATGGATGGATGGATGGATGGATGGATGGATGGATGGATGGATGGATGGATGGATGGATGGATGTCTCTAATGGACATTAAAAAGTCTGCAGGACATACTTTCATGATAATACTCATGCTTCTGTGCTTTGAACAGAGCTTCAATTTAAGGGACCTTCAGCAGGGAACTGCTCTTCCAGTGTGACAGTGTGTGAATCTTGTTGGCATTATGTGACTATGTGAGTCATTGAATCAGGAGGGCAGAACACTGTGGAGACGGTCTATAGGAGAGGCGTCATGTCCATCCAAACCACTGAGCTGGAATATCAGCACATTCCTCTTAACCATGTCTATACACTGACTGTACCCCACAAGGCTGATGGTGAAGCTCACTGTGGGAAACAGCAACGATGACTTTTCAGTGACTTTTTACTTCCTGTAGAGCTGAGAGGTCACAAAACTCCGCTGTGGCTGATGACAAAAACAATAAACCATGTTGGTTGAGAAAGGTGCATAAGCTGAAATAGGGTGTCAAATATCAAGGCTTTGTCACGGCCGTCAGCGTGGGATACCACGACACAAGGCACCCTTATGCACCTGTAAGACACGTACTAGGCTTTCCGTTAACTACGATGTAAACCCATTCGCGGCAACAGTAAACGCTCAGAGAATCAGACTCAGAAATACTTTGTTGATATAAATTGGGGCGTTACAGTTATTCTTATATAAAAATAAAGAAATGTAAGAAAATAGAAATAAAGGAGTATGTGACATGTAAATTATATACATAATGCTACAATATATAACACAATACATGTAGAGAAATATAAGTAAATACTAAAAATAAGAATAAGAAATGAGAATATAAGAATTATGTACAAATATGTGCATTAAAGACATACAATATATTCTAAGCACAGTGCAAATAAGAACAAAATGCTGAGAATTGGGATCTATTAAGGGTGTTAAATATAAATGCGAAGAATGGTATAAATAAGAATTGAATAAGACTATTTCTTGAAATGTACAGTATAAATGCAGTATTAATGCACAGTTAAATTATTGCAAAGTTGTCAGTATTGTATATAGCAGCTGACGGGTGAAATAAGTCCAGTGCACAGGGAGTGTGGTGACGTAGTATAAAGATCGAAAAGACACACAATGGTGGATGGGTCCAACAAACACAGGGCTTTCATCCAGGAGACCGCTGTTCGTGTCCTGTGTTCACAATGTTCAGTTTCATTTTCACTTTACAAACGTAGTAGTTTTAAGCCCAACCATGTAGTTTTTCCTAAACCTAAAAAAGTGGTTTTGTTGTCTAAACCTAAAGTGATGCCAAGGGGTGTGACAAAGCGGCAGTATGTGACGAGTTGGGATGAGAACGTGTTGGCTGGAACGCTAAATGCAACATCAGGGCCGGCTCTAGCCCTTTTGGTGCCCTAGGTGGGTTAGTGTTCAACCCCCAAGAACCCTAACCCTAGCCCAGTAAACCACAACATACATCAGACATCACAATGATTTTAAGACAAAAATTAAGACTTTTATTTTCATAAATACTGTAACTGTATTTATTATAATATAAATAAACAATTGGTCCCTGATATTGTTGGCTTAAAAGTGTTTTGTCAGTTTCACTACAATGAGAGTTACAGGGGTGAAAAGTGTATTTTTTTCTTTCTTTATTTATTTTTCATTTGTTACCTCAATGCAGAAAATGAGAAAGGGCAACCACCGTCATTTTTTAAATTTATTTATTTATTTATTCATTCATTCATCCATTCATTCATTCATCCATTCATTTATTTATTTTTTTAAATTAATTTTTCTTTAGAGTGCGGCCAGCGCCCCCCAGATGGTGGCGCCCTAGGCGACCGCCTATATGGCCTATGTCTTACGCCGGCCCTGTGTAACATCGGCATGCTAACATGCTCACAATGACAAATGCTAACTTGCCGATGTTAAGGCAGACAGATATAATGTTTACTGGGCTCTCCATCTCACCTTTTACATTTTACTGTAGCATGCTAACATTTGCTAATTAGCACAAAACACAAAGCACAGCTGAGGCTGATGGAAGTGTTTTGCAGGTATATGATCACAGTAGGCCTACTACTGGACAAATTTAGATTTTGACCTGATATTGGCGTTACATGAAAAGTAAGAGGATCACCAAAGTTATCACAGTTCATCCTGAAGGGGACCATGGATGCCTGTACCAACCCATGCAGCAGTAGCATCCCTATGCTGCTGAGATCACTACATAAATGCAGATGGACCGCCCACAATAGGCCAATAAGGAGAATCCCTCAACCAAGTTTGTCTCAGTGAGTACAAGCGGTTGCGAAACCTGGTGTTTTTGCCCTGGTGGGAGCGGTACTGGGTCTGGGTTAGAGTAAGGACTGTTTAGACAGATGACAGAGTTTGCATTCTGAGTGAGGCCTGTTGATACAGGTGTGTGCTCGCTTGAGCGCATATGTCTTCCAGTGTGTCCTCTGTGCTTTTGGTTTGTGTGTCCATGAATGAGAAGTATATTCTGCTTTTAAAATATATGAAACATTTATGATTGGAGTGTTTCCAACAGGCGGCAGGTTTTGCTTTGTGTGTGTGTGTATGTGTGTGTGTGTGTGTGTGTGTGTGTGTGTGTGTGTGTGTGTGTGTGTGTGTGTGTGTGTGTATGTATGTGTGTGTGTGTGTGTTGAAATTTCAGGAATGAGCTCTGTAGATGTGTGTGTGTGTGAGATCCGGTCAAGTGTTTTTGGAATCAGGCAGTAAGTGTGGAGTTTTTATGTTTTGGAAATTTCAGGATGTGCTCGTGTGTGTTCATGTTCGTGTGTCTTTTCTTTGCCACATACATGACTGTCATATACTGAATGAATGAATCTGTGACTTATAGGTTTGCATTCTTTTAAATCAACCTAAAAATACAAAGCAGGCTGAATACAATAATTGAAACACCTCATTGACAATGACATGAGACAGCTAACAGCTCCATTGAGGCCAAATCATGTACGCTGCTACTTAAAGGGATAGTTCGAGTGTTTTGAAGCGGGGTTGTATGAGGTACTTATCGTTAGTCAGTGTATTTTAGCCACCTAAAAGAAAGGCTCACCTAAAAAAAATCAATATCAGTTTAAGTGTACGCTATATGTAGATTATTTTCGACGGTTTACCTTGCCGTGAAACGGCCCTTTCCGACGGGGAACTGAAGCCGTCGTATCCATCTATGCTCTCGCCAAAGCCTCCAGACTCCATTGAAAAAAACTGTAATTTTACCTTGCAGAACACAGGGGTTGCTGTGAGGTAAAATTACAGTTTTTTTCAATGGTGTCTGGTGGGTTTGGCGAGAGCATAGATAACGGTTTCAGTTCCCCGTTGAAAACATAGACTGTATAGCTGTCTGACAGCAAGGTAAACCGACGAATATATTCTAAATATAGCGTACACTGAAACTGATATTGATTCTTTTAGGTGGGCCTTTCTTTTAGGTGGTTAGGTGGCTGTGGACGGGGGCAACAGCAGTACATGTCTTTGCTTCTGTCCTGTCTGCTTCTCCAAACTGGGGGCGTGCCGACCGTCATCTACTGTAACTAATACACTGACTATAGATAAGTACCTCATACAACCCCACTTCAAAACACCTGAACTATCCCTTTAATATTGCTGCATATTTACAATGGATCAAATAACTGTAACTGTACATCACCGATCTTTGCAGTTCCCCTCAGCTCTATGGAGCGTGTCAAGCTTATTTTAGCTCATTGTTATGGTTTTCTGCACCGCAACTGTGTTCTCATCAACCCTGTTTCCAGCTGCATCAGCCAGATGTTTTCAACGGAAAAGCTCTAATAAACCCACTGCGCTCTATCTGCCCAGCGCCAAATGGCAGACAGACAAATAGCAGACTAACTGGTGAACCTAGCGGAGAATGTAGCAGCTACAGAACAAGATTTAGGAGTTAGTAGAGACCAAAACAAACTAATGTGACATGTTCGCAATAACTACTTTATAAGTTCATAATTCAGAATGCCATATTGTGTTTACCGCTTGTTATGTTGCCCCCAAGAGGTAAAAAATTAGGCTTTGAATTCCTCTTTTGTGAAGTGATTTTTTGTCTCCTGTGATGGATTATCAATTCTCAAGCAGGTTTTCTGTTTCTGTAATTTGTTTTTAATACTTTACTGTATTAAATTTGTAATGGGAAACTAATTCCAGGCTGGAAAGGAGGAAACTAATATAAAAAATTTGAAAAAATGGTAGTGTTTTAGTTTGTTGTTTAACCGCAGGTCTCCTCTGTCCTCCAGGTGGTGGCTGGACAGACCCGGACCTGGCTGACTTTGAGCTGCTGGTGATCATGAGCGCCACGGTTGAGCCGACCTCTGCTACCTGTCAGGTCCGAACATCCTACCTTCCCGATGAGATCCTCTGGGGCTACGAGTTCCCCCCTGTCGTCTCCCTATCCCCCTCTGGGAAATACGTGGCCGATTTTGCCTTCTTTGACAAAGTGGCCAAAACCAAAACCCCACCCTTCTTCAAGCAGGCCCTGCCACCGAGCCCGCCATCACAGGCGTCCCGTTACCACGGCGGCAAGGAGGCTGGGACGGACCCGGAGAAGATGCGACTGGAGGAGAACTACAGGGGGGAAGAGAAGGGGCGAGAAAGGGGCCGCATCAGAGATAGCAGCCCACTCAGTGTGCGCATCAGTAATGTGTGAGGGAAGAGAGACAGGAAGTGGTAACAGAAAGTTGATGTGAAACCGAGATAAGGTACAGCTGCTCACAAAAACATCTTCCCACACTCTGCCAACGCATATGAAAGGAAATATTGAGGAACAAATCCAACATGTACAAATGTACAGCACAACATCAAGTCATCCATAGAGGCATTTCTTACACTTATATTCATTTTTTTCTTTTTTGGAAAGGACTTGATTTACTGTAACTGGAGGATACATCAGACCGGCAATATGTCATCCAGAGTAGGCTCGCATGACCACGCTCCCTTTTGGGGGAAAACAATCCGTGTCTCGCATAGACGGTAACAGAGTAAACAGAAGAAGTTGAAACATGTCTCCAAACTTCTACTTTAAACAAACCGGTAACAGTAATAACTTTATGGCTCCAAGCGATAGACCAGACCAGCACTGAGGCTGCGCTCCCTTTTGGGGGAAAGAAACTCGCTGTCACAGGAGAGAAAATGATGAAAAGCTGTTGTGTAGCGGGTTACCCGAGGCTTTCACACTGATATTTGAGGCACATAAGATACGTGAATATTCACTGTCAGTGTGGTAAATGGCTAAATGATGCTGGTGACAGTGACTAGCATGGCTAGCTAACGTTAGCTTGAGTGTGAGGCTGCTGCAGTAATACAGTCATACATCAACGTCTGTTTAAAAAGAGATGAATGCTTGAATGAACTTGTCAAAATTACAATCGAAACATACGTTAAATTCCATTGAAGTCTATGGGATCTTCGGTTTTCCATCCCACAAAAAGGGGCGTGGCCTCGACTCGTATGTGCCGGTCTGATGTATACTCAAACACTGCAAAAAATCCTTCATCTTATGAGGTCATTTCTGTCTATAATTTTGCCCTAGTGTAGGAATAACTCAATCTGATTTCAATAGAAATCAACTTATTTCAAAAATGTTCTAGAGCTGAGTGTCTCCTCCTTAAATAGTATATATATATAAAATAAGAACTTAACTACAGACAAATTGACTTGATAAGATGATTTTTTTTTCAGTGTCTGATATGGTTTTTAATCACTGAATCACAGTACTGTTAATTTTTCTTTTTTTTATTAACATACCTGCAAAAGGTGGCGGAAATACTGGAACCATATTATTTTTTTAATGAAGGATTTTAAAGGAATGTATCATATTTTATGTACCCAATAGTTCTAACAACATTGTTGCACCTGAAAAATATTGTGCTCTTTGAATGTCTTTTCTTGTTTATTTGGGGTAAATATGTTTAGTAATATTACTAAAAGCACTTTAACTTGAAAGAAAAGTGGCATTTCACATAACTGAACTAACTCTGATACTTAATGCACTGTAATAAATAATTAAATCTTGTGGTTATGTTTGGTGTTTGTGAGTGTGTGTTGTTATGCTTGAAAATGGGTAATTTTGTGAGCGTTTGTATGAACCTTTTTGTGAACAAAAAAGTCTTAAATGTCATGTACAGTATGTGTGTGTGTTAATGTGTCTCTGTACAGTGTATACAAATATTTTTTCCTACATTCTTCATATCTTTATGTCCTGACATTTGATACACAACTCCGAATTTTCAATATACCATATTGTTGATGCATGTTACTTCTGTAAAGTACAGGACGCCCATCTTTTTACTGCTGTCATTTTTTTCTATACATTGGTTATGAAAGTGTTTGTGGAATCTGCCAATGTGTGTCTAATCAACTGCATTTTTGTATTAGATAATTATTTGGATAAAAATGTCATTTTTCTCTTTTTATTCTACATGGAAATGGCGACAGACGCATCAAAATTAAATCAAATTATAGTACTTGTTCAAGGGCACTAGTTAACTTATTGGTGGCCAAAAAAAACATTTTTAATTTAAGGCACAGTGTGTAACATTTCGGTGGATCTACATTATCTATCCACTACTAGATGTCGCCAAATCCTACACACTGCACCTTTAAAGGAAAGATACATTAAAAAAACAGATCGCGATGAACTTTTCTACTCTTATTATAGTTTTTGTTTGAATGGCCAACAAAGCATGTTATTAAAATAAGTAATATATAATATACATGATGATCTGTTTTAAATTTGAGATTAAGTGCCACTTTTCAATTGAAATCCTCTGCTGCTCCAGACAAGCCCAATGAAAAATGAAATATGAAAATGAGAATTCAAAATAACTGAAAATATTTCAGTATCAGTGCCTGGTTAGAGGTTGTGCTTGTTTATACTGTAAAGCCTACTGTATACTGTATATGGATCACTCACATTGGTCTAACTTTTTAAGTAAGCACTTTTTAAGTGGCTGTTTTAATAAATGTATTGTTTACAACATGTCTATATGTGTGTGCATGAAAACTGAAAAAAAATGATTCCTGTTTGAATTGCCTCCATACGTGAATATACATTATGAAAGATAAAAGGCCCAAAACATCACTAACATGTTTTTCATCATCATCTCATCACTTTACATGTTGATGTTGACTTATGAATTATGGAGTATTTCATTTTATGAACTTGCATTCAATTAAGCGCTATCTTAAGCTGATGCACTTTAAAAAAAGTAAGTGTAGCGTTATAGCCCTTGGCCACTCGCTAATTAAAAGGCAGGCTAGTGTTATATAATACAAATATTTGTATCACCGGGATATATTGTAACAGGGATAACTCTGTTGTGAAAGAGCCGTGTTGGTGTGTGAAACTTAATGGTTTACAGGATTAATTTAACTGTAAATTCTGTATATGGTTTCATTGTGTAGAAACAATGGATTCAAGTGATTTAGTTCCAAACGAAGTAAACTAAAACAACTAAGAGATGCATCAAAACTCAAGTAATTCAGTTTTAAATAAATGTCCTACTTAAATAGGACTCGAACAAACAATAATTCAGTTCTTAAATAATACCAGAGGTGAATATTTCATGTTATTTCAAATAAAAAAAAACACAGATTACACCTTTAGTTTCAACTCTTCGTTCCGATTGGTCATTATCGCGGCCAGTGAGTGACGGCTGCTGTGATTGGCTCGGGTGAGGAAGAGAAACACGGAGGGGCGGGGCTGAGCGAGAGGGAACGAGGAAGCGACGGAGAGAGAAACGAAATGCCGATAAAAAAACAACAACAGGAGCAGCAGGTTAACACGGCAACACGCACACTTTCCCCTACCTAACTTCAGTTAATAAGGCTGGACGTGAGTGCTTTGGTTGTGTGTCGTACAACACCGAAGTCCCGAACTCTGTGAAAACGTGGTAGCTAGCTGTTAGCTGCTGAGCTAGCGGGAGTAACGATGGTAACTAACTGGTTAGCCGGCTAGAACGTAGGCTGCTAATTAAGTGTGTTGCTAGCATTAGCTAGCAGTAGTAGCTTGTGTTACTGGCGGAAGTGAACGAGTCGAGTGTGAGCTTGGACCCGACTTTGTATTCAAGGTCAAAGACAGACCCCACGGTGAAGGGAAAAGCTGCTGTGGGTCCTCTGATGAAGACATGGGCGGTTCACGTGTTACAAGGTCAGCTAGATGCTGCTACTGTCCTTTTCCCCCCGTCAGGATCGAAACATATCTGTAAGTTAAACTTTATTTTTCTTTACCCTGTTTAAGTGAAGATGATTGTACTGCCACCAGAGCTACATAGACAGATAGATAGATACTTTATTGATCCCGAAGGAAATTTAGGCATCCAGTAGCTTAAACAATAAGTCCCAACACCAATACACCTTAAAAAGAGATATAATTGAATATAAAGTGAAATGAAATAAGATAACATAAGTACAGCAGTGAAGTGTCAGTGTGCCAATTTTAGTGCAAATAGTGCAAGAGTACTGAATACTCTTGCGCAGTACTGAATATAGCAGTGTATACTATGGTGTATGATACAGTAGTGCAATGTTATGGTATAATAATTTAAAAGCAGTCAAGTACTCAGGTTGGTATGTAAACAATGTCAACTACACCAACTTTAACAAATAAGAATATGGATATGAATACAATACAGTAGCCACCATACTGAGGATGTGTGGCAGCAGAGAGGCAGTGTGTCTGTCTGTAGTCAAAGTTAAATCCTCCTTCGCTGTGAGGAGTTAAACAGCCGTATGGCTCGGGGGGGACAAAGGAGTTCCTCAGTCTGTCCGTTGAGCAGGACTGAGAGAGCAGCCTGCCACTGAAGGTGCTCCTCTGCTGAGTGAGTGTGTTGTGAAGGGGGTGGTGGATGTTTTCCATGATGGATAACAGTCTGCTTAGAGTCCTCCTCCTCCATAACAGCCTGCAGCATGTTACTATTTGGTGTGGGAGTGTGGATGTGTGTGCCCACTTGTATGTTTATACCAGAGTGTTTTGCCAAATTTGCATTTGGAAGTGAATTGATGGTTTAGCTTTCTCTTGCTTTGCCAATTGGTGATGATAAAGGAGTATTGTTGTTTTAAAGGGACCTTATAGACAGGTTTCTGTGCAACATCATCACAGAGACGCGAGCGCAGCTAGGGGGCAGAAAGCACGGCGTGTCTAGCTGAGCCGAGCTATAAAGCAGAGATGACAAGGAGTTGTCATGAAGTAAACTGCACCAACCGCAGGAAAGTTGGATTAAAAATGTTTTAATATTCCGAGGGGATCACATGGCTTTGCTAAAAACAGAGAGAGAAGGAGAGGATGAAACATTGCAAAGATATGATAACATGTTAGTTGACCACACATTTTACACGCAGTATTCAGAAAAATAGAAACAGTCCACAATAATGCAACGCAGTACGGCAGCCCTGTCATAAATCTGATAAACTTTGTCAGATGTTAAATTTTTATTGAGACATAGTCAGTGAGATGTTGATTCCACTTTATGGTCTTTTTTGAGGGTATAGTTTGTGATGGTGGTTTGTTATAAATACAGTCTACTTGCTCGGTGGTGAAACAATTTGCCAAGTGACGCATTTATTACATTGTCATCTTTGCTGTAGTAAAAATGTGCAGGAAGTGACAGATTACAAGTTGGAAGTGAGTCTGTGTTAATAGACACTGTTTCAGAGGATTGCCTGTTTAATAACCTGCAAATTTGCATATGAGAACGGCGTTGTTAAAACAGTCTTTTATTTGTTATTTCTCCAGGCTACAACTCTAGAAAAATGGCTTGCTGAAGTCAGATGGTCAGATAAGGTAAGGCGTTTTTTTTCCCCTCTGGTTAGGGATGTCACGGTGAGGAAATTTTCCCACCGGTAAATAAACTTAGCTTACCTATATGTCGTAGTCATCCCATCTTCAGTCAATCATGTCAAAGGGGTTTATTGTAACACAGCCTATATTGATAGTAAAAGTAAGAAAAATGTCCTTTTAGAGATACACCAGAAATGCTCCGTTAGTCTTTAAGTCTTTGAGCCTCTGCGTTCTGTTTAAGTGCAAAGACAACATAAACAAACTTGCGATGAGAACTGTGACTTATAAAAGGACAAATAGTGTTTTGTTAGTAGTGGTATTTCTGTTGTACTCCACTGTGGAAAAAAACGCAGCCCTCTTATTCATTTGTACGGGACAGATGCGTTGCCACAGTTTAGACAAAAAAGCACAGGGGAAAAAAGTTGTCCCTAGCTCAACTATTGCTGCAGCGTCATCCGGCAAGGTGTTGTGTTGGCCAAGCAAATGTGTGCAAGTGCACATTCCTGGTAGATGACCTTGTAATGTGAACAGCGTCATTCTGCTGCTTACCTCACGATCGTCGCATCAAAAAAAAAAAATGTTTGCTGCCGTGATAACTTAATCAGAGTTGTAAAATCCTGTCAAATATAAAACCGCCGTGCAGTGTTGTTGTCTGATAAGCCTTCAAACTTTTGGATCTGTTACTCAAACTGGACTTCCTGGATCGTATTGTCTCACTCGCTAAGGACCACACTATTTAGCATCTAATCTGACGGATGGTGACATGTGCAGGTAAGTCTTTTAGCTTTTTATACGTCACAGCTGATTAGCCTATAGCTAGCTAGCCTGCAAACGGATTATAGCGGTGCGCTTCTCCACGGTTTGTTTGGTAGCTAGAAAATGTGCATTGCAGTTAAAGCTATAACTCTTTTTGTGTCCGTCTCGTTCATAGTATGTGTCAGCCAATATTTAAATGTGATGGTTTGTCCTTAATGCAAATACAGCTTAAAATGAAATTGGATTAGCTGTATGAAAAGATGCTATCTGCCTTCGTTGACAGAGAATCAACAGTATTGAATATGTACAAGCATGAGTTATTTTTTCCCTTTTGAACACTGCTTTTCTCGCTCAAAAGAGAGCCCAGGAAATGTAATTTGCAAATCAACAATTTATGCTGTATCAGAAAAAAACATGCAATTTATATTGAGTTGATCTTTACAGTTACAGGTATATGTTTTTGTGTTTTCTGATTTGATTTTGGTAACTTTACATGTAATAGTAATTATGTTCATGGCATTGCATTTTAGTAGACTGCTAGTTTTCCATAGTGCTAGATAGTGGTAATTTGGTCACCTTGATGGTACATTACTGTAGTACATGCAAAATCTACCACGGTATTGTTTGACTGCAATTTAAAATCCCCACTGATCACATCTTCAGCAGGCAGTTTTTTGATCCATATTGCAGCCTTTATAATGCACTTAAGTATGTATTGACATACTGTTGGTGAAAGGCAATTAGGACGTTCATACTTCAAAGTATGTTTTAGATACAAAACAAATGTCACTGTCGTCTCTGTGCAAGACTGACAATTAGATTGACTCAGTGTGAGAACCTGCTCCATTTCCTACACAAACCACATGAACAACCACAGTCACCTTGTTAGTTTGCACCGTGCATTCCAAACCCAACCAAACCTACAGGTAGTATGCTCACATCAACACACAAACACAACCATGCGCTCCCTAAGACGGGGAGAGAAGAAATAAAGAAATTGTTAGGACAAATCTCAGCTTCTTTGATCGCAGTGTAAGAGAGTGGTGGTGATGGAATAGCAGGAGAAAGACTGAGGTGAAGTCTTCGATCGGTAAAGACATGTCCACATCCAGCTGTGCTGACCATTTAACCACCAAACGTCTGATAAGTAATCAGGGTTTCTGCCAGAAAAGTTGTTCGGCCCGGTGACAAGTATCTTTTGACGGGAACTGGCGGCCCGGTGTGTATTTTTTGATGGGGGCCCGGCGCGGGCCAGCAATAGACTGATGAGAATGGCAGCATTAAGGTAGGGCCCTATAGTTTCTGTGATAGCAGAGTCACGGACAGAATTGCAAAATTGAGAATTCAAAAAAGCAATAACAGATTCCATATGGCGTATCAGTTACTGACAGGCTGCGTCGGAAATCACATACTATGCACTACTTACCAAATATGTGTACTATCGTTCAACATACTTTTGCGTGAATAAACAGTAGTTGTATCTTCAGATTCACTGAGCTGTAATTTACGTCGTCGCTTCTTGAGAGCCTCCTTGCCGGTTGGAGACATGTAACCATGGTAACCCGAGCGAACCTCATGTGACCAAAAGGACGATTTGCGAGAATCAAATGAGGCAAATTATGGACTGTGAATAAACAGAGGAGCATAAATGTTTCGTGCTGTGTACCGCTTCCGGCTGTTTGCTTTGCTCTTTTGATATCTGACACCTGCTACATTCATGCTTTGTTGCACACATCTAACAGGAAACAGAGTTTTACATGGGTTCACCAGTTTCACAATCATTGACAATCGTTGAATTTTGAGAAGATTGAAAATGCTTCTTCTTCTGACTTGTTGGATTATTGCAGGTAAGATTACTAAAAAATGTATTAACATTTGCATGTTCATTGTCAGAACCAGTTAATCTATTTTTGTAACTATTTATATGAGGTTTCATAAATAAATAGGCTTTAACACTATGTTCAGGGCAGTAAAGTATGATGTCCCATATGCAGTAGGGAGTGTTAAGTTAATATAAGAAATGTATTCGTTTTAGAGTTTTGACGAAGTTGCACTTAGGTGATTAAATTGATTAACTTGGCCTTTGTGCTACGGTTCTCATGCCGCATTACAAAAACATTTTGCATATGTTTTCTAAGTGCATTTTATTTAATCTGCTGAAATTTTACTCCTACAAATTGTCACCAGAATACTGTAGGTGCTTCACAGTGTGCCCTATAACATAACGTTATGTGCATGACATACAGTTGTTTGCTCAGAATTTTGATGGTTTAGGAACTCGAAAGTAACATCAGTGTCTGTTTTATTTTACATCCATGCTTGTGACATGTATTTTAGGATATTTTAGTCACATTATTGCCTCCAATAACATGTTTAAGTTAATATGCTGTAATGTATTTCAAGACAATTTCTTTTTACGATATTATCTACTGTTTCCTTTCAGGGACTACAGCAGAGGACCTGCCAACGTGGCACCGGGTGAAAAACAGCTCATTATGTCTACAAGTTAAAAATTCACCACCATATCATAATAGTTGGTGGGGTTTTAACAAGACTACTGCTATTGTTATGGATAGAAAAATCACACCCAATTACACAGACAAAGTGGATTATGATCCAAAGAACCACTCCTTGTGCATCAAGAAACTCACTGAGACAGACTCTGGCATCTATACATTTACTTTCTTTAAGTCTACATCTCTGAAAACTGAGACCCACAGACTAATTGTTGAAGGTAAGTTCTAAATAGCTTTTTCTTAAGTTGGTGTATGGGTCTTCTTGGTCTCAAGATTTCCTAATTTAAATTTCTTTGGGAGTCCTAAAGATACATATGTATATCTTGCAGTATTTATCTGTATCTATATTTTCTCAAACCTTTCATGGCATGAACATGATGTATGTAATCAACCTCACCCATCCGTTTCAAATGCATATACTTTTTTTAGGGCTGTCTTAAGTTACGTAAGTAACGCAGATTTGTTTTAACGTTCAATTATTAGGTTGTGCGGGCTCAGTTTTAAAGCTAGAGTGAAGTTACTGGCATCATATGAAACTATAAAACCTAAGGAATCTATTGGTACCAACCATGTCATACTGGCTTGTCGCGAGGGAGGCTAAATAACGCTCCAAATGTAAGCTAAATTTTGGCGAGGAAAAACTGGCATGGCCATTTTCAAAGGGGTCCCTTGACCTCTGACCTCAAGATATGTGAATGAAAATGGGTTCTATGGGTACCCACGAGTCTCCCCTTTACAGACATGCCCACTTCAGTCAAGTCAGCACACTGACATACAGCTGTTGTTGCCTGTTGGGCTTGAGTTTGCCATGTTATGATTTGAGCATATTTCTTTATGCTGAATGCAGTACCTGTGAGGGTTTCTGGACAATATTTGTCATTTTTTTGTGTTGATAATTGATTTCCGATAATAAATATATACATACATTTGCATAAAGCAGCATATTTGTCCACTCCCATGTTGAAAAGAGTATTAAATACTTGACAAATCTCCCATTAAGTTACATTTTCAACAGATAAAAATTTTCCGACAATCATGCGATTAATTACGATTAAATATTTTAATTGATTGACAGCCCTAACCTTTTTCAGTTCAGTTTACAAATAAAGATCTCATGAAGATCCAAGTAAAGTACACTTTATGCATTTAACATGGTTGGTATCCTGTAGCCTTTTTTACATCCCTGTTTATTGTCATATTAGAAATTCACACAATATGTTTTCCCCATACTATCCTGTATTTTCCTACAGTATGACAGTTTTAAAGCTTACATTTTAAATGTCTGGTAAAGAGCATGTGGCCCAAACCTTTATGGTGTTATCAGAGCCAGCTGTTGATATAGACCGTATAGGCAAATGTCAGGGATTCTGGGGTACTGCAGGGGCACACAGTGGACAGTAAATACATTAATACATTATTAAAAAAAACAACAATGCAGTTACAGTTATATGTACATATAGTGGATGTGCACATAATGTTTTGTATGAATGATGTTGTGATTCTTACTATTTGCCACCAGAGGGTGCCAAGAAATCCCCTAATGCCTTTAATTTATCTGCTCGGGTGGGTGTTGCAGAAACTGTTCCCAAACCTGTCATTAGGACGTCAGCACTGCACTCCAACCTGTCTTCTGGACTGTGCAACATCACAGTCAACTGCTCCATCCAGGATGACTGGGTGTCGTCTGTCTGTGATGAAGACAGTTGCAGAACATCTCAGAAATCACTCAGGAAGGTCAACATCACCGTCTTCACTGTCAACAAATCTATTGTCTGCAGTGGCAACAACCATGTCAGCTCAAGCGATGTGTCTGAAAGCATAGATGCAACGTGTAAGTATTATGTGATGTGATGATTTATTTATTTATTTATTTAAATTCGTTTTAACGCCACTAATGTCTTTAATGCATTAACGCTAATTGCGATTTTTAAGTTGTTGTGGGCTCAGTTTTAAAGCTAGAGTGAAGATACTGGTATCATATGAAGCTAGAAAACCTAAGGAAACCATTGGTACCAACCATGTCATACTAGATTGTCGAGAAAGAGGCTAAATAACGCTCCAAACTTAGGCTAAATTTTAGCGAGGAAAAACTGGCATGGCCAATTTGAAAGGGGTCCTTTGACCTCTGACCTCAAGTTATGTAAATGAAAATGGGTTCTATGGGTACCCACAAATCTCCCCTTTACAGACATGCCCACTTTATGACAATCACATGCCGTTTGGGGCAAATCATAGTCAAGTCAGCACACTGACACACTGACAGCTGTTGTTGCCTGTTGGGCTGCAGTTTGCCATGTTATGATTTGAGCATATTTTTTAATGCTAAATGCAGTATCTGTGAGGGTTTCTGGACAATATTTGTCATTTTTGTGTTATTAATTGATTTCCAGTAATAAATATATACATACATTTGCATAAAGCAGCATATTTGCCCACTCCCATGTTGATAAGAGTATTAAATACTTGACGAATCTCCCTTTAAGGTACATTTTAATTAATTAACTATGGACAATCATGCGATTAATCAGGCGAGGGCCACCCCCCTCATCATTTTGATAATTCAGTTGTTGCGGTTGCTTTCTGCTAAAATGTGTTTCCATGTCTTTCCAGGTTTTAGAAAATCTAGTCCTGAACATGAAGAGACATCAGAACCACCCACTGTAATAGTGATAACATTTATTGCAGTGTGTGTATCCCTCTGTGCCTTTATTTTCTGTGTGGCTAAGGGGCTCTTTTCAACAGAATACAATCGCCATCAGGTAAGCTGGATTTACTAAGCAATATTTAAATAGATCTTTGTGATATAACTTTAAAGGTACTATCTGAAACTTTCAGGAAATCCTTGTTATTAATGACACCTGTGGCCATTAACTGCAGTCAGCATCCTGACATCCCTCCACACCGCTCATTAATTCCTGACAATGGACACCTCGTCGGGCATTATCCCTTACATAATGTTCTGTAATGTTCCTATATTTCATTTGGTCCATTGGCTCCACGATACTAACTAGTTTGCAGTTTGCAAATTACTTTATTAGCTTATGTTACGAAGCAACCAACGGCAGATCCATGCCACATAGCTAAGTTACAGCAAACTGGCTAACCTTAGCTTAAGCACTGAAGACAGTATTTTGCTACGTTAGCTACACACTGTTAGGCTGTAGGGGAGCTGAAGAGACGAAAGGCAGTCGGGAGCGTGCATAAACCTCATATTCTTTCGATTTTCTCGGCAAAACAAATCCAAGTCCTTTGCATAGAAATCAGTACACAGGCTGTTATAGGCAACCGAGAAAGTCGGGTTGCGTTACGATCTGTTCACACATTGGAAATACAAAGTGATTAATACATGTAAATTGTTACATAGGATGTAAAGATGATCGTGGATTCTTTTTTTACTAAAATGTTTTCAGATGAGTGCACGCAGTGTTTCCCACACACAGACTTTACTTTGGTGGGCCGCCCAGGTATATTAACAGCCGCACAAGTATATTTGGCGATCCATTTATGTTTTTATCGTGTTTTTTTTTTATCCGCCCAAGAGAACGATGTCATTCGCGATCGATTAACTAGTGGTGTCAGGACGCCACCGGGGAGCAGAGGGAGAGCTCCGCTCTGCCGTCACAGCCTCGGGTCTTGCTGACTCAGATGTCCAGGCTGGACTCACGACGTGACAACGGTCGCGTCGTGCTGCTGCACTCTGCTCATCGCCGTATGGGCGACGGACTGTTGCACAGGCTGCATGACATAGAGGATGTTCTGTACTGGGTGCTGCGTCACCCCTCATTGGTCTGACTTTTAGTGACACATTACGCACACATGAGATTTGATTTTTTCTAACAAATCTTTTAAGCCACTTTTTTACTGCTTAATCCTTCATTTAACATAATAAAGTAGAGATTAGTAGATACGTGTAAAATAACATGACACAGTCTTATCAGTACTGCACGCAGCAATTGATTCGCTTTGCGCAGCCCCTCCTTGCCTCTCTTATACACCCTCCCCCCTGCCCCCCCACCCCGTCAACGACAACCACAGGTAGAATTTAATTCTGTGGGAAACACTGAGTGCAACTAAAACCATTCTTCAAAATGGTAAATTGAGTTTTACTTTAATGCTAGGAGATGTCTTGTCATGTTCTTTTACAAGACTGAAAACCTATTTTACTGCATTATTTCTAGGCAGAGACCTCTACTGCTCAGATAATACAAAGCCAGCCAGTGGAGGCACAGCCACTGTCTGTGCCGAGAGTCTCTTCCTCTTCTTCCAGTCAAGCTGAGGCCTTTTATGAAAACTTGGAGGCCACACAGCCCTGCCAGACCATCAGCCCAACCATCAGCCCAAGAGAGGACTTGGAGTCCAAGCAGAGTCAGAAAGTAGATAGTGTCTACAGTGTTTTACAGGTACCAAGTGTGACTTCCTCTCCAGGCAAGAAGACACAAGAGGCATCGACCTCACAGTGTGTCACCCTGCATGAGTCAGAGAACCCTGCGCAGATCGACACACTCTACAGTGTGTTGCAAAGGCCAAAAAATCTGAAGTCACAGCAAGATTTTCAGGAGCCAAAGAGATGAACATGAGAAGTGAAAGAAGCCTGTTAGACTCTGTGAAAGCCAGAATGATGGTATGGACATTCATGCAGTATTTACTTGAAACTGGAGGACACATCTTTATGGATTTCGCAATTATTTTGTACAGTATTTTGGTATTTGTTTTCTTTTAGAAGAAATATGGGGCTCAATTATATATATTCTTTATAAAAAAAGTATAAACCTTGGATTATCTGTGTTGTCTTCAATAATAATAATCACTCTCTATTATCATATGCATTCATGTGCTGTGTTCATTACAAGCAGATTAACCAAATTAACTTAAAACATACTGAATACGGAATTTCTAATGTGCTTGCATTTAGCAACTGAACTGAATTGAACTTGTCGTTCATGAATGACCCACCATTATAACATCATGTACTGTAACATCCAGTGTTGTCAATGGCAGGAGCTGAAAGCTACAGACTGTCAGCTAAAAAATGCAGCTTTCTACTTTGTCACAAATATTTCAAACTCAATAAGGACTTAATAAAAATGTTTACCTTTACTAGCTGCTTGCACTGTAAACCAAGAATTAAAGTCTGGTTAGGAAAGCAGGAAATGTTGTATTTCAAACAGAGGCATTCAAATTTAGAATTGGTCAGTCTTTCCATAAAATCGTATTTGGATTTGTTTTAGGTTGTTTCTGCTAGTTTACAGACTAGTGATGAGTTTAATAGGCTTATTTGAATCAGCAAGGAAGCATCCGTAGAGGACTTACATTTTAGCATCTTACGTGATTTCAAAAGTTTAATATACAGCACAGGATTCCTATATTGTTCACGGGTCGATACACACAACGATAAACTGTACTGTATGTATAGAGCTGGAAGAGGAGGCACTGCATTGCACTCCCTACAGCAAACCAAAGTTTGCCTAATTTGTAGGTGAGGATGTTTTTACTGAGTATGTTTTATTGTTTGACTTGTTAGACCCCAGTCACTGTGCAGTTAAAATAGAAATGTCCATAAAGGACCACAAGGGGGTGTCAAACTACCCTGATACCTACACAAAGCAAGTACTCCTTTTTAAGTCTGGGACTAGGGCTGCTGCAGTTATGTCCCAGGATGCCATGTCAAGGTGACTCATAATGAGCCACATTCTCAAAATGCTGTAGTACTCCAAACTAAACTTTTTGAACTCTTTCAATTTAAACTGGTCATATTCTTTGACTTATTTGACAGCTAAAAATATTATCGTGCTTTGCTCAATTCCTGGGGTCAAATTCCTGGTAGCACTGCACTAATGCCTTGAACTGGTTGATCCATCCGACAGACCGACCGACTGACTGATCTTGACAACGTCTATAGAATAAGAAACATGACATTAATACAAAATCATTTTGTAAATTGTCCAACCGATCATGAATTTACTTGGACCTGCAGTACTAAAAATGAGGAAAAGCACAGTGGGAACCTTTATGTCAACCTTCTGGTTTTGCGTTTTGTCTTCTTATGATGTTACATATTGAGAAATATCGACCGCCCACTTCAGACACCGTTGTATTCCGAACATTGTTATAAAAATTGTGCTTTAATTGCTATATTATCTATTATTGATGCATTGCACTTGACTAAATTTCTACCAATTAAAACAATCTCATTGTATATCCTGTACAGCATATCGCCCCATATTTAATAACTACAAGCTCTGGTGTGAATGTGGTGATAACTGTGTATTTCTTGTTATCGCAGCAACACATCTTTTATGTGTGAAGAGGAACAGGAAAGTCACACTCATGCTGTGAAATGTTTTTTGGCTTGTTTCTTCTCAGGCTCCAGTTGCTATAAAGTAATCTTTATAGCACAATGGAACAAAACAAATGCAACGGTTAATTCAGTGTTTTGTTCATTTGATTTCCTTTATTTCCCCTCTATGTCTGTCTGTTTATATCTGAAGTTATTGTAGCAACATGAGGTAAAAACAAAGGCATCTCATATTACAGATATGCCTACTCCATCTTACAATGTAGTAGCCACAAAGTCTTAAAAATGAAAAGTTGGTATTAAAATTTGTAGAGTCAAAAACACTCTAATCACACTAATCTCCACAAGTGATCTCTTGTGTTCTAAGCTATTATATCATCACCACAATTGTTATTGCTCTTTTATGTGATAAGAAGGCAACCCATTTGTAATTCTGGGCTCACATAGACTATTCGGTTCTACCACCAAATAAAAAAAGTTCACGTTTTATATTAAATTCAATATGGAGAGTATTAAGCTCACACATACATGATGTACTGTACAAACCTACACAATATAATCATAGCTGTGTATAAGGGGTGGGGGAAAAAAATGAAATGTCTTCACCTATGTATCGCGATTTTTTATTTTTTTTTTCACGATTCTGAAATCAATTTTTAATGCCAGAATCAATATATTTGCTTCATTTGAGCCTATGCAGAGGTGGAAGGAAGTTACCGCTTTATTGTTGTAGTTTGAGTAAAGCGAAGTCGTATCTGTTTCGTATCCTTCAACCAAAACAAACTGCAACAAAAAAGTAGAAAACGAGGGTCTGCGTGGATACGACCTGCACCCTCACATGTTAAATCCAAAGTGGTAAACACTACACATACAGTGAAGTATGGAAACACTTTGGGTTTCACACTTTGCCAGGAAAAGCAGAGCTAAACACGATGGCTAAAGCTGCATGCTAACTCTGTCATGGACACGAAACGTTATCGTATTGCGGTAACGTGCGGTCAAGCCAGCCGTCACTCTCATCTCTGTGGTCAAATCGGCCGACGCTACAACTGTAGAGCACCCATATACTGACATTTATGTTAAATGCATTCAAACGGCCCAGATGGAGCTGACCATGGATGGATAAAAAGAACGGAGCTAACGGGAGAGCTAGCGACGGACTTGGCGAAGTTAGCGGAAGTATATACACGTGTGACTACGTCGGTTTTCAAAATAAGGTGTTAACAAAGGGAACTCTATATGCAAAATACATATATGGAAATAAGTTTAA
This sequence comes from Sebastolobus alascanus, assembly GCA_916701645.2. NCBI lineage: Eukaryota > Metazoa > Chordata > Actinopteri > Perciformes > Sebastidae > Sebastolobus > Sebastolobus alascanus. The sequence goes on from CAKAOJ020000124.1 coordinate 2,154,235, forward strand.
TTGGATTATATTAACCATAAGTACAAAACATTACATGTCCCTTTATAAATGGAAGAAAATACAACTAATTGTTGAGGGAAATGTCTTTATTCTTTGATTTTTGGGTTTCTGGAAAAAAAATCATAAATAATGCCTGACAATGACTGATATATTTGACTTTTGGACATCTCAGACAACATTTTTACTGTATTAATTTAGATATTATCCAAAGTAAAAGTCCCTAGAAGTGTATGATTCAACTTTTTCACATGGTCTAGGGTTAAAAAAAGTTAACAAAAATCGCAATAAATCGCAATACTTGTAAAACCGCAATACATATTTAATCGACACCCAAGTATCGTGATTGTGTCGAATCAGGAGATAGGTGAATCGTCCCAGCCCTAATGTGTACATATACAGTATATACACTTACATCACAATACAAGCAGTATACAGTATGCCCACAACATACACTAAATAAACACACAATAAAATGTTAGGTATGTATATGATGTGATATGATTAAATTAAATGTTTCATGGATGTGCAATAAGTACTTGTTTATGCCAATGTTTTAAAAGTGTTTTAGGTACCAGACACAAATCTTTGCACAAAAGACAAGCTAATATATTTTTGCAGTGGGCAGGAAGTGCAAACTGTGAAAGTATGCTGCGGTTAAAGCCACTATAAGTGTCTCAGCTTTGTGTAAAAGGGAAGTTGGACAAAACCTTTGCTCTCATATTCTATTCTATATATGAAATGTAACTTCTCTCTTTCTATTGCATTACTATTAATGCGAAGTAGAAGCATTTCTCAGCAGAGCGGAGAGTGTCAGTGCTGGATGTGAAGATGGGGCACACTTTGCTCTGTGTGCTGGGGTTTCTCTGTGAGTACATCACTGACTTTCCAATTGTGTGACTTTCATAGGCAGACTCATGTTTTTTTTTATCAACATGGTAGTTTTGTAGAGATTATCTTGGTTGCGGATTTGGCTTGGTTCAGACTGGAGGGCCGTGTAAAGTACACCACTGGACTAGTAATTTGCACAATGCATGTATAGCATATGGTCCAAGGTATTGTTATGTATGTAACTTTTGAATTTAATTTATTGTATTTTATATATTTAATTTTAAAGAGTTTTTTTTAATTGGGCCCTACCTCTTTACCAATTTACAGAATATCATCACATTAAATGCATGATACTGTTGATTGATAAGCAACAGTTATTAATAATAATAATAATAATAATAATAATAATAATAATAATAATTAATAATTACTGATTATATTTGCCACTGTTACTACTCCAGCTGGATTTTGAATGCCTTTGTTTTTGTCTAATGAAGTTTTAATCTTTATTTTAGTGCTGAATACACTCCTCTACGGACATGATAAAGGTGACAATTTTTTAAATATAAGTTTTATATCTATAATATTATAGGATATATATTTTTTAAAATATTCTCTCACTCAATATTTATCTCCTATTTATCACATGCAGTATCACTCTTTGTCACAACCCCTTTTGGTGTTTTGCCATGTACAGTATTTTATGTATCAATACTAATTATGAAATGACTAGATTAGTGCCCAAAAGTGTGAAACAAATTGCATTTTCCTCACTCATTTTTTCCAGTAATTAACTTCTTTCATTTACTTTTTTCGTAATTGTGCAGTTTATTTATGTAGGGAGACCTGATACTGTGCTGACCTTGATATCAAACTGTCCGTAGAGTCTGTTACCTGTTTTTCACGCATTCATCTGATCATCTTACAGATCAGAATGATGAGCAAGAGGGGAGCGCTGAGGACTCTGGTGTGGAGACGAGACCAACAGGTGGTACAGTCAGTTACAACAGTCTGCCCAAATATTTCAATAACAGTGAGTTATGTAATCAATAATTACACTGGTGGCAATTGAGTGTCAGCATGTTGCTCAAATGATCTCAATTATTTTGGATAGTGACATGGTGCGCTGGCTGCCTCAGTGTGTTTTTGGTATCGGCTTTAGGAGCTGCCAACATCAGAAGTTGTCAAGTGCTTCACATACAAATGGCTGACAAATTATAAACCAATCTAAAGTGTCTTAGAAGATTTTTGTGATATTGCAAACCTCCAGACCAGCTTCCATTGCATTGACTCTCTATTGGAGTGAAATGTGGTTACTTTTTAGGCGATAGCATATGATTCACATAATTTTTCCTACTCATTCAGTGAGCCCAAGTGCCCTGTATGGAAGCATTTGCATTGTTTACGAGTTATTGTGACTACCACCAAGTTTAGCTTCAATAATTAGTTTTATTAATTTACTTATTTATTAGCCATGTTGGTATGAATGTTAATATAAATTAAATTAGGGATGCACCGATCCGACTTTTTCAGTCCCAATACCGATAGCGATACATGGGCTTTGAGTATCGGCCGATACCGAGTACCGATCTGATACCAGATTTTAATTAATAAGCTGTATGCCTCACTGTGTGGAAGTAACTGGGATCATTCTTCAACGTGTAAGGCAACATCAGGCTTGACTTAAACATTGCGTTCCTAACTTCGTAAAACTAAATGTAACAAAATATATACATAGATATACATTTACTGAATTGTTATTATTATTAATATAATAAATCGCCAGAAACACCAAAAAACTTGGTAAAAAATCTTCAAAATTAACAGGAATTATTTACAAAAATTACAATTCAGGTATAAACCTTTTTAATGCAGCAACAAATTGGTCAAAACAAGAATCAAATTTCCATCATATAATGTAAATTGTATATAAACATAGAATTGAATTTAATAGATCGGCCCCATTGTCACCGATATCCGATCCAGCTATTTAAGTCAGTATTGGCCCGATATCCGATCCAGTATCGGTATTGGTGCATCCCTAAATTAAATGTTAATTTTAGGTTTAGAAACCTTAAAACCTGACCAGCTTAAGCTGTATTTCTTGGCGGTTTCTCTCACAGAAAGCATGTGGTATAAAGCTTATTACACATTATAATCTGGAGTGATGCGCTTTAAATGACCAGCTCTCACATACATAATCATGAGGAGGAAAATTGAAAAAGAAGAAAAGAAGGGCAGAGTTGAGCTGTTCACATAAAGAGGTTCATATAAATTATAGGTGTGATTTCACAATAAACCATCTGATAAATGTTTCTTTGTGAAAATTGAATACAGAAATAAACACTGTAAAATTTAACCCATCCTCTGTGTCCTGCAAAAGCAATATTGTTATTATTATTACAGTAATGTAGCGAACAGGGAAGGGGACTATGGAGCTGTAAGAAATGGGTAAATGTACTTATTTTGTAAACATTCTACAGCTTCTTCTAAATCTTGAATGTTCGAATGTTCATGACAGTTTACAGACATTATATTCATCAATGATATTATATCAAACTGCTAAATCACTTGTATGTCAGATGAAGTATATGTTCATTTGATAGAGCTTATCAATAAACTGACGCTCTACCTCTGTTACATATAGGTGTTGATGCAATCCTGGAAAGTCCTGTAATCACTTTGTTTGAAGGAGACTCAGTGATTCTGCGCTGTAAGCATCGTACTCCAAGAAATGAGGCGAAAGCTACATTTTTCAAAGACGGATCACCTCTTAAAATGGACACAAACCATCAGTCAGCAGAAATGGCTATTTATCAAGTGTCCTTGTCAGATAGGGGCAAGTACACGTGTAAGTTTGATGAGGGGGCAGAATCCAAAGCAAGAAAACTGAACGTGGAAGGTAAGTAGCTATTACATTGTGATGAAAAAAACGTTATTAATATTTAAAGGGCTACATCAACAATCCAAAAAATAGTTCACAAAATAATCTAAGATGTCTCAAACGTCCACTTAATGGCTTTCCTGAGCTTTCAGTTGCAGTTTGCTGTCTATATTTAGCCAAAAAAAATGTTTCATCTTACAATAAATGCAACATAAAGTAAGCAAGTTCTGAACAAGTGAATATTATTTCCGTATTCACCCAACCAATCACTAAACAGACAGAAGTCTTCAAGTTCAACAGATTTTGTCACAAGGGTACAGGTGACCCAGAGAGCTCAATGCACTGACACTTAAGAAGTCTGCAAATACATGAAACTTAAGCAAATTAAGGAACGTATTAACCAATTTGAAAAGTTGTACACAACACAGTGGAAGTTTCCAAGGGAAACAGAAGACCAATGAATACCTTAACGACATGTCAGCAATATTGGAAAGCAAGCTAATTTTAGATTTCACATTCTGATTGCATGATTTCATTATTGGATATATTGGGTACACCTAGCATCAGCCTTTTACTGACTACTAGTGTCTCCCCTAGAAATTTGTTTTGTATTTAAACTTATGTTGCTGTGTACGACTCTTCTATATTTTCTTGTGTTTTCTGTATTTGCAAACAAATCGTTTAATGTAAACAATAATAATAATGTGAAACAAAAGTGTGTCCATTGTGTTATGTAAACATGTAAATACATTTTTGATGTCCATTACAATCACTTCCTTGTTTTACTGTTTTTCTAAACTAAACAGAATGTAGACGTACGGTCACACTGACAGCAGACAAGACAATCATACCAGTGAGAGGCCATGTGAAACTGACCTGCTCTTTGGAGAACCCTACTGGCTTGAAATATCAATGGTTCAGACGTACTTCAGACTCTTCTGAAAAAAATCCTCTTCAGACTGAAAATTTGAATGTACCAGACAGACTTACCTCACGTGGAGGCAGTTACACCTGCAGAGGATGGGCACCAGATATCTTCACACCTGAAAGTGATGCAGTCACTATTCAGGAAATTGGTGAGTTTATTAATTTTTGGCTGAATAAGAAAACCTACATTTTTCATGTTCTTAAACAATGCTTAAGGTGTAGAAGAAAGCAATTGTTATGTAGAAGAAAATAAAGAATGAATAAATGATGTTAACGGAGAAAAGTTAGAAAAGTTCTACTTAAAAATACATTCTAGCATGTCATTTCTGATATCACTTTAAAATAACCAGACATTTTTCTCTGTTGTATTTGCACCTTGTATACGTCGTGGCATAGGCAGCATTATCTTAGCATTATTTTATCATATCATAAAATAATGTATTATATTAGTATAGTATTATACTATATATACTATATATACTATATTATAATAGGGAATCAGTCTGTGCATCCTGTCCAGAGTCTAATGTTGAAGAGATTTCTCTGCCAGTTGCAGGTACTGCTGCAATCTGCAGTAGCTACTGTAAAATTGAACTGATTTTGCGGAATATTCATAAAACACCCACAGCAGGATCACCACTCCCAACCCGCTGTTACTGGCCTTTTACTACTAGTTTACCACTGTGAAACTAGAAACCATGCAAGTCAATAATCCACACAATAATCTGTCAAACATCTGTCATCAGCATTACTTCAGTCCCAAGAAGAAGAGTGCATACCATGGATCTGATTTCATCAATAAACAATATTTTAATCTGTAAAACCAGCCAAAAAAACCACACACACTTCACTTTAACCAATTTCACTGCAGTATGAATAGAATCTGCAGTATCGTGGATTTATCCTTTAAACAAAGATAAGCTTAACAGTTTTGTAGCCACAAACCCACTATACTAAAGTAGTTTTCCGTTACTGTCACTCTTCCAGAGAAATGCACGTACAAAAATATATGAATTTTTTTTACCTCCCTGGCTCTGTCCAAATGACCAGCTAAATACAAATTAATCTGTTAGATGTCCATCCTTCTGTTTCATTCTGGCAAAACCTGCCAATGACTGACACCATTCACAAATAAAGCTTCTCTGCCTTAATGCAACTTTGCACCAGATTTCCCCCCCAATTTTTCAGTAGCTTAGCCCTTGTCGACTGTAGCACAAAATCCCTGAAACAAATTCCAGATGGCGCAATTTCAAAACAGGTCACAGATTTAAGTCAAATATGCAGTATTTTGTAACTGATGACTCACGTGTTGTAAACTAAATTATTATAAAATTAAGCACTTTTGAAAAATCTTTTCACTCTGTGAAAATTAATTTGAAAGACTACGAAGTCCATCAAAACAGCAAAACAAAATGAAGGTACAGGAAAATGGCAGATGCCTAGCTCACTGCATGATATTAAGATAAGGAAATCTACCTTACAGAATACAGTAGTGAGTGTTTTAAATCAGTGAAAAAAACTGTAAAATGAATCTTACGTTAAAAAAAGGAAAGTAGGCTGTGATCTTATGGACTCCTTTATGGGGTCCCTTGGGGAGTGTGGGCCCTGGGGTGATGTCTGTTTTTTTTTTAACCGCTTTTGTTGTCAAGGCTGTTGAGTTGTGTTTGTATTGTTATTTAAACCTTACTACACAGGTAAAATTGTTGCCATTAGAATTGGTGCTGAAAACAATTTTATTTTTTATTTTATATTTTTATTAGTATCCTGAGTATTTTTTATGGTACCAGTTTCCAACAGGGTTGTTGTGAGCCTACAACCCAACTGGACTCACATATTCAAAGGAGAAACAATCACAGTCAGATGTGAGATCCAGGGAGGAGAACACACTAAATGGAAATATGAATGGACACCAGACCGATTAAACACGCCTCCAGCATACAGTGAATACAGGATTAGAAGTGCTACTACTCCCCCCAGAGAATTATACAAATGCAAGGGCAGACGAGACTCCTATTCCTCAACAGAGTGGAGTAATGTCATCACATTGAGAGTCTTCTGTAATTTGGACCATATTTCATCCATAATGAAAATGTTATCTAAATAAGGCAATAGAAAACACTTTTTTCATCTATGATTATGTAGCTCTCTTAAGGTCACGCAGTAACAAATTCAGTTTTTTAGCATGGGAACCAAATAACTGAAAATGAGCCAGTAATTAGAGTACTGCAGCTTTTGAAATATTACTAAAAAATGCATTGTATAGCTGAAATTAATTGCAAAGCATTGCTTAAAATGCAGAATGTGAAATGAGTTGCCTAAAAATGTTAAAGCTCAAATTCATTGCACTGCACTGCAAAAACCTAGAAGTTGAAATGTACAATTGGCAGAGTTGGAAGCTGACCTGCATTACCTAAAGAAGCTAAGAGCTGAAATACATTGCTAGAAAAGCTGGAAGCTAAACTGTAATACTGTCAAAAGTGGTACATTTGAAGTGAGTTTCCTGAATGGGCGGAAAGAAGAAATGCTTTATATGAATATCAGACAGATGAACTGCATTGCTAAACACAGAGAGAGACAGAAAGTAGTATTTGGGTGGAATAAACCTTTAAAACTACAAGTCGTTAGACTAATAGTAGTAGTAGTAGTAACAATAGTAGTAGTAGCAGCAGCAGCAGCATCAGTAGTTGTAGTCATAGTAGTAGCAATAGTATTAGTAGCAGTAGCAGCAGAAGACGCTAATATATAATGTTTACATACCCCAGTTTAGATGAAACCAGCTACAGTAGCTTGGAAAACACGGATTGACATATTGCTGAGGTCCGCCGTTTGAAATGCAGTTTTCGGGACGTTTTGTAGGTGCACCGTCCACTAGCACCTGCTGCTCTCGCCTCATCTCCCAGCACTGACACAGCACCAGGCTGCACTGTGATTTGTTTATTCTCTAACAGGACTTCTCTCTTGTTTTCTCTTGGGCTGAAAGTTGTGCGCTCCCCGGTGTCCGGACCAATTAGAGGCCGGTGCTGGTGGACGAGGTAAACCTCCAAAACGTCCCGAAACTGCATTTCAAAAGGCGTGCAAAGATGTCTACGATCTGTCCTGCGGTGCGCTGTGGTCGGATACAAAACTGCGTGTGGCATCGGCTGCTCTCTGTTACTTAATCTCCAGCAGGAGGAGATGGTAAAGAAGAGAGAAAGTGAGAGAGACAGTGTGTTGTGCTAATTCTGCCGGTGGGAGTTTGTGTAATCCACTGCGTTGATTGCACCCGTTCACCACACTACAAATGCCATTGTGAAAATAAACAGCACACTAAACTAAAAATATTGGCTAATCAGCACTGTCAGGAAATGACTCAAAAACAATGTACCTATTCACAAATTAAAATAAAAAAAATAATGGAAAGAGTCCTAGTTCAGGTTGCAATGATTAAAAGAGTGTTTTCTGTGGCCATGTGACAGTTAGTTTTATAAAAACCTCCAAGAATGGGTGAAATTCATTATGTATTCATTTTCATCAAGGTATTTTGATCAGGTTCATTCACAGGAACACTAATGACCTTTTTATGTCTGTTCTAAACTGAACAGCATATAAACCAAAGGCTGTACTGAGTGCTGACAACAGAGACATTCCTGTAGGGGGCAGTGTGACCCTGACCTGCTCTGTGAACCCATCGCCATCATCATCATCATCATCATCTGGTTGGAAATACTACTACTGGTACATAGGAGAGACATCCTCTAAACCCCTGACCACACAAGGTGATGTTCTTCTCTTAACTAGTGTCTCACAGGGAGGACTCTACTTGTGCAGAGGAGGGAGAGGAGAGCCCGTTTACTACACGGAGTACAGTGATCCAGTCCGTATGACCAAAAATAGTGAGTTTATCATTTGTCTCTGAAACAGAATTAAAAAACTTTTGTATTCATAATTATTTATGGATAAAAAGGCTAAAGACATTATGTTTGGATGTAGATTTTGTTTTGTCTTAATTTTTGTGTTTTAATCCAGTCCTTTCTGGAAATTCTTGAACACGAACAGTTGAAAAAGAGGCTGTGGTGACTCTGCACCCCATCTGGTCTGAAATATATAAAGGAGAGACAATCACTCTTGGATGTGAGGTCAAGAACGGAGGATACACTGAGTGGGAGTACGAATGGACAACAACCAGCTCAGAGAAACCTTCAAAGCAAAATGAACACAGTAAACATGTTTCTGCATCACACAGTGGGACCTACAGGTGTAAGGGCAGGATGAAAAGTGCACAGCGGTCTTCAACAGATTGGAGTGATGCCATCAAATTGACAGTAGCATACAGTGAGTCACAGCACTATTCTTTCAAAGAGTTGTTTTGGTTCATATATATTTTAACGTTTGTGTGTACTGATTGTACAGGATGCATTTGATTCGTTATCATCATGTCTTCATGCTAAAAAAATCCATTTCCAACAGATCGTCCTCAGCCTGTCCTCACTGTGTCTCCATTATGGCTGAGTCCTGGAACCTCAGTAACTCTGAACTGCAGTGTTACAGATCCATCTGCAGGATGGAGGTTCTACTGGTATAAGGCTGTTCCCAAACTCTCAGACAACTCCTACAGTTATGAGCTGCTACCTGGCAGCACCAATGGGACTGAACAGGATTCCTACATCGTTCATGGACAGACACACACAGCAGGATATGTGTGTAGAGCTGGAAGAGGAGACCCGGTGTATTACACTCTGTACAGCGAACATAAGTTTGCCTGGTCTGGAGGTAGGTCTGTTTCCGTCTGTCCTTTTGTCAAGAAGCAGATGTTATGTCATCACCTTGGTTCATCATTTTTTTTGTCCATGACCAACATACAGTATCTTGAAAACTAATTCCTATGTTGACAATAAATTAACCGTGATGACCTTGTGATCTTTCCTCTCTCGCTAGCATCAAGCCAAACTTTCTGCGTTCCACCTTACTGGGTGATTTTACATATTGGACTGGGAATTTCCCGGTTTCCTTCTGTCCTTACCCTTTTCCTTTTTCGATTAATCTGATCGCATAAAAACACCAAAAAAAGAGATATGAGATTTTCGCTTAAACTTACTGGTTATACTAACTTGTACAACAAGCAGGCGTGTATAGTTAGAAGACACTATCATTTAAGATAAACTCAGAAGGTAGCATGTGTTCAAGTTTTACCAAAACATTGCAGCGTGTTGAAATGTTTGCACTAGGGCTGTCTAAGTAAACGTGTTAACACAAAATCGCTTTAACGCCACTAATTTCTTTAACGCATTAACGCAAACGATCTTTTGGAGTTTGTTACAGGCAGTTTTAAAGCTAGAGTGAAGATACATATGAAAATAGAAAACCTAAGGAATCCATTGGTACCAACCATGTCATACTAGCTTGTCGTGAAGGAGGCTAAATAATGGTCAAAAATTGCGCTAAATTTTGGCGAAAACTGTCATAGCCATTTTTTAAGGGGTCCCTTAACTTGTGACTTCAAGATATGTGAATGAAAATGGGTTCTATGGGTACCCACGAGTCTCCCCTTTACAGACATGCCCACTTTATGATAATCAAATGCAGTTTGGGGCAAGTTATAGTCAAGTCAGCACACTGACACACTGACAGCTGTTGTTGCCTGTTGGTCTTGAGTTTGCCATGTAATGATTTGAGCAAATTTTTTATACTAAATGCTGTACCTGTGAGGGTTTCTGCACAATATTTGTCATTGTTTTGTGTTATTAATTGATTTCCAGTAATAAATATATACATACATTTGCATAAAGCAAGCATTTGTGCCCACTCCCATGTTGATAAGAGTATTAAATACTTGACAAATCTCTCTTTACGGTACATTTTGAACAGATAAAAAATGTGCGATGAATCGTGATTAAAGTGGCAGTAGGCTGTATATTTTTGGCATTTTTGCTCAAAAATTCCATAATAATCTTACAGCATATTGTAATTCAAGTGTTCTGAGAGAAAACTAGACTTCTGCACCTCATCATGGCTCTTTTTTCAGGCGTTAGAAAATCTAGCCTGTGACGGCAGACTTTGACCAATCACAGGTCATTTCAGAGAGAGACATGCTCCGGTCATGTGACCAGAACTTGACTTCCTTCAACAGATTTTACAATGGCGGCTGCGTCACAAACTTTCTAATTTTACAGCTAAACAGTACACTACAAGATGATTCTGAAAACATTTGAGGTGAGAAATAGGCATTACAGTAACAGAATATTGATTCATATCTGATCAGCGCTGCCTAGTTTGACTGTTTGGTCAGAGTTCCCGAGTGATTGACAGCCGGCTCTCATAGACGGCAGCTGGACAGCGGACCTTGTTTTCCTCAAGTAAGTGAAATCCTTCAGATGCCGTTAGGAGCACCGGAGGACACAGTACGACACAGAGGAACATGATTTTTTTCATATTACCTGTTTCATGTACTACCGTCACGATATACCGGCCGTTTTCTAAAAATAACTTTTAAATCATATTTGCGCCGATCTCGCCTACTGCAGCTTTAATCATGGACAATGATGCGATTAATCACGATTAAATATTTTAATCAATTGACAGCCCTAATTTGCACTAATCCTCAGCAAAAACAATTAGAGCAAAGGAATATTTGTATTGTGGCAATTTTAATCTTAAGTTCCCTGTGCTTGGTTGGACCGTTTATTACATGTTGTTTTTCAGATGTTCATACATCAGCGTCTCTCAAAGTGGGTCCCGACAGAGTGCAACACTTCACCTCTGACTCTGTGTCACTGAGCTGTGAAGGAAACTCTACTGAGTGGAGAGTGAAGAAGTTTACTGAGCAGAGCTACCTGTTATACTGCTCCAACTGGGGGACAATGACTGGATCCACATGCAACATAGGCCGTTACTGGCCTGGGGATACCAGTGTGTACTGGTGTGAGTCTGGATCAGGAGACTTGAGCAACGCAGTCAACATCACTACACAGGGTATGGTTTCATTGCATTTTTTTTTTATAAAGTAAGATTCACTGACATTTTAAGAGTTTAGCCCATTACTTTGCTCCATGGTATTTTAAGTAATTGTAGGTGACTAACATTAACCAAAATATTTTTTTCTATGCCCTATAGATTTAGCCTAAGTAGATTCATCTTGACTATCTTATGATAATTCAATGTGAGCCTTGATCATTAGTAAATGCCATCAACATTTAGCAGCACGTTTGTACACAAACTTTTGACAGACAAATAATCACCTGTCTTTCAAAGTATTTTGTTAAGTTTTGCTTTCTTTAACTATCCACTCATAAAGCTGAAGAGAATTTTTTTATTTTGTAAAAGTTCACTTGTATAGTAAGTTACATAAGTTGTATGTACACAAGATACAATATCACATTTTATGATCACTCTGTAAAATAACAAAAAAAAACAAAAACAAGTGTGATCTATTCTCATCATTGTACATCCACTCATTCTGAAGTTCTGCACCAGCTGATTTCTGACTGAAACCTCATATTCTTTGACTGTTTTACAGAAAAATATATTATCATGGCGAGCCCTGTGTATCCTGTGACTGAGGGAGATTCTGTTAGTCTTAGCTGCAAATTGAGAAGACAAAAATCTGTTTCCAATGCGTTTTTCTATCGAAATGGGGAACTCATCCAAAATGATACCAGAAGGGAGCTAAATATCTCTGCAGTGTCGAAGTCGGATGAAGGCTTCTACAAGTGTAAATCCTCACAAGAAGTGTCACCACAGAGTTGGATGTCAGTTAAAGGTGACTTGGAATAAAACAATTGCTGCATTTTCTTTTATGCAAAACGTGCTTCTGTCTGAGAAAGAAACATTGTCAAATGCTTGAATTTGAAGTAGCATTAGTTTCAGACTATTTCACCTGTTGGATTCAGAAATTATTTTTTTTCCCTTTTGAGCTGCATCAGTGGTTGTGATAGTCACGAGCTATTGTGAATGGCTAATTTCCCACTGTAGTCCAACATGTGTATGCATATATTGTACTGCAAGTGTTTACTTGTGTATCAAAATATGCATGGCATTGAAACAGGGATTTTTGTTGTGCATGTACATGCATGTGTGTTGCTTATAACTATGGATTTGTAAATGTTTGCTTTTGTATTTATGTGTATGTGTTGTAGATTGTTTTTTTGAATTTATGGATTGTTGTCTTTACCGTAATATTTATTATCTTTATTAAATCACTCTGTAAATTCAGTTGAAGAAACATGCTGTATAATTTTAGTAACAGTTATTATTTATTATAGCGGGGTCCAGGCCTGAAGGCTCACCATTTCCTGTACCGTTGATTATTGGGCTGTTGTGTGGAATCATACTTATTCCTCTTCTGCTCCTTTTGTATCGCTACCGACCGTCCAAAGGTGAGACCTATTTTCTTCTATTATTAGATGTTTTTTGCTTTAATTACTCAAATGCACAGATGTATTCTGATCTCATGAAATCGAATGGCAGTATAACAACTTACAATACAAGACCATGTAACAACAAATGTCTTTTTCACAGATTCATGCTTTATCAGGTTGGTACAACGCTCTCCTCTTTTTTTGAACATAAGAACAAATACATTCCATGTTCCTTTTTAGAATGTATTTGCTACACTTTGTAGGCCGATCCAGTCTGAGAGCACCAATCGGGGCTCCCCCACAAGTCACGTGGTCAACCAGAATGAGGCTCAACATAATGAATATTTCTCTCCTCTCGATGGTAAGCACAAGCTTGATTTATATATATACATCATCCATCCATTATCTGTAACCGCTTATCCTATTCAAGGTCGTGGGGGGGCTGGAGCCGATCCCAGCATTAGGCGAAGGTGGGGTACACCCTGGACAGATCGCCTGTCTATCACAGGGCTGACACATACAGACAGACAACCATTCACGTTCACATTCACACCTATGGGCGGTTTAGGGTCAACAATTAACCTGCATGTCTTTGGACTGTGGGGGGAAACCGGAGCACCCGGAGAAAACCCACGCTATCACGGGGAGAACATGCAAACTCCACACAGAAGGGTCCCAAGCCAGGTATGAACCTGCGACCCTCTTGCTGTGAGGAGACAGTGTTAACCACTGCATATACTATATATATATATAATTTCTTTACTTATTCAAAATAAGTACCAGAAATCTTAAAACAAGATCAAATTAATTAAATAAAGAATGGTGCTATTCTTGTTTTAAGATAACAAAACATAATATATATGATACAATTGTTAATTAAGAAAAGGCAAGGGACCTTTACTTGAATTAATATCACACAGCCTTGTATAGTCAGTACTATGTAATCCAATCCATACTCAAGGCAAGTCAGACTAGAAGTTGAAATCTAAATACTGTATAAACAAGCTCTCCAAGATTGTTAATATTTCAGGGAAGGTGATTGGCAAGTCACAGAAACAACTTTGCAATATATTTGACAGTGGTGTACACAGGAAGGCTAAACGTATAGCTGCAAATTCCTCACATCCACTACACTCAGAGTTTGAGCTGCTTCCGTCTGGCCGTCGTTTTAGGGTCCCCAGGTCCAGCCGGGACATACAGTGTATAAGAAGTCTTTTATTCCCTATGGCACACAAGCATTGAACACGTCTGTCTGTCTGTCTGCAGCTAGCTAGTTTGCTAGCTAGCTAGCTCACTTACTTGCAGTGGCAGTTAGAAATACAACGACTGCATGATTTAATGGGATTGATTGCGAGTGATTTATATAAAATCCTGTAACTAAATAACATGCATATTTCAGATGCAGCTGATTCCCAGGATGTCACCTATTCTTTGATTGAACTTAAAAACATTGGAAAGAAGGGTGAGTACTCCCAATACATGCAATACATAGAAAATACTTTCGAGATGTTTTGGCCTGAAGTGAATTTTTTTTTTATTTTATGGATTCATCTGATCATTTAACAGGGAAGCAGCATGAACCAGAGGAGAGCGTTGTTTACTCTGATGTGAAGATAGGAACTGCAGGTACATCAGTCACCTACTACGTACTACCACTAGGCGTCACCAGAGTTTTAAATTGTCAAATCTTACACATATCTAGGGGCTTTTGCTCTTGCTTGTATAAGTTTGTGTTTGTGTGTCATTTGATTCTAATATATCCACATCTCACAGATGTCATAAAACTGAATTGTTTTTCTCTCATTGTTTTACTCATCATACCGTTGCCTCTCCATCTTCTCCATTTTGTCTTACACAATGGAGGTGGCACCATTATAGATTGTATTCAAAAATATTCTTATCATTGACAGGATTGTTTCATCTTTTGATATGAGTTGTACATTTTTTCCCACCAAATTTTGCCTTCTTTATGGTTGCACATAAAGTTTTGTTTGTTTGTATTGCACAATACAACAAAAAAAAACACAAAATATGTCTGACGCTACTGTACAGTCGTGAAAAAACACACAGGCATCCCAAATTTCCATCCAGCTGCACAGCACAGACTATTTCGGCTGAGCAAACAAATCCTGAGATCTGGCTTTTGTTTTAGATAACAATCTGATGTATGCCAAAGTCACCTGCCACAGTAAAGGGAAAGCCAAGAAAAAAGGTAAGTAAAGTCTGTGTTCACCTGCATCTGTTATTGCCCAACAGGTTGGCCTTGAACACAGTGCAATTTACAGTATGTAATGTGTTCAATATTTTTTTAAATCATAGATGTTTATAATTGTTTTTTATTCAGATTTATTATTCAGCTTCTTGTTAACAATGCATATTTATTTAATATTTTGTATGTATGCATGGCTTAGGAACAGTTTACATGCATTAGTAAATTCTGTAAAACATTATCATCAATAATTATTACGTATTATGTGTATACTGTATTAAGAATTTAACAGAACATCTCTCCATTCATAGGAAAATCAACTCCTGAAGCAACTGATGAAACTGTTTATTCTGAAGTTAAACCAGGAACAGCTCTTGGTAATAATGCTGCCATATGATGTTCACACTTTAATGATTTATTCTCCAGATAATTAAATGGGTCTGAGTCAGAATAACATGTCAGAAAGCATCCTTAAATCTTGAATAAAGACATGTCTTTTATTTTTGTTTTTTTTGCTTCTCTTCCAGGTCTGTAAAGAGAGCTGTATCGATAAATGGTTGGGAGCATTTTATGAAAGTCTTGTGTGCACCCCAGCTATCCAAATATTAGACATGCTCAGTTTGTTGTACAGTTAAATTTGTTAGAGATTATATAAAATAATCACATCATGTGGATTTAATTACTCTGAGCACAAGCACAAGATACTGAGGCACATTCCCAGTTAGTATTTATGCTCTGCATTATTATTATTATTATTATTAATAATGATATGCATCATTTTGTCTTTTTATTTTTAAAGTTGTTGTAGGAATAAGAGCTTTAGTAACCAGCTGTGCAATTTTAAAGTCAGCATCTTTTTCAATGTTGTTATAAGAAAGATCCAGAACATCAGTGTTTACTTTAATAAATATAATAATCTACAATCAAACAACATATATTACTTGTACATGTTTTCCTCTATCTTTTTGAAAATGTATTGATAGCTACTTTATATATTTTATTTTCATCTGAACAGAATGTATATTTTTTGTGTTTTTAAAATGTTTTTGAACATTTGATGCATCAGTAAACTTTTTTTTTCAGTAGTAAGCTGTCAATTGTGTTTTTAATTGTTTGTTTGACTGGACAGCTTAACTGGATAAGGACATTCTACAGTATCCTTCTGACACTATAAAGCTTGATAGAAGCCATTAAGTGGACTTGGTATTGATGTTCAGGGACTATTTATTTGGTAAAAATTAGATCCAATCAGAACTGTTCACTGGAGACATTTGCTCTGGAAAAAACATGCTATTGGATTCCTTTAACTAAAATTCAATTAAACTTCTATTGTATTGGGGTGAAGGCAGAAATCTCAGAGCCAAATGCAGACAAACCTAGTGGTATCTCATGAAAACTTTTACATGTGACGCTGACACATGCATCATGGGTTGGATAATAGAGAGAGGTAACATGGGATTCCAGGCACAGAGCACAGTAGGAATTTCCATTTGTTAAATATGAACGGTAGTTAACGGCAAGAGATCAATATTTCTTTTATCCCATTTGAATTGCGCCATGAATCACACATATGTTTGTTAATTTAAATGCTAAATTTGCAATTCAGGAAAGTAAAAGCTATTCGTAGGTTTATTGTAGTATCATTTTGTTTTGTGTGAAACCGCTCCGTGAACTACATCTCTCTCACACAATATACGTCACCAACGCTAGCTAGCTAACTTGGCTATTTTCCACACACAAATGAAACGTTATCTTACCTGATGTGTTGCGACTTTCTTGACTTGCAAAATTACCTTTTAAATTGACAAACATCATATGTGTGATTCATAGCGCAATTCAAGCGGGATCAAAGAAATATTGGTCTCTTGCTGTTAACTACGGTTCACATTTTTTCCGGTCCCATGGTTGTCCACTGGAAGGGGAGGGACTTCGCCTCTCTATAAACGGATTCAGGTTGAAATTGGATGAAGTTTTTGTATATATTTGAGTTTGTCTCTACATACAGTATTTTATGTATGTCTTAGTTTTTGTCCCAGCTCTTACTGATTTTTTTTTAGTGTTTTCTTAGTGTTTTCAGATTTGGAAATTGATTTTGGTCATCCAAAATAGATGTCGGTCACAAATTACAGCTGTTTTAATGGCTATACTACCGATTTGTATGCTCTGTGAATGTGTCTGTGTGGATTTCTGCCATTTCTCAAACCCATAGGCCACATCAAGTGTAAAACAAAGTGTAAAATGATGGAAAACACTAGTTAAAGCTATTAGAATCTAATATGGTCATTATTGCGAAATGAAACTTGACAGGGTGCACAGGTCTTGAATCACCCTGAAGTGGTTTAATTTAGCAATAATGACCCGCTCGCTGGACATTATCTTGCTTATTACACGGCTACTTACTAAAGAAATTAATAATTTGACACAAAACATTGATTTAAAATTACTGTATTGATTTAAAAATTATTTTATTGCTTGCGCTAAAAAAAAGTGCCCTCGATGTTTACGGAGATCAGAACTGCGTCTGTTGCAGTGGTCTGTTTATTCATAGCAGGGGTCTGTTATAAAGAAATAACAGACCGTAGAATGCCGTAATTGACCAATCAGAATCGAGTATCCAAAAAAGCTGTGTAATAACAAAGGTTCATAACATTGCTGTTTCGCAAATGAGTACTGACATTTGGCTCATGTTTTAGATGTGATGTGACTCACATTACCCACCACGATAAAGGTCAAGCCAAGAATGGTAAAGGGAAAAATTTCCCTACATTCTCCTGCAGTTGCTGTTGTGTAACATATGGCTCTTGGAGTTAAATATGACTTTGATGGTTATTATATAGATAATGAAATGGGTTATATATTAACTAAAATTGAATTGCATCGTCCCTGGTCTGCTACAGCATACATATAAGTTTCATATCTGCTGCTCTTCTGTTCTGTAAATCACTTGTCTTTCTCATAGAGGGTTCTTTAATCAGTCTTTCTGAAAAGCTACAACATGTTCCTGTTAGGGCTGTCAATCGATTAAGATATTTAATTGTGATTAATCCCATGATTGTTCATGATTAATCGCAAATTTATCGCACATTTTTTATTTGTTCAAAATGTACCTGAAGGGAAGATTTGTCAAATAATTAATACTCTTATTAACATGGGAGTGGTCAAATATGCTTGCTTTATGAACATTTATGTATATATTTATTATTGGAAATCAATTAACAACACAAAACAATGACAAATATTGTCCAGAAACCCTCACAGGTACTGCATTTAGCATAAAAAATATGCTCAAATCATAACATGGCAAACTCAAGGCCAACATGCAACAACAGCTGTAAGTGTGCTGACTTGACTATGACTTGCCCCAAACTGCATGTGATTATCACAAAGTGGGCATGTCTGTAAAAAGGAGACTCGTGGGTTGCGTTACTGCGTTGAAGAAATTAGTGGCATTAAATGAATTCGCGTTAATGCGTTATTATCACGTTAACTTCGACAGCCCTAGTTCCTGTATGTGTTTTAAACTAAATGTGCATTTACTATTTAGCATTCAACAACATATGACGAGTCTTAGCTACTGGCACACCGTGTAGTAATTGAAAGCAAAAATTTTTTTTTCTATTCTCTATGACAAAACCCTTAAGGTCACAGCTAAAACTAACTAACTGAGTCTAGCTGAGAGCGGATGCAGGACTTTGGCTCTCTTCATGTTCACTTCTGTTAATGACGCAATTTCTGTTTTGCTCAAGTGCAGTCACTTCCTGTGGGGTAAAGGCGTGACAAACCCAGAATTTCTACATAAAGTGAGGACATGTAAAAATTCTGTGATGGGATACTTTTCCCTACAGTACTGCAATTCAACGTGA
The DNA here is from genome assembly GCA_916701645.2 of Sebastolobus alascanus. NCBI lineage: Eukaryota > Metazoa > Chordata > Actinopteri > Perciformes > Sebastidae > Sebastolobus > Sebastolobus alascanus. The sequence continues at coordinate 2,173,279 of CAKAOJ020000124.1, forward strand.
TTGAAGCTGAAGAAGGAACATATTTTCATATAAAATTTTCCCATTTGAATGAGAAAGCCCATGGATTAAAAAGTGAGTATGACACCTTATGCTTCATATGTTTATTCTGTCCTTTTTAAACTGTATGCTGTACAGTAGACATGTATGCATTATTAATTATAGAAGGAAACCGTTGACTTTAAGCAGCAGCCTTTATATATAAACAATAGTGTCAAGAATCAGTGAGCCTTTGCGAGGCAGCAGTAGCCTAAAGGATGATCCTATCTAAGCAGGAAAGAAATTGAAATATATATATATATATATATCCCCATTATCAGATGACTTCAATTCAATGGTCTTGTGTCTTATATAAGCATAAAAAATATGCTTGGTTCAAGCCAGTCTAGTTGTGTGAGCTTCGTTTAAAAGGGAAGGAAGCACAGATCATGTAAACTCAGAAGCAGAAGTTAAAGAAAACTTCCGATCGAATGTTTATGAGTAATGCATCTTATGTTTCTCTGCAGTTCCTTATTCCTCCATATGCTTCATAAGTTTCGAGCTTTCTCTTCACACAAGCATTTCTCAGAAATAGTAACAGAGTGTCAGTGCTGGATGTGAGGATGGGACACACTCTGTTCTGTGTGCTGGGGTTTCTCTGTGAGTACTTTTTCTGTTTAAATCATTAATAATTAACTGATAAAACCGTTTTAAATGCCGGAGGTTATTAGTTTCTGTCAGATTGATAATGTCTGATGAAGTTTCAAACTTTATTTTAGCTCTTAATATACTCCTCTACTGTGGACACACTCAAGGTAATTATACAATTGTCTTGTTTTATATATTCACTCAAGACGAATCTCCACCAACTGTATCACTCTTCACTACATCCTATTTCTGTGTTCTGTTTTGTTAATGTACGATAAATACATTCAGAAATAACGAAAACACATTTCACTCTATGCATCTTGTGTTGGTTTCTAGATGCTGTGCTGACCATTGAGCCAAACTGGTCCACTTTATTTACCGAAGAGTCTGTTACCTTCATATGTGACATGAGGGAAGGAAAAGACACCGACTGGTATTACTCAATCATGAAGGATGGTCATGTATATGTCACCTACAACCTAAATACGAGATTTACATTAGAACATCTGACTACAGGCCGCAGTGGTGAATACCAGTGCCATGTTGTTCCCCCGGGTCAAACACATTTTAGAGAAAGTAAAAAAGTCTCTCTAACTGTATCAGGTAAGTGATCAAGGTTTTACCACCATGACCAAGTTCACTAAAAGCACTTATTCATTTATGAGCCATGTTGATATGATCACCATGTTTGGAAAAGTGCAAATTTATGTTTTAATGTTGTTAATCTAGTGTAATGCTGTTTGGGCAGCTGTATAACCATTCATTCCTCTGATTTGTGTAAAGGACCAATTATCACATAATCATGACCATTAAAATAAGAACATGAAAGATGGACAGCGTTCAGCTGTTCACATGAAGGCATTTACATAATGATAATAAGGCTTTACCAACAAACCATCTAATATTTTATTTCTTGTGAGAAATTAATACAGGAAAATACATTTTAGAAATTAATCCATCTTAATGTGCAATGATAGCAGTAATGTATCAAACAGGACAGGTGAGTATGGAGCCTTCCTAAGGGGAAATGTACTCATTACTTAGTGAACCTGTCATTATTTATTACAGTAAGAGTGACTTTAGCGTCTTCTGTCTCCAACTTGATGTTAAATTCTAATAATGTTACAAACATAAATCACTGATTTGTTTTATCATTTATTCATGTTAATGATATGTTCATTTAATTTAACCGTTTTACTAAAACAATGACCTGTGTTACACAGACAAAGATGTGATCCTAGAAACTCCTGCATCCACCTTGTTTGAAGGAGAATCAGTGACTCTTCGCTGTCGGCATCGTAATCAGACAAAGACGAAGAATGCTGCCTTCTACAAAGACGGATCACCTATTGAAATTGACACAAACCATCAGTCACCGATGATATCAAAAGACACAGCTCAAATAAAGTCAGATAGGAGTTCTTACAAGTGTAAATTTGATGAGGACGAAGAATCGGATCCAGTAAAACTGAAAATGGAACGTAAGTAGTTTTCATACTAAAGAGCAGCAGAAATATAGCATTCCCAGAGTGAAGCAGAGTGATGACTTCTCTGAATTATCTTAGAGACAATAAACACTTAAAGCTGAAGTAGGTGAGATTGGAGCAAATATGATTTGAAAAAGTATTTTTTTATAAAACGGTCGCTATATCCTGACAGTACTGTAGTACACGAAACAGGTAATCTGAAAAAAACGTGCCTCTGTGTCCTGCGGTGCTCTTAACGGCATCTGCAAGATTTCACAGACCGGAGGAAAACAACCAGTCAGAGCTTAGCTGGAGCCTGCCGTCCAGCTTCCGTCTATGAGAGCCGGCTGTCAATCACTCGTGAACTCTGATCAAACGGTCAAACTAGGCAGCGCTGATCAAATATGAATTAATATTATGTTACGTTAATGCCTATTTCTCGCCTCAAATGTTTTCAGAATCATTTTGTAGTGTACTGTTTAGCTGTAAAATGAGAGTTTGTGACCCAGCAGCCATGTTGAGATCTCTTGAGGGAATACCAAGCTAGATTTTTTAAAGCCTGAAAACAGAGCCATGAGGAGGTGCAGAAGTCTAGTTTTCTCTCAGAACACTTGAATTACAATATGCTGAGAGATTATTGTGAAATTTTTGCCCAATGATGCCGAAAAATTGTTGCCTACTGAAGCTTTAAAAGGGATAAAAGAGAAGGCTGTGTTAAAATTGTCATCCATTTTTAAAATTGTGTTTGTACTCACTTTAATTCAAGTTAGGTTAGTTTAAAGGGGCTATATGTAAGAATCAGAAATTGCTTGTTCACAGCGAAACCTGTGGCCGCAATGTCAACGAAAGTCAGCGTCCTGTTGCTCGCGCTACATCGACATGAACGAGCACCGGTCTAAACAGTGAGGCGACACACGTCAGCTAACACACAATATCACTCTATATTTCACCTGCTTGGCAGTAATGTTAGCTGAACAGACGAAGGTCTCTCCATGGATCAATGCTGATTCTAGTGTTGGCTTTTCCTCCCGATCCGGACGGAACGAAGGGAACGGGGGAGGGGGGGGGGGGGAGACAGCGACACCCGGTCGGGACGGTAACGTAACTCGCTGCGGAGCTCCGTCACTTCACAAGACACGGGAAACCTCTGTTGGTCTGGAGGAGCTGCAGCAGTTATTTCTGCAAAAACGTCCACTGCACATTCACCAGATATTCTCAGAGCTAAACTAACTCTTCTGCAGTGTGTACTGTGCGCGCGTTCACGTGGAGGTGGAGCGAGCCGAGCGCGTGAGAACGAGCGCGGTGTGCAAACAGGCAGGAGCAGAGCTGCTGCGCGCTCGCGTACCACACGCGAGCGCGCATGGGATACCGACCCGTTAAGATTTATGCGCGTGATAAGTTACAAATAGTCCCTTTAACCAACAACTTCATTGGTTATCAAGTGTGAAACATGAGCATAGTTTCTATTGATTTCCATCTGTATGCTATAATATACACAGATTTGAAACAGCGATTCATTATTTTCTATATTATTTTCTACAATTACATGTAGCACCAAGAATGCAGGATGAGATTACATTATTGTTCATTTCAATTATCTTTCAAACTGGACTAATTCATAGGGACAATAATTACCTTTTTTATATCTTTGTTCTAAATTAAACAGCACAACCAAAGGCCCAACTGAGCGCTGACAGGACAGACATTCTAGCAGGGGGCAATGTGACTTTGACCTGCTCTGTGAGATCGTCATCGTCTTCTGGTTGGAAATACTTCTGGTACAGAGGCAACAAAACCTCTGAACCCCTGACCACACAAGATGATGATCTCCTCTCAAATGGACAAATCCGTGTCTCACAAGGAGGACTCTACTGGTGCAGAGGAGGAAGAGGAGATCCTGTTTACTACACAGAGTACAGTGATCCAGTCGGTAAAGAAGAAATTGGCTAGTTGATATGGAATATAAAACACAAGAAATATATTGTGAACTCATGAGTAAGATTTAAGACTAACCCCAAAAAATTGATGTTTAACCTTTTCTATCTTTTCTATTTGGGGCCTGTTGATCATGAACAGTCACAAACAGGGCTGTTGTGACCCGGCAACCCAACTGGCCTGAGATATACTCTGGAGAGACGATCACTCTCACATGTGAAGTTAACGATGGAGGAGACGCTGAGTGGGAGTATAAATGGACAACACCCAACTCATACACACCTCAAAATCCAAGTGAATACATGATTAGATCATCACACGCTGGAGACTACAGGTGTATCGGCACAATGAAAAGTGAAAAGTTTTCAACAAAGTGGAGTAATACTTTCACATTGAGAGTATATTCCAGTAAGTTATAATTTTTATTTAGTTGAATGTAAACAAAATATTTTAAATGTTAGTTTGGTTAATATATTTTAAGACAGTACACCTTCACACTTGTATTACACATTTGGAGATAGAGAAACATTATGTAGGGCACAAGCAGTGCATGTAAACTACCAACGATCCATCACAACATGTCTTCATTCTGTGAAATCCCTTTCTAACAGGTAAACCTGAGCCTGTCCTCACTGTGTCTCCATTATGGCTGAGTCCTGGAGACTCAGTAACTCTGAACTGCAATGTTACACATCCATCTGCAGGATGGAGGTTCTACTGGTATAAGACTGTTCCCAAACCAGCAGGCTACTCCTACAGTTACGAGCTGCTACCTGGCAGCACCAATGGGACTGAACAGGATTCCTACATCGTTCATGGACAGACGCACACAGCAGGATATGTGTGCAGAGCTGGAAGAGGAGATCCAGTGTATTACTCTCATTACAGTAAACCTAAGTTTGTCTGGTCTGGAGGTAGGTTTGTTTTGACATTTCCATTATTACACAATGGATGAAATGTACTTATTGTGGTGAGCTTTTCCCACACACCAGCATCAGGTCAAATGTTGAGTATTACTCTCTAAAAGAAAATTATGTTGTTGGCTTTGTTTTACGTGTTTGTTCAAAACTTTTGCCTTTAGAAATCCATAACCCAATATTATAAGGCTACTACTGTAGATAACATTTTTAAATACATAGCTTCAATTTTTTTAGAAGGGGTTTCATTTTTTTTTTATTGTATTTCATCTCATGATGATTTTTTCACAATTCAGAGACGTGTAAGCCTCAACAGTGAAAATGATTAAATTCCCAATAAACCTAAAGGATTATTTTCATTTTTGTCTTTTTAATCTTAATTTTTTTGTGCTTTGTTTTTCCATCATTGTGTGTTGTTTTTCAGATGTTCATTCAGCAGCGTCTCTTGCAGTGAATCCTGACAGAGCGCAGCACTTCGATAAAGAGTCAGTGTCACTGAGCTGTGAGGGAAACTCCACCAAGTGGAGAGTGATGAGGATTTCTGAATATGGCTTCCTGATACATTGTACTTCCTGGGGGACAATGACTGGATCCACATGCAACATAGACCGTTACTGGCATACTGGAGTGTACTGGTGTGAGTCCGAAACAGGACAGTTCAGCAATGCAGTCAACATCACTATACAGTGTGAGTTTTGATTAATTTGAAAGATTTTTGTTTCTCATCATTGTACATCAACTTGTTCAACCTGCACCAGCTGATCTCTAACATCTAGTCTCTAAACTTCATATTCTTTGATCTTTTAACAGACCATGATATTATCCTGGTGAGCCCTGTCCGTCCTGTAGCTGAGGGACATCCTGTCACTCTTGGCTGCAAGCTGAAGACAGAAAAGGTTCTTCATAATTTGGATTACTATAAAAATGACAAACTCATCAAAAATCATACCAGAGGGGAGCTGATTATCACTGCAGTTTCAAAGTCAGATGAAGGATTTTATAGATGTGAAGGAAAAGAGTCACCACCAGGTCGGCGGAGTTGGACGTCAGAAGAGAGTTGGATGTCAGTTAAATGTGAGTTTGATTAAAAACAGTTTATTTTTTTGTAAGCTATGTTACAGTTTGAGATATAAACGTTATAACTGAATTAGAAGTTGGCTTTGTTTCATGTGATTTAAGCTGTTTGTCTAAGATAAATTGTTTTATACATTTGGGTATTAACAAATGAAAAATAAAAATACAAATGTGAATACATGACTAGCAGTGAAAGGTGGGATATTTTATATCAAGGCTGTATGCAAGTGTATTTGAGTGTATGTATTCTAATTAGGGCTGTCAAAGTTAACACGCTAATAAGGCGTTAACGCAAATTCGTTTTAACGCCACTAATTTCTTTAACGCATTAACACAATCATCTTTCGGAGGTTGTAGTGGGCTCAGTTTTAAAGCTAGACTAAATATATTGGTATCATATGAAACTAGATTTAAATCTAAGGAACCCATTGGTACCAACCATGTCATACTAGCTTGTCGAGTAGGAGGTTAAATAACGCTCCGAGCTTGCGTTCATTTTGGCGATAATATATTTGTCCACTCCCATGTTGATAAGAGTATTAAATACTTGACAAATCTCCCTTAAAGGTACATTTCTAACAGATAAAAAATGTGCATTTAATTAGTAATTAATCGCATGATTTATGTGTATTTATATTTGTGTGTATATTCTAAAGATGTACCAGCGTCCGGGCCTGGAAAGAGCTCTCCATTTCCTGTGCTGTTGATTGTTGGGTTGGTTTGTGGAGTTTTACTGATTATTCTCCTGCTGCTGTTTCTGTATCGCTACAGAAAGTCAAAAGGTGAGATCTTTTCCTTCTGATAATAGACTGATTCTGATGTATTTACATGTACTGTAGTAACAATAGAACAATTTGCAACACAAGGCCCATGTAATAGCAAACATCTTTGTTTTGTTTTTACAGATTCATGCTTTATGAGGTTGGTACAACACTCTCTTCTCTCATTCTGAACATGACAGCAGTACATTACACGTTCCTTATTAAATCCACTGTATTTACTTCATGTTCTGGGCCCACCAGGTCTCAGAGCACCAATCAGGGTCCTGCTACAGACCACATGATCAACCAGGATGAATCTCAAAGCAGAGTATATGCTTCTCCTCTCCATGGTCAGCCTTAATTCTGATATTTTATTCATTATTTATCGTTAACTCTAAACCTATATAATTCATATAAAGGAATTAAAATGATTTATTTGACCGTGGCTTGACTTTCACTGCTCTGTAGGTCATGCTCGTCTCTATGAAACAATCAAAGGCTCTGCAGAACCTGAAAATGGTACAGTATATACTTTGTGTTTAACATGGAGCAGTTGGAAATACTATAATATTATGATTTATGGTAAATGTACAATCTCCTAAATTTAAAAAATATATATTTTTATTTCAGATGAATCCAGGGATGTCACATATTCTGTGGTTGAGCTTAAAAACGTTGCTACGAAGGGTGAGTGCTTTATTTCATCTAGTGAGAATTACATGCAATAGTTGAGATATAGGCCAGCAGTGCTTAAACAGAGTACAGGATTGTCTCTTCATGCATTCATCTGATCCTTTTAACAGGGAAGAAGAATGAACCAGAGGAGAGCACCGTTTACTCTGATGTGAAGATGGCTTCAGCTGCTGGTACAGTCAAGTACAACAGACTCACCTAAAGTCTTTGTGTACTTTTCTACTTTTTTATTACTACCTCTAGGTGTCGCCAATGTCAGCAATGGCCAAATACTACACATAAAAACTTTTAGACATTTTGCAAATTATATTTCATTTATACAGTACTATGCAGTTATGAAATAAAACATAAAGACATACCACATTTCATATATATTTATTCATCCATCAATTCATTTATAACTGTTGTACAAAGAAAACCTGAAATGTGGCTTCTGTTTTAGACGACAATCTGCTGTTTGCCCAGGTACACTCCCACACTAAAGTCAAGAAAGACAAAGGTAAGTAAAGTCTACATCCACCATGCAGTAGGGATGTTAATAATTAACCGACATTAAGAATTTTGACCGATTAATGCTATCAGTTAAAAGTTTAAAAGAAATGTTAAAAATGATCATAATCATTATAACCTACTTTGCCTAATATTATAACCTTGTATTGTAAAAATGTGTATCAGTACATTACCATTGTTAACTGGGGCATGAGATTAAAAGAAATTATAATAATCTCTCCATTTTTAGGAAAATCCAGTCCTGCAGCAGCAGAAGAAACGGTTTATTCTGAAGTCAAAACAGGAACAGCTCCTGGTAATAATGCAGCCGTAATGCAGCGATTTATTTTACAGATGGTTAAATGGGAGTAAAATGTCATAAAACACCCTTCAGCAAATCTTAAATAAGCCTAAATCTTTTTTTCCTTTTGTTTTCTTCCAGATCAATAAAGACATCTGTCTGGACAAAACCAGTGGAATGGATGACAACATGAAAATGAAATCTTTGTTTAAAGTATTTGGAGCTTCTATGTAATAATTTTGTGCACCTCTGCTATCCTCGCACCAGACAGTATTTTGTACAGTTAATTTAATGGCAGATGATTTAAAAGTAAGAAAAGAAAAAAGAAAAAAAACACATATACCTTCAATTTTCTGTATTTCTAAATGTTTGGTTGACCATTTTATGCAGCGATAAACTTTTATTCTAGCAGTACGCTGTCAGCAGTGTTTTTAATTGCTTTACATTATTTCCTTTACACAAGCAATTTAATTTGTTTCACAATCTTCCCTTTTTGGTGATCCAGTAAAGTCATGCTTTGGGGACAGAAGGGATGTAGAATTGCAAAAGCTGAGATGTGACCAAAAACGTATATCAGAGGTAGTTGTATTCATAACCACAGTATCATTAATGGTTATGTGATCTATTGGTACTCTTTGTGGACTTCATGCTATCGCATCAACAAATCTTTAAATGTGTGAAAAGGAACTGGCATGCTCATGCTGACAAGTTCTGTCTTGGCTTATTTCTTTTGTGGGTGCACAGTAATTGTAAAAATAATCTTAGCAATTTAAAGGGGCAAAACACGCAGATGGGATTTTCCATTAATGGATTTATGCATCTAAGCTACTGAAAGACCATGAAATAGAGAAGTAGCATCATAAATTTTAAACACCAAATATTTTACTCCACAGATCATAAAATGTCATGAAAATGAATAATTGTTAAATAATAGAAAATATTAGACAGCTAATATCAGAGGTTTATAACATGGCTTTTTTTTACAAAAGAATACTGACATTCGTCTGTCGTTTTAGATGAATACGTGATGTATGCTCAGATTAACCATCGCAATAAAAGTCAGGCCAAGAATGAGAAAGAAGGTAAAACTTAAATCCTTCAACAGCACCGTAACAACTGCAGGAGTTAAACTTCTGAGCCTGTCCAACACAAATATGATGCTACTGTACAGCAAATGTAGCTGTGCCATTCCTGCATTGTTATCACCTTGATATGATATGTGCAAATTTACTATTTACTCACTATTTATTTAAGCAGGGACCTTGTACAAGATTCAAGTTGAATTGTATCTGAATTGCCTGAGCAGGAAGTGAACATGTCAAAGTAAAACAGGAAGGAAAGAGAGATAGGCTATTCTTAGAAAAATAATTTGTAGACAACACATGAGCTCATATTTAAATGAGATGTAACTTCTTGCTCATATGCTTTGAAGTGGAAATACTGCAACAGTGTCAGTGCTGGATGTGAAGATGGGACACACTTTGTTCTGTTTGCTGGGGCTACTCTGTGAGTACATCACTGACTTTCTCTGTTTGAATAGTAAGGATGCACCGATCCAACTTTTTCAGTCCTGATACCGCTAGCGATAACTGGGCTTTGGGTATCTGTCGATACCGAGTACCGATCTGATACCAGTGTTTAATTAATAAACTGTATGCCTCACTGTGTGGAAGTGACTGGGATCATTCTTTTATATGTAAGGCATCATCAGGCTCGACTTAAACATTGCTTTCTTAACTTTGAAAAACCAAATTTAATAAATACATATAGAGATATACACACATACTGAATTGTTATTTATTATTAAACTAATTAATCGTACACCAGCAACTTGGTAAAAAAATCTTCAAAATGAACAGGAACCTTTTAAAACCTTAAGAACCGTTTTTAATGCAGCAACAAATTGGTCAAAACTTAAACAGAAATTAAAATTACAGTCTTTAATTTATATAGTATAGAAACATAGAACTGAATTGAATAAATTGGCCCCGTTGTCACAGATATCCGATCCAGCTAATTGAATCAGAATCGGTCCGATATCCGATATCGGTGCATCCCTGTTGAATAGTAAGAACAGAGTATCAGAGGTTTGTCCAGTTTCTCTTAACCTGTTAAAACTAGAGTGAAGATACTGAAACAAGAAAAAACCTAAGGAATCCATTGGTACCATGTTATGCTAGCTTGTCGGGAAGATCGCTAAATAACGCTACGAAGTTACGCTAAAGTTTGGCGAGGAAAAATTGTCATGGCCATTTTCAAAGGGGTCCCTTGACCTCTGACCTCAAGATATGTGAATGAAAATGGGTTATATGGGTACCCACAAGTCTCCTCTTTACAGACATGCCCACTTTTTGGGAATACAGTATAAATCTGTTATTTTTGCCTATACTAAAATGGTACATTTGAATATTTCTGCATACTGGGGTCCCTAAGATAAGATAAGATAAGATATTCTTTTATTAGTCCCACAGTGGGGAAATTTGCAAAACAGTCTTGGAATTGCATAAATTTGGTATCACTGTAAAGCTGAGACTCTTTTGGATTCGATGAGCCCAACTGTATTCATGTGTGATGATGTTAGTCCCCATAGTAGCCATTTCATTGTAGTGACACCATTTTTTGAAAACTTGACCTCACTGTGTAACATGACCTGTGGTGACCTCTAGGATAATCACAGCCTCATGACACAGCCACAAACTAGAGACCTAGAGCATTCAGAGGATGGATGGCTTTCCTAGGTAGATTGACAATAAGAGGGTTTCTGAGCAGTTTCCAGAACAGAATAGTTTCATTAGCAATGATGATATGATACTGTACTTATACTTTACTATCTTTATGTATTTCATATATTCTAAAGCAGGATCTTGGCAGGTGTCTTAGTTCAGAGTGGAGGACTGTGTTGTAATATCGTTGATTGATATGCAGTAATTACTTGATATTTATACATCATCCAACCAGAGTTGCCATTCGTGAAATGTACAGCTGTTTTTAAATGCTTTGTTTTTTTCTCATTTTGACTGTTTCTCTGTTAGTTTGATAATAACTGATGAAGTATCAATCTTTATTTTAGTGCTGAATACACTCCTCCGCTGTGGGCGAGCTGAAGGTGATTGCACAATCTTCCTTGTTTTCCATTCTATTTATTCACTCCAGATGACTCTACGCTCATTGCATGACTCTTTATCGCATCATCTTTCGTGGTTAATGCTATGACTCACAAGTGCTTGAGAGTGGTAACTTTTGTCCAGTTTTTTCTTTTTCTTCTTATTGTATATTTATGTCTGTGTTGGATTCTAGATGCATTATTGAATGCCACATCCATAAGGCGCATAATAAGTTAATATATTGAAATGTAAATTATGAAATTTTAGTCGTATAGAGTTTTTCTTCGTAATTAATGTGTCTGAACAAAATGTTGATATTCCCAACGGCCCCACCTTTATCCTCTGTCATTATGCCTTTGCATTTCCCTCATTATGTTACCAGCTTGCTAGTTTGCTAAATTGTTAGCCTCTGTGGCTTCTAGATGCCGACAGTAACGTTAATATTTCCTTTTCTTAGCAGCGGTGTTCTCACGACTTAACCACTTGAACGTCAAGCTTATTGTGTACACGACTTCCCATGTTGTAAATACGAGCTCAAGAGTTTCATTTATCGACCACAGCTTACTTACTACTACTAAAGGTGCACCATATTTTTTTTGCAAGCTAATCAGAGCAGACTAGACTTTTGCTGGAGCGGGGCTTAAAGGTGAATGCAGCTATATTCAGACAGACAGGATGAGAAAAATAATACGTTTTTTGAACACTAAAGCATGTAAACATGTTCCAGTAGAAACCCAAAATAAGTGTGAACCTGAAAATGAGCATTATATGTCCCCTTTAAATGCAACTTAACGGTACAAGAAATGCTGCTTTCATATACTGTAAGAGGCTATATGTTACAAAAAGTGTACCTTAAAGTGGCAGTAGGCAACAATTTTTTGGCATAATTTGGCAAAAATTCCATAATAACCTTTCAGCATATTGTAATTCAAGTGGCTCGAGAGAAAACTAGACTTCTGCTCCTCATCATGGCTCTGTTTCAGGCTTTAGAAAAATTAATTTATGTCTGTTTATGTCAACTCATGCTGACCAGCAGTGTATTGGCTTGTTGCTTCTCTAACTACCGAGCAAACTCTGACTTTGACCAATCACAGGTCATTTCAGAGAGAGAGAGCGTTCCTATTGGCTGTGCTCCGGTCAGGTGACCAGAACTTGGCTTCCTTCAACAGACTTTACAATGGCGGCTGCGTCACAAACTTTCTCATTTTACAGCTAAACAGTACACTACAAGATGATTCTGAAAACATTTGAGGCGAGAAATAGACATTACAGTAACAGAATATTGATCCATATTTGATCAGCGCTGCCTAGTTTGACCGTTTGGTCGGAGTTCACGAGTGATTGACAGCCGGCTCTCATAGACTGCAGCTGGACAGTGGACCTTGTTTTCCTCCGGTAAGTGAAATCCTTCAGATGCCGTTAGGAGTACCGGAGGACACAGTAGGACACAGAGGAACATGATTTTTTTCAGGTTACCTGTTTCATGTACTACTGTCACGATATAGCGGCCGTTTTCTAAAACTAACTTTTATAAATCATAAGTGCGCCAATCTTGCATACTGCAGCTTTAAGTATGTTTTATATGTTTGGAGGAAATAAATTTTCAAAATAATTGTATTAAATGTGCAGGATCCAAACATTGCACCACTAACAAGACTGTGAAATTCATTTCCAACAGATAATCCCAAACCTGGTCTCAGTGTGTCTCCATTATGGCTGAGTCCTGGAGACTCCGTAACACTGAACTGCAGTGTTGAACATCCATCTGCAGGATGGAGGTTCTACTGGTATAAGGCTGTTCCCAAACAATCAAACAACTCCTACAGCTATGAGCTGCTACCTGGTAGCATCAATGGGACGGAACAGGATTCCTACATCGTTCATGGACAGACGCACACAGCAGGATATGTGTGCAGAGCTGGAGGAGGAGATCCAATGCGTTACACTAAGTATAGCAAACCTAGGTTTGTCTGGTCTGGAGGTCAGTATGTTGTTAATTTATTTCCCTTTTTTCCTTTCTTGCACCACTAATAGGCCAAATTTTCAACACATTTTTAAATACCATTTGTTCGTTTCTAAATTGTGATATAGAGCAGAAAGAATTTGAAACTGCCGACATAACAGGCATAACAGGCTTAGTTAAAGGACACTTTACTTTGTGGTCAGAGAGGTGTACAGACAGGCAACAAAAAAACAAAGATGTCAGGATGCTACAAAAATCCTGATTATATAAAAAGAGACAACACAAAGTCGAGATTGTCACTATGAAATACTGAACCTTCTTAGACCTGCAAAGTGGCCGGTAAAAGATCATTTCCACCGTGCTGTTCTTAATCTCAACGTGCTTGTTTTGACCGCTCACTAAATGTTGTTTTTCAGATTCTCATTCAGCATCAGTCAAAGTGAGTCCTGACAGAGTGCAGCACTTTTCATCAGAGTCTGTCTCACTGAGCTGTGAGGGAAACTTTGCTAAGTGGAGAGTGATGAGATTTACTGAAGCAGGCCGTTTGTCAAAATGCTCTGACTGGGGGACAGTGAATGGACCCACATGCAACATTCACACATTTAAAAATAAGACAGCAGTGTACTGGTGTGAGTCTGGATCAGGTCAATTCAGCAATGCAGTCAACATCACTGGACAAAGTAACTACATGTTTTGTTACTTTCACAATTCCATTACTGGATTTAACATCTTATATTTGAATTGCATAATCAATGTAGTGGGGCAGGGGTGAAAAAAATAAAAAGGGCATCATTGTGCATAAAGGGTTCTAACTTGTAGGGCAGCATATGGCACTGCATCATGTTTTATCCAGTGGAGGGGCACCATAGAGGGCATTGTATCATGTTTTATCCAGTGGAAGGGAGCACTAGAGGGCATTGAATCATGTTTTCTTGCACATTGAGCCACCGTTTTATATAACATAGGGGCATTAAACAGGGCACTTTTGCTGAGTTTTTATCAAACTGCAAAAGTCCAGAGTCCACCAGTGCTAAAGGGGTTTGGGTAATGTAAGAGTAACGGCAAAATCTAAGTGTATGAGCGATGTAAAGGTCTGCAGCACTTGATCTCTTGACTGAAACTTGAGTATTCTTTGACTGATTTACAGATAAAGATATCATGCTGGTGAGCCCTGTCCATCCTGTGACGGAGGGAGGTTCTTTTACTCTTGGCTGCAAATTGAAGAAAGGAACATTCGATTCTAATGTGCATTTCTATCGATATGATGATCTCATCCAAAATAATGACAGAGCGGAGCTAAAAATCTCTGCACTGTCAAAGTCAGACGAAGGCTTCTACAAGTGTCAATACTCTGGAAAAGCGTCACCACAGAGTTGGATGTCCGTAAAATGTGAGTGATTAATACCGTTTCTTCTGTACTTCCTTTTTCATAAACTGTGCAAAATACTCAAGGGGAGACACCCCAGGCAAAAATATTGTTTTTCATGCACTGAACAATTTTTTGGGGAGATTTTGGGCTATTTTGTCTTTTTTCAGACTAGCGGAAAGAAAACATCCAACTTGTATTACAAAAATAATTGTCTTAATGTAGTAATCAACTGGGGAAGTTTCATGGTGATATCTATTAGTTAACATTTTTTACCCTGTTCACCTGTGTCTTGCAAAATGTAGGACATTTTAAGGGCTGTTTTCTCAAAATTAGTTTTTTTTCTCATACTTTGAGTCAGAAATCTCCACTTCAGTAGCACTTACATCCACCAAACTTTCCAGTTTCATTCCTCTCTATATTCTCAAGGATTTTACACAGGGGTTTGTTCACATATCATTCACAGCCAGATTTATATAACATTTTATTCCTAAAAACATGGTAAAAATTGTTTTTTTTTTATAGCTGTTGACTGTATTTTATGATTAATGGAGTAATACAAAGAGACTTCTAAAATCTCCTCTGTAAAAACCTTTCACTCTAATATGTCAACAAAATGAAACAAGAATGTTAAACCTGGCGGCCCCACATTGTGTAATCTTTTCTTCCAATTTTCTTTTACTTGCCTTTGACCTGTCACATCTGTGTAACTACTCTGCAGACTCTAAAATGACAATTATTATTTTATTTTTTTTATAACAGCAGTGTCCAGGCGTGAAAGCTCTTCATTTCTTTTGCCGTTGATCATTGGGTTGGTTTGTGGAATTTCACTGATTATCCTCCTGCTACTGTTGTGTTGCTACAGAAAGTCAAAGGGTGAGACCTTTTCCTTCTGATATTTCATGGACCTGATCTGATCTGAAATAACAGTGCATCTTTTTCAATACAAAGCAATGTAACATAAAATGTCTTCTTTTTCAGATTCATGCTTTGCCAGGTCAGTACAACGCTCTCTTGAACTTAAAAGCAGTACATGTTCCTTATTACATTGACTGTATTTACTATATTTTTAATCTTTTTTATTTTTTATTTTTTTTACTATTTTCAGGACCACACAGTCTCAGAGAACCAATCGGGGCGCTTCTCCAGATCAAGTGGTTAATCAGAACGAAACTCAACCTCAAGTGCACTCCTCTTATCTCCAAGGTCAGCCTTAAAAATAATCAAGATTAATTTCACGTGTTATAATTTAATATTTATATTTACTGTCTGGTCGGCTGATTATAGAAATAACATTAATAAAAAGCAATGAGTCAGGAACGAAAATCAACTAAACAGTTATTTAATGTGTTGGAAATAGTTTATAGTAGGGATGCTAATTTAGAATTTTTTTTTTCTAAACGATAACCGACCCTCGATAACGGATTATTAACTGTTAACTGACAAGATCAGCGCGTTGCATGCAGCGGTGCTATCCCTAACAAGCCGCCCAGCTGCAACAGTAAGCCGATGCACAAACAAGTTGAATCCATCATTTATCACCAGCTGCAGTGAATGAGCAAAACAGACAACTGTGTCTCCAAGTTCACTGTACGGGAGAGTTACTGTAGCAGCCATGGCGTTGCGTGTGTTGTCCCAGTAAGTCTCCACCGCACCATTTAGTTTAGCTGCGAGGTTGTCAAGTGTGTGTCTGTCCGGCGTAACGTTAGCGAGTGTCCAAAAGACCGTGTCTTTGTGGCTGCAGTGAGTGTTGGGTTGACGGTGGCGTTGTAGCTGTGAACGTAGCAGTGCAGTGTGTGTACAGTTTATTTGTCGATGAATAAATGCTACAACTCCTCCAAGCCAACTTCCTGTGTCTGCAACTCCGGCCCATTTAAGGTGGGCTGTTAAGGTGGACCAGCTATTCTACTTCAAGTGACAAGCCGCTCCTCTGAGTTTATCTAAGCTCTTTAGCTATTTTTTAATATTAACTTTAACCGTTTAACTGATAGCATTGATTGGTTAAAATTCTTAATGTCGGTTAAATGGTTAATTATTAACATCCTGAGTTTATAGTCATTTTTCATAAGGTTGAACTGACCTTAAACTACTAGATAGGAAAAAACACAAATATTATTAGCCCATCCAGTAAAATAATAGGTAAAACACAATCATGGCTTTAGGGTATAAAAATATCTTTAATGCAATTTGAGTTACAGACATTTGAGGATATTTGTTTGCAAAAATGCAGCTTAGTTGGTATCATGAAATTGAAATGATCAATTATACTGTACCTTGACTTGATTTTCACTGCTCTGTAATTGATGCTTGTCTCTACGAATCACTCAAAGGCCCCAAAACACTGAAAATGATTCAGTAAAGTATTTACACAGATCAGTTAGAAATACTAGAATAGAATGATTTAAGATGATTGATTATAACCGACTGTTCCGTAACTTAAGGAAAATGTATATTTCAGATGCAGATGAATCCAGCGATGTCACATACTCTTCGATTCAGTTTAATAACGTTAGAAAGAAGGGTGAGTACTCAAGATACAAGCAATAAATACTATAGTTAAGAGATATTTTTCAGTCAGCGATGCCTAAATTAAAGGAAGTTGTTATTTACTTTTCATGCATCTGATCATCTTAACAGGACAACATAATGAACCAGAGGTGAGCTGTGTTTATTCGGATGTGAAGCAGCTGCAGGTACAGTCACTTACAAAACTTCATCCAATATTCTGTGTTAAAAGTGTTCATTGAAAATTACTCTGGAGCTAATTATGGGTCAGCGTGTAGCTCTAATCACCTCAGTCATCTCAGGTAGCTTCTCCAAACCACCACCAGGAGTCGGCAAAGTCAGAAATACTTCACTGATGTAGGGGATTTAAACTTTTGGTTTGTTTCCTACTAGCGAGTATTTTCCTCTTATTGTGTGTCCTATTATTTGATTCAAATATGAGTAATATAAAACTGAATTGTACCTGGTCTTTTCTTACTGTCTTGTTATGCAGATTAGAAATACAAGGAAATCTTTTCTTACACAAAGAAATGAGCACAACCAGATATTTATACTAAAAAAATACAGTCAGTGACACTGTTTTATCTGTGAAATTATATTAATATTTGTCACTCCCTTAAAAAGAAAATAAATTAAAAAAAATCTGTATTTATATAACAATATACGAAACTAACTCATGTTGTAGCTTCGTTTTTTCTCTGACTCTAAATATTTAAATTCATCTTTACAACACATTTTTCACATTTCTTATTTTTTTCTATTCTGGTATTTTTATTAATTCTTATTAAACTTGTAACTTTTTTCCTCCTACTTCTCCCTCAATTTGTATGTATGCATATTCTTATGTATATGTAACTGTATACTGTTTATGCATTACTGAAGAAAACAGTATACATATATCAGCAAATAATGTAAAAGCCATAATATTATACGCTGCTGTGTAATGTTTTTTTTGCATAATGGGCTTTCCATTACTGTCATTTATCCTTCACCTAGATAATGTGTCTGTCAGTTCAACATTTATGTAATCTGGAAAAACATTTCAAATTAATCATCTCTCTGTTCATAGGAAAATTATTTCCTGCAGTAACAAGAGAAGCTGGAACAGCTCTTGATTGTGATTTGTGTCTTTAATTATAAGCAACTACGTCCTAAATAACCTTTTATTTCTGCTTTTTTTTTCTTCTCCAGGTCCATAAAGAGATGTGAATTACTTTTTCATATATAATGAACTTTCCTTTGTCTTTTAAACATGGATTGGTACTGTATGTACGTTTGTTTGTTTACTGTATTTTTTTTCTTTACCTTATTTTGCAGTTTTGCTTTGACCTTTTTATACAGCAATAAACATTTTTTTGTGAGTCATGTTTTTAATTTCTTTTATGCAATTTTCATGCAATATCTCAGCACAGTTTTGTGCCTCAGCTGCACAACTGGAAAAAAATTAAACAATAATGACATAAAACATGAAATGTTGTGGAAAACCGAAAATTAAGTATTAAATCTTTTGACGAATGTTTGCTTTCATACTACGTACAGATGGTAATAGTATGTCTTATATACTGTACTACTCTTCATAGTATCCTGTTTTTGCAGTTATTAAATACAGGATATCAACCCACTTAACTGATAATAGGAAATAATACAATAATTACGCCATCAGATGTTAATCAACTTCAACTTTTAATTGCTGATGCCAATTTCAATTAAAGCAGCAGTAGGTAAAATTGGAGGAAATATGATTAAAAAAAGTTATTTTTATATTTTATATCCTGACAGTAGTGCATGAGACAGATAATCTGAAAAAAGAAAAAGATGTGCCTCTGTGTCCTCCGGTGCTCCTAATGGCATTTGCAAAATTTCACAGACCGGACGAAAACAACCAATCAGAGCTGCCATCTCTAAGCAGCTGTCAATCACTCGCAAACTCCGATCAAACGGTCAAACTAGGCAGCGCTGATCAAATACGAATCAATATTCTGTTACTGTAATGCCTATTTCTCACTTGAAATGTTATCAGAAACATCTTGTAGTGTACTGTTTAGATGTAAGATGAGAAAGTTTGTGACCCGGCAGCCATGTTGAGATCAGTTGAGGAAATACGACGCACCACCCACCAGTTGGAGCAAACTTTCAAATTTTACAGCTAAACAGTACACTACAAGATCCATGATGAGGTGCAGGAGTCTAGTTTTCGCTCAGAACACAGCTGCAGTTTCATTGATGTTGGTACTGGAGGCGCATGTCTGACAGAACTTCCTGTTAGTATAACTGGTGAGTAAATTAATTTCTTGTATACTATAGTAAGTGTAAAACAAGTTTACTATGAAGATTAGTATGTTTTACAGTAATATAATTGAATATGGAATATGGCCACAGCTAAGTCTCTCCATACCTCTAGCCCAATGCATGCTGGGATAGGCTCCACTCTGAACAGTAGTAAGCAGGTATAGACATAATGTTCATTTTATTATCTTGCTTATTGTTGGTAATCTTATAAACATCATCATCAAGTAATCATTCAGTCAAAGTACACAATATATCCCTGGTCACATTTTTTGTGTTATTCATTATGAAGTGTGTTATATACGAACATGTTTACACAAATGGGTGTAAGTAAAATAAAAACATTAACTAAGTATGAAATGCATGTTTATATGCAGTACATTATACATACTGAATGTCTGTATATGTGTATATTTTTGATATTCAGTATTTACATGCATTTTCTGTGCCATCAAATAACAAAAAGTATGCACGTTGACTTACACTTGTTTTGTAAAAGAGGAAGGAAGAAGAGGTCAGAATGTATAAAAGCCCGAGACGAAATTTGTATTAAAACTAATTTTGTTTTTTGTCTCGTGCAGAAGTTTTACGTTCGTACCAGCTGAAACAGTTTCTCAAAAGCAGAGTCGGTGTGTCAGTGCTGGATGGGACAAACTTTGCTCGGTGTGCTGAGGTTATTCTGTGAGTACATCTGAATTCTTCTTTGTTTGAATGGTAAATATTAAGGAAAATGTTGTAGTGAGGACAAAGCATCAGTAGTTTGTCATTTTATTTTGTGTTTCTCTCTAGTTTACAATTGTTGAGGTTTTTAGATTTGATCTAAAATCTGTTTTTAGAGAAAGAAATGACAATTAGAAACACCGCTGACAGCTTTGTGCTGGAAGTTTATTGATGCGTAAAATGGTCAAACATAACAAAACATACTAAATTCATCCAGGTGAAACTAAAACACAAACAGTATCATTCAAACGATTTTTAAAAAGACAGACAGAAACTTGATTGTTGAACAAATATGTTTTCTGATCACATATTAAATGTTATAAATGTGTACAGCTTTTTCATCAAAAATGAAAGAGATGCTGATGTTATAGCTGCACTATCACCAAGGTATTGAAGCTCAAATATTTCAAACAATTTCTTTTTGCTGATTTTTGCACCAGCCTGCCCATCAAAAACAAAGTGACATTAAACTGTACCGATGAATAAATACAGGACATAAACACTAAATACAAACATTTTAATTATTATATGTAATAATCTCTAGTTTTGTACCAAGTACAACAGAACATTAAAACCATATGATGCATTTCCTTTAAATGATCTGCTACTAGGTTAACTGTACAAAATACTGGCTTATAGGAAAGCAGAATTGCAAACAATAATTACACAAAAGCTGCAAATACTGTTTAAACAAGGATGTGGTTTTTCATGTTGTCATCTATTTCCATTGGTTTTGTCCATACAGATGTCTTTATTGATCTGGAAGAAAAACAATTTAGGGTTATTTAAGAATTAAAGGTGCTTCATGACATTTTACTCATGTCACTGAGTATTTTTTTGAATACAAATATCTATGGTGGTGTCAATAGTGTCAGGCAGGCAGCACAACGCCCATAGAAAACTTTCATTATATAGAATATTTATATGCAGTACAAAGTCTTTTGTACTTGACTGTACTGTACCTGCAGCTGATCTTATCGTCACATTTGAGTAAACTCTCTCCTCCAGTTCATTATTCTCCCCTGTTGGAAGGATCAGATGAATGCATGACAAGACAATCATATACTTTATTTAAGTACAAAAGCATCTCAACTATTGCAGTTCACACTACATGAAATAAAGCACTCACCTTTCTTAGCAATCAATGATTTAAGCTCAGTCAAATAATATATGATATCACTGGATTCACTTGAAATATAGATATTTTTAAACTTAAGGAATTATCAATCAATCACTTAATCTTTTTATCATAGTATAAAACTGCTCCATGTCAAACACAAAGTATATACTGTACCATATTCAGGTTCTTCAGGGCCTTGGATTGTTTCATAGAGACACAAATCACCTAGAGAGCAGTGAAAATCAAGCCAAGGTCATTTGAATCATTTGAATCAAATAATATGAATTCTACTATCTTCTAAAACAGATAACCAGAAATATAAATGTTAGATTTAGAGTTAACAATATAAGAAATAAAAAAAAATATCAGGGTTAAGGCTGACCATGGAGAAGAGAAGCATATACTCTGCTTTGAGTTTCATCCTGGTTGATCATGTGGTCTGTAGCAGGACCCTGATTGGTGCTCTGAGACCTGGTGGGCCCAGAACATGAAGTTAATACAGTGGATTTAATAAGGAACGTGTAATGTACTGCTGTTATGTTCAGAATGAGAGAAGAGTGTTGTACCAACCTCATAAAGCACGAATCTGTAAAAAAAACAAAGCCTTTTGCTAGTACATGGTTTTGTGTTGCAAATTGTTCTATTATTACTACAGTACATGTAAATACATCAGAATCAGTCTATTATCAGAAGGAAAAGATCTCACCTTTTGACTTTCTGTAGCGATACAGAAACAGCAGCAGGAAAATAATCAGTAAAACTCCACAAACCAGCCCAACAATCAACAGCACAGGAAATGGAGAGCTCTTTTCAGGCCCGGACGCTGGTAAATCTTTAGAATATACACACAAATACAAATACACATTAATCATGAATAGATAGTATTAGAACACATAAACTCAAATACACTTGCATAAACCCTCGATTAGGGTTGAGTATCGTTTGGATTTTAACAATTCAGATTCTGGATCTTAAAGGTTCTTGAATCAGATTCTTTGAGAATCAATCAAATATATAAAACAATTTCTCTTACACAAACCAGTAGTTGAAATCAGCTGAAACAAAGCCACCTTCTATTTCAGTTATAACTTCTTTTTTTTAATCTCAGACTGTAACAGCGTACAAAAAGAAACTTAATCAAACTCACATTTTACTGACATCCAACTCTCTTGTGACGTCCAATTCTGTTGACCTGGTGGTGACTCTTTACCTTTACATCTATAAAAGCCTTCATCTGACTTTGAGACTGCAGTGATAATCAGCTCCCCACTGGTATGATTTTTGATGAGTTTGTCATTTTTATAGAAATCCACATTATGAAGAACCTTTTCTGTCTTCAACTTGCAGCCAAGAGTGACAGGATGTCCCTCAGCTACAGGACGGACAGGGCTCACCAGGATAATATCATCGTCTGTAAAAAGATCAAAGAATATGAAGTTTAGAGACTAGATGTTAGAGATCAGCTGGTGCAGGTTGAACAAGTTGATGTACAATGATGAGAAACAAAAATCTTTCAAATTAATCAAAACTCACATTGTATAGTGATGTTGACTGCATTGCTGAACTGTCCTGTTTCAGACTCACACCAGTACACTCCAGTATGCCAGTAACGGTCTATGTTGCATGTTGATTCAGTCATTGTCCCCCAGATAGTACAGTCTATCAGGGAGCCATATTCAGAAAACCTGATCACTCTCCACTTGGTGGAGTTTCCCTCACAGCTCAGTGACACTGACTCTTTCTCGAAGTGCTGCGCTCTGTCAGGATTCACTGCAAGAGACGCTGCTGAATGAACATCTGAAAAACAACACACAATGATGGGAAAAACAAAGCACAAAAAATTAAGGTTAAAAAGACCACAATAAAAATAATGCTTTAGGTTTATTGTGGATTTAATAATTTTCATTGTTGAGGCTTAAACGGCTCTTAATTGTCTAACAGTGTAACACAGTCCACATTAATGCAATTAGTGCAGGGATGGCATGTGTGCAAACTGGACAGGAATTGGCAGTTCAAAGAAGGCATGAATGCAAGCATGCACAAACTGCATTACTGCCCTATGGGTGTATAACATCCACTTGAATCCCAAAAAGAAGAAACGAAGAAGAGAGCAAGCATAAAAGGCGAGTGTGTAATTTATGTATAA
This sequence comes from Sebastolobus alascanus, assembly GCA_916701645.2. Taxonomy (NCBI): domain Eukaryota; kingdom Metazoa; phylum Chordata; class Actinopteri; order Perciformes; family Sebastidae; genus Sebastolobus; species Sebastolobus alascanus. The sequence continues at coordinate 2,196,749 of CAKAOJ020000124.1, forward strand.
AATGCATTTTGGAGAGAATTGTTGAATGTAAAAAAAATCTGTGTTGTTGGTACCATACCATTGTTGGTGGGCTGTTAAGGTGGAAAAGCTATTCACCTTAAAGTGACAAGTCACTCCTCTGAGATTTGCTCAGTTTTTTTAAAATTTTTAATATTTCTTTTAACCGTTTAACCGATAGCATTAATTGGTGAAATTTCTTAATGTCGGTTAACGGTTTATTATTGACATGAAGAATCAGCCAACAACATCATTCTATTTTAGAGAGTAATACTCAACATTTGACGTGATGCTGGTGTGTGAGAAAAGGTCACCACAATAAGTTAATTTCATCCATTATGCAATAATAGAAAAGTAAAAACAAACCTACCTCCAGACCAGACAAACTTATTTTCACTATCACGAGTATAATATACTGGATCTCCTCTTCCAGCTCTACACACATATCCTGCTGTGTGCTTCTGTCCATGAACGATGTAGGAATCCTGTTCAGTCCCATTGGTGCTGCCAGGTAGCAGCTCGTAACTGTAGGAGTTGTTTGCCAGTTTGGGAACAGCCTTATACCAGTAGAACCTCCATCCTGCAGATGGATGTATAATATTGCAGTTCAGAGTTACTGAGTCTCCAGGACTCAGCCATGATGGAGACACAGTGAGGACAGGCTGAGGAGTATCTGTAAGAAAGGGATTTCACAGAATGAAGACATGTTGTGATGGATCGTTGGTAGTTTACATGCACTGCTTGTGTCATAGTAACTTTCTTTTGGAAAAAATTCAATCAGTGTGACTGTGAAATAAATAGCTGATGCTGGACAGTGCAGGTCAGGATTCCTCAAAACATTTTCTCGTAAAGGAATCATGGATAAATTAATTATGGATATAAACAAGTAAACAACGATTAATGGCAAATACATCCACCTTTTATTTGAAAATAATAAAAAAAGTGCAACTTCAGGACCTGCTGATCAGTTTTGAAGATACAAGGCAGTGTAATATTTAAAGAAAAATAATATAAACCAACTTCTCTTCAGGTTGAATGAACAGTGGTTTAACCTGCTGCTTCTGTTCTCTTTTTCAATATAAACAGTAGAACAATAATACACGGAACAACCTCTTATAGTGATCAATCAGCTTGGAAGAGAATCATTCCTATACAAACGCTGTTTAAATAATTTGCTTATAATAATCAAGTAGTGCGCACATGAAAACATACGGAAAAACATTTTAAACTATGTCACACTAACGTTAGTTGAATTCCTGTTTTGTTTTTTACTTTACTCCTGTGATGCTTTGCCGCGTGGACCGTCTGCTTTCTGGCTGGATACGTGAGGCTGATGCTGCGTGCACATTGATATCATAACGGGAAAAAGGTCATTTTCTCTGAATAAAAAACGAAAGCGCACGGGGAAAGCGCCTGTGAGTGAAGCCGCCCTCGTCAAGTAGATTGATAAAACATCATCACGTAACGCCACCAAAGTGAAACTCTGCCGACCGGCTCCTCTGCACTGCAACGCCAGCAGCTCATGCAGACCGGTGCCCGTCTCCCTCCACGCCGCTACCGGGTGAGCGAGCGAGGAGTCTCGGCAAAGGCAACGATATTGTTGTACACAAGGAGAGTGAACCGGAGTAACGTTTAACATTTCTTTACAAGTAATAGTGCTAAAAAATACATCCATGTAACGTTTGTGGTGCCTAAATACAAATTCTTAGCATAGATACAATCGATTATTTACCTTGCAAATTAATTTTAGATCGATATACGTCCCCCGTGAAGGACAACTTGCCGAGTACCTATCGATTTACTTGGATCGTAGGAATATAAATCGATACATCGATGTAGTAGATGAATCGTTACACCCCTAGTGGCTCATAAATGAATAAGTGCTTTTAGTGAACTCGGTCATGGTGGTAAAACTTTGATCACTTACCTGATACAGTTAGAGAGACTTTATTACTTTCTTTTATAAAAGGTGTTGGACCCTTGAGATCACCACGGCACTGGTATTCACCACTGTCTCTTGTATCTAGAGATGGTGATGTATATCTCTTATCCAAGTTGTAGCGGCTAACATCATGACCATCCTTCCAGATTGTGTAAAACCAATCGGTGTCTTTTCCTTCCCTCATGTCACATATGAAGGTGACAGACTCTCCGGTAAATAAAGTGGACCAGTTTGGCTCAATGGTCAGCACAGCATCTAGAAACCATCACAATATGCATTTAGTGAAATGTGTTTTCTTTTTTTGGCAATGTATTTATCGTACATTAACAAAACAGTAATAAAAAAAAATAAAAGTATTTAATACTCTTATTAACATGGAAGTGGGCAAATATGCTGCTTTATGCAAACGCATGTACATATTTATTATTAGAAATCAATTAACAACACAAAACAATGACAGATATTGTCCAGAAACCCTCACAGGTACTGCATTTAACATTAAAAAAATATGCTCAAATCATAACATGGCAAACTGCAGCTCAACAGGCAACAACAGCTGTCAGTGTGTCAGTGTGCTGACTTGACAATGACTTGCCCCAAACTGCATGTGATTATCATAAAGTGGGCATGTCTGTAAAGGGCAGACTTGTGGGTACCCATAGAACCCATTTTCATTCATATATCTTGAGGTCAGATGTCAAGGGACCCTTTGAACTATTTCAGTTATAACTTATTTTTTTTAATCTCAGACTGTAACAGTTTACAAAAAAGAAACTTAATCAAACTCACATTTTACTGACATCCAACTCTCTTTTGACGTCCAACTCCGCCAACCTTCTGGTGACTCTTTACCTTTACATCTATAAAAGCCTTCATCTGACTTTGAGACTGCAGTGATAATCAGCTCCCCACTGGTATGTTTTTTGATGAGTTTGTCATTTTTATAGAAATCCACATTATGAAGAACCTTTTCTGTCTTCGACTTGCAGCCAAGAGTGACAGAATGTCCCTCAACAGGATGGACAGGGCTCACCAGGATAATACCATAGTCTGTAAAAAGACAAAAGAATTTGTATATGTATATGTTTTGGCCAGAAATATCAGCTGGTGCAGGTTGAACAAGTTGACGTACAATGATGAGAATAAATGTAATATTTTTGAATTTATTATACAGATGCATATAGTAGCTCCCCAAATATTTAGCATTTGAATGATGGAAAAGGTGGCACTTTGGTGATGTAGATTGTTACAATTATATTGAATACTAAATATGTTAGCCAATGTGAATTTTGTGTCAGTGTGCTACAGAATGGTCTATTTACTTATTTTGATTGTGGGTGTAACTGAGGAGCCAAGCTAGAGCCAGATAACTCTTCAGCTACCCCGAGTATAAAATAAATGGTGGATGGATTTTGTCATAAAAACGTCAGAGGGCAATAAAATCCATCTGACATTTTCTTGGAAAACATTACACTGGAACAAACTAAGTTTGTTTAAAGGTTTGTTAAAAGAGGTATCAAGTTACTCATTTTGAAAATAATTTTGGTTAATACTAGTCACCTACACATTTCAAACTATATGATAGAATGTTGAAATACTTCAGAAACAATAATCTTTTAATCAAAACTCACACTGTATAGTGATGTTGACTGCATTGCTGAACTGTCCTGTTTCAGACTCACACCAGTACACTCCACTTAGCCAGAAACGGGTCATGTAGCATGTGGATCCAGTCATTGTCCCCCAGATAGTACAGGGTATCAGGGAGCCATATTCAGAAAACTTCATCACTCTCCACTTGGTGGAGTTTCCCTCACAGCTCAGTGACACTGACTCATTCACAAAGTGTTGCGCTCTGTCAGGACTCACTGTGAGAGACGCTGCAGAATGAAAATCTGAAAAACAACACACAATGATGGGAAAAACAAAGCACAAAAAATTAAGGTTAAAAAGACCACAATAAAAATAATACTTTAAGTTTATTGTGGATTTAATCATTTTCATTGTTGAGGCTTAAACCGCTCTTAATTGTCTAACAGTGTAACACAGTCCACATTTATGCAATTAGTGCAGGGATGGCATGTATGCAAACTACACAGGAATTGGCAGTTCAAAGAAGGCATTAATGCAAGCATGCACAAACTGCATTACTGCCCTCTGGGTGTATAACATCCACTTGAATCCCAAAAAGAAGAAACGAAGAAGAGAGCAAGAATAAAAGGCGAGTGTGTAATTTATGTATAAAATGCATTTTGGAGAGAATTGTTGAATGTAACAAAAATCGGTGTTGTTGGTACCGCACCATTGTTGGTTGGCTGTTAAGGTGGACCAGCTATTCTTCTTTAAGTGACAAGTCACTCCTCTGAGATTTGCTCAGCTTTTTATTTAATTTTTTTTAATTAATTATTGATTATTAACATCCCTAGTCCAGACGAGGTGAATATGTACAGTATATTTATATATACATATATATACACAATGTTCTTCCATTGTGCAATAATGAAAAAGTCAAAACAAACCTACCTCCAGACCAGACAAACTTAGGTTCACTGTAATGAGTATAATACACTGGATCTCCTCTTCCAGCTCTGCACACATATCCTGCTGTGTGCGTCTGTCCATGAACGATGTAGGAATCCTGTTCAGTCCCATTGGTGCTGCCAGGTAGCAGCTCATAGGTGTAGGAGTAGACTGTTGGTTTGTGAACAGCCTTATACCAGTAGAACCTCCATCCTGCAGATGGATGTGTAACATTGCAGTTCAGAGTTACTGAGTCTCCAGGACTCAGCCATAATGGAGACACAGTGAGGACAGGCTGAGGTGTATCTGTTAGAAAGGGATTTCACAGAATGAAGATATGTTGTGATGGATCGTTGGTAGTTTACATCCACTGCTTGTGTCCTACATTTTTTTTCTCAATCTCCAAATGTGTAATACATGTGTGAAAGTGCACTGTCTTAACCAAACAAACATTTTAAATATTTTGTTTACATTCAGCAAAATTAAAATGATAACTTCAAGATACAGTGGACCAGTTTGGCTCAATGGTCAGCACAGCATCTAGAAACCAACACAAGATGCATAGAGTGAAATGTGTTTTCTTTTTTTGTAAATGTATTTATCGTACATTAACAAAACAGAACACACAGAAAGAGGATGTGGTGAAGAGTGATACAGTTGGTGGAGATTCGTCTTGAGTGAATATATAAAACAAGACAATTATATAATTACCTTGAGCGTGTCCACAGTAGAGGAGTATATTAAGAGCTAAAATAAAGTTTGAAACTTCATCAGACATTATCAAACTGACAGAAACAAATCAAATAATAATAATATTTAACATTCAAACACAAATATAAAATCAACAGAGAAAACTATAGTAGGGCTGTCAAAGTTAACGCCACAGTAATGCGATAACGCAAATTGGTTTTAATGCCACTAATTTCTTTAACTTATTAACGCAACATGCGATTTTTAGGTTGTAGCGGGCTCAGTTTTGAAGCTAGAGTGAAGATACTGATATTATATGAAACTAGAAAACAAACCTAAGGAATCCATTGGTACCAACCATGTCATACTGGCTTGTTATGAAGGAGGTTAAATAACGCTACAAAGTTACGTTACATTTTGGTGAGGAAAAACAGGCATGGGCATTTTAAAAGGGGTCCCTTGACCTCTGACCTCAAAATATGTGCATGAAAATGGGTTCTCTGGGTACCAACGAGTCTCCCCTTTACAGACATGCCCACTTTATGATAATCACATGCAGTTTGGGGCAAGTCATAGTCAAGTCAGCACACTGGCACACTGACAGCTGTTGTTGCCTGTTGGGCTGCGGTTTGCCATGTTATGATTTGAACATATTTTTTTATATTATATTTATTATTTTTTATGCTAAATGCAGTAGCTGTGAGGGTTTCTGGACAATTTTTGTCATTGTTTTGTGTTGTTAATTGATTTCCAATAATAAATGTATACATACATTTGTATAAAGCAAGCATATTTGCCCACTCTTATGTTGATAAGAATATTAAATACTTAACAAATCTCTCTTTAAGGTACATTTTGAACAAATAAAAGATGTGCAATTAATTTGCAATTAATCGTAATTAACTATGGACAATCCAATTAATTGCGATTAAATATTTTATTCGATTGACAGCCCTAAATATATGCTAACCTCAGACATTTAAAAAGTTTTATCAATGGCAACAAAACAGAGAAAGTCACTGATGTACTCACAGAAAAGCCCCATCACGCAGAACAAAGTGTGTCCCATCCTCACCTCCAGTACTGACACTGTTACTCTGCTTCTGAGAACTGCTTCTACTTTATGAATCCTAAAGCATGAAAATGTAGCTTTGGATCGGAACTTTTCTCTAACTTCCTCTATGAGTCTGTGCTTCCTTCCCTTTTACACAAAGCTCACATACAGCAACTAGACCGGGTTTGACCACAGCATATGTTTTGCAAACCACATCATCTCCTAAACATACCTACCTGCAATACTTAATTCAGCATTTATTTGTGCATACAATATTGTATATTCCCACTGCTCTTGCAACCATGTATCATGTCATGTGCATACAGTATATTTTTGTAAGCATATGCAGAACATCCTGTTTGTGTCTCTAACACCCTCCTGAGTAAATGTGATATGATATGTCACGTGTCAAACTCAAGGCCCGCGGGCCGGAAGTGGCCCAATTATATCCAGCCCGCGAGAAAATATCATATGTCTATCATAATTGGCCCGCCGGTATATAGGACGCACACCCAAGCCCCCCCTCCAGTTTTTGCGTTACAGAGGAACTTTTGGGAATGAAATCAATGCATGGCACAACCACGGGAAAAGACGTATTTGAGGAAATATCTAAATGTGTGAATGAAATGAAACCGCCCTAGGACAAACTGACGGGACTGACGACAGATGGAGCGCCTGCGATTTGCGGGGAAAAGAACGGATTCACGGGGAAGATGCGGGTGAAGATGCAGCGGGAGAAATGTGCAGGTGAGCTGAAAGTGTATCACTGCATCATACACCAGGAAACTGCCAGTTTTTGGAAAGCAAAGGGAAAGACACCACCGGGACGAAAAGTGGCGATGTGAGCTGGTCTTTTTGTGCGACATATCGAAGCATCTCACTGCGCTAAACCTCCAGCTTCAGAGGCGGGGACGTGTGTTCACAGACATGTATGATGCAGTGAGAGCTTTCCAAGCCAAGCTGCGCATGTGGGAGACTCAGATGCAGCAAGGAAACTTGGGTCACTTTCCGTGTTGCCAAACACTGACAAACCATGTCTCCACCGCTGTGTTCCTGACTGCGCATTTTGCTGATAAACGGCGCACTTCGCACAGAGTTCACTCTGCGACTTGCCGACTTTGCGATCAGAATTTTTTTTTATTTTTCTTTTATTTAACCTTTATTTAACCAGGAGTAAAAACTCATTGAGATTAAAAATCTATTTTCCAAGAGTGTCCTGGCCAAGATAGGCAGCAGCACAGTTACACGGTTGCAGACATAAAACAAACATAACAATTTAAAATGAAGACAAAGAGCAAATTACAGAATCATAAATTTTAACTGCTCAACAATCCGTTTGCAGTTGACGTGGAAAGACTAAGAGCACCTGTGAACGTCCAAATGGAGCTGATAGACTTCCAGTGTAATGACACACTCAAAGTATGACTCTGTGGGCGCTGCACAGTTTCCAAGATTCATCCCCGAAACGATGCCTCAACTCCTCCTACACGCTGCTCAAATGCTCTGCATGTTTGGAAGCACATACAGCACCTGTGTGAGCAGCTTTTCTCTGTGATGAAGATGAACAAAAACCCACACAGGAGTCGTCTCACTGATGCACACCTTCACTCCATCTTGAGGGTGTCATGGTTTGGCTGTGCCAGAAGACTTGTGACTTTTTCCTTTTTGTTAAGATTTTTTGTTTATCCTTGTAGTGGTTTATTAGTTGTTATTTGTGATTTTGGTTTCTTGGATTTGGGTTTTCATTTTATATTCATTCATTCTAGTGTTTCCTGTTTTATTTTGAAATTCAATCTTCCTGTGTCATATCTAGTTTTACTTCCCGCCTATGTTTGTTTTCCCGCCTTTTTGTGATTGTCTGCCCCACCCTGATTAGACCCACCTGTGTGTAATCTTCCTGCCCTCCTTGTGTATTTAAGCCTGTGTGTTTCCCTTTGTCTTTGTCAGTTCGTCATCGTTTTTCCATGTGGTGCGTGTCACCACTGAGAGTTATTCTAGTGTTTGTTTTTTTACATTTTCAAGTTTGTTCTGTTGGAGTGTTTTGTGGACATGCATGCCGGACCAGCTGCCTTTTTGTTTCTCTGTAAGTTTAATTAAATCCTTGAATTATAACTGCTGTCATCTCCTCCTCCCTTCTCTGCATTTGGGTCCTCACTTAAAACCTCAGCCCTGATAGAGGGGATCCACATCACAGAACCTAACCCCAAACATTAATGAACTGGCAGCCAAGAAAAGATGCCAAACATTTGGCTCTGGCACATGTGCATGAAAGAAGAATGCAGCCTACCTAAATATGTTTTCTTTTTGCACTTAATCCAATATCCTGTCTATCCTGTTTAATAAATGTTGACCCTGTTTGGCCCTCGACATAGTCCCAGTTTTTAATTTTGGCCCTCTCTGTGATTGAGTTTGACACCCCTGTGCTATGTGGTCAGAACGTGCACGAGACTGTTCAAAATGTACCTTGAAAAGAAATTTGTTAAGTGTTTAATACTCTTATCAACATGGGAGTGGGCAAATATGCTGCTTTATGCAAATGCATTTATATATTTATTATTGGAAATCAATTACCAACACAAAACAATGAGTAATATTGTCCAGAAACCCTCACAGGTACTGCATTTAGCATAAAAAATATGCTCAAATCATAACATGGCAAACTGCAGCCCAACAGGCAACAACAGCTGTCAGTGTGTCAGTGTGCTGACTTGACTATGACTTGCCCCAAACTGCATGTGATTATCATAAAGTGGGCATGTCTGTAAAGGGAAGACTCGTGGGTACCCATAGAACCCATTTTCATTCACCTATATTGAGGTCAGAGGTCAAGGGACCCCTTTGAAAACAGCCGTGCTAGTTTTTCCTTGCCAAAATGTAGCGCAGGGATGGAGCGTTATTTAACCTCCTTCAATCTATCTTCAAAACTGAGCCCGCTACAACCTCCGAAAGATCTTGGCATTAATGCGTTAAAGGAAATAGTGGCTTTAACACAAATTTACGTTAACATGTTATTATCGTGTTAACTTTGACAGCCCTATTCTTTATATATTAAATTATGCAGATTGTGAAATAGAAACATACAGCATACTGTAAACTTGTTTTTGTCAGTTTCTGCCACCTCAAAAACTTTTTGGTACCCAAAATTCTTCACAACTGTCGTGTGAGAACTTATTACTGTGATGCAAACTGTCAAAATTTGTCCATCACCGCAACACATCTCTGTATGTGTGAAGAGGAACTGAAGTTAAGTTTGTCAACTCACGCCGACCAGCAGTGTGTTGGCTTGTTGCTTCTTTAACACCCGAGCAAACTCGCACAATAGTTTGTTGCAGGGGTTTTTATGATCAGCATATGATCTTGTGTTCTGTTTTATAAAGATATAGTAACCATGGGCGGTGCCAGGGAGGGGCTTGGTGGTGCTGTAGCTACCCCTGGGATAGCCATAGCACCCCTTCAGCACCCCCAAGAAATGTCTGTGGTTAATATATTTGTTTTATGTGTGAATAATCTTATTTATAATTTATTAGTCGGAACGGGTACTGCGCGCGTGCGCGTGTACACGCGTGTGTTTACGTGGGCCTGGGGTGTTCCGATATGACCGACATGAAATCCCCGATTTTCAGAGCACCTTCTCTGAAGAGTCGAGCAACCCCATAGCACAAGCAAAAGAAAATCTCTGGCGCCGCCACTGATAGTAACTGTTCATTCAGGGGTCTACCTGGAAACAACCTTGATGATATTATATTATCAAAGCTGCTTTATGAAGTACACTGTATGAAATATAAATTATGTAAAATGTGAAATAGAGTGCTTACATCTTCATATTTCTTACTTGTTGTGATTTTGTTCTCGGCCCATGAAGAGAAGTACATCATCAGCAAAACAAGAGAGGCACCGATGACAACATTAAAACACTTTATTCATGTTTAAGCAGTCTTGGCAGCAACAAGACAACTGGATTGCTTTACTTTGCTATTCAAATATCAGACACACATTACATTACAGGTTTGAGCTTTAAAGGTACAGTGTGTAGGATTTGGCGACATCTAGTGGTGTGGTCGCAGATTGCAACCAACTGAGTACCCCTCCGCTCACTCCTCCCTTTCCAAAACTGTGGTAAAGCCGTTTGCCTCGCTCAGAGGCCATCGTTACCGTAATAACACTACTTTAAGAGCAATGGTTTCAGATTATTAAACACTAATGAAAACCGACTATCGCGCCGCATGGCGCAGCATTGCATAGCATCGCACGCTCTCTATCCAAACTGAATACATTAAATTATGCACTTCTGTTACGTCATGTAAACAAACCATGTACATATCAGCTGTGAGCTCCATATCAGACTGGAGACGTAACCAGACGTAACCACTTAAAAGATGGGTTAGTAGTACTTGCTATCTACGTTTGTAGCCTACTTTTTAAACAAAAAACATGTTTTATATTGTGATATTTACCTTTAAATGACTTACAATATAGCCGCTGTGCATCTTGTTCGTGCCTGGGACGCGACAACACCACAGGCAGTGACACAGACAGGTGACAAGATACGGTAAACAGGGAGTTAAACAACAGATTAAACTAACATTATCACTGATTTCTTCATTAGCACAATTTAAGTTAATAAAGACTAAATGTGGATGTTTCACTCACCAGTTGTTGTCCCTGCTCAGCCCGCTTTATAATGTAACATTAGTCCATTCTGTATTCCACAATACTGAACAAAATAATCCAAACAGGTAGAAGAAGTAAGATGTAAAGAGAAGCACAGGATGCTTTACTTACTCTCTTGGTCCTTGTGTTTTAATGCACCTGATTTATAGGCCTACTTTCTCTCTTTTTTGTCTATGAGCTACATTAAAAAAACACACAAACGGCAAACGTGAGCAGATCAAAACCAGCTTCGTACTGAAATACTGTAGTGACGGCTCATATTTGTCATAGTTTCCATAGTTGTCACTTTTGTGCTGTATGTTTGTGTTTTGTTTTCACCATTAGTGATGTAGCTGTTATATTTCTTGACACCAGGTAGCTCGTGATAATTTGTCTCTGGTGGACACTACGCATATAACTGCGGGCGTCAATGCTTGTGCTCAAAGTGACAATAATCAAGTTAATATCCTCATTTACATCCACGACAACTGACCCGGTTTTCTCCCGCTGTCGGCGGCACTGACGGCTCATTTTATCTAAACTAATCAGCCGTTCCTCGTCCATGTTGCAGCGCTCTCAACACGAGCGACAGAAATAAATCGGAACAGGGTTCAGCTCAAAATGTTGTGTCGCTCACGGCCAGTTAGGATACTCCAATAGAAAACAATGTAATCAAGCTGATTTTGTCGCTGAAGCTCGCTTGCGTCGCATCCATTTAGGACACGGTTTAAGACAGTCCAGAAATCATAGTAAACATGAACAACTCTCTGAAGAAGGTCATTTGGGTAAAAAAAAAGAAAACAATCATTCTGTAGGTCCATAAAATCAGCCTCTCATTCATTGTCTATTAAGTTGATCTTTTACATTATATTTTCTTACATCAGTTTCTGTGTAAATGTTAAATCGTAGTCTTTCAAGTCCATATTACTGTATAATCTTGCAGACAAGAAATACAAGTTTTCTCACAATGCTTGAGATTGTGAAATCGATGTTGGCCATCCTCTTCCTCATTTTCTGAAACGGGCACCACCAGAGATAGTTGCGTTGAAAACCACAATAATGACAGCTGTTTTTATTGCTAAATTATCGATTGATAAGAATTGTAACTTGCAGAATAACTACATAATATTTTGATTGCACAGCTTTCCTTTATGCAACATTTCTAAAGTAATTTGTTGTTGAGTGTAGAAAGATCTGGTGTTAATGTGATGATGACGACATCTAAACTTGTACCCAGAAACACATCTTGTTGGTGTGAAAAGGAAGTGAAGTTTGATTCTCATACTGACAAGCGGTGCCTAAGCTTAATTTTTCTCCGGCTCTAGTTGGAGCAAGAAATAGCATTTTAAAAATAACATTTTGTACCCAGATGATAGCTGTATATTTTATGATGTTTATGGCAAAGTTACAAGAGAGAAACATAAGATCTTATTTTGTTTGGACAGAGCGCTTGTTCACTTCTGCTTAGGACACAATTTATATTTAGCTTAAAATTAAATTTGACACTTCCTGTGCGTGTAGTTGCGAAGAATTTCACTTTAACATGGGAACTTCCACAGACGATGTGTGATTACTCTCTTTTCCATGCATCACACTAATGTTGTAAACTTACATTCCTACACTGTTTTCACAGTTTTCTTTCTATTTTAGGTAAAAAAAAATACATCTTTAAAATTACAATTTGCATGCAGTGCTCCTTTTTATTTCCTCCTTTGAGCTGGATTGTGACAACTATGTGATCTAAGCTGTTGAAACAGGTGCATAGTCTGATACAATCTTGCCAGCAACACTTTTCAACAGCCATTGTTTTTTATTTTAATCTCAATAGATGCTTGTATTGTTTATGAACTTGGCCAACATACATATCTGAGATAATTATCTGCAGGAGAAAAAGCAAACACCTTTTAACCAGTAAAGAACTGGTTACATTTTGGGGCTAGTCCACCATAAGCAGCATTGCACACTATGTTTTTTAGTTTTAGTTTTAAAAGTCACAGGTTCGGTGACTATCTGCTGTGTTCCAAAATGTGAAGTCATCTTCATCTGTAAAATTAATTTTTAAACCAAAACTCTGCTAGTACTGTGAATTTGGATTATAGTAGATAGTTCATTATATCATTAACATTATTGCTCTTTTGTGATCTGTAAACAAACACCACTGTGATAAGTGGTGTGATAGAACAGTTCTTTATTATAATAATTTTTACTACATAATGCAATCCTAACCCTGAATGCTATCTGCAGTGGCTGGGCAGGAAGTGCAACTCGGTCAAAATGTGTGGTCAAACCAAGCGAAGTGGTGTGAGGGTTAAACTCAGAAAAAGGAGATGTAGAAAACCTCTGGTCTCATATATATATGAAATGTAACTTCTTTTCCCCACAGTTCTCTATTTCTCTTCCTGCTCTAGTCTCAGTCTTTCTGTTTTTCAGTAGCAGACTGACAGAGTTTCATTTCAGATGTGAGGATGGAGCTCACTTTGTTCTGTGTGCTGTCATTGTTCTGTGAGTACATCAGTGACTTTTTTTGTTTGAATGGTACAGATTAAGGAAAATGTAGTGAGAAGAAGAGAGTATCAGATGTTTTTTCCAACTCCTGCTGCTTTTAAATGCCTTTGTTTATTATCTAATTGATAGTTCAGCCAGTTTGATAATGCCTGATGAAGTATCTATCTTTATTATAGTGCTGAATACACTCCTCTACTGTGGACACGCTGAAGGTGATTGAACAATTTTCTGTCTTTTCTGTCTTTTCTGTTTTTATGTCTATTCACTGAAGATTGGCATTTCCCAACCTGGTCAACAGAAAAAAAAAAATAAGTTGTAATTTTATGTTCCTGCAAAACACGGGACACATTTAATGTCAACGCTTATGAACCAGAAAAAAAAAGTGTCATAAATACGTTTCATATCAGCCTTGTATCACGCCTGCAGAAACTCACAGTGGTTAACATTATGAAACGATTGGTGAGGCTTAGGCAACGAAACTACATGGTTAAGGTTAGAAAAAAGATCATGGCTTGTGTTAAAATAATAACGTAACAACTAGGGCTCTCAAAGATAACGCGTTAATGCAAATTTGTTTTTGTCCCTTGACCTCTGACCTCAAGATATGTGAATGAAAATGTGTTCTATGGGTACCCACGAGTCTCCCCTTTACAGACATGCCCACTTTATGATAATCACATGTAGTTTGGGGCAAGTCATAGTCAAGTCAGCACACTGACACACTGACAGCTGTTGTTACCTGTTGGGCTGCAGTTTGCCATGTTATGATTTGAGCATATGTTTTATGCTAAATGCAGTAGCTGTGAGGGTTTCTGGACAACATTTGTCATTGTTTTGTGTTGTTAATTGATTTCCAATAATAAACGTATAAATACATTTGCATAAAGCAAGCATAGTTTTTTCACTCCCATGTTGATAAGAGTATTAAATACTTGACAAATCTCCCTTTAAGGTACATTTTGAACAGATAAAAATGTGCGATTAATTTGCGATTAATCATGATTAACTACTGACAATCATGCGATTAATTGCGATTAATTATTTTAATTTGATAGCCCTAGTAACAACGTAACTACCATAAAAAAACAACAAATGCCTTTAGCGGACTTTTTTACGTGACGTTACGTAAAAAGCATAAAGTCAATGTTTGCTTTATGTTTCACACGGGACACGAACAACGGACTCTTGATTGAAAGTCCTATGTTTGCTTGACCCCTCACACCTGCCCTTAGTGGACTATATTCATTATTATACCACATAACCTTCATAACACTTAAGTTTCAATAACGGTCGATGGCTATACTACGTCACTTGCTCTGACCGAAAGTAAAACATCGACATTCAATGTATCTGTGGTTTGCAGAAACGTACATTTTTTTCCTGCCGACCGGGCTGCATCTCCACCTACTGTGTCATCTCTATTCTTTTTATGCTTTATCAATGTATTTATCATTTTCATTCCATGTAGCAATACATTATGATACCGATAAAGGTGTCTCTACGCATATACCCCGAAAACATTTTTTTAGGTTTGGACATTTTACTCTGTGTATCTAACTGTTGTGTTTATGTTTGTGTTGGGTTCTAGATGCTGAGCTGACCTTTGAACCCAACTCGACGTATTTATTTACTGGAGAGTTTGTTACCTTCAAATGTGACATGAGAGAAGGAAAGGACACTGACTGGCTTTACACATTCAACAGGAACGGTCAACAAATTGTCTCCTTTGATTCAAGCAACTCGTACTCACTTAAGCTAACGGTCGACTTGAGCGGTGATTATCAGTGCATTGGTCGTCACAAGGGCTCAACAAATTTGAAAAAGAAGGACAAAGAACATAAAGAAAATTTGTCCAAGCAGAGTAATAATGTCACTCTATCTGTATCAGGTAAGATATCATATTTATTGTCACTGCCACGAAGTTTAGCATCACCTGTAGCACAGCCATGTTGAGATAATCAAAGCACTGTCACAGACATAATAATCAAGAGGAATAAAAGTAAGAGTGGCTTCAACACAGTCGCCATAAAAAATGTTCGCATTGTATGTTTCTGCAAACTGATTTGTTGAATGTCGACGTTTCTGAACAACAACAAAATTGTCTGTACGTTTCATATCAGCGTTGTATCACGCTTGCAGAAACGCACAATGCCACGTGGTTAACGTTCTGAAACGATTGGTCAGGTTTAGGCAACAAACTCCTTGGTTATGGTTTGAAAAAAAGATCATGGTTTGGGTTAAAAATTGTAAAGGAACAACGTAACGTAACAACGTAACGTAACAACGTAACGTAACAATGTAACGTAAAAATGTAATGTAACAACTCAACGTAACGTTACATAATGTAACGTAACAATGTAACATAACAACGTAACGCAATAACGTAACAATGTAACATAACAATATAACGTAACAACGTAACATAACAACGTAACATAACAACATAACGTTACAATGTAACATAACAATGTAACGTAACAACGTAACATAACAACGTAACATAACAACATAACGTAACAATGTAACATAACAATGTAATGGAACAACGTAACGTAACAACGTAACAACGTAACGTAACAACGCCACATAACAACGTAACGTAACAACGTAACGCAACAACGTAACGCAACAACGTAACGCAACAACGTAACGCAACAACGTAACGCAACAACGTAACGCAACAAGTCCTTAGAAGACTTTCCTACCTATTGTAACATAAAAAGCATAACAACGTCATGTAACAAGTGTAAAGTCAATGTTTACTTTTGGTTTCAAACAGCGGACTCCTGGGTGAATGTCCTGTTTGTTTGACCCGTCTACCACTCGTCCCGCCACCCTTAGAGTACTTTCTCATTTGTTATACTTGTTAATATAAAGCACGTATCTTTGAATGATGGTTGCTTGATATACCACGTTACTTACTCTGCGCATCGCCCGTTGTTCTACGTCACTTGCTCTGACCGAATGCAAAAACGCTCACATTCAACGTATCCATGATTTTCAGAAATGTACAATGCCAGCATTTTTTTTCCTGGCTACTGGGCTGGTGGCTTCACCTCTCATGATGCAACCATTAAACTAATTACACGATAGCTAGAGCCAGCTAGCTAATTGGAGTCAGGAAAGTCTCGTAAACTGCGTAGTGTGTGCATAGCGGTACAGTTTATGTGACAGTTTATGTCATGACTCAAGGCTAATGTAGCCAGCTATCATCTACATTACATTTGATTAAAAGTCACCTTTTTGTGCAGGGTGGACTCGTGTCTGCCTGAAGTAGCTCACAGGCCTCGATTCTTTTAAGCTATCTTATATGTGTTCTACATGGGCAGTATTTCAAATCATTACAGTAATGTAGCCAGCTAATAAGTGCTTTAACAAAAGGCACTGTATTTATCTGAAAGATATTAGAAAATTATATGTAATTAATCATAAAAAAATGTGTTCTAAACCAAACAGCACGAAGACCCATGGCCACTCTGACAGCAGACAGGATAACTATACCAGTACGGGGCACTGTGACGCTAACCTGTTCTGTGGAAGGCTCTGCTGGCTGGAAATATGAATGGTTCAGACGTACCTTTGATTCCCCTGAAGCTATGATCGTTAGGAATGGTGTACAAAACTTCATCAGCATCTCACAAGTAGGCATCTACCGGTGCCGGGGAGGAAGAGGAAACCCAGTTTTCCTCACAGAGTACAGTGATGCGCGTCGCATTGAGATTACTTGTAAGTTATGTAGTTAACTTTGACAGCTCTACTATAACATTTTCTCTGTTGATTTTATATTTATGTTTGAATGTTAACCGTGTGTTTTTGGTATGAACAGTGTCCAACAAGATCGCTGTGACGCTGCAACACAACTGGACTCAGATATTCAGTGGTGAGACGATCGCTGTCACATGCGACATCAAGGGAGGCACCGAGTGGGAGTACGAATGGCGAACATCCGGCTCAAACGCACCTCCAACACACAGTGAATACAGGATCAGAAGTGCTTCTGTTTCCCACAGTGGACGCTACTGGTGTAAGGGTAGAAGGGACTCGTATTCCTCAACAGAGTGGAGTAATGCCTTCCAACTGATAGTATCATGTAAGTCACATTGTCTTTCATTCATACTGTGCTTTTTGTATCTGCAGAAATAACCATAACTTTTATTTCTCACAAAAATGAACAGCATATAAACTCAAGCCCACAGTTATGGCAGATAGGAGAACCATACCAGTTGGGGGCAACGAAACACTGACCTGCTCTGTGGAGGACGCCGCTGAGTGGATATACTACTGGTTCAGACGGGCCTCTGTGTTTTCTGAAAGTCAGATTATTAGAGATGGTGACCCAAATAGAGCTATCAGTATCTCACAAGGAGGCATCTACCACTGCAGAGGAGGGAGAAGAAACCCAGTTTTCTTCACAGAGGACAGTGATCCAGTCACCATTGAGAAGAGAGGTGAGTGTTAGCGCTTTAGTTTGGAGAAATACAGCGTGCAGAATACGTGCTCAAAAACTAATTTATTTTCTGTTTCTATTTTGAACAGTTTCCAACAAGGCTGTTGTGTCGCTGCAACCCAGCTGGCCTCTGATATTCAGTGGTGAAACGATCACTGTTAGTTGTGTCATTTATAGACGTGGATACACTGGGTGGCAGTATGAATGGAGCAAACCCAACCCAAACACAATTCCAACACACGATGAATACAGGATTAGCAGTGCTACTGTGTCCGACAGTGGAAACTACAGGTGCATGGGTAAACAACGATACGACTCAACAGAGTGGAGCGATGTCATCACATTGACAGTTTCATGTAAGTTGTTTTGTTTCTTCTGCATTATCACACTTATATAATTGACATTTAAAGATAGGGTCGACGATGTTGGAAAGCTAGCATAATTTGAAAGTAGCATCGCCTCAAGAGCTCCGTCTAAACCCATCCCCTCCCTTGGTTCTTTCCAAGCGGTCTGCAAGGCAGTGATTGGTAGACGTTTTTACAGGATTACAGCAGCTACAGATGACGGCTCTTTTTCGGTCCTTTTTCAGAGCTCATAAGTAATGGATCGCTGTCGGGGTGTAAAGACGATTTCAACCAATATAACAAATAGTGTATACTGGATAACATCGTCAACCCTGCCTTTAACCAAAAAAATAGAGAAGACTGTATTTCAATCGTCATGCATTTTTAAAGTGTGTTGAAATTCAGTTGTGTTTGCCATTTAAAGCTGCAGTGGGTAGAAATGGAGCAAATATGATTAAAAAAAGTTATTTTTATGAAACAGTTAAAATGTTTTCAAAAACATCTTGTAGTGTACTGTTTAGCCGTAAAATGAGAAAGTTTGTGATGCGGCCGCCATGTTGAGACCAGCTGAGGAAATACCAAGCACCGCCCACCGGCCGGAGCAAACTTTCTAATTTTACAGCTAAATGGTACACTACAAGATGTTTCTGAAAACATTTGAGGCGAGAAATAGTCATTACAGTAACAGAATATTAATTCATATTTGATCAGCGCTGCCTAGTTTGACCGTTTGATTGGAGTTTGCATGTGATTGACAGCTGCCTCCGTTGAATGAACAGCCAATAGGAACGCTATCTCTCTCTGTAATGACTTGTGATTTGCCAAAGTCTGAAAACAGAGTCATGAGGAGGTGCAGAAGTCTAGTTGTCTCTCAGAACACTTGAATACAATATGCTGAAAGGTTATAATGCAATTTTTGCCCAATGATGCCAAAAACATTCTGCCTACTGCAGCTTTAAATGGAACTTAAAATTGAATGGAATTTTTTTTTGGTCCACAAGTGTTTTAGTGTTGCAGAAGATAGAGGTAAATTCATTTCTTGCCAATATTCTCAAGTGGTTTAAATTAGACTAATTCACAGGGACAGTAATGACTGTTTTATGTCTGTTTTGTTCTGAACTCAACAGCACACAGACCAAAGGCTAACCTGAGTGCTGACAACAGAGCCTTTCCAGCAGGGGGCAGTGTGACCCTGACCTGCTCTGTGAACCCACCATCATCTGGTTGGAAATACTTCTGGTACAGAGGAGAGACATTCTCTAAACCCCTGACCCCACAAGATGCTGTTTTCCTCTCTACTGGACAAATCGGTGTCTCACAGGAAGGACTCTACTGGTGCATAGGACAAAGAGGAAACCCTGTTTACTACACAGAGTACAGTGATTCAATCAATATTCACAAAATTGGTGAGTGTGGCATCATAGTCTTTTTATAAGGCATTATAATCACTGTTATAATGCATTATAATGAGATTATAAATCAGTCTAAGAAGTCGTTTGCTTTAAGTAAATAAGAATAGTTGTGCAATATAGTGTTTTTCTTGCATAGATTTAATGATATTTTTTCACTTAAAGCAAACAGTGACCACTTGGAATAACTTATAATCACATTATAATGCATTATACTTTTATAATGCATTATAATCACATTATAATACATTATACTTTTATAATACATTATTATTACTGTAATAATGAATTATACTTTAATAATACATAATAATCACTGTTATAATGCATTGTAATGGGATTATAAATCATTCTAAGTAGTCATTGCTTGCTTTAATTAAATTAATAATTAGTTTTTAGATTACCACTTAGGGTAATGTATAATCACATTATAATGCATTATACCAGTGATTATAATTCATTAAAAAAAAAAGAGTATGATGTGTTACAACTATGGGAAGTATAAAACACTATGATCCTTGCAAAAACAAGAGTTTGAATAAATGGTACCAGGTTATCACTTATTCTACTCTGTATGCATGATTGCTGATTGAGATCTGGTTGATGTCAATATAACCTTCATCAATTGTCTTTTTTTTGTGTCTTTGTTGGTGATTTGTGAACATGAACAGTCACAAACAGGCCTGTTGTGAGCCTTCAGCCCAACTGGCCTGAGATACACTCTGGAGAGACGATCACTCTCACATGTGAGATCCAGGGAGGAGACACTGAGTGGGAGTACGAATGGATGACAACTAGCTCATATAAACCTCCAAACCAAAATGAATACAGGATTAGTTCTGCTTCGGCATCCCACATGGGAGACTACTGGTGCAAGGGCAGACTGAAAAGAGCACAACAGAATTCAACAGGGTGGAGTATCTCCTTCAAATTGACAGCAATTTATCGTAAGTCAGTTTATATTTAATTCAAACTGAAAATTCATAACAGCTTTCAAGTTTGGGCTAAATATTTGTAGATTTTTGGCGATGCATTTTTATGTGTTATATGTATATATTCGAGCATTGCATGTAATCTACAAACAAATCCAAACTTAAAATCATTCTCCAACAGATAAACCCAAGCCTGTCCTCACTGTGTCTCCATTATGGCTGAGTCCTGGAGACTCAGTAACTCTGAACTGCAGTGTTAAACATCCATCTGCAGGATGGAGGTTCTACTGGTATAAGGCTGTTCCCAAACCAACAGACAAACATGACATGACAGACATGTATAACCACCGCTACTACGGTTGGAGGGATTATCATGGCATTGATAACTCCTACAGCTATGAGCTGCTTCCTGGCAGCAGCACCAGTGGGACTGAACAGGACTCCTACATTGTCCATGGACAGATGCACACAGCAGGATATTACTGCAGAGCCGGAAGAGGAGAACCAGTTTATTACACTCAGTATAGTGAACCAAACTTTGTCTGGTCTGGAGGTCAGTTTGTTTCTTTCTTCCTTTCTCCTCTCAAAAAGCAGATGTTATGCTATACCTTGAAAAGTAATTCCCACATCGGCTTGTAATTGGATGTGCACACTCGTGCCCCCCAATAGAAGAAATGTGTTCATTGTGGGGCTTGAATCAAAATAATTGCGGCTGAAGTTCTGAGTACCTTAACAATTCCACTGGTTTAACTTTGGATAGTTTAACTAGCTAACTTTTTAATTTGAATTATTGAAATACAAATGTATTATTAAAGGAGACTATAGAGTGCTCCAGGGTTTTACATATTTTTGTAGGCCAACCAGGAAGTTAGCTTCACCCTGGGTTCCCTTGACAAAAAGCCAAAGGGATTTACCATTGGGTTTTGGATTATTTCAGAAAGAAACCCTCACAGGTACTGCATTTAACATAAAAAATATGCTCAAATCATAACACGGCAAACTGCAGCCCAACAGGCAACAACAGCTGTCAGTGTGTCAGTGTGCTGACTTGACTATGACTTGCCCCAAACTGTACGTGATTATCATAAAGTGTGCATGTCTGTAAAGGGGGGACTCGTGGGTACCCATAGAACCCATTTTCATTCATATCTTGAGGTCAGAGGTCAAGGGACCCCTTTGAAAATGGCCATGACAGTTTTTCCTCGCCAAAATTTAGCATTAGTTTGGAGCGTTATTTAACCTCCTTCGCGACAAGCTAGCGTGACATGATTGGTAACAATGGATTCCTTAGATTTTCTAGTTTCATATGATGCCTTCATATGAGCACTCTAGCTTTAAAACTGAGCCCGCTACAACCTAAAAATCGCAAGTTGCGTTAATGCGTTAAAGAAATTAGTGATCTGCATTAATGCGTTTTTAGCGCGTTAACTTCGCCAGCCCTAATTAAAACACAATAAAACCAAAGTATTAGTTGTATATTACAATTATTTATTTATTTTTTTTCCTCAATGTTGTTTTTCAGACGTTCATCCTTCAGCGTCTCTCACAGTGAGTCCAGACAGAGCGCAACATTTCACATCTGACTCTGTCTCACTGAGCTGTGAGGGAAACTCTACTGAGTGGGAAGTGAAGGGGTCTTCTGAGGATGGCTACACGTCATGCAGCCTTTACGGGGGGAGAATGACTGGATCCACATGCTACATATATCGCTTCAGGTTCCGTAA
The DNA here is from genome assembly GCA_916701645.2 of Sebastolobus alascanus. Lineage (NCBI taxonomy): Eukaryota > Metazoa > Chordata > Actinopteri > Perciformes > Sebastidae > Sebastolobus > Sebastolobus alascanus. The sequence goes on from CAKAOJ020000124.1 coordinate 2,218,963, forward strand.
TAGTGTGTACTGGTGTGAGTCTGGATCAGGAGAGTTCAGCAATGCAGTCAACATCACTGCAGCTTGTAGGTTTTTATTACATTTCTTGTTGCATGTTTTGAACATTTCGTTATGTGATTTAACATTTAATATCCCTACCAAAAAGAAGTTTATTCAAGGGTGCTATTAACATACTTCATTTAAACTTAAAATAAGAGATTATACTTTCAGTTTACTTTTTATGTACTTATCAGAGATATACTTAACAAATTATACTTAAGTATACTTGGCTTATACTGACAAGTATACAGAAAAGTCTAATTATACTTGGCTTATACTGACAAGTATACAGAGAAGTCTAAGTATCCTTGGCTTATGCTTACTTTTTGATAGAGTAGATTATTAAAGTGTGTGAGAGTTTGTAAACGTATGTTTTGATGTGAATTTACTTCAATTCATCAAGAATTTTCTACGTTTTTGCCTTCTCCGTTCACTGTGGAGGCATGCGAGAAAAACTATTTTTATTTATTTTTTTAAATCTCATCACAAAACATCAAGTCAAATAGCAAAAGGAGCAAGTCTCCTTATGTAATGCATACATCATTGGCTAAGTACTATCAGTTAAAGAAAACTTACAAGTATACTTGCAGTAACAACTATTAAACTACTAGTTTACTGGGAGTATACTTTAAAGTGTACTTTCATCAGCTAAAAAGTGGGCTACAAGTATAAAACTAATAAACTAACAGTATACCTATAAATTCCCTTGTAGTATAGTTCCCCTTCGTATTATAGTTGCTTTACAAAATACAACTTAGATGTAAACTAGTAGTGTATTCTTACACTTAAAGTACACTTAAAAGTATACTTTTGTAAACTAAAAAGTGGGCCAATTTAGTCCCAAGAAGTATTGAAGTAATACAATTACAAGTATATTACTAGTACATTGATATTAGTATACTTACTACATAAAGTATACTTTGGAAATATACTTGAACTTTACTTAAATTTACTTCATAAAATAAACTTGAAGAATACTACTTTTACGTAAGGGATTTTATAACTATATTGTATTCATATGCATTGGACATATTGAGGAGTTCACTTAACATATGTGTTCACACATAATATTAAACGGTTTTACAGATTTTATTATCCTGGTGAGCCCTGTCCATCCTGTGACTGAGGGAGATTCTGTTACTCTTGGCTGCATACAGAGGAGTGAAACAATACTTTCCAATGTCACTTTCTACAAAAATAACAAAGTCATACAAAATGATACCAGAGGGGAGCTGAATATCTCTGCAGTGTCAAAGTCAGATGAAGGCTTCTACAAGTGTGAATACTCTGCAGGTGTGTCACCAGAGAGTTGGATGTCAGTAAAATGTGAGTATGTTTAATACAGCCTGTCTTCATTTGTTTACGTGTGCTGCAATAGCCATAGCTTCAGCAGATGTCCCGCAACAGGCCTTTTTCACAGCAGACATTTTGACTTGTCATATTATGGAAAGCACAGGTGTTACTGATAACATTAACAACGGCTTCGATATATTCAACTATCCCACTAAGCCATGACTGTGTGGCCCTGTTCAGACCTGGCATTAACATGCGTTCTCTGTAAGTACAGGTGTGAACGCACTCAAGACGCATTGAGATCTGATCGCTCAGACCACACTCAAGACGCATTCTAATGCCAGGTGTGACCAGAAGTACTTAAAGCTGTCCACTTGTGATCCGATCACTCAGGACGCATGTTAATGCAGGTCTGAATAGGGCCTGTGACAGTGAGCCAATGCCAGGATCCAGAAACCGAAGCAGCTAAATGGAGTTGAGCCATCATTCATTTTATTATTTACACCTTTGCTTTTCCTACTGCGTCAAAATGTCTTCCATTATTAAAGGTATAACTGTGTAGTTATTTGGTAGTTGGCTACATTCCACAAAAATTCAGTATGCATGTTAAAAAATGGTCCTCTCCAAGTAAAGTAAATTAATCATCATTATCAGCCAAATGTGGTTTGTTATTTTGCAGTATCAATAACAGCACATATAATTATTTTTTTGATAGTTTTCCCCAATATATATATATATTTACATATTTTTGAAGGAGCTAAATTAAAAACTTTTCGTCCCCACTCTTCTAAAAGTTGTTGTATTCCTGCTTCAAACTGACGTTGTTTGCCACAGAAAACCAGGTTCTGGTGATAGAAGTTCAAAATGGGAAGAAAACACAAATTAGCTGCTGCTGACAAGTATCTCTAGGCCCTGACACAAGTTGTCCAATTTCGGGCCTTCGGTGAGCGTCTGTTGCCCTAGTTTTTGCGATGTGTCCCCCATCGCCGGCTCTAGTCTGCCCGTGTCGGAGGCTTTTTGGACGGTTCAGTACATTGAATCGGCGGCCTAGCTCGTCGACGAGAGAAATCGCTCTGATTGCTTAAACGAGTCAGTGCACGAGAAGAGAAACGGAAGTGAGAAAAGCAAGCGAGGAAAGTCAAGAGGGCAAACACAGAAGGCTCTTCTCATTTTTCATCTTCATCTCATCCGATCATTCCAAAACACGGATATTTTCACAGCGACATGAACATCTGGAATGAAGCTGAGTGGTGAGTGAGAGTTGAGTGAAAGTGGTCGCTGGTTTATTTCATGTACGTATCATAACAACGGCTTGTATATCCGCCGTCCTCGGTCTTCCGGTTTCCCTTTTTGAATGACGAATACAGACTACCGCCGCCTGCTGGTGTGGAGAGTTATTTCCTCTCACACAGGCGCAGAATGTACGTGGTAGTTGGCTATCGGCTGTAGTCTTTGCGGTGTGTTAACTTTTTGCCCAAGACATCGGGGAGGTCGCAACAGTCAGCCATCATCGCTGCTAGTTCTTTGATGTCGGTTAGGTTTGTCTGGGACTTAAATCACTGATCTATTATTGGTCATGCTGTCCACTAGATCAAGTTAATTAATACATATTCTTTATTATTGCAGCATCCAGCTCTCCATCTCCTGTGCTGTTGATCGCTGGGCTGGTTGGTGGTATCCTACTGATAGTTCTCTTGCCTCTGGTACTGCTGTGTTGGTACAAAAAGTCAAAGGGTGAGCCCTTTTCCTGTTTATTTTAGGTCAATTAGACTCCGCTTATTAAATATCACTGAGGAATTCTGATGTCACAACATGGAGCAGTGGTTCAGTTTGCAAAACAAAATCATGTAATGTATTAATTCTGTCTTTTTCGCAGATACATGTTGTCACAGGTTGGTACAAGTCTCTTGTCTCATCTTAAACATAACTTATTCATGCTTTACTTTTACTAGTTTTTACATATTAGTACTTACTGTATATACAATGTTTTACTTCATGTTTCAGGCTCATCCAGTCTCAGGGAACCAATCAGAGCTCCACTACAGTCCAAACTGTCAACCAAGATGAAAATCAACAGCAACTATACTCCTCCCTTCTCCATGGTCAGCTCACACTCTTATCCAGTTATTATATTTATGATAATGACAGCATTCCCTGTGCAGCAGATTTGACACTGTTAAACTAAATCAAGTACTATGGTATCAATATTTTTCCTTGCCTGTAGGTGATCTTTGTGTCTATGATACAATCGTTGGCTCTGGCAACACAGGACGTGGTACAGTATAAACTCTGAATTCTCGAGCAGTCCAAAATGATATGATTTTAACTGAGTGATTAAACTTCAAGGCAGTAAAAACTTTCTAATTTCAGGTGAACAGGCAGACGATTTCAGAAATGTCGTATCTCAGAATCAGCTCAATGATCTTGGAAAGATGAGTGAGTACACAAAATATGAAACATCAAAAATAAATTTGATTGTCAATGCCCAAATATTAAAAGTACAGTATGGGGGAAGCCGAATATCAGACCCATACATGTGCAATTGCCAAAAGTACAGTTTGGCATCGTCATACTTTGTGTGTAGTAAAAGACAGCTTCATTATTTATTTTAAATCATATTTTTTTAACAGGAAGACATGATGATGCAGCGGAGAGCTCTGACTACAGCAACGTGAATCCACATTCAACTGCAGGTACAAATTGTATTAACACTATTAACACTAGCCATTTACCTACTGGGTCATTTGCATTTGAATTTTAGTTTTACTAAATATGTATCATGGTCATTATTGAATACACTACAGGTGCACATAACTGTAGGTCAATATGCAGTTAAAATTACAGTCAATATGTGCATCTAAAATTTCAAATCAATTTAAAAACAATTAGAAGAAATTGAATATTTCATTGATTCTTCAGTATAACTGGCAACAGCCTTGACAATGTTAGAGGGTTAAAGTACATATTTTTTCAGATATATTTATGATTTTCTTCCAGGTCTATAAAGAGAAGAGCATCATCAGTAAAATAAGGGAAGCGTGGACAACAACGTGAAAAACAACATTCTTGTTTAAACAGTCGCCCGATTCGACTGTTATCAGGCCATTAAATAGGTGTTTTCAGTCGCTATAATACTACTATAGATGTGGGTTCATTAGGGGCCTTCTACGCCTACTATGTTGTAAAAGTGAAACTTAAAAGCAACACGTTCAAACATATTGTAAAACTGAATGAAACTTCACCTTTTGAACACAACAAAACTACAACCTCTTTAGTTTTAGGTAACAAAACTACAATTTCTTTAGGTTTAGGCAACAAAACTACAACTTCTTTAGGTTTAGGCAAAAAAAAAATGCTTAGGGAAAAACGTGTTTTGGGTTAAAATAACTATGAACACAAAGACAACTACACATTTTTGGTTTCACATGTAATGCAAGGTCCCTTCTCCTGGGTGAAAGCCCTTAGTTTTGTGTCCCATCCATCGTCCCCGACCTCCACCCCTGATGGAGTTTCACACTGTCTATACTACAGCCTACTACAACATGACTTTCGCTTTCGCTCCTGTCATAATAACAACGGTCTCTAGAGGTCGCTGTCGTGTTCTTTTATACCTTCTTTTGGTGATCTACCATGTGAATAGATGATAAAACCTACTACTGGGTGTAGTAGGCCCCTATTGACCCACATCTATGAGGCTTATAGTGACTGATAACGCCTATTTAATAGCCTGACAACAGTCTAATCTGCCATTCAAACATCAGACTCACAGTATTTTGTGCAGTTTCATAGCAAATCATAATAATTACTGTTATGTTGGATTTTATTTCCTGTTAAATTTTGCATTTTTTAAAAATTTGCTTTTGTATTTATACTTGTGTATATTTTTGTTGCAATAATGTAATAACTTTGTAGGGTAGATGGCGTAGAACTATGTGTCTTTTCATGTCAGTAATGGAGTTTGTCATCTCCAGTCTTGTTAAACTTGTATAGATACAGTAACTTGTCTAAGCAGTTAAATGTTTGTATTCATTATTATTTGTCTTATGAAAGCAGTTTGGTTTGATTTTCTCCCAGCAGTATGTTACACATGACTTATCGAATGATACTCAAGGTAACTTTTCCCTGAATTATCAATTAGCAATCTCATGTGCTCAGCAGATGAAAATTTACTGTATGTCCCTGTATACTTCTCATCTGCTCTGTAGGTATAAAACAAGCAGTATGCAGAGACTTCCAGTCACTTATCATGATACTGTAAGATTATATTATGAATGCCAACATTTTACAGTGCTAGATTTGTTAAATATTTAGTATTTCATTTATTTAATACTCTTATCAACATGGGAGAGGGCAAATATGCTTGCTTTATGCAAATGTATTTATATATTTATTATTGGAAATCAATTAAAAACACAAAACAATGACAAATATTGTCCAGAAACCCTCACAGGTACTGCATTTAGCATAAAAAAATGCTCAAATCATAACATGGCAAACTGCAGTCCAACAGACAACAACAGCTGTCAGTGTGTCAGTGTGCTGACTTGACTATGACTTGCCCCAAACTGCACGTGATTATAATAAAGTGGGCATGTCTGTAAAGGGGAGACTCGTGGGTACCCATAGAACCCATTTTCATTCACATATCTTGAGGTCAGAGGTCAAGGGACTCCTTTGAAAATGGCCATGCCAGTTTTTCCTCGCCATAATTTAGCGCAAGTTTGGAGCGTTATTTAGCCTCCTTTGCGACAAGCTAGTATAACATGGTTGGTAACAATGGATTCTTTAGTGTTTTCTAGTTTCATATGATACCAGTATCTTCATTCTATTAGAACTGAGCCCGACAACCTCTGGAATATCGATTGCGTTAAAGAAATTAGTGGCGTTAAAACAAATTTGCATTTACGTGTTATTATTGCGTTAACTTTGACAGCTCTAATAATCGTATACACCAATTGGACAAGGTGGAGATTAATATAATTGATGGACTTGTTTTCCTACACAAATATGTACAAGATAAACAATCAAGTTGTGACAACTTTGTATTTATATTTACAAATTGAGACTTCATGTGGTGGTTGTATAATGGTAAATCTACTTTTAAATATTCTATCTATTTTACAGTACATAGTACAGTATATTGTTTTTTCGTTATTTTTTTTTTTTTTTAAAAGAAATTTCTTCTATGGGCTATGGGTCTGTAATAAAGGGAATTAAATGTGTTTTCTTGTACAAATGTAGACTAGTGCATCCTCGCTCTAGTGAGCATCTTAATTTCAGAGACAAAGGCCAGAGAAGAACTGTCTGATTCTGGAGCAGCAGATTGTATTGCAGGTGCAACATACTGCATGTGAGTGGTAGTGACTGTTCTCTTTGTTTAAATAAGGCAAATATGTATGATTTCTTCTATTTAATGAATCAAAGCAGGTACTTGTGAGTATCATACTTACTCAGTACATTGAGATTCATTTTCATGTTAGGAAATCATTTAAGTAGTAGCAATAACTTTCACTTTGTAGAAATATTATTGTCAAATAAAAAGATACGCTTTTAAATTAATGTTTTGAGAGTTTCTCCTAAAGAATATGGGTCAGTGTGCCATTCAGCATGCCTGTTCTTTGATTTGTCCAGTATTATTTTTACTGGATGTCTTCTCCTTTCTAAAGAAACTTCACCAAGCGTGGTTGTCTGGCAATTTCTTAGCTTCACCGAGTCTTTCCAGTCAGCTGGTCAGCTGAATGTCCAAGGGGACAACTCTAAAGTCAACATTAACCAATCGCAAAATCACGTTTAAAATATAAAAAATAATGCAGAGAGAGCACAGACCACTTCTGCAGAGGTATGTGCTTTAACAGAAAACACTTCCATAGTAACTTGGAATTAAATGACTTGCAGGAATGTAGGAATATCTGACGACAGGAAGTGGTAAAGTTCTTCTTGCTCAAAGGTTAGAAAATGTGGACCCTAATCTTGACACCCCACACACCTAGATCACATATTATGTTTCTTTGCAGTAGTCTATAGAATGTAAAACAGCTTGTCGTAATCGCGCCAAAGATCTAATGGCCTCTTATTCAACCCCTAATTTGTTCAAATTTTTTATCAGGCCCGGCCAGACTGCATGGTCTGCTTGCTGTCCGGCTTTCCGCCCATCAATTTTTTTGTCTTTACTCATCACCACAGAGTTTGATAGGCCAGAAGAGGAAACAGGCTTTATTCCTTTCCCCTAGAGATGGCTTGTCGCTTCCAATGCTTGAGCTGCTTCTTTGCATACAGCGCTCTGCTCCTCATTGGGATCTGCCTCCATGGTATGTACGCCTCTGTTCAGTATATATTTTTGTTTACCTGATGCACTCTGACATGCTTAGAATAGCCAAAGTGAAGTATACATCAGACCGGCACATACGGGTACTTTGCAAAAAGTCAAGGCCGCACGTGAGGGATAGAAAACCGAAGATTCCATAGACTTCTGTGCAATTTGACGTATATGTTTGGATTGTATTTTGACAAATTTGTATTCATTCTTGTTATACAAACGTTTGTTGTCTAATAATTATTTTGCGATCTTGCCTGAACCTGAGCGTTTGCGATACCTCAATAAATTAAGGTTGATCGCCGTCATGTCCCTTCCTACGAAGGACACGGGATTGTTTTCCCCCAAAAGGGGGCGTGGTCATGCGAGCCTCCTCTGGATGACGTATTGCCGGTCTGATGTATAGGTCAAGTTAGCAGTATTTGCCAAATGGTTGCATGTCATCTGGGAAAGACACCTAAAGTCTTTGTGCTCTGTTTGTTTGCAGCTGCAATTAATCCTCCTTTTAATATGGCAAAATACGTTAATTGTCAGTGCATTCTTATAAAAAAATACTCATAAGTATCTACTATGGTGGACTTTGGCGATTCCTTACTGTGATGTCTTGGTGCAGCAAAAAATAAGATGAAAAATTATTAAAAAATTCGAGAATATTGTAGGCTGTTGGCTTAAATATACTATTTTGAAACCAATTTGTCTCTATCAACATAAAATAAATAAATAATGTAAAATAATTTTCAATAAAAAAAGTGTCAGCCCTAGATGCAGAACAGAAGGAGAATCTTGTCAGATTATTAACCTTAAAAAAGCTGGAGCCTGTTGCACCAGCCCTTAGTCTAGCTATAACATAAGAGTTTAATAATTGGAGGTTTACGTGTCACTAAATTAAAACAGGCTACACCACACAAGTTGTTACTAAATATTCACACCCAGTAATTGTCAGGTGTCCCTGTTGCAAAGCTAACAGAACCAAGTGACAGTAAAAGAAAGTAAGCTTGACTCGTTTAGAGTGAAGAGTAAAAGGTGTTGGAAGAAAACAAACATCTGATCTAATTAATATGAAATCGCACATCTTTTCCTCAACAGTTCTGTTTCTCTGCAATCGTTACAGTTTCAGTGCTGGATGTGAGGATGAGGCGCACTTCGTTCCGCGTGCTGGAGTTATTCTGTGAGTACATGATAACTTTGGCTTGCCTCAATCTATAGTGGAGCGCTGTGATAAATTATCACAGGAAGTTGTGATATTTGCTTTATCAGCAATAGAAATGTGCTACCTATACACTATCCAACTAGAGTTGCCAATTCATGTGTTTATCTCTTTAATATTTCAATCAGTTTAATAATGTCTAATTAAGTATTGATCTTTATTTTAGTGCTGAATACACTTCTCTACGTTGGACACGCTAAAGGTGATTGCACAATTCCCTTTCTTTATTGTTTTTCTCTTCATTTACTTAATTAATATGAATCTCTACCTACCAAATATTACTCAAAATCACAACTGAAATTTAATCATATATTATAAAAAGCAAAAGGGATTTGCTTAACCCTCTGAGACCCACAATAGACCCGTTTTTGTCTTTTTTAGGGGGGTACAGGGGGTCTTTAGGGGGAGATAGCAGGTCAGCAGTAGATGTCACATAGAAGTGGTGTACATCATCTGAAAGCTGGGAGATGCTGCTCAGCACTATGTGTCAAGTTGTTCTAGTCATAAATCAGAAATAAACATTATTTATAATAATAAATTGTGAAGGTATATAAGGGCTTAGAACATTATGACAGAAGTATATGATGATCATTCCCATGCTCTATTATGTCTCATAAGTTGTTGCAGCAATTTTTGAGTTAATACCGTTTGTTATGCGATTGAAAGGCGAGCACTTGCGTTCTGTAACCTGCTCAGAAACCCCCTTATTGTCAATCTACCAAAGAACGCCATCAATCCTCTGAATGCTCTAGGTCTCTAGTTTATGGCTGTAAAGTTTCATTGACAATAAGGGAGTTTCCTCCTTGTATTATGGAGGGATTATTGATCATTTTAACAATTCTCGAATGGTCAATAAGGTTAAATTTAGCGCCAAATCTTTGTAACCAATGGTATCAACCCTATAATAGAGCATGAGAATGGCCAAGACAAACTTATATCAATACATTCTACCTACTTATACACTTTCACAATTTATTTTAATTGATTAATAATTTATTAATTGATTTTTATTCCTTATTAATGACTAGAACAACTTGGCACACAGTGCTGAGCTGCATCTCAAATTAATCTTCAGGTTCCCAGCTTTCAGATGATGTACACCACTTCTGTGTGGCATCTACTGTTGACTATTTATCTACCCCTGACCATCCCCTGTCCCCCACTGCTACCCCTCAAAAAAAGAGTTCGGAATGGTAAGGGGTTAAAGGTGACTGGGCCTTTGCATCATTAGTGTCTTTTAAATACCGTCTTAAAGCCGTCTTTTATGGGGAAGCGTTCATGAATATTTAATATATTGATGGGTTTAATCATCCTACTCTTGCCATTTTACATTTTTTTAATGTTGTTTTTATTTGTTTTTGTTGGTATCTGCTGTTTTTTTTGTTGCTGTAAAGCACTTCGGATCATTGTTAAAAAAAATGCTACACAAATAAAGTTTATTATTATTCAATATGAACAGAGACAAACAGGGCTGTCGTGACCATACAACCCAACTGGCCGAAGATATACACAAAAGAGACGATCACCCTCAGATGTGAGATTAAGAACGGGGGAGACACTGAGTGGGAGTACCAATGGAGAACCACCAGCTTAATAAAACCTCCAAATAAAAATGAATATAGGATTAGTGCTTCTGTATCCCACAGTGGATCCTACAGATGTGCTGGAAGAAACAAAATCAAACCCTCTTCAAGAGAGTGGAGTGATTTCTACAAATTGGAAGTAAATGGCTGTGAGTTACTTTAAATTAAATTTACATTCAAAATGTGAATGATTCATTAAAATATATATATTTTTTTGTTATAAATGTATTTATATTGTTTATGTATATATGATAGCATTTTAAGAAGAGAAAAAATAATACCTTTAGCAAAAAAAATGCTATACGTACACCCTAACATGTTTTCATTGTGAAAAAAATCACTTCCCAACAGATAAACCTAAGCCTGTCCTCACTGTGTCTCCATTATGGCTGAGTCCTGGAGACTCAGTAACTCTGAGCTGTGAGGTGCTACATCCATCTGCAGGATGGAGGCTCTACTGGTATGATGCTGTTCCTGTACAATCAGAAAAGACCTATAGACGAAGGCTGCTACCTGGCAGCACCAATGGTACTGAACAAGATTCCTACATCGTTCATGGACAGACACACACCTCAGGATATTTCTGCAGAGCTGGAAGAGGAGATCCAGTGTTTTACACTCAGTATAGCGAACCTCAGTTTGTCTGGTCTGGAGGTCAGTATGTTTGTTTGTCGCTTTGTTTATCTCAGAAAACATATTTATTCAGAATGAACTGAGACCAGTCATGCAAGGTATTGACTTTGGTAACCCCATGACCTCTCTACTCATGTCAGCACAGGAATTTAGAATGATAGAATGATGGTGATCAACCATTCTGCATAACTTTTTTAAAAAGTATAATATGCAGTAGGCAGAATATTTTTGGCATCATTGGGCAAAAATTCCCTAATAACCTTTCAGCATATTGTAATTCAAGTGTTTTGAGAGAAAACTAGACCTCTGCACCTCCTCATGGCTCTGTTTTCAAGCTTTAAATCTAGCCCGTGACGAGAGACTTTGACAGGTCATTTCAGAGACAGAGCGTTCCTATTGGGTGTTCATTCAACGGAGGCAGCTGTCAATTATTCGCGAACTCCGATCAAACGGTCAAGCTAGGCAGCGCCGATCGAATATGAATCAATTTTCTGTTACTGTAATGCCTATTTCTCGTATAAAATGTTTTCAGAAACATCTTGTAGTGTACTGTTTAGCTGTAAAATGAGAAAGTTTGCTCCAGCTGGTGGGCGGGGCTTAGTATTTCCTCAACTTGATCTCAACATGGCATGGCATGTTACAAACTTGAGGCGAGAAATAGGCGTTACAGTTGATTCATATTTGATCAGCGCTGCCTAGTTTGACCGTTTGATCGGAGGTTGTGAGTGATTGACAGCTACCTCCGTGTAATGAACAGCCAATAGGAATGCTCTCTCTCGTAAATGACCTGTGATTGGCCAAAGTCTGCCGTCACGGGCTAGACTTTTTAAAGCCTGAAAACAGAGCCATGAGGAGGTGCAGAAGTCTAGTTTTCTCACAGTACACTTGAATTACAATATGCTGAAAGGTTATCATGGAATTTTTGCCCAATGAGGCCAAAAATATTCTACCTAGTGCAGGTTTAATTTTAATTTAGAAAGTACCCTTTTGCTTGGTTTGATACATTATTGTTTTGTTTTTTTCAGATTTACACCCAGCAGCATCTCTCACAGTGAATCCTGACAGAGTGCAACACTTCACTTTTGACTCTGTGTCACTGAACTGTGAGGGAAACTCCTCTGAGTGGAGAGTGAAGAGGTGTACTGAAACATGCCTAGACTGTGTTGGCTGGGGAACAATGACTGGATCCACATGCAAAATCCACAGCTTACTATACAGTGATGCAGTGTACTGGTGTGAGTCTGGATCAGGAGAGTTCAGCAACGCTGTCAACATCACTGTACACAGTACGTTTAATTATACAGTTCATCATATTTCTTGGCATTTCATGGCAAAGTCCATCATGTGGATGTATGAAAAGTTCCCAGAATGCTACAGACATACCTATTCATAGTAGGGTATTAAGGGATTTGGGATTTTCACTTTTCAAATTAATCAAAAACGGGGAACAACATTCAGAATTACAATGTTCTCTTAAAGCTGGACTGTGCAGAATTGGAGCAAATATGATTTAAAAAAGTTATTTTTATAAAACGGTCACTACATCCTGACAGTAGTGCATGAGACAGGTAATCTGAAAAAAACAAATCACGTGCCTTTTTGTCCTCCGGTGTCCTCCGGTGCTCCTAATGGCATCGGCAAGATTACACAGACCGGAGGAAAACAACCAATCAGAGCCGAGCTGGAGCCTTGCCGTCTCTGAGCAGCTGTCAGTCACTCGCGAACTCCGATCAAACGGTCAAACTAGGCAGCGCTGATCAAATATGAATCAATATTCTGTTACTGTAAGGCCTATTTCTCGCTTCAAATGTTTTAAGAAACATCTTGTAGTGTACTGTTTAGCTGTAAAATGAGAAAGTTTGTGACCCGGCAGCCATGTTGAGATCAGTTGAGGAAATGCCAAGCACCGCCCACCAGCCGGAGCACAGCCAATAGGAACGCTCAATAGGAATGCTCTCTCTCTGAAATGACCTGTGATTGGTCAAAGTCTCCCGTCAAGGGCTAGACTTTTTAAAGCCTGAAAACAGAGCCATGAGGAGGTGCAGAAGTCTAGTTTTCTCTCAAAATACTTGAATTACAATATACTGAAAGGTTAATGATGCCAAAAACGTTCTGCCTACTGCACGTTTAAATAGCTGGAAAATACCACCCCATTGCCTCGATGTCAACAATAAAACTTTCTGACCAAAAACTAAGAAGTACAGGATTTAAAATCACTCAACACATTAGCATTAGGTAAATTCACTTTCTTCTGCTGCAGTCAGTGAAATGCATTATTTTTTTTAATCTGTGAAATCAGTAATTTATGTGTTACCGTTGCATTGTATTTTAGTAATACAGTTTCTTTCTGCAGGGTCCAGGCCTGAAAGCAGTCCATCTCTTGTGATGCTGCTCTCTGGGGTCCTCAATGGAGCTTTATTGATTATTCTCCTGCTCTTGATGTATTGCTTCATAAAGCCCAAAGGTGAGAATAAATTTACTGAGGAATTCTTAAGTCATGACACTGAAGAGAACAACATTTTGCAATGTAAAAAAAACAAAATAAATGATTTCTCTTACAGATCCATTCAGTGACAGGTTGGTGCAACACTCTCTTCTCTCACTTTAAACCTAACAGCAATACTTTTAATATTTCCTGCTAATTTGACTGCAATTCCCATGTGCCATAGACCCACACAGTCTCAGAGCACCAATCAGGATGAACGGGTCAACAGGATGAACAGTCAGGATGAAACTCAGGAGCACATATACACCCCTCCTCTTGAAGGTCAGTCTTCCTGAAGTCTCTCACAACTGTTTCTAGTCTAGTTAGTTTCTATTCATTCTTTGATATGAAAGTTTTATTTTGTATCACAGAGATGAAGTAGCTAATATGTCTTGATTTTCACTGACCTGTAGGTGATGTTTGTATCTACGAGTCAATCGGTAGTTGTAAAGACACTGGAAATGGTACAGTATATTTTTAATTTAGAAATAATGGAACCGTGTTTGTAACGGATTGATTGATATTGAAAACATTTATATTTTTAGATGGACAAGCTAAAGAATACAGTCAAGCCACATTTCATTCGATTCAGCTGAAAGGTCTTGACGAGAGGAGTGAGCGTGAAGATCCAGCGGAGAACCCAAACTACTATAATGTGAATCCACATTTAACCACAGGTACATTAACCCAAGCTTTTCATCTGCTGAGTCTAAAATTACATTTTTATTTAAAATCTATCATCATCCATGATAATTACACTAGAGTAGGGATGCTAATTTTTATTTCTAACCAATAGCCAACCCTCGTTAACTGATTATTAACCGTTAACCAACAAGATTAGTGCAGCTGCAACGATAAGCCAATGCACAAACGGGTTGAATCCATCATTTATGACCAGCTGCAGTGTATGTGCAAAACAGACAACGGAGTCCCCGGTTCACCCATCTGGGAGGGTTACTGTAGCAGCCACGAAGCCGCATGTAAAAGTAAAAGTCTCCACCGCATCATTTAGTTGCCTGGCTACTCTGTCAGCTCGGCTTAACGTTAGTGAGTGTCCGAGAGTCTGCGCGTGTGTGACGATGGTGAGTATGAAGTTATCAGTAATGTTGTAGCTGTGAACGTAGCAGTGCAGTGTGTGTACAGTTTATTTGTCCGTGAATAAATGCTACAACTCCTCAAGACCCGAGCCAAGCTCCCGTATCTCGCAACACCAGCTCAGACTCTCTTAAGGTGGGCTGTTAAGGTGGACCAGCTATTCGCCTTTAAGTGACAAGCTGCTCCTCTGAGTTTTGCTCAGCTTTTTATTTTATTTTTAATATTTCTTTTAACTGTTTAACCGATAGCATTTATCGGCCAAAATTCTTAATGTCGGTTAACGGTTAATGATTAACACTACCCCTACACTAGAGGTAACTGTATGCAGTTCAATTTGTGCCACCTCAAAAATAAC
Organism: Sebastolobus alascanus; assembly: GCA_916701645.2. Lineage (NCBI taxonomy): Eukaryota > Metazoa > Chordata > Actinopteri > Perciformes > Sebastidae > Sebastolobus > Sebastolobus alascanus. The sequence continues at coordinate 2,233,966 of CAKAOJ020000124.1, forward strand.
TGGTGCACAAGATTTGTCTAATTTGTAGTGTGTGAACATATTAGCTGTGGTTTCAACGCGATCTAAATTTGGCTATAACAGTAATGCATCTCTATCAGAGGAACTGTAAACTGAGTTCTCATGCTGATCAGCAGTGTCTTGGCTTTTTTCTTCTCTGGTTCATGTTACAAATGATTAGGATTGCTTACAAACCCGACCAAAACACATACGATTTTTTTTAGTACCAAACTGAATTAAGTTTCATCTGATCATCCAATTCTGGATTATATAGATACTCTATTAACTGTAGTAAAAAAAATGGGCATCGCAAATTTCAAACATATAAAACAATCATTCTAAAGTCTAACTGATTGATAATATTATTGGATTAATGTTGCTTTATCAAGTAAATATCTCTCAGGTTTTATGGTTATCAAATTAAAATGCATTTTCCATCTCTTTTATTGTGACTTCGTTCCAGGTCCATGAAGAGAAGTGCATCATCAAAATAAGTGAATTACAGATGACAACTTGAAAAATGTCATAGTTCTTGCAGTAATGCAACTGCTCTTTGGATTTCTTAGTACTTTATGGTCTCTTGGTACACTGTGCAGTTCGATAGGAGATTATATGAAATAATTCAACCTCCTGTTGGTCTCAGTTTAAATTGACGAACTATTGAGGCATTTTGCTTTTGGATTCATTGATAAATTTTCTTCTTCATTTTGTTGCCACTTAAGCTGTAAAGCGTCATTAGTGTGCTTACAACTTTGTTGCTCCGAGGTGTAACAGTAACAATCACAAGGTGGATCCTTTATGGTTTGCCACGCTACATGCAAAAAGGACGGAGGTCCAATTCCAGTCCGGTCCCTGCACCCTCCCGATCTGTGACGGAGTGAACTCCGTTTATAATTACACTCACAGCTCAATGAAGCACCCTTCTTTAAGGTGGAGGGTATAAATACAGCTGCCACTTCGGGATAAACTTCTCTCCCTCTGGCAAATAAATAAATATCAGAATCAGTAATAGGTTATTGATCCCCGGAGGGAAACTGTGTTACTGGCCATTTTCAAAGGGGTCCCTTGACCTGAAAATGGGTTCTATGGGTACCCACGAGTCTCCCCTTTACAGACATGCCCACAGGCCCTCAGGCAAGTCATAGTGTTAAGGCAAAAGCCAAAATATCAAGATAAGTTATTTCATTTTATTTTTCATATCTAAGTTGCTCTTTAAATATAATGTTTGTTGGTAGGTCAATAATGAAATATTGCACAAGAGGGCAGCGTTAAGCAGTTGAGTTCATCTGAGGTGTAGGAGGAGATGCCAGGTTAATTGATTACAATTCACACTTCCAGGGATCCAGGTGGGAAGTTATAAACAGGATTCAGACCTGCTGGGGTCTTTTGTGTGTGACTTGGTAGACATTCCTGCAGGGAAAATGTGTAAAGCTGCAGGAAAATAGGGCTTGCATCAACATATAGATGACCTCAGAGACGCTATTGGTATGTATAAATGTCTTTAGTGATAATGATAAGTACTCTAAGCCATTTTCGGGTTCAGGCAGATGTTGAGCAGAAGAAAAGCCCAAAGAACTCGACACATAGTCAAGTCAGCACACTGACATACTGACAGCTGTTGTTGCCTGTTGGGCTTGAGTTTGCCATGTTATGATTTGAGCATATTTTTTTATGCAAGCAGTACCTGTGAGGGTCTTTGGACTATATTTGTCATTGTTTTGTGTTGTTAATTGATTACCAATAATAAATATATACATACATTTGCATAAAGAAGCATATTTGCCCACTCCCATGTTGCTATCAGTATTAAATATTAGCAAATCTCTCTTTAAGGTACATTTTAAACAGATAAAAATGTGTGATTAATTTGCAATTAATCACGGACAATCATGCGAATAATCGCGATTAAATATTTTAATCAATTGACAGCTCTAATTATAAGACATGCATGTAAATTCATCTGTCCTTTTGTAACTGTACTTTAACATGGAGGGAAATTGACTTTTCCTTTGTACATTTTTAAGTTTGGTCTTTCAAAGTGTAATATGCAGCAAGAGTAAGTAAACTTTGAATCAAGCTGTGAGTATCGTTTCTATACTTATCAGCCACTTGGTGGTGCCCTGCAGTTTTGCTTTCAGTCCCTTTATAAGTTCCTCAAATATCTTTGTATGTATCTGTGAGTGCATGAATGATGCATTAGTTAATGTATGATGTTTAATGTGTTAACTATGTGATATTATTTTAGAATTTTTAAATGTTAAAAGCAAAATTGTCTTCATTAATTTGGGCATATAATGTTACCTGTTGTTCTTTGTTTAAAGTTGACATATCATACTTGTATTTTGGGTTTCTACTAGAACATCTTTACGTGTTTTAATGTTCAAAAAAAGACATACAGTCTGTCTGAATATACCTGTATTCACTCTCTATCTGAAACGCTCTGTTTTAGCGCCTGTCTCTTTAAGACCCCCTCCTGAAAAAGCCCAGTCTGCTCTGATTGGCTTGCGAGAAAAATTTGGTGCATCTTTGCAAAGGTAGTTCTCCAGCCATGGGTGATATATTCTAATGAGCCTGCATGTGACATAGGAAGGGGAGCCAAATCTGAATGGCTTGTTGAATCACATGTTTTCTTATCTAGGCAGCCCACAAAAAACTGACTGGGTTGTCTTATTTCACAGTTTGTGGGTTGGTAGGCACTCCAGATACCCAAATGTATGTGCACACTGAAAAAGTGAGTTTTATATGTCCCGAAAGCCTTTAAATAGCAGTCATAGCTCGTATTTTCTCACGTAGAAATATTATTGTCAAATAAAAAGATACACACTTTGGAATTAATCTGGTTTGTTTGTCTGAGTTTTTATAAATAATATGAAGGGGTCGGGTCAGGTGTGTCATTTAACATGCCAGTGTTATTTTTAATGGATCTCTTCTCCTTTCGAAAGACATTTCAGCAAACGTGGTAAAGTTACACTTTTTTGGCTTCACCAAGTCTTACCAGTCAGCTGATCAGCTGAACACATCTTACAGAACACTTGACTTACATAGATGTTTATTCTATTTTTTGTTGTTGATCATTGTTTTTTATATATACTTAAATAATATTTATATACACCTGTTTTCACATACTTGTGTTCATTATAGTCCTGGCTATTATTTACCTTTATTTGTCCAGCTTTGTTGTCCTTGCTCCTAGCTGTTATATTTATTTGTGCACATTGAGAGCAATGCAAAAATCAAGAGTCAAATTCCTTGTATGTGTACACATACTTGGCCAGTAAAGGTGAATTCAGATTCTGATACAGTTTCTTAGGTCAAAATAATTCAGTGTGTGGTTAAGTTTCTAAATAATAATGTGGTCAGGAATACAATTACCAGAGTAGGGGTGCAGCAAATCTAACATTCACTGTTTGTCACCTGCCAATACACGACTGTAATTTTGCAAAAAGATCTCACTAATGATCTCATATTCAACTCTAATTTAACTTTTTTTTTATCAGGCCCGGCCAGACCGCCCTTTCTGCATACTTTTTTTTTCTCCTAACTCGTCACAGCAGAGTTTGACCAGAAGAGGAAACGCATGTTGCTCCTCTCCTCACAGAGATGGCTGGTGGTCGCCTCCGATACACTATCTTCTTTACATACAGCGCTCTTCTGCTGCTTGGGAACTCCCTCCATGGTATGTATATCTCTGCTCTCTGCAGTTTTACTGTTAATAGAGATATCTGTTTGGCTGATGCACTCTTGCATCATCTGTATCGTGTGTGTTTGCAATTACATGAAAGCTAATTTAAATAAAGTTTCCTTTTGATTATATTTTCAAATCCTTTATCTAGGGCTGTCAACTGATTAAAATATTTAACAATATTTAATCGCATGATTGTCCATAGTTAATCACAATTGATCGCAAATTAATCACACATTTTTTTTATCTCTTCAAAATGTACCTTAAAAGGAGATTTGTCAAGTATTCAGTACTCTTATCAACATGGGAGTGGGTAAATATGCTGCTTTATGCAAATGTATGTATATATTTATTATTGGAAATCAATTACCAACACAAAACAATGACAAATATTGTCCAGAAACCCTCACAGGTACTGTATTTAGCATAAAAAATATATGCTCAAATCATAACATGGCAAACTGCAGCCCAACCGGCAACAACAGCTGTCAGTGTGCTGACTTGACTATGACTTGCCCCAAACTGCATTTGATTATCATAAAGTGGGCATGTCTGTAAAGGGGAGACTCGTGGGTACCCATAGAACCCATTTTCATTCACATATCTTAGGTCAGAGGTCAAGGGACCCCTGGCAATGCCCCTTTTTCCTCGCAAAAATTTAGCGCAAGTTTGCAGCATTATTTAGCCTCCTTTAGGACACGTAAGTATGACATGGTACCAATGGATTCTTTAGGTTTTCTAGTTTCATATGATACCAGTATATTCACACTAGCTTTACAACTGAGCCCGCTACAACCTAAAAATCACAAGTTGCGTTAATGTGTTAAAGAAATTAGTGGCGTTAAAGGGACTATATGTAAGAAACAGAAATTGCTTGTTAACAGCGACACCTGTGGCTGCAATGTCAACGAAAGTCGGCGTCCTGTTGCTCGCGCTCGCGCTTGTGCTCGCTCTACATAGACATGAACGAGCACCGGTCTAAACAGTGAGGCGACACACGTCAGCTAACACACAATATCACTCTATATTTCACCTGCTTGGCAGTAATGTTAGCTATCCAGACGAAGGTCTCTCCATGAATCAATGCTGATCCTAGTGTTGGCTTTTCCTGCTTCAGCCTGCCGGCCGCGGAGGGAACGGGGGGGGGTAAACACCGACACCCGGTTGGGACGATAACGTAACTCGCTGCGGAGCACCGTCACTTCACAAGACACGGGAAACCTCTGTTGGTCTGGAGGAGCGGCAGCATTTATTTATGCACAAACGTCCACTACACATTCACTAGATATTCTCAGAGCTAAACTCACTCTTCTGCAGTGTGTAGTGTGCGTTCGTGCGTTCGTGCGTTCGTGCGTGCGTGCGTGCGTGCACGTGGAGTTGGAGCGAGCCGAGCGGGTGAGAACGAGCGCGGTGTGCAGGCAGCAGGGGCAGCGCGTACCCACACGCGAGCGCGCATGGGACACCGACCCGGTATGATTTATGCGCGTTATAAGTTACAAAAGTCCCTTTAAATCAAATTTGCCTTAACGCGTAATTATCGCGTTAACTTTGACAGCCCTAGTTTTATCGCATGTCTTGCTTGTGTGTTTCAGATGTGGAGGCTTCCAAGTGTCAACATGTCATTCATAAAAAAGTTGGAGACACTGTGGAGTTTTCATCATGCTTACCAACTGAAGGGGTCACCTCGGCAAAATGGAGATATGGAGAGTTCATAATTGCAGACAAAGAGGGGGGTCTTTCTGATAAACATCAGTTCATGGGCAGAGTAGACCTAAACCCCACAAACTTGAGTCTAACAGTGAGAAGACTGACTCTCCAAGATTCTGGGGATTTCAAGTTTGTCTCTGAGGCGAATGGCAAACAGAGGAATACAGTCATCATCAACCTGCAAGTTCATGGTAAGGCGTAACCAAGTCACTAATGTAATTTATTACTGATATATTACTTGGTTTTCTTTATTTGCTTGTGTTTTCTTTGCTCTCTCGACCACCATGGACTATTAATGTTAAATGCTGGTGGTGTCTTATACTAAAGCTAATTATGACAATATAATGGGATGCACAATTAAGATAATAACACATTAAATAAAAATAGTTTTAACGCAGCCTATTTCTTTAACACATAAACGCAACTTGCGATTTTTAGGTTGTAGCGGGCTCAGTTTTAAAGAGTGAAGATACTGGTATCATATGAAACTAGAAAACCTAAAGAATCCATCGGTACCAACCATGTCATCATGAAAAACCATCATGTCCATTTTCAAAGGGGTCCCTTGACCTCTGACCTCAAGATATGTGAATGAAAATGGGTTCTATGGGTACCCACGAGTCTCCCCTTTACAGACAAAACACCAAAAACTTTAGATTAACAGTGAGAAGTCTGACTCTCAAAGATTCTGGGGATTTCACTTTTGCCTCGGAGGCGAATGACAAACAGAGGAAAACAGTCATCATCACTCTACATGTTCATGGTAAGATTTCGCTGTTTTGTTGTTTGCCAATGTTGCAAAGTCCTATTTGCTCATTTAAAAACATTAAAACGATTTCAGTGATTTATTTCCAAACTAAAAATCTGTCCAAACTGAACTGCCACTGTCCCACTTTTTCATTGTTACACACAACTTTTTACTCCAACAAGCATGTGGGTTTTGTCACTTTTTTACTCTACCACTGTCTTCACTCTCTAGATGCCATAACTAAACAGCCTGTCCTGACTGTCAGTTCCACCTGGCACACCTTGAATGAATATCCCCTTTAAGCTGCAATGTCTAACTAGAACTGTCTCTTTATTTCTTTCTCCCAACTTTCTCATTAGAGCCCATAACTAAAGAGCCCATCATCAGCATTTCCAATCACACCTGGCACACCTTGAACGAATCCTGTACAGGTTTGCTGGACTGCAGTGCAACAACTGACAGCATTGTCACCTACAACTGGGCCACGAAGAACCAAACCATAGGTGGCTCGAGGCTGCAATACATTATCATACCTGAGGACGAAGACACCGAGTTCACCTGCACAATTTCCAATTTTGTCAGTGAGATGTCAACGATCAAGACAGTGAAGTGCAGAAACAGTACGTCTGGCGCATCAGGAATGGGTATGTGCAGGGAAGGGATTGTAATTTATTAGTGTATTTTAATAATCTTTTTATGAATCATACTGGTGATGATGCAGAGGATAAAGAGGTACAGGAGGCATGGTAATATTTGACATTTAAATGGTTTCACTTAACTATCTGTATGTATCTTAAAGATATCCACAAATGCATTTATTTATTTTTTTATTTATTGAATTTATTGAACTTAGGACAGTGCACATTAATCAACATATCAGCAATACGCATCAATGTAAATATGCCGGAATTAGCACAATAGCTACATTTCATCCATAGTTGTAGGCAGGTACTTACAAAACATAAAACAAATTTTAAAATTACAGCGACTCATCAGGTACGTGCAGATTAAAAAAAATATGAATGGCTTTACTTTTGAACCAGTATTTGTAAGACATTTACAATATATCACACTTTATACCTTTAGCAGTTGTCGGTTGCTGTTTGTAAACACAAAGCATTCAAAGTTGGACACACCTCCACAGCTCAACAAGGCGAGAGGGAGAGAGAGAGCAGCGACGGTAGAGCGAGCTAAAGAGTGACTGACGAGAGAGAGCAGGGTTGGAGAGAAAAAAGCAGCGAATCAGAGAAATAAAACCTTATTTTCTGATTGTTACCTGGCGGTTACGTTCTAAAGCACACAACTAACTTCGCACAACTCTGCGGGAAGGTGCTGAGTTGCCAGATTTTGAATGAATGCAGGCTTCCTGTCTGCTAGCTGTGGCTCCGCGCTGCTCTCGTCAAATTACAGACACACACCGATCGTAGCTGCACTCACAGCACAGAGAGGGGTATGTGCACACATGCACATAATAACACAACCTGTTATCATCCGTGAAATACGGCCGATTTGTATCTAAGGGGGGACTTGTGCCTCGGTATCAGAAGCCGAGGGGCGCGACAAAGCGGCAATAATTGACCACCTGAACGGGCTGCACACCCTGCGCGCTGTTATTGGCTGCAGGTAACACCCCCACGGCGGGCCCAAAGGCTGTTTACAGATGCCCAGAAGCGTCCCGAGTAAAGTAAAATAATAAGGAAAGAGAAAATACAGGAAGAGGGCTGTATCGTCTCTGCAGATACAGACACCACCACACACTTCTAGTGAGGCATAAGTGGTGGTTGAGAGGGATTATTTTTGTACCAGTCTATACATTGTTTTTTAGTTAGTTCTTGCATATTACACCTTTAAGGAAATTGTAATTTAAATTTATTTATAACATATATATTTTTGCAGTGTCCAGCTCCTCATCTCTTGTACCGTTGATTATTAGGCCGGTTATTGGATTTTTACTGATTTTTCTACTGCTGCTCTTGCTGCTTTTCTACAAAAAGTCAAAGGGTAAGGCCTCCTCTTGCTGATATTAAATGGGTAACACTGATTATTCAAAATTTACTGAATGCTTCATTGCTTCTGTTAATTTCCCACAAAGAAAAGTAACGTTTTTATTTTTCACAGATTCGTGCTGTAACAGGTTGGGAAACGTTTCATCTACGACTTTACAGCAGTAATATACAATGCATGTTCTTTGTTCTTTTTTAAAAAATTACTTTTATTAGCTCTTATAAATTACTGCGAATATGTGTTTTTCAGGGTCACCCAGTCTCAAACGGACAACCAAGATGAACCTCAACAGCAAGTGTACTCCTCTCTTCTCCATGGTGAGTCTTCCATCGAATCCTGTTTGATTTCACAACTATTTAAAACCCTTTAACACTTGTTCTAGTCAGCTGGTTTTTGCAGGCAAATTAACCGACGAAACATCTCTTTTCGTACACTCACAAACATTCATCAGTATGACGTTACCTTGATTATCTCTGACCTGTAGGTGATGGTAGTGTCTATGAAACAATTAGAGGCTCTGCAGATGCTGGAACAGGTACCGTATAAACTTTGATTAACGCGGAGCTTTTTAATAACTCAGTGGTTCAAATTTGAGTAATTAAAAACAATCTTATTTCAAGTGGATCACCAAATCAATACCAATACCAAATCAGCCTTCCTGCAAACTGTAACATTTGAACATACTGTATACGCTGTGGTGTTAACACTGTCTAAATGTGGATATCACAGCAACACTTCTCTGTAAGAGGAAGTGTGAAGATTAGTTGCACCCACTCATGCTGACCAACAGTGGCCAACTGCAGCCCAACAGGCAACAACAGCTGTCAGTGTGCTGACTTGACTATAACTTACCCCAAACTGTATGTGATTATCATAAAGTGAGCATGTCTGTAAAGGGGAGACTCGTGGGTACCCATAGAACCAATATTCATTCATATATCTTGAGGTCAGAGGTCAAGGGACCCCTTTGAAAAGGGCCATGACCGTTTTTCCTCGCCAAAATTTAGCTAAAGTTTGGAGTGTTATTTACCCTCCTTCACTTGCTTCACAAGCTAGTGTGACAGGGTTGGTACCGATAGATTCCCTAAGTTTTTTTAGTTTCATATGATACCAGTATCTTCACTCTAGCTTTAAAACTGAGCCCACTACAATCTGAAAATCACAAGTTGCGTTAATGTGTCGAAAGATCGATTGCGTTAATGCGTTACAGAAATTAGTGGCGTTACGGCGTTATCATCACGTTAACGTTGGCAGCCCTAAGTATAAGATAAAATCTTATGTGAAATTAGCTCGACTTAAATGACAAAAATGTTCAATATAATCTTATGACTAAACAGGACTAAGATTAAATTAAAAAAAAAATAGCTGACAAAATAAAGAGAGAAAACATTTGGACTAAAACTCGACTAAAATGTTTTGAGTTGTCGTCGACTAAAACTATGAAGGATGAAAATGACTAAAATGTGACGAAAATTAATATGCATTTTTGTTTTAAAGACTAAATCTAAAAAAGCTGCCAAAATGAACACTGTAACATTGTAGAGTTAATGCCACTTTGAAAGGTTTGAAATGGTATCCCAGATGTGACGGGTTTAATGTGACCTTATCTGGCCTGTAGGTGATGACTGTACTTATGAATAATTAAGAGGCTCGGAAGTTGCTGTAAATGGTACAGTACATCTTTATTATCGCTTTCCACCAATATCTTCCTATATTTGTCATTCAGTTGTTTCCTCTGATTTGGTTGCAGATTCATAAAGAAAACTGCACCATCAACAAAGGAAGAGAAACACAGATGAAAACATAGAAGGCATGTTGAGGCGGTTTTTACACAAGTTATAATGTATGCGCATTAATCTGAACTCAGATAGTCGGCTCTATAACATGGAGGAAAAAGCGTTTCATTTTCTATCTTTTAAAGTTCTTTTACGGTGTTATATTCAGCAAGAAGTACATTTTAAAGAATGCTGTCAGTAGTGCTTTTCACACGGATAAAAATATTCTCACGCAGGTTTATATTTTTAGCCACTTGGTGGTGCAATGTGGTTGTTCCTTCCAGTTCCTCAGTGGCTAGCGGTTGTTGTGGTTGAATACCATTGTAGATGCATCAGTGAGTGCATGCACAATGCTTAACTCAATGCATGAGCACATTTATCTTTTTAATATCTTTGGATAAGAGTGTTTTGTAGATTATTTTCAACTATTTAAAATGTTTAATTCAAAATACTTTTTCCTCCATTTGGGCAAATTCCTTGTTGAGTAATTAAATACTATATTGTATGTATGCTGTAACTGTGTGTTATCTTTTATTATTTTGTTGGCCAATACTTTTATTACATTAATTTTTATGTCAGCAAACTAGTTTTATGTCAGAAATGATTGAGCTACCCTAACTTGGTAGAAATAGTATTGTGAAATAAAAAAAATCTACACATTTGAGCTCATCTGGTTCGTGTTTCAGAGTTTTTCTAAAGGTTGTGAAGGGTCAGGGTGTGTCGTTAAAAATATCTGTCATATCTTGGTTCTGTTCCTTTAATGACTCACTGGCTGGTGTCATTTTACTGTCACTGTATCACTTCTTCTTTCAAAAGAAATGTCGGCAAACATGTTAATGTTGCACTTTAGGGTTTAAACCAAGTAAATAGTCATATGATCCTAAGGGACAACTTGAAATTAATGTCATCTAAATGGAAAAGCAGGTTTGAAATATAAAATATTGTGACCGAGAGGAGAATGGGAGTGCATGCAAAGTTCTTAAAATAGAAGTTGACACATTTAATCCACTCGATGGCTCATAAAAAAGGAAATGATTTAAAGGAACAGTGTGTAACATTTTGGGGGATCTATTAGCAGAAATGGAATATAATGTTCTAGAGTCAATGAAGAATGCTTGCAGAATTGTGAATACACCGTGTCATGTGTTTCTGCTGAGGGGTTACCAAACAGTGAATTTAAAGGGTAAAAGTCATTTAAAACCAGTCAGTAATTTGGTATTGCCTATTCTTTCATTTAGAATAATTACTTAATATTTAGAGGGGACCATCCTTTTTATATTGATATATTTTCTATAAATGTAAGTAGCAGAAGCGAGAGTCTACAGCGACATTAGCAGCTCTGTGAGACTGCACAGCTGTGCTTTGAGCTAAATGCTAACGTCAGCATGCTAACATGCTCACAATGACATTGCTAACATGCTGTTGTTGTCCAGGTAATCTGTTCGCTGTTCACCATCTTAATCTAGTGTGTTAGCATGCTAACGCTTGCTAATTAGCACTAAACATAACAACACTAAAAGTATTTAATACTCTTATCAACATGGGAGTGGACAAATATGCTGCTTTATGCAAATGTATGTATATATTTATTACTGGAAATCAATTAACAACACAAAACAATGACAAATATTGTCCAGAAACCCTCACAGGTACTGCATTTAGCATAAATAAATATGCTCAAATCATAACATGGCAAACTGCAGCCCAACAGGCAACAACAGCTGTCAGTGTGTCAGTGTGCTGACTTGACTATGACTTGCCCCAAACTGCATGTTATTATCATAAAGTGGGCATGTGTGTAAAGGGGAGACTCGTGGGTACCCATAGAACCCATTTTCATTCACATATCTTGAGGTCAGAGGTCAAGGGACCCCTTTGAAAGGACCATGAATGCCTGTACAAAATTTCATGACAATCCATCCAGTAGTTGTTGAGATATTTCAGTCTGGACTAAAGTGGTGGAAAGACTGACCAATAGACCAATATTGGTGATTTCATGAAAACTGAAATGATGCTAAGTTTATACATTTTGTACATTTACTTAAAACTTGTAGATTTAAAAAAAAAAAAAAAAAAGGGACAGACATGACACGTGTTGGCTGAATAAAATAGATCTGTGAAGTGGTACTGTCAGACTTGGAGGTGAGATTTCAGTATCAAACATTGTTCACAAGTCTTAAGAAATGTGTGAATTTTATAGAGAAGTAACACAAGTGTGACTTAAACTTAGTTGTGTGAAGTATCAAACACAGTAGAGCTGGCTGCTGTTTAGGTGGGCAGCATCCATACTGCTTCAGGTTAACCATGTGGGTTTCACATCAGGGTCTAACTGTGAACAGGCTATCGCCTTAAAGTTCATAGGAAATCAAGTTAGGTTGCTGTGCACAGACCACCTCTGCAGAAACACCACACACTATGTTGCAGGTTATTGCATGGTGACGTTGTTTGGCTACCAGTAATCTCTCTACATTTTTTTTTGTTCAGACCAATGAAACCACAGTCTTTCTTTGCAGTAGCAACAGGGGATATGGTTCTTGCTGAAGAGTTCCCTCATGACGTAATTTTCCTTTTCCGCTCACATGATCCCAACCGATCCTTGGATTTGAGCATTTGAACTTGATCTATCTTCAGCTTTGCTAGGTCTCCTCATTTGGCATGGACATTAATCCTCCATTGCAGGAGCATCGTCATGTGTCAGTGATCAGCCAGAGAGAGCTGGCCTTTATCTTTATGCTGGGTAGTTCACTTCCTTCTAAGTTCACAAGTGCTCGAGGCTGCACACAGACCTAAAGTTCTGCTTAAGATGCATGCAGTTGTGGGCCTCATCATGCAAGCACGGACGGACTCACTGCAGCGTAAACGGCAGAGAGAAATGCTGGTTTTTATTTACATATTGTGTGAGGAGAAAATAGCACTTAAAGGAACAGTGTGTAACATTTCGGGGGATCTATTAGCAGAAATGGAATATAACATTCATAACTATGTTTTCATTAGTGTATAATCACCTGAAACTAAGAATCGTTGTGTTTTCGTTAGCTTAGAATGAGCCCTTCATATCTACATAGGGAGCTGGTCCTCTTCACGGAGTCCGCCATGTTGCTCCGCCATGTTTCTACAGTAGTCCAGAACGGACAAACCAAACACTGTCTCTAGAGAGAGCCTTTCCTATTTTTACGTTACCTGAAGGCCACCGTAGTTCTCCGACACGCTTGTGAAACTGCTTTAACGTGAGCCTCAGAGTGCAAAACCGTGGTACCGCCAGCCGCCGTCTGACTTCCCGTTGCTCCTAAAGTAGTATTGTAAGGATAGCCTCTGAGCGAGGCGAACAGCGTTACCACAGTTTTGCACTTGGCAACTTATGTTACCGCAGTCTTGGAAAGGGAGGAGTCAGCGGAGGGGTACTCAGTTGGTTGCAATCTGCAACCACACCGCTAGATGTCGCCAAAGCCTGCACACTGTACCTTTAAAAGAATGCTGGTGAAGCGAATGTAAATGCAGTATCTTGAAATATCCGCTTCTCAGGGGCCAAAAAGGGGGTAAAGTTCCTGTCCTCCACCGACAGAATTTTCAGTAATTGTCCTGATCCTCTGAGCCTTACCGGTTTTCATACCTTGCATGTTATGTCTAATTTACACCAGCAGCACTCTAATTTGCTGTCTCTCATTCACCCCAATTCCTCCTGTACAACATAAGGAGTATTTGCCCCTTCCCTAATGACTTATCCAGGCACTCGTCATGTCCAAACCTCTCCCGACTACTGAAACTTCCTCCTTGTTGGAGCCGCTGCGTCTTTCATCAGACCTCTGCAGCCAGTCCAGAATGCTGCTGCCTGCATGGTGTTCAACCTCACCAAAGATATCCCATACTATTCCACTTCTCTGTTCTTTACAGCAGCTCCCTGTTGCAGTGTTAATTCAGTTCAGGGCTCTGAACTCAGAGGGGAACTGCTCTTTCCTACCTTTAAAGGTGCTCCATAAGATATCCAGAGCATTAATATAGCAGCTAGCAACTATTTGCTATGTAAAGATTTAAGATTTAAAGATTTAAAGTGTGCTCCGGCTGGTGGGCGGTGCTTGGTATTTCCTCAACTGATCTCAACATGGCTGCCGGGTCACAAACTTTCTCATTTTATAGCTAAACAGTACACTACAAGATGTTTCTAAAAAACATTTGAGTTGAGAAGTAGGCATTACAGTAACAGAATATTGATTCATATTTGATCAGCGCTGCCTAGTTTGACCGTTTGATCGGAGTTCGCGAGTGATTGACAGCTGCTCAGACACGGTAGCCTCTAGCTCGGCTCTGATTGGTTGTTTTCTTACGGTCTGTGAAATCTTGCAGATGCCATTAGGAACACCGGAGGACACAGATGCACATGATTTTTTTTTTCAGATTACCTGTCTCATGCACTACTGTCAGGATATAGTGACCGTTTTATGTGTGCGAGTGTTTATAAAAATAACTTTTTTTAATCATATTTGCTCTAATTCTACCTACTGATGCTTTAAGTCAAGACAGCAGAGTCACTGCCTGTCTTCTACTGCAGAAAGAAAACCCAACGTTTTAGACTACGCCTCAACAATCCTCCAAGCACTATAGCATGCTCTAAGTTGTTTTTTTGATTGACATTTACTCTTGGCCTTGGTGAAACAGTAATCACTTAAGCATCTCCTCATCTAGGAATATCTGATGACAGGATGTGGCTAAGTTCTTCCTGCCCGTGGTTTTCAGATGTGGACTTTTACCTTCAATATTCACACATCTAGCTCAGATACGGCTGCTTGCAGTAGTCTGTATATATATATATATATATATATATATATATTTTACTTTTTGTACCTAATAGTTTTGTCATCTAATAGAAACAAGCAATGATAACATGGTACAATCTAATGCATAACAGCTGTGATTTACCGAAAGATCTGACCAATGATCTCTTATTCAATTCTCACTTTTAATACTTTCCAGTTATGTTTTGATGTGACTACTTTTAATCTTGCAGTACATCAGGCCAGACCGCTTCTTCTGCTTCTGCGTCGACAGAGACCTCCTCCACTCTCCACCCTCTCTATTTTGTTGGGTTTTTTTTAGTACTGACTTGTCACGGCACAGTTTATAGACCAGAAGAGGAAACAGACGTTGTTCCTCTCCCCACAGAGATGGCTGGTGGTTGCCTGAGCAGCTTCTTCACATACATTTCTGTGCTACTTGTTGGGTTTTGCCTCCATGGTATGTACACCTCTGCTCTTAAGTTTATGGATTTTTACTGTTATAAGTATTGTTTTTTTATGCATGATGCACTTTGTCATCTGCTTAGAATAGAGCAAGATTTCAGAATTTACTGGGGGTGTCATAACGGAAAATGACGTGTATTCCTTGGAAGATGCCTACAGTTTTTGTGTGTTTGCAACTGCAAGACGTTTGAAAAGCACCTGTGAGAAACGCAGCTGTGGCCTCAAAGCTATACCAGTCATATAATGATTTAAGTACTGGCACATCCAAATTGAAGAAATGAATTCAAGGCACCAACTGTGTTTGTTTTAAGATGTTTTTAAAAAGTATTAATTTTTCTCTCCTGATAAAAAAAGGCCACAATATGCTCATGGTGCTCAACATTTGACCTCCAGACGTCTTTGTTTGTAAATTCATGAATAGGCAAAATATTGCATCATGTGGCTTTTATATTTGCCAATATGCTTTGCATTTTTTGGTACACTGTGTCAGCAAATTTCCTGCTGCATCTGCTTGGCTACAAACTTTAAAATCTTTACGCAACTCAGGGATGGGTCATCCTTTCTATTTCTCTTGCTTCCTCTTTGTTTTTTTCTAACAGGATCGGTTATGTTGTTACACCCAATGGTGGAAGAAGTATTCAGATATTTCACTTGAATAAAAGTAGCAATACTACAGTATAAAAATATTCTGTTAAGTAAAAGTCCTGCATTCAAAATCTTACTTAAGTAAAATTACAAAAGTTAGGGAATAAAAATATACTAAAAGTAGCAAAAGTACTCATTATGCAGAATGGCCCATTTCAGAATAATGTATTTATTATATTACTGGATTGTAATTATTGATGCATTAATATGGTCATCACTTTGACGTTGCAGCTGGTAAAGCTGGGGCTAATTTGAATTACTTTATATACCGCTGGGTAGTTTAATCTATTGTAACACGTTATTAGTTGATTTATATTTTGTATTAATAATCCGAATCTGCAAAGTAACTAAAACTGTCAGATAAATGTAATGCAGTAAAATGTACAATTTTTGTCTCCAAAATGTATAGAGTAGAAGTATAAAGTTGAAATAAATGGAAATACTCAAGAAAAGTACAAGTACCTCGAATCTGTACCAGTGGGCTACCTCCAGGTCTGAGGAGTGAAGCCAATGCTGAAGTGCCTTAAACTTTCATTCTTTCTAATAGGGGCGACTCCTCTGGTTGCAAAAAGAAGTCTGATTGTATAGAAGTCTATGAGAAAATGTATTGATTTATTACCTCAGTTAATATTGTAAACATGAGTTTATGGTCTCAATTGCTAGTTTCAAATCTTCTTCAATACAGCATGATGTTCATTTAGTAAATTATGGTCCCATTTAGAGTCAAATTGACCATAAAGCAGGGGATGCTTTAGGGCGTGGCTACCTTGTGATCGACAGGTTGCTACCACGGCGTTGTCCGGTCTGGGAGTTGTTTGTGTAGTCATCTTACAACTTTAAATCTTTCACAGTGTGTTTTCAGTTAATGAAAGTTAATTTTGATCTTTTTGGTCGCCTGAAAATGTCTTATTCAGAGTTCGGTTGTACTTAGCTCCACCCCCTCGTGTCACTTCTGGTTGCAAAAAAACAAGATGGCGACAGCCAAAATGTCAAATTTGAGGCTTCAAAACGGCAGTCCAGAAACCAATGGGTGACGTCACGGTGACTCCGTCCACTTCTTATATACAGGCTATGATCTGTACTTAAGCACAGTACTTGAGTTTATGTGATTACTAATTACATACTTCTGATAAATCAAAGTTGGTCACACAGTTTATACAGTAATTGCTTAGAGGAACAAGGAGGGTTGAACCTTCTCAGAATATATGCAGAAGTAGGGGAGTGCATGTAAGTGTTAAAAAAAAAAAAAAAAGCTTGCTATTTACAGCTTACAGATACAAGCCATCAATGTTCCCATATATTGTATCATTATTTAGCTACTAGCAAGCACATACTGTAGTAGCTCTTTCTGTATGGGAAAAGCTTGTGAGCTTGTTAGATTCTTACACAACATGACAACATGTGAAGTGTCCATTTCCTGAGAACCCCCCCCAGCAGCAGCACTGACCGAAAGTGATGAGCAGCACAGAATAAAAGCAGCTCTAGTGTTACCTTTGTTCACTGAGGTCAGAGTCTGTGGTTGCAATGCTACTTTCGTTGGAAATGAGGCCATGATAACCTAGCCAGTATTGAAGACTATTGTGCTCAAATATTAACTAGTGTCAGCTGCTCACAGCCACAACAATGGCTTTATACCACTAATATTTTATTTCCCAATTTTCAGTAGTGAATCTGAAAATAAAGTACTTTTTCTAAACGACAACATAGGTTGTCAGTACAGCTCCAACAACCCATATGACAATTCAAAATATGACTCATATGAGCTTTTTTCCGATCCTAACGGTTAAGTCATGTAACTAAAAATATTTAAGGTTAGGGAAAGTCACTATCGTGGTTAAAGGAAACCAGTGATGACTGTTGACAGGAAAAAGGACACAAAGAAATGCTGAAGAAAGACATCTTGTTTGCTGGTGGCGTGTCACGCCATGATGTCATCCATGTAATGTTGTCATGCTATGCAATTATACGCCATTTTGTCTCATGTCATGTCTGTTGGTTGAGCGTGTTACGTTTTATGTCATTCTGTGCTACTTAATGTGAAGTACATTCAAATGCACTATCAAAGAACATATATTGCTAAGAAGTGAAAGTCAGTTGTTTGTTCCATCGCAACGTCAGCGCCCAGCAGCAGAGCTATGCCTCTGCCATTTTGGACTGAAAGCGACTACCAGACGCCAGTAAAACGTCCGCCTACAAAGTGCCGTACTAAAGTAAAACTAAATTATTTCTATTCTATTGTCATAATTTTAATGTCTCTACCGAAATGTCCTGTGTTGAACAATAAAAATATTATAAATATGCATACTATTATAACTATTTACTTACTTATTTATTTATTCAACTTTTTGCTTCCCAGAGGAGCATAAAGTGAGCGATAGACATAAATCCAGCACACAGATTTTGAGAGCAATCTCAAACTTTTTCACGCCAACGACCTTTAAAATGGATGTCCAGTTGATCACAGACAATGGATGTATAAGAGGATGTGTCCTGTGCTTTTACCCTGCGTGTTAGTAAATAGCCTACAACTCCATTAAATTCTGTTTATTTCATGCTTCTACCGCTACTAGCTACTGTCTGATAGCCGGTTGTTTGGGAACAGAGATGTTAATACATCCACCACGGTACAGGCTTACAGCATACAGCCCACGGGTGTATTATAAGATAATAAAAGTGATGAATTACAGCCAATATATCCATTATTACAGCCACATACAGCTCATGTCATATGAGCGTGCAGGGTGGTGCAGCCCCGTGGTCCTGATGCACGTTCATTATGCCGAGGAAAATAACTCTGGATTCAGCTGTTAGTTAATTTTACAACTTTTAGGACATAATGATTTAAATGAGGGCTATTTAAGTGCTCGTACTGGGAAGTTGATTTACCAAAAAAAAAATGATCCTCTGATTTACAGATGTTTCTTTATACATTCATGGCAATGGACTCATTTGCGTTTTCAGTCCAAAATGGCGGCAGCGCTAATGCAGCGCCATCTAGCGGCCATTTTTCGAAAAAGAACCGGAGTTTCGCCTCTTTGCTTCTGTACTCTTTGGCACTATTACACTTTGCATACTAGATTTGGTCCCTTTTTGCTCTTGCTATATGAACATCGAAGACGGTCTATCCTAATGTTAAGAAACTAATTTGACAGTCTGTTGTGTGTTTATGTGTTTCAGATGTGGAGGCTTTCAGCTGTCAACATGTCATCCATAAAAAAGTTGGAGACACTGTGGAGATTTCATCATGCTTACCAACTGAAAGGGTCACCATGGCAACTTGGGAATATGGAGAGTTCATAATTACAGACAAAGAGGGGGTTCTTTCTGGAAAACATCCGTTCATGGGCAGAGTACACCTAAACACCAAAAACTTTAGTTTAACAGTGAGAAGACTGACTCTCCAAGATTCTGGTGATTTCAATTTTTTCTCGGAGGTGAATGACACACAGAGGAAAACAGTCACCATCACCCTGCAAGTTCATGGTAAGGCGTAACCAAGTAACTAAAGTAATTTAATACTAATATATTACTTGGTTTTCTTAATTTGCTTGTGTTTTCTTTGCTCTCTCGACCACCATGGACCATTCATGTTAAATGCTGGTAATTATGACAATGTAATTGGATATAATGGGATGCACAATTGCACCTATAGAAAAAAATCTGTGTCCTTCGCCCAAACTATGCATCTGAAATGTTTCATTATTATACACAACTGTTTACCTTCATCATATATCATTAGGGCTGTCAAAGTTAATGCGATAAAGCGTTAAATCAAATTAGTTTAACGCCACTAATTTCTTTAACACATAAATACAACTTGCAATTTTTAGGGTTGTAGCGGGCTCAGTTTTAAAGAGTGAAGATACTGGTATCATATGAAACTAGAAAACCTAAAGAATCCATTGGTACCAACCATGACATCATGAAAAACTGGCATGGCCATTTTCAAAGGGCTCCCTTGACCTCTGAACTCAAGATATGTTAATGAAAATGGGTTCTATGGGTACCCACAAGTCTCCCCTTTACAGACATGCCCACTTTATGATAATCACATGCAGTTTGGGGCAAGTCATAGTCAAGTCAGCACACTGACACACTGACAGCTGTTGCTGCTTGCCCATTCCCATGTTGATATGAGTATTAAATACTTGACAAATCTCCCTTAAAGGTACATTTTGAACAGATAAAAATGTGTGATTAATTTGTGATTAATCACAATTAACTATGAACAATCATGCGATTAATCGCGATTAAATATTTTAATGGATTGACAGCCATATATCTCTCTGTCTTTCAATGATCTTTATTTACTTGAGAGGTTAATAATAAAAAATAATAATTATCATTAATAATTATAATTGTCTTATTTCACAGTTTGTGGGTTGGTATATGCACTTCAGATACCCAAATGTATGAGAACAAGCACTGAAAAAGTGAGTTTTTATTAATATCCCCTTTAAGCTGCAATGTCTAACTAGAACTGTCATTTTATTTCTTTCTCCCAACTGTCTCATTAGAGTCCATAACTAAAGAGCCCATCATCAGCATTTCCAATCACACCTGGCACATCTTGAACGAATCCTGTACAGGTTTGCTGGACTGCAGTGCAACAACCACTGACAGCAGTGTCACCTACAACTGGGCCACGAGGAACCAAACCATAGGTGGCTCGAGGCTGCAATACTATATCATACCTGAGGACGAAGACACCGAGTTCACCTGCAAAATTTCCAATTTTGTCAGTGAGAGGTCAACGATCAAAACAGTGAAGTGCAGCAACAGTACTTCTGGCGCATCAGGAATGGGTATGTGCAGAGAAGTTATTGTACTTTATTAGTGTATTTTAATAATCTTTTTATGAATCATACTGGTGATGATGCAGAGGATAAAGAGGTACAGGAGGCATGGTAATATTTAACATTTAAATGGTTTCACTTAACTATCTGTACGTATCTTAAAGATATCCACAAATGCATTTTTTTTTAATTTTTTTTTATTGAATATATTGAATTTAGGACAGTGCACATTAATCAACATATCAGCAATATGCATCAATGTAAATATGCCGGAATTAGCACAATAGCTAAATTTCATCCATAGTCCTAAAGCAGGACTACAGGATTACAGGACACCTCAGAGGACAGTCCACGAGACAGCACACAGAAAACCTCACAAACAGTTTTACATACAAAATTGAGACATTAGTTACATTACGAATAACAGACCGACATACAATAAGCTGGTTAAGATGCAACATGAGATGAGATGGGTGAGGAGGAAACAGATATTATGCATGAGTACATGATTGGTTTGTTTTTAGCCTATCGGACTAGAGACAGACAATGCAATAATTTAAAATATCTCTGACTGTACAGTACGACTGAAGTTACATTTACATTAAGTTGTGTGAAGCAGTTTTGAATATCTCATTCTCAAATGTGAATTCCAGATGTTTCCATTCAAATTATGCCTAGTCGAAACACAAATTTACTATATTTCAAATGTGGTTTTGACTAGTCATCATTTTAAAAAAAAGATGCATTTACTCGCTCATAATAATACGTCTGTTTTTCAAAATAAGGTGTTAGCAAAGGGAACTGTATATACAAAATACATTTATGGAAATAGGATTGATTGAATTATATTCATCATAAGTATAAAACATTACATGTCCCTTATAAATTACAAAGAAAAAAACATTAATTTGTGAGGGAAATGTCTTTATTCTTTGATTTTTGGGCTGCTGGAATTTTTTTTTATAATAATGCTTGACAATGACTGATATATTTGACTTCCAGACTTCTCTGACTACGTACATGCTGAAAATCAAACATTTTTACCGTATTAATTTAGATATGTTCCTCAGTAAATGTCCCTAGAAGTGTATGATTCAACTTTTTCCCATGGTCTAGTGTTAAAAAAGTTCACAAAAATCCCAATAAATCATATTATTGAATCGCAATACTAAAAATCGCAAAACATATCAGAGTACCCAAGTATAGTATAGTATCAACAGACACGGCAATAATTTAAAATATCTCTGATTGTGCAGTACGACTGAAGTTACTTTTTTCATTAAGTTGTGTGAAGCAGTTTTGAATATCTCATTCTCAAATGTGAATTCCAGATGTTTCCATTCAAACTATGACTAGTCAAATTTACTATATATTCAATGTGGTTCTGACTAGTCATCATTTCAAATAAAGATGCATTTACTCCCTCATAATTAAAGATATTTTTATTTTTTTGGGGGGGGGATATCTAAAGCTAAGATAATACAATGACAAGTAGCTAATAGAGCCTGCACACTGAGGAAGGCATTAAAGGTGCTATTGATAACATTGATAACATTCAGCCACTAGATGTCGCATTCCTCCTTCCCCTTTCCATTGCATTTACTTCACAACAAGTCGTTGCCAGGCACTTACCGTCAATCTCAGCCATGTATCTGACCCAGAGATACCACGTGATACTAACGTTGTTTTACTATTGGCTCACAAGCAGAAGTGGGAACCAAACATCAGAAATCTTCCACAGAGATAAACAAAACGTTAATTTTGGACCTGCCAAAATCTTTTAAATAATTAATTCACAGGCATAATTTTTTTCAGGAAAAGCCATACTTTTATTCGACACCTTTGTAATCAAGGCTCTGTGGATGTATTATTTTTTTAAAAATTAATCGACATAAATATGTTGCGATATCCGTGATGTGAACCTTGTTCAGCTGATAAATGAAAGAACGTCTTGCCATACTGGATAGTGAAATGTCTGTATTTTACTGATGTAGTTGTATTCCTGCTTTATTCATTCTAAGTTTATTTATTCCCTTTTATTTTATCTTTTGCAGATCCATCATTTGCAGACCGAAACTTTATCATTTACCTGAGTGCAGCTGGAGGAGGTTTTCTGCTCATTGTCGTGATAGTTGGTGTAGTGGTGTGTGTTTGTCGCCGCAAACAAAGTCAAGAAGGTAAGAAACATTATGTTAACACTTTTTTCCATGTTTTTTTTTTTTTATGATTGACATTTCACAGTTTTTATTTTGCTTTGTTTTTTCATTAAAATCTTCCATCAGGCAGTGACTCAAACGACCTCACCGTTTATGCTGATATCACTGATGTTGCAATTGAGGATGTAAGTATGCACATGTATTTCCTGTGCACAGTAAATTGCTTTGCACAAATCGGTTTTTAAATAGGAATTCAATGCTTGTTTTTGAGGATGAAATGCATGTTTTACCCACTTTGTTTCCTCTCTCTGTGATGCATGCACATTTAATCTTCCAGGGGACTTCATCTGCCATGAAGCATTGCACACTGTATGAAACCATTGAGAACAGAGTCGAGGCAGTCACACCTGGGGTAAGAGCAAAACCGTTATCTTTGACCTACTTGCAGATGAGACTGAATTTGAGTTTACAATATACTAAAGCATGTAACTACAGTGTACTTTTGCCTCACTTATATTGACATTTTTATGATTTTATGCTTATTTAAGGATAAATAGATTTTAAAATTAAAGAATTCTGTTTCAATATAAAATATCCACCCTGGTACAAAAGTAACTCTTGAACTAATGAATGACCACTGACGCAAAGATCAGAATATTTCTTATGTACAAAAAGCTTAAAGCTAGCCTGTGTAATGTTCACTGAACAGCAGCAACTGTGGCCATAAGCGGCAACTACAGGATGATAGTTAAAGTGGCAGTAGGCAGTATATTTTTGGCATCATTCGGCAAAAATTCCATAATAATCTTTCAGCATATTGTAATTCAAGTGTTCTGAGAGAAAACTAGACTTCTGCACCTCCTCATGGCTCTGTTTTCAGGCTTTAATTCTAGCCCATGACGGGAGACTTTGACCAATCACAGGTCATTTCATTGACACAGCGTTCCTATTGGCTGTGCTCCGGTCACGTGACCGGAACTTGGCGTTCCTTCACCAGATTTCACAATGGCGGCCGCGTCACAAACTTTCTCATTTTACAGCTAAACCGTACACTACAAGATGATTCTGAAAACAATTGAGGCGAGAAATAGGCATTACAGTAACAGAATATTGATTCATATTTGATCAGCGCTGCCTAGTTTCACAGTTTGATCAGAGTTCACAAGTGATTGACAGCTGCCTCCGTTGAATGAACAGCCAATAGGAACACTCTCTCTCTGAAATGACCTGTGATTGGCCAAAGTCTCCCGTCACAGGCTAGATTTTTTACAGCCTGAAAACAGAGCCATGAGGAGGAGCAGAAGTCTAGTTATCTCTCAGAACACTTGAATTACAATATGCTGAATTATGGAATTTTTGCCCAATGATGCCAAAAACATTCTACCTACTGCAGCTTTAATGGTGAGCAACAGGAATTCATGATACATCCTGCATTAATCCATGCAATCAAATCATCACGAGTCATGCATTAGTTGAGCATTTGTACCCTTATTGTAAAGAGTTGTGTTTTTCGTATTGAAATGAGAATTGCATCTACTTTTTCTTTTTCTTTTGTCACACATCCAGCCCGAAACTGTGTACGACAAGATCCAGTTAAGTCGCATGAGGAAGGACTCGGTGTCGCCCTATCAAGACGTTTCCTAGAAGTTCACAGCACGATGTATAGTTTGAGTATCCTTTTAGTAAAAAACAAAAGTAAACCACGTTGCTCAGAACAACATTTGGGAAAGGCTTAGAAAGGCCAAAAATATTTAAGATTAAAATCAAAAAGGAAACGTGCAACACTCGGCATAAAACAGAGTATAAGAAGGCTGCGTCATGCTATTGTACATTTTCTATCTTTGGTCTTGAGAGACTACTGCACCTTCCGTTTATCATATATACTGTATATATATAAAAACACTGTTAACAGTGTTGTAAATGCTGTAAATACAGAGATTATATTTTTATTTGTACTGTCCTATGTAAATCTTTTGTGCATGTCCATCGTGGAGCCTGTAGATGGCGTTTCAGCCTGTGCAAAGATTGACCATTTTTGCACAGGCTGAAACTGTCATTACTACTATTACTACCTTTACTGTCACTCTGTATTTTTGTAAAAAAAATGTTTTGGTCTAAGGTTATTTGAAACTGTTAACTATAAATAAATAAATTTGACAACTGTGCTATACATGAATACAGTAAGCTTTTATCAAAATTGATTGGATTGGATAGTTTTTAATGTCCCCGAGGGGCAATTAGGTCAACACAACCAATGCACATTATAAAACAGATAAACAGAAGACATAAATACATACAGCATACAGTAGATGTCATGATAATACAATTGCTAAAAGCACCATAGGCCTACAGCTTGTTAAGAAAACCCAAAAGCTGAGGGAACAAATTATCTCAGATCATTTGGCCCTCCTACGGAAAGTGTACCTCCTCTCTTGTGATAATTTTTTTACATGGTGTTTTGTCACAGGTGAAAGGTTAAACATTAAAGCTGTCATATATATAATTGTCTTATCAACTGTAATTGTGCACTTTTGGTGAAAAAAAACATTTGTTTTATCAAAGTCACATTCTTTTAATGCACCAACTTTAACTAGCGTTAAAGTAACAGAAGTTACTACAGTCTTGGTGCATAACATTTGACAATAGATACAACAAATACTGAGATGAAACAACACAATATCTCAAAAGCTTACAAAAAGTAAATCTACATAACGTTGCCTTTTTGAAAATGGATATTATCAATAAAGCTGAAGCAAAGTGTGTTCAAAGGTTCATTTCAAGTTCAGCTTTATTCCCCCACTAGGGGGAAGTTAGTTTTGCAGCCACGATAAGCGGCATAAGGTGCTTAACCCTTTAATGTCCTCACTAATAACTACAATCTTTTATTTTTTAACAGACCCACAGTTTTTTTTTTTTTTTTTTTTTTTAAATATAGGCGTCTACCAATGGTTGAGACATCGCTGCATGGTAAAAGAAAAATATAAAACTATGTACAGTTATTATGCTAGTAATAGGTTTGTATACCAACATATGTCATAGGGCTGTTAACGCGATAATAATGCAAAAACATTTTAATGCCACTATTTCTTTTAACGCATTTACGTAATCGATCTTTCGGACATTGTAGTGGGCTCAGTTTTAAAGCTAGAGAGAAGATACTGGCATCATATGAAACTAGAAAACCTGGGGAGTCCATCGGTATTCACCCTGTCATACTAGCATGTCGAGGTTAAATAACACTTCAAAGTTACACTAAATTTTGGCGAGGAAAATACTGGCATGGCCATTTTCAAAGGGGTCCCTTGACCTCTGACCTCAAGATATGTGAATGAAAATGGGTTCTATGGGTATCAACGAGTCTCCCCATTACAGGCATGCCCACTTTATGATAATCACATGCAGTTTGGGGCAAGTCATAGTCAAGTCAGCACACTGACACACTGACAGCTGTTGTTGCCTGTTGGGCTTGAGTTTGCCATGTTGTGATTTTAGCATATTTTATTATATTATATTTATGATATTTTATGCTAAATGCAGTACCTGTGAGGGTTCCTGGACAATATTTGTCATTGTTTTGTGTTGTTAATTGATTTCCAATAATAAATAAATAAATACATTTGCATAAAGCAGAATATTTGTCCACTCCCATGTTAATAAGAGTATTAACAAATCTCCCTCAAAGGTACATTTTGAACAGATAAAAAAATGTGCGATTAATCGCAATAAATCATTGACAATCATGAGATTAATCGCGATTAAATATTTTAATCCATTGTCAGCCCTAACATCAATTTGTTACCATGGAATTAGTACTATTACCAGTAATAGTATTATTTCTATGTATTTATTCTTGGTGAAAAATCATAATGATATCATTTTTTCCATCAAATAATGGAATAACATTAAATATATGGTATTAACCATAGTGAATATAAATAAATGAAAATTGTAAATTTATTATCTTAGCATCACTACTTTCCCAGTAAAGGACAATTCAACTGTTTGGTAGAGCATGTTTTTAGGTTGTTTTTGCCCCTTATTAGCCTTTTTTTTGGTATCAAGTTACACATTCAACACATTTTCAAAATGTGCTCTACCTAGTAGTCGAGCAGGACATTAAAGGGTTAAAAAAAATACTTACGGCTCACGTTACCACAGTTTCACAGGCATGTCGGAGAGCTACAGTGGCCTTCAGGTAAAAACGCAAAAGGCTCTCTCTAGAGCCAATGTTTGGTTTGTCCGTTCTGGGCTACTGTAGAAACATGGCGGAGCAACATGGCGGACTCCGTGAAGAGGACCCACTCCCTATGTAGATACAAAGAACGAATATTGCCAAGAAGTGAAAGTCAATTGTTCGTTCCATTGCAACATCAGCGCCCAGCAGCAACGTTATGCTTCCACCATTTTGGACTGAAAGCGACTACCGGCGCTAATAAAACGTCCGCCTAAAAAGTGCCGAAAACAAAAGTGAAACAAAATTATTATTGTCATATTCTAACGAAATGGACTGTGTTGAACAATAAAATATTATAAATATAAAAAGCATTTTTAGTCCAAAATGGCGGCAGCAGAGTTTCGTCTCTTTGCTTCTGTACTCTTTGGTGGATATGAAGGGCTCATTCTAAGCTAACACAACGATTCTTAAATGTTACACACTGTTCCTTTTAAAAATTAACATTTTTATCACAAAGAACAAATCTAAGAACCTTAGCACCCTCCAATTTCCAAAGTTAAAAAGTGTTTTTGAAAGAATAAAATAGAAAGGCAGACAAGACATGAGAACCAGAGAAAATGAAAAAAAAAAAAGTGATGGTTTTGAATCACAGCTGCATAAAATGAGGCGTACTCCATATCATTAAGACCTGTACAATAGAATTGCATCACTATCATTGTGAATCTGTTGGTTCTCTGAATTTTTTTGTTCTGAACTTTTTTTTAGTGGTTTGCGTTAGATTGCACAGGTCTTAATTATATTGGGTCCAGATTCTCTCAAAAATACATTAATTTCTATCATTCATGTGTTCCTCTTGTCTGCAAAAGTATATTTTTACTGTAAACAGTAAAAATATCAGGACTCCCACATAAACAAGACCATATCTTCCCCTGACCCTAGGTTTCCGGCATTGAGGCTGAAGCTTGTTATCTGAAACAACATGGGAGAAGACAACAACATAATTAAAGAAAACATCTAAAATGAGATTCTCAGAACCACACTGCCATCCATCATATCGAATCATGTTTTCTCATTTAAGTCCATTGTGACCTTACCATCACACTTTAGAGTGACCGCACTTGAGGCCTTCTCCATATTCCTGCTGGAGGTGCAGTTGAATTCAGCACTGTCCTGTGTGGTGTTGAGAAATGCTATAAGAACTGCAGAGTTGCCATCGGGATAAGTCGTGTTGAAGACGGTCACAGCGGGAGATTTACCCTGCCAGGACAGTTCGACGCCTTTATCCGTGGAGGAACAAAGCAGCCACCTCCAACAGCCTCCTTCTACAGATGCAGAGGTCTGTATGGTCGGTTTCTGGAGGTGTTCTGCAGAGGGTTAACATTGGAATTGCTGATTAGACGTTAGGGTATATTCGAAAGGGGTCAGCTGCATATCCCTACCAAGAGGTCCTACGTGACAATATTCATATGTCTTTTCTCTGAGCACGAGGTGATTTTGTGGACAGTGAGGCAGTCTTTTACATAGATCAAACCTCCACCTCCCTTACTTCTTCAATCACATCTAAAAACATTTGTCTGGGGAGGTTTCATGTAACAAAACATATATATATATATATATATATATAATACATTTTTGGGAGCAGGCTTCTGAGGCTCTTTCTCTTTCTCTCTCTCTCTCTCTGTCTCTCTCTCTCTCTCTCTCTTTCTCTCTTTCTTTGTCTCTCTCTCTCTCTCTCTCTCTCTCTCTCTCTCTCTCTCTCTCTCTCACCCACCCAGAGCCCGGTACTGCTCTAGGTTTCTACCCGCTAAACAGGGAGTTTTTCCTGGCCACAGCGCATAACAATGCAATGCTCTTGGTGGGATCTCTTGTTGGGTCTCTACGGTCTGGACCTGCGCTATATAAAAAGCGTCTTGAGATAACTTCTGTTATGATTTGACGCTATATAAAAATAAATTGAATTTAATTGATGTTTAAATTAGGGCAAAGTTAACATGGTAATAACGCGTTAACCTAAATTTGTTTTAACGCCACTAATTTCTTTAATGCATTAACGCATCTTACTTAGGTTGTAGTGGGCTCACGTTTAAAGCTAGAGTTATCATATGAAACTAGAAAACCTAAGGAATACCATTGGTACCAACCATGTCATACTAGCTTGTCGCGAAGGAGGTTAAATGACGCTCCAAACGTACGCTAAATTTTGGCGAGGAAAAACTGGCATGGCCATTTTCAAAGGGGTCCTTTGACCTCTGACCTCCAGATATGGTAATGAAAATGGGTTCTATGGGTACCCACGAGTCTCCCCTTTACAGACATGCCCACTTTATGATAATCACATACAGTTTGGGGCAAGTCATAGTCAAAGTCAGCACACTGACACACTGACAGCTGTTGTTGCCTGTTGGGCTGCAGTTTGCCATGTTATGATTTGAGCATATTTTTTATGCTAAATATAGTACCTGTGAGGGTTTCTGGACAATATTTGTCATTGTGTTGTTAATTGATTTCCAATAATCCAAACTTTCTGTGTAGTGGTAATCTTTAACACTAGATTGTAGGATATTAATCTCATGTTGCGCAATGAAGGTTTCACCTGTTAACAAACAAAACATCTTGTGTGGTTGATAATAATTATAATAATAATAATAATAAAAATAATGAAGCTTATTTATATAGCGCTAATCAAAACGAGTCCTCATTACAATGTGCTTTACAAGTCAGGCATAAAAAATAAGTAAGAGATAATGTACAGCGAGTCGGTCATTGTTGTGAAATAAACCCCGACAGGTCTTGCATCGCTAGCTGTACATTATCCCGCTTATTACACGGCAACTTACTAAATAAATCAATAATTTGACACACACATTACCACATATATATACAAAAAATCTGAATGTGGTCTGCAAAATACAAGTAGCCTACAGGTCGGATCTAACAGGATGTAACTCTTCCTGAGACTTCCTGTAAGTTCTTTGAAGGCTGCTGGAACGGAACGGAAGCACGGGGGAACCAATTTGGCTGATGCTAGGACCGCGGGGACGTCAACACAAGTAGGACCGATCAGAGCGTGGTGTGCATGGATATATACGGGTGCGGACCGGCGTCGTGTAGTGATTGGCCTGTTTTATATCTATGGTTTTGTCTTACCTTTCAACGTTAGTGGACCACCGGGCTGATAGTAGTTTTGCTCGCAAACTCGCAAGTTAAAGGGTTAAAAAAATACGTACCCGGTATACAGACACATTAAAGGTGCAGTTTGTAGGATTTGGGGGCATCTAATGGTGTCAGAAGAAGTTGAAATAGTCGAAGTAGGAGACACTGCGGGCGGCGCAGGTTGATGACAGCAGGTGTGCAGAGACAGTAGCCGGCTGAAACCGAGTTGCCCCAAACCGCGGCCACGATGGTGCCAGACATGTGGACGTGGGCCAACGGCTCTTTTCAGAGAGCATAACGGATGACATGGTTGCTAAGGAGCGGGTGTTGAACACATCCTGGTCGTAGATCGATCTGACGACCGGCGGTTCCAGCTCCGTGACGACAGAGAGGAACCGAACCCAGCGTGGTGGTGTTCTCGGGAATGCGGGAGGATTCCGCAGCCGGCGAGTCCAGGAATCATCCATTCTCTTGGATCTGGTTAGAGCTTTGACTTAGTCCGGACGAGAGGTGAGTGGTGGCATTTGATTAATCAATGTAACTTCAGGGTTAGTTATAGCAGGCCTTTTACCAAACAGGCCAAAAGTAGAGCGAGATCCGCCTGTGTTGACGGAGATGGTGGGTGCAAGATCCATTGCCAAAGTAGGCTAAGATCCACGTACTGGATAAACGATATACAGACAAGAATGTGATAGAAATCGATTAAAAGTTAAAGGTGCTATTGTTGATAATACACCCGATGCACCGATACCAATACTGGATCAGATATCGGGCCAATACTGGAGCCGATTTATTCAAATTCTATGTGTATATACTGTATACATTATAGACTGGAATTTTAATTGCTGTTTAAGTTTTGACCAATTTGTTTCTGCATTAACAAGGTTTACACTTGAATTGTAATTCCTGTTAATTTTGAAGATTTTTTTAAGCACAATTTATTATTTTAATAATAAATTACAATTCAGTAAATGTACAGTATATCTATGTATTTATTTGTCACATTTTGTTTTACAAAGTTAAGAAAGCGATGCCTGATGTTTCCTTACACATAAAAGAATGATCCCAGTCACTTCCACACAGTGAGGCATACAGCTTATTAATTAAACACTGGTATCGGATCGGTACTCCATATCGGGACTGAAAAAGCCGGATCGGTGCATCTCTAGTTAGAAGCCTTGTTAGAAGTAGGAACCAAACTCAAAATCAGATGTCTTCCACAGAGATAAACAAAACATTAATTTTGGACCCGCCAAATAAAAAAAAAATAAAAAATGATTAATTCGCAAGCATAATATTTTTTTTAGGAAAAGCAATACTGTTATTCGACACTGTATGGATGTATTATTTAAAAATGATTAATCTACATAAAAATCAATAAGACCTTGAAACAATTGAAACTAACTGTGAAAATGCAATATTTTTTCACCCATCAACATATTTAACTCGCTGACAAAACCTAAATTTATGTCAGTCTTGAACGTTAGTCACACTTACGTCTCACTATGAGCTTGGTCTTGTTTCTGTTGTTCTGTCTCTTCGTATTGGTGAGGTGTACGGTGTATTCCATTTCATCCTCTGTGGTCAAATTATGGATCATCAAGTTACCTAATGAATAAAAAAAAAACATTACGGAGACACTGCCAAGAGAGAAATAAACTAACGATTCTTATTAGGGCTGGGCGATATGGCCAAAGTCTTCTATCACGATAGCCTATAGGCTATAGGCCTTTATCTCTATAAATATCGCACACGTTTTCTGGTAATTCAATAAATAAATAGTCTTTATATTAAATAACCACAATGTAAAGTATATTTTTGTATACTCTTGTGTGAAATAAATACTTGACAAATTAAAGTAATATCTCATATTAAGAATTTAAAGGGCGGGTCCATTATTTTTGAGTTTATTGAGGTTTTTATATCATTCTGTAGCTTCCCTGTGGTGCTCCTTATGGATTCAAATTCATATCCAAGTTTTGGTTAAAGTATGTATGTTTTAGTGTCAAAATGCTATTTTCCAAAGCCCTTCTAAAAACTTTTTCCCACGTGACCTGATGTAGATTTCTGCATGATGACGCTGCTAAATGTACAGTATACATACTGTACATCCTTATAGTCAGTGTATTAACGTTACATACAGTAACTTAGATGGCAGTCGGCATGCTCCCAGTTTGGAGAAGCACAGGAGTACCGGCATGGAAGCTAAGCAATGTACTGCTGTGTGGATGCCACATTAGTAGGGAGTATTCATACAATCCCACTTCAAAAAATCCGAACTAACCCTTTCAGTTAATTCCAAACTTCCAAACAGCTAACTTCGATTTAGCTTGTGCTAGCGTTCACATTATTGACAACCTAATTGATTAGCTTACTGTGGTAATCGGAACGGAACATAACACAGATGGACCCGCCCTTTAAGTGAAAAATCGAACATGAGTTTTAAGTGTAATTATAGAGAAAAAATAAATAAATATAGCCCTAGCCTATATCGCGATTGAAACGATATATAGAAAAATATTTAGGCTACGATATAGGTCGTATTGACGATATATATCGTCATATTGCCCAGCCCTAATTCCTTTACATTGACAGGTTATAGATTGTCTTTTACCTGAGGAGATGTTGAGGTCGAGTCTTCCTTTATACCGATCTACCCGTGCGGTGTTTGTCTTCCCGCTGCGATGGGTGGCTATCCATGTATTGTTTGAGAATATTGACCACTCGATTGAGGAAAGGTTCCATGATGTGTCGGCTCCTGAGGGCAAGATGACGGTGTCCCCAAGGTACCCAGAGACTTCCCTGAGGGATTCAGCTAGTGCCACTGTAAAACATTAAAAAAAGATTCAGCATCATCACACCAAGTCTCTCAGATTTAATACAATAAAAAACAGCTGATCTTTGGAGACATTTTAAAGAAAGATGGCAAAGACAACTAAGCACAAATCTACAGTTTCAGCTTCATTTGGTGGATACGTGTTTGTAACTGCTCTGCTGTTTACCATGTTCACCCTTAATTTTGGGTGTTAGCATGCTAACAGCACTAAACACAATCCTCAAGGGATTTTGAATATCTGTAGCAAAATCCATCACATTTTGATGACTGAGTGCCAATTCAGGGAGCCAGCATATGATTGAGGGTAGCACAGGAAAAGTGCACACATTAAACAAAATATTTTTTCCATCTCACTTTCACATTTAACTGCCGAGTTGTCCACTGAAATCGCTATCTTGAGCTAACAGCACAAGTTTTGCTGACAGAACGTAATTCCTGCGATGCTCCTGACGTGCCACTAGTTGCCATGCAACCAAAGGCTTTCTACAAGTTGTCATTGACAGACAGACAGACGCTTCTGAGGGGGGCGCAGTTTGACACAGTAGTGCTTGAGTAGTGTATTAAATGTAAGCTATTGAAAGTGAAAGTATTGAAATGGCCCACGGATGATTAAAGTATAATGCATGCATTTCATGTCACGTTCAGGGGCCGCACTTTGAGAAACTATGTACTGTACTATGCCATTTTTTTTATGACATACTGTATTATGACAATATTTATGACATTTGTTATGACATACTATATTATGACTTTTTTATGAGATACTATTCTATGCCTTTTTAGAGAATTTTTTAATTACATTTTTTATGAAATACTGACTTTTTCAATATACTATGGCATTTGTAAGACGATTTTTTCAACATACTATATTATGACCTTTTTTTTTTTTTAATTTTTTCGACATTCTATAGTATGACTTTTTAAAATGTTCTACATACTATACTATGACTTTTTTTCGACATAATATACTATGACTTTTAAAAAAAAAAATTGACATATACTATGACTTTTCTTCGACATACTATACTATGACTTCTTTAAAAAGAATTTAGCATACTATACTATGACTTTTTATTCAACATACTGTACTATGACTTTTTTTCGACATACTATACTATGACTTTTTTTTTACATACTATACAATGACTTTTTTTCGAATTACTATACTATGACTTTTTCGACATACTATACTGACTTTTTATTTTTTTTGACGTATTGACTATTTTTAATATACTATACTATCACTATTTTTTCAACATACTATACTATGACTTTATTTTTTTTTGACATAATGACTTTTTTCAATATACTATACTATCACCTTTTTTTCGACATGCCATACTATGACTTTTATTGTTTTGACATACTATACTATGACTTTTATATAATTTTTTCCACATACTATACTATGACTTTTTTTCGACATACTATACCATGATTTTTTTAATTTTTCAACATACTATACTATGACATTTCTTCGACAAACTATACTATGACTTTTTTAAAATTTTTGTAACATACTATACTCTGCCTTTTTTTTCTTCGACATGCTATACTATGACTTTTTTTAATCTTTCGACATGCTTTACTATGACTTTTTTTAATTTTTTTTTCGACATACTAAGCTCTGACTTTTTATTCAACATACTGTACTATTACTTTTTTTCGACATACTATACTATGCCTTTTTTTTTGTTCGACATGCTATACTATGACTTTTTTTCGACATACTATACTATGACTTTTTTTGACATACTATACTATAACTTTCTTTTAAAAAAAATTCGACAAACTATACTCTGACTTTCTTATTTTTTTAACATACTATAATATGACTTTTTTTCAACATACTGTACTATGCCTTTTTTTTGTTCAACATGCTATACTATGACTTTTTATTTTTTTCCACATACTATACTATGACTTTTTATTCAACATACTGTACTATGACTTTCTTTCAACATACTATACTATGCCTTCTTTTTGTTCGACATGCTATACTATGACTTTTTTATTTTTTTCGACATGCTATACTATTCCTTTTTTTTCGACCTACTACACGGTGACATTTTTGGACATACTATACGATGACTTTTTTTTAAATTATTTTCGACAAACTATATTCTGATTTTCTTATTTTTTTTAACATACAATACTATGACTTTTTCTTATTTTTTGCGACATACTGTACTATGACTTTTTTTGACATCCTATACTATGACTTTTTTTTTTTAATTATTTTCGACAAACTATACTCTGACTTTCTTATTTTTTTTAACATACTATACTATGACTTTCTTTCAACATACTGTACTATGCCTTTTTTTTTCGACATGCTATACTATGACTTTTTATTCAACATACTGTACTATGACTTTTTTTCGACCTACTATACTATGACTTTTGTTTTATATACTATACTATTACTATTTTTTCGACACACTATACTATGACTTCTTTGATTTTTTCGACATACTATACTATCACTTTTTTTGACATACTATACTATGACTTTTATTGTTTTGACATACTATACTATGACTTTTAAATAATGTTTTCCACATACTATACTATGACTTTTTTTCGACGTACTATACCATGATTTTTTTACTTTTTCAACATACTATACTATGACATTTCTTCGACAAACTATACTATGACTTTTTTAAAATTTTTGTAACATACTATACTCTGCCTTTTTTTTCTTCGACATGCTATACTATGACTTTTTTTTAAATTTTTTCAACATACTAAGCTCTGACTTTTTATTCAACATACTGTACTATTACTTTTGTTCGACATACTATACTATGCCTTTTTTTTGTTCGACATGCTATACTATGACTTTTTTTCGACATAATATACTATTTTTTTTTATTGACATACTATACAATGACTTTCTTTTAAAAAAATTTCGACAAACTATACTCTGACTTTCTTATTTTATTAACATACTATAATATGACTTTCTTTCAACATACTGTACTATGCCTTTTTTTTGTTCAACATGCTATACTATGACTTTCATTTTTTTCAACATACTAAGCTCTGACTTTTTATTCAACATACTGTACTATTACTTTTTTTCGACATATTATACTATGCCTTTTTTTTTGTTCGACATGCTATACTATGACTTTTTTTCGACTTACTATACTATGACTTTTTTCATTTTGTTCAACATGCTATACTGTGACTTTTTTTTATTTTTTTTTAGACATACTATACTATGACTTTTTTCGACATACTATACCATGATTTTTTTTGTTCGACTTGCTATACTATGACTTTTTTTATTTTTTTCGACATGCTATACTATGATTTTTTTTCAATCTACTATACTATGACTTTTTTTTTCAACATGCTATACTATGACTTTTTATTTTTTTCGACATACTATACTATGACTTTTTATTCAACATACTGTACTATGACTTTCTTTCAACATACTATACTATGCCTTTTTTTTGTTCGACATGCTATACTATGACTTTTTTAATTTTTTTCGACATGCTATACCATGACTTTTTTTAGACATACTATACTATGACTTTTTCTTATTTTTTCGAGATACTGTACTATGACTTTTTTGACATACTATACTATGATTTTTTTATTTTTTTCGACATGCTATACTATGATTTTTTTTCGACCTATTACAGTATACTATGACTTTTTTTCCATCTACCTTACTATGACTTTTTTATTTTTTTCGACATGCTATGCTATGACTTTTTTAATTTTTCGACATGCTATACTATGACTTGTTTTATTTTTTTCGACATACTATACTATGACTTTTTATTCAACATACTGTACTATTACTTTTTTTCGACATACTATACTTTGCCTTTTTTTTGTTCGACATGCTATTCTATGACTTTTTTTATTTTGTTCGACATGCTATACTATGACTTTTTTTTATTTTTTTTAGACATACTAAACTATGACTTCTTTAATTTTTTTGACATACTATACTATGACTTTTTTTCGACATACTATACCATGATTTTTTTACTTTTTCAACATACTATACTATGACTTTTCTTCGACAAACTACACTTAGAATTTTTTAAAATCTTTATGACATACTATACTATGACTTTTTTTTCTTTTTTTGGAAATACAATACTATGACTTCTTTAATTTTTTCGACATACTATACTATGACTTTTTTACGACATACTATACCATGATTTTTTTACTTTTTCAACATACTATACTATGACTTTTCTTCGACAAACTACACTTAGAATTTTTTCAAATCTTTATAACATACTATACTCTGCCTTTTTATTTTCGACATACTATACTTTGCCTTTTTTTTGTTCGACATGCTATTCTATGACTTTTTTTATTTTTTTCGACATGCTATACTATGACTTTTTTTCAACATACTATACTATGACTTTTTTCATTTTGTTCGACATGCTATACTATGACTTTTTTTTATTTTTTTTAGACATACTAAACTATGACTTCTTTAATTTTTTTGACATACTATACTATGACTTTTTTTCGACATACTATACCATGATTTTTTTACTTTTTCAACATACTATACTATGACTTTTCTTCGATAAACTACACTTAGAATTTTTTAAAATCTTTATGACATACTATACTATGACTTTTTTTTCTTTTTTTGGAAATACAATACTATGACTTCTTTAATTTTTTCGGCATACTATACTATGACTTTTTTACGACATACTATACCATGATTTTTTTACTTTTTCAACATACTATACTATGACTTTTCTTCGACAAACTACACTTAGAATTTTTTCAAATCTTTATAACATACTATACTCTGCCTTTTTATTTTCGACATACTATACTATGACTTTTTTTTGCTCGACATGCTACACTATGACTTTTTTTATTTTTTTTGACATGCTATACTATGACTTTTTTTCAACTTACTATACTATGACTTTTTTTTCAACATGCTATACTATGACTTTTTTTTTTTTTCAACATACTATACTATGACTTTTTATGCAGCATACTGTACTATGACTTTCTTTCAACCTACTATACTATGACTTTTTTTTCAACATGCTATACTATGAATTTTTTTAAATTTTTTCGACATGCTATACTATGACTTTTTTCGACATAGTATACCTTTTTTTTTTTTACTTTTTTGACATACTATACTATGACTTTTCTTCGACAAACAACTCAATGACTTTTTTAAAATTTTTGTAAAATACTTTACTCTGACTTTTTTTTCTTCGACATGCTATACTATGACTTTTTAATTTTTCGACATGCTATACTATGCCTTTTTTTTGTTCGACATGCTATACTATGACTTTTTTATTTCTTTCAACATACTATACTATGACTTTTTTTCAACCTACCTTACTATGACTTTTTTTTTGTTCTACATGCTATACTATGTCTTTTTTTTAATTTTTTCAGACATACTATACTATGACTTTTTCTTATTTTTTCGACATACTATACTATGACATTTCTTGACATACTATACGATGACTTATTTTTAAATTGTTTTCGACAAACTATACTATGACTTTCTTATTTTTTTAACATACAATACTATGACTTTTTCTTATTTTTTCGACATGCTATAATATGACTTTTTTTATTTTTTTTAGACATACTAAACTATGACTTCTTTAATTTTTTTGACATACTATACTATGACTTTTTTTCGACATACTATACCATGATTTTTTTACTTTTTCAACATACTATACTATGACTTTTCTTCGACAAACTACACTTAGAATTTTTTTAAATCTTTATAACATACTATACTATGACTTTTTTTTCTTTTTTTAGAAATACTGTACTATGACTTCTTTAATTTTTTCGACATACTATACTATGACTTTTTTTCAACCTACTATACTATGACTTTTTTCATTTTGTTCGACATGCTATACTATGACTTTTTTTATTTTTTTCGACATGCTATACTATGACTTTTTTTCAATCTACTATACTATGACTTTTTTTTCAACATGCTATACTATGACTTTTTTTTTTTTCGACATACTATACTATGACTTTTTATTCAACATACTGTACTATGACTTTCTTTCAACATACTATACTATGCCTTTTTTTTGTTCGACATGCTATACTATGACTTTTTATTCAACATACTATACTATGACTTTCTTTCAACATACTGTACTATGCCTTTTTTTTGTTCAACATGCTATACTATGACTTTCATTTTTTTCGACATACTATACTATGACTTTTTATTCAACATACTGTACTATGACTTTCTTTCAACATACTATACTATGCCTTTTTTTTTGTTCGACATGCTATACTATGACTTTTTTATTTTTTTTGACATGCTATACTATGACTTTTTTTCAACTTACTATACTATGACTTTTTTTTCAACATGCTATACTATGAATTTTTTTTTTTTTCGACATACTATACTATGACTTTTTATGCAGCATACTGTACTATGACTTTCTTTCAACCTACTATACTATGACTTTTTTTTCAACATGCTATACTATGAATTTTTTAATTTTTTTCGACATGCTATACTATGACTTTTTTCGACATAGTATACCTTTTTTTTTTTTACTTTTTTGACATACTATACTATGACTTTTCTTCGACAAACAACTCAATGACTTTTTTAAAATTTTTGTAAAATACTTTACTCTGACTTTTTTTCTTCGACATGCTATACTATGACTTTTTAATTTTTCGACATGCTATACTATGACTTTTTTTATTTTTTTCGACATACTATACTATGACTTTTTATTTAACATACTGTACTATTACTTTTTTTCGACATACTATACTATGCCTTTTTTTTGTTCGACATGCTATACTATGACTTTTTTATTTCTTTCAACATACTATACTATGACTTTTTTTCAACCTACCTTACTATGACTTTTTTTTTGTTCTACATGCTATACTATGTCTTTTTTTTAATTTTTTCAGACATACTATACTATGACTTTTTCTTATTTTTTCGACATACTATACTATGACATTTCTTGACATACTATACGATGACTTATTTTTAAATTGTTTTCGACAAACTATACTATGACTTTCTTATTTTTTTAACATACAATACTATGACTTTTTCTTATTTTTTCGACATGCTATACTATGACTTTTTTTATTTTTTTTAGACATACTAAACTATGACTTCTTTAATTTTTTTGACATACTATACTATGACTTTTTTTCGACATACTATACCATGATTTTTTTACTTTTTCAACATACTATACTATGACTTTTCTTCGACAAACTACACTTAGAATTTTTTTAAATCTTTATAACATACTATACTATGACTTTTTTTTCTTTTTTTAGAAATACTGTACTATGACTTCTTTAATTTTTTCGACATACTATACTATGACTTTTTTTCAACCTACTATACTATGACTTTTTTCATTTTGTTCGACATGCTATACTATGACTTTTTTTATTTTTTTCGACATGCTATACTATGACTTTTTTTCAATCTACTATACTATGACTTTTTTTTCAACATGCTATACTATGACTTTTTTTTTTTTCGACATACTATACTATGACTTTTTATTCAACATACTGTACTATGACTTTCTTTCAACATACTATACTATGCCTTTTTTTTGTTCGACATGCTATACTATGACTTTTTATTCAACATACTATACTATGACTTTCTTTCAACATACTGTACTATGCCTTTTTTTTGTTCAACATGCTATACTATGACTTTCATTTTTTTCGACATACTATACTATGACTTTTTATTCAACATACTGTACTATGACTTTCTTTCAACATACTATACTATGCCTTTTTTTTTGTTCGACATGCTATACTATGACTTTTTTATTTTTTTCGACATGCTATACTATGATTTTTTTTCGACCTATTACAGTATACTATGACTTTTTTTCCACCTACCTTACTATGACCTTTTTATTTTTTTTCGACATGCTATGCTATGACTTTTTTAATTTTTCGACACGCTATACTATGACTTGTTTTATTTTTTTCGACATACTATACTATGACTTTTTATTCAATATACTGTACTATTACTTTTTTTCGACATACTATACTATGCC
Source organism: Sebastolobus alascanus (assembly GCA_916701645.2). Lineage (NCBI taxonomy): Eukaryota > Metazoa > Chordata > Actinopteri > Perciformes > Sebastidae > Sebastolobus > Sebastolobus alascanus. The sequence continues at coordinate 2,274,969 of CAKAOJ020000124.1, forward strand.
TTTTTTTTGTTCGACATGCTATTCTATGACTTTTTTTATTTTTTTCGACATGCTGTACTATGACTTTTTTTCAACCTACTATACTATGACTTTTTTCATTTTGTTCGACATGCTATACTATGACTTTTTTTTCTTTTTTTTAGACATACTAAACTATGACTTCTTTAATTTTTTTGACATACTATACTATGCCTTTTTTTTTGTTCGACATGCTATACTATGACTTTTTTTATTTTTTTCGACATGCTATACTATGACTTTTTTTCAACCTACTATACTATGACTTTTTTTTCAACATGCTATACTATGACTTTTTTTTCAACATGCTATACTATGACTTTTTTTTTTTTTCGACATACTATACTATGACTTTTTATGCAGCATACTGTACTATGACTTTCTTTCAACCTACTATACTATGACTTTTTTTTCAACATGCTATACTATGAATTTTTTTATTTTTTTTAGACATACTAAACTATGACTTCTTTAATTTTTTTGACATACTATACTATGACTTTTTTTCGACATACTATACCATGATTTTTTTACTTTTTCAACATACTATACTATGACTTTTCTTCGACAAACTACACTTAGAATTTTTTAAAATCTTTATAACATACTATACTATGACTTTTTTTTCTTTTTTTAGAAATACTGTACTATGACTTCTTTAATTTTTTCGACATACTATACTATGACTTTTTTTCAACCTACTATACTATGACTTTTTTCATTTTGTTCGACATGCTATACTATGACTTTTTTTTATTTTTTTCGACATGCTATACTATGACTTTTTTTCAATCTACTATACTATGACTTTTTTTTCAACATGCTATACTATGAATTTTTTCATTTTGTTCGACATGCTATACTATGACTTTTTTTTATTTTTTTCGACATGCTATACTATGACTTTTTTTCAATCTACTATACTATGACTTTTTTTTCAACATGCTATACTATGACTTTTTTTTTTTTCGACATACTATACTATGACTTTTTATTCAACATACTGTACTATGACTTTCTTTCAACATACTATACTATGCCTTTTTTTTGTTCGACATGCTATACTATGACTTTTTATTCAACATACTATACTATGACTTTCTTTCAACATACTGTACTATGCCTTTTTTTTGTTCAACATGCTATACTATGACTTTCATTTTTTTCGACATACTATACTATGACTTTTTATTCAACATACTGTACTATGACTTTCTTTCAACATACTATACTATGCCTTTTTTTTTGTTCGACATGCTATACTATGACTTTTTTATTTTTTTTGACATGCTATACTATGACTTTTTTTCAACTTACTATACTATGACTTTTTTTTCAACATGCTATACTATGACTTTTTTTTTTTTTCGACATACTATACTATGACTTTTTATGCAGCATACTGTACTATGACTTTCTTTCAACCTACTATACTATGACTTTTTTTTCAACATGCTATACTATGAATTTTTTAATTTTTTTCGACATGCTATACTATGACTTTTTTCGACATAGTATACCTTTTTTTTTTTTACTTTTTTGACATACTATACTATGACTTTTCTTCGACAAACAACTCAATGACTTTTTTAAAATTTTTGTAAAATACTTTACTCTGACTTTTTTTTCTTCGACATGCTATACTATGACTTTTTAATTTTTCGACATGCTATACTATGACTTTTTTTATTTTTTTCGACATACTATACTATGACTTTTTATTTAACATACTGTACTATTACTTTTTTTCGACATACTATACTATGCCTTTTTTTTGTTCGACATGCTATACTATGACTTTTTTATTTCTTTCAACATACTATACTATGACTTTTTTTCAACCTACCTTACTATGACTTTTTTTTTGTTCTACATGCTATACTGTCTTTTTTTTTATTTTTTCAGACATACTATACTATGACTTTTTCTTATTTTTTCGACATACTATACTATGACATTTCTTGACATACTATACGATGACTTATTTTTAAATTGTTTTCGACAAACTATACTATGACTTTCTTATTTTTTTAACATACAATACTATGACTTTTTCTTATTTTTTCGACATGCTATACTATGACTTTTTTATATTTTTTTTAGACATACTAAACTATGACTTCTTTAATTTTTTAGACATACTATACTATGACTTTTTTTCGACATACTATACCATGATTTTTTTACTTTTTCAACATACTATACTATGACTTTTCTTCGACAAACTACACTTAGAATTTTTTAAAATCTTTATAACATACTATACTATGACTTTTTTTTCTTTTTTTAGAAATACTGTACTATGACTTCTTTAATTTTTTCGACATACTATACTATGACTTTTTTTCAACCTACTATACTATGACTTTTTTCATTTTGTTCGACATGCTATACTATGACTTTTTTTATTTTTTTCGACATGCTATACTATGACTTTTTTTCAATCTACTATACTATGACTTTTTTTTCAACATGCTATACTATGACTTTCATTTTTTTCGACATACTATACTATGACTTTTTATTCAACATACTGTACTATGACTTTCTTTCAACATACTATACTATGCCTTTTTTTTTGTTCGACATGCTATACTATGACTTTTTTATTTTTTTCGACATGCTATACTATGATTTTTTTTCGACCTATTACAGTATACTATGACTTTTTTTCCACCTACCTTACTATGACTTTTTTATTTTTTTTCGACATGCTATGCTATGACTTTTTTAATTTTTCGACACGCTATACTATGACTTGTTTTATTTTTTTCGACATACTATACTATGACTTTTTATTCAATATACTGTACTATTACTTTTTTTCGACATACTATACTATGCCTTTTTTTTGTTCGACATGCTATTCTATGACTTTTTTTATTTTTTTCGACATGCTATACTATGACTTTTTTTCAACCTACTATACTATGACTTTTTTCATTTTGTTCGACATGCTATACTATGACTTTTTTTTATTTTTTTCAGACATACTAAACTATGACTTCTTTAATTTTTTTGACATACTATACTATGCCTTTTTTTTGTTCGACATGCTATACTATGACTTTTTTTATTTTTTTCGACATGCTATACTATGACTTTTTTTCAATCTACTATACTATGACTTTTTTTTCAACATGCTATACTATGACTTTTTTTTCAACATGCTATACTATGACTTTTTTTTTTTTTCGACATAATATACTATGACTTTTTATGCAGCATACTGTACTATGACTTTCTTTCAACCTACTATACTATGACTTTTTTTTCAACATGCTATACTATGAATTTTTTAATTTTTTTCGACATGCTATACTATGACTTTTTTCGACATAGTATACCTTTTTTTTTTTTACTTTTTTGACATACTATACTATGACTTTTCTTCGACAAACAACTCAATGACTTTTTTAAAATTTTTGTAAAATACTTTACTCTGACTTTTTTTTCTTCGACATGCTATACTATGACTTTTTAATTTTTCGACATGCTATACTATGACTTTTTTTATTTTTTTCGACATACTACACTATGACTTTTTATTTAACATACTGTACTATTACTTTTTTTCGACATACTATACTATGCCTTTTTTTTGTTCGACATGCTATACTATGACTTTTTTATTTCTTTCAACATACTATACTATGACTTTTTTTCAACCTACCTTACTATGACTTTTTTTTTGTTCTACATGCTATACTATGTCTTTTTTTTAATTTTTTCAGACATACTATACTATGACTTTTTCTTATTTTTTCGACATACTATACTATGACATTTCTTGACATACTATACGATGACTTATTTTTAAATTGTTTTCGACAAACTATACTATGACTTTCTTATTTTTTTAACATACAATACTATGACTTTTTCTTATTTTTTCGACATGCTATACTATGACTTTTTTTATTTTTTTTAGACATACTAAACTATGACTTCTTTAATTTTTTTGACATACTATACTATGCCTTTTTTTTTGTTCGACATGCTATACTATGACTTTTTTTATTTTTTTCGACATGCTATACTATGACTTTTTTTCAACCTACTATACTATGACTTTTTTTTCAACATGCTATACTATGACTTTTTTTTCAACATGCTATACTATGACTTTTTTTTTTTTTCGACATACTATACTATGACTTTTTATGCAGCATACTGTACTATGACTTTCTTTCAACCTACTATACTATGACTTTTTTTTCAACATGCTATACTATGAATTTTTTTATTTTTTTTAGACATACTAAACTATGACTTCTTTAATTTTTTTGACATACTATACTATGACTTTTTTTCGACATACTATACCATGATTTTTTTACTTTTTCAACATACTATACTATGACTTTTCTTTGACAAACTACACTTAGAATTTTTTAAAATCTTTATAACATACTATACTATGACTTTTTTTTCATTTTTTAGAAAAACTGTACTATGACTTCTTTAATTTTTTCGACATACTATACTATGACTTTTTTTCAACCTACTATACTATGACTTTTTTCATTTTGTTCGACATGCTATACTATGACTTTTTTTTATTTTTTTCGACATGCTATACTATGACTTTTTTTCAATCTACTATACTATGACTTTTTTTTCAACATGCTATACTATGACTTTTTTCATTTTGTTCGACATGCTATACTATGACTTTTTTTTATTTTTTTCGACATGCTATACTATGACTTTTTTTCAATATACTATACTATGACTTTTTTTTCAACATGCTATACTATGACTTTTTTTTTTTTCGACATACTATACTATGACTTTTTATTCAACATACTGTACTATGACTTTCTTTCAACATACTATACTATACCTTTTTTTTGTTCGACATGCTATACTATGACTTTTTATTCAACATACTATACTATGACTTTCTTTCAACATACTGTACTATGCCTTTTTTTTGTTCAACATGCTATACTATGACTTTCATTTTTTTCGACATACTATACTATGACTTTTTATTCAACATACTGTACTATGACTTTCTTTCAACATACTATACTATGCCTTTTTTTTTGTTCGACATGCTATACTATGACTTTTTTATTTTTTTTGACATGCTATACTATGACTTTTTTTCAACTTACTATACTATGACTTTTTTTTCAACATGCTATACTATGACTTTTTTTTTTTTTCGACATACTATACTATGACTTTTTATGCAGCATACTGTACTATGACTTTCTTTCAACCTACTATACTATGACTTTTTTTTCAACATGCTATACTATGAATTTTTTAATTTTTTTCGACATGCTATACTATGACTTTTTTCGACATAGTATACCTTTTTTTTTTTTACTTTTTTGACATACTATACTATGACTTTTCTTCGACAAACAACTCAATGACTTTTTTAAAATTTTTGTAAAATACTTTACTCTGACTTTTTTTTCTTCGACATGCTATACTATGACTTTTTAATTTTTCGACATGCTATACTATGACTTTTTTTATTTTTTTCGACATACTATACTATGACTTTTTATTTAACATACTGTACTATTACTTTTTTTCGACATACTATACTATGCCTTTTTTTTGTTCGACATGCTATACTATGACTTTTTTATTTCTTTCAACATACTATACTATGACTTTTTTTCAACCTACCTTACTATGACTTTTTTTTTGTTCTACATGCTATACTGTCTTTTTTTTTATTTTTTCAGACATACTATACTATGACTTTTTCTTATTTTTTCGACATACTATACTATGACATTTCTTGACATACTATACGATGACTTATTTTTAAATTGTTTTCGACAAACTATACTATGACTTTCTTATTTTTTTAACATACAATACTATGACTTTTTCTTATTTTTTCGACATGCTATACTATGACTTTTTTATATTTTTTTTAGACATACTAAACTATGACTTCTTTAATTTTTTTGACATACTATACTATGACTTTTTTTCGACATACTATACCATGATTTTTTTACTTTTTCAACATACTATACTATGACTTTTCTTCGACAAACTACACTTAGAATTTTTTTAAATCTTTATAACATACTATACTATGACTTTTTTTTCTTTTTTTAGAAATACTGTACTATGACTTCTTTAATTTTTTCGACATACTATACTATGACTTTTTTTCAACCTACTATACTATGACTTTTTTCATTTTGTTCGACATGCTATACTATGACTTTTTTTATTTTTTTCGACATGCTATACTATGACTTTTTTTCAATCTACTATACTATGACTTTTTTTTCAACATGCTATACTATGACTTTCATTTTTTTCGACATACTATACTATGACTTTTTATTCAACATACTGTACTATGACTTTCTTTCAACATACTATACTATGCCTTTTTTTTTGTTCGACATGCTATACTATGACTTTTTTATTTTTTTCGACATGCTATACTATGATTTTTTTTCGACCTATTACAGTATACTATGACTTTTTTTCCACCTACCTTACTATGACTTTTTTATTTTTTTTCGACATGCTATGCTATGACTTTTTTAATTTTTCGACACGCTATACTATGACTTGTTTTATTTTTTTTCGACATACTATACTATGACTTTTTATTCAATATACTGTACTATTACTTTTTTTCGACATACTATACTATGCCTTTTTTTTGTTCGACATGCTATTCTATGACTTTTTTTATTTTTTTCGACATGCTATACTATGACTTTTTTTCAACCTACTATACTATGACTTTTTTCATTTTGTTCGACATTCTATACTATGACTTTTTTTTATTTTTTTTAGACATACTAAACTATGACTTCTTTAATTTTTTTGAAATACTATACTATGCCTTTTTTTTGTTCGACATGCTATACTATGACTTTTTTTATTTTTTTCGACATGCTATACTATGACTTTTTTTCAACCTACTATACTATGACTTTTTTTTCAACATGCTATACTATTACTTTTTTTTCAACATGCTATACTATGACTTTTTTTTTTTTTCGACATACTATACTATGACTTTTTATGCAGCATACTGTACTATGACTTTCTTTCAACCTACTATACTATGACTTTTTTTTCAACATGCTATACTATGAATTTTTTAATTTTTTTCGACATGCTATACTATGACTTTTTTCGACATAGTATACCTTTTTTTTTTTTACTTTTTTGACATACTATACTATGACTTTTCTTCAACAAACAACTCAATGACTTTTTTAAAATTTTTGTAAAATACTTTACTCTGACTTTTTTTTCTTCGACATGCTATACTATGACTTTTTAATTTTTCGACATGCTATACTATGACTTTTTTTATTTTTTTCGACATACTACACTATGACTTTTTATTTAACATACTGTACTATTACTTTTTTTCGACATACTATACTATGCCTTTTTTTTGTTCGACATGCTATACTATGACTTTTTTATTTCTTTCAACATACTATACTATGACTTTTTTTCAACCTACCTTACTATGACTTTTTTTTTGTTCTACATGCTATACTATGTCTTTTTTTTAATTTTTTCAGACATACTATACTATGACTTTTTCTTATTTTTTCGACATACTATACTATGACATTTCTTGACATACTATACGATGACTTATTTTTAAATTGTTTTCGACAAACTATACTATGACTTTCTTATTTTTTTAACATACAATACTATGACTTTTTCTTATTTTTTCGACATGCTATACTATGACTTTTTTTATTTTTTTTAGACATACTAAACTATGACTTCTTTAATTTTTTTGACATACTATACTATGACTTTTTTTCGACATACTATACCATGATTTTTTTACTTTTTCAACATACTATACTATGACTTTTCTTCGACAAACTACACTTAGAATTTTTTAAAATCTTTATAACATACTATACTATGACTTTTTTTCTTTTTTTAGAAATACGTTACTATGACTTCTTTAATTTTTTCGACATACTATACTATGACTTTTTTTCAACCTACTATACTATGACTTTTTTCATTTTGTTCGACATGCTATACTATGACTTTTTTTTATTTTTTTCGACATGCTATACTATGACTTTTTTTCAATCTACTATACTATGACTTTTTTTTCAACATGCTATACTATGACTTTTTTCATTTTGTTCGACATGCTATACTATGACTTTTTTTTATTTTTTTCAACATGCTATACTATGACTTTTTTTCAATCTACTATACTATGACTTTTTTCTTCGACATGCTATACTATGACTTTTTAATTTTTCGACATGCTATACTATGACTTTTTTTATTTTTTTCGACATACTATACTATGACTTTTTATTTAACATACTGTACTATTACTTTTTTTCGACATACTATACTATGCCTTTTTTTTGTTCGACATGCTATACTATGACTTTTTTATTTCTTTCAACATACTATACTATGACTTTTTTTCAACCTACCTTACTATGACTTTTTTTTTGTTCTACATGCTATACTATGTCTTTTTTTTAATTTTTTCAGACATACTATACTATGACTTTTTCTTATTTTTTCGACATACTATACTATGACATTTCTTGACATACTATACGATGACTTATTTTTAAATTGTTTTCGACAAACTATACTATGACTTTCTTATTTTTTTAACATACAGTACTCTGACTTTTTCTTATTTTTTCGACATGCTATACTATGACTTTTTTTATTTTTTTTAGACATACTAAACTATGACTTCTTTAATTTTTTTGACATACTATACTATGACTTTTTTTCGACATACTATACCATGATTTTTTTACTTTTTCAACATACTATACTATGACTTTTCTTCGACAAACTACACTTAGAATTTTTTAAAATCTTTATAACATACTATACTATGACTTTTTTTTCTTTTTTTAGAAATACTGTACTATGACTTCTTTAATTTTTTCGACATACTATACTATGACTTTTTTTCAACCTACTATACTATGACTTTTTTCATTCGACATGCTATACTATGACTTTTTTTTATTTTTTTCGACATGCTATACTATGACTTTTTTTCAATCTACTATACTATGACTTTTTTTTCAACATGCTATACTATGACTTTTTTTTTTTTCGACATACTATACTATGACTTTTTATTCAACATACTGTACTATGACTTTCTTTCAACATACTATACTATACCTTTTTTTTGTTCGACATGCTATACTATGACTTTTTATTCAACATACTATACTATGACTTTCTTTCAACATACTGTACTATGCCTTTTTTTTGTTCAACATGCTATACTATGACTTTCATTTTTTTCGACATACTATACTATGACTTTTTATTCAACATACTGTACTATGACTTTCTTTCAACATACTATACTATGCCTTTTTTTTTGTTCGACATGCTATACTATGACTTTTTTATTTTTTTCGACATGCTATACTATGATTTTTTTTCGACCTATTACAGTATACTATGACTTTTTTTCCACCTACCTTACTATGACTTTTTTATTTTTTTTCGACATGCTATGCTATGACGTTTTTAATTTTTCGACATGCTATACTATGACTTGTTTTATTTTTTTCGACATACTATACTATGACTTTTTATTCAATATACTGTACTATTACTTTTTTTCGACATACTATACTATGCCTTTTTTTTGTTCGACATGCTATTCTATGACTTTTTTTATTTTTTTCGACATGCTATACTAAGACTTTTTATGCAACATACTGTACTATGACTTTCTTTCAACATACTATACTATGCCTTTTTTTTGTTAGACATGCTATACTATGACTCATTTTTTTCGACATACTAAGCTCTGACTTTTTATTCAACATACTGTACTATTACTTTTTTTCGACATATTATACTATGCCTTTTTTTTTGTTCGACATGCTATACTATGACTTTTTTTCGACTTACTATACTATGACTTTTTTCATTTTGTTCAACATGCTATACTATGACTTTTTTTTATTTTTTTTAGACATACTATACTATGACTTTTTTTCGACATACTATACCATGATTTTTTTTTTGTTCGACATGCTATACTATGACTTTTTTTATTTTTTTCGACATGCTATACTATGACTTTTTTTCAATCTACTTTACTATGACTTTTTTTTTCAACATGCTATACTATGACTTTTTATTTTTTTCGACATACTATACTATGACTTTTTATTCAACATACTGTACTATGACTTTCTTTCAACATACTATACTATGCCTTTTTTTTGTTCGACATGCTATACTATGACTTTTTTAATTTTTTTCGACATGCTATACTATGACTTTTTTTAGACATACTATACTATGACTTTTTCTTATTTTTTTGAGATACTGTACTATGACTTTTTTGACATTCTGTACTATGATTTTTTTTTTTTTTTTTTTCGACAAACTATACTCTGAATTTCTTATTTTTTTTAACATACTATACTATGACTTTCTTTCAACATACTGTACTATGCCTTTTTTTTGTTCAACATGCTATACTATGACTCATTTTTTTCGACATGCTATACTATGACTTTTTATTCAACATACTCTTTCAACATACTATACTATGCCTTTTTTTTTGTTCGACATGCTATACTATGAATTTTTTATTTTTTTCGACATGCTATACTATGATTTTTTTTCGACCTATTACAGTATACTATGACTTTTTTTCCACCTACCTTACTATGACTTTTTTATTTTTTTTCGACATGCTATGCTATGACTTTTTTAATTTTTCGACATGCTATACTATGACTTTTTATTCAACATACTGTACTATTACTTTTTTTCGACATACTATACTATGCCTTTTTTTTGTTCGACAAACTTTTTTGTCCTACTATACTATGACTTTTTTCATTTTGTTCGACATGCTATACTATGACTTTTTTTTATTTTTTTTAGACATACTAAACTATGACTTCTTTAATTTTTTTGACATACTATACTATGACTTTTTTTCGACATACTATACCATGATTTTTTTACTTTTTCAACTTTTCTTCGACAAACTACACTTAGAATTTTTTAAAATCTTTATAACATACTATACTATGACTTTTCTTCTTTTTTTAGAAATACTATACTATGACTTCTTTAATTTTTTCGACATACTATACTATGACTTTTTTTCAACCTACTATACTATGACTTTTTTTTCAACATACTATACTATGACTTTTTTTCGACATACTATACCATGATTTTTTTACTTTTTCAACATACTATACTATGACTTTTCTTCGACAAACTACACTTAGAATTTTTTTAAATCTGTATAACATACTATGCCTTTTTTTTTTGACATACTATACTATGCCTTTTTTTTGTTCGACATGCTATACTATGACTTTTTTTATTTTTTTCCACATGCTATACTATGACTTTTTTTCAACCTACTATACTATGACTTTTTTTCAACCTACCTTACTATGACTTTTTTCATTTTGTTCTACATGCTATACTATGACTTTTTCTTAATTTTTAGACATACTATACTATGACATTTCTTGACATACTATACGATGACTTATTTTTAAATTGTTTTCGACAAACTATACTCTGACTTTCTTATTTTTTTAACATGCAATACTATGACTTTTTCTTATTTTTTCGACATGCTATACTATGATTTTTTTTCGACCTATTATACTATGACTTTTTATTCAACATACTGTACTATGACTTTCTTTCAACATACTGTACTATGCCTTTTTTTTGTTCAACATGCTATACTATGACTTTCATTTTTTTCGACATACCATACTATTACTTTTTATTCAACATACTGTACTATGACTTTCTTTCAACATACTATACTTTGCCTTTTTTTGTGTTCGACAAGCTATACTATGACTTTTTTATTTTTTTTGACATGCTATACTATGATTTTTTTTCGACCTAGTACAGTATACTATGATTTTTTTTGACATACTATACTATGACATTTTCCACCTACCTTACTATGACTTTTTTTTATTTTTTTCGACATGCTATACTATGACTTTTTTAATTTTTCGACATGCTATACTATGACTTTTTTTATTTTTTTCGACATACTATACTATGACTTTTTATTCATCATACTGTACTATTACTTTTTTCGACATACTATACTTTGCCGTTTTTTTGTTCGACATGCTATACTATGACTTTTTTATTTTTTTTGACATGCTATACTATGATTTTTTTTCGACCTAGTACAGTATACTATGATTTTTTTTGACATACTATACTATGACATTTTCCACCTACCTTACTATGACTTATTTTTATTTTTTTCGAAATGCTATACTATGACTTTTTTAATTTTTCGACATGCTATACTATGACTTTTTTTATTTTTTTCGACATACTATACTATGACTTTTTATTCATCATACTGTACTATTACTTTTTTCGACATACTATACTATGCCGTTTTTTTGTTCGACATGCTATACTATGACTTTTTTTATTTTTTTCGACATGCTATACTATGACTTTTTTTTATTTTTTCAGACATACTATACTATGACTTTTTCTTATTTTTTCGACATACTATACTATGACATTTCTTGACATACTATACGATGACTTATTTTTAAATTGTTTTCGACAAACTATATTTTGACTTTCTTATTTTTTTAACATACAATACTATGACTTATTTTTTCGACATGCTATACTATGATTTTTTTTCGACCTATTATACTATGACTTTTTTTGATATACTATACTATGACTTTTTTTAATTTTTTTTCGACCTAGTACAGTATACTATGATTTTTTTTGACATACTATACTATGACATTTTCCACCTACCTTACTATGACTTTTTTATTTTTTTCGACATGCTATGCTATGACTTTTTTAATTTTTCGACATGCTATACTATGACTTGTTTTATTTTTTTCGACAAACTATACTATGACTTTTTTTCAACCTACCTTACTATGACTTTTTTCATTTTGTTCAACATGCTATACTATGTCTTTTTTTTTATTTTTTCAGACATACTATACTATGACTTTCTTATTTTTTTAACATGCAATACTATGACTTTTTCTTATTTTTTCGACATGCTATACTATGATTTTTTTTCGACCTATTATACTATGACTTTTTATTCAACATACTGTACTATGACTTTCTTTCAACATACTGTACTATGCCTTTTTTTTGTTCAACATGCTATACTATGACTTTCATTTTTTTCGACATACCATACTATTACTTTTTATTCAACATACTGTACTATGACTTTCTTTCAACATACTATACTATGCCTTTTTTTGTGTTCGACATGCTATACTATGAATTTTTTATTTTTTTCGACATGCTATACTATGATTTTTTTTCGACCTATTACAGTATACTATGACTTTTTTTCCACCTACCTTACTATGACTTTTTTATTTTTTTTCGACATGCTATGCTATGACTTTTTTAATTTTTCGACATGCTATACTATGACTTGTTTTATTTTTTTCGACATACTATACTATGACTTTTTATTCAACATACTGTACTATTACTTTTTTTCGACATACTATACTATGCCTTTTTTTTGTTCGACATGCTATTCTATGACTTTTTTTATTTTTTTCGACATGCTATACTATGACTTTTTTTCAACCTACTATACTATGACTTTTTTCATTTTGTTCGACATGCTATACTATGACTTTTTTTTATTTTTTTTAGACATACTAAACTATGACTTCTTTAATTTTTTTGACATACTATACTATGACTTTTTTTCGACATACTATACCATGATTTTTTTACTTTTTCAACTTTTCTTCGACAAACTACACTTAGAATTTTTTAAAATCTTTATAACATACTATACTATGACTTTTCTTCTTTTTTTAGAAATACTATACTATGACTTCTTTAATTTTTTCGACATAATATACTATGACTTTTTTTCAACCTACTATACTATGACTTTTTTTTCAACATACTATACTATGACTTTTTTTCGACATACTATACCATGATTTTTTTACTTTTTCAACATACTATACTATGACTTTTCACAAACTACACTTAGAATTTTTTTAAATCTGTATAACATACTATGCCTTTTTTTTTTGACATACTATACTATGCCTTTTTTTTGTTCGACATGCTATACTATGACTTTTTTTATTTTTTTCCACATGCTATACTATGACTTTTTTTCAACCTACTATACTATGACTTTTTTTCAACCTACCTTACTATGACTTTTTTCATTTTGTTCTACATGCTATACTATGACTTTTTCTTAATTTTTAGACATACTATACTATGACATTTCTTGACATACTATACGATGACTTATTTTTAAATTGTTTTCGACAAACTATACTCTGACTTTCTTATTTTTTTAACATGCAATACTATGACTTTTTCTTATTTTTTCGACATGCTATACTATGATTTTTTTTCGACCTATTATACTATGACTTTTTATTCAACATACTGTACTATGACTTTCTTTCAACATACTGTACCATGCCTTTTTTTTGTTCAACATGCTATACTATGACTTTCATTTTTTTCGACATACCATACTATTACTTTTTATTCAACATACTGTACTATGACTTTCTTTCAACATACTATACTTTGCCTTTTTTTGTGTTCGACAAGCTATACTATGACTTTTTTATTTTTTTTGACATGCTATACTATGATTTTTTTTCGACCTAGTACAGTATACTATGATATCTTTTTGACATACTATACTATGACATTTTCCACCTACCTTACTATGACTTTTTTTTATTTTTTTCGACATGCTATACTATGACTTTTTTAATTTTTCGACATGCTATACTATGACTTTTTTTATTTTTTTCGACATACTATACTATGACTTTTTATTCATCATACTGTACTATTACTTTTTTCGACATACTATACTTTGCCGTTTTTTTGTTCGACATGCTATACTATGACTTTTTTATTTTTTTTGACATGCTATACTATGATTTTTTTTCGACCTAGTACAGTATACTATGATTTTTTTTGACATACTATACTATGACATTTTCCACCTACCTTACTATGACTTTTTTTTATTTTTTTCGAAATGCTATACTATGACTTTTTTAATTTTTCGACATGCTATACTATGACTTTTTTTATTTTTTTCGACATACTATACTATGACTTTTTATTCATCATACTGTACTATTACTTTTTTCGACATACTATACTATGCCGTTTTTTTGTTCGACATGCTATACTATGACTTTTTTTATTTTTTTCGACATGCTATACTATGACTTTTTTTTATTTTTTCAGACATACTATACTATGACTTTTTCTTATTTTTTCGACATACTATACTATGACATTTCTTGACATACTATACGATGACTTATTTTTAAATTGTTTTCGACAAACTATATTTTGACTTTCTTATTTTTTTAACATACAATACTATGACTTTTTCTTATTTTTTCGACATGCTATACTATGATTTTTTTTCGACCTATTATACTATGACTTTTTTTGATATACTATACTATGACTTTTTTTAATTTTTTTTCGACCTAGTACAGTATACTATGATTTTTTTTGACATACTATACTATGACATTTTCCACCTACCTTACTATGACTTTTTTATTTTTTTCGACATGCTATGCTATGACTTGTTTTATTTTTTTCGACAAACTATACTATGACTTTTTTTCAACCTACCTTACTATGACTTTTTTCATTTTGTTCAACATGCTATACTATGTCTTTTTTTTTATTTTTTCAGACATACTATACTATGACTTTCTTATTTTTTTAACATGCAATACTATGACTTTTTCTTATTTTTTCGACATGCTATACTATGATTTTTTTTCGACCTATTATACTATGACTTTTTATTCAACATACTGTACTTTCTTTCAACATACTGTACTATGCCTTTTTTTTGTTCAACATGCTATACTATGACTTTCATTTTTTTCGACATACCATACTATTACTTTTTATTCAACATACTGTACTATGACTTTCTTTCAACATACTATACTATGCCTTTTTTTGTGTTCGACATGCTATACTATGACTTTTTTATTTTTTTTGACATGCTATACTATGATTTTTTTTCGACCTAGTACAGTATACTATGATTTTTTTTGACATACTATACTATGACATTTTCCACCTACCTTACTATGACTTTTTTTTATTTTTTTCGACATGCTATACTATGACTTTTTTAATTTTTCGACATGCTATACTATGACTTTTTTTATTTTTTTCGACATACTATACTATGACTTTTTATTCATCATACTGTACTATTACTTTTTTCGACATACTATACTATGCCGTTTTTTTGTTCGACATGCTATACTATGACTTTTTTTATTTTTTTCGACATGCTATACTATGACTTTTTTTCAACCTACTATACTATGACTTTTTTCATTTTGTTCGACATGCTATACTATGTCTTTTTTTTATTTTTTCAGACATACTATACTATGACTTTTTCTTATTTTTTCGACATACTATACTATGACATTTCTTGACATACTATACGATGACTTATTTTTAAATTGTTTTCGACAAACTATACTCTGACTTTCTTATTTTTTTAACATACAATACTGTGACTTTTTCTTATTTTTTCGACATGCTATACTATGATTTTTTTTCGACCTATTATACTATGACTTTTTTTGATATACTATACTATGACTTTTTTTAAAATTTTTTTCGACAAACTATAATCTGACTTTCTCATTTTTTTAACATACTATACTATGACTTTCTTTCAACATACTGTGCTATGCCTTTTTTTTGTTCAACATGCTATACTATGACTTTTTTTCCACCTACCTTACTATGACTTTTTTATTTTTTTCGACATGCTATGCTATGACTTTTTTAATTTTTCGACATGCTATACTATGACTTGTTTTATTTTTTTCGACAAACTATACTATGACTTTTTATTCAACATACTGTACTATTCCTTTTTTTCGACATACTATACTATGCTTTCTTTTTGTTCGACATGCTATACTATGACTTGTTTTATTTTTTTCGACATACTATACTATGACTTTTTATTCAACATACTGTACTATTACTTTTTTTCGACATACAATACTATGCCTTTTTTTTGTTCAACATGCTATACTATGACTTTTTTTATTTTTTTCGACATGCTATACTATGACTTTTTTTTATTTTTTTTAGACATACTAAACTATGACTTCTTTAATTTTTTTGACATACTATACTATGACTTTTTTTTGTTCGACATGCTATACTATGACTTTTTTTATTTTTTTCGACATGCTATACTATGACTTTTTTTCAACCTACTATACTATGACTTTTTTTTTCAACATGCTATACTATGATTTTTTTTTTTTCGACATACTATACTATGACTTTTTATGCAACATACTGTACTATGACTTTCTTTCAACATACTATACTATGCCTTTTTTTTGTTCGATATGCTATACTATGAATTTTTTAATTTTTTTCGACATGCTATACTATGACTTTTTTTAGACATAGTATACCATGTTTTTTTTTACTTTTTTGACATACTATACTATGACTTTTCTTCGACAAACAACACTATGACTTTTTTAAAATTTTTGTAAAATACTTTACTCTGCCTTTTTTTTCTTCGACATGCTATACTATGACTTTTTTTATTTTTTTCGACATACTATACTATGACTTTTTATTCAACATACTGTACTATAATTTTTTTCGACATACTATACTATGCCTTTTTTTTGTTCGACATGCTATACTATGACTTTTTTATTTCATTCAACATACTACACTATGACTTTTTTTCAACCTACCTTACTATGACTTTTTTCATTTTGTTCTACATGCTATAATATGTCTTTTTTTAATTTTTTCAGACATACTATACTATGACTTTTTCTTAGTTTTTCGACATACTATACTATGACATTTCTTGACATACTATACGATGACTTATTTTTAAATTGTTTTCGACAAACTATACTCTGACTTTCTTATTTTTTCGACATGCTATACTATGATTTTTTTTCGACCTATTATACTATGACTTTTTATTCAACATACTGTACTATGACTTTCTTTCAACATACTGTACTATGCCTTTTTTTTGTTCGACATGCTATATTATGACTTTTTCTATTTTTTTTTACATGCTATATTATGACTTTTTTTCGACATACTATACTATGACTTCTTTGATTTTTTCGACATACTATACTATCACTTTTTTTGACATACTATACTATGACTTTTATTGTTTTGACGTACTATACTATGACTTTTTTATAATTTTTTCAACATGCTATACTATGACTTTTTTTTTTACTTATTATACTATGACTTTTTTCTAATTTTTTCGACATACTATACAATGACTTTTTTCGACAAACTACACTATGACTTTTTTAAAAAATTTTGTAAAATACTATACTCTGCCTTTTTTTTCTTCGACATGCTATACTATGACTTTTTAATTTTTCGACATACTATACTATGACTTTTTATTCAACATCCTGTACTATTACTTTTTTTTGACATACTATACTATGCCTTTTTTTTGTTCGAAATGCTATACTATGACTTTTTTATTTCTTTCAACATACTATTCTGTGACTTTTTTTCAACCTACCTCACTATGACATTTTTCATTTTGTTCTACATGCTATAGTCTTTTTTTTTTTTTTTCAGACATACTATACTATGACTTTATCTTATTTTTTCGACATACTATACTATGACATTTTTTGACATACTATACGATGACTTATTTTTAAATTGTTTTCGACAAACTATACTCTGACTTACTTATTTTTTTAACATGCAATACTATGAGTTTTTCTTATTTTTTCGACATACTATACTATGACTTTTTTTTTTTTCAACATATTATACTTTGACTTTTTATTCAACATACTGTACTATGACTTTTTTTTTGTTCGACATGCTATACTATGACTTTTTTATTTTTTTTTGACATGCTATACTATGAAGTTTTTTCGACCTATTATACCATGACTTTTTTTGACATACTATACTATGACTTTTTTTAAATTTTTTTCGACAAACTATAATCTGACTTTCTTATTTTTTTAACATACTATACTATGACTTTCTTTCAACATACTGTGCTATGCCTTTTTTTTTTCAACATGCTATACTATGTCTTTTTTTTTATTTTTTCAGACATACTATACTATGACTTTTTTACAATTTTTTCGACATACTATACCATGATTTTTTCACTTTTTCGACATACTATACTATGACTTTTTTTGACATACTATACTCTGACTTTCTTATTTTTTTAACATGCTATACTATGACTTTTTATATTTTTTTCGACATACTATACTATGACTTTTTTTTTTTCAACATATTATACTTTGACTTTTTATTCAACATACTGTACTATGACTTTCTTTCAACATACTATACTATGCCTTTTTTTTGTTCGACATGCTATACTATGACTTTTTTATTTTTTTCGACATTCAATACTATGACTTTTTTTCGACCTACTATACTATGACCTTTTTTTGACATGCTATACTATGACTTTTTTATAATTTTTTCGACATACTATACAATGCCTTTTTTTATCCGACATACTATACTCTGACTTTTCTTTATTTATTCGACATACTATACTATGAACATATGGTAGTATGACTTTTGTTCGACATGCTATACCATGACTTTTTATTTTTTAAGACATACTATACTATGACTTTTTTCAAATTTTTGTAACATACTATACTATGCCGTTTTTTTTGTTCGACATGCTATACTATGACTTTTTTATTTCTTTCAACATACTATACTATGACTTTTTTTCAACCTACTATACTGTGACTTTTTTCATTTTGTTCGACATGCTATACTATGGCTTTTTTTTATTTTTTTAGACATACTATACTATGACTTTTTCTTATTTTTTCGATATACTATACTATGACTGTTTTTGACATACTATACTATGACTTTTTTTTTATTTTTTATGACAAACTATACTCTGACTTTTTTATTTTTTTAACATACTATACTATGACTTTCTTTCAAGATACTGTACTATGACTTTCTTTCAACATACTATACTATGCCTTTTTTTTGTTCGACATGCTATACTATGACTTTTTATTCAACATACTATACTATGACTTTCTTTCAACATGCTATACTATGCCTTTTTTTGTTCGACATGCTATACTATGACTTTTTTTATTTTTTTCGACATGCTATACTATGACTTTTTTTTTACTTATTATACTATGACTTTTTTTTTTTTTTTTTACATACTATACTATGACTTTTATTCAACATACTGTACCATTACTTTTTTTCGACAAACTATACTATGCCTTTTTTTTATTCGACATGCTATATTATGACTTTTTCTATTTTTTGGACATGCTATACTATGACTTTTTTTCAACCTACTAAACTATGACTTTTTTCATTTTGTTCGACATACTATACTAAGACTTTTTTTTATTTTTTTAGACATACTATACTATGACTTTTTCTTATTTCTTCGATATACTATACTATGACTTTTTTTTATTTTTTTAGACAAACTATACTCTGACTTTCTTATTTTTTTAACATACTATACTATGACTTTCTTTCAACATACTGTACTGTGACTTTCTTTCAACATACTATACTATGCCTTTTTTTTGTTCGACATGCTATACTCTGACTTTTTTTTTTTTTTTCGAGATGCTATACTATGACTTTTTTTCTACTTATTATACTATGACTTTTTTATAATTTGTTCGACATACTATACAATGACTTTTTTTCGACATACTATACCATGATTTTTTTACTTTTTTGATATGCTATACTATGACTTTTTTTAATTTTTTTTTACATACTATACTATGACTTTTTATTCAACATACTGTACCATTACTTTTTTTCGACAAACTATACTATGCCTTTTTTTTGTTCGACATGCTATATTATGACTTTTTCTATTTTTTTTTACATGCTATATTATGACTTTTTTTCGACATACTATACTATGACTTCTTTGATTTTTTCGACATACTATACTATCACTTTTTTTGACATACTATACTATGACTTTTATTGTTTTGACGTACTATACTATGACTTTTTTATAATTTTTTCAACATGCTATACTATGACTTTTTTTTTTACTTATTATACTATGACTATTTTCTAATTTTTTCGACATACTACACAATGACTTTTTTCGACAAACTACACTATGACTTTTTTAAAAAATTTTGTAAAATACTATACTCTGCCTTTTTTTTCTTCGACATGCTATACTATGACTTTTTAATTTTTCGACATACTATACTATGACTTTTTATTCAACATCCTGTACTATTACTTTTTTTTGACATACTATACTATGCCTTTTTTTTGTTCGAAATGCAATACTATGACTTTTTTATTTCTTTCAACATACTATTCTGTGACTTTTTTCAACCTACCTCACTATGACATTTTTCATTTTGTTCTACATGCTATACTGTCTTTTTTTTTTTTTTTCAGACATACTATACTATGACTTTATCTTATTTTTTCGACATACTATACTATGACATTTTTTGACATACTATACGATGACTTATTTTTAAATTGTTTTCGACAAACTATACTCTGACTTACTTATTTTTTTAACATGCAATACTATGAGTTTTTCTTATTTTTTCGACATACTATACTATGACTTTTTTTTTTTCAACATATTATACTTTGACTTTTTATTCAACATACTGTACTATGACTTTTTTTTTGTTCGACATGCTATACTATGACTTTTTTATTTTTTTTTGACATGCTATACTATGAAGTTTTTTCGACCTATTATACCATGACTTTTTTTGACATACTATACTATGACTTTTTTTAAATTTTTTTCGACAAACTATAATCTGACTTTCTTATTTTTTTAACATACTATACTATGACTTTCTTTCAACATACTGTGCTATGCCTTTTTTTTTTCAACATGCTATACTATGTCTTTTTTTTATTTTTTCAGACATACTATACTATGACTTTTTTACAATTTTTTCGAAATACTATACCATGATTTTTTCACTTTTTCGACATACTATACTATGACTTTTTTTGACATACTATACTCTGACTTTCTTATTTTTTTAACATGCTATACTATGACTTTTTATATTTTTTTCGACATACTATACTATGACTTTTTATTCAACATACTGTACTATGACTTTAGTATACTATGTCATAGTATACTATGCCTTTTTTTTTGTTCGACATGCTGTACTTTGACTCTTTTATTTTTTTCGCCATGCTATATTATGACTTTTTTCCGACCTATTCTACTATGACTTTTTTACATTTTTTTCGACATACTATACTATGACTTTTTTTCGACATACTATACCATGATTTTTTTTACTTTTTGGACACACTATACTATGACTTTTCTTCGACATGCTATACTATGACTTTTTATTTTTTAAGACATACTATACTATGACTTTTTTAAAATTTTTGTAACATACTATACCAGGACTTTCTTTTATTTGTTCGACATACTATACTATGACTTTTTAAATTTTTCGACATGCTATACTATGACTTTTTAATTTTTTTAGACATACTATACTATGACTTTTTATTCAACATACTGTACTATTACTTTTTTTCGACATACTATACTATGCCTTTTTTTGTTCAACATTCTATACTATGACTTTCTTATTTCTTTCAACATACTATACTATGACTTTTTTTCAACCTACCTTACTATGATTTTTTCACTTTTTCGACATACTATACTATGACTTTTTTTGACATACTATACTATGACTTTCTTTTAAAAAATTTCGACAAACTGTACTCTGACTTTCTTATTTTTTTAACATACTATACTATGACTTTCTTTCCAAATACTGTACTATGCTTTTTTTTGTTCAACATGCTATACTATGACTTATTTTTTTCGACATACTATACTATGACTTTTTATTCAACATACTGTACTATGACTTTCTTTCAACATACTATACTATGCCTTTTTTTTGGTCAACATGCTATACTATGACTTTTATTTTTTTCGACATGCTATACTATGACTTTTTTCGACCTACTATACTATGACCTTTTTTTGACATGCTATACTATGTCTTTTTCTTATTTTTTCGACCTACTATACTATGACTTTTTTTCGACATACTATACAATGCCTTTTTTTTATCCGACATACTATACTCTGACTTTTTTTTATTTATTCGACATACTATACTTTTAATTTTTTTCAACATATTGTAGTATGACTTTTGTTCGACATGCATACTATGACTTTTTATTTTTTAAGACATACTATACTATGACTTTTTCTTCGAACAAACTACATTACGACTTTTATAACATTTTTGTAACATACTATACTCTGCCTTTTTTTTCTTCGACATGCTATACTATGACTTTTTTATTTCTTTCAACATACTATACTATGACTTTTTTTCAACCTACTATACTGTGACTTTTTTCATTTTGTTCGACATGCTATACTATGGCTTTTTTTTATTTTTTTAGACATACTATACTATGACTTTTTCTTATTTTTTCGATATACTATACTATGACTGTTTTTGACATACTATACTATGACTTTTTTTTTATTTTTTATGACAAACTATACTCTGACTTTTTTATTTTTTTAACATACTATACTATGACTTTCTTTCAAGATACTGTACTATGACTTTCTTTCAACATACTATACTATGCCTTTTTTTTGTTCGACATGCTATACTATGACTTTTTATTCAACATACTATACTATGACTTTCTTTCAACATACTATACTATGCCTTTTTTTTGTTCGACATGCTATACTATGACTTTTTTTATTTTTTTCGACATGCTATACTATGACTTTTTTTTTACTTATTATACTATGACTTTTTTTATTTTTTTTTACATACTATACTATGACTTTTATTCAACATACTGTACCATTACTTTTTTTCGACAAACTATACTATGCCTTTTTTTTGTTCGACATGCTATATTATGACTTTTTCTATTTTTTGGACATGCTATACTATGACTTTTTTTCAACCTACTATACTATGACTTTTTTCATTTTGTTCGACATACTATACTATGACTTTTTTTTATTTTTTTAGACATACTATACTATGACTTTTTCTTATTTTTTCGATATACTATACTATGACTTTTTTTTATTTTTTTAGACAAACTATACTCTGACTTTCTTATTTTTTTAACATACTATACTATGACTTTCTTTCAACATACTGTACTGTGACTTTCTTTCAACATACTATACTATGCCTTTTTTTTGTTCGACATGCTATACTCTGACTTTTTTTTTTTTTTTCGACATGCTATACTATGACTTTTTTTCGACTTATTATACTATGACTTTTTTATAATTTGTTCGACATACTATACAATGACTTTTTTTCGACATACTATACCATGATTTTTTTACTTTTTTGATATGCTATACTATGACTTTTTTTAATTTTTTTTTACATACTATACTATGACTTTTTATTCAACATACTGTACCATTACTTTTTTTCGACAAACTATACTATGCCTTTTTTTTGTTCGACAGGCTATATTATGACTTTTTCTATTTTTTTTTACATGCTATATTATGACTTTTTTTCGACATACTATACTATGACTTCTTTGATTTTTTCGACATACTATACTATCACTTTTTTTGACATACTATACTATGACTTTTATTGTTTTGACGTACTATACTATGACTTTTTTATAATTTTTTCAACATGCTATACTATGACTTTTTTTTTACTTATTATACTACGACTTTTTTCTAATTTTTTCGACATACTATACAATGACTTTTTTCGACAAACTACACTATGACTTTTTTAAAAAATTTTGTAAAATACTATACTCTGCCTTTTTTTTCTTCGACATGCTATACTATGACTTTTTAATTTTTCGACATACTATACTATGACTTTTTATTCAACATCCTGTACTATTACTTTTTTTTGACATACTATACTATGCCTTTTTTTTGTTCGACATGCTATACTATGACTTTTTTATTTCTTTCAACATACTATTCTGTGACTTTTTTTGAACCTACCTCACTATGACATTTTTCATTTTGTTCTACATGCTATAGTCTTTTTTTTTTTTTTTCAGACATACTATACTATGACTTTATCTTATTTTTTCGACATACTATACTATGACATTTTTTGACATACTATACGATGACTTATTTTTAAATTGTTTTCGACAAACTATACTCTGACTTACTTATTTTTTTAACATGCAATACTATGAGTTTTTCTTATTTTTTCGACATACTATACTATGACCTTTTTTTTTTTCAACATATTATACTTTGACTTTTTATTCAACATACTCTACTATGACTTTTTTTTTGTTCGACATGCTATACTATGACTTTTTTATTTTTTTTTGACATGATATACTATGAAGTTTTTTCGACCTATTATACCATGACTTTTTTTGACATACTATACTATGACTTCTTTTAAATTTTTTTCGACAAACTATAATCTGACTTTCTTATTTTTTTAACATACTATACTATGACTTTCTTTCAACATACTGTGCTATGCCTTTTTTTTTTCAACATGCTATACTATGACTTTTATTTTTTTCAAAATACTATACTATGACTTTTTATTCAACATACTGTACTATGACTTTCTTTCAACATACTATACTATGCCTTTTTTTTTGTTCGACATGCTGTACTTTGACTCTTTTATTTTTTTCGCCATGCTATACTATGACTTTTTTCCGACCTATTATACTATGACTTTTTTACATTTTTTTCGACATACTATACTATGACTTTTTTTCGACATACTATACCATGATTGTTTTACTTTTTGGACACACTATACTATGACTTTTCTTCGACATGCTATACTATGACTTTTTATTTTTTAAGACATACTATACTATGACTTTTTTAAAATTTTTGTAACATACTATACTATGCCCTTTTTTTTGTCCAACATACTATACCAGGACTTTCTTTTATTTGTTCGACATGCTATACTATGACTTTTTAATTTTTTTAGACATACTATACTATGACTTTTTATTCAACATACTGTACTATTACTTTTTTTCGACATACTATACTATGCCTTTTTTTTGTTCAACATTCTATACTATGACTTTCTTATTTCTTTCAACATACTATACTATGACTTTTTTTCAACCTACCTTACTATGATTTTTTCACTTTTTCGACATACTATACTATGACTTTTTTTGACATACTATACTATGACTTTCTTTTAAAAAATTTCGACAAACTGTACTCTGACTTTCTTATTTTTTTAACATACTATACTATGACTTTCTTTCAACATACTGTGCTATGCCTTTTTTTTTTCAACATGCTATACTATGACTTTTATTTTTTTCAAAATACTATACTATGACTTTTTATTCAACATACTGTACTATGACTTTCTTTCAACATACTATACTATGCCTTTTTTTTGTTCAACATGCTATACTATGACTTATTTTTTTCGACATGCTATACTATGACTTTTTTCGACCTACTATACTATGACCTTTTTTTGACATGCTATACTATGTCTTTTTCTTATTTTTTCGACCTACTATACTATGACTTTTTTTCGACATACTATACTATGACTTTTTTATAATTTTTTCGACATACTATACAATGCCTTTTTTTTATCCGACATACTATACTCTGACTTTTTTTTATTTATTCGACATACTATACTTTTAATTTTTTTCAACATATTGTAGTATGACTTTTGTTCGACATGCATACTATGACTTTTTTTTTTTAAGACATACTATACTATGACTTTTTCTTCGAACAAACTACATTACGACTTTTATAACATTTTTGTAACATACTATACTCTGCCTTTTTTTTCTTCGACATGCTATACTATGACTTTTTTCATTTTGTTCGACATGCTATACTATGACTTTTTCTTATTTTTTCGACATACTATGCTATGACATCTTTGATTTTTTCGACATACTATACTATGACTTTTATTGTTTTGACATACTATACTTTGACTATTTTATAATTTTTTCGACATGCTGTACTATGATTTTTTTTCGACCTATTATACTATGACTTTTTTATAATTTTTTCAACATACTATACAATGACTTTTTTTCGACATACTATACCATGATTTTTTTTACTTTTTTCACATACTATACTATGACTTTTCTTCGACAAACTACACTATGACTTTTTTAAAATTTTTGTAAAATACTATACTCTGCCTTTTTTTTCTTCGACATGCTATACTATGACTTTTTAAGTTTTCGACATGCTATACTATGACTTTTTTTTATTTTTTTGGACATACTATACTATGACTTTTTATTCAACATACTGTACTATTACTTTTTTTGGACATACTATACTATGCCTTTTTTTTGTTCGACATGCTATACTATGACTTTTTTATTACTTTCAACATACTATACTATGCCTTTTTTTCAGCCTACCTTACTATGACTGTTTTCATTTTGTTCTACATACTATACTTTTTTCGACATACTATACTATGACATTTTTTGACATACTATACGATGACTTATTTTTAAATTGTTTTCGACAAACTATACTCTGACTTTCTTATTTTTTTAACATACAATACTATGACTTTTTCTTATTTTTTCGACATTCTATACTATGAATTTTTTTCAACATATTGTAGTATGACTTTTGTTCGACCTACTATACTATGACTTTTTTTCAACATACTATACTGTTACCTTTTTTCAACATATTGTAGTATGACTTTTGTTCGACCTACTATACTATGACTTTTTTTCAACATACTATACTGTTACTTTTTTTCAACATATTATACTATGATTTTTTTCGAATTACTATACTATGAATTTTTCGACATACTATACTATGAATTTTTATTTTTTTGACATTCTATACTATGACTTTTTTATAATTTTTGTAACATACTATACTATGCCTTTTTTTCCCATCATACTATACTATGACTTTTCTTTATTATTTATTTATATGAATTTTTCGACATACTATACTATGACTTTTTGTTTTTTTGACATATTGACTTTTTTCAATGTACTATACTATCACTTTTTTTCGACATACTATACTATGACTTCTTTGATTTTTGACATACTATACTATGACTTTCTTTCAACATACTGTACTATGCCTTTTTTTTTGTTCAACATGCTATACTATGACTTTTATTTTTTTCGACATACTATACTATGACTTTTTATTCAACATACTGTACTATGACTTTCATTCAACATACTATACTATGCCTTTTTTTTGTTCAACATGCTATACTATGACTTTCTTATTTTTTTAACATACTATACTATGACTTTCTTTCAACATACTGTACTATGCCTTTTTTTTGTTCAACATGCTAAACTATGACTTTTATTTTTTTCGCCATACTATATTATGACTTTTTATTCAACATACTGTACTATGACTTTCTTTCAACATACTATACTATGCCTTTTTTTTGTTCGACATGCTATACTATGACTTTTTTATTTTTTTCGAAATGCTATACTATGACTTTTTTTCGACCTACTATACTATGACCTTTTTTTGATATACTATACTGTGACTTTTTCTTATTTTTTCGACCTACTATACTATGACTTTTTTTCGACATACTATACTATGACTTTCTTATAATTTTTTCGACATACTATACAATGACTTTTTTTCGACATACTATACCATGATTTTTTTTACTTTTTTCACATACTATACTATGACTTTTCTTCGACAAACTACACTATGACTTTTTTAAAATTTTTGTAAAATACTATACTCTGCCTTTTTTTTCTTCGACATGCTATACTATGACTTTTTAAGTTTTCGACATGCTATACTATGACTTTTTTTTATTTTTTTGGACATACTATACTATGACTTTTTATTCAACATACTGTACTATTACTTTTTTTGGACATACTATACTATGCCTTTTTTTTGTTCGACATGCTATACTATGACTTTTTTATTACTTTCAACATACTATACTATGCCTTTTTTTCAGCCTACCTTACTATGACTGTTTTCATTTTGTTCTACATACTATACTTTTTTCGACATACTATACTATGACATTTTTTGACATACTATACGATGACTTATTTTTAAATTGTTTTCGACAAACTATACTCTGACTTTCTTATTTTTTTAACATACAATACTATGACTTTTTCTTATTTTTTCGACATTCTATACTATGAATTTTTTTCAACATATTGTAGTATGACTTTTGTTCGACCTACTATACTATGACTTTTTTTCAACATACTATACTGTTACCTTTTTTCAACATATTGTAGTATGACTTTTGTTCGACCTACTATACTATGACTTTTTTTCAACATACTATACTGTTACTTTTTTTCAACATATTATACTATGATTTTTTTCGAATTACTATACTATGAATTTTTCGACATACTATACTATGAATTTTTATTTTTTTGACATTCTATACTATGACTTTTTTATAATTTTTGTAACATACTATACTATGCCTTTTTTTCCCATCATACTATACTATGACTTTTCTTTATTATTTATTTATATGAATTTTTCGACATACTATACTATGACTTTTTGTTTTTTTGACATATTGACTTTTTTCAATGTACTATACTATCACTTTTTTTCGACATACTATACTATGACTTCTTTGATTTTTGACATACTATACTATGACTTTCTTTCAACATACTGTACTATGCCTTTTTTTTTGTTCAACATGCTATACTATGACTTTTATTTTTTTCGACATACTATACTATGACTTTTTATTCAACATACTGTACTATGACTTTCATTCAACATACTATACTATGCCTTTTTTTTGTTCAACATGCTATACTATGACTTTCTTATTTTTTTAACATACTATACTATGACTTTCTTTCAACATACTGTACTATGCCTTTTTTTTGTTCAACATGCTAAACTATGACTTTTATTTTTTTCGCCATACTATATTATGACTTTTTATTCAACATACTGTACTATGACTTTCTTTCAACATACTATACTATGCCTTTTTTTTGTTCGACATGCTATACTATGACTTTTTTATTTTTTTCGAAATGCTATACTATGACTTTTTTTCGACCTACTATACTATGACCTTTTTTTGATATACTATACTGTGACTTTTTCTTATTTTTTCGACCTACTATACTATGACTTTTTTTCGACATACTATACTATGACTTTCTTATAATTTTTTCGACATACTATACAATGACTTTTTTTCGACATACTATACCATTATTTTTTTACTTTTTCGACATACTATACTATGACTTTTCTTTATTTGTTCAACATACTATACTATGACTTTTTTCGACATACCGTACTATGACTTTTTTTTTATTTCTTTCGACATACTATACTATGACTTTTTTCCAACATGCTATACTACATTGACGACAGAACGTAATTCCTGCAACACTCAAAAGGTGCCAACCAGGAGCTTTCTGCAAGTTGTCATTCCTAACTTGACAGACACTTGTTAGGGGGGTGCAGTGTGATACAGTTAGCGTTCGAGTAGTGTATACAATCTATTTAAAGTGTTAGTATTGAAATGGACCAAGGATGATT
The DNA here is from genome assembly GCA_916701645.2 of Sebastolobus alascanus. NCBI lineage: Eukaryota > Metazoa > Chordata > Actinopteri > Perciformes > Sebastidae > Sebastolobus > Sebastolobus alascanus. Next base: position 2,305,675 of record CAKAOJ020000124.1, read on the forward strand.
AAAATATAATGCATATAATGCAATCACAAAATGTTTCAGAGGGCTGCCATTGGCCAACGGGAGGAAAAGTCTGAATCGCCAAACCGTATGAGTCATCCTCTAGCGACCACAAATGTCTGTACAAAATTTCATTGCAATCCAATTAACAGTTGTCCAGATATCTCAGGTTGGACCAACAGAGAGACCAATATTGCCATTGCCTTGGTGAGTTTCACAGAGGGATTAGACATGACGCTAATCATGTTTTTACAACCCTTATATACTTCCTGCTTTTGTTTGTTGATGCATGAATGTCCAAAATAACCAATATATATATACTTCCCTTCCTTTTGACATTAAACATTTAAGCAGAACTGAGAAAATCATTTTAACTGACGAGTTGTTGAAAAATTGATTGGTAGACAGACACGCTATAGATTTAAATATATTCAGAGTAGCCCAGACATAGTGTTTCTGCCTCAGGAAGTCAGGAAGTGACTTATTCCGTTCTGAAATATCTTTTTAAATATTTCAAAGTTTTTGAAAAATTTCACCCATAAGCTGCTGCTCAGTGATATTTTCAGTAAATGGAAACAGAACCTACCTTGGAGGAATAGAATGAGCAGCATTTTGTTCATCGAGTTACAACACACTGACGCAGAGCGATAACACTCTTGCGACTTCCTCTTTACTTCATGCGCTTAACCACGTGCTGTATGAAAAAAAAAAAAAAATTCTAATTTTTTTTTATATACATATATATATATATACATATATACATATATATATATACACATATATATGCACTATGGACACTACAGAATGCAGAATGCAAAATAGACTATTCATAGTATTTTTCTTTCCAATTGCTGTAGGCACAAGGTGTTTGATATTATATACAGCAATGGAAATGTATACAAGTAGTCCTTGCTTCACATTTTTACACCCACACTGAAGTGTTACTTCCTGTAAAGAAAAATGCTCAACAACTTGTGACTCACATGGGAACTTCCGGTGAGATCATTTATTAAAAAACATTTACATAAACTCAGTCCTAAAAAAAACAGTAACAGTAAATAATCTTTTTTGCTTTTAAAAAGACAATATTTTTCCGAGACAATTGTTAGGAGCTTAGATCGAGTACAACAAAGTGATACAAAAAACAGGAAAAATACAACCTTAGAATACTGCACCAAAATGTACACATAAACTGCTTGCTTGTGGCGCGACAATCTCTATCTGTAGTGAAAAAAGGTCATCTCTGAGTGACAAAAGACACAAATGTGCACACATATCAACCTGTGGCCGGATTAACCTGCTGGGGGCCCCTGTTGACCCCTAGTATATACGGCACCGACTAGTACTCTAGAAGTGGAGAGATTAGTCTATTAATCAGTTAATAAACAAATATTAATTTTTTTTTAAAAGCAAATGCAAAAAAAAAAAATCACTTGTTCTGGCTTAACATATGTGAATAATGTTGATTTTCTATGCTGGATAATAATCTAAATATCTTATGGGTTTGGGACCGTTTCTGTGTCAATTACCTCGAAGCATCCTTTGACAAGACAGGGCCACAAGGGTTAGGTAATGAACGACCTATCTTAATTTATGTTGTACATTAACTGTGAAAATTCCTATAGAAAACATTTTAATTAATCAAATTACCCACGCGGAGGGAACCTGTGGATTTTCGGTCGCAGTTGCCCACTTTGTCCGGTCGGTGATGCAGCCACGCACAACCACACACACATATTCATACACTCACTTTGCAAAATATCAAAGACAGTAATTAACATCAAGCTGCCAAAAAGAAGCACATTGGCGGCACTTGGCGGTACAGACCCTTTTACAGTTTGCAAACAATGACGACGTACGTAGGTGTGCGTGCGCATTTTGGCAACGGAAGTACGGCGGAGTGCAATAACTTGTCAAGCTATGTGAGGCGTTAACCACCAGAGATCGCGAATGCAACCTAAATAAATTGACTTTCCAGATCCGTGTGCTATAAGTGAGTGGGTAGAAGACTTTAGCAAGTGGCCCAATATTCAGTGGCCAGATATAAACACGTATTAGGGCTGCACAATTAATCGAATATTAATCGCGATCACGATTTTGGCTTCCCACAATTAAATGAACATGATCGACTGCGATATTGACGTTAAAATGCTCCGCTCATAGAAAACTCTGCTACATAAATCAAGCGCTTCCTAAACTAACAGCTAGAGATGCACCGTAAATCAGCAATCGATTGAAGCCGTCCGGTTTTCAGCGGCCTCATATATCGGTCATCATATTTTTAGCCAGTCACACACACATGTGTAGCCGCCATATGATGGTTTTACGTCGGCACACAGTCAGCGACGTCATTACATTATGGTGTGTTCATGCTCTACTCAGTAAAAATGAGTATCGGGCGAAGGTAAATTACAACGCTATCATGATGTGTTCAAATGTAATCTTTTAAAATGCAGTTTTTGGCGAGAAACTTGAATAAATCCAGTTGTTTAGAGGAGATGTTTTCACAGCAATATAAAATAGATATTAGGGAGAGAAATATGACCTGTTTAACTTCCTAACACTAGCTCTAAGCTGCTTATAATGTATAATTAAAACTACTAATGCCAAGACTTTTTTTTTTTAAATCAACGAAAATATTTAAATAAAAGTACAGTCATTTATTTCCTAATCATTTGAATTGTGTGTTTTATATAACCACTATAAATGACAATAATAAAATAAAAGGATAACATTTAGAGTTTCTGACAGTTGAAATGTAGCACAACATGGAATTGAAAGCAGTGCTTATTTAAATGTGAAATTGCAATAAAAATATTTTGTCCCTAAAATCTATGAATAATCGTGATAAATAATCGTGATCTCAATATTCATCAAAATAGTCGTGATTAGCATTTTGGCCATAATCGTGCAGCCCTAATTTACATTTACGCAAGTTACTACGAGCAACCACGGACGCATTCGGCTCAGAGTCACCAGTTAACATGGTCACTCGTTAAACCGAAACACCTGTTGCTCTGAAACGTTCGTAATCCTGTCAGAACTTTGTAAAACTCGAGTCCGCTGTTGCAATATCGATTCTCACAACCGAACACGCAACAATCAGACGTTTTGATGACGGCAATCGTTTTAATTCAATGTTTAAAGCTAGCGAACTCGTCTGGATGACTGGGGCAAAACAACACTTCCGTTGCCAACATGCGCTCGCATATTTCTGATGACGTCGCCTGTAAAAGGGTCTATTGTGCTGGAGTTTCATCAAGTCCAATTCAAACCTCATATGTAGAGGTGAAAACATCCGCTATCAGTGTGTTACTGGACATACACTGGTCCTTAATCGTACCTACATTGTGCTTAAAAGTTATATTTCTTCTCAGTGCAGTAGTGCATTTCTGTAAATTCTCCAGAAATGAGAAGTGATTCCACACAACCTGAGCAGGAAATAGTACAAACAATGCACAAACGCTCAGTGCATCAAGTCCATCCAGTGTTTCTTACTTCATATTTTCAGTATGAATGTCCACTTTTCTACTTGTCAACTATTCTGGGGAAATCCAAAATAGACGAAGCAGCTCAAAAAGCAGTTTCACCTCCCTTTGATTCAGTCCACGAATCAAGTCAATGTCCAAAAGGTGAGAAAAGACCGGGGGACCTTTAAGTAAAAGACTGACTCCGCCCGTTTGTAGTCGGTAAAGGCCAAATTCGACAGCAAAGTTCAAGTAAAAGGGGAAAAGAGAAGTGAGATTAGCTGTGAAAAAGACTGAGCTAAAGCCTGTCAAGTCTGATTGTGCATTAAAAAACGTCAGTGCACACCCAGAATACTTTAACAGTCAGCACTTAGTGTCTATTTTTATGTTTTTTTTGAGGAACATTAGAAAGAAAAGGTCAGAGATGGGAGTATTTGTCACCTTTTCTTTACTGTAACTTCATGATGTTTTAGCCACGTCATTTGGGTGTCACTCTTGTCAACAAATCAAATTGTGAAAAAAACTAAAAGGTATAAAAAAAAAAAAGATACCCTGAAAGCACATTTGATACATCTCCTACACCGACGTCTCTGACTGGAGCTTCATGACAAACTTGTGCTTTTTGGGGTCGATAAACTCCTCGCCCAGGCGCAGGAAGGGGAGGGGCGTCACCGTGACGACCAGGGAGAAGTCGAGGCGTCTCAGGGAGAAGACTTGGCCTTGACGCAGGGCTGCAGTCACCGGCTCCTCACTCACCAGTGTCCACTGGCGCCCCCTGCTGGTGTCCAGGTACTGGAGGGTGGGACCGGGGCTTAGGTAACGCTCAAGGAAAGCCTGAGAGGGAAAAATATGCGCAAATCAGTTTATAAATAGTTGCACTAATACACGGTCAGTAAAAGTTTAATGTGGCTGAGACATAATATCATGTTGAAAATTTGGCATAACTTTTAGAGCTGCAGATAAAACAGATTTTCAACCCAATTGTATATTTCCACGGTTTTAAAATATATGTTTACTGCTCTAAGAGGACGCTGTTCATCACAGTTCACGGCAAACAGCGTCAACTCATGTGAGATGATTGTTTAAAATATACTTTGGATGATTAAAAGTGAAGGAAAAAATGTTGTAATGCTAGAAAAAGGTTCATAAATGCAGACGAACCATTTTTTTTTTTGATAACAATACAGCACAAAAAATAACTTAAAGGTCATGTTGATAACATTTTTTTATAGACAAATAATTAAAAAAAAATAATACATCCACAGAGCTTTTAGAAAAGTGCTGAATAAAAGTATGGTTTCTACTAAAAAAAAAAAAAAAAATTTAATAATTTTAAATAATTTGGCGGGTCCAAAATGTATGTTTTGTTTATATCTGTGGACGTTTGGTTCCCACTTCTAACAAGGCTTGTGAGCCAATAGTAAAACGGCGTTGGTATTATGTGGTATCTCTGTGTCATCGACAATAGCTTAAAATGTCCGAACAACAGTATCCCGTAGATTTACACTTCATTATATTTAAACAAAACCAACGACAACTACCAACATTATTGTCATCCTGTTTTTTTTAATTTATTACACACACACACACACACACACCTAATGTAGGCCTATAACTACATGTTGCAAAATGAATTTTACTCTACCACAAGAGATTCATCAAGACTCATTCCATTCAACCATAAAATATGCAGGTTGTGCAACGAACTGGCAACCATTTGTTGTGAAGTGAATGCAATGACACGAGGGAAGGGAGAATGCAACATCTAGTGGCTTAATATTATCAATAGCACCTTTAAACTAAAAGCTAAAAAAAAACTCAAAATTTGAAAAAAATTAGGGCTATCAATCGATTAAAATATTTAATTGCAATTAATCGCAAATTAATCACATTCTTTTTATCTGTTCAAAATGTACCTTAAAGAGAGATTTGTCAAGTATTTAATACTTTTATTATCATGGGAGTGGGCAAATATGCTGCTTTATGCAAATGTATGTATATATTTATTATTGGAAATCAATTATTTAGCCTCCTCCGTGACAAGCTAGCATCATACCGTACCAAGGGATTCATTAGGTTTTCTAGTTTCATACGATACCAGTATCTTCACTCTAGCTTTAAAACTGAGCCCGATACAACCTTAAAAATTGCCAGTTGCGTTAATGCTTTAAAGAAATTAGAGACGTTAAAACAAATTTGCGATTACGCGTTATCATCGTGTTAACTTTGACAGCCCTAAAAAAAAAAAAATACAATAAATGAAACAGAATAGAAATGATGTCAATTTAAAATATAAAATAAAAATTATAAAAACACCTTGAAGCTACCCTCCTCTCACCTTGGGGGTCATGTTGTGTGTGACGCAGAACTGCAGGTGGTTGATGATGCTCTCCATGCTGTGGTAGGACTGCTGCCTGGTGGCGCGGAGGTACTTCTGCATGGCCCTCGCCATGGGGGCGAAGATGGCCTGGGCCGCCTCCCTGGGGTCCATCACCTCCCGCGGGTGTTTGGGGGAGGACGCGTTCCCCTCTTCGGCCTGGTGACGCTTGATGTGGGTGAAGGCTTCTTCTACTGCCACCACCAGTCTGGGAGGAGAAACGGCAGAGTGAGTGAGACACCAACTTCGATTTAAAAGAGCTCTTATCAATATGTATTATACCAACAATGGGTCAAATAACAACACATAATGTGAAAAGGGACTGAGCACTCTTGATGAAAAATATATCATTACTGTTTAATACTCATGGGGATCATTTACACGCCATTACATCCTTTTAAATTCAATCTGTATATGTGCTTTCTATGTATAGCTGGGTTTCCACCAAAAGTGACTACCTATCGAGGAACTAAAAGGTTCCTTCAGCCCACAATCCGAAAATACATTTTTCCTCTCATTCACAGCATCGCCGCGCTGTCTCTCTCTTCTGACGTTACCGCTCTCTCTCTTTTTCTCTCGTCTTTTTTTAATGAGTCGGGACGGCGACAGCAAAACCTAACTTCACTTTCAATGTTAATAAACAAAGAGAAATGCTCTCCCCTCGTCCTACAACGCTCCTTGTTTATGAATGAAGCGGTACAGGAGTTGAAGCCATTGCAGCAGAGACGCTGTGTGTGTGTGTTTGACCAATCAGCGACGGTCATCCATGCAAACCCCGTCCCGAAAGTTCCTGTACTTTCAGAAAGTACTACCCTCCAACCAGGGCCTTTTTAGAAGGTAAAATGTCCCCGGAACTTACTCTAGACACTTCCTCAAAAGGTTCCTAGTTCGGGGGGGAAAAGTTCCTGTGTGTGTTATATATATTTGTGTGGGTGCGTCCTCACCTGGCTTTACGTTTGCGGACCCTTCGCTCCACCTCCGCCTCCTCGTAGTAGTACTCGTTGTGGGAGTTGTCTCTTCTCCGAGCGGCGGCCGCGACCATGGTTCTGGACTGACCCGTAGAGTTACTGGTGTTGTTCTCTGTCGACAGAAACAACAAAATTAAAAACGACTAAAAATTTGCGAGCAGAGCAATGCAGAACGTCCAAGGCATGTCTGCACGTTAGCCGTTTATATTCAATGTATAAATTTGGGAATTTACATACTAATTTGCTCATTTTTAGGGGGTGAGGCTCACATGGATTATTATATTATTGTTAACGTAGTTGCATTGCTTGCTGAATGGAACAGGTTAAAGATGAAATACTGTCCACAAGATCACGTTACCTTCCCCCAGGTTGTAGACCTTGAAGGCAGACATCTTCTTGGAGAGGATGGACTTGGGCAGGTTGAGCAGAGCGGGGTTGTAGACCGGGAAGTCAGTGTAGTACTGGTCCAGAACCCACACCGCTGCCCGCTGAATACTGCGAGTCAGAGGGAGAAAAAGAAAGTTCCTCTCTTTAACCGACATATTTCAAAACAAAGCGCCGTTATCGGCTCACATCACCCGTTACAACCTGACAGATTCATGACCTTGGCCTTGGCTAACCCCTAACCCTAACCCTAACCCTAACCCTAACCCCGGCTCCTCCAGTCCGCATGTCGAAGCGCCCTCGATGAATCATCGTCTCTCAAAGACTTGACGGCACTCAAAGAGAGCAACTTCTGCCAATGCTGTGCAATTATATTTGTTCTTTTGATGTTTGAAAATGTTGTAATCATGCATGGGAATATTGTCACTGTGTACGAGGACAAATTGTGCAAACTTTAAAGTGATTCAGGCACATGACTACTGAATTATGTCCATATTATTGCTGTATACAAGAAGCACATTTTTCAGGATCATTTGAAGGTTATTTGTCATTATGTGTCACCTAAATATGGTTGTTCAAAGTGCGGTAGACAGTTAGCAGAGCAGCTGCTATGTCAGACTATTTTATATGTCAACAATATGGTGACATCTAAGGCTCAGTTCAGACCTGGTATTAACATGCGTCCTGAGTGATCGGATCACAAGTGGACAGCTTTAAGTACGTCTGTTCACACCTGGCATTAGAATGCGTCCTAAATGACCACTTGTGATCGGATCTCACTTCCCCGCTCTATATGCAAATAAACACGTAGTAAACACATGGCTAATGCAGCAGACGTTGTGATGTAATATTACATGAATGTCAGTAGTAATATCCTACATATTCATGAATCCGGGTACATTTTATTAACGTCAAAATATAAGGTTATTGTCTACTGGCGGTCCCCGGGGACCTCCGTGCCGCCGACACCGCCACCTTTGCCAGGCAACAGCTGGGTACAGAGCTCCAGAGAGCCGGGGATGAGAGGGAGCGAGGGGCTGTCAGCTCTGTGCAAAGCAGCGGAACAAAAACACCAACACATCTCCGACAGTATGATATTAATGCACTTTGCGTGCCTAGTCTGTAGAGTATGTAGCCTATAGATAAGATATATTTTCATAAAATACAGTTGTACCGACAGGATACAGTAGAGCACAGAAGCCGTTTCCATGCTGCGATGAAGACAAGCGCTCCCGTCTACCCGTCTATTCACATGAGCAGCGCAGTGATCCGGCGGATCCCAGCAGGTCTTCAGTTGAGTAGGCGGTCCTTAATGTGGCCCAGGACACATTCGCGTACACACTGCTAAAAGAATGTGACCATATGTGGCCCAGACCACCTTTGAATGTGGTCTGAGGCCCTGTTCAGACCTGGCTTTAACATGCATTCTGGGTGATCCGATCACAAGTGGAGAGCTCTAAGTACAGGTGTGAACGCACTCAAGACGCATTGATGACGCATCGAGATCCGATCGTTCAGGTCACATTCAGAGGCGAATAGACAGGCAGACACGAGCGCTTGTCTGCCTCGCAGCATGGAAACGGCCTCTGTGTTCTACTGTATTCTGTCGGTACAACTGTATTTTATTAAAATATGTCTTGTTTATAGACTACATCTACAGACTATCAGACTAGGCACAGCAAGTGCATTATTATCATACTGTCGGAGATGTGTCGGTGTTTTTGTTCCGCTGCCTTGCACGGAGCCGACGCCCGCCTGCCTGCTCGCTCGCCCCCAATAACTTTATATTTTGATGTTAATAAAATGTGCCCGAATTCACAAATATGTAGGATATCACTACTGACATTCGTGTAATATTACGTGACAACGTCTGCTGCATTAGCCATGTGTTTACTACGTGTTTATTTGCATATTGAGCGGGGAAGTGAGGTCGGATCACTCGAGACGCATTCTAATGCCAGGTGTGAACAGACGTACTGAAAGCTGTCCACTTGTGATGAGGTCACTCAGGACGCATGTTAATACCAGGTGTGAACAGGGTCTAACACTGAGCCCACACAGGAGGTAACGCGAGCTGCAGCAGCTTCAGTCCTCCATCTGTGTTTACACAGGATGCGTTCAAGCACAGTATTAAGTGTAGGTCAGCTGAGTTTTGGCAGTACTCAGAGCCCAAAACACATTCACTGCAGTGATGTGTGTAAAACAGAAGAAAATAGACTAAAAAATAGTAGCGTTTATGCACGTTTAGCTCCGTCATGTGGAGACAGCTGGACTGATTAACACAGAAGCACGGATGACTGAACAATGTGTCTCAGAATATTCTTGATTTTGATGCTTGTTTTTGGATGCATATGTATTAGTTGCTGTAATCTTGATTTGATTTTGATGTTTGTTTTGAGTGTGCATTTAATCATTTTTATTTTTTTTTGCTTTAATAATTTTTGATTATTTGTTTTTGGGTATCAGAAGAAAAAGAATTTTTGCCTTTTTTGACCTTGGAGTTCAGGAGTGATGAGTGAAAAAGTTTGTTGCTTTATAAATGTCTGAGATCTATTTGGCAGTTCTTGAGATATCCGCCTAATAAACAGACTAATAAACATCCGCAACGTAAGGTAATTATAGTTTTGAATTTTCGATTCGTTTTTATTTTTATTTTAGTTTAGTTTGAGTTAGTTTTCAGAGTGCTTTTGCTAGTTTTAGTTTTTCAGAAAGTTTTAGTTTTAATGTCTCAGAAGTATGTAGCTACATATACATACAAAATACATGGTTGGAGAACTGTGTAGGAATAGCCACAATGTTTAATGTTTACTTTAGTGAAGCAATTGCAGCATAGCGCCATCTCCTGGAATGTCAAGTCCGTTCATTTTCTGTTGTTCAATGTCACAAGAGTTGATGGAAATTCATGCCTAATGTCTACTTTTATCGGTAGTAATGTATTATAGCTAAAAAACTAGAACTGAAATGAATTTACGTTCATTTTTATTTTATTTTTATTAGTTTTTTACCCAGACAATATAGTTTTAGTTTTTCTTTAATTAATATTTTTAAATATTAAATTATATATATTATGTTTTTATTTAGTTTCAGTTTACTAACAGTATCTTTCACTGCTTATTTTCGTTTTAGTTTCAGTTTTAGTTTACTTTATTACACGGCTTTGTTGAATACTCGATTCTGATTGGTCAATCACGGCGTTCTACGGTCCGTTATTTCTTTATAGCAGACCGTTGCTATGTATGACAGACCGTTGCTATGGGCGCAGATGTTGGACTGTTTTTGTGTCAAATTATTGATTTCTTTGCAATGTTTTTTTCTAAATGAGATATCCACCAGGAAAATGTTCAATAAAAAAAAAATCCAACAAATTTAAATCGAAAATGAAAACTAATTTAAAACGGACAAAAAACAAATCATAATTTAAAAATAAAAAAAGACGCACTAACCTGAGGTTTCCCACGTTGTAGAAGCGACTAGCTCCATCTGTGGTCCTCACGACCTTCAGGCAGAAAGCCGGCTGCAGGTGCCTGACCTCCAGCAGCACCAGGGCCAGGTACTGAATGAACAGCAGCGCGTCCACCAGAGACGCCGCGTATCCCACAATCCCCCTGTAGTCCGTCTCTCTGGGCTCCAGCACCCGCACCCCGTAGAAGAGCCAATAGGACGCCACGAAGAGGAAGACCAGCGCCAGCAGCAGGCAGCGGAAGACGAAGAAGCGCGGCAGAGTGGCTCGGGGCGGGCGGAGGAACAGCGCCCACGTGGAGATGAGGAGGATCAGGAGCTTGAAGGCCAGAGAGATGTAAAGGCCCTCGCACGGCGTGCCGCAAGGCTCCAGCGAGTCCCGCCAAAGGAGCTGCGGGAGGGCCAAGAAGGCCAGAGGAGTGACCAGGGCGAGGAGCCCCAGGACGGCGCCCAACGCTGGGCTGAGGTAGCGGCGGCACTCCAGCGGCGAAGAATCCTCTATTTCCTTGGTCATCCGCGTCAGGTCCTCGTTGGAGATGCTGTCCACGGAGGTGCCGGTGACCACCGTGGTGGTCTCGCCCCAGTTGTCATCCTGAGGAGAGAGAGCAGAGAGCAGAGAGGAGCGTTGGACATGAACGGCAGAACACAGCTGAAGAGGAACGATTAAAATCGGACTCTGACCCTGTCGTCTCCCCTGGTGGACTCGGCGTCCAGCAGCGGCTCTCCGGGAGCCTGGATGGTCACCGATTTGTCTGCACGGATGCTGCTGTCGCGACTCTTCGAGCGATGCCGGTCCCTCCTGTCCCTGGAGAAACAGAAGTCAGGGATGGTTTATTATCTATTAACAGACAATTATTTTAAACTGCATGTCCTGGCAGGTTTTGTTTAATCTAGAGCTGCAACGATTAATCGATTAGTTGTCAACTATTAAATGAATCGCCAACTATTTTTTAAGGGGGAGATAGCAGGTCGAGACCACTCGAGAATTGAGAAAAAATTATCAATAATCCCTCCAAAAATACCACATTAAGACACCAAGACCTTGAGGAACACCATAGAAAAAGCCATGCTGTGATTTGGTATCAAAAACTTTTGACGTTTGGAGATTTCTGCAGGAATTGCATTTTTCGACGATTGGATGGCGAGCACTTCTGTTCTGTTAACTGCTCAGAAACCCCCTTATTGTCAATCTAGCTAGGAAAGCCATTCATCCCCTGAATGCTCTAGGTCTCTAGTTTGTGGTTGTTAAGTTTCATGAGGCTGTGATTATCCTAGAGGTCACCACAGGTCATTTTATACAGTGAGGTCACGTTTAAAAAAAAAAATGGTCTCACTATATGAAATGGCTACTATGGGGACTAACATCATCACACATGAATACAGTTGGGCTCATTGGATCCAAAAGAGTCTCAACTTTACAGTGATGCCAAATTTATGTAATTCCAAGACTGTTTAGGGACCCCAGTTTGCAGAAACCAAACATAAATAACACATTTATACTGCATGTAAAAAACTGGAAATATACAATGCTACAATTTGTGCATTAATCGATCAACAGAGAATTATGGAGAAAGCAACTATATACTATGTTTTTCTCAGTCCTCTATGATAGTAAACTGAATGTCTTTCGGTTCTGGACTGGAAATCGCACAAAACAGACTTTTTGAAGACGTCGACTTGGTTCTCTGGGAAACTATAACGGCAACTTTTCACTATTTTCTGACATTTTACAGACTACACAATTAATCAGATTAACCGACAATGAAAGTAATCGTTAATTGCGGCCCTGCTTGCAGTACGGCACGACCTGTGGTCCTCTACCTGTGTTTGCGGGAGCTGCGCGAGTGGGACGACTTGTAGGAGTAGCCCGAGTACGTCGACTCGTTGTCCATGTCGGAGGCCGGCGGTGGGCGGGGTTTCCAGGCCCCTCCTGCCCCCGAGCCGCCGCCGCCGCCGCCGCCTTTCTCCCAGACCACGCCCAGCTGGCTCTTACGGCTGCTGATGGACTTGGTGGAGAGAGCCAGAGGGAGGCGCAGCAAGTCCACTTTACTCCTGAGGGAATCTATCTTGGAGGCCTGGGAAAAAGGACGGGGAGGGAGACGGGGTGAGAGAGAAGAAGAAGAAGATAAATGACAGAAAAGGCGAGTTTGGTAAAAAGGCAGTGTGAGAGTGAAGAGACGGGAGGCAGAAAGAGAAATGAGGAGAGAGAGAGAGAAGGATAATTTGTCATATGAGACAGGAATAAAAGCATCTCAGAGGGAAGTAACAGCAGCAAGAAGAGACACATTGTTAAACGTTGGCACTCGGAGGTGTGTGAAAGTGTTCATTCTTCCTCTTTGAGGGAGTTTTTATGAGCAAGTGATTTGGCCCCGGAGTGTGTTCTCAGCCAATAAAGGGCAACGACTATTCTGGGCTACGAGTCTCCAGAGTGCACGACATGCGGGAGCGGAGCAGCTCCAAAATGTTCCAGTTTCATACGTGAACGATTCACGCAATTCTGAAACATGTACGACCTCGGAGTCTCTTTTGTACAAATATATTATTTTGTTTATGCCGGTTTAGCTTTTATTTTGGCTCCATGTGTGATACATACTCGCCCAGACGCCACATTCCCCAACTGTCCCCCGTGGTCTCCAAGGGCAACAGAGCTTAACTACTACAATGGGGATGAATGGGAGGCTAGGGGTGAGAAAAGACAGGAGGGGGGGGTTTGTTGCCACAGCGACCAGAACATCAACCCTGCACCCCCCACCCTCTCATTCTCCCTCAAATACACACCTCAGAAGACATTGATAATTTACCCAGCTACGATTCATCTGTTTCTGTCCTCTATTTTAAGTGTCCAAAGTCATGTGCTATTATCCAAACCAACGTTTTTCCACTGATGGATTGTACATTTCATTACTTTGAAGTAGGGCTGTCAATCGATTCAAATATTTAATCGCGATTAATCGCACATTTTTTATCAGTTCAAAATGTCCCTTAAAAGGGAGATTTGTCAAGTATTCAATACTCTTAGCAACATGGGAGTGGGTAAATATGATGCTTTATGCAAATGTATGTATATATTTATTACTGGAGATCAATTAACAACACAAAACAATGACAAATATTGTCCAGAAACCCTCACAGGTACTGCATTTAGCATAAAAGAATATGCTCAAATCATAACATGGCAAACTGCAGCCCAACAGGCAACAACAGCTGTCAGTGTGTCAGTGTGCTGACTTGACTATGTCTCGCCCCAAAGTGCATGTGATTATCATAAAGTGGGCATGTCTGTAAAGGGGAGACTCGTGGGTAGCCATAGAACCCATTTTCATTCACATATCTTGAGGTCAGAGGTCAAGGGACCTCTTTAAAAATGGCCATGCCAGTCGTACTCGCCAAAATGTAGCGCAAGTTTGGAGCGTTATTTAACCTCCTTCGCGACAAGCTAGTATGACATGATTGGTACTGATAGATTCCTCGGGTTTTCTAGTTTCATATGATGCCAGTATCTTCACTCCACCTTTAAAACTGGGCCTGCTACAGCATAAGAATCGCAAGTTGCGTTAATGCGTTAAAGAAATGAATTAGTGGCGTTTAAACGAATTTGTGTCAACTTTGCCCTAGTCTGAAGCAATTTTGAGTTTGAAAATCCTAATTCAATTACGCTTCATAATTATGTTGACATTATCCTGTTTTACCCTGCAAATCGAATTATAAAATAATCCTAAATGTATTCATATAGCCTAACGATATCATCATTAATTAAAACTTGTTATTTATGCTGTTGTATAACATTTACAATATCAATATGCAACATCTCAAACTACAAAACATCTTAAATCACGCACTAATTGAAGGTTAATTTGTCTCTGTATATAATGAGGTTAACAGGAAGTGTAACCAGGCGCGTCATGGCTGACTGATGGTACGTGTCCACAGGGGCGTTTTTTATCGCGAGGGATCACCTCGCTTCCTAGTATCGGACGCTTGATGGGCTGCCACTAGACGCAAGGCACTCGGCACCTGATTGGATGAACGCTCTCTCTCGTGGGCTGCTGCTCTCAGCTTTCAAACCGGAACCAACATGGCGGCACGTTTGGGAACTTTCTTATTCGATTCAAATAAGAAAGAGACGGGGATTCGAGAGACGGGGCGCCAATGTGGCGCCCCGTCTCTCGCTGTTTCTCGCTGTTTCTCGCCACGCTACCAGAATGCATTGCAACGGCTGCTTACGTAAAGAATGCATGGGAAGCGTGGAAAAAAAGGACGGAGGCTGTGGACACGAACCATCACTTCTTTCGCCTTTAGAAGAGAGCGTGTCTTTAGATGGCGTGCTGATATATTGGCCATGGCAGAACTACTATCGCAACAACGCATCATCAGTAAGTAACCTGTCTCATACCGGTCTAAACCCAGCACACAAGTGGCATTCACCATGTTTACGCAGGTCATTTACACAGTTATCTGAAGTTAGGAGCGTTTGCTGAATCCGATGTGGCACACTGTACGAGCCCACGGTACGAAACAAAGTAAGAGAAAGTTAAGACAAAAATATGTTCTTGCATGAGGCCCAATGATTTTTTACAAAAAGGTACTTTCTGAATTCCCCGTAGAACAAACACTCTTAATGTAATAGCAAAGCTCCTCACGCTCTCAATTTGTGCCATGACCTCCTGCGTCCGTCTCCCACAGTAGACAGTGTCCAATAATGGATTTCATGTGATTCACACATGGACTTCTCAGCTGGGACGGATCTATAAGTAGACACACGAGGCTGCGCTGAAAATGCATTTCAATTCCAAAGATCTACAATACGTCACACACAGTTTCTCATTCCTGGTGTCAAGTAGAATTTACGATTATTTTCATCGTCGGTTAATCTGATGATTATTTTCTTCATTAATCGATTAGTTGTTTGGTCTATAAAATCTCAGAAAGTGGTGAAAAATGTCGATCAGTGTCTCTCAAATCCCAAGATGACGTCCTCAAATGTCTTGTTTTGTCAACAACTCAAATATATTCAGTTTACTGTCATAGAGGAGAAAAGAAACCAGAAAATATTCACATTTAAGAAGCTGGAATCAGAGAATTAGGACTATTTTTTAATTACTCAAACCAATTAATCGATTATCAAAATAGTTGGCGATTAATTTAATAGTTGAGAAATAATCGATCATCATTGCAGCTCTAGTGTCATCTAGGGCTGTAACTAACGATTATTTTCATTATCAATTAATCTGCCTTTGATTTTCTAGATGAATCGATTAATCGTTTGGTCTTTTAAATGTGAGAAAAATGTCCATCCCAGTTTCTCAAAGTCCAAGGTGACGTCTTTAAATGTCTTGTTTTGTCCAAAACCCAAAGGTATTCAGTTTAATATGATATAAAAACAGAGAAAAGCGGGAAATCTCCATATTTGAGAGGCTGAAAACAGCATTTTCTGCCATTTTTGCATGATAAAAATGACTTCTTCCTTACTTATCAATTATCAAAATAGTTTCTGATTTTTTTCTGTCGACTAATCGTTGCAGCTCTAGTGTCGTCTGTTGCGCAGACTAGAGCTTTAACGATCATGCTGTGGGGATGCATCTCCTCTGGAAAGCGTGTGAGGGTGGAGGGGAAATGAGTGAAGCTAAATATGGAGAAGGAAAACCTGATGTAGCCGGCATGAAAACGGCCACCTGGGAAACGAGTTGTTTTCCAGCGAGAAAATGAGCCCAAGCATAAAAACAGCGTTAATGTCCCGGAGTGTCCGAAGAGACAATGAAACATTAAAAACTCTTCTCCAAAACATCTCTTTCTACATACTGGGCCATCGTCACATCATGGTTACAAATGGAGATCACGCTGACCTGAGAGCCCACGTTCTCTAGTGGTAGTGTTTGCTGGAGCTTGTGCAGACATAAAGCTGCAGTAGGTAGAAATGGTGAAAATATTATGAAACGGTCGCTATATCCTGACAGTAGTGCATGAGACAGGTAATCTGAAAAAAATCATGTGCCTCGGTGTCCTCCGGTGCTCCTAACGGCATCTGCAAGATTTCACAGACCGGAGGAAAACAACCAATCAGAGCTGAGCTGGTGCCTTGCCGATTCATATTTGATCAGCGCTGCGTAGTTTGACCGTTTGATCGGAGTTCGCGAGTGATTGACAGCTGCCTCCGTTGAATGAACAGCCAATAGGAACGCTCTCTCTCTCTCTGAAATGACCTGTGATTGGCCAAAGTCTTCCGTCACGGGCAGAAGTCTAGTTTTCTCTCAGAACACTTGAATTACAATATGCTGAAAGGTTATTATGGTATTTTTGCCCAATGATGCCAAAAATATTCTACCTACTGCCGCTTTAATGGTTTTCCAGAGTAGCATTTAACAATGTAGGAGACACGCAACAGAAGTAATCCTGGTCGGTCATAGTGTAAGCCACAGAACAGCGCATTGTTCATTGTAAATAAAACTCGGGAGGGTTGGCAAGTATGATGACAAAACACTGATTTATTAAGAACAGCAAAAGTAGCCAACTAGGCTGCTGCAGAAGTGAAGAAGATACCGGCCAATTAATCAACTGCTCCAAACTATCGGTATTATATCGGCCTTTAAAAAAATCCACTATCGGTAGATATCTGGTATTATTGTGCCATAAACATAAACATGTCTCTCTCTCCCACCCTGTCTGAGACAGTCAATCCCATCGATCACACCGACGAGCCTCTCCCACTGTAATCAATCCACCTGATTGATTTCCACTGGACTACAACGTGCAGTGTGGAAACACACTGGCCAGGTCAAAATCTGCTACCACACTGTAAAAAAAAAAAGTCAAATAATTTGACTCGAAGGTGACTGTCTTAAAATATTTGACTTATTATGAGGTTTATCAAGTTAATCACTAAACTCTTATTACTACATTTAATATCGGAGTGTATTCACTTTGAAATGCTTACCAACTCTTTTATTCCTTCTGCTATCAGGTTACTAAACTCAGATAGTAGTCATTTCATGTGAGATTTTTATTGACAGTTCCCTTTACATGATAAATCATGTAACAATGTCTACTTATTTATTATCTATTTGTTTTCTCTTTGTCTATTCTATTGCTATTTATTAAATTTTTATTAACTTATCTGCTGTCCTTACCGACATCTGTTTGTCAGTTCTACTGGCCTGTGATTGACACAACATTTCGGATGTTTGTCTGGATGTTTGTCTGTGTGTGTTTGTCTGTGATGGGGTAAGCTGTGAAGTGAATTGCCCTTCTTGGGATCAATAAAGTTGTCTGAATCTGAATCTGACCTCTCAGTTTCTTGGCTGCAGCCTCAGGTGGGTGCTGCCTGCGGGCTAAAAAAAACAAAAAAAAACATGTGTGGCTCCTGGGGGGGGGGGGGGGGCCTCCAGGCCTCAGGGTGGCAGTGGGCCAGCGAGGCGTGGCTGCAGCCTCAATACAACCCTCCTTAAAGCAATCCGAGCCCCAGGCTTCGAGGCCTTCACCTTACAAACACACACTCAGACACATGAATGAATCAAGTGTGCAAAAGCAGCAGAGAGAGACGATATTTAACACCAGTGGAAACGCAGCGAGTCTGAGACAAAGCAAGAACACACCCAGGATCAAGTGATGAGCAAGAGCAACACACCAGACGGTGCGTAAAAGAGCAACATGGATAAAGGGCACGGATAAAACTAACCAATAAGACAGGGTGAATGAGCGAAAGTGACGGTGGAAACGCGTTCACACTGGTGGTTGAAAATCCAGCTTTTAGCGAATCTGTGATCGACTTTTTGCCAGCTCACCAGTTCAGTACACAAACAGAAACGACATTTGTGGGGGGGGGGGGGGAAAGAGGTGCAAATGTTGAAGTTTTTGCATTAAAGCCATTTTTGTTATCATGCAAATGCTCGCACACTCACATTTTACCCATAATGCATGCAGCAGGAATGTCTTACCTTTCAATCCAAGAGGGGGAAAGCTGCAACCCCGCAGCACAAAGAGCCGAGCAGCCGAGCGACAAAAAGTGCCTCCAAATTCACTTTCTCCCGACTCTCATGTGCAGTTTCCACGCTCAGTCATCACCGGAGTGGAACTCGCTCCCTTTTTTAGTGAACGCACTTTGCTCTGTTTTTGTTTTTCGGCTGTTAAATCGCATCTTAAACCGAAGCACAAAAGCCAAAATGTAGCTCATCACCGGCTCCGCATCTGCTGTGTGGCGAAGCCCCGCTGAGCTGAGCGGCTCTGCGCGGACATCCAGCACCGGACCACACACCGTCAAGTTACATACAGTATATCAACAACTTCCGATGGTGATTTTCAAAATAAAACATACATTTTACGTGGTGATTTTCAAAATAAAACATACATTTTACACGGGTGATTTTCAAAGTAAAACATATTTGACGGGGTGGATTTTCAAAATAAAACTAATTTTACAATGGAAGAAACATCAAAAAACCTTTAACGAAATACTTTTAACTGCTCTCGATGAATACATTTCTTAAACCACCCCTTAGAATGTGAAATGTATAGAGTGCTACAGGGATGACGCATTTTTGTAGGACAACCTTGAAGTTAGCATCGCCCTGGGTTCCCTCGACAAAATGCCAACGAGATTTTTCCATTGGGTTTTGGATTATTGCAGAAAATAAGCTCTGTGGCAAACATGCGCTTATGATATGTGCACGTTTTGCTCAGCAAAATAATCTCCACAATTGAACACCACTTTTATGATTTTTGAAGCGGGAATGCAATCACCAGAAGTAAAAAGCTAACGTTAGGCTATAAACAAAGTACGCCACGGTCGCATGAGCGCGAGTATACAAAACGAGGCTGTAAAGGCGGACGAGCTGGCATGAGGACGTTTGGTAGTCTCATTTAGCCAGTTGTTAACAACTCCTTTTTTTAAGACGTATAAAAGCTTCAAAATTCACGAGTGCGGTATTTATTGATGTATTTTATGTCGTAAAACAAAACGTTAAAATCTCTTCAGTTTGTGTTAACCACAGACCTTATTTCAGGCATCTAACTAAAAACCCATTGACTTCCAGACGAGGGAACCGGAAGTCCTACAAGGCTAACTCATTTCCAGGTTTTAGGACTCATTCCTGTTGCACTCTCTAGCCTTCATTTGTATAGCTGGTTTTTATCAGCTGCCCTTAAATATTACATGAAGTGGTTAAACCTATTAATAATTAATGTGACAACAGACTGAGAAACAAAAGCAACTTCTGAATGTTTTTCTCTGATGATTGAATTCAGGTGTTTTAAAACATTTGGAATATTTTCTCCTTAACACAATGTGAAAATGGAGTTTCAAGGTTTGACATAAAGGGACTCTATTCTCCAAATCTCTGCTGTTATATTATATCAAAAATAATTCCTCTTGAAAAACTGTTTTCTTGCAGCATTACTGATCGAGACAAAAATGTACAACAATGACAAAAATCATAACAATGCATGGAAATGCATCATATAATCAGGTGTACAAAATACATGGAAGTAAATCTGTTCAACATTAGATACAACCTTGAAAAATGAGGTGGAATCTATTATAAATAAATTAAAATTGTTTTACTAAATGTACAATTTTACCACATAACAGAAAAACCTTCATCGCTTCTAGATAGGTTCAGACAAATGTAAGATATATGTGCGTATGTTTAAAAATACTTAAATAGCTGCCTATATCTCTATACCTTTTACAAACTTTTTGCTTTTATTTTCAAGCCAAGAATGCTTAATTTCTTAGCAAATGTACCTGACACATTTAGGCCCCACAGAGCATAAAACCTAAAAGCTATTTTTTTTAAACTTCCGTCAACTAGAAGTTGAAAATCCTTTATTAAGGCAATATGACATATCCAAATGTTTAATTCTAAAACTAAAATAAGACTTAACATTAAATGGTGACAAGTAAACTCAAAGACTCACGATCCACATTTTCTCTTTTCTTTATCCAGTTTCTTTTTAATCTCACAAAACACATGAATCTGAGACATGAGCTCTCTTTTCCTTCTGTGCAGCTAAACAATCTCACCAATTTTAAAAACAAGGGAGAAGAAAATAATTTATACATCCTTTTTTTTCTTAATCATATCTACAAAAATAAAATCAAATACGAGGACTAAGGCTTTACAGAAAAAAAATTAACATATATAAAACAAGTGGGTCTGATCTCTCTATATTACATGAGTGAACACGTTTTTTTTGTTTGTTTTTTTAAAAAGACACAAAATAAAAAGACAATGAGATGATAGTTAAAGACGTGTGTATGCATACAGTAGTTTGCACCGTGCAGGGAAGTTTGTTTGTGCAATATTTTTTTTTAAAAAAAGGAAAAGTTATAGCTTTTTTTTTTTTCTTTTGCTGCCGGTTACGGCCCCAACGCTGATGTCAATGTACAAGATAAATGTATGAAAAGAAGAAATCATGGAAGGTACAAAGAAACGAAAGTGTAGAGGTAGAAATTGGAGATGAAAAATGCTGTAGTTAGAGGTGGGAGGAAAGAAGAGGAAAGAGATTTGTCGAGAGGACGACTGGAATTCAACCAGCTCAGACCACCTGGCATTTCTTGTGCCAAATTATGGACAACACATATGTTTATGCATGTGATGACTGAGTGTCCACAGCTTGACACTGAAATGTGTTAAAACAAAGGAATCTTTTTTTTCCGTCTGGTCTGAGATGCCTGAAAATCAGCAGCCAAAATGTCGAGAGAAAAAAAACAAAAAAACTGTTCCCTTCAACACCTCTGAAGAGATATTTCACTTTGGTAGAACATTTTTACATTTTAGCACAAATTCCTCCAAGTTCATACGGGGTCAGCGGCTAAAATCGGCCGATCAGCAGCTCTCATTTTAAGTCTTTTTTTTTTTGTTCGTATGTGAGCCAAGTTACACTTCTCCTTCAGTGTGTGTTGGCTAAAGAGTGAAAACCTTCCACCAGGCAGTGAAATATCATTTTAATAGTAGAATCTGGCTGGTAGTGTGTATATATATATATATATATATATATATATATATATATATATATATACATACACTGTATTGGCTCCTGGTTTGTTCAGTTTGCTAGTGTATTGTCAGTTTTGCTGGGTAACTCACTAAAGCGCTCCTCAGTTAGTATTTGAAACCAGCTCAAATAAAATCCAGTCTAGTGTGATTCTTCCCAGCTTGATAAGAGAACAAAAAAAAAATTTAAACTGGTACACAAAAGATTTTCTCTAGAAGAAGTTCTCTCCTTGTAACAGTTTAAATACATGTTTTCTGTCTAGTGTGTATTAGAAGATAAAGATAAATGGCGTTTGAGGAAAAAAAAAAAAAAAAGCACTTGGCTTTAGTGTCAGTCTTTGCTGGTTACATGGGCCTCAACGAAGGCGTACAAAGAATTTTTGATCGTCAAGGATGTTAAATTACTCCTACATATGATCCAGAAATAGTTTGCTTTTTTGCCGAGAGTTAGGTGAAATCCACTCTCGTGTGTTCAGTACGACGGTGCTGGAGCCAGCAGCCGTCAGCTTAGCGTAAAGACTGGAAACGGGGGGGAGAACGGCTAGCGTGGCCACCTACCAGCACCTCTAAAGCTCACTAATTAACACGTTATATGTTATTTGTTTAATCCGCAAAAACACAGTAACGTAAAAACAGTACGTTCGAGCGCAGTAACATGCAGAGACTAAGGGGCTGATCACATCGAGGCGCGGACGCTTCAAAAACGCCTCTTGGCATAAGTTGTGCTTAAGGGGGCGATCAAATATGAATAACGGGAAAATGTGTTCTCTCTCTCTCTTTCTCTCAAAGACAGTAGCCGACATGAAACTATCACGACATGAGATGTGAATTCCCCCTTCCCTCACGCAGTCCAACAGCTAACTAGCTAGTTAGCCCTACCACATCTACCTGCATCAAAACAGGAATGAAGTGGTAAAGTCTGCCTCTTGCTTGATTTGATTGGCTGCCTGGGTCAAGTGTGACATTGACGAGCGGTGCGACTCCGCATCTGGCGCTGAAAACTTGAGAATATTTGAACTTTTATGTACTGTACGTCTAAAAACGCGGCGCAAGAGAGGAGCGCCGGTGCCATGGGAAAACAATGGTTTTGTGGGCGACGCATTTCTAGCGACGCGTCTCAGCGTGATTGCGGCCTAAAAACTAATGAGATTATAGCTTGTTAATCAGTGAGCTTCTGTCGGCCTAGTTTTTGCGGCGTGTCCCGCACCGTCGGCTCTAGTCTGCACGTGTTGGAGGTTTTTGGGCCGATTCAGCGTGTTGAATTGGCGTTGGCTTGTATATCCGCCGTCCTCGGTCTTCCGGTTTCCCTTTTTGAATGACGAATACAGACTACCGCCGCCGCCTGCTGATGTGGAGAGTTATTTCATCTCACGGAGGTGCAGAACGTACGTGCTAACTGGCCGTTGGTTGCAGTCTTTGCGGTGCGTTCGGGTGCAACTTGTCGGCCAAAACAAAGGCGTCGTGAGGCGACGCAACAGGCGGCCTTCATCGCCGCTTGTTCTCTGATGTCGGGTCGGTGTGTCCCCAACTTTAGAGATGCTGGTGGATTTTGTCGACAGAGCCAGGCTAGTGACTTCCCCCGTTTCCAGTCTTTACGCTAAGCTAAGCTAAACTAAGCAGCTGCTGACGGTAGCTTCATATTTACCGTACATATATGAAAGTGGTATCGATCTTTGCAAATAAATGTGTTCCCAAAAATGTCAAACGATTCCATTAAATTAAGTTTTGCTTCATCTAACAGTTGCATATACAGCAGCAGTTATTTTAGTTTTTTTTGACTTGGACCATGTGCTTGAGTTTGTAAAATGAAATTTTACAACGCTTTTCATCTCTCCCAATAAATATAAGTTGTTCTGTGCAGGAGGGGGGGGGGCTTTGGATGTGGGCTAGATGGACATAAACACCGTGATGGTATGGTATGGTATGTTATGGTATGATATGGCATCATGGTATGACTGCTGGATGGGAGAAGGGAGATGTTGCTGGTTCACAGTATTCACCGTGCTATTTACACACACATTACACCGGGTAGAGAGAGGGCTACAGGATGCACGGTCAAACCTTAAAGTGTAGACGGGCGATGTCGGCGGCGAGATTTGGCAGCAATTTTGATCGAGCGACAAACAGGTTTTCAGTGAAAATTCAAGTTTGAATCTGTATTCGTCCTCTTTCCTCACACTCGTCGCCAACGTCGCCCGTCTCGAACCTTTGCCCCGAAACATCCTAGAACATCTTTACATGATCAGAACAGCTGTGTGAATCCACTGAGCTTGTTTGTTTATTTATTTATTTATTCAATCGCTGAGATCCCTGTACGCCTCTGAAGCAGCGCTGAAAATAAAAACCCGCCAGCATTTCAGTAGTAAAACAGCGCAGTAGTGTTTCCGGAACTTAAAAATGAACGTCGCTGAAATGAGGATTGTGTCAGTGTGGCTGCGACTGTTCCCGATGACAAATAACTAGCGTTTTCTCCCACAGCGTGGGGGTATGACGGTCTGAGATGAATGATTAAATGATGTGTGTTTGTGTGTGTGTGATAATGGTTTCCTTACCCAGTGCAAATAACCTGAATTATATAGACACAGTCCTTCGGCCGTGGTGGCAGGTGAACTCAGTGTAAAGCAACCAGCGGAAGGGGGGCGGGGACCCCCGGAGGCCATCTTGGCTCAAACGTCGGCCCCTATACAAAGCCAGTGGCGTCTCCAGTCCCTGATGCGTCCACTGTAGAGAGAACGTACATGACAGAGGGGAAGCATTGTGGGTAAAGTGCAGGGGTGATGGGTCCCTCGGATTTTTTTCCTTTAAATTAACATTTCAACACTTTTCTGCTCCGTTCCTTCGACCGGCTCTTTAAAAGCAAGACATCCTTTTCCTTCACAAATAGCCGACTTTCCCCACTTTCGATTCTTCCGACTTTTTTTTCCCTCTCTCTTCACCAGCCAACTTGTCTTCTGCCTTTTTTTGTTCCTTCATAGTCTTTTTTCCTCGCTCCGTCCTGGACTCCCCTCGTGCTCTGGTAGAAGAAGTCAGAGGTTGCGCCTGAAAAACAGCTGCGGTCCTTCCTTGGGCTCTGTTCCGCGGGGCCAGTGCATGCAGGGTACGAGGGGGCGAAGGGGGGGGCGAGGCTGAGGTTCCCCCGAGTCTGACAGTGGAGTACGTAATGGGTGCGTCCGTATGCCGACGATCAAGATCGAGCGGCCGCGAG
This sequence comes from Sebastolobus alascanus, assembly GCA_916701645.2. NCBI lineage: Eukaryota > Metazoa > Chordata > Actinopteri > Perciformes > Sebastidae > Sebastolobus > Sebastolobus alascanus. Next base: position 2,330,520 of record CAKAOJ020000124.1, read on the forward strand.
TAAATCCGATCTGCGGCGACGTCAGAATCCCGTCGACTGAATCTTGGGCTCCGCCGGACTGCCCTCTTTGCCTGTTTGGGTTCAAGGGAAAAAAAGAAGAAGATATTATTTGAAACTGCATCGTCCGCCATTGTTTTGTAAACGTTTAAGATTCAGTTCCCCCCCCTCACCGTCTCCCGAGCCGCGATCCAGAGACGGCGTCCTGGAAACGGTTGCCGAGTGACACTGTTGGTCCTCTGACTCCTGATTGACAAAGGGCTCTCTGAGGGTTTCCAAAAGCTTGTGATGGGACTTCTCTATTTCCTGTAAAGGGGGGCGAAGATGTAGACAATTATACGAGTTGAACATTAATTACGATCGGGCGATATGTTCAAATTTTCCAACCGGCCATCATCGGCCGACAGCCGGTGATTGCCGATATGTTCGCGCAGGTGTTTGTGTCCCTCCCGAGCTGTAGCGTCAGCTGGGAGATCAGCTGTTCTAGAGGCGGAGCATCGTAAAAGACACTTCATTCAAACTCGACAAAAAAAAAATAAAAAACTCACCAAAATCAATCACTATTGTTTGGTCAAAATAAACCCTTATTTCACCGCGTTACAGCCGGGACACACTGACTACTCATTGATTTTGGAGACACAATGTACTTATTAAACTTTTTTTCCTTTTGATTGTCGTTTCGACACTGGATTTTCTTGAACTTTAAATATAATTCAACTGAAAAACAAATAAATAAAATTAATATAAAAGAACGAGATAAATAAAATCAATGAAATATAAAACTATATTTACTGTATATAGTATTATATATAATTTATTTTATGTACACACAATTTAAATAAATCAAATAAAAATAATAAATACAAATAAATTAGATCAATGTAACATTAGTGCACTTCCACAATCTACTGAAAACTACTAAACATAAATATTCAATATGTAAAATAATATATAAAAATAAATTAGATCAAAAAAAATTAGACCAAATATGTCGTAGTGCATTGCTACAACCTACTGAAAACTCCTAAACATATATCTAACATTTTGGTAAGCTATATTCATCATATTCCAGTCAGTAACTTTGTGTAAACGGGCGAAAGCGCACTGCTGTAAAGGAAAAGGATGCGCTGGATTTATAACACAAGACAAAACGAGAGGATCATTGAGAAACGGAATGTGGGACAATTATCGTTTTATCTTGATTATCTTGTTTTCATAATTGTTGGAAGCCAAAATCGAAATTGAAAATAAAACTGATGGTCACGGAGGTGTCATCACCCCAAGTCAGACGGCCACCTTGTTGCCACCTCAACACAAACTCACCTTCAGCTGGCGCAGCTTGCTCGTCAACCCCTCGATCGTGTGGAAAATCTCATCCACATTTTTGATCACGTGGCTCTGGTGCCCGGCCTGCGATTGGCCCGTCTCCTCTTCCTGTTCCAGTTGCATAGCCTCCGATTGGTTGGGCTCTGGACCGCAGGCGGGCGTCTCCTCCTCCTCCTCCTCCTCCTCCTCCTCCTCCGGCTGCGTCTGTGGTGATGTCACTTCCTCCGGAGGCTGAGGGAAGTGGCCGGCGGTGGGGGTGGGAGGGTCGTCGAGGTCGTCGGTGGCGCTCTCTCCCTGCTCGGTGGGCATCACCAAGTAGAAAGTGTTCCCTGGAGGACAGAAAGTCCCGGTGAGTAGTTCATCTTTAACGCGTAAATAAAATAGTGTCTGCAGCGCTTAGACCGATTTAGTCGTCATTACCCTGCGTGGCGGCCTCGCCTCTCGGCTTGGATGATTGGTCGGAGGGGAGGTTGACATCAGCAGTGATGTCCTCAGGGACAGAAGAAGAAGAAGAAGGAGGACCCGCAACCACAGCTATTGCACGGAGGATAGAAAAGTGTGACAAAGAAAAGTGTGTGTGGATGAAAGAAGAGTGAAAAAGGGGTGAGGAGTGTGTTGTGAAGAGCAAGCAAGAGAAAAAAGAGAAGATAAAGTGTGTAAGAAACCAAATAATGAATCACAGAGTGCAGAGAAAACATGCAGAGGAAGGCAGCCATTAAAGACAACCCAGATTTTATCCACCGACAGACAGAAAGCAGCTGAATTCACTTTCAGTTCACTCAACACCAAATATTGATCTCAGGTTGAAATAAAGGTTTAAAATTTGAGAATTGAATGAACTCAAGAGTGATCAAGAATTGCCGAAGAATTAAAGATACTTGTCTCCATCTGCTCCGCGTTACCTTTCCGTACGACCTGAACGCCGCCGGGCTGCTCCGCGTCCGGGGGCGGAGCCTCTTCTTCAGGCTCGGCCTCCCACTCGTCGATGCTGAAGTTGAGGACGGTCTCCAGGGACTCCGGGCGCTGCCTTTCGGCGAACGAGCTCCTTCCGTTGGCCGTCTCGTTGGTGGGCGTGTCGTCCGAATCGTGGCTCCAGCCGTCCTCTTCCAAATCTCGTATTATGAGCTGCCTCAGCGTTTCAACTGGAAGAGACGGGAAAAAACCACACGAGATCGATTGTTTTGAAATCCCTCAAGATTTGATCACCGGCTGATTACTGAAATACAGTAAAAAAGAAAAATATGCTCACTTTGGAAACTAACACTCGGATTGAACTCAGGGTTCCCGTTATCTGGTAATTACCGGGGGGTTTTTTTACCAGGAAAATCTGTTGAAGTCTGACATATTTAAATCTCTCTGGTCATAATGTCCACTTTGACCAAGACAAAGGCAGTCATTAAATCATTTCTTGTATATCAGTAGTTTAATAAAATAAATAAAAAAATCATTATATAATTTAAAATAAAATAAATAAAAGAAAATTAATATAAAATAAAATAAAATAAAATAAATAAATAAACAAACTTTAGGACCCACACACCGCGCATAAAAAATTTAAATAGAAGACTGGCCTTTTTTTGTAGAGCGGATCTCCGTGGCGCATACGCACCGCTTACGCGCTGCTCTCGCGCTTTAACATCCAACCGTTTGTAGGAGTGATGCTCGTTTCTCACCGTCTTGTAAAGCGGCCTCTGCCACGCCGACTGCTTTCCTTTCACCGCAGACGAACGCCTCCGATTGGTCCGTGGGTGTGTCTGCCGAGAGCACGATGTCGTCGTTGGAGGAATGAGTCTCCATGGAATCCGACTGCTCCGTTATGGAGTTATCTGGAAGAGACGGAAATTTCAAAGTCGAGGCTGTTTCACAAACATTTGCAGACAGTTTATATATTTGAGGCTGATGATTATAATGTGGTTATTACCTGAGTAGCCTGTTGGCACTGGGGACGCACTGCCTCGACCTGGGGAACTATAGAAAAAGCATACGCAATGAGGTGAAAATAAATGTATACAAATAAAAGAAGTATGGCAAAGGAGCGCAAACACATTCATTTATTGATTATTCATAGACATATTTACTCACGATATAGGTATGGATCCGTGATTGATCAGAGGTGATGAACCGCCAGCCGATGAGATGGTCTTTTCAAGTAAATCTTTCCAGCTGCAAAACAAAAAAACACAAGTTTCAGGAGGCTGAAGAGGAACACGGATGCTCGGTGAGCCTTCCTACCAGTTACGGAAAAAAGAGCTTACGTGTTTTTCTCTGACGACGTCCCGGCCACCAGCTCGTAGATCTGCCTCTCTGTGGTGCTGATGACGTAGAGGGCTTTGTTGTCTGGAGAGGAATCACAAGATTTACACATTTCATCATCAAAAAGTAGGAGAGCATTAGGGCCAGCGTCTTTTTCTGGCAGAAAAGCGGCGTTTTTTTTTTATGTTTCTATGAATATCTTGACAACATATCACCACCGTTGTATGATAAACTACTAGCATCGCAGATGAAAAGTTCAGAGATTTTCAACTAGAAGCCATGGGAGCGGCCACACAAAAGCGCTCATTAAAAAAAGACGCTGGGTGTGGACGCTTTTTGTCGAGGCGGCCGCATTCCTCGTTGGGAACAACTGAAAAAAAGATGCGGATGCTCAGAAAAAAACGCCATATGGACACAGTCCCTTAATGAGCTTTCCTCGGTGTGACCGAAGTCTTACCTGTAGCTACTGAGCGGACCAGCAGAGAGTCCAGCTTCACCAGAGGGCTGAAGGAGGTCTTGCTGTCTCCGCCGCCTCCTACGCCTCCGCCCAGCCAGCGGGATGGATATCTGAGCTGCAGCCGGTCGTCCGGGCCCCTCTGGAGGAGGACCAGGCAGTCTGACAGCAGCAGCGCTTGTATCTCTGATGGAGGGATACAGAGAGACATGTGATTAAGAATAAAGCCCCGTTTCAACCACAGGAACTAAGAACCTTTTGAAGAACTCATTGCGTTTCGACCGCAGAGACCAGGGTCTAAGTTAAGTTCCGGGGACATTTTCTAGGGAGTTTTTACCCCCCAAAAAGGCCCTGGTCGGGGGGGTAGTGCTTTCTGAAAGTACAGGAAATTATAGGGTGTTGTTTGCAGGGAAGACCGTTGCTGGTTGGTGAAACACGCACGCAGCACTGCTGCTTCAACTGTACCGCTTCATTCATAAACAAGGAAGTACTCTAGTATCGGTTTAGGACCATTTTAGGACGAGGGGAGAGCATTTCTCTTCGTTTGATAACGTTAAAAGTAAAGTTCCCGACTCATTTAAAAAAAAAAAAGAGAGATCACGCGAGCGAGCGGTAGAAGAGACAGATGCGTGACGGTGCTGTGAATCACAGTAAATAAAGTTATTTTCTGTTCGTTTCACTGCGGTTACGTTAAAAAGCACAAATAAATAACCATCAAACACTCAACAGATGATTTACAGACGCTCTTAGTTTCATCTCCTGCATTTCATTCATTGCATCCAAAGCGCATCAGAAAATATCGTCGCAGTGACACAAAACCTAACGTTTATTTTTTCCAAAGGAAAGGCGGAAACACCGAAATGCAGGCCGCAGAGTGTGTTTACCGCTGCGACCACCAGCAGCCCTCGTCCCATGTCATGTTGGTTTTTCAAACATCAGCGGACTACTTTGCCTAATGAAAAGTTGTCCCGGGACTAAAATTACCAGGAACTTCTTGGTGGAAACCCGGCTCATGAAACCAAACTGATGAGACTGTACGTATCAATACAGAATGTATCCACACAGAGGTACTGACCTATCTGCTTATCTTTGCTGACTTTCCACGTGAGAGGACCTTCGTGAATCATTCTCTTAGTGGTGAGGTCCAGACTCTGTGAGGGAGAGGAGTAAACGAAACACATTTAGGTAAAAAAAAAAGGAGGAGAGGCTTCATCACAATATGAACGAGGAAGGAAGGGAAAAAAAAAAAAAAAAAGGTTAACCAGCATAAATTATTTGACTACCTTGAATAGAGGGGCAGCGTCCAGCCTGCGTTGGTATTGGCTGAGGCGTTGCCGGTGTAGTGTTTCCCCGACGATCTCGTTAACAACCTGCAGTATCCCTCGGCAACAAGCCTGGGCGCGCTGAAGTGAGGGGAGGTCCGACGAACCGGCTAAATGAAGAAAAAAAAAGATCTTAAAAATCACACTTTTCTGGTATGTTTTTTCCTGTGTTGGTGATTATTACACGATGCGTCTCTTGACTCCTCTCCTCACCCTCTGTGTGTTTCATGATGTTGTCCAGCAGCAGCGGGTACTTGGTGAGTCTCTGCATCTCCGACACCAGCAGGTCTTTGAGCTGCAGCCTCCGACAGTGAGGACTCGCCTCACACTCCTGAACAAATGTCAAACACACGTAAAGCACACGGCTGCACGACTATGAAGGCTAGGACCGACGTTAAACAAAGAAGGATCCAAGGAGACACAGCTGTCTTTCAATCTTCTGTATCGTGATACGTATGGTATCGCCAGATTCTTGAACAATACACAGCCGTACAGGAGCACGCATGTCAGGCATGGAAGAGAGAGAGAGTGTGTGTGTGTGTACCTGGATAATGTGAGCGAAGCGAGGGTCTTTGCGTTGTTTGTTCTTGATGAGCTCCAGAGCCTGACACTGTTGGCTGCACAGCTGCGACGCTTGTTCCTGAAACTCGTCTCCAGCTGCACCTTCAAACTGGAAACACACACCACTGTGTTAACGTACTGAATACACTGCACATAAACACCTTTCACATTATAAGATAATGAGTGGCTGCGGTGATTATTTTAACTCACCCTGGCCTGCATAACGTCCCCGATGTCCTGAACGATGGGAGTTTCTCTCCTCTTCTTCATCGCCTCGCACAGACTTGCTGCAAAGAAGAGATACGGATGCAACATTAAAAAAAAAACTCAACTCGAATTATTTCAAATACTACCAACAAGATAATCCATACATCTGGTGCTAAATGCTAGTCTAGTATGGCAACAATATCACACCATAAACTTGCTTAATTAAAGCCCAGAATACATATTGACTCAGTAAAGCTGCAGGCTGAGATTACGCTGAACAGTCGCAACCTTCGCTTTGCACTTGCTTCACTTATTACTATTTACCTAGCAACAAACAGCCCTGAATACATGTTGACTCAAAGTACGACTCACTTTATTGTGCAAACAGAAGAAGCAGAAAGCAGTGACCCTCTTACAAGGAACAGGAGAGTTCCTCAATTTTCCCAATATTTGAATTATTTCTTAAAGTTTTGTTTCTTCATTTGAAAATCGCCTAACATGGTCTCGACTAGGGACGGACGGTGTGGATGTTTTTCAGCCGATATCGATAACCGATAATTACCTGCTTCACATAGCCGATACCGATAAGATAAAGGGTAATTTCACATTTTTTGTATTTAAAAAAGAAGTTCCTAACGTGTAGTTTATTAGGCACACCTGAGGGTAAGAAATGCTAAGATGTAGTGAGCAAAGATGGATGATTAAATATTCCATAACTCTGACCTGACCAAATGTAACTGACATCACTATTGTTAACACAACAAAAACAAAGAACAGTTCTGACTCTTCAAATGTTCTTTTCTAGTAAAGTACAAAAGAAATTGATAAATAAATATATACATACATTTGCATAAAGCAGCATGTATACCCTCTCCCATGTTGATAAGAGTATTAAATACTTGACAAATCTCCCTTTATGGTACATTTGAACAGATACAAAATGTGCGATTAATTTACGATTAATCGCGATTAACTATGAACAATCATGCGATTAATTGCGATTAAATATTTTAATCGATTGACAGCCCTAAATATACAGAATATAAATTTCCCATTATCGGGCTATAATTTATCGGGTCCGATACATATAGTGCATCCCTAGTCTTGACTATGCAAACAAGATCAATGAGGAAATATGAGGAAAAAAGATCATATTCATCATAAATTTTTACAGGAGAAAATATGCAGCTATACTTGTAATCACAGTAAATAGACATAAACTGTGTGCACGGTAGGCTTGCCGCGGTAGTCGGTGTTACTGTTGTTACACGGTGTTGCACGGTGTTGCACGGTGTTGCACGGTGTTCGGGCACACGCGATTACATTACGTACCCACCGTCGCTTGCTATTTTTTATAGAAATAAAACCCATTCAGTTCATTTTTGCGTATCAGTGCCTTGTTATCAATACGTAGTCAGACAATGGACGCTACAAACTGAAAGTGAAAGTGTCTGAAAAAAAAATACACAAAGTAGCAGGAGTCATATTTCACACACGAGACGAGAGAGAGTTGACAAACAAGAAGATGGCGGATGATTTGGTGTCGAAGCGCCTATTTGGCAATATTTAGGATTTAAACCAAATGCTACAAGGGAACCATAACGTCAATGAGGCAATGTGGAGGACGGAGCGGTCACAGCCGGTGTGCCCGGCGCAGTGGGGTGGAAACCTGCGGCTCAGCAGCAAAAGCTCAACCGGAGAGGCCAGACATGCTGCCATCCAACGTTAAAGATCAAAGTAAGCACTCTGCATATATTGAGCGCCGTCTTTTCTTGTAAAATGTCCGGTGTAATCGGTAACACCGGTTAACTGGTGAGAAAATGTCCTCACCGTGACATCCCTAACGTACAGTCAAATCAGTGAGATTTGTCATGTAGATTTTTTTGTAACTGAAAAATGAACACCTGGAAATTTCCATTTTCACACACACACAGACTGACCGTGGAGTTCGTAGACCTGAGGCAGGTTGGGGAAGATGCAGGCCAGCTCATCAGAGTTCAGCACAGACCTCATCTTCTGGAAAAACACCTGGTCCAGAACCCTCAAGGTCCGCAGGTGGGACGCCTCGGTGGTGAACAGCTCTGATGGAGAAGAGAAGAGAGGGTTATCGACATCGGCGCGCTACCACACGCGATTGTGGAGTTACTTCTGCGAGGTGAAATTACAATCGTATTAAAAAATATTTTGCGTGTTGAACTTGACCCGTACCGTATATGACGGCCTGTCGGTCCACCTCCCTCGGACTGAGCGTGGCGAGGAGCTGGGGGGGAACTGTGTCCTGCCAGTTCTGACCGTCGCACACCTCCTCCTCCAGCGCCGCGGCGTCCGGCAGCAGGGCCAACGGCGAGTCTACACTCCTACAGAGTCACACGCACGCACATAAACAATTTTTTTTTTTTACACTAACTCAGCTATTACAAAACAACATCTCACATTATGGGGAGGACTTGGAACATTTCATCTTCAAAGGGTTTTGCACGTGGGAAAGAAGTCAGCCATCTTTATTTCGAATTTCCTGGTCAGACAATGACTGAAATCACTGATCATCTACGGGGATGACATTGAAACTCACCTGCGTCTAGACCGAGGGGTGTATGGGGGTGTAGGGTTCTCTAGAGACCTGAGTTTGAGAGAGAGAGACGGCATGAGGTGAAAACCTTCACTCCCAGGGGTAACGTCCCGGGTGTTTGAGTTAAAGGGGTGAGTCTGGATTCTTTGAAGCTTATGTAATTGTTTTAATTTATCCCTCCCTGCCTGAAGGATGGAAAGAAAATGTCTGTATCTTAGCGTACATAAGACCGGCACATACGGGTACTTCGCAAAAAGTTAAGGCCACGCCCCCTTTTAGGGGAAAGAAAACTGAAGATCCCATAGACTTCAATGCAATTTGACATACGTTTGGATTGTAATTTTGACAAATTTGTGTACATTCGTCTCTTGTTATACAAACGTTTGTTTATACACACGTCTAATAATTATTTTGTGATCTTGCCTGAACCCGAGTGTTGGCGATACCTTTATAAATTAAGGTTGATCGCCGCCATGTCCCTTCAGTCTTCCCCCGTCCAACACAGTGGCCGGATATTGCTCGTCCAATCATATTTGATTGAATCCCTTTCGGCTAAGTGTTAATAATAACCAACCTGTTAACAGCCAACTGTTTGATCAATAGGTTGAGATTTAGTTGGAGACGACAGTCTGATGCTGCTGTAACGTTAATGTATGACTGTATTACTGCAGCAGCCTCCCACTCAAGCTAACGTTAGCTAGCCGTGCTAGTCACTGTCACCGGCATCATTTAGCCATTTACCACACTGACAGTGAATATTCACGTATCTTATGTGCCTCAGATCTCAGTGTGAAAGCCTCGGTTAACCCGCTACACAACAGCTTTTCATCATTTTCTCTCCTGTGACAGCGAGTTTCTTTCCCCCAAAAGGGAGCGCAGCCTCGGCGATGACGCATTGCTGGTCTGGTCTATCGCTTGGAGCCATAAAGCTCCTCTATTAGATCTTTTTTAGGACACGGCAGGGGAACAAATCAGAGATCAGCATTTATTGTTGGTGCAAGCAACTACACAGCAACTCTTCATCATAGCGTTATTACTGTTACCGGTTTGCTTAAAGTCGAAGTTTGGAGACATGTTTCAACTTCTCTTGTTTACTGTTACCGTCTACGAGGAACATGGGATTGTTTTCACCCAAAAGGGGGCGTGGTCATGCGAGCCTACTCTGGATGACGTATTGCCGGTCTGATGTTTCATCTCAAACAAATTTGAAGTGAAATAAAAACTTTGTGTGAAAACACTCAAATCCAGCTTTGTGATTTTTTTTTACCGTGCAGAGCTGCTGGACGCGGATGACGACGTGCTGTGCTGCAGCGGCCTGAGGCCCGGCCCTTCCCTCTCCTCCCCGCAGTCCTCCATGTCCACATCGCTACGAGAGCGAGGGACGGACTCCGTGCCCGAGACAACGCCCCGCCGACGGCCTTCTCCCTGAGCCTTCAGCGACTCGCTGCGTGCCAGGCGCACCGAGACCGCGGGGCTGCAAGAGAGAGAGAGAGAGAGAGAGAGAGAGAGAGAGCGTGAAGAAAACAAACAGCGTCACTGAACGGATGCTACATACTAAATAATAATAAACTACAGGTGTTGATGTAGCTGAAGAGAGCTACCTGTCCATGCTGTCTTCTCCCAGGCTGCTGGACGAGAGCCTCTGGGGGTCGGCGGCGTCTCCTCCCTCCTCTTCCGTCTCCGTGTGATTCTCAAACTGCTGAATGATGTTCCTCACACTGCCAGGACGGACTGCACACACACACATATGGCTTAATTATACAGTACGAGATAACAGTCAATAACTTAGTTTGGTTTGTGTGTTGAAAAAATGAACACAAGAGTAGAAACAAACATAAAATGTGTACCTTCGGTGGGTGACAACGGGACATGGAATGCTACAAAAAACAAAACGAACCAAAAAGAAAACAATGAAATCAGAACAACGAGACACAACGGAAAAAATCCATAAATCAATAAATGAACCTGCAAAAAACAATAAAAGGGCAAACAGAGGACGAAAATGAATCGATACTGTGTGACGAATACAACGAGCGAGAGCATCACATGTCTGCGTTAGCGTGCCTCTGATGTGTTGCACCAAACCAGTGTACCAATACTGTCACAGCTCATCATGACTATTCACAGAGTAACTCGTATATTTGCATTTTAAATACTGACAATGTTGAGCTGTGTTTAGATGTGTCAGGTTGTAATGTATCACAGAGTGATGCAAATATCCCTAAATGAGTCGTCATTTACTGTTGATGTCGTTCTTCCCCGGTTCTGCGCATGAACGTGTGTGTTTGTATTTACTGGACTGGGATGTGGTCCGGGGTTTGCCGATGTACTTCAGGATGGGATTTCTCTTTTTATCCTCTCCATCTTTCTCTTTCTTGGTACCAGTCAGCTGTGGAGAGAGGAACCATAAAGCCATGTCACATAATCAACATATATACAGTACGTACACCTTATTCTTATTTATCAACATTTATTGATTTCTTTTTTTCATCTAATATCAGCTGCTGTACATGTTTGTTTACCTAAACTGGCTGCTCACAAGTTACGTTTATCATGAATCAGCAGAGGCTCCACGATACGATATTACCACGACACTTAAGCCAAGATACGATCTTATTGCGATAAGATATATTGTGATTTATTACTTTTTTTCAACTGCAAATTATGCAGTTTGTCAACATCTGTTTCATAAGATAAGATATTCCTTTATTGAAATTTGCATCTAATAAGATACAGTTTTCACTCTGTTCATCTCAGAGTTTTCATTCACATATCTTGAGGTCAGAGGTCAAGGGACCCCTTTGAAAATGGCCATGCCAGTTTTTCCTCGCCAAAATTTAGCGTAACTTTGGGGCGTTATTTAGCGCTCTTCCCATCAAGCTAGCATGACATGGTTGGTATTAAAGTGGCAGTAGGCAGTATATTTTTGGCATCATTGGGCAAAAATTCCATAATAACCTTTCAGCATATTGTAATTTAAGTGTTCCGAGAGAAAACTAGACTTCTGCACCTCCTCATGGCTCTGTTTTCAGGCTTTAGAAAATCTAGCCCGTGACGGCAGACTTTGACCAATCACAGGTCATTTCAGAGAGAGAGCGTTCTTATTGGCTGTGCTCCGGTCATGTGAGCGGAGCACAGCCGCTTCACCAGATTTCACAATGGCGTCACAAGCTTTCTCATTTTACAGCTAAACCGTACACTACAAGATAATTCGTAACATAATATTGATTCATATTTGATAAGCGCTGCCTAGTTTGACCGTTTTGTCGGAGTTCGCGAGTGATTGAAAGCCGGCTCTCATAGACGGCAGCTGGACAGCGGACAAAAAAAAAGGAAAAGGCTGTCGCATATTTTTTGCATATTTGCTCGTATTTAAAAAACCTACATATACGCGCTAATTTTGGTGGAAAAAGGGGGTATAAGGTGACACAAAAACACCAGGACAGAACAGAGAAGTCAGACCGGGTTGCCAGGCTTCTACAGGTGAGCTCTGTGTGTGGAAATAACACATCAGTACCACGGCGATGTGACGAAGAGGCACCTCCACTTCAGGAGGACCGGACCACACAGATCAGAGCTTATACATTTGCTGATACTGGAACTGCAGTACGAGTTTGCAACGCAGATCATCCTGCAGAACGCGTTCTGCTCTTTGCATAATTTAAAAGAAGCAAACCGATGCCCACGTTTACATTTGCAAGTACATTTACAACCTGACAGCATTACAACCATCCCTGCTTCCTTTTGCTTTAGAGGGCGGTCGCCGCTTACCTTCTTCGTCTTTAAGAAAGCGAGCCACTTCTCCTTCTCGGTGCTCAGACCAGGGAAGACCTTGGAGTCTCTTAGCTTGATACCAGAATGACGCAGGTACAGGTGCACGGCAGACGCCAGAGGAGAACTGAGGGAGAGGAGTGAGGGGGGGGCGGAGAGAGAGAGAGAAAGAGAGAGAGGGAGAGAGAGAGACAGGACAAACATGGAAACGTGAGGAGAATCATCCACAAGGGAAAACAAAGAAAGAAAAGGTGTCAACAAAATTAGCAAATGGCTCAGATTGCTGTTAAATTACATTTCACTGCAACAGACAAAGACACTCGTTTTACCTTCTGTCCTCTTCGTGCTTCGATCTGGAGCGGGAACAGAAAGAGAGACATAAAAAGGCTGTTAACTCGCCCCGCAACAAATAACAGGCTTTCAGTTTGATATCCAGTTTAATTCCTCAACCATTCAACCACCAAAAGGTGTAAGAGACAGACTGTAGTGCAGCGGTGGTCATGTGATGGGAAGCAGCCCGTGTGTGTATAAAGTCAAAGGAGTAAACGTCATGTGGTTTGCAGGTTTTGCCGCTGTGGGAATGACCTTTGTTATGATAGCCCGAGCTCCTCCTGTCGCTTTGTAATAACTATTTTATTGGTTCCCCGAACATCTGACCCGGTTGCTAGGCAAACCTGGTTCAACAGACCTGAGTGTGTGGAGGTTAATATTCACTTCGTGATTACAGCCACAACGTCGGAAAAGGAAAAGTAAACAGATCTTCTCTAGTTTTGACAGATAAAGGTGAGTCGGCTTGTCCAGAAAGTGAAGCCGTGCCCTCGCCATGAATCTACAGTTTTGCAGCTTTTAGTAACAGAAAAAAACAGCAGTATGTGAGTGAGACTCACAGTATTTCCCAGAGGGCGGTGACCTGTCTGTCCACCACCTGCCTCTCTTTCGCCGGGTCTCCATCCAGCTGCTGCAGGTCTCCTTCTCCAAACAGAGAGCCGAGGCCCATCATCTGCTTGTTCCTACGGAGCACAAGCTTAACAGGTTAATATGAGCTCTTGAAAATGGTAATTCTGTCAAAACCTAAGCAGACATGTTAAATGGCGGGTCCATATGTGTTCCTTTCTATTTTTAATAGAAACGCCCGTTCAGCCGTTGCAAAAAGCAGTGACGTAGGTTACCAAAGTAAGCTAATCAATAAGGTTATGAGTAATGTGAACGCTAGCACTAGCTGAGGTAAAGTTAGCTGTGCTAAGTTTGGAAATACCTGAAAGGGTTAGTTCGGATTTTTTGAAGTGGGGTTGTATGTATACTCACGCGTTCTGCGTGGTAAAATTACTGTTTTTGTGAATGTAGTTCAGTGGCTTTGAAGAGAGCGATATAACGGATTCAGTTCCCCGTCGGAATGGGCCGTCTGACGGCGAAGTAAAGTGGCAGCAGAAAAAAAACTTATTTTAGCCACCTAAACAAAAATCGATATCAGTTTAAGTGTGCGTTATATTTAGAATATTTTCACCGCTGTACCTCGCCGTCAGACGGCCCTTTCTGTCGGGGAACTTGAGCCGTTATATCGCTGTCTTCAAAGCCACCAGACTCCATTCACAAAAACAGTAATTTTACCTCTCAGAACGCAGGAGTTGCTGGTCAACCGCTGCATCCATCGGTTAGTTTGTTTGTGTTATTGTGTGACTTTCGGATCCGAACTAACGTGGCGTCCACACAGCAGTACATTGCTTAGCTTCCGTGCCGATACTCCCGTCTGCTTCTCCAAACAGGGAGCATGTCGCCCGCCATCTAAGTTACTGTATGTAATGCACACTGACTATGGATAAGCAACGTCATCATGCAGAGAGCTACGTCAGATCACGTGGGAAAAGTTTTTAGAAGGGCTTCAGAAGTACGCTAAAACATACGTACTTTGACCAAGATTTTAATGTTCGGATTTGAATACATTAAAACACCACTGGGAAGGGGATGTACCTGTAGTCCTGTATCTGGTCTTGGATGTCCGGCAGCACTTGCTGCTGCAGCTCAGACAGAGGTCCTCTGATGTCCTCCTGAGCATGAAGTCGACTTTCTGAAGGGACGATGGACACAACATTACGTCAGCGGGGACACTTCCTCACAAGCTAGCATTATTCCAGCCATGTGGCATTGACATAAATATAAAAATGCTAAAAAAATTGAGTGAGCCCACAACTCAATTAGCTTTTAGTCGTCTTACCTATATCTGTGAGATACTCCTCTCGTACTTTGATTTTCAGGGGCTGCAAGGAAAAAAAACAAGTTTTGATGTTTACAATTTTTTAACATGCTATACGGTAAAAGTGGTTATTTGGGGAATATTTGGGTATATGGGGGAAAAAAAGCTGAATCACTTTTAACGGAGGATTAGAAAGTTTAACATTTAGGTTCTTTGATGCCAAATGTAACTGCTTTTATTTCATTGAAGAAACAGCATCAACACATTGCACATTAGCAGCAGATACTGGGATGTAACATGTCATTAAGACATGTTGGTACATACAGCGTCGGGGTCCAGGTAATGGGAGCAGATCTGAGGTGCAAGTGCGCGGGCGTCCTTAGTGCTGGAGCTCAGGTAGGCCTCCACCGACAGGTAAAACAGCTGTTGTGGACACACGCAACCGTGAATGTAAACAAGCAGATACACACATGGAAAGATCATCAGAAAAATTTGAATTTCCCAACGTTCCTTTGTTTCATTACATTTGTTCAAATCTAACGTGGACTTACCAAAGGGTTGGGGTCCAGAAGCTGGGTGAAGACGTATCTCATGAACACCGCCATGTGTGCCGGCCGGGACTTCAACAGCTCGATGTCCTGGAATGGACCGTCCATCTGAGGGAGAGACGGAGAAAAATAATAATTGTATGGATGGAGGGAACAGCAAGATGCAACCAATGAAAAAATATTAGGGCAGTCAATCGATTCAAATATTTAATCACAGATTAATGTACCTTGAAAGGGAGATTTGTCAAGTATTTAATACTCTTATCAACATGGGAGTGGACAAATATGCTGCTTTATGCAAATGTATGTATATATTTATTATTGGAAACACAAACACAAAACAATGACAAATATTGTCCAGAAACCCTCACAGGTTCTGCATTTAGCATAAAAAATATGCTCAAATCATAACATGGCAAACTCAAGTCCAACAGGCAACAACAGCTGTCAGTGTGTCAGTGTGCTGACTTGACTATGACTTGCCCCAAACTGCATGTGATTATCATAAAGTGGGCATGTCTGTAAAGGGGAGACTCGTGGGTACCCATAGAACCTGTTTTCATTTAAATATCTTGAGGTCAAAGGTCAAGGTTTTCTCGTTTTATATGATGCCAGTATCTTCAGCTTTCGAACTAACAACCAACTAACAACCTAAAAATTGCACGTTGCATTAATGCGTTAAAGAAATTAATGGCGTTAAAACAAATTTGCGTTGACGCGTTATTATCGCGTTAACTTTGACAGCCCTAAAAACGTAGAGGCGGAGAAAGAAAGACAGTCACACCAAATGTCCTTCTCACCTCATTGAATGGATAGCCGTCATCTTCTTCGTCCTCTTCCTCGGGGCCGATGATCTGGGCCTTTCCGCCCTTCGAACACACAGACAGACACACGGATTTCAACAAATGGAAAGCACTTAGTCACACACACTCAAGGACACTGACAGCGGGTCCAAGCACATCAGCCATTTTCATCCACATACTAACAAGTGACACGAAGATGTGAATTGAAGGTTGTTGTGGTGATGAATTATCTCCTCAGGCTCACCGCTCGTCTCATACGTTTTAAACAAGATATGCGGGTCACAGTGAGAGAAATGGAGAGGGACAGATGAAGAGGAGAGAGCTACATCTAAACTTAGGGAATTCATTTTTGTCCTGGAGGTTCAGGATGACACGGTGAATGATGCAGCTGGTGATGCAGGCTGTGACTTTGCATGAACTCAAAATAGGCTTGAAATTGAGTTAAAACGCTGACAGTTATCATGTCTGCAGTTAGTGACTCTGCAGCCCAACAATATCTGAACAGTTAACCCTCTGAGACCCGCAATAGACCCGTTTTTGTCTTTTTTTAGGGGGGGTACAGGGGGTCTTTAGGGGGAGATAGCAGGTCAACAGTATATATCACATAGAGGTGGTGTATATCATCTGAAATCTGGGAACCTGAAGATTAATTTGAGATGCAGCTCAGCACTGTGTGTCAAGTTGTTCTAGTCATTAATAAGATATAAACATGAATTAATTCACTAATTAAAATAAATTGCGAGTGTATAAGGGCTTAGAACATTATGATAGAAGTATATGATGGTCATTCACATGCTCTATTATGTCTCATAAGTTGTTGCAGCACTTTTGGTGTTGATACCATTTGTTACACAGATTTGGTGCTAAATTTAACCATTTTTTACCACTCGAGAATTGATAAAAAATTATCAATAATCCCTCCAAAATACCACATGAAGACACCAAGACCTTGAGGAACACCATAGAAAAAGCCATGCGGTGATTTGGGATCAAAAACTTTTGACATTTGGAGATTTCTGCAAGAATTGCATTTTTCGGCCATTGGATGGCGAGCACTTCTGTTCTGGAAACTGCTCAGAAACCCCCCTTATTGTCAATCTACCTAGGAAAGCCATCCATCCTCTGAATGCTCTAGGTCTCTAGTTTGTGATTGTAAAGTTTCATGAGGCTGTGATTATCCTAGAGGTCAACACAGGTCATTTTATACAGTGAGGTCAAAAATGGTCTCACATGGTCTCATATGAATTGGCTACTATGGGGACTAACATCATCACACATGAATACAATTGGGCTCATTGGATCCACAAGAGTCTCATCTTTACAGTGATACCCAATTTATGCAATTCTTTAACTGTTTAGAGACCCCAGTATGCAGAAATATTCAAACATAATTTTTAGAATAAAATAAAAGGCGAAAAGAAGTGGACATGTCTGTAAAGGGGAGACTCGTGGGTACCCATAGAACCCATTTTCATTCACATATCTTGAGGTCAGAGGTCAAGGGACACCTGTAAAAATGGCCATGCCTGTTTACTTTAGAGCGTTACTGAGCCTCCTTCCCGACAAGCTAGTATGAAATGGTTGGTACTGGTCACTAGCTCTTAAACAGAACTTGCTACAGCGTCTGAAAGACAGTAAAGTCGGTCGAGATCGCGGGTCTCAGGGGGTTAAAGTACCTTGTGTATTTTTCTGTTCAGTGTAACCGCAGCAGAGGGGGA
The DNA here is from genome assembly GCA_916701645.2 of Sebastolobus alascanus. NCBI lineage: Eukaryota > Metazoa > Chordata > Actinopteri > Perciformes > Sebastidae > Sebastolobus > Sebastolobus alascanus. The sequence continues at coordinate 2,348,240 of CAKAOJ020000124.1, forward strand.
ACTCATGCAGCATGTGACGTTCTTATCTTCTATCTTAAAGTGAATGCAAGTGCGTGTGTCCATCTCACCGAATCAGACAGGGGGTGTGTGTCGGAGTTCTGCCGTCGGTGTAGTGGGGTCCTGAAGGAGGATGAGGGGGAGGAGTGGGGACTCTCAAAGGCCTGGGGAGGGAGGGAGGGAGGACGAGGGGGGACGGGATGATACATCACATACAAACACACACGTACAATCTCACCAGTTTATGAAAGACAAGACTGTGCAGCCCTACCTCCATGTCTCCTTCGCTTGAGTCCACTGATAGTCGACCTGCCAAAGCACACAGCAGCTTTAAACCACTTATAAAGCCTCTTATACTTCGATTTTTAGTGTGTATGGTCTATAGTGTAGGAGTAGTGAGTGGTACAATAAATACTATGAATTATGAGATGTCCATTTATTTGACTGTGTATTTTCTGCTGATATGTAGACGAATAAGACCAGGAAGTGAGCACGCTAAACATTAGACTGAATGTGAATCTTTGCAGCTCCGAGATATTTAATTAAATCTGTAAAATATAGAGAGAAACAAACCTTCTCCTGCTATGACGTAGCTCGTGGAACATTCTGATCGCGTTCCCTCCTGGAAAAGCAGAACAAAGCGTCATTCGCGTTCATTTTCACTACTGGCTGAAAATGTTAATTATTTAGGTCCTTGTTTAGCTGGATTGATTGATTTTTTTCGGGGGCCAATCAGGGACAGCAGAAGAGGCAGTACATTTAAGAAAGTAAATTTGAACTGAAAAATTACAGATATTGTCCAATGAAAATGGGTTCTATGGGTACCCACGAGTCTCCCCTTTACAGACGTGCCCACTTTATGATAATCACATGCAGTTTTGGGGCAAGTCATAGTCAAGTCAGCACACTGACACACTGACAGCTGTTGTTGCCTGTTGGGCTGCAGTTTGCCATGTTATGATTTGAGCATATTGTTTTATGCTAAATGCAGTACCTGTGAGGGTTTCTGGGCAATATTTGTCATTGTTTTGTGTTGTTAATTGATTTCCAATAATAAATATATACATACATTTGCATAAAGCATCATATTTGCCCACTCCCATGTTGATAAGTGTATTAAATACTTGACAAATCTCCCTTTAAGGTACATGTTGAACAGATAAAAAAATGTGAGATTAATCACGATTAAATATTTTAATCGACTGACAGCCCTAATAAATATGTAGAGGGGTTTTCAGTGAATACAGAAAGCCGGTTAGAAAAACAGATAAAACAGTCACGTCTCCTCACCAGATCTTGCTGAATCTTGACCCTGACTTGGTGAGCTCTCCTCTTGGCACTCTCGATCCGCTCCCCCAGTAGCGACGACGGGTTCCTCAACTGCTCTTCCAACAGCTCCTGTCAATTAGTTATCGACTTCATTGTATCTACTTATGCAGACAGCACGATGCAACACGGGGTTCTGTAGAACACTACGGTATATAATGATGTGAGATATTTACGGATCCTTACATGGAAATTCTCTATTTTCTTTGCATGTACAGGAGAATGCATAAGGCAGGGATCAGAACTGAAGTGGGACAGCTTATTTGTTTGTGTGTGTGTGTGTGTCTGTGTGTGTGTACCTGTAGTTCAGCCTCTTCCTGCTCCAGCATTTTCCTGAGTATCTGAGTGGCGTGTTTCTGGACTTCTGGGTCCTAAAAAAAAACACATTTACGACAGAAATTGTAAATCCCCAATATTTTTCTTTGCTTAAAACAAGCACCTACATATTGCAAATTTTAAAGGACGGGTCCATTATTATTTTTTTTTTTAGGTTTTTATGTCATTCTGTAGCTTCCCAGTGGTGTTCATTATGTATTCAAATCCAAACATTCAGATTTGGTTAAATTATGTATGTTTTAGTGTCAAAATGTTTATTTTCCCAAGCCCTTCTAAAAACGTTTTCCCACGTGACCTGACGTAGGTTCCTGCTTGATGACGCTGCTACATGTGCAGTACATATATACATCCTTATAGTCGGTGCATTAACGTTCCATACAGTAATTTAGATGGCAGTCGGCGCGGATAGCTACGCAATGTACTGCTGCGTGGACGCCGCGTTAGCTCGGAGCCGAACGTCCCACAATAACACAAACGAACTAACCGACAGATGCAGCGGTAGACCGGTGACTCCCGTTTTCTGAGAGGTAAAATGACTGTTTTTTGTGAATGGAGTCTGGTGACTTTGAAGACAGCGATATAACTGCTTCAGTTCCCCGTCGGAAAGGGCTAAGGGAGGGGTGAAAATACTCTGAATATAGCGTACACTTCAACTGATATTTATTTATTTTTAGGTGGCTAAAATGTGTTTTTCTGCTGCTCCCGTCCACAGGCGCTTTAGCTCGCCATCAGACGGCCCTTTCCGGCGGAAAACTGAAGCAGTTATATCGCTCTCTTCAAAGCCATCAGACAACATAAAAAAAAAAACGTAATTTTACCCCGCAGAACCCCACTTCACATTATTCATAACCCTATCGATTAGCTTACTTTGGTAACCTACGTCACCGCTTTTTGCAACGGCTGCGTGGGCGCAGATGGACCTTCCCTTTGAAGCTTAACATTTGTTTCGCTCAGTACTGATGCAAGACGATACCAGCTGGCATTGATCCTTAATATCATTTCATTCACCTGTAGCGGTTTGGGTCCTGTGATTCTTTGGGAAGGGGTGCTGCTCAGTCCAGACGGCAAGGGTGGAGGTGGAGGGGGTGGAGCCTCCCCACCCAGAGACGTCCTCTGATTGGGTGTGAGGTCGGTGGAGAGGGGCTCTAAAGGCAAGGAGGCGGCCGAAGGGGGCGGGCCTTGTAGCGTCAGAGCGACGTACGTTCCGGCTACGGGACGATGAAAACAGCAGTGATGGAATCAGATAAAAAAACAGGCAAAAAAAGAACAGAAATATACCAAACGCGCTTATTTTCAAACTCACATTTGATGAGCTTTACCACCTCCTGATGGGACATGGAGGACACCAGCGAGCCGTTCACCTGAGAGAGGGAGACAGACGGAAAACAGGAAAATCAGCAGCACTAAACAGGAAGAAACCAATAACTCATTCAGTGTCTGTGATGGAAAGCAGTGAAAAACCTTTATGATTCGGTCCCCTTCTTGGACGCCGGCCTTGACTGCTGCCCCGCCTGTAAAGAGGAGTAAAGGCATAAACAGTGAAGCTCGTGTAGAGAGAGAAAATACAACTGTTGTGTGCTACTACAGTACTACTAATTTATCACGGCCCATGTCATCCGGGTCAAATTACGGCATATTTTTGCAAAATAATCTCCAAAATATTTTATTTAAATACTTTAAATACTCAAATCACAAAATCTGTCAATTTAAATATTTAATCTAGTGAAAAAAAAGGATGAAAAATAAGTTTAATGGAGCATCTGTGTGTAAAGTAACAAGATTATGATAACATCAACACACCGGCTGTACACGTGTCTTACCTGGTCGGACATTCTGCACTAGCTTGACTCTCTCTCCACACACCGTGAAGCCGAAGCCGAGCTGGTCCTTCTGCACGACCACACATCTCTGGACAAGACCGGTAGCTGTTAGAGGAGGACAGACGGATGTTAAGGGTGTTTGGGAGATATTAACCCTTTAAAAAACAGAGATCGTTGTTTGCATAATCTTGTTTGAATCGATGTAAAATAAAAACTATAATAGCGAGAGCATTCATTCTTCTTTCGCAGCAGAAAGCTAAGGCTTCTGTCTTTCGCGTCACCAAGTTGTACGCTCGTGATGACGTCATTACCTTACGCTAAACTATCAAAACGCCTTTGCACTTGATCTGCTCATAAAAATGAGCATATCTGAAAGCTAAAAAATGTGCAAAGTTCAATTAACATAGGGAGTGTTAAGAAATATTTTGTTCATGTTTCTACATTTAGAAATCTTTTGGATCAATATGTTTTGTGTATATTTAATAACATTTGACCAAAAAACATGTCAGATTTTTGTACTATTTTTTTTAAATTTCTGACACAATTTCAATCCTTTTATCAATTATTATGGTTTATTGACTTACATAACCTTTTAGCTTAGGTTGTACAGATTTTAGGGATATGAAGCATTTGAAGATACTCCGAGAAATTACATCACAATAAGCAAAAATACGAGGGCTGTCAAAGTTAACGAGAAAACAACGCGTTTTCAACACGTGCTCAATTAAAGCTAGAGTGAAACTAGAAAAACCTAAAGAATCCATTGGTACCAACCATGTCATAGTTGGTTGTCGCGAAGGAGGTTAAATAACGCTCCAAATTTACGCTAAATTTTGACGAGGAAAAGCTGTCATGGCCTGTTTCAAAGGGTTCCCTTGACCTCTGACCTCAAGATATGTGAATGAAAATGGGTTCTATGGGTACCCACGAGTCTCCTCTTTACATACATGCCCACTTTATGTTAATCACATGACAGCTGTTGTTGCCTGTTGGGCTCGAGTTTGCCATGTTATGATTTGAGCATATTCTTTATGCTAAATGCAGTACCTGTGAGGGTTTCTGAACAATATCTGTCATTGTTTTGTGTTGTTAATTGATTTCCAATAATAAATATATACATACATTTGCATAAAGTAAGCATATTTGCCCACTCCCATGTTGATAAGAGTATTAAATACTTGACAAATCTCCCTTTAAGGTACATTTTGAACAGATAAAAAATGTGTGATTAATTTGCGATTAATCCCAATCAAGTATTTTAATCGATTGACCGCCCTAAAAAATAATAACGAAGGCACTAGCGGGCCATTTCTCTAGCAGAGTTCAAAGGGTTAAATGATATTAGATATAGTGACATTTTAAATCGATCCTGAAACAAAAACTCAAACCAGCGCGGGAAGTCGCAATTACCCGTACTCTCAGCAGGGATGTCCACCGATGGCTCCCTCTGCTGGTTGGCAGAGGATTTGCGCTCCGAGTCCCCGATGGTCAGACTGCTGAGCCTGGGTTTGAGAGACGAGAGAAAAAGAGACGCTTAGCGTGAAACAATAAAACGGGGTTGATTTACATGCTCTGGGAGGGCTGGTTGCACTGGGAGAGGGGGAGATCTGAAGGGAATAAATGAAGAGAGGGAGAATGGAGATGCATAAAAAAGTGATGGAAAAGGCCAAAGAGAAAGAGGGGATTCTTTCGATTAGAAACAGAGCAACAAGAGAGGAGAGAGGGATGTCGGAGGCGGGAGATTAAAGGGTTTCAAGCACGTGGTCAGATATGTGGGGTGTCGAATATGAGAAAATGCACGAGAAGCAACGAGAAAGCGGTCAAAGGGAAAACTCACCAAGCGGCAAAAGGGCTGAAAGCGAAGCGTGGCAGAAAAGAGGGGAAAAAGGCAGATAAAGGGGGGAAAAGAGAGAGAGAAGAAATTCAGCATGAAGACCAGTCCTGAAGGTAAAGGACACAGAGTTCACATCATCCCAACGTCCTTTATACTCTTACAGATTGTAAACACTGAGAGCAGCATTGACTTCCAAGAATATATTTATTTAAGAGCGTATGACCCAAGGGCACACAGTGTAAACACTGAAGTGATTATTCCAGAGGTCCAATGACTGGTTGGATAATAAGGGACAATTTAACCACGTCATTAATCCATCTAGATAGTTTCAGGGCGCTTTCACAAGCTGGAGTCACTTTTTTTTGGCGAGTCCAAATCAGAGTGAAATTGATACTTTTGGTTCGTTTTGTATTTAGTCTGGTTTGGTTTCACGGTGCACAATATTGAAGCGGACCAAATACAAAAAATGAGTTGCTCCTCTTTTGAAAATTGATCTTCTTCATCTGGAGAGCTGCCACTTCTATGCAGGGAATCGCGTACTTTGAAATATTGCTGTCGAAGTTTCTTTCTCTTTGACTCGGCACTGATCTGCTGTGCACACAAATCCCGTCTCCTCCAGTTTATCTTATTTACCTTACTTTATAAACGTCACTATTTTTGTGGACTTAATTTATCATATTCTGTGTGTTCTCTTCGGCCCAGATGTCAAGCAAACATCGGACTTCTGCTGACGTTCAGTCAGTCCTCTCCCACTCATTTTAACCTGTGTCCATCTCAACAAATTAGTGGGGCAGCTAAGCTGAAATATCCATAACAATTGTGCATTTTGCGATTGCACATATTTTTTTTAGATGGCTGCCAAATATTTAGGGCCCCAAATTAGTAGTGCCTCGATATCTATATCTTTTCATAACATATAAACCTACATCTGTGCCAAATGTGTTGCTTTTATGGCAAAATGCACAGTTGTTTTGCTTAACTGCCCCGCTAAATGCCCACACCGGCAGCCTGGTTCGCTGGGAAAACGGTCCGAGGTCGCTTGCGAGAGGTTGTTTTTGGTCCGCGCCAGAGTACGATTACTGCGTTCACAACCTTCCAAACGAACGGCACCAGAGTTTGATTAAAACGGACTAAATGTTGGCTTGTGAAAGCGCCCTTATTGTCCGTTTACTAAGATCTGGAGATATTTAGCTACTAGTGTTGAAACAATAAGTCAACTAACGGCGAAGTAAGAAAACTAATCAACAACAAATTAGATACTTGAGCATATATCTCTTATGACAATTGTCAAGGAAAAGCTTTCATTGCTTCTAGAGCTGCTTGACATATTTAGTACTATTGGGGTTTGGACTTTTTGTTAAAAAAAACAAAACAAATATATATATATATTATAAAAAGCAATATGAAGACTTGACCTCGGATTCTGGGAAACTAAAGGCCCCGACACACAAAGCCGACGGTCGGCCGTTGGACAGTTTGGGGCCGTCGGGTAGCGTCTGTCGGCCTAGTTTTTGCGGCGTGTCCCGCACCGTCGGCTCTAGTCCGCCCACGTCTGAGTTTTTTCAGCCAATTCAGCATGTTTCTGTCTGGGCCTTAAGACTAATCTAAAAATGAATGATGAATGGGGGCATTAATTGGTAATGAAAAGGATCATTAGATAGGGCTGGGCGATGTATCGATGTCATATCGATATTGTGATATGAGACTAGATATCGTCTTAGATCTCAGATATCGTAATATGGCACGTGTTGTTTTTTTCCTGGTTTTACAGTAAAGTGATGTAATCTTCTGAACTAACCCGACTGTTCTAGCTGTTCTATTATTTGCCTTTACCCACTTAAGTCATTATATCCACATTACTGATGATTATTGATAAAAAAATCTCATGGTGCAAATATTTTTGTAAAACCAATGGTCAACCCTACGATATCGATAGAGGTATTTGGTCAAAAAACACAAAATCTCCCTATCGCCCCGCCCTACCTGTAGCCCTGAAATAACGAGAGCAGCCACTGAGAAATCTGCTGCCACAGCTGTACAATCTGAAGGTGTCATCAACCCCAAAACCCTGACGTAAGCTCTCACTGGACAGCTGTCCTACCTGAACGGGTGGGCGTTTTTCTTATTGGCTGCCCTGCTGTCACATGACACACACACAGACACAGCGGTAGGCAGTGGCACGAGCACAAGAACACACACACACACACACACACACACACACATAAACACACGGGAAAAAGGTTGACAGCAGGAGAAACAGGAAAGACACATGATCAAGACAAAGATGCATCTAACAGGTGATCACAGAAACACAGTGTTTGGCTACGTGGTGAATGTGGTGAAGACTGAGAGGAACACACAAGTTTTTTTTAGCAGTGGCAAAGCTAAACACAGCAGGTGAAGAGTCACAACACGACATTCAAGCAACAAATAGACACTGAAACTCACTATAAACAAAATAGGTGGGAATCTTCGAGAATCCTACGATTCGATTCAGATTCGATTCTCGATTGAATAAATAGAAAGAGGTATTTTCAGGCTCTGACTACATTGAAATATTGCCAAATAGGCGCTTTTGATTTTCGCTTCGACACCAAAATCCTTTGCCGTCGTCTTGTCTGTCAACTCTCTCTCGTCCCATGTGTGTGAAATCTGACTCCCGCTGATCTGTGCTGAGACTCCGTACGGAGCAGACACTTTCACTTTCAGTTTGTAGCGTCCGTAGTCCAACTATGTATTGATAACACGGCGCTGATACGCAAATATTTACTAAATGGGTTTTATTTCTGTAAAAAAAAGCAAAACGACGGTGGGGGGCGGTGGGTACGTAACGTAATCGGTGTGTGTGCCCGACCACCGTGTAACAACGGGAACACAGACTCTCACGGCAAGCCTAAAATGCAATATGAAACATGACATGACATGAAAATGCAAAGGAAAGTGTGAGTATGCAGCTTTTTTTTTTAAATTAAAAGAAGTTAACTGCATTAATTTGGAGGCAAATCGGTCGAAATCGGTCAAACCGTTACGTTGAAAAGTGAGCTTTACTTATCATACCACCGGAAGGGTGGACCCCATGAGACCTTATTTCGGAAAAAATATATACGGCAGTCAACAGTGAGAGAAAAATAGTTTTTTTTTATCCTGTTTGAATTGCACAATGAATCACACATATGATGTTTGTCAATTTAAAACAGAATTTTGCAAGTCAAGAAAGTCGCAGTTTGTCGTTGTATAACTTAGTTTTGTGTGAAGAGAGCGACGTGACTTGCACGAGTTTGGGGTTTGTAGTCTTTCTAATTACGTATTTTCACAGTCTGATACTTCAACAGTTTCACAACAAACTGCAACTTTCTTGACAAAATTATGTTTTAAATTGACAAACATCATATGTGTGATTCATGGCGCAATTCAAACGGGATAAAGAAATACTTGTCTCTCGCCGTTTACTACCGTTTTTTCCGAAATAAGGTCCCACGGTGGTCCACCCGCAAGGGGAGGGACTTCGGCTCTAACTAAAGCCTTGGTTTTAGTGGGAACCAAACATCAGATATCTTCCACAAAAGGTAAACAAACAATCATTTTGGACCCGCCAAAATGTTTTAAATTTTAATTCACAATCAATTTTTTTCAGGAAAAGCCATACTTTTATTCATCACCTTTCTAAAAGGCTCTGTGGATGTAATTTTTGTTATGTTCATCTACATAAAAATGTTATCGATAAGACCTCTAAGTTTCTCAGGCTTCTGCTATTGTCATGCATTCGGTACTTTGCCCCCCTTTTCCCTGTTCGAGAGAGCAGTTTTATCACCTCCCGGTAAACAGCCTGTTTGACTAGTTTTTCCAGACTGGACCTTAGTCAGATAAAGACATGTCAATAGGCTGATCTGGGAGCACTACATTTTTGAGCAAGGCGTTGAGATGTATCCCTGTAACCACAGAAACACAGAAACTGTCTGGGCGCGAGGCTCGTACCTGTCCAGCGTAGAGGTGGGCTGGCGGAGACTCATGTCTGCAGCCTTGTGACACTCCTCTGCTTCCTGGTGCGGGGATCAACGCTGTCACTGGGCCTCTCTTATCATCATCCCCATCATCATCATCATCATCATCATCTCTTCAGTTTTTCAGTCCACACAATGGGGCTCTCTGTTGTGCTTTGATCAGATCAGATCTTCAAGCTACCGGGAGGCTGGTTCAGATCAGACAGAGTGCTCCTCATGTTCCCATACACACACCCCAGTGGTTCCAGTTAGGCGTCAGTAGGACTTTGAAATGAAAAAATGCTGCTAAAACTAACACTCAAATCTCCTCAGTATCCCATTTAGTGGTTTAAAAACAAATACTGCAAAAAAAAAGGCTGTTGGTGGCTTGATGCAGTGGGGAAACGGATATAGGACAGTCTGCTCCCTCAAGAAAAAAGGTCATCAATCATGAATGAATGGCTGATATGTGCTCCAGGAGGTCAACAGCTCCCATGGCCCTTTTTTGGTGTCTGTGTACAGCTGATTATTGGCAGATTAAGTTCAAAGAAACTGCTTTAACACGCACAAACGACGCCCAGATAACAGCACAGCATTATCTTGATTGATATGGAGCAATGAAAGAAGCCAAAACCCCCTCACTCGACTTGTTTACATGTGTGGCTTTCAACAGCTGTGCCCAAGCTAAATAATCCCAATACGAGCTAAGCACTTCCTTAACGTTATCTCAGTCATATGCTAGCTCGGCTTGTGTTAAAATCGATATGATATTAACTGTACTGACGTGTACGTGGCAGGCTAATGCACCACACGAAAAAATAACGTACCTTAATTGTATATAAGTAATAAGACAACAGCACTCCCAACACGCTTCCAAGCTAGCTGTAGTTTCACATTTACATGCTAGCACACTGTAAACAACCAACCACAGACGCTTACTCGCTAGCTAATTAGCAGATTACCCGGCATTCCCTAGTTCTGCCGTCGGGGCTTATAACAAATGAAAACACCGTGAAAGTGAAAAAAAAAAAAGGTGCTTTTGATTTATGTAATTAGCTGACTAGGGAGGTGATAACGACCACCTGAAGCGGCCCTGCTTATATCCCAGCTTAGCGTTAGCTTTCCGAACTTAGCTCTACGTACGGGCCGCTTTCAAGCCGCGGCATCGCGTTGGTTCCCAAGGCCGACCGAAAGCGCCTCGGGTTCGGCTTGCAGCTGCGCCAAAAAACGAGTCGGTCCTTTTGGAGGAGGGTAGCTAAGCTAAGCTAACTAACCAGCTACGTCTGCGAGCCGGAAAACAAGCATGACTTTAAAGTGGTCGAGATTAGTGCCCGTCCCGTGCAAATCCCAGCCCCGATATGTATCAAAGAGTCCCGTTTTGGTGCAAATTCAAACACTTAAAGCTTGATGTTAGCGAGCTAGCTTATAGAAGGCAAAGTGAAGCTCCACCTCAGGTCCTTTTACCCCCAAAACCAGTCACAGTGGTGATATCCGGATTTGCTTCTCTTGTGGTGTGCCAGGAGACTCGGAAGTTATCGTTGCATGTGTGTATTGCCTTTGCTAAATCCCAGTTCTTGAAGTAATGATCTCTGCTGTGTTGTTATCCTGCTGTCTTGGACTGGCTGCTGATCCACCACCATGTTCTCAAAGATCAGACGTACAAACAGAGCGAAACAGCGCCCTCGTCTGGGTGGACTGTGGTACTGCAGGCAGGCAGTATGGCTGCAGTGAACTGGAATGAAAAAAAAATAAAAATAATAATTATCCTAAAACTAACATTATACAAAATGTAAACAACCAAAATTGTTTTTAAAAGAGGAAAAACTGCAGGTTTTATTCAGAGGAAATGTAAAAGTTTCATCCTTATTTCAGTCTATAATAATATATTATATAATAATATAATATATTCCTCCAAATATATCTGTATTATGTAGGGAACGAATGGGTACTGCGAATGTTATGTGTATAATGGTGGAATGAATGCGTATTGTAGCTGTCTGTCTCTTTTTATTTATTATTTTTTAACTGTACTGTTCAGGAGAAGCCCTCCAAATTTCGTTGTACCATGTACAATGATAATATCTTCTATCTATCTATCTATCTTTGTTTTTAAATGTTACCGAATACTGGCTATGACATGAATTATTCAGGCTATATGAAGACTATGTACCCCAGTAAACCCTGCTTATGTTTTGCATCAAATACTACTACTACTACTGTTAAGATATAATATTGTTTATGTACTTTTCATATTATGTAAGTCTTATTCCCATAGACCAGTGGTTCTCAACCAGGGTTCCGGGGACCCCCGGGGGGTCTTTGAGGGAGCTCTATAGAGGGTCCCCAGGAAAGTGTGGAATAGTTTAATTTCACTATTTCATTCACTATAGAATGAGCCCAATGTGAGTAAGAGTCATAAGAGAGACTATTCACTTCCTATGGTTATCTCCTCAACTGTAGAATTCTGGTCTTAATCATATATATATAAAACGATTCACCTATGTATCGCATTCTTTTATTTTTTACAATTTTGAAATATATTTTTACATGCCAGAGTCGATATATTTGCTCCATTTGAGTCTATGTGGAGGTAGAAGGAAGTTACCGCCACCAAAACAATTAATATTTACCAGTAGTTTAAAACATTACATGTCCCCTATATAGATTAAAAGAAAATACCACTAATTTGTGAGGGAAACGTATTAATTAATAATTCCTGACAATGACTGATATATTAGACTTCAGGACATCTCTGACTACATACATGCTGAAAATCAAACATTCTTACTGTATCAATGTAGATATTTTCCAAAGTAAAAGTCCCCAGAAGTGTATGACTGGGGGCTTGATTTGATCAGCGTTGCCTAGTTTGACCGTTTGATCAGAATTTGTGAGTGATTGACAGCTGCCTCCGTTGAATGAACAGCCAATAGGAACGCTCTCTCTCTCTGAAATGACCTGTGATTGGCCAAAGTCTCCCATCATGGGCTAGATTATTTAAAGGGGACATATCATGCTCATTTTCAGGTTCATACTTGTATTTTGGGTTTCCACTACAACATGTTTACATACTTTAATGTTTAAAAAAAACTTTATTTTCCTCATGCTGTCTGCTTGAATATACCTGAATTTACCCTCTGTCTGAAACGCTCCGTTTTAGTACATTTCAATGGAATTACAACAGAATTTCGTTGCTAGGCAAAAGCTTGGGTCCATGTTTACTCCCTGTCAGCTGATGTCATTCACATACACTGCAACGGAAAAATAAACTGGGACCCATTTAGAATGTTTACGTTTAAAACTGTGAAATGGTCTAAATATTGTCGATTTGTGACATCACAAATGGACAGAAATCCTGACGGCTTGTTTCAAAAGCTCAGTTTCTGAATACGGGCTGTGTGTATTTTTCTGTGGATTAAGTGTTTCAATACTTTCACAGTATTTATATAGAACTTAAACCTGCTTCATAATATAAAAGACATGAAAATGTCACTTTTTTACAATATGGGACCTTTAAAGTCTGAAAACAGAGAAGCGTTTCTCTCAGAACACTGAAAGGTTATTATGGAATTTTTGCCCAATGATTTTTTTTGAATGTAATGAATGTAACTTTAATGCAACTGTTGTTTGCTGCAAACTCCTTGCATAAAAAAAAGAAAAGGATTGCAATTAATCCACAACTACACCTACGAAGAAAAAACAATACAGTCTCTTATGAAGCCTACAAGCAGATGTGGGGACACCAAATGGGTTCAGTATCCCAGAGTGATGGGCATTTAACACACACACTCACAGCTATTTGTCTTCTTCTATATATAACTGAGGCAATGTGAATCACTTGAGAAGAGGAATTGCGATGACCTTACAGAGGCCTGGAGAGGGTTTCAACACTTTACCAAATATGGGCAATATGGGCGTGGGATCTATTCTGCTGCGAGCTGGAGGAGAGCTGGGGGATGCGTCTCCAAATACGCGCGGTGTTACAGGAACTTTACGCATATGACAAAAAGAAATATGAAACTCCGAGCCAAGGAAACGGTAAGTTCACTGCTCAAACTTATGTTTTTTGTTCTCAGAGAGTTTATTTAGACGTTAGCAGCGTTTATCTTGGTCTATTTTTGGAACGGCGACAAAGAGCTGATTACAATGGCACCAGCGCTGCATGGGCGCGGTATGTCCGCTATTTGGCACGGAAAACCTCTTTAATGCGCCAGTTATAATGCGTCTATTTCATCCTTGAGCGTAAAAGTATCTCCTCTGGTTTCATTATAATGCTTTTGTGTCTCGATTCTGTTAAAAGAGGATATAAAAGAATGCATCAATATTTCAGGATTGTAGTTTTAAGAAGCCTCTCTGTTCATATTCCCTCATCTCAAGCCAGTGTATCAGCTATAAGTTATTATACAGTATAGCACCAAGGATGGTTTAGCTATATTAAGAATGAGAATCAACTCTTGGGCATGCATGGTATGCATACTATCAAACCGAAGAGGGGGGGGGGAAGCAAACCAAAGTCTGGTTTCCTGTAAGCAGTGAGGTATGAGCTACACACACACCACACAACCACATCTCTCAGAATGTGTTCTCATTTAACTCGGGTATTAACCAACATCTCTCTCAGTAGTGAAACTGTGTCACCAAGCATAACCAGTAAGTTTAAACTCACAGATTTCACCAGAAAGTTAAACATAATGGATTAAAGCTTGTGTTAAAGAAGAGTTTTTTTGTACCATCAACTGAGAACTAGTAGGCTGAATATTTTTGGCATCATTGGGCAAAAATTCCATAATAACCTTTCACCATATTGTAATTCAAGTGTTCTGAGATAACTACGATCCTTGTGGCTCTGTTTTCAGGCTTTAAGAAATCTAGCCTGTGATGGGAGACTTTGGCCAAGCGCAGGTCATTTCAGAGAGAGATCGTTCCTATTGGCTGTGCTCCGGCTGGTGGGCGGTGCTTGGTATTTCCTCTGAACTGATCTCAACGTGGCTGCCGGGTCACAAACGTTCTCATTTTACAGCTAAACAGTACACTACAAGATGTTTCTGAAAACATTTGAGGCGAGAAATAGGCATTACAGTAACAGAATATTGATTCATGTTTGATCATCGCTGCCTAGTTTGACCGTTTGATCGGAGTTCGCGAGTGACTGACAGCTGCTCAGAGACGGCAAGGCTCCAGCTCGGCTCTGATTCGTTGTTTTCCTCCGGTCTGTGAAATCTTGCAGATGCCATTAGGAGCACCGGAGGACACAGAGGCACATGATATTTTTCAGATTACCTGTCTCATGCACTACTGTCAGGATATAGGGACCGTTACATAAAAATATTTTTTTTTAAATCACATTTGCTCCAGTTCTACGTACTGCAGCTTTAAGTTCTCATTTGGTTTGTGTTGCCGTTGTCTTCCTGCAGACGTGCCATTAGCTCTGCAGAGCTGCTTCCTGTATACGCCTCTCATTACACAGAACAGGAAGCTTAGCGTTGGGGTTAATGGCTAAAAGACAAATTAGAATGGCAATTTCCAGGGTTTGCATTGGCAGGACGAAGTGGTGTTTCTCTCCATAAATAATGCACATCCTTGGAACTGCCTTGTTATTTGGGTGCCCGCTCTACCAACTGAGCTATCGGGGCACCTATAACTGACAATAATTAATGTTGAATATAAATGTTGAATCATGTTGTGGGATTATTGATTTATACTTTATTATTACATACTTATATATAATAAAATAAAATGTAATACATAAAGCATTCGATTGACTGATTTGGAGGTCGATTGGCAATGGTCGAAGCTTCGGAGCATTTGGGTCAGCCCTACTCACTTCTATACATTCTGTGAAAGCAAACATAATTGGTACCATGTGTAAGAAAAAGCCACCTCCTCCTCCCTAAGTTAAGTGCATTAAACTTGGAAATGGAAGGAGGATCCCTCCCCTGTTGTTCTTCATGAGATTTCTCCCCCTTTTTTTCCCCACGCAAAGCTTTTTTGAATGGAGTTTTCCCTTATTTCACCATATCTTATAAATACCTTGGAATTTAGAGCGGTTTAATTTTCTAAACAGCATTTGGAACAAAACATAAAATGTGTTTCTTATATATGAACAAAGTATGTTTCTGTCTCGAGGACAGGAAAATGATGGCTGTGCATATGGAGATATCCTTTATTCTCATGCTGCTCGCTCTACATTAAAACAACCTGATGCAGTTTATTATTGTGTTACAGGAGATAAATATCATACTCCTCACTAGCAACAAGAAGAGAACTACATTCTATATATATATTTTTTTTTATTTATAAAGATCTCCTGCAAAAGCTGTCTCAGTATATCACTTCTCCAATTTAAAAAACACTGTTCACCAGAGCAGGTCTCAGGCCTGTCTAACTTTAGGTACCACCAAGTTGAATCTAATTAAATATGTGATTATTATATACATATTATATGTGTGAATATGGGATTGTGCTCTTGTTATGTCTGGTTATATTTGCTGTATGAATTTGTCCTTATTTATTTGACTATTGTTCTTTTTATCTGCTGTTGTCTCTTGCAAAAGAGATCTCGATCTCAATGGAATTACCTTATTAAATTAGGTTATACGTTTGTTTCAAGGGTCTATAGGGTGTCATATCTTGTACAGTTTGTCAAGCTCTCTGAGGCAAAAACCTTCACTAAAACCAACCACATTTTGGACACTAGAGGGCACCAGTATCAAAGTGTTTTGTACAACTATGTTCAACTTGTACTTCCGTTTTAGACTGAGGGAGTTTCCAACTCCGTCAAGTTTAAGCAGACAAACTTCCACTTCCTGTATACCTACCCTGCACAGGTCACAGCTTGAACAGGTTCCTCACACATTCCTCAATCTTTACACAACTTTAGTTTGAGCCTAGACATGTCAGTCAGGGATACACAACTTATTAATAATTACATTAGCAGCTTTAATGTTTTCTCACCATTTGACATTGACAGTTTTGTTTATTTCCTCAATACATTTAATTAGTCCACAGACAAACAAGGCTGCAAAATATGTGACATCAATATATCGTGATTTTGAAAGCAAATAAACTGCAATTAAGACTGTACAACTGAGCATTTCTTCTTTATGGGCTGTTCAGACTTATAGTTAAGGTTAAGTTAAGTTGAGGCTACAGCATTAATAAGAGAGCAGAATGAGTTGAAATCTCGTTGAACAAACTGCAGCAAAAGTGCCCTCTTGAATTCCCCTATGGTAGATAAAACATAATAAAGTGCTCTCTGGGGTGGCCTTCCAGTGGAGAAAATGTGATAAAATGCCCTGTAGGGTGGCCTTCCAGTGGAGAAAACATTATAAAGTGCCCTCCAGGGTGCCCTTCCAGTAGAGAAAATGTGATAAATTGCTCTGTAGGGTGTCCTTCCAGTGGAGGAAATGTGATAAAATGCCCTGTAGGGTGGCCTTCCAGTGGAGAAAATGTGATAAAATGCCCTCTAGGGTGCCCTTCCAGTGGAGAAAATGTGATAAAGTGCCCTTCCAGTGGAGAAAATGTGATATAGTACCCTCTAGGGTGCCCTTCCAGTGGAAAAAATGTGATAAAGTGCCCTTAAACGAAGAAAACATGATAGACTGCCCTCTAGGGTGCCCTTCCAGTGGAGAAAGTGCGATGAAGTGCCCTCTAGGGTGGCCTTAAAATTGAGAAAACATGATGCAGTGCCATATAGGCTGGCCTAAAGTACATTCTAGAAAACCTTCTGCGCGCTGGTGTCCTACCGCTTGCAGCTGGTGCCCTTTTCATTTTTTTCGCCCCTGGCACTAAGACAACCTGAGTTCGCCACTGTACCAAAGGATGTTTGTATTTCACTGATATACTGTACAGTATTACTATTTTGCATCTACATGGGTCAAAATCAAACTTTGCTTCTGCTTATTCTGATTACTCTTTTCTTTTATTGTCTTTCTGCAGAATATGTGACAAACATCGACAGAGAGTGTGAAAAGCAGCCAGCACAACATCTCACATTAAAGACTGACCTTAACCCTCACTGGTCTACAGAAGCCACTTTCAACTCCTGACTGATTGCGACATCCCATAATGCCACTGATCGTGTTCCCCACCTCCCAGCTGCTATGGGTGCGCGTAGCTGCCCTGCTGTTCACCTGCGTGGCGTTCAGCGTCGCAGCACATGGAGCCCGGCTGCACGGCGGAGGCATGGCTGACTGGTGCATCTTCTGCTGGGCGTTCAGCTTCGCCTGCACCCTGCTGGTCCTGCTGGTGGAGCTGTTCGGCCTCCAGACCCGAGCCCCAGTGTCCTGGACCAACTTCCCCATCACTATCGCCTGCTACGCCTCCCTCCTCTGCCTCTCCGCCTCCGTCATCTTCCCACTTTTTTTCCTCAAGGACCAGCAGTTCTATGGCGACATTCGCGACTATCGCATCGCCTCCACCGTCTTCTCCTGCCTGGCAGCGGTAGCCTACATGGGGGAGGTGAGCCTGACTAAAGCGAGGCCAGGAGAGGTGGCAGGTTACATGGCTACAGCTCCAGGCCTGTTGAAGGTGTGCCAGACCTTTTTGGCCTGTATTATCTTCATCCTGGTCAGTGACCCCGTGTCGTATGACAACCATGCGGCTCTCAAGTGGTGCATGGCCGTGTACTGCATCTGCTTCATCCTCTCCATGGCTGTGGTGGTGCTGTGTGTGGGCGAGTTAACCGGCTGTCTGCCCATCCCCTTCTCCAAGTTCCTGTCAGCTTACGGGCTCCTGGCGGTCATCATGTACTTGACGGCTACCATCATCTGGCCCGTGTTCCAGTTTGACAAACAGCACCAGCGCTACGCTCGCCAAGTGTCGTCAAAACTGATCGCGGTGTCAGTGCTCACTGCCCTCAACTTCCTGCTTTACCTCGCTGACCTGGCCTACACGGCCAGACTGGTGTTTGTCACCGTCTGAGAGGAAATGAGATGAAGGAGGGAGACGAATTGAGTGTTGAAGAACAGAAATAAAGGAGCGAAGAGCTTGAGTGGCTTTGCAGAAAAATG
The DNA here is from genome assembly GCA_916701645.2 of Sebastolobus alascanus. Taxonomy (NCBI): domain Eukaryota; kingdom Metazoa; phylum Chordata; class Actinopteri; order Perciformes; family Sebastidae; genus Sebastolobus; species Sebastolobus alascanus. The sequence goes on from CAKAOJ020000124.1 coordinate 2,366,544, forward strand.
TAGCTGTTGCAGCAAAAAACCCTTCCCGTTTGGTGTCTCGTTGTAAAATGCTGAAATGAGATTTCCTGTTGATACGAGGACAAAGTCCCAATCTCACTTAAGTGTGTATGTACATGTTTTTATACCACGGTCTGGGTGAATACTCGATTCTGATTGGCTGCAGGGTGTCCATTAATTTCTGATAACATACACCTACTAAGTAGTTCCAGTTAAACTGTCTGTTCACCGTTCTAAATTAATGCGCTGGCTACAAAAAAATATCTTCTTCACAACACTGAGTGTAACGTTAGTCCTTCAGCAAGAAGTAAGTTGCTCTACCACTCTGAACTGATACTAAAACATAAGCGTTCATCTCGCATCCCATTCGCTATTTAAGGCTGCGGCCGACAGTACACATGGCGTCTTATTTGTTCGTGGAACCTCTCGTATTGATTTGGGGACAATGTCATGGCTGGATAGCTAGCTAGTCCTGTTGTTAAGCAAACTATCAAGTTATATTTACTGTTTTTCAAACGTACCCAATGTCATTGACTTTGAATCTTGGTAGCATAACGTTAGCTTTCTGGCTAATAGCTGAGCCAAATGGTTCTATGTGCTGAGCGGACTAGATATATCTCCCGTTGCCAAGTCGTAGCAAAGGTTCGTCCTATTTACTGGAGTAGTGAACGTTTCCATTGCATAACAACCTTATGGGACGGTAATGATTTTTTCAGGTATTAGCAAACCCTCCAGTTTTGCCAAGGAAACGGCGTTATGGCTTGTGAAAAACGTAACATTCTGGTTGCAAAACGCATGAAAATATAAATTAATGGTCTTCTTTTTTTTTTCTTTAGCAAGTGACCATGGTATAAGCGGGATAATGCCCTTCGAAGTGTCCACTATCAGCATTATTCCTTACATATATGTCCAGATATCTGCAATGACAGCGTTTTTAATGTGAACTTACCGTTGCTAAATACAAGTAGAATGTGAACAATGTAAAAGTGGGATTTTACATGATGATGTGACAAAAACAAATTCATGTGTTAATGCTGATAAAACCCAATGAAGTCAACACACTGAAACAGCAGAGGAGACGTTTTTTTTAAGGGAGAAGAAATGTATTTACTGTATCTGAGACACACGGGCTCTCTGGTTGCTGATGAGGAAGCCTATTGTGGAATCATTTGGCACTTTCATCACATCCTAACAAAGATTTTGTTCAATATATGATGTTCAATATATAGATATATGTCTTATCTTTTGTCAATAAGGGTTTGGACAAATAATACTTCAGCCCTCACTTTGTCTTGATAACAAAGTATCAGTATTGAAACATGTGAAAGAATGTAATTTGAGCAAATAAAGTTTTTAGTTTAACCAATAAATATGTTATTTTAAAGCATGTGATGGAATGTGCTGTGATTGTGGTTACACTGGCTTTCAGAATGCAGTGATAAAGAGAGTTGCAGCATGCCTTCGTTGCTCCCTCTATCACTTTGTATTCAGTAAGGAAATGAAGTAAAAGTAATAAAGTAAAAATAAAAGCATCACCACACATGCAGATAAGAGAGTAGACATTCTGACTCATAGGTTTTGGTCGCCAAATATTTCGCAGAATTTCTTCCATCGTCTTTTATTATTAACATTTATATCTGCAGTACAGCTTTGAGCCACATGAAGGAGTCTGAACGTTCATATTGTTGTGATAACTGTAGCCTACTTAAAACATTGAATCTCATATGAAAGGCTAGCGAACATTCTGTTTGTTTTACTGCCTAAATGCATTCATTTGGTCTCATTTATACAGTATTTAACATGTGTAGGCTATATGTTTTCAATAACACATTCATATATGAAAAGTTGTGATTTATCAAACGTATATCTCCTTGGTACATGGTGCGCCTGCTCCACCAGGTGAGCTACCGGCATACTTGCCAACTCTCCCGATTTTCCCGGGAGACTCCTGTTTTTCATTGCCCTCACTTCTCCCGCATTTCTCCCGATTTGTGGCAAATGTTCACACCTTTTTTTTCCTTTTCGTTATCTCAACCTGTTTCTGGCACTGTGCAGCGTGGATAAGCCCTATACTGTTTCCACCCGGAAACGGCAATAGAGCTACACCGAATGTCTTTTACCGGCGGAGGAGAGGTGCTCGCAACACTTCGGCACGGTTTGAGCTGCGCTCGCCATCACAGCATCACAGCAAAGCCGTCGTGGCGTGGTGCAAGCCATAGCGGGTTTCAGAGGGCAGTGGTGCCGTTGTCATGTTGTGTCTGAAAGGGCCTTCAGTGAGTGAGAGAAGGAGATGAGAAATGGAGAGTACTAAGAGAAAGAAATACTCAAGCAGGGGCAACAAATGAAAAAATGAATGAACGCCAGAGGGGTGAATTATTCAGTTTTCTATCCTGAGAATTAAAAGTAAAATTAAAAGTAGGCCTATTTAACAAAAAATGCTGTTGCAGTGTATTTATTATTTTGTTATTTATATTCTTTAAAAGTCACCAGAATGCAGGAAACAAACTCTCTTAAACTCTAATTTTTCTGTGGGAAAAACCCCCCAGACCCCCGCTTTGTATTGAAATCCTCCCTATTTTTGAGGTCTCGAGGTTGGCAAGCATGGCTACCGGGGTGCCCCGGTGCTATTTTTAAACTCAAAACTCATATTATCCAGAGAATGTTCCCTACACATACAGATGATGTGCAAAACAACATCAACTATACAAATATAAAAAAGAGAGGTGGATTTAATCTGTTTTTCTAAAATTAAGACAAGGATTTATTCTGTTTTTCTAAAATTAAGACAAGTCACTGCAAGAGCAGCAGCAGCAGCTGGTTAGTATTAGGAACAGTTAGACATGTCTGCTGCAGCCACTTCTTTGTGGTTTGATCAGATTTTATTGTTAGTGGCAACATGAGCAAACAGTCCCTAAAGTGTCATCAGACTTTGATGCAAATATTGCTAAGTTTCGTTTGGTGCAGTAGTACATGACATCACCCTTTTCCGATGAAGCCCTGCCCAGATTTGTGTTCATGTAGGAACACGTGACTTTATTTTTGTCACAACCCAGGTGTTCTCCTCAACCAGACTGTCCCCCAGATCTAAGTAGCTGGACTAATTGGAAAAAATTCATCTAAATTTACAGCTGAACTATTTATTGTGTGACTGACTGAAATATTTGTGTATATTTAGTGTTTGAACTGACAGTTTCTGCTGTAAAATTAAGGATTTATTTTGTATCATTCATAGAGAGGGAACCACAGCGAGGACTGGGAGGAGGGTAGAAATTGTTCATGTAGTTTCTGAGGAATGTGGTAGAGCTACTGCCCAAACTGTCAAGTTTAAACAGGTTTGTCAAGGCAAACAAATATCTCTCTCTGTATAAAGGAAGATACAGGAAATGTATTCACATACACTTGCAGTCTTGCCACTCTGACTAATAGTCGCTCCAAAGTTACTTCACTTTTGACAACATGGATGGTAAGTTAATTTCTTTCAGCTATTTCTGTCAGGACTCAACACTGTACGTTAGTTTGCAAGATGCAGACATTGAAATAATAGATGTGGTTTGTTTTAAATACGTTTTTACAGTGCGCAGGTCTTAAACATAGATGACTGTCTTTTTTTCCTTCTTTATTTCATATTGCTTGACAGTGATTGGTACTGTTACAAGAGATTAGATACATAATATGTTCTTGATGCTCATGGGCCTCTTTTTATGTACCATACTTCAGTCTCTTATTATGATAACGCAGCTACTATTTTATAAGTATTAGTAAAGTACTAACTGGTTTCCTTTTTCATTGTGACTTTTGACCAATTAGGATTTTTTTTTGTAATTTAGCCCATGTGTATCTTATATGAGTGTTATTGATGAACATTATTCTCTTCCAGTGTCAAACACATTGAGAATCGTCATCTTGGGAAAAACTGGATATGGGAAAAGCAGCCTGGCTAACACCATATTTGGAGAGAAAGATCGGTTCGCGATCAACCACCGTCCCAACTCTGAAACAAGAGAATGTCAAGCAGAAACCAAATCTTTCAATGGAAAAAGCATCACTTTGATCGACACTCCTGGTTTCTTTGACACAGATAGATCTGAGGAGGAGCTGAAGCCCGCGATAGTGAGGTGTATCACAGAGTGTGCTCCTGGGCCTCATGCTTTTCTTATTGTGCTTAAAGTGGAGAAATTCACCAAGCACGAGCAGGCTGTCATCACAGAAATAAACCAATACTTTACTGAAGAAGTCTTCAAATATGCAACAGTTGTCTTTACTCATGGTGAACAGCTCGAAGAACGGCAGACAATTGAGGATTTTGTACGCAATAATACGATTTTGAGTGATCTGGTGAATAAGTGCGGAGGCCGCTGCCATGTTGTTGATAATAAACACTGGAAGAACAACCAGCAGGATAAATACAGGACCAACCAGTTCCAGGTGGAGGAGCTACTTAAAACAATAAACACGATAACTGAGGCAAACAAAGGAAGCTGCTACACCAATGAGATGCTACAAGCAGTGGAGGAAGAAATACAACAAGAGGAGGAGCGCATTAGACAGTCATCAGGAAACATGTCAGAAGAAGAGATCAGAGAACAGGCTAAAGGCAGAGTATCTAAGAATCTATCGATCAAACTGGCAGCTATTGCAACAGGTGCATTGTTAGGAGCTCTTTTTGGTGCATTATTGATTGTTGGACAAGTTGTCAAAGTTTTAAAGAAATCTCTGTCAGAGCCAGGACAAGTCTTAACCAAAATAGCAGCAGTTACAGCAGTAGGAGGGACAATAGGAGGACCAGCAGTAGCAGGGGTAATAGGAGGAACAGCAGCAGGACTGACAGCAGGATTAGTTACAACATCATTAGTCATAGTTGTCGGGGCTACCCTCGGAGCGATCGACGGAGGTTTAACAGGATACGATGCAGCTGAGGGAGCAAAAACACCACAGGAAGCAGCAAAAACGGCAGCAAAGGCTGTCACGAATGAAGCACGGTCTGCCTTTGAAGCACTTGATATTAAAGCCAAAGATAAAACACAGTTAAAACCTTTAATGAGCCCTGAATCTTGAAAAAGAGGGGAAGAATTTATCATTAAAAAGTCATATCTCTGTAGATTGCATGAAAATCTTGTCCTAATCAATCTTTAGCCATTGAGCTTATTATGTTAATTCATATAAATGTGGAATATGTTGTACTTCTTTTCTGAGCTTCAAACTTCAGTTGCTCATTCCTGTTTCACAAGCACTTACCTAAACTACAGAGTTGATATTGTACATACATATATGATCCACTGTTTTATAATCCATACTAGTAACCTGTTTTGACACTGTATATATTTTGGATTTGCACCTTATTGTTATTGTATATGTTCAGTCTTTCCTAATTTGTGTTGCAACTGCTGCAGAGCAGATTCCCTCAGTTACAAAAAAGTACTATCTTACAGTACCTTGTCTTATCTTAACCACTGAGTGTCTGATGTGTTGTTTAGTGCATGTACTGTCAACTGTAGCCACAAGCCAAAAATATAAAATGGTTTTAACATCTTTCATAGAAAAAATCTTTAAAAATGTTTTAATCAAACTAGGGTACAATGTTGGCTGTATTTCTGTCTCCGTTGAAACATTGCTCGCTGTTTCCTGTTGCAAAAGCTAACCAAGAGATGTCACTTAATGTATGTACAACATCATTTTGTTAGACAGTAGTTTCTGGTTCTTTGTGGATTGCAATGTATCACCAAGACAAATATGAACGATGAATAAATTGAAAAAATGTTATTTGAGAAAAAACGTTTTTCCTTAACACCCCCACCACACGCACGCACGCACGCACGCACGCACGCACGCACGCCAGACGCACGCACATTTTGAATAAATGATGATTTAGAATGACGACACTTAAAACATTCTGTAGGCTAACTATTGTAATCAAGTCAAAAAGCCACACATGCAGCCTCCTGTGTGAGAGGACGAGTCACATGTTTGGTATTTGTGACGCACCGACCATTGTGTTGACCATCTGGCCAGTAACATTTCAGCAGAGTAGTCTATGTCATGTATATCTGAGCAGGCTGTTGCTGAGAGTTTTTTCAGCTGCTATAAAGTATTTTTCAAGTAATAAAAGTAAAGTTAAAGTAAAGTAAAGAGAGCGGGTGAAACTCTAGATGGCAGCACAGAGCAACACTGGAGTAGAGGTTTTGGCCACATTAAGTTTAAATCCAATATTCTCTGCCCTTCACCAACTGATGAGAGTAGAGAGAAGGAAATTCAGCTGCAGGCATGAAGGAGGTAAAATCTATGATGTAGAGGTTTAGAGGTAGAAGAGAACTCCATCCAAGAATATCAATGTTTTATTTTCATCCATGCTCATTACTCCTTCATGGAAGTAAGGATGTTAGAAGTTGTTGGCAAATTAAAACTTTGACCTTATAGTGGCGCTTAGGCTAATGTTTAACTTGCTAAGATATATACATACTGTATATATATATATATATATATATATATATATATATATACGGCTGTCAATCGATTAAAATAATTAATTGTGATTAATCGCATGATTGTCCATAGTTAATCACAATTAATCGCAAATTAATCGCACATTATGTATCTGTTCAAAATGCATATATTTATTTTTGGAAATCAATTAACAACACAAAACAATAACAAATATTGTCCAGAAACCCTCACAGGTACTGCATTTAGCATAACAAATATGCTCAAATCATAACATGGCAAACTTCAGCCCAACAGCCTATATATATATATATATATATATATATATATCAAAACATTCAGGTAGCAGTTTTAATTTGTTGTGTAGTTGACTTTTGCTTTCACTCGCTGAAATACAAACTGTTGCTGGTGGGAGGTCATCATAAACTTGGCTATTGTCAGGTTTGTTTGCTCTCTGCAAGCAGGTGACAGGTGCCCAAAATTGCAGGAGTCCCATCATTCCATTTAAAGTTAACTTAATATCATGTCAGTATAATTTCATCTTATCAATGTAATATGTTTTAAATAAGGACCTCCAGTATTTCAATAAATTAGCTCATGAAAAATGAGGTGTGCCAAGTCTAGTAGTCTAAAGCTGTTATTTCAATGTGTCAGATACATATTTAATCAAAATGTAGGTAAATGTAAGTATCGGATCAGACTCTGTGCCCGATACCCAATATTAAAGGATTCAGATCGGGGTCAGGGCCACAAAGCTGTTTACTAAATGATCCTCAGTGTTCTTTACCACAATGTATGATCATATACTGCTGAACAGTGATTGCTAGAAAATATTAGATATATAAGATGTTCTTGAGGCTCACTGGCCTCTTTTTATGTATTGACACCATTCTTCATTTTCTTTTTATACTAATGCAGCTATTTAAGTACCAACTGATTTCTGACCTATGAGGATTTTTATTGTAATTGAGCTCATGTGTATCTTCTTGTATATTAAAACACCTAAAAGACAAATTATTTTTGTACATTATAAGTCTTAGACATCATTCTCTTTCAGTTTCAAACATGAGGAGAATTGTCATCTCTCCTTGTCCTCTCCTTGTAGGAGCTTGCAGCTGGTGCCCTTTTCATTTTTTTCGCCCGCTGCCCCTCAGACAACCTGAGTCCGCCACTGTACCTAAGGAAGTTTGTATTTCACTGTTATACTGTACAGTATTACCATTTTGCATCTACATATGTCAAAATCAAACTTTGCTTCTGCTTATTCTGATTACTCTCTTCTTTTATTGTCTTTCTGCAATTCTGCAGAAAGACAATAAAAGAAGAAAGTAATCAGTGTGTGACAAACATCGACAGAGAGTGTGAAAAGCAGCCAGCACAACATCTCACATTAAAGACTGACCTTAACCCTCACTGGTCTACAGAAGCCACTTTCAACTCCTGACTGATTGCGACATCCCATAATGCCACTGATCGTGTTCCCCACCTCCCAGCTGCTATGGGTGCGCGTAGCTGCCCTGCTGTTCACCTGCGTGGCGTTCAGCGTCGCAGCACATGGAGCCCAGCTGCACGGCGGAGGCATGGCTGACTGGTGCATCTTCTGCTGGGCGTTCAGCTTCGCCTGCACCCTGCTGGTCCTGCTGGTGGAGCTGTTCGGACTCCAGACCCGAGCCCCAGTGTCCTGGACCAACTTCCCCATCACTATCGCCTGCTACGCCTCCCTCCTCTGCCTCTCCGCCTCCGTCATCTTCCCACTTTTTTTCCTCAAGGACCAGCAGTTCTATGGCGACGACCGCCGCGACTATCGCATCTCCTCCACCGTCTTCTCCTGCCTGGCAGCGGTAGCCTACATGGGGGAGGTGAGCCTGACTAAAGCGAGGCCAGGAGAGGTAGCAGGTTACATGGCTACAGCTCCAGGCCTGTTGAAGGTGTGCCAGACCTTTCTGGCCTGTATTATCTTCATCCTGGTCAGTGACCCCGTGTCGTATGACGACCATGCGGCTCTCAAGTGGTGCATGGCCGTGTACTGCATCTGCTTCATCCTCTCCATGGCTGTGGTGGTGCTGTGTGTGGGCGAGTTAACCGGCTGTCTGCCCATCCCCTTCTCCAAGTTCCTGTCAGCTTACGGGCTCCTGGCGGTCATCATGTACTTGACGGCTACCATCATCTGGCCCGTGTTCCAGTTTGACAAACAGCACCAGCGCTACGCTCGCCAAGTGTCGTCAAAACTGATCGCGGTGTCAGTGCTCACTGCCCTCAACTTCCTGCTTTACCTCGCTGACCTGGCCTACACGGCCAGACTGGTGTTTGTCACTGTCTGAGAGGAAATGAGATGAAGGAGGGAGACGAATTGAGTGTTGAAGAACAGAAATAAAGGAGCGAAGAGCTTGAGTGGCTTTGCAGAAAAATGTAGCTGTTGCAGCAAAAAACTCTTCCCTTTTGGTGTCTCGTTGTAAAATGCTGAAATGAGATTTCCTGTTGATACGAGGAAAAAGTCCCAATCTCACTTACAGTGTGTATGTACATGTTTTATATGACGGTTGTGGTACCACACCTGCAGGGTGTCCATTAATTTCTGATAACGTACACCTACTAAGTAGTTCCAGTCAAACTGTCCGTTCACCGTTCTAAATTAATGCACTGTCTCCAAAAAAATCGGAATATCTTCTTCAAAACACTGAGTGTAACGTTAGTCCGTCAGTGCAAGAAGTAAGTTGATCTACCACTCTGAACTGATACTATCACATAAGCGTTCATCTCGCATCCCATTCGCTATTCAACTCGCTATTTAAGGTTGCGGCCGATAGTACACATGGCGATTCATTTGTTCGTGAAACCTCTCGTATTGATTTGGGGACAATGTCATGGCTGGATAGCTAGCTAGTCCTGTTGTTAAGCAAACTGTCAAGTTATATTTACTGTCTTTCAAACGTACCCAATGTCATTGACTTTGAATCTTGCTAGCATAACGTTAGCTTTCTGGCTAATAGCTGAGCCAGAGGGTTCTATGAGCTTAGCGGACTAGAAATATCTCCCGTTGCCAAGTCGTAGCAAAGGTTTGTTCTATTTACTGGAGTAGTGAACAACGTTTCCATTGCATAAGAACCTTTTGGGACGGTAATGATTTTTTCAGGTATTAGCAAACCCTCCAGTTTGCCAAGGAAACGACGTTATGGCTTGTGAAAAACGTAACATATTGGTTGCAAAACGCATGAAAATGTAAATTAATGGTCTTCATTTTTTTTTCTTTGGCAAGTGACCATGGTATAAGCGGGATAATGCCCTTCGAAGTGTCCATTATCAGCATTATTCCTTACATATATGCCCAGATATCTGCAATGACAGCGTTTTTAATGTGAACTGACCATTGCTAAACACAAGTAATGTGAATAATGTAAAAGTGGGATTTTACATGATGATGTGACAAAAACAAAGTAATCTGTTAATGCTGATACAATCCAATGAAGTCAACACACTGGAACAGCAGAGGAGACGTTTTTTTAAGGGAGAAGAAATGTATTTACTATATCTGAGACACACAGGCTCTCTGGTTGCTGATGAGGAAGCCTATTGTGGAATCATTGGGCACTTTCATCACATCCTAACAGAGATTTTGTTCAATATATGATGTTCAATATATAGATATAAGTCTTATCTTTTGCCAATAAGGGTTTGGAAAAATAATACTTCAGCTGTCCTTTTGTCTTGATAACAAAGTATCAGTATTGAAACAAGTGAAAGAATGTAATTTGAGCAAATAAAGTTTTTAGTTTAACCAATAAATATATTATTTTAAAGCATGTAAGTGAAATGCGGCATGTGCTGTTATAGTGATTACACTATTTGTTGTGGGTTTCATAATGCAGTGACAAAGACAGTTGCAACATGCCTTTGTTACACTATTCTTTTTAATGACATTGTGGACTGTGCGTTAAGCTTACCTGTTATCCTTTAAAAGTATCACCACAAAGAGAGTAGACATTCTGAATCATACGTTTTGGCCCTGCTATACTTAACATGGACTCATATCTAAATTATCCGGAGAATATTCCCTTGACGTACAGATGAAACAACCACTTATTGTCAACATGTGAATGGTATCAGGAAAATGTTATTAAGTCGGAGCTTTGCTTGGTTTGGCAAAGAGAGGTGGATTTATTTACAGCATAAACTAAAGCAGCTGAAACGTCAAGCAGCTAAGCCATCAAGATTAAACAGGTGTGTCAAGGTAAAAGAAAAGAAAAACAAAAGAAACTAGTAATACAGGAAGATACAGGAATCATATTCACATACACTCTGGCAGTCGTGTCACTTTGACTAATAGTCGCTCCACAACTTCACTTTTGACAACATGTACCGTAAGTTAATTTATTTGTTATTTGTGTTAGGACTGAACATTGCACATTAATGCGGCAATTTCAGTCTTGGTTGACTAGAGTGGAAACAATGTGCTTAAGCTGCGTTCACACGAGCGGCACAGGTAATTTTCAATAGAAGCCTGTGACATGAAACTACAAACTGTTGCCCGATACTCATCGCTGTTTCACCCTGTTCCGCTCCATCTAAAAAAATGCAGTTAGCCAGTTCCCAGTGCTATTTTATGACATTACTACTACAACGAGCGCTTGAGCAACACTTCGACAGAGACTCGCCGACAATGTAGCTGGCCATGCTTGGCCGTTTTGTTGGTTTTGTCACTCGTATTGTGAACATTGTAGCAGTCTGGAGTCTTTTTGTTGATACATGACCTTCAAATTTTCAGAATTGTGTGCAGAGTTCCATTTTTTTTTTTGTATACAACGGAGAAAAACTGTAATACAGTACATTTTTTTTCCAGGTATATCACCACAGACACCCATTTCATAATACTGCAAATATACAGTATAAATACTGCAATACTTTCAACAGTGGGCTATATGCTCAATCATTATTGTGTTACCTCCTTCAGCGACACATAGCTTAAAACTTAGAGTACATTAGGTTTTTAAAAATGATACCACCGAAAAACCGAGCCCAGTGTTTCCAACTCCTTTCCAATAAATGTAGCTTAAAGCTGCAGTATGCGAGATTGGCAAAAATATGATTTAAAAAAGTTATTTTTAGAAAACGGTCGCTATATCGTGACAGTAGTACATGAAATAGGTAACCTGAAAAAAATCATGTTCCTCTGTGTCCTACTGTGTCCTCCGGTGCTCCTAACGGCATCTGAAGGATTTCACTTACCGGAGGAAAACAAGGTCTGCTGTCCAGCTGCAGTCTAAAATAAATAAAGAAAAATGAGGAAGTTTGTGACGCGGCCGCCATTGTAAAATCTGTTGAAGGAAGCCAAGTTCTGGTCACATGACCGGAGCACAGCCAATAGGAACGCTCTCCCCACTGAAATTACCTGTGATTGGTCAAAGTCTGCCGTCACGGGCTAGATTTTCTAAAGCCTGAAAACAGAGCCATGATGAGGTGCAGGAGTCTAGTTATCTCTCAGAACACTTGAATTACAATATGCTGAAAGATTATTATGACATCACCCTTTTCCGATGAAGCTCTGCCCAGATTTGTGTTCATGTAGGAACACGTAACTTTATTTTTGTCACAACCCAGGTGTTCCCCTCAACCCAACTGTCCCCCAGGTCGAAGTAGCTGGACTAATTGGAAAAAGTTCATCTCAATTTACAGCTGAACTATTTATTGTTTGACTGAGTGGAATATTTGTGTATATTTAGTGTTTGAACTGACAGTTTCTGCTGTAGAATTAAGACTTTATTTTGCATCATTCATAGAGAGGGAACCACAGCGAGGACTGGGAGTAGGGCAGCAATTGTTCATGTAGTTTCTGAGGAATGTGGTAGCGCTACTGCCCAAACTGTCAAGTTTAAACAGGCTTGTCAAGGCAAAAAAAATATCTCTCTCTGTATAAAAGAAGATACAGGAAATATATTCACATCCACTGGCAATCTTGCCACTCTGACTAATAGTCGCTCCACAGTTACTTCACTTTTGACAACATGGACGATAAGTTAATTTCTTTCAGTTATTTCTGTCAGGACTGAACACTGTACATTAGTTTGCACGATGCAGAAATTTAAATAATAGCTGGGTTTTGTTTTAAATAAGATTTTACATTGCGCAGGTGTTACACTTAGATGGCTGTCTCTTTTTCCTTCTTTATTTCATATTGCAAATTAACCACACATTTTTTATCTGTTCAAAATGTATATTTTTATTATTGGAAATCAATTAACAATACAAAACAATGACAAATGGCCTCAAAGGTTGTTTAAAACGCGAAAGTTTCTATTTTTTCCCTTTGTTGAAATACAAACATTTGTCATTATGTTCTTGTTCTTGTCAATACAGATTTTTTAATGATTATATCCTAAAATCATAACAGTGCCCACACGCTTTACCGTACAAAGCAAACGTTGAGATAGCGCGCCTGGCCGCAGCTGTGCAATACTGTGGATGGCCGTAGCCATGATACTGTGATGGAGAGTTTTCAAAGACACCAAAACGTCTTGTTATCTATAATCTGTGCGGGATTCAGAGGCAGATCTGCATCCATTCCTCTCCTTCCCACTTCTGTGTGAGTCTCATGGTGAGTCTGCATAAGACCCAGAGCCATTGAAAGAGATGCCAGCTGACAGCCAATCGGAGAGCCTGCTACATCTCATGTGGCTAATTTGCATTGATTCACCTCATTTTATTCGTGGAGGACCGTGAGGGTCATGGAAAAGCTAAATGCAGAGGCTAAATGGAGAAGCTAAATGACTCAGCAAATCCAATAGCTAATACATTTAGTAAAAGCATTAAGGAAAAGCTAATGCAAACGGGAAAATAAGTTGCCCTTTTAAATGCCTGATTAAAACCAGTATTCTTAATTCAATTTGTGAATCCAGTTATTTATTTCTCTTTTTAAACTGCATTTTCAAATAGAATTTTAAATTCCATTATTTATTTATGAATTCATTAATGTATTTTTAAATGATGTAGTTATTGACTGTTTTATGGTGTTTTTGTAAATTCCTTTTTAATTTGAACTATTTATTTATGGATTACTATTTCATTTGTAAATTCTTTTCATAATTCTTCTTTTCATTGCCTATTAAAATGTCAAATAATGAAATACTGTCCATTTATTCATAGATTAATAAATTAATTTGTAAATACATTTATTAATGCCTATTTTTATTGTACAATTAGTTATCAATCAATTAAATGCTCTATTTCTATTTACGTGACTATTGTGGTCCTCCATGTTGGCCCACCCTGTAAGCGCATTGTAAATAAACACTTTGGTTGTTAAATATCAGCAGTTTTTCTCTGTGGCTGCTTGGGATTTGGGGCTGATGAGTCTTTTTCATGTTGTTCCTCGGCCAACCCTAGACGCGTCATAACAGTATCTGATCTGACTCGGTATCAGATACCCTTTAACACAATAAAGTATTCATTTCCATATATACATGTATATTTATATATATATATATAAATGGCTTGGACAGAAACTACGCGGGTTCATGTAGTGACAGGCCTGATTTTTTGGGTGCGGTCATTGTGCTAATGCATCTGTTTTAAGTACTAACTGGTTTCACTTTTCATTGTGATTTTTGACCAATGGTTTTTGGTATGATATGTGAAAACAGCCAAAAGACAAATGCTCAGTGTTAATGATGGACATTATTCTCTTTCAGTGTCAAACACAAGGAGAATTGTCATCTTGGGAAAAACTGGAGCTGGAAAAACCAGCCTGGCTAACACCATATTTGGAGAGAAAGATCGGTTCAAGATCGTTGACACTGCCAACTCTGTAACAAGAGAATGTCAAGCAGAAACCAAATCTGTCATTGGAAGAACCATCACTTTGATTGACCCTCCTGGTTTCTTCGACACAGATAGATCTGAGGAGAAGCTGAAGCCCGCGATAGTGAGGTGTATCACAGAGTGCGCTCCTGGGCCTCATGCTTTTCTTATTGTGCTTGAAGTGGAGAAAATCACAGAGCACGAGCAGGCTGTAATCACTAAAATACGCCAATACTTCTCTGAAGAAGTCTTCAAATATGCAACAGTTGTCTTTACTCATGGTGACCAGCTCTCTGAAGGACAGACAATTGAGGATTTTGTACGCAATAATACGATTTTGAGTGATCTGATGGAGAAGTGTGGAGGCAGCTGCCATGTCGTTGATAATAAATACTGGAAGAACAACCAGCAGGATGAATACAGGAACAACCAGTTCCAGGTGGAGGAACTCCTTAAAACAACAGACAAGATAATTGAGGCAAACGAAGGAAGATGCTACACCAATGAGATGCTACAAGCAGTAGAGGAAGAAATACAACAAGAGGAAGAGCACATTAGACAGTCATCAGGAAACATGTCAGAGGAAGAAGTCAGAGAGCAGGCTAAGGGCAGAGAATCTAAGAGGCTTTTTATCAAACTGGCAGGTGCTACAACAGGTGCATTGTTAAGAGCTTTTTTAGGTGTAGTAGTGATCGAAGGAGCAGCAGCAGGAGGAACAGCAAAAGTAATAAAAACAGTAGAAGGTGGAACAGCAGAAGTAATAAAAAAAGCAGTAGATGGAACAGCTGAAGTAATAAAAACAGCAGTAGATGGAACAGCTGAAGTAATACAAACAGCAGTAGATGGAACAGCAGAAGTAATAAAAACATTAGTAGATGGAACAGCAGTAGTGATAAAAAAAGCAGTAGATGGAACAGCAGAAGAAATAAAAAAATCAGTAGAAGGAACAGCACAAATAATAAAAACAGCAATAAAAGGAACAGCACAAGTAATAAAAACAGCAGTAGCAGTGACAGGGGCAGCTGGAAAATCATTAATCCCGTTTGCAGGAGGTGTTATGGGATATTTTGTAGCTGGAACAGTATGGGAAGCAGCAATGAGGGCAGGAAAGGTTGTCAAGACATGGATTCAATTTTTTTACAGATGAAGTAATGATGTTAATGAGAGTTAACACCTACAATGAGAGGAAACACGGGGGAGTATAATTTAAAAGTCATACCTCCCTGTAAATTGCATGAAAATCTTGTTCTAAACAATATTTAACCACAGAGATGACTATCTTTATTCGTAAGTAACATGTAATGGGTTGTAATTATTGTCTGAGATTCAAACTTTAGTCGCTTATTCGTGTTTCACGAGCTAACCACAGTGTCTGTTTGCTAGTCATATTTAGTGCATGTGTACTTTAGGCTGTAACCACAAAGATAAATCATTTTTAACAGCAATCGTGGATTAAATCTTTACAATTGTTTAAATCAAACTAGTGTACACTGTTGGCTGTATTTCTGTCTGCATTGAAACATTGCTCGCTGTTTCCTGTTGTAGAAGCTCACCAGGAAATGTCACTTAATGTATGTACAGCATCATTTTAATAGTTGTGGTTCTTTGTGTGTTCTTTGTGGCAATGTGTCACCGATACAAATATGACCATTGAATAAATTGAAACCTATGAAAAGATGTTATTTGAGCAAAGAAAGTATTTACTTGGTAAGGTAAACCCCCCTCCCCCCACCACACGCACACACATACTTACAGCAAGTGGAAGTGAAATTAAAATAAAAGTCAGAGCACAGGAGAAAAGACACATAGAGGACAGCCGTCTGGTAGATCCAAATGTTTTTTATTCTCCACTGATTTCTCTTCTAACATCATGGACAAAAAGTAAATGTTAATTCTTTCAGTTAATATTATTTGTTAATACTGCTCACTGTACATTTCTCTATGAATGAAAGTCAAAGAAGGAAGGCAAGTCATATTTTGAATAAATTATCATTAGAATAATGACACTTAAAACATTCTGTAGGCTAACTATTGTAATCAAATCAAAAAGCCAGGCATGCAGCCTCCTGTGTGAGAGGATGAATCACATGTTTGGTATTTGTGACACACCGACCATTGTGTTGATCATTTGGCCAGTAACATTTCAGCAGAGTAGTCTATGTCATGTATATCTGAGCAGGCTGTTGCTGAGAGATTTGTCAGCTGCTATAAAGTATTTATCAAGTAATAAAAGTAAAGTTAAAGTAAAGAGAGAGGGTGAGAGAGTGTTACTAAAGATAAACTGAAACTTAAACCAACTAAACAAATCAAGCTGTGATGCAGCATTGCACTATATTCAGCAGCCTGTAGATGGCAGCACAGATCAACATTGGAGTAGAGATTTTATCCAACTGATGAGAGTAGAGAGAAGGAAATGCAGCTGCAGGCATGAAGGAGGTAAAATCTAAGATGTAGAGGTTTAGAGGTAGAAGAGGACCATCCAAGAATACCAATGATTTATTTTCAACCATGCTCACTACTCCTTCATGGAAGTAAGGATTTTTATTCAGCATAGCGATGAAAAGTGAAAAAAAACACAACAAGTTGAGGCTAATAGTAATGTCTTTAGCTTTGCAGGTATTTTGTCCTAAACCAAAGTATTGCACAAATTAAAACTTTGTTCTTATGGTGGCGATAGATGAAAAGTCAGAGGATCAGTTACTGTAATTCAGCCTGAGGGAAACATAGATGCATGTACCAAATTGCATGGCAATCCATTCAATAGTCATTGACATATTTCACTCAAAATCATGAATGTAAACCTCACGATGTAGCTAGAAGAAAATTCAGGGTATCACCAAAGTCAGTCAGATTCATTCTCTGGGAACCATGAATGTCTGTACTAAACTTTGAAGCAATCCATCCAGTAGTTGTATTTCAGTATGCACCAGTGGTGGACCAACCAACCTACCTAGCTATCCTAGAAAGATTACTAGAGCACTTTGTGACATGTCAGAGGATGATTTTCAAATAGATAGATAGATAGATAGATAGATAGATAAACAGATAATCTGAACACTGACAAAGTTAAGTTAGCAATCTGATATTGTCAGAAAAAGCGTCACTACTTTTGAGCTACTTTTCTCACTGTATATCTCCTGCAACTCCAGAAACAAACTAGAGTAATATATATTACTGACACAGAGTCATTATTGTCTTCTAGTATCAACAAGAAGGATTGCGGTCATGGGAAAAACTGGATGCGGTGAGAGCAGCCTTGCCAGCACCATGTGATGGCATATTTCTGTTCAATGGAGGTTATACCATGTAGTGAGGCATCCAAAATGGACATGCGTGAAAACACCTGCAGTGTGCTTGTTTTGGACTTTGTCCATTGTGCAATAAATCAGGCGTCAGGCGTACTGAGACAAGATACAGGGAATGTATTCACATACGCTCTGCAGTCTTGTCACTCTGACTAATTGTTACTCCACAGTGACTTCACTTTTGACAACATGGCCGGTAAGTTAATTTCTTTTATATATCTCTGTCAGGATTAAACACTGCAAATTACTGTTCTTCTCAATTGTTTACAGAGGTTTTCTGAAAACATACCTCATATTCTCAGAACTCTACACACAACTCCAAAAACACACAAACAAAAGGCAAAACTCCCAAAAATCTCATGCAAAATGAAACTCTGCATTCAAAACAAGGCTATGTCTTCTCAAAATGGTATTTTGTGTTCAAATGACACACACACACCATCATATGAATAGACATTTATACTGTAAGAACCAATTGAACACTGATGTCAGTGTAAAACACTGGCATGAATCCATCCCTAAAAAGCTTCTACAGCTACAGTATATCTGCACATGCATTTTCCATTGCTTGTAGAAGAGATATACGTGTATGGGGATTGCGGTCATAGACCTCCAATCTCAAGGCAGAGAAAAGAAATGTATATGATTGTGTGTAGTGTTTTGAAAAAAAGAAAAAGTGTGGTTTAGAACTGCAATCTGAATGTAAAGCAGGAAATGTGCTTGTATTTAGCAGAATTGGTTCAGGGGGTTGTACATTGGCTACAGGTTGTGGTCATTGTGTCTCAAGTACCAGTGTTAGTGTGTAAACAATTGAGAAAAACTGTATGTTGCAAGATGCAAAAATTTAAATAATAGCTGTTTTGTTTTAAATATTCTTTTTTTTTACAGTACACACGTCCTACACTTAGATGACTGGAATAGATCTTTGGCTACACTATAAAACAGCCTGAGATTTACAATGTAATTTTGTTGTATTAATCAGGTTCTAATATATTTACCTCTTCCTACTGGTACTTAAATGTAGGTACAGTGGAAGATACTAAGACTATGGGGAACAAGGGAGTAACAGTTGGGCATTTAAGAATAATGGAGAAATACATCATTTTTGTAAATCCTGGGTACCCAAGACGGATAGAACACTGATAGAACATATAAAGTAATACATAACTGATATGAGCAAAGGGCAAAATCATTTGTTTTTTATTGGATTGTAGTCAACCCAAAGACCATAAACTGGTTGGCTGTGTTGCCTATGCAGTAGATGGGTGTTAATTTGGAAACAAACCTGAAGTTTCGGAATAGCGTGGTTATCAATACTGATAGTCTGATAGTCAACAGAACGTATAAAGTAAAACATAACTGTTATGAGCAAAGGGCAAAAGTATTCACTTTTATTGTATTTTAATTCAAAGTCCATAAACTGGTTGTCTAAATTTCCTATGCAGTAGCCGGGTGTTTACTGGGAAACAAAACTGAAGTGTGGGAATTATGGTTGTTGAATTATGGTGTTATCAACACTGATAGTCTGCAGAGCCTATAAAATAATACATAACTGCCATGAGCAAAGGGCAAAATAATTTCTTGTTATTGTACTGTAATCCAAAGACCATATATTGGCTTAATTGCCCATACAGTATGTTTAACCTTTTAGGTCCCATATAAATAAATTGCTGTGCTCCATAAATGACTAACAAGTCCCTCATTATTCCAAGATTTGAGCTTCACTTGAATTTCCCTCGGGATCAATAAAGTCACCATCTATCTATCTATCTATCTATCTATCTATCTATCTATCTATCTATCTATCTATCTATCTATCTATCATACCCCAAAGCTACATTTCTGTATCCCAGAATTGGTGGTCATTTTGGGTAGAAAACCCATATATTTTATATGTGAATGTGAATTGCGATGCTTTCATACTTATGAGCTAGTGATCTCCCAAACCAATCCTAAGTGTTGGTATCGTCTAAAATAAAGCCAATTTAACTCCTGTTCTTTCTTTAATGAACTGTACTGTATTTTGTGCACTTCAGCCTGCAGGTGCTGAAGTGTGACTTGTGAAAAATGATTTGACTGCACTGGTAATTGACTCTGTTTGACACCCAGATTGGATTGGATTCCTCCGACAGAACAAATCCGTGTACAATTAGTTTAAGATCTTCCGACGGACTATTTCAAGTCAGACAGCACGGCTTCTCCCTCATATTCCAGGTACCTGTAGAGAAAACCGATCTGAGTAAGAGGGGAAGGCCGAGTGAATCAAAAAAGAAAGCTCAGCAATTTGAGATAAAAGATTTAAAGAAACAATAGATGAAATTTGAAAATGACGAACTGAGAAATTAATATTGAGATATCAAAAAAGAATCCACATGCCTCAAAAAGGTAAATGGAAGTCTGAGAGTGTGGATCACTTTTTAGAGTCCCCTGGAAGAAGTTGCTGCTGTTGTGTGTGCTATTTTCAGCACATTTCTTCTTTTGGTTGTGTTTTCTCTATGTTCAGCTATGTGTTGTTAAATTGTTAAGTTCTTAAAATTGACTTGTTTTTCATCTATTTGCAGGTGTTTTCTTGATTTGCAGTGCGTTGAGCTCTCAGGGCCATCGTATAGCGTACTATATAATTAGCCAAGATGGCGGTAGTGTTGCGCGGGGCAGAACTCATCTTCCGCTCGTTCCAACTAGCCACACTTGTTTCTGTACAAACTATGTAAGACCTCTGCCATGCTGATGATTTGTAGGGATGGGCTGTCATTTCTGCTGTTCTTGTTTTCTTCTTTCTTTTAGTTAGGGAGGTAAGATAGTGTCATTTGGTTTCTTTGTTTTTGTTAAGTTATATTTGTTATACCTTTCAAGTTAGTTTTGTTTGTTTGATATTTTGGCCTTTGCCTATGGAGGACCACAAGAGTCACGTAAATAGTAATAGAGCCTTTAATTGTATAATATCTAATTGTACAATGAAAATAGGCACTAATAAATGTGTTTACAAAATAATTTATTAATCTATGAATAAATGGACAAAATCACAAAGTATTTAATTATTTGACATTTAAAAGGATTATGAAAAGAATTTATAAATGAAATATTAATCCATCAATAAATAGATCAAATTAAAAAGGGATTTACAAAAACACCATAAAACAGTCAATAAGTACATCATTTAAAAATACATTAATGAATTCATAAATATATAATGGAATTTAAAATTCTATTTAAAAATGCAGTTTATAAAGAGAAATAAATAACTGGATTCACAAATTGAATTAAGAATACAGGTTTTAATCAGGCATTCAAAAAGACAACTTTTTTCCTATTTGTATTCACAATTCCCTGCTACTTATGCTAAACGTATTAGCCATTGGATTTGCTGAGTCATTTAGCTTCTCCATTTAGCCTCTGCATTTCGCTTTAACATGACCCTCTCGGTCCTCCACGAATAAAACGAAGTGAATCAATGCAAATTAGCCACATGGGATGTAGCAGGCAGAGTTTTCGAAGACACACCAAAACGTCTTGTTATCTATAAGCTGTGCGGGATTCTGAGGGAGATATGCATGAACTGCATACATTCCTCTCCTTCCCACTTCTGTGTGAGTCTGCACAAGACCAGTGCCATTGAAAGCTATGCCAGGTGACAGCCAATCAGAGGGCCTGCTACATCCCATGTGGCTAATTTGCATTGATTCACTTTGTTTTATTAGCGGAGGACCAAGAGGGTCACGTTAAAGCTAAATTCAGAGGCTAAATGGAAAAGCTAAATGACTCAGCAAATCCAATAGCTAATATTTTTAGTAAAAGCATTAAGGAAATGCTAATGCAAATGGGAAAATAAGTTCCCCTTTTAAATGCCTTATTAAAACCTGTATTCTTAATTCAATTTGTGAACTAAGTTATATTATTTATTTCTCTTTTTAAACTGAATTTTCCAATAGAATTATAAATTCCATTATTTATTTATGAATTAAATAATTAATTTTTTAAATTATGTACTTATTGACTGTTTTATGGTGTTTCTGTAAATTCCTTTTTAATTTGAACTATTTATTGATGGAATAATATTTCCTTTGTAAATTCTTTTCATAATTCTTCTTTTTATTGCCTATTAAAATGTAAATTATTCATAGATTAATAAATTAATTTGTAAACACATTTATTAATGCCGATTTTTATTGTACATTTAGTTATCAATCAATTAAATGCTCTATTACTATTTACGTGACTATTGTGGTCCTCCATGTTAGCCCAACCTGTAAGCGCATTGTAAATAAACACTTTGGTTGTTAAATATCAGCAGTTTTTCTCTGTGTCTGCTTGGGATTGGGGGCTGATGAGTCTTTTTCATGTTGTGCCTCGGCCAACCCTAGACGCGCCATAACAGTATCTGATCTGACTCTGTATCAGATACCCTTTAACACAATAAAGTATTCATTCCCGTGTATGTATGTATGTATGTATGTATATGTATGTATGTATGTATATATGTATGTATATATGTATGTATGTATGTATATATATATATATATATATATATATATATATATATATATATAAAAATATAAATGGCTTGGACAGAAACTATGCGGGTTCATGTAGTGGAAGACCTGATTTTTTGGGTGCGGTCATTGTGTTAATGCATCTATTTTGAGTACTAACTAGTTTCACTTTTCATTGTGATTTTTGACCAATGATTTTTGGTATGTTATGTGAAAAATGCCAAAAGACAAATGTACAGTATTATTGATGGACATTTTTCTCTTTCAGTGTCAAAAACAAGGAGAATTGTCATCTTGGGAAAAACTGGATCTGGAAAAAGCAGCCTGGCTAACACCATATTTGGAGAGAAAGATCGGTTCACGATCGGCCACAGTGTCAACTCTGAAACAAGAGAATGTCGAGCAGAAACCAAATCTTTCAATGGAAGAAGCATCACTTTGATCGACACTCCTGGTTTCTTCGACACAGATAGATCTGAGGAGGAGCTGAAGCCTGAGTTAGTGAGGTGTATCACAGAGTGCGCTCCTGGGCCTCATGCTTTCCTTATTGTGCTTAAAGTGGAGAAATTCACACAGCAGGAGCAGGCTGTCATCACAGAAATAAACCGATACTTTTCTGAAGAAGTCTTCAAATATGCAACAGTTGTCTTTACTCATGGTGACCAGCTCTTTGAAGGACAGACAATTGAGGATTTTTTCCACCAGAATAAGTTAACAAGTGATCTGGTGAATAAGTGTGGAGGCCGCTGCCATGTCGTTGATAATAAATACTGGAAGAACAACCAGCAGGATGAATACAGGAACAACCAGTTCCAGGTGGAGCGGCTACTCAAGTCAATAGACAAGACATTGGAAGCAAACGAAGGAAGATGCTACACCAATGAGATGCTACAAGCAGTGGAGGATAAAATACAACAAGAGGTGGAGCGCATTAGACAGTCATCGGGAGACATGTCAGAAGAAGAGATCAGAGAACAGGCTAAAAGCAGAGTATCTGAAAGGCTTTTGATCAAACTGGCAAGTATTACGACAGGTGCATTGTTAGGAGCTTTTTTTGGTGTAGTATTGATTTTTGGAGAAGTTGTCACAGTTTTAAAGAAATCTCTGTCAGAGCCAGAACAAGTCTTAAAGACAATAACATCAGTTATAGCAGTAGCAGGGTCAATAGGAGCAACAGCAAT
Organism: Sebastolobus alascanus; assembly: GCA_916701645.2. NCBI lineage: Eukaryota > Metazoa > Chordata > Actinopteri > Perciformes > Sebastidae > Sebastolobus > Sebastolobus alascanus. The sequence goes on from CAKAOJ020000124.1 coordinate 2,389,746, forward strand.
AACAGCAGGAGCAGTTGGAACATCATTAGGCGTAGTTGCAGGGGCATTTGCTGCTGCAGGAGCGATGAAAGGATGTTTTACAGGATACGATGCAGCTGAGGGAGCATACACACCACACGAAGCAGCAAAGAGGGCAGCAAAGGCTGTCACGAATGAAGCACTGTCTGCCTTTGAAGCACTTGATATTAAAGCCAAAGATAAACCAGATTTAAAACCTTTAAAGAGCCCTGACTCTTGAAGAAGGGGGAAAGAATTTATCATTAAAAAGTCATATCTCTCTGTAGATTGCATGAAAATCTTGTCCTAATCAATCTTTAACCATTGAGCTTATTATGTTAATTCATATACATATGGAATATAGGTTGTACTTCTTTTCTGAGCTTCAAACTTCAGTTGCTTATTCCTGTTTCACAAGCACTTACCTATACTACAGAGTTGATATTGTACATAAATATCTGATCCACTGTTTTATAATCCATACTAGTAACCTGTTTTGACACTGTATATATTTTGGATTTGCACCTTATTGTTATTGTATATTTGCAGTCTTTCCTAATTTTTGTTGCAACTGCTGCAGAGCAAATTCCCTCGGGATAAAAAAAAGTACTATCTTAGAGTACCTTGTCTTATCTTAACCACTGAGTGTCTGATGTGTTGTTTAGTGCATGTACTGTCAACTGTAGCCACAACACATAAATATAAAATTGTCTTAACATCTTTAATAGAAAAGATCTTTAAAAATGTTTTAATCAAACTAGTGTACAATGTTGGCTGTATTTCTGTCTCTGTTGAAACATTGCTCGCTGTTTCCTATTGCAAAAGCTAACCAGGAAATGTCACTTAATGTATGTACGACATAATTTTGTTAGTCAGTAGTTGTGGTTCTTTGTGGATTGCAATGTATCACCGATACAAATATGAACGATGAATAAATTGAAACCTATGAAGAAATGTTATTTGAGAAAAAACGTTTTTGCTTAACACCCCCAACAGCAGACACACACAACCACCCACCCACCCACACACGCACACGCACGCACGCGCACGCACACACACACACACACACACACACACACACACGAACACACACACACGCACACACACACACACACACACACACACACACACACACACACACACACACACACACACACACACACACACACACACACACAATAACAGCAAGTGAAAGTGAAACTAAAATAAAAGCAGTCAGAGCACAGGAGAAAAGACACAGTGGACAGTCGTCTGGTGGATCCAAATGTTTTTTGTACTCTTCACTGATTTCTCTTCTAACATCATGGACATTAAGTTAATGTTACTTCTTTTAGTTATTATTATTTTTTAATACTGCTCACTATACATTTCTCTATGACATAGGACATCCTGGAAAGTCATATTTTGAATAAATGATGATTTTGAATGACGACACTTAAAACATTCTGTAGGCTAACTATTGTAATCAAGTCAAAAAGCCACACATGCAGCCTCCTGTGTGAGAGGATGAGTCACATGTTTGGTATTTGTGACGCACCGACCATTGCATTGATCATCTGGCCAGTAACATTTCAGCAGAGTAGTCTATGTCATGTATATCTGAGCAGGCTGTTGCTGAGAGTTTTGTCAGCTGCTATAAAGTATTTATCAAGTAATAAAAGTAAAGTTAAAGTCAAGTAAAGAGAGAGGGTGAGAGAGTGTGACTAAAGAGAAACTGAACTGAGGAGACGTTTGAAGAAATGTATTTACTGTATCTGAGACACACAGGCTCTTTGGTTGCTGATGAGGAAGCTTCTTGTGCAATCAATGGGTGCTCTCATCGCAACCTAACAAAGATTTGTTCAATATCTGTCTTATTATCTGTGGTTAATAACAAGGTTTTGTAAAAACTTACTTCAACTGTCCTTTTGTCTTGATAAAGTATCAGTATTGAAACATGTAAAAGAATGTAATTAGAGCAAATCAAGTTTTTAATCAATAAATACTTTATTTTATCTGCAGCTAAAAAGAGCTGTATTTCTAACTCTCAGGCTTGATTCCTAAAGTGCTCATTTGTCTTGTGTTGCTAGTTTGGGTTCCTGCAGAGGTGCTATGAGCTCCGCAGAGCTGCTTCCTGTGTTCGTGTCTCATTACACCACACAGGAAGCTTAGCGCTGGAGTTTAAGAAACATTAGGTCAACAATTTTCAGGGTTTGCATTGGCAGAATGAAGGAGCATGCTTTTTCTTCATGAAAGATGCACCATCCTTGGACCTGTAGAGTAGCAGTCATGGCTTTTCTAAAGGTTTTAGCAACCTGTAGTCATAGCATCTGTATAGAGCACACCAGACCATTATCAGTTTGTCAGACACTAGATATGCTATTTAAAATGCATCAATTCTGCATGTTTGGACATGTGACAACAGGTGCACTACCTCACTGCAATACATTCTGTGAAAGCAAACATAATTGATACCATGTGTAAGAAAAAGCCACCTCCTCCTCCCTAAGTTAGTGCATTAAACGTGGAAATGGAAGGAGGATCCCTCCCCTGTTGCTTTTCATGACGTTTCTCTACCTTTTTTCCAATGCAAGTTTTGTTTGTGATTATCTCAACTTATCTGATAAATACCTGGGAATTGGGCTAGATAGCAGTTTAATTTTTAAACAGCATGTGCAGAAACTAGAGGTAAAAATGTGTTGCTTATATCGTAAGAAAGCATTTTTCTGTCTCAAGGACATGAAAATGATCGTACAGTCATCCATCATGTCTATGGATATATCCTTTATTCACATGCTTACCGCTCAACATTAAAACAACCTGATGCAGTTTATTATTGTGCTTTGCATTTATTACAGGGAAATACTGTGTACTATATAAAAAAGCAAGTTGGTCCTCACTAGCAGCTAGAAGAGAATTACATTCTATCATTTATATTTGTAAAGGTGTCCTGCCCAAAAAGCTTCAGTACATCACCAGAGCAGATCTCAGGCCTGTTTAACTCGAGTAGCCTTCTTCCGTTTTAGACAGAGGGACTTTCCAACTTCCTCAAGTTTAAGCAGACAACCATCCACTTCCTGAATATCTGCACTGCACAGATCACAGCCAGGCCAATAAATTACCAATAAATATTTTATTTTACAGTTGTTCTCAATCGCTCTGAATCATTTTCTGGAAAAGTCTTAACACTCTCTAAACTGTAAGTGCAGTTGTCACAACTGTTTGATGGGACATCACAACTCTATTGCATGTCTGCAAAAGGTATTATCTCAGCCAAAACACTTAATTCATGCTTCAAAACCTAGTTATTGTGTCAGTAAATTGGCCAATGCCACCAAAATGAAAAGTTGATTTGTCATCGTGTGAGCTGTACTGGTCAAAATGTTTAGATGTTTTTTCACCAGGCAGTCAACTCCGTAAATGTTTCTGATATACAAATCTCTGTTTTGTTCCGCTTTTTTGTTTACACTCTTACCGTACGATACAAGACTGTCAGTTTTCTCTACCTGAATGCATGTGAGGCATGCGATAGAGCTACTGCCGAAACTTTCTGAGCTTAACAGGCGTGTCAAGGAAAAAAAAAAATCTGTTGATAAAAGAAGAAACAGGAAACACATTCATATACACTCTGGTAGTCTCATCACTTTGACTAACTGTCACTCCACAGTGAATTCACTTATGGCTGGTAAGTAAATTTTTTTTCAGTTATTTCTGTCTGGACTGAACACTGCACAAGATGCAGAAATTTAAATAATAGCTGTTTTGTTTTAAATATTATTTTTTACAGCGTGCAGGTGTTACACTAAGATGGATGTCTTTTTTACCTTATTTTTTTTTTCATAGTACTGGATAATGATTGGTACTGTTACAATATGTTCTTGATGCTCGTGGGCCACTTTTTATGTACTATACTTCATTCTCTTATTATGATAATGCAGCTATTTTATAAGTAAAGTACTAACTGCTTTCCCTTTTCATTGTGACTTTTGACCAATTAAGATTAGCTCATGTGTATCTTACATGAAAATAACCAAAAGGCAAATTTACAGTATTAATGATAGACATTATTCTCTTCCAGTGTCAAACTCAAGTAGAATCGTCATGTTGGGGAAAACTGGATATGGGAAAAGCAGCCTGTCTAACACCATATTTGGAGAGGAACTGTTCAGGGTCGACCACACTCCCAACTCTGGAACAGGAGAATGTCAAGCAAAAACCAAATCTGCCAATGGAAGAAGCATCACTTTGATAGACACTCCTGGTTTCTTTGACACAGATAGATCTGAGGAGGAGCTGAAGCCCGAGATAGTGAGGTGTATCACAGAGTGCGCTCCTGGGCCTCATGCTTTTCTTATTGTGCTTAAAGTGGAGAACTTCACACAGCAGGAGCAGGCTGTCATCACAGAAATAAACCAATACTTTTCTGAAGAAGTCTTCAAATATGCAACAGTTGTCTTCACTCATGGTGACCAGCTCGCTGAAGGACAGACAATTGAGGATTTTGTCCACCAGAATAAGTTAATGAGTGATCTGAAGACGAAGTGTGGAGGCCGCTGCCATGTCGTTGATAATAAATACTGGAAGAACAACCAGCAGGATGAATACAGGAACAACCAGTTCCAGGTGGAGCGGATACTCAAGTCAATAGACAAGACATTGGAAGCAAACGAAGGAAGCTGCTACACCAATAAGATGCTACAAGCAGTGGAGGATAAAATACAACAAGAGGTGGAGTGCATTAAACCCTCATCAGGACACATGTCAGAAGAAGAGATCAGAGAGCAGGCTAAAGACATCGTATTTGAAAGGCTTTTGATCAAACTGGCAGCTATTGCAACAGGTGCATTGTTAGGAGCTCTTTTTGGTGTAGTATTGATGGTTGGAGAAGTTGTCAAAGTTTTAAACAAATCTTTGTCAGAGCCAGGACAAGTCTTAACCAAAGTAGCAGCAGTTACAGCAGTAGGAGGGGCAATAGGAGGAACAGCAGCAGGAATAACAGTAGGAGCAATTGGAACATCATTATGCGTAGTTGCAGGGGCATTTGTTGCTGCGGGAATGGTAAAAGGAGGTTTAACAGGATACAATGCAGCTGAGGGAGCAAAAACACCAAAGGAAGCAGCAAAGAGGGCAGCAAAGGCTGTCAAGAATAAAGCACTGTCTGCCTTTAAATCACTTAATATTAAAGCCAAAGATAAAACAGAGTTAAAACCTTTAATGAACCCTGACTCTTGAAAAAGAGGGAAAGAATGTATCATTAAAAAGTCATATCTCTCTGTAGATTGCATGAAAATCTTGTCCTAATCAATCTTTAGCCATTGAGCTTATTATGTTAATTCATAAACATATGGAATATAGGTTGTACTTCTTTTCTGAGCTTCAAACTTCAGTTGCTTATTCCTGTTTCACAAGCACTTATGTATACTACAGAGTTGATATTGTACATACATATCTGATCCACTGTTTTAGATAGATAGATAGATAGATAGATAGATAGATAGATAGATAGATAGATAGAACAACAGATAAACAACTGAGATACAGGACTGTTTAAAGAAAAAGTGAATGTAGTGCAGAAAGTGATATAGTGCTGGGTGATAAAAAATATAGGAGATATAGATATTAAGAAATGTCAGATATGGAATATAATGCAGGATAAGAACTGAGGTAGAGAAGGTTTCTTTGTAGTGTGCAGAATTAAAAGTGGGGCAGTCTATTAAAGTGCACTTTGTGCATTAACTGTCCTGCAGACCGTCCTCCTTTGTCCCCCTCCTCCCCATAGAGGTGTTGTACAGTTTGATGGCTCGGGGGACAAAGGATGTCCTGAGTCTGTCTGTGGAACACTTTAGGATCTTTATGATCTTTCTTTATGATCCATACTAGTAACCTGTTTTGACACTGTATATATTTTGGATTTGCAAAGTACTATCTTAGAGTACCTTGTCTTATCTTAACCACTGAGTGTCTGATGTGTTGTTTAGTGCATGTACTGTCAACTGTAGCCACAACCCACAAATATAAAATTGTTTTAACATCTTTCATAGATAGGATCTTTAAAAATGTTTTAATCAAACAAGTGTACAATGTTGGCTGTATTTCTGTCTCTGTTGAAACATTGCTCGCTGTTTCCTGTTGCAAAAGCTAACCAGGAGATGTCACTTAATGTATGTACAACATCATTTTGTTAGACAGTATTTGTGTTTCTTTGTGGATTGCAATGTATCACCGATACAAATATGAATGATGAATAAATTGAAATCTATGAAAAATTGTTATTTGAGAAAAAAAAGCTTTTACTTAACACCCCCACCACACACACACACACACACACACACACACACACACGGGACAGTCATCTGGTAGATCCAAATGTTTTTTACTCTTCATTTCTCTTCTTATTAGAGTATTAGGGCCACATTGAGGAAAAAAAATAAATCTGAGAATTTGAGAATAAAGTTATAATATTACGAGAATAAAGTCATAGGTTTACGAGAAAAAAGCCGTAATATTATGAGAATAAAGTCATAAGTTTACGAGAAAAAGTCGTAATATTATGAGAATAAAGTCATTAGTTTAAGAGAAAAAAATTTGTAATATTATGTGAATAAAGTCATGAGTTTAAGAGAAAAAAAAAGTCGTAATATTATGAGAATAAAGTCATAAGTTTCAGAGAAAAAAGTTGTAGTATTATGAGAATAAAGTCATAATATTATAAAGTAGTAATTTTACGTGTTATTTTAGAGGGGAAATAGAGCAGCGTGCCGCATGTGTGAAAATGAGGACGTGGAGCATCTTGTGAAGTTATACTTTAGTATAGGTTTCACAAATAACAAAATACTTCTTCTTTGGGCACATCTGCACACCACATTATCATCAGTATCAGGACCTTGAAAAGATTGTGCAAGAAACTGTGTTTATTCCGAAGAAAGAACCACATGGACCCGGAGGAAACTTTTTTTTGCGTAAAGTTATTACTTTATTCTCGTAATATTAAGACTTTTATTCTCATTAAATTATGACTTTAGTCTCGTAATATTATGACCTTATTCTTGAAATCTCAGATTTTTTCCCCCCCTCAATGTGGCGCTAATTTTCCGTCGTACTCTTCTAACATCATGGACAGTAAGTAAGTAAGACACTAAGACAGCGTAGAAGCCAAGTGTCGTCAAAACTGATCGCGGTGTCAGTGCTCACTGCCCTCAACTTCCTGCTTTACCTCGCTGACCTGGCCTACACGGCCAGACTGGTGTTTGTCACTGTCTGAGAGGAAATAAGATGAAGGAGGGAGACACATTGAGGGTTGAAGAATTGAAATAAAGGAGCTAAAAGCTTGAGTGGCTTTGCAGAAAAATGTAGCTGTTGTTGAATTTCTGACAAAAAACTCTTCCCTTTTGGTGTCTCGTCTTAAAATGCTGAAATGAGATTTCATGTTGATACGAGGAAAAAGTCCCAATCTCACTTAAAGTGTGTATGTACATGTTTTTTATACCATGATCTGGGTGAAAACTCAGCTTTTTGATAACGTACACCTACTAAGTAGTTCCAGTTAAACTGTCTGTTCACCGTTCTAAATGAATGCGCTGGCTACAAAAAAAGATCTTCTTCACAACACTGAGTGTAACGTTAGTCCTTCAGTGCAAGAAGTAAGTTGCTCTACCACTCTGAACTGATACTATTACATATGCGTTCATCTCGCATCCCATTCGCTATTTAAGGCTGCGGCCGACAGTACACATGGCGTCTCATTTGTTCGTGAAACCTCTCGTATTGATTTGGGGACAATGTCATGGCTGGATAGATAGCTAGTCCTGTGTTAAGCAAACTGTCAAGTTATATTTACTGTTTTTCAAACGTACCCAATGTCATTGACTTTGACTCTTGGTAGCATAACGTTAGCTTTCTGGCTAATAGCTGAGCCAGAGGGTTCTATGTGCTGAGCGGACTAGAAATATCTCCCGATGCCAAGTCGTAGCAAAGTTTCGTCCTATTTACCGGAGTAGTGAACAACGTATCCATTGCATGAGAACCTTTTGGGACGGTAATGATTTTTTCAGGTATTAGCAAACCCTCCAGTTTTGCCAAGGAAACGGCGTTATGGCTTGTGAAAAACGTAACATTTTGGTTGCAAAACGCATGAAAATATAAATGAATGGTCTTCATTTTTTTTTTTTGGCAAGTGACCATGGTATAAGCGGGATAATGCCCTTCAAAGTGTCCATTATCAGCATTATTCCTTACATATATGCCCAGATATCTGCAATGACAGCGTTTTTAATGTGAACTGACTGTTGCTAAACATAAGTATAATGTGAACAATATAAAAGTGGGATTTTACATGATGTGACAAAAACAAAGTCATCTGTTAATGCTGATAAAATCCAATGAAGTCAACACACTGGAACAGCAGAGGAGACGTTTTTTTAAGGGAGAAGAAATGTATTTACTGTATCTGAGACACACAGGCTCTCTGGTTGCTGATGAGGAAGCCTATTGTGGAATCATTGGGCACTTTCATCTCATCCTAACAAAGTTTTTGTTCAATGTATGATGTTCAATATATAGATATACCTGTATGTCTTATCTTTTGTCAATAAGGGTTTGGAAAAATAATACTTCAGCTGTCCTTTTGTCTTGATAACAAAATATCAGTATTGAAACAAGTGAAAGAATGTAATTTGAGCAAATAAAGTTTTTAGTTTAACCAATAAATATATTATTTTAAAGCATGTAAGTGAAATGCGGCATGTGCTGTGATAGTGGTTACACTATCTGTTCTGGGTTTCATAATGCAGTGACAAAGACAGTTGCAACATGCCTTCGTTACACTATTCTTTTTAATGACATTGTGGACTGTGCAATACGCTCACCTGTTATCCTTTAAAAGTATCACCACAAAGAGAGCAGATATTCTGAATCACACGTTTTGGCCCTGCTATACTTAACATGGACTCATATCTAAATTATCCGGAGAATATTCCCTTGACGTACAGATGAAACAACCACTTATTGTCAACATGTGAATGGTATCAGGAAAATGTTATTAAGTTGGAGCTTTGCTTGGTTTGGCAAAGAGAGGTGGATTTATTTACAGCCTAAGCTAAAAGCAGCTGAACCGTCAAGCAGCTAAGCCATCAAGATTAAACAGGTGTGTCAAGGTAAACGAAAACAAAAACAAAAGAAACTAGTAATACAGGAAGATACAGGATGCCTGTGACATGAAACTACAAACTGTTGCCCGATACTCCTCGCTGTTTCACCCTGTTCCGCTCCATCTAAAAAAATGCAGTTAGCCAGTTCCCAGTGCTATTTTATGACATTACTACTACAACGAGCGCTTAAGAAACACTTCGACAGAGACTCGCCGACAATGTAGCTGGCCATGCTTGGCCGTTTTGTTGCTTTTGTCACTCGTAGTGTGAACATTGTAGCAGTCTGGAGTTTTTTTGTTGATACATGACCTTCAAATTTTCAGAATTGTGCGCAGAGTTCCATTTTTTTTTTGTATACAACGGAGAAAAACTGTAATACAGTACATTTTTTTTCCAGGTATATCACCACAGACACCCATTTCATAATACTGCAAATATACAGTATAAATACTGCAATACTTTCAACAGTGGGCTATATGCTCAATCATTATTGTGTTACCTCCTTTGGCGATACAAAGCTTAAAATTTAGAGTACATTAGGTTTTTAAAAATGATACCACCGAAAAACCGAGCCCAGTGTTTCCAACTCCTTTCCAATAAAAGTAGCTCAAAGCTGCAGTATGGGAGATTGGCGCAAATATGATTTAAAAAAGTTATTTTTAGAAAATGGTCGCTATATCGTGACAGTAGTACATGAAAAAGGTAACCTGAAAAAAATCATGTTCCTCTGTGTCCTACTGTGTCCTCCGGTGCTCCTAACGGCATCTGAAGGATTTCACTTACTGGAGGAAAACAAGGTCTGCTGCAGTCTAAAATAAATAAAGTAAAATGAGGAAGTTTGTGACGCGGCCGCCATTGTAAAATCTGTTGAAGGAAGCCAAGTTCTGGTCACATGACCGGAGCACAGCCAATAGGAACGCTCTCTCTCTCTGAAATTACCTGTGATTGGTCTGCCGTCACGGGCTAGATTTTCTAAAGCCTGAAAACAGAGCCATGATGAGGTGCAGGAGTCTAGTTATCTCTCAGAACACTTGAATTACAATATGCTGAAAGATTATTATGGATTTTTTTTCCCAATGATGCCAAAAATATACTGCCTACTGCCTCTTTAAGTTGCCAGGTGCATACATTTAAATAATAGTTAAATATTTGTTTACTTTGTGCAGGTGCTACATTTACTAACCTGCAGTCTTTTTCCCCATCTTTTTTTCATATTGCTAGACAGTGATTGGTACTGTTTGAAGAGATTAAATAAGATGTTCTTGGTGCTCGTGGGCATCATTTTTATGAACCATACTTAATTCTCTTATTATGATAATGCAGCTATTTTATAAGTAAAGTACTAACTGTTTACCCTTCATATTTGTAACTTTTGACCAATTTGTATTTTTACTGTAATTTACCTTGATGGACACTATTCTCTTCCAGTGTCAAACATAACAAGAATTGTCATCTTGGGGAAAACTGGAACTGGAAAAAGCAGCCTGGCTAACACCATATTTGGAGAGAAAGATCGGTTCAAGATCGGCAACACTGTGAACTCTGAAACAAGAGAATGTCGAGCAGAAACTAAATCTGTCAACGGAAGAAGCATCACTTTGATCGACACTCCTGGTTTCTCCGACACAGATAGATCTGAGGAGAAGCCTGCGATAGTGAGGTGTATCACAGAGTGCGCTCCTGGGCCTCATGCTTTTCTTATTGTGCTTAAAGTTGAGAAATTCACAGAGCACGAGCAGGCTGCAATCAATAAAATACACCAATACTTCTCTGAAGAATTCTTCAAATATGCAACAGTTCTCTTCACTCATGGTGACCAGCTCTCTGAAGGACAGACAATTGAGGATTTTGTACGCAAAAATACGATTTTGAGTGATCTGATGGAGAAGTGTGGAGGCCGCTGCCATGTCGTTGATAATAAATACTGGAAGAACAACCAGCAGGATGAATACAGGAACAATGAGTTCCAGGTTGAGGAGCTATTTAAAACAATAGACACGATAATTGAGGCAAACGAAGGAAGATGCTACACCAATGAGATGCTACAAGCAGTGGAGGAAGAAATACAACAAGAGGAAGAGCGCATTAGACAGTCATCAGGAAACATGTCAGAAAAAAAGATCAGAGAGCAGGCTAAGGGTAGCGTATGTAAGACGCTTTTGATCAAACTGGCAGGTGCTGCAACAGGTGCATTGTTGGGAGCTTTATTTGGTGTAGTAGAGACGGTTAGATTAGTTGTCGCAGCTTTAAAGGCAGGGCTAAGTATAGCCAAAATAGTCACAGAAGCAGTAGTAGCAGCAAAGGGAATAGGAGAAGCAGCAGGAGGAAAAACAGAAGTAATAACAGCAACAGTAGAAGGAATAGCAGAAGTAATAAAAACAGTAGTATTAGCAACAGGAGCAACAAGGACAGGAGTAGCTGGACTATTATTAATCACTGTTAAAGTGGCTGCTCTAACGGGAGCGTTGGTAGGAGGTGTTATGGGATATTCTGCATCTGAGAAAGCAGACACAGTATCGGAAGCAGCAATGAGGGCAGGAAAGCTTGTCAAGACACGGATTCAATTTTTTCACAGATTAAGCAATGATGTTAATGAGAGTTAACACCTACAATGAGGGGGAACACGGGGGAGTATAATTTAAAAGTCATACCTCCCTGTAAATTGCATGAAAATCTTGTTCTAAACAATATTTAACCACTTAGTTGAATATCTTTATTCGTAAGTAATATGTAATGGGTCGTAATTATTGTCTGAGCTTCAAACTTTAGTCGCTTATTCGTGTTTTACAAGCTAACCACAGAGTGTTGGTTTGACAGTCTTATTAAGTGCATGTATATTTTAAGCTGTAACCACAAATATAAAACATTTTTAACAGCATTCATAGATTAAATCTTAAAAATTGTTTAAATCAAACTAGTGTACACTGTTGGCTGTATTTCTGTCTGCATTGAAACATTGCTCGCTGTTTCCTGTTGTAGAAGCTTACCAGGAAATGTCACTTAATGTATGTACAGCATCATTTTAATAGTTGTGGTTCTTTGTGTGTTCTTTGTGGCAATGTGTCACCAATACAAATATGACCATTGAATAAATTGAAACCTATGAAAAGATGTTATTTGAGCAAAGAAAGTTTTTACTTGGTAAGGTAAACCCCCCTCCCCCCACCACACGCACACACATACTTACAGCAAGTGGAAGTGAAATTAAAATAAAAGTCAGAGCACAGGAGAAAAGACACACAAAGGACATCCATCTGGTAGATCCAAATGTTTTTTATTCTCCACTGATTTCTCTTCTAACATCATGGACAAAAAGTAAATGTTACTTCTTCCAGTTAATATTATTTGTTAATACTGCTCACTGTACATTTCTCTATGAATGAAAGTCAAAGAAGGAAGGCAAGTCATATTTTGAATAAATTATCATTAGAATAATGATACTTAAAACATTCTGTAGGCTAACTATTGTAATCAAATCAAAAAGCCAGGCATGCAGCCTCCTGTGTGAGAGGATGAATCACATGTTTGGTATTTGTGACTGACCGACCATTGTGTTGATCATTTGGCCAGTAACATTTCAGCAGAGTAGTCTATGTCATGTATATCTGAGCAGGCTGTTGCTGAGAGATTTGTCAGCTGCTATAAAGTATTTATCAAGTAATAAAATTAAAGTTAAAGTAAAGAGAGAGGGTGAGAGAGTGTTACTAAAGATAAACTGAAACTTAAACCAACTAAACAAATCAAGCTGTGATGCAGCATTGCACTATATTCAGCAGCCTGTAGATGGCAGCACAGATCAACATTGGAGTAGAGATTTTAGCCAACTGATGAGAGTAGAGAGAAGGAAATGCAGCTGCAGGCATGAAGGAGGCAAAATCTAAGATGTAGAGGTTTAGAGGCAGAAGAGGACCATCCAAGAATACCAATGATTTATTTTCAACCATGCTCACTACTCCTTCATGGAAGTAAGGATTTTTATTCAGCATAGCGATGAAAAGTGAAAAAAAAAATAGTAATGTCTTTAGCTTTGCAGGTATTTTGTCCTAAACCAAAGTATTGCACAAATTAAAATGTTGTTCTTATGGTGGCGCTAGATGAAAAGTCAGAGGATCAGTTACTGTAATTCAGCCTGAGGGAAACATAGATGCATGTACCATATTTCATGGCAATCCATTCAATAGTCATTGACATATTTCACTCAAAATCATGAATGTAAACCTCACGATGTAGCTAGAAGATAATTCAGGGTATCACCAAAGTCAGTCAGATTCATTCTCTGGGAACCATGAATGTCTGTACTAAACTTTGAAGCAATCCATCCAGTAGTTGTATTTCAGTATGCACCAAAGTGGTGGACCAACCAACCTACCTACCTATCCTAGAATGATTACTAGAGCACTTTGTGACATGTCAGAGGATGATTTTCCATAGATAGATAGATAGATAGATAGATAAACAGCTAATCTGAACACTGACAAAGTTAAGTTAGCAATCTGAAATTGTCAGCAAAGCGTCACTACTTTTGAGCTACTTTTCTCACTGTATATCTCCTGCAACTCCAGAAACAAACTAGAGTAATATATATTACTGACACAGAGTCATTATTGTCTTCTAGTATCAACAAGAAGGATTGCGGTCATGGGAAAAACTGGATGCGGAGAGAGCAGCCTTGCCAGCACCATGTGATGGCATATTTCTGTTCAATGGAGGTTATACCATGTAGTGAGGCATCCAAAATGGACATGCGTGAAAACACCTGCAGGGTGCTTTTTTTGGACTTTGTCCATTGTGCAATAAATCAGGCGTCAGGCGTACTGAGACAAGATACAGGGAATGTATTCACATACGCTCTGCAGTCTTGTCACTCTGACTAATTGTTACTCCACAGTGACTTCACTTTTGACAACATGGCCGGTAAGTTAATTTCTTTTATATATCTCTGTCAGGATTAAACACTGCAAATTACAGTTCTTCTCAATTGTTTACAGAGGTTTTCTGAAAACATACCTCATATTCTCAGAACTCTACACACAACTCCAGAAACACACAAACAAAAGGCAAAACTCCCAAAAATATCACGCAAAATGAAACTCTGCATTCAAAACATGGCTATGTCTTCTCAAAATGGTATTTTGTGTTCAAATGACACACACACACCATCATATGAATAGACATTTATACTGTAAGAACCAATTGAACACTGATGTCAGTGTAAAACACTGGCATGAATCCATCCCTAAAAAGCTTCTACAGCTACAGTATATCTGCACATGCATTTTCCATTGCTTGTAGAAGAGATATACGTGTATGGGGATTGCGGTCATAGACCTCCAATCTCCAGGCAGAGAAAAGAAATGTATATGATTGTGTGTAGTGTTTTGAAAAAAAGAAAAAGTGTGGTTTAGAACTGCAATCTGAATGTAAAGCAGGAAATGTGCTTGTATTTAGCAGAATTGGTTCAGGGGGTTGTACATTGGCTACAGGTTGTGGTCATTGTGTCTCAAGTACCAGTGTTAGTGTGTAAACAATTGAGAAAAACTGTATGTTGCAAGATGCAAAAATTTAAATAATAGCTGTTTTGTTTTAAATATTCTTTTTTTTTACAGTACACACGTCCTACACTTAGATGACTGGAATAGATCTTTGGCTACACTATAAAACAGCCTGAGATTTACAATGTAATTTTGTTGTATTAATCAGGTTCTAATATATTTACCTCTTCCTACTGGTACTTAAATGTAGGTACAGTGGAAGATACTAAGACTATGGGGAACAAGGGAGTAACAGTTGGGCATTTAAGAATAATGGAGAAATACATCATTTTTGTAAATCCTGGGTACCCAAGACGGATAGAACACTGATAGAACATATAAAGTAATACATAACTGATATGAGCAAAGGGCAAAATCATTTGTTTTTTATTGGATTGTAGTCAACCCAAAGACCATAAACTGGTTGGCTGTGTTGCCTATGCAGTAGATGGGTGTTAATTTGGAAACAAACCTGAAGTTTCGGAATAGCGTGGTTATCAATACTGATAGTCTGATAGTCAACAGAACGTATAAAGTAAAACATAACTGTTATGAGCAAAGGGCAAAAGTATTCACTTTTATTGTATTTTAATTCAAAGTCCATAAACTGGTTGTCTAAATTTCCTATGCAGTAGCCGGGTGTTTACTGGGAAACAAAACTGAAGTTTGGGAATTATGGTTGTTGAATTATGGTGTTATCAACACTGATAGTCTGCAGAGCCTATAAAATAATACATAACTGCCATGAGCAAAGGGCAAAATAATTTCTTGTTATTGTACTGTAATCCAAAGACCATATATTGGCTTAATTGCCTATGCAGTATGTTTAACCTTTTAGGTCCCATATAAATAAATTGCTGTGCTCCATAAATGACTAACAAGTCCCTCATTATTCCAAGATTTGAGCTTCACTTGAATTTCCCTCGGGATCAATAAAGTCACAATCTATCTATCTATCTATCTATCTATCTATCTATCTATCTATCTATCTATCTATCATACCCCAAAGCTACATTTCTGTATCCCAGAATTGGTGGTCATTTTGGGTAGAAAACCCATATATTTTATATGTGAATGTGAATTGCGATGCTTTCATACTTATAAGCTAGTGATGTCCCAAACCAATCCTAAGTGTTGGTATCGTCTAAAATAAAGCCAATTTAACTCCTGTTCTTTCTTTAATGAACTGTACTGTATTTTGTGCACTTCAGCCTGCAGGTGCTGAAGTGTGACTTGTGAAAAATGATTTGACTGCACTGGTAATTGACTCTGTTTGACACCCGGATTGGATTGGATTCCTCCGACAGAACAAATCCGTGTACAATTAGTTTAAGATCTTCCGACGGACTATTTCAAGTCAGACAGGACGGCTTCTCGATCATATTCCAGGTACCTGTAGAGAAAACCGATCTGAGTAAGAGGGGAAGGCCGAGTGAATCAAAAAAGAAAGCTCAGCAATTTGAGATAAAAGATTTAAAGAAACAATAGATGAAATTTGAAAATGACGAACTGAGAAATTAATATTGAGATATCAAAAAAGAATCCACATGCCTCAAAAAGGTAAATGAAAGTCTGAGAGTGTGGATCACTTTTTAGAGTCCCCTGGAAAACGTTGCTGCTGTTGTGTGTGCTATTTTCAGCACATTTCTTCTTTTAGTTGTGTTTTCTCTATGTTCAGCTATGTGTTGTTAAAGTGTTAAGTTTTTAAAATTCACTTGTTTTTCATCTATTTGCAGGTGTTTTCTTGATTTGCAGTGCGTTGAGCTCTCAGGGCCATCGTATAGCGTACTATATAATTAGCCAAGATGGCGGTAGTGTTGCGCGGGGCAGAACTCATCTTCCGCTCGTTCCAACTAGCCACACTTGTTTCTGTACAAACTATGTAAGACCTCTGCCATGCTGATGGTTTGTAGGGATGGGCTGTCATTTCTGCTGTTCTTGTTTTCTTCTTTCTTTTAGTTAGGGAGGTAAGATAGTGTCATTTGGTTTCTTTGTTTTTGTTAAGTTATATTTGTTATACCTTTCAAGTTAGTTTTGTTTGTTTGATATTTTGGCCTTTGCCTATGGAGGACCACAAGAGTCACGTAAATAGTAATAGAGCCTTTAATTGTATAATATCTAATTGTACAATGAAAATAGGCACTAATAAATGTGTTTACAAAATAATTTATTAATCTATGAATAAATGGACAAAATCACAAAGTATTTAATTATTTGACATTTAAAAGGATTATGAAAAGAATTTATAAATGAAATATTAATCCATCAATAAATAGATCAAATTAAAAAGGGATTTACAAAAACACCATAAAACAGTCAATAAGTACATCATTTAAAAATACATTAATGAATTCATAAATATATAATGGAATTTAAAATTCTATTTAAAAATGCAGTTTA
Source organism: Sebastolobus alascanus (assembly GCA_916701645.2). Lineage (NCBI taxonomy): Eukaryota > Metazoa > Chordata > Actinopteri > Perciformes > Sebastidae > Sebastolobus > Sebastolobus alascanus. The sequence continues at coordinate 2,406,799 of CAKAOJ020000124.1, forward strand.
TAAAGAGAAATAAATAACTGGATTCACAAATTGAATTAAGAATACAGGTTTTAATCAGGCATTCAAAAAGACAACTTTTTTCCTATTTGTATTCACAATTCCCTGCTGCTTATGCTAAACGTATTAGCCTTGCTGAGTCATTTAGCTTCTCCATTTAGCCTCTGCATTTCGCTTTAACATGACCCTCTCGGTCCTCCACGAATAAAACGAGGTGAATCAATGCAAATTAGCCACATGGGATGTAGCAGGCAGAGTTTTCGAAGACACACCAAAACGTCTTGTTATCTATAAGCTGTGCGGGATTCTGAGGGAGATATGCATGAACTGCATACATTCCTCTCCTTCCCACTTCTGTGTGAGTCTGCACAAGACCAGTGCCATTGAAAGCTATGCCAGGTGACAGCCAATCAGAGGGCCTGCTACATCCCATGTGGCTAATTTGCATTGATTCACTTTGTTTTATTAGCGGAGGACCAAGAGGGTCACGTTAAAGCTAAATTCAGAGGCTAAATGGAAAAGCTAAATGACTCAGCAAATCCAATAGCTAATATTTTTAGTAAAAGCATTAAGGAAATGCTAATGCAAATGGGAAAATAAGTTCCCCTTTTAAATGCCTTATTAAAACTCAATTTGTGAACTAAGTTATATTATTTATTTCTCTTTTTAAACTGAATTTTCCAATAGAATTATAAATTCCATTATTTATTTATGAATTAATTAATTAATTTTTTAAATTATGTACTTATTGACTGTTTTATGGTGTTTCTGTAAATTCCTTTTTAATTTGAACTATTTATTGATGGAATAATATTTCCTTTGTAAATTCTTTTCATAATTCTTCTTTTTATTGCCTATTAAAATGTAAATTATTCATAGATTAATAAATTAATTTGTAAACACATTTATTAATGCCGATTTTTATTGTACATTTAGTTATCAATCAATTAAATGCTCTATTACTATTTACGTGACTATTGTGGTCCTCCATGTTAGCCCAACCTGTAAGCGCATTGTAAATAAACACTTTGGTTGTTAAATATCAGCAGTTTTTCTCTGTGTCTGCTTGGGATTGGGGGCTGATGAGTCTTTTTCATGTTGTGCCTCGGCCAACCCTAGACGCGCCATAACAGTATCTGATCTGACTCTGTATCAGATACCCTTTAACACAATAAAGTATTCATTCCCGTGTATGTATGTATGTATGTATGTATGTATGTATGTATGTGTATGTGTATATATATATATATATATATATATAAATATAAATGGCTTGGACAGAAAATATGCGGGTTCATATAGTGGAAGACCTGATTTTTTGGGTGCGGTCATTGTGTTAATGCATCTATTTTGAGTACTAACTGGTTTCACTTTTCATTGTGATTTTTGACCAATGATTTTTGGTATGTTATGTGAAAAATGCCAAAAGACAAATGTACAGTATTATTGATGGACATTTTTCTCTTTCAGTGTCAAAAACAAGGAGAATTGTCATCTTGGGAAAAACTGGATCTGGAAAAAGCAGCCTGGCTAACACCATATTTGGAGAGAAAGATCGGTTCACGATCGGCCACAGTGTCAACTCTGAAACAAGAGAATGTCGAGCAGAAACCAAATCTTTCAATGGAAGAAGCATCACTTTGATCGACACTCCTGGTTTCTTCGACACAGATAGATCTGAGGAGGAGCTGAAGCCTGAGTTAGTGAGGTGTATCACAGAGTGCGCTCCTGGGCCTCATGCTTTCCTTATTGTGCTTAAAGTGGAGAAATTCACACAGCAGGAGCAGGCTGTCATCACAGAAATAAACCGATACTTTTCTGAAGAAGTCTTCAAATATGCAACAGTTGTCTTTACTCATGGTGACCAGCTCTTTGAAGGACAGACAATTGAGGATTTTTTCCACCAGAATAAGTTAACAAGTGATCTGGTGAATAAGTGTGGAGGCCGCTGCCATGTCGTTGATAATAAATACTGGAAGAACAACCAGCAGGATGAATACAGGAACAACCAGTTCCAGGTGGAGCGGCTACTCAAGTCAATAGACAAGACATTGGAAGCAAACGAAGGAAGATGCTACACCAATAAGATGCTACAAGCAGTGGAGGATAAAATACAACAAGAGGTGGAGCGCATTAGACAGTCATCGGGAGACATGTCAGAAGAAGAGATCAGAGAACAGGCTAAAAGCAGAGTATCTGAAAGGCTTTTGATCAAACTGGCAAGTATTACGACAGGTGCATTGTTAGGAGCTTTTTTTGGTGTAGTATTGATTTTTGGAGAAGTTGTCACAGTTTTAAAGAAATCTCTGTCAGAGCCAGAACAAGTCTTAAAGACAATAACATCAGTTATAGCAGTAGCAGGGTCAATAGGAGCAACAGCAATAACAGCAGGAGCAGTTGGAACATCATTAGGCGTAGTTGCAGGGGCATTTGCTGCTGCAGGAGCGATGAAAGGATGTTTTACAGGATACGATGCAGCTGAGGGAGCATACACACCACACGAAGCAGCAAAGAGGGCAGCAAAGGCTGTCACGAATGAAGCACTGTCTGCCTTTGAAGCACTTGATATTAAAGCCAAAGATAAACCAGATTTAAAACCTTTAAAGAGCCCTGACTCTTGAAGAAGGGGGAAAGAATTTATCATTAAAAAGTCATATCTCTCTGTAGATTGCATGAAAATCTTGTCCTAATCAATCTTTAACCATTGAGCTTATTATGTTAATTCATATACATATGGAATATAGGTTGTACTTCTTTTCTGAGCTTCAAACTTCAGTTGCTTATTCCTGTTTCACAAGCACTTACCTATACTACAGAGTTGATATTGTACATAAATATCTGATCCACTGTTTTATAATCCATACTAGTAACCTGTTTTGACACTGTATATATTTTGGATTTGCACCTTATTGTTATTGTATATTTGCAGTCTTTCCTAATTTTTGTTGCAACTGTTGCAGAGCAAATTCCCTCGGGATAAAAAAAAGTACTATCTTAGAGTACCTTGTCTTATCTTAACCACTGAGTGTCTGATGTGTTGTTTAGTGCATGTACTGTCAACTGTAGCCACAACACATAAATATAAAATTGTCTTAACATCTTTAATAGAAAAGATCTTTAAAAATGTTTTAATCAAACTAGTGTACAATGTTGGCTGTATTTCTGTCTCTGTTGAAACATTGCTCGCTGTTTCCTGTTGCAAAAGCTAACCAGGAAATGTCACTTAATGTATGTACGACATAATTTTGTTAGTCAGTAGTTGTGGTTCTTTGTGGATTGCAATGTATCACCGATACAAATATGAACGATGAATAAATTGAAACCTATGAAGAAATGTTATTTGAGAAAAAACGTTTTTGCTTAACACCCCCAACAGCAGACACACACAACCACCCACCCACCCACACACACACGCACACGCACGCGCACGCACACACACACACACACACACACACACACACACACACACACACACACACACACACACACACACACACACACGAACACACACACACGCACACACACACACACACACACACACACACACACACACACACACACACACACACAAAAACAGCAAGTGAAAGTGAAACTAAAATAAAAGCAGTCAGAGCACAGGAGAAAAGACACAGTGGACAGTCGTCTGGTGGATCCAAATGTTTTTTGTACTCTTCACTGATTTCTCTTCTAACATCATGGACATTAAGTTAATGTTACTTCTTTTAGTTATTATTATTTTTTAATACTGCTCACTATACATTTCTCTATGACATAGGACATCCTGGAAAGTCATATTTTGAATAAATGATGATTTTGAATGACGACACTTAATACATTCTGTAGGCTAACTATTGTTATCAAGTCAAAAAGCCACGCATGCAGCCTCCTGTGTGAGAGGATGAGTCACATGTTTGGTATTTGTGACGCACCGACCATTGCATTGATCATCTGGCCAGTAACATTTCAGCAGAGTAGTCTATGTCATGTATATCTGAGCAGGCTGTTGCTGAGAGTTTTGTCAGCTGCTATAAAGTATTTATCAAGTAATAAAAGTAAAGTTAAAGTAAAGTAAAGAGAGAGGGTGAGAGAGTGTGACTAAAGAGAAACTGAAACTCTAGATGGCAGCACAGAGCAACACTGGAGTAGAGGTTTTGGCAACATTAAGTTTAAATCTAATATTCTCTGCCCATTACCAACTGATGAGAGTAGAGAGAAGGAAATTCAGCTGCAGGCATGAAGGAGGTAAAATCTATGATGTAGAGATTTAGAGGTAGAAGAGAAGAACATCCAAGAATATCAATGTTTTATTTTCAAACATGCTCACTATTCCTTCATGGAAGTAAGGATGTTAGAAGTTGAGGGCAAATTAAAACTTTGACCTTATAGTGGCGCTTAGGCTAATGTTTAACTTGCTAAGGATGAACAGTGATTGTTAGGATGTAATCAATAAAATACGCCAATACTTTTCTGAAGAAGTCTTCAAATATGCAACAGTTCTCTTCACTCATGGTGACCAGCTCTCTGAAGGACAGACAATTGAGGATTTTGTACGCAATAATACGATTTTGAGTGATCTGATGGAGAAGTGTGGAGGCCGCTGCCATGTCGTTGATAATAAATACTGGAAGAACAACCAGCAGGATGAATACAGGAACAACGAGTTCCAGGTGGAGGAGCTACTTAAAACAATAGACACGATAATTGAGGCAAACGAAGGAAGATGCTACACCAATGAGATGCTACAAGCAGTGGAGGAAGAAATACAACAAGAGGAAGAGCGCATTAGTCAGTCATCAGGACACATGTCAGAGGAAGAAGTCAGAGAGCAGGCTAAGGGCAGAGTATCTAATAGGCTTTTGATCAAACTGGCAGGTGCTGCAACAGGTGCATTGTTAGGAGCTTTATTTGGTGTAGCAGTGATGGTTAAAGTTATTGTCGCAGCTTTAAAGGCAGGGCTAGCTATAGCCAAAATAGTCACAGCAGGACTAGCAGCAGCAAAAGGAATAGGAGCAGAAGCAGGAGGAGGAATAGGAGCAGAAGTAGCAGGGGGAATAGGAGCAGCAGCAGAAATAGGAGCAGAAGTAGCAGGAGGAATAGGAGCAGAAGTAGCAGGAGGAATAGAAGCAGCAGCAGAAATAGGAGCAGAAGTGGCAGGAGGAATAGGAACAGCAGCAGCAGGAGGAACATTAGTAAAAATAGGAGCAGCAGCAGTAGGAACAGGAGCAAAAGTGGCGGGAGCAGCTGGAAATCCTTAATCGCTGTTACAGTGGTATCTGCTACAGTGGGAGCGTTGGCAGGAGGTTTTGTGGGATATATTGCAGTTGAGGACGTAGACACAGTATCGGAAGCAGCAATGAGGGCAGCAAAGGTTGTCAAGAATGGATTCAAATGGATTACAGATGAAGTAAATGATTTTAACGTGTGAATATGTTTATTCATAAGTAATATGTAATGGATTGTAATTATTGTCTAATCTTTACTAACTAACTTTAGTCACTTATTCGTGTTTCACGAACTAACCACAGAGTGCCTGTTTGACAGTCTTATTTAGTGCATGTGTACTGTAAGCTGTAACCACAAAGATAAAACATTTTTAACAGCATTCATAGATTAAATCTTAAAAATTGTTTAAATCAAACTGGTGTACACTGTTGGCTGCATTTCTCTCTCCCTTTTGCAGAAGCTAACCAGGAGATGTCACTTAAAGTATGTACTGCATAATTATAATAGTTGTGGTTCTTTGTGGATTGCAATGTGTCACATACAATGGCCATACAAATATGGCCATTGAATAAATTGAAACCTATGAAAAGATGTTATTTGAGCAAATAAAGTTTTTACTGAAGGTAAACCCCCCTCCCCCTACCACACGCACACACATACTTACAGCAAGTGAAAGTGAAACTAAAATAAAAACAGTCAAAACACAGGAGAAAGGACACAGAGGACAGCCGTCTGGTAGACCCATATTTTTAAGTGAAAGTGAAACTAAAATAAAAACAGTCAAAACACAGGAGAAAGGACACAGAGGACAGCCGTCTGGTAGACCCATATGTTTTTTATTCTTCACGGATTTCTCTTCTAACATCATGGACAGTAAGTAAATGTTACTTCTTTCAGTTAATATTAGTTGTTAATACTGCTCACTGTACATTTCTCTATGAATGAAAGTCAAAGATGGAAGGAACGTCATATTTTGAATAAATGATCATTAGAATGAAGACACTTAAAACATTCTGTAGGCTAACTATTGCAATTAAATCAAAAATCCACGCATGCAGCCTCCTGTGTGAGAGGATGATTCACATGTTTGGTATTTGTGATGCACCGACCATTGTGTTGATCATGGCCAGTAACATTTCAGCAGAGTAGTCTATGTCATGTATATCTGAGCAGGCTGTTGCTGAGAGATTTGTCAGCTGCTATAAAGTATTTATCAAGTAATAAGAGTAAAGAGAGAGGGTGAGAGAGTGTTACTAAAGATAAACTGAAACTTAAACCAACTAACAAACCAAGCTGTGATGCAGCATTGCACTATATTCAGCAGCCTATAGATGGCAGCACAGATCAACATTGGAGTAGAGATTTTAGCCAACTGATGAGAGTAGAGAGAAGGAAATGCAGCTGCAGGCATGAAGGAAGTCAAATCTATGATGTAGAGGTTTAGAGGTAGAGGAGGACCATCCGAGAATACCAATGATTTATTTTCAACCATGCTCACTACTCCTTCATGGGAGTAAGGATTTTTATTCAGAATAGCGATGAAAAGTGAAAAAAAACACAAGAAGTTGAGGCTAATAGAAATGTCTATAGCTTTGCAGGTATTTGGTACTAAACCAAAGTATTGCACAAATTAAAACTTTGTTCTTATGGTGGCACTAGATGAAAAGTCAGAGGATCAGTTGTTGTAATTCAGCCTGAGGGAAACATAGATGCATGTACCAAATTTCATGGCAATCCTTTCAATAGTCGTTGAGATATTTCACTCAAAATCATGAATGTAAACCTCACGATGTAGCTAGAGGAAAATTCAGGGTATCACCAAAGTCAGTCAGATTCACTCTCTGGGAACCATGAATGTCTGTACTAAACTTTGAAGCAATCCATCCAGTAGTTGTATATCAGTATGGCCCAAAGTGGTGGACCAACCAACCTACCTACCTGTGCTAGAAAGATTACTAGAGCAAATCAAAATGTACATATATCGTGATACCGTATGTGTTATGTAGGCTAGAATTTTGGTTGGAAGGTTATTATGATTGTCGCTAGCCTAATAAAGCTTGCAAAAAGTGTATGTCTGAAAACAAAAGCAATATTTGTTGCTCAAACACGGAGAAATTGAGAAATATATCCCTATATAAATATATTTTGATCTCTGAGCTTTTGGTCATGTTTTGTCAAGCAAACATCATAAACATTATTAAGACAAACACACTTAAGTGGCTGCAATCTGTGTACTTTAAGTCTGCACAAAATCACAATATCCAGTGTGAAGTTTCTGTGAAGTAAATGCCTAAAGTTTTTTTTGTTTTACTTACTCCTCATCATTTAGAGAATCAATGCACTTTGCATAGTTTTTCTTGCAACAGCACAAATAAATAGAACTAGAGACCATCTTGCGTTGGGATCACACCAGCCGCGACGCAAAATCAGACCAGGGGCGTAAAGGCCCCCTTGCTCGAACCACACCCATATTCGAACTCTGTCTTCATTTTTATCTCAACTACACACCTGTAAAATTTAGTGACGCCAAATCAGATCAGGGGCGTAACGTGGGTGGGGGGGCAATAGGCCCTTCGCCCTCCCTTGCTCGGACCACAACCATCTTTGACCTCGGCCTTCATTTTGATCTCAACCACAAATCTGTAAAGTTCCGTGACTGCATCTTGTTATATCTAAAATATGTCCACAGACAAACGGACCAAAATATAAACACCTGGCAAAGTACACAAAACCCCTTCTGTGGTAGTTCTCGCTACAGTAGGTGTCTCCAGGACCACAGTTTGCCATGATGACACACGCACACACTCACAAGGTGATAAACAAAACCAGCGTCACTGTCACGGCCGATAAAAACATCATTCAGACACAAATGTACAGTACTAATTATACATTGCCATTTGTCTCCTCTAGTGCTGACAACAAGGAGGATTGTTCTGCTGGGAAAACAAGGAGCAGGGAAAAGCAGCCTAGCTAACACCCTATTTGGAGAGGATGTGTTCGAGATGAAGCATACGTCCATCTGTGGAACAAGTGAATGTCAAGCAGGGTCCAAATCTGTTCATGGAAGACTAATTACTTTGGTCGACACTCCTGGTCCCTTCGACGCAGATAGACCTGAGGAGGAGCTGAAGCGTGAGATAGTGAGGTGTATCACAGTGTGCGCTCCTGGGCCTCATGCTTTTTTCATTGTGCTTAAAGTGGAGAAATTCACCAAACAGGAGCAAGCTGTCATCACTGAAATATGCCAATACTTTTCTGAAGAAGTCTTCAAATATGCAACAGTTGTCTTCACTCACGGTGACCAGCTCGATGAAGGACAGACAATTGAGGACTTTGTCCGCAAGAATACGCTTGTGAGTGACCTGGTGAAGAAGTGCGGAGACCGCTGCCACGTCGTTGATAATAAATACTGGAAGAACAACCAGCAGGATGAATACAGGAGCAACACGTTTCAGGTGGCAGAGCTGCTCAACACAACAGACAAGATAGTGATGGAAAACAAAGGAGGCTGCTACACCAAGAAGATGTTACAAGCAGTGAGGAGAGAAGTAGAGGAAGAGGGCAACAGAACATCAGCTGGAAAAATGCCACGAGGAGGCACTAGCAATAAGACTAACAACACTGTCTCTAAGAATGTGTGGATCAAATTAACAGGTCCTGCAGCAGAATCATTGGAGGGAGCTTTCTTTTGGACAGCTGATGTAGTTTTGCAGGAAACAGGGGTCAAAGTAGCGGAGGAAGTAGTAGCAGCAACCAAAGAAGCAGAAGACGTAGCAACAGAAACAAAAAAAGAAGCAGAAAAAGGAGGGCGAGCAACTGTAGGTGGTGGATTAAAAAAGTTCATAGGGAGTCTATTTTGGATCTTTTCTGCGATAGCAGCAGTAGTTGGCGGATTAATGAAGTTTATAGGTAGTCTATTTGGGATCCTTTCCAGATGGAGATTCATGGTAGTAGCTGCAATATTAGGGGAGGTATTTACAGCATTAATGGCAACAGCTGCAGTAGGGGCAGTAGTTAGAGCAGTAGGAGGAACAGCAGCAACAGCAATAACAGCTTTAACCCTGGGAGGACTAATAGCAGGAGGAACTGGAGGCATATTAAGAAAGTTTATTGGAGGTCTATTTTGGCTCATGTCTGGGATGGGATCGTTGGTAGTATGCAAAGTGAGAGGAAGAGCAATGACATGGCTAGACTTGAATATGTGTCCATTTAGAGCTTGTTTTGAGCGACGTCGTGGACTCATATTGCTGATGCTTGTCTTATTCTATTTGCTACTGTGGTGTTTTGTCAAAGTATGAATCGAATCTTAGGGATCCTCTTGTTTATTGTTCTTATATTTGTTGTTAAGGCCCAGACACACCGAATCGACTTCAGAGAACAGCAGCGCTGAAGGCCACCTGTTGTGTCGCCTCACGTCGCCTGAGTCTTGGCCAAAAAGTTGCACTCAGACACACCGCAAAGACTACAGCCATACGTACGTATGTCCCACGCTCGTGTGAGGTGAAATAACTCTCCACACCAGCAGGCGGCGGTAGTCTGTATTCGTCATTCAAAAAGGGAAACCGGAAGACCGAGGACTGTGGATATACAAGCTGTTGTTATGATACGTACATGAAACAAAGCGGCGTTTGCCGACCATTTTCACACCACTCTCACTCACCACTTAGCTTCACTCCAGATGTCCATGTTGTTGTGAAAATATTCGTGTATTGGAACGATCAGATGAGATGAAGTTGAAAAATGGAAAGAACCTTCTGTGTTTTTCCTCGACTTCACTCGTTTATTTGCTTTCCTCACTTCCATTTTTCTTCTTGTGCACTGATTCGTTTAAGCTGAACAGTCAATCAGAGTAACTTCTCTCACCAACGGGCTCCGCCGGCGATTTAACATACTGAATCGGCCAAAAAACCTCCAACATGGGCACACTAGAGGCGACGATGCGGGACACACCGCAAAACCTAGGTCGACACGCGCTCACTGACGGCTCGAAACTGGCTGACGGCCGACCGTTGGCTTGGTGTGTCAGGACCTTTAGTGTTATTATTCTTGGTATCATAAAAATATGTATCTATAAGATTTACAACAACCCAACTTCTGTGAATGGCAAAGTTTCAGCAATTACTTTAGGAGGAAAACAAAAGAAAATCGGTTGGCTCGATAGTGATGTAAAATCAAACTTTACCATTTTTTCTATAACGTTTCAAACTTAGACCCAGATTTATGCTTCTCCTTACTGATCTGCCATGGGTGGATACAGTGTAGGAATTATAGTTTAGCGTGAGGTGTAACTAACTCATTGTCGTGGCACTGCCACACAACCCAGTCACCAGAATAACACAGCATTGTACATTTCTGCAAACCACGGATACGAACAAAAATACATTTCATATCAACATTTCTAGATACGTGTGTATAAACGTTATAGTGTTTTAACTGCTTGTTGCGCTTTTGGTATTTCGAAACGGCATTCTCAATTATGTTTAGGTTTAGGCAACACAACTGCTTGGTTAGGTTTGGTAAAAGATCATGGTTTGGGTTAAAATAAGTATGTTACTTTTGGTTTCACACGGGACACAAACACCACTCTCCTCGATGAAAGTCCAGTGTTTGACCCACCATCCAACCCGACCTCCTCCTTACGCAGACTGATTAGAAATGTATTTGTGATCATGTTATCATGATGTCAAAAACAAATGTAATCTGAGAAAATACGTTCCCTCAAAACGTAATTAATTTAATTAAAAATGGGATTGTAATTTCAGTTCCTCTTTGTACATTCATTAAATAATCATGTATACGGTTTTCTTTTTTATATTCTCACTTCATGATAGAAAGGTGTAGAGATGAGAACGTTTGTTTATTGCTTGATGTATTTTGCCATATATTGTATTTTCATTCAAGCATTTAAAGAAATTAAAGAAAACTATGACATTTTTCCTGTCAGTCATTTTAGTTGTGTAGCTTTTTGAAATGCAACAGAGCTTGTGCTTATTATTAATACGTACATTTGTATAAAAAAAGAAGTGCATTGTGTGATATGCTATGGAGTATTGCGCTTGCACCAGGCTCAGTGCTGCTACAGTATATTTTTCAAGTGATATTTCAACAGATGAAGAGCAGAGAAACAGGATGAATGAAAGGGAGAGAGGAATAGTGGCATAAAACAAAGGAACTGTTTGGTGAAATGATAATCTGAAATTGATGGATGAAGACTTTGTGACATGTCAGAGGATGATTTTCCATAGATAGATAGATAGATAGATAGATAGATAGATAGATAGATAGATAGATAGATAGATAATCTGAACACTGACAAAGTTAAATTAGCAATCTGATATTGTCAACAAAGCGTCACTACTTTTGAGCTACTTTTCTCACTGTATATCTCCTGCAACTCCAGAAACAAACTAGAGTAATACATATTACTCAAGTCATTATTGTCTTCTAGTATCAATAGGAAGGATTGTGGTCATGGGAAAAACTGGATGCGGTGAGAGCAGCTTTGCCAACACCATGTGATGCATATTTCTGTTCAATGGAGGTTATACCATGTAGTGAGGCATCGAAAATGGACCTGTGTGAAAACACCTGCAGTGTGCTTTTTTTTGGACTTTGTCCATTGTGCAATAAATCAGGCGTCAGGCGTACTCAGACAAGATAAAGGGAACGCTCTGCAGTCTTGTCACTCTGACTTATTGTTACTCCACAGTGACTTCACTTTTGACAACATGGACGGTAAGTTAATTTATTTTATATATCTCTGTCAGGATTAAACACTGCACATTATAGTTTTTCTCAATTGTTTACAGCTTCTACAGCTATATTTGCACATGCATTTTCGATTGCTTGTAGAAGAGGTATACGCGTATGGGATTGTGGTCATAGACCTTCCATCTCCAGGCAGAGAAAAGAAATGGACATAATTGTGTGTAGTGTTTTGAAAAAGAAAAAAGTGTGGTTTAGAACTGCAATCTGAATGTAAAGCAGAAAATGTGCTTGTATTTAGCAGAATTGGTTCAGGGGATTGTACATGGGTTACAGGTTGTGGTTCATTGTGTCTCAAGTACCAGTGTTAGTGTGTAAACAATTGAGAAAAACTGTAAGTTGCAAGATGCAAAAATTGAAATATCTCTTTTGTTTTAAATATTCTATTTTTTTTTTTTTGCAGTGCGCACTTCTTAAACTTAGATGGCTGGCATAGATCTTTGATAACTCTTTATAAAACAGCCTGAGATTTACAGTATAATTGTATTGTATTAATCAGGTTCTAATATATTTACCTCTTCCTACTGGTACTTAAATGTAGGTACAGTGGAAGATACTAAGACCATGGGGAACAAGGGAGTAACAGTTGGGCATTTTAGAATAATGGAGAAATACATCATTTTTGTAAATACTGGGTAACCAACACTGATAGTCTTCAGAATGTATAAAGTAATACATAACTGATATGAGCAAAGGGCAAAAGTATTTGCTTTTATTGTAATTCAAAGTCCATCAACTGGTTGTCTAAATTGGCTATGCAATAGACTGTTTACGGGGGAAAAAACCCTGAAGTTTGGGAATTAGGGTGTTATCAACACTGATAGTCTGCAGAACCTATAAAGTAATACTGTACATAACTGTTATGAGCAAAGCGCAAAAGTATTTGCTTTATTGTATTGTAATTCAAAGTCCATAAAGTGGTTGTCTAAATAGGCTATGCAATAGACGGGTGTTTACTGGGAAACAAAACTGAAGTTTGGGAATTATGGTGTTATCAACACTGATAGTCTGCAGAGCCTATAAAGTAATACATAACTGTCATGAGCAAAGGGCATCATCATTTATTTTTTATTGTACGGTAATCCAAAGACCATATATTGGCTTAATTGCCTATGCAGTATGTTTAACCTGTTAGGTCCCATATAAATAAATTGCTGTGTTCCATAAATGACTAACAAGTCCCTCATTATTCCAAAATTTGAGCTTCGTACCCCAAAGCTACATTTCTGTATACCAGAATTGGTCCCAAACCGATTTTAAGTGTTGGTATTGTCTAAAAAAAAAAAGCGAATTTAACTCCTGTGCTTTTTTTACCTAACTTTACTGTGTTTTGTCCACATCACTTTTCAGTGTCCCCTGGAAAAAGTTGCCACTGTTGTGTGTGCTATTTACAGCACATTTCTGTATTTTGTTGTGTTTTCTCTATTTGCAGCTATGTGTTGTCAAATTGCTACTTTTTAAAAATTTGCTGGTGTTTCGTCTATTCGCAGGTGTTTTCTTGATTTGCAGTGTGTTGAGCTCTCAGGGCCATCGTATGGCCGACTATATAAGGATCCAAGATGGCGGTAGTGTTGCGCGGGGCAAAGCTCATCTTCCACTCGTTCCAACTAGCCACATTTGTTTCTGTACAAACTATGTAAGACCTCTGCCATGCTGATGGTTTTTAGGGATGGGCTGCCATTTCTGCTGTTCTTCCTTTCTTCTGTTTATTTTAGTTAGGGAAGTAAGATAGTGTAATTTGGTTTCTTTGTTTTTGTTAACGTGGCAATCCTTAGGATTTCAGTCCTGGTTGACTTAGAGTTTATATTTGAGTGAAAACAATGGAAATGTGCTTAGAGTTTTGCAGTCTGAAGTCTATTTGTTGATACATGAGCAGAAATAGAATATAAAAATTATATTCCTATGTCCATGTGCTTCAAGTTTTCAGAGTTGTGTGCATAATTCCATTTTTGTGTGTGTGTACAACAGCATTTATTCCGTGAACGTCACCACAGACACCATTTCATAATACTGCAAATGTGTAAATATTGCAATACTTTCATCAGTGGGCTATAGGCTCAGTCACCATTGTGTAACCTCATTTGACTATAGATAGTGACTTAACAGACATTTATTGAAATGAAAATCTTTGAGATTGCCACATCAAGTTATATTTATTATACCTTCCTAGTTAGATTTGTTTGTTATTTTGGCCTTTGCCCACCTTGTAAGCACATTGTAAATCTCAGCCGTTTTTTTTTTTTTTGTTCTCTGTGGCTGCTTGGGACTTGGGGCTGATAAGTCTTTTCATGTTGTGCCTCGACCAACCCTAGACTTGGTGTAACAATGAGTATCTGATCTGATTCGGTATCAGATACCCTTTACCACAAAAAATAAGCATAACGTTTGCTTGATCATTTGCTCGTCGGCTACTTTCTAGTTATATATATATATTAGGGCTGTCAAAGTTAACGTGATGAAGTGTTAACACAAATTTGTTTTATTTCCACTAATTTCTTTAACACATTAATGCAATCGATCATTCAGAGGTGTGTGTGTTGTGTTCTATGGGTACCCATGAGTCTCCCCTTTACAGACATGCCCACTTTATGATAATCACATGCAGTTTTGGGCAAGTCATAGTCAGCACACTGACACACTGACAGCTGTTGTTGCCTGTATATACACTGTACATACATGTACTGTATACTGTATATATATGTGCTGCTGTGGTTCGGTCTCAGGTTGGGCTCGGACAGAAACGCGGATTCATGTAGGGTCGGGTCTGACTATTTTGGGCCAGGTCATTGTGCTAATGCAGCTATTTTATAAGTATTAACTGGTTTCCCTTTTCATTGTGATTTTTGACCATTTTTATTGTAATTGAGCTTATGAGTATCTTCTTGTACATGAATACATGAAAGCAGTCAAAAGACAAATGTACAATGTTAATTATGGACATTATTCTCTTTCAGTGTCAAACACAAGGAGAATTGTCATGTTGGGGAAACCTGGAACTGGGAAAAGCAGCCTGGCTAACACCATATTTGGAGAGACACTGTTCAAGATCGCCCACCCTCTCGACTCTGAAACAAGAGAATGTCAAGCAGAAACCATATCTGTCAATGGAAGAAGCATCACTTTGATCGACACTCCTAGTTTCTTTGACACAGATAGATCTGAGGAGAAGTGTGAGATAGTGAGGTGTATCACGGAGTGCGCTCCTGGGCCTCATGCTTTTCTTATTGTCCTTAAAGTGGAGAAAATCACAGAGCACGAGCAGGCTGTAATCACTAAAATATGCCAATACTTTTCTGAAGAAGTCTTCCAATATGCAACAGTTGTCTTTACTCATGGTGACCAGCTCCTTGAAGGACAGATAATTGCGGATTTTGTCCACCAGAATACGATTTTGAGTGATCTGGTGAATAAGTGTGGAGGCCGCTGCCATGTCGTTGATAATAAATACTGGAAGAACAACCAGCAGGATGAATACAGAGACAGCCAGTTTCAGGTGGAGGAGCTACTTAAAACAATAAACACGATAATTGAGGCAAACAAAGGAAGCTGCTACACCAATGAGATGCTAAAAGCAGTGGAGGAAGAAATACAACAAGAGGAAGAACACATTAGACAGTCATCAGGAAACATGTCAGAAGAAGAGATCAGAGAGCATGCTAAGGGAAGAGTATCTAAGAAGCTTTTCAACAAACTGGAAGGTGCTGCAACAGGTGCATTGTTATCAGCTTTTTTTGGTGTAGTAGTGAAGGGGGGAGCTGCCCCAATTTTAATGAAAGGAGCAGGAGCACTTAAAATGTTAGATGGACCAGCAGCACAAAACGCAGTAGGAGCAGCTGGAGCAGAAAGTGCACTTACGGGAGTGGTGAAAGGAGGTGATGCCAGATACGATGCAGGTGAGAAAGCAAGGGCACTATGGGAAATAGTGATGAGCTTGATTTTCATTGTGATTTTTCACCAATAATTTTTATTGTTATTGAGCTTGTGTATCTTATACATGAAAACAGCCAAATAAAAAATGTGTGGTTGTATTGATGTACGTTATTCTCTTTCAGTGTCAAACACAAGGAGAATTGTCATGTTGGGGAAAACTGGAAGTGGGAAAAGCAGCCTGGCTAACACCATATTTGGACAGGAACTGTTCAAGATCGCCCACAGTCTCGACTCTGAAACAAGAGAATGTCAAGCAGAAACCAAATCTGCCAATGGAAAAAGCATCACTTTGATCGACACTCCTGGTTTCTTTGACACAGATAGATCTGAGGAGAAGCCCGCTATAGTGAGGTGTATCACAGAGTGCGCTCCTGGGCCTCATGCTTTTCTTATTGTGCTTAAAGTGGAGAAAATCACAGAGCACGAGCAGGCTGTAATCGCTAAAATACGCCAATACTTCTCTGAAGAAGTCTTCAAATATGCAACAGTTGTCTTTACTCACGGTGACCAGCTCCTTGAAGGACAGACAATTAAAGATTTTGTCTGCCAGAATGAGTTAACAAGTGATCTGGTGAATAAGTGCGGAGGCCGCTGCCATGTCGTTGATAATAAATACTGGAAGAACAACCAGCAGGATGAACACAGGAACAACCAGTTCCAGGTGGAGGAGCTACTTAAAACAATAGACAAGTCATTCCTGGCAAACAACAGAAGCTGCTACACCAATGAGATGCTGCAAACAGTGGAGGATGAAATACAACAAGAGGAAGAGCACATAAGACAGTCATCAGGAAACATGTCAGAGAAAGAGATCAGAGAGCAGGCTAAGGGCAGCGTAGTTTTGAAGTTTTTGATCAAACTGGCAGGTGCTTCAACAGGTGCATTGTTATCAGCTTTTTTTGGTGTAATGAAGGGAGGAGCTGCACGTACAGGAGCAGTGAAAGGAGGTAATGATGGAGCTGAGCGAGCAAAGTCACTATGGGAAGCAGTGAGGACGGCAGTAAAGACTGTCAAGAATAAAGCTCTATCTGTCTCAGATGAAGCATATGATGCTTTCTACAGACAACTACAGGGGGAGACATTTTATCGATAAAAAGTAATCTCCTTGTAGATTAATTGAAACCTTGTTCTAAACCATCTTTAACCAGCTGATTATGTTTATTCATATCCAACATGTGTTTTTAACCAAACCTATGTTCAAGCTGAAATGAAATCTTGTTCTAAACGATCTTTAACCATTGAGCTGATTATGTTTATTCATATGTAATAGGTTGTACTTCTTGTCTCAGCTTTAAACTTTAGCTGCTTATTCCTGTTTCACGAGTTAACCACAGAGTAGCGGTTTGATGTGTTGTTGAGTGAATGTACTTCAACTGTGACCACAAAGATAAAATTATTTGAACATATTTAATAGATAGGATCTTTAAAATGTCTTTTAATCAAACAAGTGTACACGGTTGGCTGTATTTCTGCCTGTCCTTAACATATTGATTGCTGTGTCCTGTTGCAAAAGTTAACCAGAGAATGTCACTGAATGTATGTACAACATAATTTTGTTAAACAGGTCCTCTGACGCTGAAAAAAATTTATTTGAGGAAATAAAGTTTTGGTAAGGTAATCAATTTATGAATGGTAGATTGGGAAATGTATAACAATTTCATAACAGAGGAGGCCAAACAAAGATTACTGTAGAGTGAGAGTCTTCGGCCATGTAGGCAAAGCTAATGTCAGCATGCTAACATGCTGATGTTTAGTAGGTGTAATGTTCATCATCTTAGTTTAGTGTGTTAGCATTTGATATTTAGCATGAAACACAAAGTACTGATGTCTGTCATGAGTTTTGCTGGTTTTTGGTCATAAATCAAAGTACTGGACAAACTGAAAATTTGACCTGCTGGTGGCGCCAAAGCAAAAGTCAGGGATTACTAAAGTCTAGTATTTATCCTCTGGGCACCATTGATATCTTTAGCCCATCCAATAATTGTCAAGCTATTTCACTAAAGGCCCAAAATATCAACCTCATAGTGGCACTAGGTGTAAAAGTCAGAGCATCACTAAACTGCCGCCAATCCAAAGGATATAAGCTTGTAGGCCACTAAATATAATCAATCTGTATATATCAGCTATCCAGCAGGCTACTCTTTATACTATTTTTCTTGTGCAATATTTGCTGTATTCTACTGTAACATTTAACATGACTCTACTCCATAATTAATTCATAGTTTCCTCAGGTTTTGTTGCCCTGCTGTGTGTAACTGTCCACACTTTTCCTTGAATAAACGTTCATTGTAATTTTAAAAGCTGCAAATGAATTGTCCTCCTTGGGATAAATAAAGTTGTCTGGTTCTGAATTTGAATCTTAATACATTTTGTTGATCTTTTTCACTATAAAAATATTAGTATGTGTAATGCTTAGAGAAAATGCCTTGTAATAGTCATATCATGTTTGGATGCCTGATGGCAGTCTCATGTTAATTCTTGTTTGAATGTGCCTGTTTGCTGGTTGTCTGGTAGATCCACCATTTCTTGGTTAACAACAGGGACAGTGAGTTAAGGTTACTTCTTTCATTTATTAGCATTTGTTAACACTGCTCACTATATATGAATCTTACATAACTATATACACTATGCACATTCGTGAAACTCTATTTTGACTAAATTATCCTTAAAATGATCATATTTGAAACATACTGATGATTAACTATTGTATTCAAATCAGTACAGGCTAATATAAAATGTATCACGCAGCCTCCTCTGTGATGTGACGGATCGACCAATTTCATTAGAGTTACACACGCACACATATGTATAAATAAATATATATATATATATATATATATATATGAGGGCCATCAAAGTTAAAACGGTAATAACGCGTTAACGCAAATTAGTTTTAACGCCACTACTTTCTTTAACGCATTAATGCAACTTTTTTTAGGTTGTAGCGGACTCAGTTCTAAAATGATGAAATATATGAAACTATAAAACCTAAGGAATCCATTGGTACCAACTATGTCATACTAGCTTATCGTTAAGGAGGTTAAATAACGCTCCAAAGTAAAGCTAAATATTGGCAAGGAATAACTGGCATGGCATTTTCAAAATGGTCCCTTGACCTCTGACCTCAAGATTTGTGAATGAAAATGGGTTCTATGGGTACCCACGAGTCTTTCCTTTACATGCCCACTTTATGATAATCACATGCCATTTGGGGCAAGTCATAGTCAAGTCAGCACACTGACACACTGACAGCTGTTGTTGCCTGTTGGGCTTGAGTTTGCCATGCTATGATTTGAGCATATTTTTATGCTAAATGCAGTACCTGTGAGGGTTTCTGGACAATATTTGTCATTGTTTTGTGTTGTTAATTGATTCCAAATAACAATTATATACATACATTTGGATAAAGCAAGCATATTTGTCAACTCCCATGTTGATAAGAGTATTAAATACTTGACAAATCTCCCTGTGATTAATTTGCGATTAAATATTTTAATCGATTGACAGCTCTAATATGTATTATATATACTGTATATATATATATATATATATATATATATATATATATATATATATATATATATATATAGTTAAGCTACATAGTTTAGAGAATACTATAGATCCAGATGAAACTGACAGAAGGGAGAGACTGAGAAATATCAATTACACAATTACACAACAATTACAAATCTGTCTGCTACTTCAGCACCACGGACAGCACGCATGCACGTAACTTGCAAAAACCTCAATCAGATAAAAGATCAATGACTCAGGCAGACTAGAGTAGAAATATCCAACTAAACAACCTCTCTGCCCCTACACTCTCTCTGCTACTAGGAGATGGAGAGAGGGGATGGCAGGATAATAAGGGGGATGCATCCTCATCAAATCGCCTACTATAGGACACTAAATAAAGTAAGTCGGAAACACACGCACGCACCTACGCATGCAATCTTTTTTGTGTGGTTTCCAGCATAATTTATTAAATATTATCACTCCCAGAAACTTTATTTAAGACACTCTTTCAATTTCAATATAATTTATTATGAGTTTGCTTTGTGTATTTCTTGCAGGATTCCCAAAAGTTCTTCTTACTTAAATTCGGTGATAGTTTTTACCACAACTCAATAAATTAGTATCGACTACAAAAAAAACAACATTTTAATGGACATAAATACATACAAACATAAATAAACAATAATGGACCTAACAGTATCATGAGGAAAGTCACTACATGCTCCACACACTGATCACATTTGAAACATACTGATGGTTAACTATTGTAATCAAAATCATTACAGGCTAATGTAAAATGTAGCACCTAAGCATATATATATATAGATATATATATATATCTATATATATATATATATACAGACAAATATTCTGGGGATCACTGTATACATTTAGCCTATTGCTTCACTGATTTGGACTGTTTTGTTTCCTTTAAGATGGTCTTTGTAGATACATAGCTGTGTTTATTAAATCCTATTAAATGCCAAAAAATACTACTTGTTAGCCTAAGGTAGCCCTTACTGCAACGGTGGCTGGCACAAAGCAGGCGGAAACCCAAAAGCACAACGCGAGAGACAGGAAGTTAAATCCAAAATCTTCAATCCAGAAACAGGCAGAGGTCAAAACCTGCTAGGCAATCAAAAAAGACAAACTTAACCAGACAAGGGGCAGGTGAGGAATTAGAGTCCGGGAAAACAGGCACGGTTTCAGGCAGGCAGGATCAGGTAAGTTGGGAATGCTGGAAAGCGTAGCGTTTTTTTACTACTATATTATTATTAATACTGTTACATATCTGTAAGGCTTTAGGCTACAGGCAACAAATGGAGTAGGCCTAGAGTTGATAGCGCCATTCAAAGTATTGATTTATTGTGTCTGTCCCCAAAAATCGAATGCCCCCCTTCTCTATAATGCTGCCGCCGTATCTGTGTTGGGGGATTACTTAAACAACCTAGGGTGGGTATGATGTGATGGTTTAATAATGTCCACAGAAGACATTTCCCTTTTTTTTAATTTTCACCCCTTCAGGCCTGGAAATGCATTTGATGTAGTGAGGCATACTAAATGGACGTGCGTGAGAACACCTTCCCTATGCTTTGTTTTGGACTTTGTCCATTGTGCAACAAATCAGGCGTCCAAACTCAGAGAAGATACAGGGAACATATTCACATTCACTCTGCGGTCTTGTCACTCTGACTAATTGTTGCTCCACAGTGACTTCGCTTTTGACAACATGGACGGTGAGTTAATTTTCTTCAGTTATTTCTGTCAGGACTGAACGCAGCACATTAAGTTGCAAGATGGAGAAATTGAAATAATAGCTGTTTGTTTTAAATATTCTGTTTTTACAGTGTGCACGTCTTAAACTTAGATGGCTGGCATAGATCTTTGATAACTCTTTATAAAACATTTTACAGTGTTTACAGTATAATTTCGTTGTATGAAGCAGGTTCTAATATATTTACTTCTTCCCACTGGTACTTAAATGTAGGTACAGTAGAAGATACTAAGACTATGGGGAAAAAAGGAGTAACAGTTAGGCATTTTAGAATAATGGAGAAATACATAATTTTTGTAAATACTGGGTACCCAACACTGATAGTCTGCAGAAAGTATAAAGTAATACATAACTGATATGAGCAAAGGGCAAAGTCATTTGTTTTTATTGCATTATAGTCAACCCAAAGACCATAAACTGGTTGGCTGTATTGCTTATGCAGTAGATGGTTGCTAATTGGGAAACAAACCTGAAGTTTCGGAATAGCGTTATTATCAATACTGATTGTCTGATAGTAAACAGAACGTATAAAGTAATACATAACTGTTACGAGCAAAGGGCAAAATCATTTGTTTTTATTGTACTGTAATCCAAAGAACATATATTGGCTTAATTGCCTATGCAGTATGTTTAACCTGTTAGGACCCATATAAATAAATTGCTGTGCTCCATAAATAACTAACAAGTCCCTCATTATTCCACAATTTGAGCTTCATACCCCAAAGCTACATTTCTGTATCCCAGAATTGGTCCAAAACCGATCTTAAGTGTCGTCATCATCTAATATAAAGCCAATTTAACTCCTGAGCTTTCTTTACTGAACTGTATTGTGTTTTGTCCACATCACTTTTCAGTATCCCCTGGAAAAAGTTGCCACTGTTGTGTGTGCTATTTGTAGCACATTTCTGTATTTGGTTGGGTTTTCTCTATTTGCAGCTATGTGTTGTCAAATTGCTACTTTTTTTCGAAGTTAACACGATAATAAAGTGTTAACCCAAATTTGTTTTATCTCCACTAATTTCTTTAATGCATTAATATAATTAATCATTCGGAGGTTGTAGCTGCCTCATTTTTAAAGATAGAGTGAAGATACTGGTAACATATGAAACTAGAAAACCTAAAGAATCCATTGGTACCAACCATGTCATACTAGTTTGTCGCAAAGGAGGCTAAATACAGCTCCAAACTTCTGCTAAAGTTTGTCAATGAAAAATTGTCGTGGCGATATTTAAAGGGGTTCCTTGACTTCTGACCTCAAGATATGTGAGTGAAAATGTGTTCAATGGGTATCCACGGATCTCCCCTTTACAGACATGCCCACTTTATGATAATCACATGCAGTTTGGGGCAAGTCATAGTCAAGTCAAGTCAACACAATGACACACTGACTGTATATATATGTGCTGCCGGGGTTCAGGCTCAGGCTCGGACAGAAACGCGGATTCATGCAGGGTCTGGTCTCACTTTCTTGGGTCAGATCATTGTGCTAATGCAGCATTTTTTTGAAGTATTAACTGGTTTCCCTTTTCATTCATATTTTTGATCATTTTTATTGTAATTGAGCTTATGTGTATCTTCTTGTACATGAATACATGAAAACAGCCAAAAGACAAATGTACAGTGTTAATGATGGACATTATTCTCTTTCAGTGTCAAACACAAGGAGAATTGTCATGTTGGGGAAAACTAGAACTGGGAAAAGCAGCCTGGCTAACACCATATTAGGACAGGATCGGTTCAAGATCGGCCACAGTGTCAACTCTGAAACAAGAGAATGTCAAGCAGACACCAAATCTCTCAATGGAAGAAGCATCACTTTGATCGACACTCCTGGTTTCTCTGACACAGATAGATCTGAGGAGAAGCCCGCGATAGTGAGGTGTATCACAGAGTGCGCTCCTGGGCCTCATGCTTTTCTTATTGTCCTTAAAGTGGAGAAAATCACAGAGGACGAGCAGGCTGTCATCACTAAAATATTCCAATACTTCTCTGAAGAAGTCTTCAAATATGCAACAGTTGTCTTTACTCATGGTGACCAGCTCTTTGAAGGACAGACAATTCAGGATTTTGTCCACCAGAATACGATTTTGAGTGACCTGGTGAAGAAGTGTGGAGGCCGCTGCCACGTCATTGATAATAAATACTGGAAGAACAACCAGCAGGATGAACACAGGAACAACCAGTTCCAGGTGGAGGAGCTACTTAAAACAATAGACAAGTCATTCCTGGCAAACAACAGAAGCTGCTACACCAATGAGATGCTACAAGCAGTGGAGGAAGAAATACAACAAGAGGAAGAGCACAATAGACAGTCATCAGGAAACACATCAGAGAAAGAGATCAGAGAGCAGCCTAAGGGCAGAGTATCTAAGAATATTTTGATCAAACTGGCAAGTGCTGCAACAGGTGGGATATCAGCCTTTTTTGGTGTAATGAAGGGGGGAGCTGCCACAATTGCCAACAAAGAAAGTGCACTTACGCGAGCAGTGGAAGGAGGTGATGCCAGACACGATGCAGGTGAGAGAGCAAAGGCACTATGGGAAATAGAGATGAGCTTTGATTTTTTACGGATGTTTTTTTTATTGTAATTGAGCTTGTGTATCTTCTTATACATGAAAACAAAAGACAAATATACAGTACTATTGACGAACATTATTCTCTTTCAGCTTCAAACGCATTGAGAATTGTCATCTTGGGAAAAACTGGAGCTGGGAAAAGCAGCCTGGCTAACACCATATTTGGAGATAAGGATCGGTTCAAGATCGGCCACAGTGTCAACTCTGAAACAAGAGAATGTCAAGCTGACACCAAATCTCTCAATGGAAGAAGCATCACTTTGATCGACACTCCTGGTTTCTTTGACACAGTTAGATCTGAGGAGGAGATGAAGCCCGCGATAGTGAGGTGTATCACAGAGTGCGCTCCTGGGCCTCATGTTTTCCTCATTGTGCTTAAAGTGGAGAAACTCACAGCGCACGAGCAGGCTGTAATCACTAAAATTAGCCAATACTTCTCTGAAGAAGTCTTCAAATATGCAACAGTTGTCTTTACTCATGGTGACCAGCTCCTTGATAGAGAGACGATTGAGGATTTTGTCCACCAGAATAAGATTATGAGTGATCTGGTGATGAAGTGTGGAGGCCGCTGCCACGTCATTGATAATAGATACTGGAAGAACAACCAAGAGGATGAATACAGGAACAACCAGTTTCAGGTGGAGGAGCTACTCAAGTCAATAGAAGAGACATTGGTGGCAAACAACAGAAGCTGCTACACCAATGAGATGCTACAAGCAGTGGAGGATGAACTAAGAAAAGAGGAGGCGCGCATCAGACAGTCGTCAGGAAACATGTCAGAGAAAGAGATCAGAGAGCAGGCTAAGGACGGGGTAGTTAGGATGCTTTTGAACAAACTGACAGGCGCTGCAAAAGATGTATTATCAGCTTTTTTTGGTGTAATGACCACCATTACCGACTCTTTTTTAAAGAAAGGAGAAGGAGCACCTAAAATGATAGAGGGAACGGCAGCACAAAAGGAACAGGAGCAGCTGGAGCAGTAAATGCATTTTCTGGATTTGTGAAAGGAGGTGCTGCAGGATATGATGCAGCTGAGAGAGCAAACACAGTATGGGAAGCAGTCAAGATAGCAGCAGAGGTGGTCATGAATGAAGCTCCATCTGTCTCAGATGAAGCAAAAGATGCTTTGGACAAACTATCACAACTACAGTTAAAACAGAATTAAATCCTATCATGATTCTTGAAGAAGAGGGAGATAATTTATAGATAAAAAGTCATCTCCCTGTAGATTAATGGAAACCTTGTTCTAAACCACTTTTAGCCAGCTGATTATGTTTATTCATATCCAACATGTGTTTTAACCAAAGTCATGTTCAAGCTGAAATCAAATCTTGTTCTAAACGATCTTTAACCAATGAACTGATTATGTTTATTCATATGTAATAGGTTGTACTTCTTGTTGCTTCTTCCTGTTTCACGAGTTAACCACAGTGTATGTTTGATGTGTTGTTGAGTGAATGTACTGTAAACTGTGACCACAAAGATACAATTATTTGAACATATATATTAATAGATAGGATCTTTAAAATGTCTTTTAATCAAATCAAGTGTACACAGTTGGCTGCATTTCTGGTTGCTGCTTCCTGCTGCAAAAGCTCACCAGAAAATATTACTGAATGTACGTACCACATCATTTTGTTAGAAAGGTCCTCTGATGCTGAAAAAATGTTTTTGAGGAAATAAAGTTTTGGTAAGGTAATCAAATTATGAATGTTACATTGGGATAATTAAAACAATTGGAAGCCAAACATGTTTATCAAAGATTACTGTAGAGTGAGAGTCTTCAGCCTTGTAGGCAAAGCTAATGTCAGCATGCTAACATGCTGATGTCTAGTAGGTGTAATGTTAACCATGTTCATTATCTTAGTTTAGTGTGTTAGCATTTGATATTTAACATGAAACACAAAGTACAGTTGAGGCTGATGGCCGTCATGAGTTTTGCTGGTTTTTGGTCATAAATCAAAGTATTGGACAAACTGAAAATTAGACCTGCTGGTGGCGCCAAAGGAAAAGTCAGGGATTACTAAAGTCTAGTATTTATCCTCTGGGCACCATTGATATCTTTAGCCTATCCAATAATTGTCAAGCTATTTCACTAAAGGCCCCAAATATCAACCTCATAGTGGCACTAGATGTGAAAGTCAGAGCGTCACTAAACTGTGGCCAACCCAAAGGATATAAGCTTGTAGGCCCCTAAATATAATCTACTGTATATATCAGCTATCCAGCAGGCTACTCTTTATACTTTTCTTCATACTTTTTCTTACTTTTCTTGTTCAATATTTGCTGTATTCTAATGTAACATGTAACATGACTCTACTCC
This sequence comes from Sebastolobus alascanus, assembly GCA_916701645.2. NCBI lineage: Eukaryota > Metazoa > Chordata > Actinopteri > Perciformes > Sebastidae > Sebastolobus > Sebastolobus alascanus. The sequence continues at coordinate 2,432,903 of CAKAOJ020000124.1, forward strand.
AAAATGAATTCATAGTTTCATCATGTTTTGTTGCCCTGCTGTGTGTAACTGTCTACACCTTTCCTTGAATAAAAGTTCACTGTAATTTTAAAAGCTGCAAATGAATTGCCCTCCTTAGGATAAATAAAGTTGTCTGGATCTGAATTTGAATCTCAATACATTTTATTGATCCTTTTCACTATAAAAATCATGTATGTGTAATGCTTAGAGAAAATGCCTTGTAATAGTCATATCATGTTTGGTCTCGTGTTAATTTTTGTTTGAATGTTCCTGTTTGGTGGTTGTCTGGTAGATCCGCCATTTCTTGTTTAACAATATTGACAGTGAGTTGAGGTTACTTCTTTCGTTTATTAGCATTTATTAGAACTGTATTTTGACTAAATTATCCTTAAACTGATCACATTTGAAACAAACTGATGGTTAACTATTATATTCAAATTAGTACAGGCTAATATAAAATGTATCATGCAGCCTAGAGAACATTATAGACCCAGATGAAACTGACATAAGGGCGGAACTCTACAAATTCATCCCCTACTTCAGCACCACGGACAGCGCCATGAATTCATCAAAGACACAGCACAGTTAGGCTGCTGATATTTGAGAGCCATTGTCGGGGCCATAGATTCTAACTTGCTCAAACCTCAGTCAGATAAAAGATCAATGAGTCAGGCAGACTAGAGTAGACGCCCCTACACTCTCTCTGCTACTAGGAAATGGAGAGAGGGGATGGCAGGTTAACAAGGGGGATGCAGAATTTGTATTTAAGACACTCTTTTGATTTCAACATAATTCATCATGAGTTTGCTTTGTGGATTTCTTGTATGATTCCCAAAAGTTCTGAATTTAATCTTACTTAAATTCTGTGACAGTTTTTACCACAACTAAATAAATTGGTATCAACTAAAAAAAACAAACAAAAAACATTTCAATGTGTTTTAATGTGTTGGAAACCCCACATATATAATATATGTATAACATAAACAAACAGTAATGGGCCTAACATACTGATGGTTAACTATTGTAATCATATCAGTACAGGTTAATTTAAAATGTAGTACCTAAGCATATACAGTATAAAGTTTATATACAGTATATATAAAATATATAGCCACGCCCCAAACTGGCACTGCACTTGTATTAGTAACAAATTACCGAAAATTAAAAAGATTTAAAAGATTAATCAAAAACATTAAGATGGTAATGATTAACAATAAACTTACTGAAAATGCCACTCAAAGCTCCGCAAACAAAAGGATGGCTAAAGAGTATCTTCACACAGGACCACGCTTTGGCAGTAGGTCAAATCTTGTGCATTGACTTGTTTTTTGTCATTTCAGAAATATTCTCGGGATCACTGTATAAATTAAGCCTATTGCTTCACTGATTTAGACTGTTTTGTTTCCTTTAAGATGGTCTGTGCAGATGCATAATTGTGATTATCAAATCCTATTAAATGCTAAAATTGGCGCATACTACTTGTTATACTCATTGTGATCTTTCAGGAAAAAAAAAGTTTTATCTCAAGGTAGCCCATACTGCAACGGTGGCTGGCACAGAGCAGATGGAAAACCAAAAGCACATAATTCAAAGTATTGATTTATTGTGCCCGTCCCCAAAAATCAAACGCCCCCCTTCTCTATAATGCTGCCGCCATATCTGTGTTGAAGGATTATTTAAACAACCTAGGGTGGTATGATGTGATGGTTTAATAATGTCCACAGAAGACATTTCCCTCTTTTTTCATTTTCACCCCTTCAGGCCTGGAAATGCATTTGATGTAGTGAGGCATGCTAAATGGACGTGCGTGAAAACACCTTCACTATGCTTTGTTTTGGACTTTGTCCATTGTGCAACAAATCAGGCGCCCAACTCAGAGAAAATACAGGGAACATTTTCACATTCACTCTGCAGTCTTGCCACTCTGACTAATTGTTGCTCCACAGTGACTTCGCTTTTGACAACATGGACGGTGAGTTAATTTTCTTCAGTTATTTCTGTCAGGACTGAACGCTGCACATTAAGTTGCAAGATGCAGAAATTGACATAATAGCTGTATTATTTTATTTTTATTTTGTTATAATGTCTTTTTTTCTTTACAGTGTGCATGTCATAAACTTAGATGGCTGCCATAGATCTTTGGTAACACTTTATAATACATGTATGAGACTTACAGTGTAATATTGTTGTATCAATCAGGTTCTTATACAATCTCAAACAGAAAAATACATACTTTTTGTAAATTCTGGGTACCCACAGGGTTATAGCACTGGGAAACAAAACTGAAATCGGGGAATAATGTTGTTATCAACGCTGATAGTCTGCAGAACCTATAAAGTAATACATAACTGCAGTGAGCAAAGGGCAAAACATTCTTTTTTATTGTACTGTAGTCAATCCAAAGGCCATAAAGTGATTGGCTATATTCCCTATGCAATATGATAATGTTTAACCTGTTAAGTCCCATATAAATTAATTGCTGTGCTCCATAAATGACTGACAGGTTCCTAATTTTTCCGAGATTTGAGCTTCGTACCCCAAAGCTACATGTCTGTATCCCAGCATTGGTGGTCATATTGGGAACATAACCCATATATCTAATGTTCTCAATCAGGGGCGCCATGCAGGCCAAAATTTCTACAATTCGACATATATATTCAAAGACTTTGGGGAGATTATTTTATAATTTAGCTCAGTAATCTCCCACTTTAAATTAGGGTAAATATTGTATATTTATTTAGAGATTTTCACGTCAATTATTTGTGCTACTGGGGTTACTGAAAATGACACTGACTTATTAACTCACTGCTGCTACTTTTCTTGAAAAAGAGAAATCTTGTCTGCTTCACCCCAAAATTCAAATATAAAGACTATATCCACAATGCAAATTCATTTAGAGCTCATAGATAATAAAGACACAGATGAAAGGAACCTGCCAACATGGTTATAGCTGTATTTTCAAATACAATGAATAGGAAGCAGCATGAGTACAGATGAGACGGTGCTGACATCACATAGCAGTGTCTGCTCCATTACCAATAAAAGCTCAGACTGAGCAGCAGTAACCTGTTTACAAGATCATGTTCCGCATTCTGTTCTTGAATTCTTGAAGGCTAAACAACCGCATTGAGGTATGGCTACTACAAACCAAGTCATGTCAAGTTGAGTCAATTTATTTTTTTATAGCCCAAAATCACAAATCACAACCCTCTGTTCTTTACAGCTACCAACTATCTTGCAAAGCAAACTATGCCTATATTTTTCAATTGCAATTGCATTTCACTTTCACACATTTGAAAAATGTGAAAAAATACATATTTAACACATTCTCATACCAACTCGTCACAAACTGACGCTTTGACAGGACCTCTTGGCATCACTTTCTAACACACAAGGTCGCCCAGTACGTCAAACTATGACGCTCCACTACGGTCACAGTAAACACGTGGTTAACGTTGTGAATTCAAACAAAACCACTGAGGCTTAGGAAAAAAAAAACATCATGGTTTGGCTTAAAATTACTACGCTTGTAAACTAAAAGTGAAACTTAACGTTGCAAACACAAAGAAAAACAACACATTGTTGGTTTCACACGGGACACGAACAGCAGTCTCCTGGATGAAAGCTCTGTGTTTGTTGGACCCAACGTCAGTCTTGTTTCCCAGTACTGTACCATCAGTATTCGCAAAAACAATAAGAGTAAAATGTATTTCTCCTTTCCTCAAAAATGCCCAATTGTTAGTCCCTTGTTAGTATTTTAAGGTGCCTGATTCATACAATGAAAATATACTATACACAATAAATTGCAGGCGGCATCATTGAGTCCAGATCTTTGTCTTATTTTTTTTTTTATTTTGATGCTCTGAAACTAAAAAGTCATGTCCCGAGCCAATCCTAAGTGTTGGGTATCGACATCAAATGTACATTATTATTGACGGACGTTATTCTCTTTCAGCTTCAAACGCCTTGAGAATTGTTATCTTGGGAAAAACTGGAGCTGGGAAAAGCAGCCTGGCTAACACCATATTTGGAGAGAAAGATCGGTTCAAGATCGGCCACAGTGTCAACTCTGAAACAAGAGAATGTCAAGCAGACACCAAATCTCTCAATGGAAGAAGCATCACTTTGATCGACACTCCTGGTTTCTTTGACACAGTTAGATCTGAGGAGGAGATGAAGCCCGCGATAGTGAGGTGTATCACAGAGTGCGCCCCTGGGCCTCATGTTTTCCTCATTGTGCTTAAAGTGGAGAAACTCACAGCGCATGAGCAGGCTGTAATCACTAAAATTAGCCAATACTTCTCTGAAGAAGTCTTCAAATATGCAACAGTTCTCTTTACTCATGGTGACCAGCTCCTTGATGGGGAGACGATTGAGAATTTTGTCCACCAGAATAAGATTATGAGTGATCTGGTGGATAAGTGTGGAGGCCGCTGCCACGTCATTGATAATAGATACTGGAAGAACAACCAGCAGGATGAATACAGGAACAACCAGTTCCACGTGGAGCGGCTACTCAAGTCAATAGAAGAGACATTGGTGGCAAACAACAGAAGCTGCTACACCAATGAGATGCTACAAGCAGTGGAGGATGAACTTAAAAAAGAGGAGGCGCGCATCAGACAGTCATCAGGAAACATGTCAGAAGAAGAGATCAGAGAGCAGGCTAAGGGCAGCGTAGTTTTGAAGTTTTTGATCAAACTGGCAGGTGCTGCTACAGGCGCATTGTTAGCAGCTTTTTTTGGTGTAATGAAGGGAGGAGCTGCCACAATTTTAATGAAAGGAGCAGGAGCACTTAAAATGATAGATGGAACAGCAGCACAAAAAGGAATAGGAGCAGCTGGAGCAGTAAATGTATTTTCTGGATTTGTGAAAGGAGGTGCTGCAGGATATGATGCAGCTGAGAGAGCAAACACAGTGTGGGAAGCAATGACGATAGCAGCAGAGGCGGTCATGAATGAAGCTCCATCCGTCTCAGATGAAGCAAAAGATGCTTTGGACAAACTATCACAACTACAGTTAAAACAGAATTAAAACCTATCATGATTCTTGAAGAAGAGGGAGAGAATTTATAGATAAAAAGTCATCTCCTTGTAGATTAATGGAAACCTTGTTCTAAACCATCTTAACCAGCTGATTATGTTTATCCATATCCAACATGTGTTTTTATCGAAATCCATGTTCAAGCTGAAATCAAATCTTGTTCTAAACGATCTTTAACCATTGAACTGATTATGTTTATTCAAATGTAATAGGTTGTACTTCTGAGCTTCAAACTTTAGTTGCTTATTCCTGTTTCACGAGTTAACCACAGAGTGTCGGTTTGATATGTTGTTGTGTGAATGTACTGTAAACTGTGACCACAAAGATAAAATTATTTGTACATATTTAATAGATAGGATCTTTAAAATGTCTTTTAATCAAACAAGTGTACACAGTTGGCTGTATTTCTGTCTGCCCTTAAAATATTGCTGGTATTTGCTCATAAACCAAAGTATTGGACAAATTGAAACTTTGACCTGCTGGTGGCGCTAGAGCAAAAGTCTGGTCTAGAATTTATCTGGCATGGTGTCAGGTGACCTGGAATTTTTTTTACCTGCCACAGTCAACATTTACCCTGTATTTGGCAGGTGGCAGGCAAAACTTTATTCCCTGCCAAAGTCTGTAGGATTCATCGTCTGGGAAGTATGAATGTCTGTACAAAATTTCATGGAAATCCATCAGATAGTTGCTGACATATTTCAATCTGAACCAATGTAGTGACCAATTAGCCATCCTTAGAGCCTTGCCGCTAGCATTGCTAAAAAGCATCCCCTCATCATTACAGGAAATTAGAGCTAAGCAGCCATCACTTAACTGTGGCCAACCCAAAGGATATAAGCTTGTAGGCCACTAAATCTATTAATCAGTTATCCAACAGGCCACTCTTTATACTTTTTTTCTTGTGCAATATTTGTTTTATTCTAATGTAACATGTAACATAAATCTACTCCATAATTAAATCATAGTATCCCCAGGTTATGTAATCCACACTTTCCTTTAATAAAAGTCGATTATAAATTTGAACACCTTTTGTTGGTCCTTTTCTTTATAAATGTCAGCATGAAAACAATGCTGTGTTATGCTTTGCAAAAAACCCTTGTAATAGTCATACCCTGTTTGGATGCCTGATGGCAGTCTCAAGTTAAGGCAGAGCCACTTGTTTGTTTGAGGTGAGGGTGTGTGTGCTTGTTTGTGTATGAGGTGCATCGCTATTCTACTTGGTAGTTGTAGTCTATCTAGCTAGTCTAGTAGCTACTGATTGTTACTTAAGTAGTATAAGAACGAGAACTTTTACATTTTATTTTTATATTTCATACACCAGACGTAATATAACGCGGACCTGCCGATTCACATTCAACCCGCGCTGGACCCGTTCATATGAATCAGCCGTCACTGTGTGTCACTAGAGAGTCCAGTCTGCAGTGTAGTTTATATACTTCACTGATAAACCACATAATTGTAGAGTAACATTAGGCTTCAAAGAAAGTTTTTGTATCACGTCTACTCTTCTGTACATATACTCGCAAACTCTAGTTTCCAGATCTTTGTATTTCATAATCAATAGCTATAACCAAACATACATCCTATAGTTAGTGTCAGTGTCCAGCGACAGTAATAGCAGTTACTTTGTGTACTCTATAGCTGACTGGATTGTACTCACCAGGGGTCTGTCTGACAGTTACTTGGATTCAGTAGGACACTTCGAAAACTGCCTCTTAAACACCTCAATGTTTTCATGCGTGATAGAGTCTACATCACAAGGAATCTCATGATGAACTAATACATATGATAATAAACAGCAAATCTTCTTTCCCACCACAAATACTTGTGTACTACACATATAGCCTGTATCCTAGTTAAGAAAATGGGAAACACTATATATTTAACGTTAAATTAAAACTTGATTTTATCAATTGATAGCTCTGTAATAACTGGTTTTAGGATGTGCTGCAGCACATTTTAGTATGGTTAAAAAAATAACATTAACCTAGATGTTGCAAAATGTTATTGGTTGAGCTGAAGTTGGTAATTGAGGCTATAATGTACGGTAACAATATTATAACTTAAACAGGCATTTTAAGATTATTACACTCCAGAAACCAATTGATTGTGAGGCTGCAGGCTGAAACATTGACATATAACTTAATAAAATGTTTGATGGAAATCCGTCTGTAGACGGAGCTCTGCCACCCACGTACTTGATACATGCTCATTGTTTTAATGATGGATATTAAGCTGTATACCAAGGCCTGCAGATTCATTTGATGAAAAGAAGTCCAACATGTTTTGTCTGTGTTTTCACAATCAGATTATCATTAAACCAAAAACGTGATGGAATATATCTACTGTATCTATATAGTAAATATATTATTGTTATACCATGTAGTGAGGCATGCAAAATGGATGTGCGTGAAAACACCTACAGTGTAATTTTTTTTGGACTTTGTCCATTGTGCAACAAATCAGGCGTCCAAACACAGAAGATACAGGGAACATATTCACATACACTCTGGCAGTCTTGTAACTGACTAATTGTTGCTCCACAGTAACTTCACTTTTGACAACATGGACGGTAAGTTAATTTCTTTCAGTTATTTCTGTCAGGACTGAACACTGCACACTATGATGGAAGATGCAGGAATTGAAATAATAGCTGTTTTGTTTTAATTTTAATTTTGCAGGTCCTGAATTTAGATGGCTGTCATAGATCTTTGCTAACACTTTTTAATACAGAATGAAATTTGCAGTGCAATTTTGTTGTATTAATAAGGTACTGATAATATACTTACCCGTTCCTAGTGGTACTTAAATGTAGGAGACTATGGGGAACAAGAGAGTAACAGTTGGGAATTTTAGAAGAACAGAGAAATACATAATTTTTGTAAATACTGGGTACCCACAGGGTTACAGTACTGGGAAACAAAATTGAAGTTGGGGAATAATGTTGTTATCAACACTGATAGTCTGCAGAGCCTATAAAGTAATACACAACTGCTATGAGCAAAGGGCAAAAGCATTCATTTTTTATTGTACTGTAGTCAATCCAAAGTCGATGAACAGGTTTGCTTTATTGGCTATGCAATAAACGGGCATTTACTGGGAAACAAAACTGAGTGATAGTAATAATATGATAATAGTGGTGTTATCAACGCTGATAGTCTAAAGAACCTATAAATAATACATAACTGCCATGAACAAAGGGCAAAAGCATTCACTTTTACTGTACTGTACTCAACCCAAAAAAAGGTTGTCTAATTGCCTATGTAGTAGGCTAATGTTTAACCTGTTATGTCCCATATACTTAAATTGCTGTGCTCCATAAACGACTGACAAGTCCCTCATTATTCCAAGATTTGAGCTTCGTACCCAAAAGCTACATTTCTGTATCCCAGAAATTTAGTCCTCATTTTGAGAGCATAACCCGTATATTTTAGATGTTCTCAATAACATAAACCCCCACTGTTTTGGTAGCATGTCATAACTGTGAAATACGTTACACCACATATAGGCGTATAGGTTCTGCAGAATATCAAGAGTTAACATAATTTTCCCAACCTTCAGTCCCTTCTTTCTCCTCTCTCTTTCTAATGAACAAAGATCAGTGTAAGATCAGCGTAAGATGTTCTGACGGACTATTTCATGTAAGACAGCACAGCTTCTTACTTGCCTCGTAAAAGAGTAAGAAGAGAAGGGCGAGTGAATCAGAAAAGATTGTCTAGCCATGACCTGCTTCAAACACCTGAGCTCAGCAATTTTGGACATGTTGCAAGCAGAGATAAAAGATTTCTAGAAATGATCGATGTGATAAAATTTGAAAGGACCAGGACCTCCAGTACTTGACCAAGTAGCTTGTGAACAAATAGGTGTGCCAAATGTAGTAGTTTACAGCTGTTCAATGTGTCAGATACACATTTAATCAGCAAAATTTAGGTAAATATGAGTATGGTATCTGACTCGGTATCTGATACCCAATATTAAAGGACTTGGAATCAGGGCTACAAAAACCTGATGATCCATATTTAAAGCTATTTAAAAAATGATGAATGATCTTATATTGTTGAACAGTGATTGTTAGAAGAGATTAGATACATAATGTGTTTTTGATCATTAATATGTCCGTGGGCTACTTGTTATGTATTGATACCTTTCTTCATTTCCTTATTATGCTAAACAGCTATTAATAAGAACTAATTGATTTCTGACCAATGGGGATTTTTATTTTAATTTAGCTCAGGTGTATCTTCTCGTACATGAAAACAGTTAAAAGACTAATGTTCAGTATTTATGATGGACATTATTCTCTTCCAGTGTCAAACACGAGGAGAATTGTCATCTTGGGAAAAACTGGAACTGGAAAAAGCAGCCTGGGAAACACCATATTGGGAGAGACACTGTTCAGGGTTGACCACACTCTCAACTCTGGAACAAGAGAATGTCGAGCAGAAACCAAATTCGTCAATGGAAGAGGCATCACTTTGATCGACACTCCTGGTTTCTTTGACACATATAGATCTGAGGAGGAGCTGAAGCCCGAGATAGTAAGGTGTATCACAGAGTGCGCTCCTGGGCCTCATGTTTTTCTCATTGTGCTTAAAGTGGAAAAAGTCACAGAGCACGAGCAGGCTGTAATCAATAAAATACGCCAATACTTTTCTCAAGAAGTCTTCAAATATGCAACAGTTGTCTTTACTCATGGTGACCAGCTATTTGAAGGACAGACAATTGCGGATTTTGTGCGCCAGAATAAGTTAACGAGTGATCTGGTGAAAAAGTGTGGAGGCCGCTGCCATGTCGTTGATAATAAATACTGGAAGACATACCAGCAGGATGAATACAGGACCAACCAGTTCCAGGTGGAGGAGCTACTTAAAACAATAGACAAGACATTGCGTGCAAACAACAGAAGCTGCTACACCAATGAGATGCTACAAGCAGTGGAGAAAGAAATACAAAAAGAGAAGGAGCGCATTAGACAGTCATCAGGAAACATGTCAGAAGAAGAGATCAGAGAGCAGGCTAAGGGCAGAGTATCTAAGAGGCTTTCGATCAAACTAGCAGGTATTGCAACAGGTGTATTGGTCGGAGCTCTTCTTGGAGTAGCATTGAGTGGAGTTGTATCTTCAGTGTCATTAACCGTATTTGGAGCAGTTGCGGCTGCGGGAGCTGTGATAAAAGGGTTTACAGAGTACTTTAAAGCTGACGGAGAAAACACACCTGAGGAAGCAGCAAAGATGGAAGCAGAGGCTGCCAAGTATGAAGCACAATCTGTCTTAGTTGAGGGAAATTTTGTTTTGTACTGACTATCACAGCCAAACCTATAATGAGCCATGACTCTTGACTTGAAGAAGGGGGAGAGAATTCATCATTGAAAAGTCACATCTCCCTGTAGATTGCGTGGAAATCTTATCCTACACTATCTTTAACCATTGAGCTGATTGTGTTTATTCATGTGTAATATGTATTTTGTAATTGCGAAAGCTAATCAGATAATGTCGCTCAGTGTATGCATATTATTTTGTTACACAGGCCTTCTGATTCTCCTGCAAAGATTGTTGTGGTTCTTGGTTGATTACAATGTGTCACCAAGGCAATATGACACATTTAAACAAAACAAAAAAAAATGTTATTTGAGGAACTAACGTGTTATTTGGTAAAGTAATCAATTTATGTATGGTACATTGGGATAATTACATAACAGAGGAAGTCAAACATTTTTATCAAAGATTACTGTATAGTGTGTGACTCTACAGCCATGTAGGGACAGATAATGTCAGCATGCTAACATGCTCACAATGACAATGCTAACATGCTGATGTTTAGTAGGTGTAATATAACCATGTTCATCATCTTAGTTTAGTGTTAGTATTTGATAATTACCACAAACAAAGAACAGTTGAAACAGATTTCATGGAAATCCATCACATAGTTGTTAAAATATTTCAATCTGAACCAAAGTAGTGGACTTATTTGCCATCCTTTGAGCCTTGTCGCTAGCATGGCTAAAAAGCATCCCTTTATCATCACAGGAAATGAGAGCTAAGCAGCCATCACTAAACTGTGGCCAACCCAAAGGATATAAGCTTGTAGGCCGCTAAATCTATTATTGGCGATCCAGCAGGCCACTCTTTATACTTTTTTCTTTCCTTTAATAAAAGTTGACTGTAAATTTGAACACCTTGTGTTAGTCCTTTTCTTTATAAATGTCAGCATGAAAACAATGCTGTGTAATGCTCTGAAAAAATGTCTTGTAATAGTCATACCATGTTTGATGGCAGTCTCATGTTAATTCCCCCACATTTTACACAGCAAGTAAAAGTGAAATTAGAATAAAAGTTCATAGCAGAGCACAGGAGAAAATATACACAAGGTAGTAGTCTGGTATATCAAAATAATGCTTACTTTTCATCATTACTCGTTGACATGGACAGTGAGTTAAGTTGACTTCTTTCAGTTATTATCATTTGTTAACGCTGCTCACTATATATGAATCATTATATTTGGGCTAAATTATCCTTGAAATGATCACATTTGAAACAAACTGATCAACTGATTCAACTACTGGTTTCAAATCAGGTGAATATAAAATGTAGCACTTACAGTAAGCATGCAGCCTCCTGTGTGAAAGGACAAGTCATGTTTGGTATTCGTGATGCATTAACCAATGTGTTCATTATCTGGCCTGTAACATTTCAGGGGTGTTAAGTGGGGGGGGGGGCAATGGCCCCTTGAACATAATAGTTGGAGATGTAGATACCTGCGTTGTGTTAAGCACAACAACTGTGCATTTTGTGATAAAAGCAACACCTTTGGCACAGATGTAGGTTTATATGTTATGAAAAGATATACTGTAGATATCGGGTCACTACTAATTTGGGGCCTGAGGGCCGTGGCAGCCATGGAGTTTTGGACTTGTATAGCTACAGACTGCATTACCATCCCAAACATTGCTCTCACATGCGCATGTCGTGCTGCTTGTAGTTGATGGTCATTGTCAGTTGTTGAGATGGATGTGATGGCCTTTGCAAATGCTTCAAGTGATGTCAAATATGATTTTTTTCTCCGGCTGCATCCAGCACTGCCTCCTATTATTTGGACACGCACACGTTACATTACATTACAATGATCTGAATCCCTTTGAAAGTAGTATTTACTGCTGATATTCTTGGCAGAAAGTTAACTATGAAATTAATGAAATTAGGTACAAAAACTGTTACACAAAAGTAAAAAGAATACAGAATCATTTACCTGCTTCCTTTGAAGGGGGTCTCCTGCTGTGGAATGTGGGCTAAATGAAAAGGTGACAAACGGTAGTTGTGGATGGACTATTGTCCTCTTCATCTCCTTCTCCTGATGTGTTCAGAGTCCTCTAAGCCACTGGTTCCCAATCCACTAGAGGTCACCAAAGCTTCACGGGAGGTCACGAGGTCTTCTTGATTTTAAGGGGTATAACACCACCTTTTAAAAAAATATACAGTTGACCTTTATCTCATTTAATTATTTTTTGTTAAAAAAAATAAAGGAAATTGTTATTTTTAAAGTTTGAATGATTATTTAAGATACAAACAGGATAGGGGCACGGTGAAGACCTGAACACAAGTTATATTCACAGAGCCGTCCCTCGTCCTGCATTAGAAAAGTAAAAAGTTAAAACACTCAAAGAGCTGATAGAACAGTGGCCAAGCGTCAGGGAGAAGAAAACACTGAATTTGTCAAAAATATAAGCCTATTAAGTATGTATGATTGTTAAAAAATACATAATAAACAACAAAGAATTGTATTAGAAGTTCCTAAAAATAACAGGAAAACTGATCTGATGACATTCAGAGGAAATGATTTACTCAAAATTCACCCAAATACACATTTTTTTTTTTTGTACTGTTATTGTTATGCATTGAATATAATATGAAATATCCATAAAACCTAGTCAGGGGTCATCAGTTTGATTACAGCTAGAGCTAGCAAGATAATAAGAAGCATCCCATAATCTCAAAGCAGAACCCTCTGTCAAATTCAAAGCATTTGTTAATCAGCTGTATGTTAGCGAACACTAGATATAATGTTGTTAGCAACATGATATTGTTATGACAATGGACCAATTACATTGTGATTTTAGCGTTAGAAGGATGACATACTCACCTTTAATGTTTGTAGTCAAATCCGTGTTGCAACGTTGGACGTCAACGTCGAAGAATGGGCAAGTTGTCTTTGACCACCCGCTTTGTTCCTCCATTTGTTTTGAAATGTCTTCGTAAATCGACATTTTTCTGATGGAACTGTCCAGTTTTGCTTGGACAGCGCTGTCACCCCACAAAAGTTAGTAAGCATCTCGTTTCCTGCTGGCTCCAGGGACGTGAATCTTCCATTTCTACCACGCTGTATCTACATTCTTTAACTTTTCATCAGGTTAGCTAACTTCTGATGCGGGGAGTTTTTCACGAGGTCAAAATGAAATGATGACGTAGGGACGGATGCCGGCACATTGTACGGATTGCGTTTACACCTACCTTAGATCCGAACACAATGTGAGCCAGACTACCTCCGGATGTGGCCAGGCAGATCCGATCACATTCCACGCACGATGCATTTTACACCTTGCATTAATGTGTTTTTCCATATCCGGATAATGTGTCCGGATATATATGCATTTTAATACCAGGTGTAAACGAGGTGAGAGTGTATAGTATAATGTATGTTCGAGCTGGTACCAATCCAGGTGACTCCTACCACAAAGCAGAGGGTTCATCCGGCTGTTTCAGTGGCCGTGTAGATCCGGGTTCCTGGAAACCAAGCTGGGAGGCTCGCCATCGCCTGGAGTTGTTGGATCTTCTTCACTGGATCTTCTCAGTCAATAAAAGACCATGACCTGCATCTACAAACAGGATGACAGTCTCTGTTCTGCTTTCAACAACAACAACATCAAAGTAAGCGCTGACTGAATGCAAAAACTTAACATATTGAAAATGATTTGTTATTCTCTAGTTCAAATTCCAAATTCTCAAATGATATTAGAATGATTTTGTTCTAACAAAATATGCCTAGCATATCATTAGCATATCCAGAAAGAAATACTGTGGGTGTGCATCAGAAATATTGGGTGTGCTAAATGATGACTGGGATTGAAATTCAGCTCAGGACTTTGAGATGGAGAGGCCCTTACCGGCTGCAGATGGATAGTGGCGGTTTGCTTTGTTCAGTAACAGTAACTAATTTTAGCAAGGCTATAACTAAAACATCATTTTGCATCTGATTTTTGGGTGTGCCAGCTACCTCTTTGGGTGGCATAAGCACACACGTGGCTACGCAATAGTAGCATATATTGACACAATATAAATAACCAAGACAGTCTCACGGCAGTTCATGAAATAGTCACAAAATTCAATCTATTTTATTTGTGTAAATAGAGACGAATTTTCCTTTTTTTCCATGACTATCAGCACGACTTTCAACAACGTATTTTTTGACACACATGTCAATTTCCACAACAAAACTGTTAATTTTAGTAACTGCACTACAAAACTTCCTGTTAATTTTAGTAAGGGATGGGAATGGATGAACAAAAGATTTGTTATCACAACTGTGGTGTCTAATAACACAAATAAAAGCATTAATTTAAAAATCAATAGTTCAATCGTTTATGATTTTATTAATTTCTGTTTTAACCAGTTTTGTTCAGCTGGGTTACAACTACATTGCTTGGCGAAAGAACAATTATTTCTTATCAATAAATTATCGCGATTTTTTCTTGCTGTGTGTTTATTTTATGAAACATTACCAGGTATATGTAGTGACTGTTTTATAAAAGCGTCATGCCTAACAACGCCCCTTAGCTGTTCTAAAATCACTGTAAACCACAGCTTCAAGTGGCTTATTGCTTTCATAAAACGGTTATACTCACTGGTGGTGAGCTTTAAGCCTGCAGTGCTTTTTTGCACAGCGTTGTTTCAGTTTTGAAGAGGGAATTCGGACATTTCATTCAATAAGCATGTATCAGGATCTTGAGCCATGAGACATATGTGTAAAGTACGAAAAACATTCAGAGAGTGCATGAAGGTTCCAGTAAAGGTTTTGTAATGGACGCCTAGTATTGTTGACAGAAATAAAACTAAATAATAAACGTGACAGATTTAGCTCATTACTGCCCAGCCTAACGTGGAGTAAAAAAGTAGACAATTATTAATAATATGATTCTTGTTTTATCAAATCTGTCTTGACCTTCTCTTTTATCAGCTGGTATGGGTTGCTCACCCTCAAAAACAGAAACAGGTTGCAGGGCATTGTCAAAGTGCGCAGCAAATTTACAGGCACCTCCCTTAATGACTTGACTCCTGTGTTCCAAAGTAGGACCTTGAAGAAGGCTCAGTCTGTCCTAGCTGATCCTAGCCATCCCCTGTCCAATGAGTTCAGGTTGCTCCCGTCAGGCCGCAGATACAGTCTGCCTACATGTAGGACCAATAGGCTCAGAAATTCTTTTGTTCCGACTGCCATTGGTTTCCTAAACAATGCCCTGTAATGTTGTATGTTGTAAGCCTTTTTATATTTAAATCTACATAACTAATAGGCTAATGCGTGATTCAGAAATGAGACTAAAACTCATGGACTATATTAAATAAATGTTTGAAACTTAAATGTCTCTATGATGTGAAGTTTGCAAAAGTTATTCAATTATTCAGATTATAAAACATAATAACTACATTTTGATGTCCATAAATGTCAACATTTCTGTTTACAGTAAATGTATTGTAAGAGGTTAGGCTAACACAGTTCATAGTTTCCCCTTTTTATTTCTGCTTCATCCATCCACAGATCTTGTATCCACAGATACCAGATTCTTTTCTTTTTTTGTCAGAGCATTAGATTTATTGATTGATTGAGAGAATTTCAACAAATATAGCAAAAAAAAAAGTTTTTGAAGCAGATTACCAACTCTAGCTTTAAGCTGTATACCAAGGCCTGCAAATGCATTCGATGAAAAGAAGTCTAACATGTTTTTTCTGTGTTTTCACAATCAGATTATCATTAAACCAAAACCTTGTGATGGAATATTTCTGTTCAATTGACGTTATATCGTGAGACATGCAACACGGACGTGTGTGAAAGCACCTACAGTGTTAATTCTTTTGGACTTTGTCCATTGTGCAATAAATCAGGCGTCAAAACACAGAAGATACAGGGAACATATTCACATGCACTCTGGCAGTTTTGTCACTCTGACTAATTGTTGCTCCACAGTGACTTCACTTTTGACAACATGGACGGTGAGTTAATTTCTTAGTTATTTCTTGTCAGGATTGAATGCTGCACATTAAGTTGCAAGATGCAGGAATTTAAATAATAGCTGTTTCGTTTTTAAATACATTTTTTACAGTACGCATGTTCTAAACTTAGATGGCTGGCATAGATCTTTGGCAACACTTAAAAAAAGTGAGATTTACAGTGTAATTTTGTTGTATTAATCAGGTACTAATAACATATTTACCTCTTCCTACTGGTACTTAAATGTAGTGAAAAATAATAAGACTATGGGGAACAAAGGAGTAACAGTTGGGCATTTTAGACGAACGGAGGAATACATACAGTACATACAGGGTTACAGTACTGGGAAATAAAACTGAATTAGGGCAATAATTGTGTTAACACTGATAGTCTGAGGAACCTATAAAATAATACCTAACTGATATGAGCAAAGGGCAAAAGAATTCATTTTTATTATACTATAGTCCACCCAAAGGCCATAAACAGGTTGGCTAAATTTCATTAGCAATAGACGGGTGTTTACTGGGAAACAAAACTGAAGTTTGGGAATAACGGTGTTATCAACACTGATAGTCTGCAGAGCCTATAAAGTAATACATAACTGCCATGAGCAAAGGGCACTTTGTCTTCATTGTACTGTACCCAAGCCAAAACCATAAACTGGTTGGCTAAATTGCTTATGCAGTATGTTTAACCTGTTAAGTCCCATATAAATATATATATTTAGTCCATAAATGACTGACAAGTTCCTCTATATTCCAAGATTTGATCTTTGTACCCCAAAGCTACATTTCTGTATCCCAGAATTGGTGCTCATTTTGGAAACATAACCCATTTATTTTAGATGTTCTCAATATATATTTTGAGAGATTTTCCAAAAGCTCCTTTCTCGACCTTTATGTACCGCCGCTGTTTTGGTAGCACGTCATAACTGTGAAATATGTTACACCATAATTACTGTATAGGTTCTGCAGAATATCACTGTTGTTAACACAATTTTTCCAAACTTCAGTCTTGTTTCTCAGTACTGTATGTAGGTACGCAGTATTTACAAAAACACTTAATCCCTTGTTTTCTTCCACTGTACCTACATTTATATACCAGTAGGAACTGGTTAGTATTTTATGGTACCTGATTCATACAATGAAATTACCCCATAAATTGCAGGCTGTATTATTAAGTGTTACCAGATCTTCGTCTTATTTATTTTTTTTTTATTATTATTGTGTTGCTCTCATAATTAAAAGCTAGTCCTCAGAGGAGTTATATTGAGCCAGCAGCTCTTTTGATGGAGCCGATCGCATTCCTGTAGACTTGTATCAAACTTTTATTAAGAAATAAAGATAAAGGTTTTATGGAAAGAAGTCTAGTTCAGACTCCTTTATACTAATGGAATTGTATGGAAAATACTGGTGATAAATGATTTAGTAATACCTCGGTCTATCTATATTCTCATGTCATTACCTTCCCTGGGAGAAGAGTTGATTAAAATATATGAATACATTTTACAATTTTTTGTATGTGTGGATCTTCTTATATATGAATACAGCCAAAAGACACATGTACCATATTATTAATTGGCATTATTCTCTTTCAGTGTCAAACACAAGGAGAATTGTCATCTTGGGAAAAACTGGAACTGGAAAAAGCAGCCTGGTTAACACCATATTTGGAGAGGAACTGTTCGCGATCAATCACACTCTCAACTCTGAAACAAGAGAATGTCGAGCAGAAACCAAATTTGTCAATGGAAGAAGCATCACTTTGATCGACACTCCTGGTTTCTTCGACACAGATAGATCTGAGGAGGAGCTGAAGCCTGAGATAGTGAGGTGCATCACGGAGTCCGCTCCTGGGCCTCATGCTTTTCTCATTGTGCTTAAAGTGGAGAAACTCACAGAGCATGTGAAGGATGTCATCGCACAATTGTGTGAATATTTCTCTCTTGATGCTTTAAATTATGCTGCTGTTGTCTTCACTCATGGTGACCAGCTCCCGGAAGGAACGAAAATTGAGGAGTATGTCAAGCAAAGCAAGGGTCTGAGTGATCTGGTGAGGAGGTGCGGAGGCCGGTGCCACGTCGTTGATAATAAATACTGGAAGAGCAACTATGATGAATACAGGAGCAACCAGGTCCAGGTGGCAGAGCTACTCAACACCATAGACGAGATAGTGACCGGAAACTATGGAGCCTTCTACACAGATGAAAAGCTACAAAGCGTGGAGAGAGAAATACAGAAAGAGGTAGAGCGCATCAGAAGCTCATCAGGATACATGTCACAGGAAGAGATCAGGAGGCAGGCTGTAAGCAATGTCTTTAAGAGGCAGGTGGACAATTCAGAACAAACATGGATGACAGGTTTAGTGGGGTTCGCAGTCATAGCTGCATTAATCATCTCAGCTGTGTTGATCATTTTAAAATTAACAGCACCAGCACTGGTGAACAACAAAAAAGGCTGAGCCAGGTTTAGACGTGTCTTCGCGTCCAATCACACAGGTAAAGGTAATCGAAAAGTTGTCTTGAACAAATTGAATGCTTTGTGTGAAAGATCATACAATATTTGGAATCCATTTGAATGAACACTGAAGCAAATGAAAAACAACCTTAAGAGTGGTTGACATATAACTTGTTGTAATCCCATACAGCTCATGTAAAATGATCGTCATCAGTCCTCGTGTCTGTGCTTTAAACTTTGTGCTGGTTCAACTGAAAAGAGAACCACTGTGATTACTTTTCTTAAAATACTGAGTAAATAAACACTAAATGGAACAATATTTAGAATGTATCAAAAATGGAAATACACACGTGTTTCTCACTCAGTTTAACTAATTATCTTAAATCTATAAGTGGTTGTTGGCTCATGGACTCTCCGTGACTTTTGGTTGTTTTGAATAGAGATGCACCAATACCAGATCAGATATCGGGCCAATACTAGCTCAAGCAGCTGGATCGGGTATCGGTACTCGGTATCGGCCAAAACCCAAAGCCCAGGTATCTGCATTTGTATCAGGACTGAAAAAGTTGGATCGGTGCATCCCTAGTTTTAAAGGTGCACTTCAAAAAATTGTACACATGTAATTCAGCTTGTTAGTCTTGAGGAGCTTTACTCAAGCTGCAAAAACAGCTGTATAATGTCCTCTGTAGCTCTAACGGAGCTTTCCAAAGTTTGAAAAAATATATTTTTTGTCTTAGTATGAGACAAATTGAAGGTGTGGAGTTTTAAATACAGTAAGTGGACATTTAGAGATCAAGGTGGGTCGATAATGAAAGAAGCTCGAGGTAATTGTGAGATCCAGAAATTGACACATACTACAGACTAAAAGTCAGAATATCTCAGCCTCTGCTTTGATTTTTTATATCTACCTCTTGTGAGTCCACCAACTTTATGGGAGTGAAATACTAAATCAAGGGTGTACCCTTTGATGGTGATGATTTTCTATTCTTTCTATGTATTTTCTGTTAACATGTGTCACTTTGTTATAAATGTATTATATAACAATAAAACAGCTGATTGGTCACGTCTTTTCAGTTGTTTCTTTTTTCATAGAAGCATTCACATGTGGCGTTAAAGGATAAGGTTGACGATACTCATACTTTGTTATTGTCAATAAAGTCCATTAAAGGACCCAAACCAAAAATGAACTTATATTACTAAAAGTGCCATAACTCCAAATCACAGGAGGAAAATTGTCAAGACTACGGAGACACTTGTAATGTTAATGTAAATTTTGAAGCAGATTTTAATCTGAATTTGATTCCCCAAAATTAGTAAACAACTGTATTTTTTTATTTTGTGTATTAAAGACTAGAATAATCTTTAACCGGGTTCTACAGTTATAAGAAATAAGTAACAAAAAATTATGCTTGTCAACTATAGCTGACCAAATAAACACTTTGAGTCTCAATAGTGTCATGTAGGATTAACTACAGTACTTTAAAAACCTCTCTGCAATTGCATCACCTGCCCACTAGAGAGCAGTTTAATGTAATGATTTGGGGCAATAACATTTGGTGGTGTTTATATGTCAGTGAAAAAGATTACATTAACAGTTATGGAGATAAACTTAAAGTCAAGAAACAAATAACAGGTTGTCATATGATGAGGAAACACGACTTAAACATTGCTGCTAATATATATGAGAACATTTAATTTAAATATACAGTAAGTAGTTACACCCTAAATGTTATTATTTGATAACCACAATACAGACATTTACTCACTCTATTTTGACCCAGAAAAAATAAAGTATTCTAGTACTTATGTTCGCTACTTGGTATTGGATAAGGTTGTGCTTTTTAATATAACAAATCTATAACAGTGTTGCCAAAAACAACTAAACTAAAAGTATTGTTTACATTGAAAAAAAACTTGTTTGACATTACTATACAGGCAAAAGAGCATTAGTTCATTTTGAAATTTATATTTTCAAACTTTGCTTAGTTTTTGTGGGTTTATTTATTATTATTATTATTATTAGTAGTAGTAGTAGTATAGTAGTAGTATTGTTGTTGTTTTAATATGTATTTTATTATTATGTTAATTAACAATTTCATTTTCTATGTCTAATGTTTTGTTTATAATTAGGACATTTTTGCTATTAATTTTCATTGCATATCTTGAAAATCAATAAAAAAATTATCACAAAACAAAAATTTCAACAGTGAATATCTGCTCCATAAATGTAATGACATGTGTTTGTGTTTAGGAAAAGATGTGACAAGATTTGACAAGTGATAGCAGCAGGTCAGTAGTTGTAAATCACCTAAATGTATCAGTACCTTAATGATGAATGTTATTTACAGTGTTTGGTATGTAAACAACTGTATATGGTTAGTATAGAGGTTGAGAAAAAGACATAACTGAAAAAATGGCATTCAGTGGGTTACTTATGTAAAGATATGTGACTGAAATTTGGAGAATAATTTGCATGCTTCTGTAGCTTTTTGACATGCAACAGATCTGATGCTTATTATAAATGCGTACACTTATAAATAGAAGTGCACTGTGTGATATGCTCATACCAAGAAACAAGTCAAACAGGTGGCAAAACAAAGTGAAAGGCAAAAGTACAGACACACAGTCACAACATCCTCGCGATCCGAGTCATTTTAACTCTGCACTGCTTTTTGAAAGCATGAGCGGTAAGTTATGGCTACTTATTCTCAGTTATTCTACACACACAGACAATTCAGTATTTTCACAGTACATTTTTGACTGTCATGATAAATGACAGGACTGAGTGTTTTTGTTTCAAGTTGTATAATGTTTAAATTGATTTACATGAATATTGTTTACAATAAGAGTCTAAAAGAGCCATCTCATAGAGTTGCCTATTAACTAAGTGACAGCAAATGGTCCATTTTATCCACTGCACTAAACTAAAATGAGTTACTATGAAGATTGGTTTAATTTTGAAAAGTACCTGTATTTCATATAATCAAAGCTGTAAGTGCATTGCATATGTAACAGTGCAAATCTCTGGCAATGAAAAATGCATTGAGTTTGTTTGCTCATCGTGTAGTTATTTCATAAAACTCTTCCATGAGAGTTCACCCCTCCCCTTAGCAACCTCTGACCAATCACATGCAATACAATGCAACTTGTGAAGAACAGTAATACAGTGATTGGCTTATAGAGGTGAGTTAAAAGATAAACAAGCCTACCTCAAGAATTGGCTCCTGGATTACACTTTTTTTCTTACATGATTTTGTGTAAAAACTAGGTAATCCATAATCAAAGATAAAACAGCAATGGTAAAACAGCAATTTATTCATCCCCACAAAAATACAAACAAAAAATACATGCATATCTATTAGGGTCGGGCAATTGGACGAATATATCAATCAGCGAGTACATCGCTGGATGCTCAGCCAACAGAGTCTCACGGACGAAATTTAATCTATTTGATTCGTGTACATAGACACGAATTTCCCTTTTTTTTCGTGATGCTCAGCACGACTTTCAACAACGCATTTTTTGTGCGTTTTCCTACTAATGTCCAGGAACACTTGACGTACGTGTCAATTTCAGTTCCAGTCTTTTCAAAACAAAACTACTTAGTTAGGTTTAGGAATAGATTGACTTGTTTAGGCTTAGGCAACAAAACTACTTAGTTAGGTTGTTTCTGTCGAGTTTAAATGAAGTGTGTTTTGCGATGTTCCGCAGCTAGAACAGCTGATGTCCCAGCTGAAACTACGGCAGCGGGGGAGGGGGGGCCGTGCACACACACACCTGCGCGAATATATCTGCAATCGCCGGTTGTTGGGCTGACGATGGCTGGTTGGGAAATTTCAACATATCGCCCAACCCTAATATTTATCTACCAAATAAGTAGATTTAAACTTATTCTGAACACGGACATAGTTAAATTAGCAATCTGATATTATCAGCAAAGCGTTACTACTTTTGAGCTACTTTTCACACTGTATATCTCCTGCAACTCCAGAAACAAACTAGAGGAATATATATTACTGATTACTGAGTCATTATTCTCTTCTAGTATCAACACGAAGGATCGTGGTCTTGGGAAAAACAGGAGCTGGGAAGAGCAGCCTCGCCAACACCATATTTGGAGAGACTGTGTTCAAGATAGACGATTCACCCAATTCTGGAACAAGTGAATGTAAAGCAGAAACCAAATGCGTCAATGAGAGACGCATTATGTGGATCGACACTCCTGGGTTTTTTGACACAGAGAGGTCTGAGGAGAAGATCAAGCCTGAGATAGTGAGGTGTATCACGGAGTGCGCTCCGGGGCCTCACGCTTTTCTCATTGTGCTTAAAGTGGAGAAATTCACAGAGCACGAGCAGGACGTCATCAAAAAACTGCACCAATGTTTCTCTGAAGAAGCTTTAAAATATGCCATAGTTCTCTTCACCCACGGTGACCAGCTCTCCGAGACAATGAGGATCGAGCAGTGGGTCGATCAGAATGCAGATCTGAGTGACCTGGTGAAGAAGTGCGGGAGCCGCTGCCACGTCATTGATAATAAATACTGGAAGAACAACCGTCAGGATGAATACAGGAGCAACCAGTTCCAGGTGGCAGACATACTCAAGACAATAGATAAGATGATTGAGGCAAACGAAGGAAGCTGCTACACCAATGAGATGCTACAAGCATGTGATAGACATATACAACAAGAGGAAGAGCACATTAAAGAGTCATCTGCAAACATGTCGCGGGAAGGGATCAGAGCGCAGGCTAAAAGCAGTGTTCAGAAGCGTCTGTTCATAGTGATGGCTGGTGTTGCAACAGGAGCACTGTTGGGTCTTTTCCTTGGTGAGAAATTAATGAAAGATGAAAGACTAACAGTAGCATTAATCGCAGGGACAGCAGCAGGAATAGCAGCAGCAGATGCAGTACAGGGAACTCAGAAGCCGAACAGCTGGAGCTATAGTTGGTTTTATAGGAAGTGATAGAGCTGACAGCTGACTCACGGGAGAGGGGACTAAATACAAGATTTCTGAGATTCACCAAAATAATGTCTATATGATGTTCTGTTACAGCTCACATATTAATCTACTACTACTACTCAACCTAGGATCAGGATTCATATTTTATTGATGGGGAACTGGTAGGGCTCTCAATCGATTAAAAATATATAATCGTAATTAATCGCATGATTGTTCATAGTTAATCGCGATTAATTGCAAATTAATCACTTATCTGTTCAAAATGTACCTTAAAGGGAAATTTCACAAGTATTTAATACTCTTATCAATATAGGAGTGGGCAAATATGCTTGCTTTATGCAAATGTGTGTATATATTTATTATTGGAAGTCAATCAACAACACAAAACAATGACAGATATTGTCCTAGAGAATTTGAATTGAGAACGAAATGCATTTTATATTCTGCTGTCCATCAGACTACAGTACATGTTTACCGGCCCAGTTGCACAAAATGGTGTATGAATGACACGGTAATTCGCAAGTCATTTTGCGTGTAATAAGAACGCCAATCTTGCTTTTGGTATGTCATTTGTACGCCATGTAGTCTGTACTGACTGCAATGTAAATGCATCCATGTAAATATGCTACGGTAAGAGCTAGTGAAGTAGAATAAAAAGTGAAATGGCTGCTTATGGTGAGCAGGTGGA
Source organism: Sebastolobus alascanus (assembly GCA_916701645.2). Lineage (NCBI taxonomy): Eukaryota > Metazoa > Chordata > Actinopteri > Perciformes > Sebastidae > Sebastolobus > Sebastolobus alascanus. The sequence continues at coordinate 2,457,305 of CAKAOJ020000124.1, forward strand.
GAGGTGGATGGGTCCAACAAACACAGGACTTTCAACCAGGAGATCGGTGTTTGTATCCCAAAGTGTTGTTGAGTTATTTTTAATATACATTGGTGAAGTTTGTGATGTGTATTCCGTATTTCTGTTATGATGTTTCTATGCATATTTTACTTAGTTTACATACTAATTTGAAGCCCAACCATGACGTTTTCCCTAAACCTAACTAAGTGGTTTTGTTGCCTAAACCTAACTGCGGCAGTTACCGTAGTTTTGTTGCGTGGTGTTAAAAATGACATGAAAAGAGGTGCAGAAATGACACGTGAAAAGGCTTAAATGCATCCTCATGACGTGGGATGTCCTTGTAATGTCGTGCTATTAATACACCTTCCCATGAGATCGGGTTGTGTTTACATACAAGAAGTCTGACTTGAGAGTTTTTGTTGAAGACTTACCATCAACATATGAAAGCATTGTATGTTTAAGTTGTTATATCTAACATGGTATGTTTGACACATCCAGTACCATTCATTTGCTTGCTTTCCTTTTTGTATTACCATACCTCTGTATGTAATTTAAGTATCCTTCAGTATCCCAAAGATTACGATGATAAATTATCTATTTGGGCCCTCCATAATTTTAAGGTAACTTTTGATTCTGTTTTCATGGGTGTTTTTTTTTTGCTACAAAATTAATCATTATACAACAATAAATCAGCAAATGATTCACCTGTTTCCAAGTGTCTTTTTTCATTAAACTATTTTCATTTATAGCAACAGTTGAGGGCCCTCAAATTAATAAAATGTTAGAGTTTAGTCTAAGTGAAATTTTGACTGCAAAATGTGAGCTTCAGCAATGCTTGGGGGGTGGTGGGATCTACTGCTGTCATTGATAACCAGACCAATGACGGATACTGGACCAAATGGATGGATGGACCATCACTCGCAAATAATAAGTTTGATGTTTTTTTAACCCACACTCGGTCTTTCAACTACAATATAGTCTTCATTTTGCCACACTGTGGAGAGTCCCTTTTTGTTGGAAACCAATCTTATTTGACATATGATACTGAATCAGAAGCAATGTATCAACTACATTGTTTGCAGAGGCAGTGTCATGCTCAACTGCTTCACCCTGTAAGCCTCGCCTATGCTGCCAGACCGGTTCAAGTCAGGGTTTCATATCTTGAGAAATGGAAGACAAAATGAATGGAAAAGAAAACAAAGACTGGAATATATCCTGACTTCATCATGTACAGTTCAATTTATAAAGACGAATGGAGATTTTTGAATAAACTACATGATTTTTTAATTGAACTTCATGCATTGTTTGTATTAAAACTGAAATAAATCCCATCTTCCAACTCTTAAAGCCACATATCTATGAGTATGTTTACAAGTCTTTGTATGTATTCAAGTTTCAGTAAGCTTGTGCAAACGATTAAGTCGGGGTGTTGATACTACAGAATTAGCCCTTGCTAATTGTGCATTATACTGTGATAGTAAAATCAAAGATTTAAATCAAAATTGGACATAACTTTCAGGGTGAAAGTATTATTTCCCTGGACAAGAAACTATAAATATTTAAACATTTGGAAGAACTGTCAGCAAAACATTTTTGTCATATATAATGACTTGTTTTGTGTTATGAGGCCATTTGTGTTAGACAATTGTTATCAATGGTGCTTATGTTGCAGTATATTGATGCCTGTATAATAATGTACTTGAATGAAAACAAGTACAATGTGTGTGGATCATTCCATCAGCGTGCAGCCAAGAAACAAGTCAGACAGGTAAGAAAAAACGAAGCAAGTCAAGGCAAGTCAGAGCGAGAGAGCACGAGAAAAGACTTAAGGACGTCTCGCGGATCTCATATTTTGCACAGATTTCTACTTTTCACAGCATGGACGGTAAGTTAAGCTTTTTTCTGCTGTTCTGTTAACAATGAGCACCAAATACTTTTATTCAAATAAAAATGATTCAAAATTCTGTATGATTTGGGGTCAATCTCAAAAGTCACAACTAGTCCTAAAAATAATTAAGACATATTTATTTTACATTTTAGGTTGAAAGGGTTCTTTGTTTTGTTTATTTCACTATGATAAAATAAGCTCTGACAGATGTGACTTTAAATCGTATTAATCAAGATTTATCCAAACAGGATTTGTCGATTATCGTGTCATGTAATTTTTTTAGTTTTGTTTGTCTATATCTTTTTTTTTTTTTTTTTTAACCAACGAGGCGTGACAGTATCCATGTGTTAATTATCAGAATAATTAGTTAAGAGATTTGAAGGAACAGTGTGTAACATTTCGGGAGATCTATTAGCAGAAATGGAATATAATATTCAAACTATGTTTTCATTAGTGTATAATCACCTGAAACTAAGAATTGTTGTGTTTTCGCTTAGAATGAGCCCTTCATATCTACATAGGGAGCGGGTCCTCTTCACGGAGTCCGCCATGTTGCTCCGCCATGTTTCTACAGTAGCCCAGAATGGACAAACCAAACACTGGCTCTAGAGAGAGCCTTTCGCAATTTTACGTTACCCGAAGGCCACTGTAGTTCTCCGACACGCTTGTGAAACTGCGGTAACTTGAGCTGCAAAACTGTGGTACCGCCAGCCACCGCCTGACCGCTGTTGCTCCTAAAGTAGTGTTACTATGGTAAGGATGGCCTCTGAGCGAGGCGAACAACGTTTTTGTCACCAAATCCTACACACTGTACCTTTAAGATGTTCCTAATGTGCACCTTTCAGGTAGCTCTAGTCTCTCACAGTCCCTAAAAATGAATTTATTGTGAAACGTATGACTTTTTGACATATGTGATATTTTTTTTCTGTACCTCAGCCTTATTTTACTCTGTAATAATTCTTGTAGTACAATAAATGAAATGGGAAAACACAACCAAGGGGCGAGTTAACAACTACGAGAAAAATGTAATGATTTACTGATGCGGAGTCACTTTCTCTTCTAGTGCCAAACACAAGGAGGATCGTCCTACTGGGGAAAACTGGAGTTGGAAAGAGCAGCCTTGCTAACACCATATTTGGAGAGGCCAAATTCAAAATAAACCATTTGAATGACTTGAAAACGCATCGTTCTCTAGCCGAAACCAAACCTGTCAATGGAAGAAGCATCACCTTGATCGACACTCCTGGTTTCTTTGACCCAGGCAGGTCTGAGGAGGAGCTGAAGCCTGAGATAGTGAGGTGTATCACAGAGTGCGCTCCTGGGCCTCATGCTTTTCTCATTGTGCTTAAAGTAGAGAAATTCACAGAGCACGAGAAGGCTGTAATCACACAAATGTGTGATTATTTCTCTGAAGATGCTCTAAAATATGCTGTGATTGTCTTCACTCATGGTGACCAGCTCCCGGAAGGAAAGAAAATTGAGGAGTATGTCGAACAAAGCAAGGGTCTCAGTGATCTGGTGAAGGAGTGCGGAGGCCGGTGCCACGTCGTTGATAATAAATACTGGAAGAACAACGAAGAGGACGACAACAGAAGTAACCAGGTCCAGGTGGCAGAGCTACTCAACACCATAGACAAGATAGTGATAGAAAACAATGGAGGATTCTACACTGATAAAAAGCTAGGAGAAGTGGAGATAGAAATACAGGAAGAGGAAGAGCGCATTAGACGCTCATCAGGAAACACGTCACAGGAAGACATAAGGAAGCACGCTGTAAGCAACGTCTTTAAGAGGCAGGTGGACAATTCAGAAAGGACATGGATTAGAGGTTTAGTGGGTTTCGCAGTCATAGCTGGATTACTTGCAACTGTCTCAGCTGTGTTGATCAATACAAAATTTGTGAAAGGTATTAAAGGAAGCTTTCATGAAGAAGTAACAGCACCAGCCCTGGCAGAAGTGGTGGAAAAACAAGCTGGGACAGTTTTAGACGTGTCTCTGCCAGGCAGTACAATAGGAGTGGTAGTTGAGGTATTAATCACACCATTGAAGGCAATACAAAAGACACTTGAAGTTGTCTTCAACAAACTTAATGCTTTGTATGAAAGAACGTACAATCCTTGGAATCCATTTGAATGAACACTGAAGCAGAATTAAACATGAATTACCACCTCGCGGTTGAATCCCTCTGCCAACCAGTCAAGTTGCAGTTTACATCCATCCTTAGACATTTGTGTGAAATTGGCATAATTAGCATATGAATTCTTGAGTTTTTCTTGAGTGTTTTTTGAGCTCACAAAAGACCCTGTCCTTTGACCTTTGACCACCAAATTCTAATCAGTTCATCCTTGAGCCTATTTGTGCCATATTTGAAGAACTTCCCTCAAGGCGTTCCTGAAATATCGCATTCACGGGAATGGGATGGACCGGAGGTAACAGTGACCTTGACCTTTGACCGCCAAACTCTAATCAGTTCATCCTCCACATGGGAGAAGATTGCCATCAGGGCTTTCTGCCAGAAAGGGTTTATTTGAACCCAAACCACGATCTTTTCCAAAACCTAATCAAGTATGTTTGTTGCCTAAACTTAAGGAGATTTCTGGCAGAAAGCCCTGAAGTCAAACTTCTCCCATCTGCATTCATCTAAATTGGAAGAAATTAGCTCAAGGTGTTCCCGAGATATTGCGTTCACTAAAATGGGAGGATGTGTCACGGTGATCTTGACCTTTGACCACCAAAATCTAATCGGTTCATCCTTGAGTCCAAGTGGATATTTGCGTCAGAAGTAATAAAATTCCCTCAATATTCCCTGAGATATCGCGTTCACGAGAATGGGACATACTGTATGTACATACATACGGACAACCCAAAAACATAATGCCTCCGCATAATAACAAACAGCAGAAGTCTTAAGAGAGGTTGACATAGAGTGCTGCAGGAATGAGTCCTAAAACCCATGAAGCTTAGCATTTTAGTTAGCATTTCAGCACTTCCGGCTCCTTCGTCTGGAGGTCAATGTTTTTTTTAACGTCATCACGCCGACTCATCTGCATTTACATTCTCGTTGTGTTTATACTCTCGCTCATGCGACCGTGGTTCGTTTATAGCCTATCATTAGCTTTTTACTTCAAAAATCATAAAAGCGGTGTTCATTTGTGGAGATTATCTTGTTGAACAAAACATGTAAGTATCATAACGTTTGTTTGCCACAGAGCTTATTTTCTGCAATAATCCAAAACCCAATGGAAAAATCACATCAGCTTTTTGTCGAGGGAACCCAGGGCGATACTAACTTCCTGGCTGGCCTACAAAAATACGTCATCCCTGGAGCACTCTATTGACATATAAATTATAAAAAAATAAAATTATTGTTATCATTCATTTGTCAATTTAGGCTTCTTACCTTATGGAAGTCCTTGTGTCTGTGCTTCAGACTTTGTGCTGGTTCCCGTCAACTGAAAAGAGAACCACTGTGATTACTTTTCTTAAAATACTGAGTAAATAAACAGTAAATGGAGTAGCAAACAATATTTACTAGAAAATGTATTAAAAAATGGAAATACACACGTGTTGATCACACAGTTTAACTAATGATCTTAAATCTAAAAGTGGTTGTTGGGTCATGGACTCCCCATAACATTGGGGTATTTTAAAGGGGCATGCCACCAATTATACACAAGCAGTTCAGTTTACTTGCCTTGAGGAGCACGACTCAGCCTGTAAAAACTGTCGCAAAATGTCTTCTGTAGCTCTGGAGGAGCTTTCCAAAATTGAGAGTGAAATACTAAATCACTGGTGTACCCTTTAATGGTGATGATTTTCTATGTATATCTTATGGTAATATGTGTAACTTTGTTATGAATATATTTTAACAATAAAACAGCTAATTGGTCACGTCTTTTCAGTTTCTTTTTTTCATAAAATCATTCACATTATGCCGTCAAAAGATAAGGTTGACGGTCTTACTGTCAATAAATACTATTAAAAAGACCAAAACCAACAATGAATTGATCTTACTGATAAGTATCATATGTGTAGCCAAAGCCTTTACTACTAATTTAATTCATGACTTTAGAATCTCGCAAATTTGTGAGTTTTTTTCTCATAAATTTACGACTTTAATCTGGGAAATTCTAATTTTTTTCTCGAACTATTACCCCCCTCCCCCAGCTCTGTAATTAATATTTTTTTTTACCTACAATGGCTCTAATGTAGGTCGTCCCATAGACCTCCGGGGAGGAAAATTGTTTTGCTAAATATCCTTTCGTCAGACGACAGTCACTTGCAATGTTAATGTACATTTTGAAGTAGATTTTAATCTGAATTTCTGCTGTTCCCCAAAACAGCAAACAACTGTAATTTTTATTTTCTGATAATCTTAAAGACCAGAATAGCGGCCACACGTCACACACAAAGGCCTTATTGTCTTCAGTTTGTTTACTTGTACAGTTGAGTATCGATGCTGCCAATAGAAACAGATAAAACATTCCTTTAAGCTTGTTTCGTCTCACGCAGAGACAAACACCCCACCCTAAAAAGGTATGAAAAAGTTGCAGCTGCCATCCTCCCTCTTGACACAAAGTCTACGTTCAGTATTCCAATGATTATTAAGTATGATGATATCGATGCCTTTAACAAGACACTTAATGCTACAGGATATTGTGCTTTTTACTATGCAGTATAAATGTAAAATGCACTCATAACACTGAGTTTTTAATCATATTTAGGCAGTGAATGTAGCTATGTTTGTGAGCTGCCTGGTTTCCTAAAAATTACGTTTCCATACAACAAAACTGCATAGGCCCTGACACACGAAGCCGAAGGTCGGCCGCCGGATAGTTTGGGGCCGACGATGAGCCTCCGTCGGCCTAGTTTTTTTCGGTAAGTCCCATGCCGTCGGCTCTAGTCTACCCGTGGCGGAGTTTTCTCGGCCGATTCAGCATGTTGAATCTGCGGCGGAGCCCGTCGGTGAGACTCTGATTGGCAGTTCAGCTTAAACGAATCAGTGCACGAGAAGAGAGACAGACGTGAGGAAAGCAAGCCAACGAGTAGAGTCAAGAGGAAAAACACTGAGGTCAAAAGCTCGGCAGACGCCACTTTATTTCATGTACGTATCATAACAACGGCTTTTATATCCGCCGTCCTCGGTCTTACGGTTTCCCTTTTTGAACGACGAATACAGACTACCGCCGCCTGCTGGTGTGGAGAGTTATTTCATCTCACGCAGGCGCAGAACGTATGTGGTAGTTGGCCGTCGGCTGTCGTCTTTGCGGTGTGTTCGAGTGCAACTCTTTGGCCGAGACCTGGCCTTTTTGTCGAGGGAACCCAGGGCGATGCTAACTTCCTGGCTGGCCTACAAAAATACGTCATCCCTGGAACACTCTATCGACACATAAATTATAAAAAAATAAAATTATTGTTATCATTCATTTGTCAATTTAGGCTTCTTACCTTATGGAAGTCCTTGTGTCTGTGCTTCAGACTTTGTGCTGGTTCCCGTCAACTGAAAAGAGAACCACTGTGATTACTTTTCTTAAAATACTGAGTAAATAAACAGTAAATGGAGTAGCAAACAATATTTAGAAAATGTATTAAAAAATGGAAATACACACGTGTTGATCACACAGTTTAACTAATGATCTTAAATCTAAAAGTGGTTGTTGGGTCATGGACTCTCCATAACATTGGGGTATTTTTAAAGGGGCATGCCACCATTTTTACACAAGCAGTTCAGTTTACTTGCCTTGAGGAGCAAGACTCACCCTGTAAAAACTGTCGCAAAATATCTTCTATAGCTCTGGAGGAGCTTTCCAAAATTGAGAGTGAAATACGAAATCACTGGTGTACCCTTTAATGGTGATGATTTTCTATGTATATCTTATGGTAATATGTGTAACTTTGTTATGAATATATTTTAACAATAAAACAGCTAATTGATCACGTCTTTTCAGTTTCTTTTTTTCATAAAACCATTCACATGTGCCGTCAAAAGATAAGGTTGACGGTTTTATTGTCAATAAATACTATTAAAAAGACCAAAACCAACAATGAATTGATCTTACTGATAAGTATCATATGTGTAGCCAAAGCCTTTACGACTAATTTAATTTATGACTTTAGAATCTCGCAAATTTGTGAGTTTTTTTCTCATAAATTTACGACTTTAATCTGGGAAATTCTAAGTTTTTTCTCGAACTATTACCCCCCTCCCCCAGCTCTGTAATTAATTTTTTTTTTACCTACAATGGCTCTAATGTAGGTCGTCCCATAGACCTGCCAGGAGGAAAATTGTTTTGCTAAATATCCTTTCGTCAGACGACAGTCACTTGCAATGTTATTGTACATTTTGAAGTAGATTTTAATCTGAATTTCTGCTGTTCCCCAAAACAGCAAACAACTGTAATTTTTATTTTCTGATAATCTTAAAGACCAGAATACCGGCCACACGTCACACACAAAGGCCTTATTGTCTTCAGTTTGTTTACTTGTACAGTTGAGTATCGATGCTGCCAATAGAAACAGATAAAACATTCCTTTAAGCTTGTTTCGTTTCACGCAGAGACAAACACCCCACCCTAAAAAGGTATGAAAAAGTTGCAGCTGCCATCCTCCCTCTTGACACAAAGTCTACGTTCAGTATTCCAATGATTATTAAGTATGATGATATCGATGCCTTTAACAAGACACTTAATGCTACAGGATATTGTGCTTTTTACTATACAGTATAAATGTAAAATGCACTCATAACACTAAGTTTTTAATCATATTTAGGCAGTGAATGTACACTGTTAAGAATTTCCCCGTAAAATAACAGTAAAGAACTGGCAGCTGTGGTTGCCATTATCTTACTGTTAAATAACTGTAAATACAATTTACAGCTTTGTACTGTTAATGACAAATACAGTATGAACTGGTTTTTTGATTAATTTCACTGTATTTAACAGTTAATTTACTGTTTATAGATACATTATATAGCTGTTTTCCCCTTTCTTTTACATTATCTTACTGATTTGTTTTAATGCACTATTTAGGTTGTATTTTTTACATGCATTTAATAAACATTATTTTTTGCCTAAATGAAAAGACTTAGCAGGTTACACTCATAGGACTAGTCACACTTAATACAATTAAAGGCACTTCTTAAGAAAAAGAATATAATAGGCTTGTTGACACCTTTCCCAAAATGTCTGTCTATAGCTGGCTACAAGCACAGAATGTAAACCATAACAAAATGTGAGTGAAGAACAGAGCTAATTCACTGATTTTCCAATCATGTACAATGTGTGAGAAAAGAAAATCTACAGCTTATCTTATCTTATTGCACTTTACTTTTTATTTTCATATAAAGTTGAAAACTGCACATGCAGAATAATTGCATGCTAGCGCCAACAAAAACCTGACAGAGATAAAAAAACAAATTTCAGAAGAAATAATATTTCTGAAGTACTAACCTTACTTTGTGGAACAGTTACAGACAGTTGAGCGACATCATATAATTACAACAAAACTCTCAAATAATATATTGCCGTATATAATGTAACATGTGAATATACTGAATATATTGCTGAGCCTTACGGCATATCAGTGGTTCAAATTTTAAAAAAAATTAACATTAAATAAAAAATAATGTATCTATATAATAATGAGCACCAACACCACCAGACATGTGACATCATGTCCAAGTATGAATATTCAGGCTCTCACAAGGCGCATGGATAAGCGGAAGTCCAAGTAGTGGGCGATGGTGGGGGAGTGAGTTAGTGAATGACTTATGGCCCGTTCAAAGACACCAGTCCTCTCAATCCAGCCTTGGTAGCCCGCTGACTGTGTGAGAGAGAGATATATGAGTTCCAAAATAACTTTCATTGTAATGTCTCACATACAAAATCAGAGTGTGTACCCCTCATTTCCCCTTGTCATAATGTAAACTCACCATTTTAAATGAAGTCTCACTCAAAGTCCATGAGTCTCCTCAGCAGAGTGGATACATGTGGATAAACGGTTGTTGTCTTGTCTTGTTGTTAGTGAATTGGCCAGATTTCTTTGATAAGACTTTGCCCTGTCCATCGTTGGTGCCTCTCTCATAGTTTATTCCTACGGTGCACCTGAAAAATGATAGTGTTTCTTCAGACACTGTGTTAAAATCAAGTTGTGTAAATCACTTAATTAATGTCACATTAAAAATACAGGTTTTACTGAAAGTATCTTACCTTGAGATTAATTTGAGCGTGCAGGTGTAGAAGGTGGAAAATAATGCAGCAAGCCCCATCAAGAAGGTGGGCTGGATCTCCTCATATGAAGCCTCAAGGCTGACGATCCAGCGTCAAATATAGCTTCCTGCTGTTTCACCTGAAACATAGAAAGAATTTTCCTCAGTCAACTTAATGGATTTTTAGTCAGTGTTTGAAATTAATTGTGTTGAGTGGTGTGCATTACTGGTTGAGAAACCATTTTTTGATCAATTATGAATATTCTGACCGTCTGTTTCTATAGAACCCTGAATCCACATGTTTCTTACAGTTGCTGCCTCTCATTTCATCTGCCCCAAGTGACAATATTACCACAGTGACATGCAGATAGGTGAAGTTGTTATTGTCACAGAAAAGTAGTGGCAGAAAAAAGAACTGTTGATTTTGATGCTCATACAACTAAGTCACCATGGTACAATCAGAGGTGGTTTTGAAGCCACATGTGAAGAGTCCACATGCAAAAACAGATACTCTATGTCCAATGGTGCTCATTTTTCTAAACCATGTGGTTTTCAGATACCATTCAAAAACACTAGTTAGCTAGCTTAACCTTGCCTTTAATTTTGAATCTGCTCTGCTGAATTAACACCCAATAACCAACGTGCACTGAAGTGTTAATGTTACTTCAAATGTTGAAGTGACTTCCATAGACTGTAAAATGTATACACCGTCAAGTCTATCGTTATGCATGAATTCACTGGCAAAATACATGTGTCCACACATTAACTTAGATATTAACTTGGATACATAGAAATTAAAATGAGCAACTTGTGTTGTCTGATTAATATGCAATCATCTGTGAAAGTCTAGCTAGCTGCTGAATCCCTCTATCATGATATGCACATATTCAGTAATGCAAACTAACTGGAAACATCACTGATAGACTTTGCACAGATTTATTAATTAAATAAAATTACTACTCACCAAATAATCAGTAAGATGGGGATGGATGAAGAAAAGAACGGATCCAGCCTCACATGTGCAGATCAGGTGAAATTGCTCTTCCCAGAATTCAAAAAATACTGCATGAAGCTGTTACTTATGACACTTTAGACAGTTGATCAGCAGTAAAGTGCTGTTTTTTAAGAATACATTATAGTTCAGTTAAAAAACGGTCAATGAGCGTTATTTAACAGATTTTCTTTTGTATTAACAGTAAAGCACTGTTTTTTAGCAATAACAGGTTAATACTGTTGAAATCCTGCTGTAAATTAACAGCAATTGTTTATGTTTGTGAGCTGCCTTGTTTCCTAAAAATTACGTTTCCATACAACAAAACTGCATAGGCCCTGATACACGAAGCCGAAGGTCGGCCGCCGGACAGTTTGTGGCCGACAATGAGCCTCCGTCGGCCTAGTTTTTTTCGGTAAGTCCCATGCCGTCGGCTCTAGTCTACCCGTGGCGGAGTTTTCTCGGCCGATTCAGCATGTTCTTACGGTTTCCCTTTTTGAACGACGAATACAGACTACCGCCGCCTGCTGGTGTGGAGAGTTATTTCATCTCACGCAGGCGCAGAACGTATGTGGTAGTTGGCCGTCAGCTGTTGTCTTTGCGGTGTGTTCTAGTGCAACTCTTTGGCCGAGACAAAGGCGTCGTGAGGCGACTCAACGGGTGGCCTTCGTTGCTGCTAGTTCTTTGATGTCGGCTCAGACTGTCCCCTGCTTTACAGTCGCTAAAGGATGCCTCCGTGCTTCGGTATCCGATGCCGAGGGGCACATACCAAACGGTGGTATTTGAAAAGTTGGAATAGGGTCGCCTATGTTTGTTTTTGACAAATCACAAATACGTTTCTAGTCATAGTCCAAGGAAGTCCAAACAAACACTGGACTTTCATCCAGGAGACCGCTTTTGGTGTCCCGTGTGAAACCAAAAGTCAACGTTGAGTTAATGTACATCCGTAACGTGACAAACGTACTTATTTTAAGCCAAACCATGATGTTTTACTAAACGCAACCAAGTAGTTTTGTTGTGTCTTTGTTTTGTTTCCATTTACAACATTCATTGTGTGTTTAAAACTGCGACCGCAAAAAAAAATGTTTCCCTCGAAACGTAAGCCTAATTGAGAACGCAGTTTAGTTGCATGGGGTCCTAATTTTGTAGGAGAGGGACCCACATCACCTTGTAGCTGCATTTACCTGTTGCCAATAGTTTTCTGTGCCCTGGGTGCAATTTGTGTGAGTACGTCCCAGTCAAAATCTGTCCGGTTGGGTGGAGTAGCCAACTGTTGGCCACTTCAGTTAATACCATGTTGGTCTGGTTATACAGCCTGTTAATACTCTCCAGCTGAATACGACTGTTTCCATTAATAAACCGATTAAACCTGTACCTTCCCAACCACAGTCCCCACCCTAAAACCGCAGGCCTGCAGAGTCAGGGTGGTGTCTACTAAGCATCACACGAGGTTCCACTTCAACCTGCTCATCTGGAAACTGTCATTTATGCATTCATAACCTTCTGTAATGCCCTGTTTACTGGCGTTAGGAAAACATTTCCTCCCTGTCTGAGGCTTGTTCAAAATAGTGTCACAAGGATTTTAACTGGAATGAAACATATTTCACCGATCCCTGCATCCAGACACCGGCTTACAATTGCCTTTAGAATTGATTTTTAAAAATGTTTTGATGACTGCTTATGGAAAATGAAAGTACAGTAAAACCAAAGCAAGAGAACAGGTGGAAAAACATCCAACGAGGACATCCAGCAGTCCGGGTGACTACATACATTGATTTTCTATTTTTTGCAACATGGACGGTGAGTTGAGCTGACTTCATATCAGTGCAGTGGTGGAGGAAGTATTCAGATTACTGTATGAAGTAAAAGTAGCGACACTACACTGTAAAAGTACTTCATTACAAATATTGTGTTGAAAAATTATACTTAATGAAAATAAAGATTAAACTACCCAACAGTATGATATACTTACGTATACATTCATGCATAATTAAAAATAAAGGGGGGCATTTTTTCTACTTTAGGTACCCCTTGCTGATAATACTTACATACTTTTACTTAAGTAACATTTTACTTTAGGAATATAGTAACTATACCTGTCAGATATGCATGGTGGAGTAAAAAGTACAATATTTTCCTCTGTAGATTAGAAGTATAAGTAGCATGAAATGGAAATACTTAACTCAAGTTCAAGTATCTCAAATTTGTGCTTAAGTAAATGGACTTTTACATTTCAGCATTGTATCAGTGTACTTGATTCTGACAGACACACAAATTTAAAAGAAAGAAATGCTGCTGCTTGCTGGCTGAATTATCCATAAAATACGTTACCTGACCGGATGTAATGTTTTCATTATTTGGAGATTTGTGGGCCAAGTTCACAGTTAATGATCATTTCAGAGGAATTGTAATCACTTTGATGATCCCTTAACTTTTCATCTGGCGCAATCATCAGGCCAAAAATATAATTTGTTCAATACTTTGGTTTATACTTGCAAAACAAATTACATTCCCATCAGCCTCAGCTGTACAATGGAAGATTTAAAATGTCTAAATATATATAAAACAATCAAGCAAAAATTTAAATATAATACAAATTGTAAATCTAAATTAAAGCTGCAAGCAGCGATGAACGGGCCCGAGCACCTCTCTGCGCGTCTGGGGTACGCGCGGGACGCCAACCGACGCGGCCAGGCACAATGAAACCGGAACTCTGACGAGCACAATGACGTAGATCACACAATGTAAATTTCATGTGAATCGGATGATGTTTGTCACGTAACGCTGACTTCCTGTTGCCAGTAGGTGGCGCTATGACTATGAGTCAATATTGCCATGTAGATGTCCTCAGATCTGGACTACTATGTGGTATTTCAAGTTTGGGGCAGATTGGAAAAAGTACAGTCGAGTTACAACATTTTGTCTTTCAATGGCGAGTCATGCAAATTCTCCGCCACGCCACGTCAACGTCGTTTCAAAAAACCTCACGATTTGAATAACTTTTCATCACAAAGGTCTTCAGATTGTACTGACCAAATCTGAAGTTGATCGGGTTAGGTCTCTAGGAGCAGTTCGTTAAAGTACAAAGCCTGGAAATGGCCAAAAATATACGAAAAATTCACACAAAAATCAAGATGGCCGACTTCCTGTTGGGTTTAGAGCATGGCACCAAGAGACTTTTTTTTAAGTCTACGGGTGATACATGTGCCTACCAAATCTCGAACATCTAGGTGAAACGTACCGCGAGGGCTGCTTTGTTGAAATTTTGTAGGGGGCGCTATTGAGCCCCCTTGCCACACACAAGCACAAAAACCATATCTTTTAACATATTTTAGCGCTGTTAATGAGTGTGCCAAGTTTCGTTTGTTTTTAAGCAATCCTAGCACCTCAAAAGCAACTTCCTGTTTCATGGCGAACAATACGTCGCCACGGCAACGGCATTTCACGAAAATACAAAACCTTCGCTGTCTGGCATCATGAAGGTCTTACCATTGTTGTGACCAAATTTGAGGTGGATCTGGTTAACCTGCTAACAGTAGTACACCAAAATATGGCGACAGTAACTTCCTGTTGCCACTAGGTGGCGCTATGAGTATGATTGAAAATTAGACTGTAGATGTCTTCAAGCCGGGACGATCATCAAATGTTATTAATTTGGATAAGATCTGACCATCTGGAGTTGAGTTACAGCGGTTTGTTTTTTCATGGCGACTCATCGAAATTCGCCATATCACCACGGTGCCGCCATTTGATGAAAACTCACAATTTTCGAAAGGAAGCATCATCAAGGTCTTAAAGCTTTTCTCACCTAATTTGGTAAAGATGTGATTAATTTCTGAGGAGATGTACATCAACGTGTACAACATGACATTTCCTGTTACCACTAGGTGGCGCTATGACTGAGAGTCAAAATTTGCATGTGGATGTCATCAGGCCAGGACCCTTATCATACATGTGACATTTAGAGCAGATTGGAAAAGGTATGCCAAAGTTACAGCAACTTCCTGTTTTTTGGCGAAAGGCGCTTTTTCGCCGCCACGCCACGGTCAGATTGTTCAATGAAAACTCACCAATTGAATAACTTTTCATCCTTAAGGTCTTAAGATGGTCCTTACCAAATTTCAAGTCGATCTGATGAAATCTGGAGGAGGAGTTCGTTAAAGTACACGGCCTATAAAACGCAAAAAATGGGCAAAATCGCATATAAAATCCAATATGGCTGACTTCCTGTTGAGTTTTGGCCATACCTCCAAGAGGCTTTTTTGTGCATCTCAACATGTTACATCTGTCTGCCAAATTTCATAAATGTAGGTGAAACCGGAGCACGGATATCAATGTTTCCAATTTTCTAGGGGGCGCTAGCGAGCCATTTTAAAACACCCGAAACCGAGACCCTTAAAATATCAAATTTTTCACCGCGTCTGATAAGTGTGCCAAGTTTAACAACTTTTTGAGCATGGCAAAGGCCTCAAAAACGCGATTCATTTGCCTGAAAAAGAAAAAGAAAAAGAAACACTACAGTTTCAATAGGGTCCTCGGACCCGACTTCGTCGGTGCTCGGGCCCTAATAATTGTCCTTTAACATATGTATTTCATGTAAGAATAACACAGTAAATGCATACATAAAAAAGGAAATACATATTACCATATGTATCGTATTTCACTTTTATTTGTTTTAATTTAGGCATTTTAAATCTTCCTTAGTGTGTTTTGTGTTTAGTGCTAATTAGCAAATGTTAGCATGCTAACACAGTAAACTAAGACAGAGACCAAGGCTGCGTCCGAAACTCCATACTAACATGCTATTTAGTACGCTAAAACAGTATGTGAGATTTTGGTGTGCAAAGGCCTTTAGTGCCTGTTGCAACCCTACAGAAAAAAAAACTTCCAGTACCAAAAGGACACGTTGACAGATGTACAAGTGAAATGTATTTTACTTAAGCAGAGTCATTGTTCTCTTCTATAGTGCTGACTTCAAGGAGGATCGTCCTACTGGGAAAAACTGGAGTTGGGAAAAGCAGCCTGGCTAACACCATATTGGGAGAGGATGCGTTCAAGATAAGTCATTCTCCAATCTCCGAAACAAGTCTCTCTCGCGCTGAAACCAAATCTGTCAACGGGAAAAGCATCAAATTGATCGACACTCACAGTTTTTTTGACACGTGCGGGTCTGAGACGATGCTCAGGGCCGAGATAGTGAGGTGCATCACAGAGTGCGCTCCTGGGCCTCACGCTTTTCTCATTGTGCTCAAAGTGGAGAAATTCACAGAGCACGAGAAAGCTGTCATCGCTAAAATATGCCAATATCTCTCAGAGGAAGCTTTTAAATATGCCGCAGTTGTCTTCACTCACGGTGACCAGCTCTCTGAAGGGATGAAAATTGAGGACTTTGTCCGTCAGAATATAGATCTGAGTGATCTGGTGAAGAAGTGCGGCGGCCGGTGCCACGTCGTTGATAATAAATACTGGAAAAACGGCGAAGGGGGCGACTACAGAAGTAACCAATTCCAGGTGGCAGAGCTGCTCAACACACTGGACAAGATGATTGAGGCAAACAAAGGAAGCTGCTACACCAATGACATGCTACAAGCAGTGAAAAGAGAAATACAGCGAGAGGAAGAGCTCATCAGGCAGTCGTCAGGGAACATGTCACAGGAAGAGATTAGAAATAAAGCTAAAATGAGTGTTTTTAACAGGTTATTGATCAGATTAGCAAGTACAGCAACAGGAGCATTGTTGGGAGCTTTGCTTGGTTTGGTGGGGATGGTTGCAGGTACTGTTGGAAATGTTCAGGATCTTTCAGATTTTTCAGCGCTAGCATCAAAAGCAAGAGGAATGGTTGCATCGGCGGCGCTAAAGGGGGTAGTAAAGGGCGGTCAGATAGGATATGATGCAGCTGAAGGAGCAGAAACTACAGGGCAAGCCATAGACAAGACAGTGAAGGCTATGTGGAAATAAGTAATCTGGGGTTGCAGCAGATCAAAACAACACAGATAGCATTGACAATAGGAGCAGGAGATCGATGTTTGTTATATAAAACACATAAAGCAGGTTAAAACCAACAATGGGCTACTTGTTTTATGCCTAGGTGAGACATTAAATGATTAGTTGGAAACCAGGATTTAACAATCAAGCTGCAGTTACTTCCTATTCCTGCTGTTAATTGTGAGTGTCACAGTGGCAAATAATTAGAATACATTTGAGAAAATGTTGATGACGACATGTCATTAAAATTTGGATAAAATCCTATGGAAAATCAGTTGTTTTAGAGACAGTTTGAAGACATAATAATCTGAAATTATCTATTTTAAATTTCCCACAATGTTGCTTTTACTGTTTATTGAAGTGTTTTTGCATTTTGTTTTGAATGATTCAACAACAGCTGGGTGTACTGTTTATTCTACACTTATTCTATATATTATTGTTCTTTTTTTGCGCTTCTGGTTAGATGCTAAACTGCCTTTCTTTGTCTCAGTACCTGTACTCTGTGCAATGACAATAAAGTTGAATCTAATCAAATATGTGTTGATACGTTTTTTTTCAGTCTCTCTTTTGTCTTGCCATCTACAATTAAATTTAATGACCATGAATGATAAGATTTCGTGAACTAATTTGTGCCCAAAGACTGTATTTAGTATGATAAGTAAAAATACCCTTATGGTCTAAAGTCTTGAAATTTGGTACGGCCGTACTTTGGGCAAGTATCTAACAGTACAACTTTCAGTTTTTTAGATCACATGAAAAATCACACTTTTATTAATAGTCAAAGTCAGGATTTTTGAAAAATGAGATTGTGAACATTGTTTATATGAAATGTTTTCCATATTATTTTTTTCACATTGCATATGTGTGCATATCTTTGATATCCAACTTGTTATGAGTTCATAGATACCAAATACTTGATTTTGCTCCTTGTAGTTTCTGAGATACAGCCATTTTATTATCAAACTATATTAAATCTTTGGGTACATGGGACTAAAGTTTTTTTCCTAAAATATAATGGAGTATATTGCAAAAACAGTGGTCCCGTGTGACTAAAGACTATGGTATGATAAGAAAAAAATATTTTTCAGGTTTAACCGATTTTGACAATGTCTTCAGATTTGTGTTTAGGCTAGCCTAGAAAACACTTCATCAAAGGAAATTCAAAAAAATCTCAGCTGCAGACACAAATGGGTTAATTCTCACTGTCAATTTCAGACTTTTTTCACCTGATGTGGAAAACTTCTGTGTCCCTGAGCCATTTCTGTATTCGAAAAGCCCAAAAATCTGCTTCTCCTGCGGAAGACATTGTAAAACATATTTCATGTTTTGACCACTCTTTATTATTTTTTTATCATAATTAAATTAATTCCTGTCTTAAAATGCCCCTTCTTTATGTTATACAGGAATCTGGAGTTGCTTTCTATGTGCAGAAGTGTATCCGTATTTCAAGAAAGTTGTAAAAAAAAACATAACTACGGTGCAAAAAATTATAGGATTTACGATGAAATCTCATATTAAGAGTTTAGAAGATGTATTTTTATTATTCATCTTTTGGTGGAAGTGATTGAAGGTATGAATGAAAGTAGCAAAGCTTACCTTTAAGTCATCTCTGTAAAGAAATCGTCACTTCTTCAGGGTAGTTGCATGCAGGCTTAAGGCAGTCATCATCTCGTCTATCACTGGAATCTGCATTTTCAATTTTTACATGTTTTACATAATTTAATCATAGAGCAAATTTAATAACCAAACTATAGGGTGTTTCTATTATTTTGCCCACCTCATTTAGGGTGGGCTCAGCAAAATGTGGGACACTTTTCGGCAAATGCACTGGGCCACCGCTGTAACAAATATTCACTCACTTCCTTTATGTTTTTATGAAATGGTACAACCTTTCTTAACATGTAAAGTTTTGAAGATAATTGATTATCGTTTAACGGTTGCTGACTCAAACCCAATCATAAACAAAGACACAAACTCTGTTAGATAATCTAATGTCTACTATAACTACTAAATTGTTTAAAAAGTGAGACTGTGTTTATCAAAGCATTTCAATCCATTATAATATATTCATCTTCACTGACCCTTTTAATAATTAATATAATCACTGAACTAAAAAAAAGTAGATGTATGCTTTTATTACATATCCTTAAATAATTATTAATAATAATAATAATAATAATTATTATTATTATTAGCCAATCAAATATATTCATATATTATTATTATATTTATTTATATATATATATATATATATATATATATATATTTATATATATATATATATATATATATATATATATATATATATATATACATATATATATATGACTTACAAAACATAATACTTCAGAAATTCTGCATTAAACATGATTTGAAACGTGTCCCCTTTTACCTGAAAACAGTTTCAACTTAGCTGACACCTTCATCAAACAGGTGAAAATTTGATTTCCATTAAAACTAAAGATGATATTGTGCACATTTTGCTGAACTCCTGCTATCTCAATGAGGGTAGGCTAAATAACATTAAGTTAATATTATCTCATTAACATCATTAACACCACTTCGTATAATACAATACATTCTAACAGCACCACAAACTGCACACCATACAGTTGAATAAACACACATCATAACTTCCATGAAGGATAGGATTTATTACAGGACTGTTGCATTAAACTGAGTTATTTTTTTTCTAATATAGCTACTCTTTAAACTAGCCTACCTATCACTCAGTTATGTTATAGGTGTGCTAGTTTATGGCTAGTTTAAGCTAGGTTTACTACATTTTAGCTAATGTTTTAGGTGTGCTAGTTTATGTCAGTTTTAACTAGGTTTACCCTGTTTGAGCTGACGTTATAGCTACTTTGATTGGCTCGTGGAGTACGAGAACACCAACTCTTCTCTTCTTTCTCAATGCAGCAGCTAGTTTATGGCTAATTTTAGCCAGGAATACCATTTTAGCTAACGTTAGTTGTGCTAGTTTATGGCTAGTTTTAGCTAGCTTTACCTCTTTTTAGCTAACGTTATAGGTGTGCTAGTTTAAGGCTAGTTTTAGCCATAGTTTACCCTGTTTTAGCTAACGTTAGATGTGCTAGTTTAAGGCTAGTTTTAGCCATAGTTTACCCTGTTTTAGCTAACGTTAGATGTGCTAGTTTAAGGCTAGTTTTAGCCATAGTTTACCCTGTTTTAACTAACGTTATAGGTGTGCTAGTTTAAGGCTAGTTTTAGCCATAGTTTACCCTGTTTTAACTAACGTTATAGGTGTGCTAGTTTAAGGCTAGTTTTAGCCATAGTTTACCCTGTTTTAACTAACATTATAGGTGTGCTAGTTTAAGGCTAGTTTTAGCCATAGTTTACCCTGTTTTAACTAATGTTATAGGTGCTAGTTTAAGGCTAGTTTTAGCCATAGTTTAGCCTGTTTTAGCTAACGTTATAGGTGTGCTAGTTTAAGGCTAGTTTTAGCCATAGTTTACCCTGTTTTAGCTAACGTTATAGGTGTGCTAGTTTATGCTTAGTTTTACTACGTTTAGCTAACATTAGGTGTCAAACACTAGCCATAAACTGGCAGCTGAGTGCTAGATAGGTCTAGACTAGTTCATGCTAGGTAGGTTTCTAGTTGTGGCAGTCTAATACAAAACTAATGCAGTGCAATACAACAATCAAAATCCCAACACCATGAAGGTATTTCCATTTTTCGGCTAAAACTACCAATGAAACTGGCAACTGAGTGTGACGTGGTTCTTACCTTGACGACGTCGCAGGTGTGTCGCTCGTAAAAAGAATCATACGTTTCTAAAGACAAAGCGAAACTCAGGAGTGGTCGTCTTCCCCCGCAGGTTGATAAAAAATGGCGGCGCAGCAGCAGCAGGAATGCGGCGTTGATTTGGACCAAAATCAGTTCTGCTGTTCAGTATGTCTGTACCTGCTTAAAGAGCCAGTCACCATTCCCTGTGGACACAGTTACTGCAGGAGCTGTATTGAGGGTTTCTGGGAGCAGGGAGAGAGGAAGGGAGAGTGCAGCTGCCCTCAGTGCAGGGAGACCTTCAATCCGAGGCCTGTTCTGGGGAGGAACAACATGCTGGCTGAGGTGATGGCGTGGAAGTGGTGGTACAAACATTATATACGGGTTAACTTGTGAGTTATCTTTAAGCCACTTATCACAGCGGCTGCTTTTTCCACTGTGGTCCATTATAAGCCAAATATGTGTAGAATTTAACTATTTAAATTATTATTATCTATCAAAATACTGAATACTATTTAATATTATGGTGTTTTTTTTACTACAAATGTCAAAGTACAGTATGCTTTATGTCTAGAGTGGCCAATACCTGAAATTCATAATTAGATCTCAGATTTAATTTTTTTTTATTGCAACACCACATGTGGTCATTTTTTTACCACAACACCTGAAATGTGTAGAAGCAAAATTATCTTTTTCTTTCAGCACTTAAACCAAACAAACACAATTTCCATTTGGAATTAGTTGCAAACATTTTGAAACCACCCTTACTTAATCAATTGTATTCAATCTTAATCAATAATGGGTTTTTTTGTTTTTTTGTGTAGAATTTAACTATTTAAATTATTATTATCTATCAAAATACTGAATACTATTTAATATTATGGTGTTTTTTACTACAAATGTCAAAGAACAGTATGCTTTATGTCTAGAGTAGCCACATAACTGAAATTCATAATTAGATTTCAGATTTAATTTTTTTTATTGCAACACCACATGTGGTCATTTTTTACCACAACACCTGAAATGTGTAGAAGCAAAATCATCTTTTTCTTTCAGCACTTAAACCAAGTCTATTTCTATACAAACACAATTTCCATTTGAAATTAGTTGCAAACATTTTTAAACCACCCACAGCAAAATCACCAGAGTTAAAATTCTAGTGTTAGGCCACTTTAGAGTAAAGTGTTAAGGTACTGGTGTTGATTATGATAGAAAGAGCTCTGTACTGGTGATAAAACATATAGTGTGGGTGTTACATTACAGAGTTGACGGTATTCAACACCTATGAGTGTTGTTTTGAACATCCGGGTATTTGGGCAGGTGCTTGGAGAGGAATTTGACGGCAGCCATTTTCTTTCACTCGCATCAAGCATGGAAAGGACCCGCGTCGAGCATGAGAAGGAGAGACTGGTGAGTATCTCCTTACTAAAGCTCACCCTTTTACTGCTATTTTGCTTTAAAATGTGCTTATATTGGCTAGTCGTTTCAATTTTTGGATGCATGATGAAACGTTTTGTATTATTAACGAGTGGCCACCGTCGTACTTTCACGTTAATCAGACATGCCCAGACATGCCCACCGAGGATAATGTTGACGGTTAGCGTCTGTTGCAGTTCATCTTAAGATACAATGGGCTAACGTTAGCTAGCGAAACTCTTTTGGAAAATAGTTTTAAGCTGTTTGGGTCGAGCAAATTGTGCTTTTTAACTGTTTGCTCCAATGAGTGTTTCAACTGACACGGCTGCAAAACCGCGCGCTGTCTTTCATTAATGATATCATTAATTACTTCATATCATTGTATAAACTGACTACCGTCAAAGTAGCTCGGAAACTCGTGATTATGACCTGATAAACCGCGTAAACGGCTCGTGAACTCGGAGCTCC